>CM068995.1:23589119-24874837 GCA_035357415.1 Ophraella communa
CATGGAGGAAGTCATCTTGGGAATGGATGTCATTAAGGGTTATGGCTTCCAGATGGATATGAGAAACGATGTTCTGAAGATCGGAACTCTGGAAATTCCATTCCTGGGATGTGAAGATATCACGACTCGAGTCTTACTCAGCGAAGATGTTCACCTACGTGGACGGAAACCATAGTTAAGGGGTATTTAGATAGAGACCTTCGAGATAGCTGTATAAGACTCATCGAACCAGCCAGTGAGAGTAACCTCGGGAAAGGACTGCTAGTCAGAAAAACTTTGGTGAGAGGCGGAAACGAAGTTCCTGTGAGAATGTTGAACACCAACATGTACCCTGTGATCTTAAAGAAAGGTACGATCCTGGGAGAAAGCTGTTCCGTGCTTTGTGTGACAGGAAGCGTTCAGGATGTGAAGAACCCGCTACCAAGAAGCGAGAAGAGTTCGAAGAAATTATTTGAGACATTGGCTTCTTCCTGCACAGAACTTGCACCGGAACATATTAGCAAGGTGAAGAAACTGATTCATGAATACAGTGACGTTTTTGCTATGGACAACACTCAGATGGGTAGGACGAATGTTGTGAAGCATTCTATCAATACCGGAAGTTCAGATTCCATTAGTTATCATTTAATATACAGTCACACTGTCTTTTACGTAAGTAATGTTGGGATTTCATCATTGTGATACTAAAGATACTATAAATAATTTCTTTTAAGCTATTGCTTCAAAATTAAGTTAAAACCAATTAATTTTTACTTAAATATTGACACATTAAAAAGCAGTGACCTTTTTTATTTCGAAAATTATTCGACTATTTTGTGATGAGAATGGTCGAACACAATTTAAGGTGAAAACTTAATGAAAATGAATGGGTACTTGCTCCGGTCCTGTTACAGAAAAGACCGCATTATACCGCCTTTGAGGGCACGCCTCGAGACGATTGACGGTCTCTAAGGCGACTTTGGATGTCAGAGGAGACCGTTAAATGAAGATAAAACGTAAAACTTTTTATGCCGTAACAATATGATAGTTGTTTAAAGAAAATAAGAGAATTTAAAACGGACAATTGTGTACAAAATGACACATCGGTAAGTCGACTAAGATTCGTGCGTCATAACGTTGGACATTTTACCATGATATAATAGGTTAAAGTGCAAAATTATATAGGGCACTATTTATACATGGTTATTTTTTTTCGGAAGTTGATATCAACTTCGATATTTCAAATGAAACACCATACTTACTTCACTCCAGTACTTAATTCAAATACAAATAGCTATTACAACATTTTGATTGAATTGGATCTTGCAAATATAAAATTAATATATTAATATCTAAGCAGATTAGACCAGACTGGTCCCAATAGGTATCTCTTATCATTGTTTTCTTTAATCGACTTTATAATCCAGTCAAAACTGGAATGTTTTTTATTTTGCGATGATGTTAAATATTAACTCTGGTCACAACATTTGTGGAGGCCCCGGCGAGATTCTAGAAAACAAGAATTTTGATTTTGTTAACTTAGTTATTATAGTTCTGGTATTTTTTCCTGTGACAAACTGTTACGGAGTTTTTGAAATTATATTCAAAATAATCTGAGGCTTGGCCAGGTTTGTACAACATAAAACAAAGAAAGATTTTACGAGAAGTACTTACAACTTCACTGTCCACTGGTAATGTTCGAACAATTTCAGTAAGTTGGGAAATCGTTCAGCAGAAATATAATGAGCTGGAGACGACAGATGCAGAAATATCTGTTGGTTTTATGGGAGTTGGTGCTACAGAGGAACAATGGACTATTGAAATAGATTCATGTGACGAATATCGGAAGATATACTTGGAGCAAAAACTACAGTAGATACCAAGCTGTTTGTCAAGATGATGAAAGGTCGGTAGGAAATAAAAGCTCAAACGTATCTTCATCTTTAGGAAAGAGAAATTTCAAGTTACCACGTATAGAATTCAAAAAGTTCAGTGGAGATCTTCGCGAATGGTTCAAATTTTGGTCCCAATTTAAAAAAATTCATGATGATGTTGATATTGTTCCGAAAGACAAAATTGAATAATTAATACAGGCCACTATGCCTAATAGTCAGGCAAGATTAGTTGTAGAAAGTTTTCCACCTCTAGGGGACAATTATAACAAGATTATTGAAAGTTTAAAGTCTCGATTTGGTAGAGAAGATCTTCAAATTGAAGTTTACGTTCGAGAACTATTAAAAATAATATTAAATAATGCTTTGGCTAAAGAAACGTGTAATCTTTCAACATTATATGACAAAATAGAAACACAGATGCAAGCACTTGAAACATTGGGTGTAACATCAGATAAATGTGCAGCAATGATCTATCCACTAATCGAATCTTGCCTTCCTGATGAATTGCTTAGGGTATGGCAAAGATCTGCTGAATTTTCAGGTATTTCTACATCTAAATCTAAAGATAAATTAATTTTTGATAATTTTGAGTGTCGCTTAAAGGGTTTAATGTCTTTTTTAAAACATGAAGTTGAAAATGAACAACGAATTTCATTAGCAACAGAACGATTTGGTCTCATTCCTGAATCCAAAAAACATTTTTCTGAAAATAAAAATAATTTTAAGAAAAAAGACAGTATTCCTACAGCGACTGATCTAGTAAATCTTGTTACTACATGTATTTTTTGCGATGGTTCACATAATAGTGAACGCTGTTTTAAAGCACAAACATTTTCTTTTGAAAATAAGAAAAAATGTGTTTCTAATAAGAAAGCTTGTTTCAGATGTTTAAAGAGAGGTCACGTTGCTGGTAAATGTAGAGAGCGTCTTAGATGTATCTTGTGTAGTAAGCAGCATGTTACCATTATGTGTCCTGATATTCCAAATCAAAAATCTTGTTCTAAGAACAACATGGTTACTATTAATTCTAGTTCTGATGATAATGTCCATAAAGATAAAGAATGCCCGTTATCTGAACAAATGTTAGCTAATTATACGAGTACGCACATCTTTTTGCAAACTTTACGGGTTAAATTATTAGGTAGAAATGGTGTTCGGGATGTACGAGTATTAATAGATTCTGGATCTCAAAGATCGTATATTTTAAAGTCGGTTGCACAAGAAATGAGGTACAATCCTAAATCTAAAGAAAATATGGTGCATTTGTTATTTGGTTGGAAAAGTTCTTCAGAGCAAGTTCATAATTGCTATGATATTACTCTAAAGTTAGGTAATTATGAGTGTAAATTTGAGGCGTTGGATCAAATAAAAATTTGCCAAACAATCCCTTCAGTTTTTTCAGGACCTTGGATGAATGAGTTGCAGGGTTTAAATGTAACTATAAGTGATGTCCATGATTCAAGTCCCATTGATATACTCATTGGTGCTGACGTAGCAGGTCATTTATACACTGGTAAAATACATATTTTACAATGTGGTATAGTAGCCATGGGGACAAAACTTGGTTGGACGCTTATGGGTAAGATTCCAGAACAGTCTAAAAGGAGTACAATGGCAATGTCTGTTTTTTCCCTATTGGTTTACAATTCTCCCATTGCTGATCTTTGGAAATTGGATGTATTAGGGATTATTGAGCCGATGCAGAAAAGAGGTAAAGAAGAGTTAGAACAACAAACTTTGGAATTCTTTCTGCAAACAGTAAAAGTAGATAGCGGAAGTCGTTACGAGGTTAGATTGCCTTGGATAGAAGGCCACCCTCCACTTCCCAGTAATTATTCGGTTGCTAAGAAGAGGCTTGATAATACATTAAAAAAGTTGAACAGTTCCAATTTAGTAGAAGATTATGACAAAGTATTTGAGGAATGGGAGAAAGAAGGTATAATAGAGGAAATAATAGAGGAAAAGATAAACGGTCCAGTTCATTACTTACCTCATCATCCAGTAATAAAGGAAAGTAGTTTAACAACCAATATTCGTCCAGTTTTCGATGCTTCTTCTCATGAAAGAGGTAAGCCTTCTTTAAATAATTGTATTGAAAAGGGTCCTAATCTCCTCGAGATTATTCCTTCGATTTTAATTTGCTTTTGGCAGAAACAATTGGGAGTTGTTTCTGACATACGAAAGGCTTTCTTACAAATCAGTGTAGGGATTGCCTAAGATTTTTATGGGTAAATAAAGAAAATATTGAGAGAATATTTTGCCATAAGAGAGTTGTATTCGGTGTAAATTGCAGTCCGTTTTTACTTGGAGCATGTATAAAATTTCACCTATCTCGCATCCTTGAGAGCGGTAAATATTCAGAGGCTATAATAAGGACATTGGTGAAAAGTTTTTATGTAGATAATTGCGTGACTAGTCTAAGTAATTATAGCGATTTGCAAAATTTTATAGATGAGTCTACAGCCATAATGGCTGAAGGTAAATTTGACCTTAGAGGGTGGGAGTATACTCAGAATTTAGAGGTTTCTGGAAATACTTCACACGAGTGTACACCAGTGCTCGGTTTGATTTGGAGCACTAAAGATGATGTATTCTCTATAAATAAAGAAATTGTAAAAGGTATAGGAGATATTACAAATAAAACAATAACCAAGAGGCTTATTCTCTCTATGGCTCAAAAACTATTCGATCCGATAGGGTTTACCAGTCCTGTATCTTTGCTACCAAAAATATTACTTCAGCGGACTTGGGAACAACGGATGGATTGGGACATGGCAGTAGAAGAGGAAATAGCTGATATATTTATTTCATGGGTGAAGGAGTTACCGGAATTATTAAATATTAGAATACCTAGGTGGGTGTGTGCAGGTCCTTGTGACGCAGACCATTTAAGTCTGCACACGTTTTGTGATGCAAGTCCAAAGGCGTACTCCACATGTGTGTTTTTGAGATCTGTCAAAAATGGAATTATTAAAGTGTCTCTGTTGGGAGCAAAATCCAGAGTAGCACCTTTAAAACCACTTTCCATACCACGTCTAGAACTCTTAGCAGCGACGATTGGTGTCAGGCTATGTGATTCGATTAGGCAAGAATTTGATCTAAACATAGAGTGTTTCTATTGGAGTGATTCTTCAACTGTCATAGCTTGGATTCGACGTATAGAAGTATGGGGTGTTTTTGTATGGAACAGAGTTCAGGAGATTCGGACATTGACTGATGTCAATGCATGGAGACATGTGCCAGGCATTTTAAATCCAGCTGATTTGCCATCTCGAGGCTGTAATGCTCGGTATCTTTTACAATCAAGATGGTGGGAGGGACCTGAGTGGCTTACTGGCGATTCAGTTGTGTGGCCCAGTGAACACATACAGTATGACGAGTCTCTGATAGCACAGGAGAAAAAGAAGAAAATTATTTCTTTACTTCTTTCTTCTAGTTCTGATTTTTGGCATTTAGCTTATTTCTGGAAGTATAACAAAACTGTCAGAATGATGGCGTGGATTTTGCGGTTTATTTTCAATTTGAAGAATTCTGATAGTAGACGTAGTGGTTCACTGACTGGGGAAGAGATAGAGAAAGGGGAAATATTTGTATTAAAGACAGTACAGGATGAAAGTTTTGAAAATGAAACTGACAAGCGTATTTCTAGTTTAAATGGGTTTCGTGACGAGTCAGGTTTAATTCGTCTTAAAACACGTATCACTGCTAGACATGACACAGAAAATTTCCGTTTTCCAGTGGTGTTACCTGGGAAACATCCTGTGATTACTCAGTTGATTTTTGATTATCATTTAAGGTCGTGTCATATAGGTATTCAGGGACTTTTAAGCTTGCTTCGCGAACGATTTTGGATTTTAGGTGGTCGCCGTTCTATTCGTTCTATTATAAAAAAGTGTCAAATATGTAAGAGGTATTCGTCCAAACCTTATAAAGTCTTGACGCCACCATTACCATATGACCGGGTTCGTGATGCTTTTACTTTTGAAATCACAGGGATTGATTTGGCAGGTCCACTTTATCTTAAATCAAATGAAAAGGTCTGGATTTGTTTATTTACTTGTGCGGTTTATCGGGCAGTGCATTGTCGGTTATCTACTCCAAATTATATTCAGTGTTTTCGTCGATTCGTTGCCAGACGTGGACGTCCAAATGTCATTTATAGTGATAATGGAAGTAATTTTAGCGGTACTAAAAATGCATTTAATAAATTGGATTGGGGTAAAATTTCAGAGTTTTCTTGTCAGCAACGTATTAGGTGGCGCTTTAGTCCGCCAACAGGAGCATGGTGGGGTGGTTTTTGGGAGCGTCTTATAGGTGTTATGAAAGGATTGCTTCGTAAACTTTTAGGACGAGCTGCTCTTAACTATGAGGACCTCTCAACTATATTATGCGAGTGTGAGTCTGTAATGAATACCCGGCCGATTACATATCTATCGGATGATTCATCCGATCTAGTAGCTCTAACTCCTGCAATGTTTTTGAGTGACCAGCCTGAATGTGGTGTGCCTGATTGCGATTTAATAGATCAGTCATCAATAAGTCGAAAATATCGACATATGCAGAAACTCAGAAACGATTTTAGACAACGATTCAGGAATGAGTACTTAGCACAGCTAAAATTCATTCAAAAGAATAAAGTTGCTAGTAAAATTTCTTTGGGGGAAATTGTACTTATTGGGGATGATAGAACAAAACGTCTTCATTGGCCTATTGGTAAAATAGCCGAGTTAATATTGGGTAAAGATGGTCAGGTTCGATTAGCAAGAATAGACACTGCAGAAGGTCAGCTGTTAAGACCTGTGCAGAAACTTTATCCACTTGAGTGCATTGGCAACACCGAAGAATCATCTGTCGAGAACAAAAGTACATTTGATTCAGTCCACGAAGATTTTCAGGATGTCCAACCACCAGTTACATCAGCCAAATCTCCGATTCAAGCAGTTACAGATTGTGCGGTAGTGTCTGACAGACATGTCAAAAGCAGAGTACCTGGCAAAAAGTGTAATGCGCGAGTAAATGACGTTACTGGTGTCAAAATCGAAAAACCTTTTGACAGTGGACTTAGAACAAGATTTGGAAGAGAAGTCAAACCCCCAGATCGCTTTATGTTTTGAGTAGTTCTTCTTTTTATATAATTGAATATTAATATTCAAGGTGGGAGAATGTCGAGAAAAGAAGACACACTACCGAAGTATATTTAAATTTTGTTTTTGTTTTTATTGAAGAATCAATGTTAGTTACAATATTGATTGTAATGTCAAGTTGACAAAATATACGTAATTTTTTGAAGAGTTTAAAAATTTAATTTTAAAGTGTTTTCTGGAGTAAAATTAGTGATTGGAATTTAGCGGGTAGCTATTAACTCTGGTCACAACAATTACAGTTCAAATTTAGAAAAAACATATGTTGCATTATTATATACTAACCATCAAAGAAACTGAAACATATGTTATCACCATAATATAACATTAATGTATGTCATAAATACAGAACTACTTTACTTCCAAAACCCAATATGTAGAGAATAGAATCAATGCCCACAAATATCCAAAAACGGCATCATCTCCTCTACACAAAAAAACCTAACCTAACCTAACCAAAAACATATTCTTATAGGAATGACAACAGAATATGTAGAAAATAGAATTAATGGGCACAAATATAAAAAAAATGCATAAACTGCTCTACACAAACACGAAACATTAATTTGATTTCAAAAATACAAAAATATTAGATCAAGATTCTAATTATTCTAAATTATGTATTAAGGAAATAATATAAAGATAACAATGCACTCAATGATAAACATTTAAGCCAAATATATTATAATCTATTCAAATAATTGTGTTATAAATAAGGATGAGTGTAACGAAGTGGTTTACGTATTAGGAAACTTTAATGGAAGAGTAGGCAAAAAAGATGTTAATTTTCCAACTGTACTTGGTAAATACGGTAAAATGGTAAGAAACGATAATGGAAGAAGACTATTGTAAATAGTTGAATATAAATGAAAATAAAAATACGAAGCCTAAAATTATAGAATTTGAAACTATTAAATCTCACAAACTAAAGGACAAAAAATGAGCCAAAAAATATGAAGAACTGGTAAGACAACAAATTGATTTAGAAACAATTGACGATGAAAACAAAACATTAGAGCAAATATGGGGTACCTTTAAGACAATTCGGTGTTTTCCATTTTTTTCAAAATCATGCAGGAAGACAGAGCGGCAATCAATTACCCCAAAAACCAAAAAAACTTAAATTAAAAAAAATTTTGTAGCATAGTTATGCCATCCTCAAATTCAAATTCAAAAATTTTCCGCGTAAACGAATGTTGACGTCACTACTCATATGTGTCATTGAAAGCGCCATCATTTTATTGTAAACAATGTATTTGCGAGATTGTGCGAAGTTTTTTATTTATATTTATTCATCTCTTTTCTTTATTTTCTGTTGATTTTCATAAAAATAAGTCAGTTATACATTTTTTAACGCAAAAAGCACAAAATAAGTATTTACGCTGTTGCTTTTACATTTTGAAATTCAGCTGCATTGAAACCTAACCTAACCGAACCTAACCTAACCATGAAAATGTCTAAGGATGGTAAATTGTTTGACAATGCTTTCACAAACCCTACTGACGACATTTTATGATTGCATAACACAAATAAAACCAATAATTAACAATAAAATCAGAAATAAAGGCCGGTTCGTGCAACGAACACTATAATTCCATTAACATTACATTATAATTTTAACATTTTTATTATAATTACACTTTCACTAAAAAAATGTTGTCGTTCATGCAAGACTTCATTACATTATAAATTCTATATTAGCGCATGCGTATATTGTCCACTATTGACACTTGAAACTTATGTTATGTTCTATACATCTTCTATAATATTCAAAAAGTTCAAGTTGTTATACTACTATTCTATTTTTGATTTTGTTAAAATATTTTTTATTGCTTGTAAAACCCGGCTTCAATATCAACATAACCTAAACATAGGAATTTTGACATAAATACGAATTCACATTTCCATGCTATCGTACTGCGCATGCGCTTTTACTGTTTCCACTAAGAATATAATGTAATGTAAATGAAAAGTTGAATGTTCCCAACTTCTTAGTGGGCTTAATGTAATTGTAATGCCTTAATGTGTTGCATGAACGCCTCCACTATAAATTGGGTGCTCAACTTTTCTTAATGATAATGTAATTATAATGAACGTTGCATAAACCAGCCTTTAAAGTCCAACTTTCTCAATTACCACACATTAAATGTAAACAAACTGTCATCGATATGAGTTTTGACGTCACGACCGTTTCGACTTCTTTATTTGAATTTATCGATTTTAACTTACTTTCATTTTGATATTATATAAAAAATAACTAGAATTGTTGCGTTGTAATGAGTTTAGGATAAAATATTTATAATTTACTATATGATTACAAAGGAATTTCATTGATTTATTTGTAATGAAAACACCGAATTCTTATCAACTCTGCAAAAGTAATATGTGGTACCAGCAAAACAACTAACAAAAAAAACATCATGGTGGACCCAAGAAATTAAACAAGAAGTAAAAATTAAAAAACAATGCAAAAATATCTATCAAATAAATCAACTGCAAATTATCAAAATTACAAACAACAAAGAAAATTAGTAATGAAAAAAGTACAAATGGCAAAAGAAAAATCATGGAAGGAATTTGGAGAAAAACTGGAAAAGGATAGTAAAGGAAACCAAAAATTATTTTATAAAGTACTCAAAACATTCAGAAAACCTAAACCTATTGATAGTATGACAGTTAAAGATAAAGAGGGTCAATTAATAAATGAGGAAAAAGCAGTGATGACGAGATGGAAAGAACATTTTAGGAACCTGTTATGCAACGAGAATGAAGGACAAGAAGAAGCTATAAATGTTACTGAACAATCTAAAACCTTGAAAGACAATGATAAACAAATTGAAACCCCAAACATAACAAAGGAGATGCTAAAAAAAGCACTTGGAAAAATTAAAAATCAGCAAGCAGCTGGACAAGATAGAACTACAGGTGAAATGTTCAAGTACATGGGTGACAAAGCCTGGAGAGAAGAAACAATTCCTATAGAATTTAATTGTTAATTTTTAATGTTTGTGGGGCTAAAATTACTTAATTATGTGTTTTCAATTTAATTTTACCTTATTTGCTATTTAATTGAATTACGACTCACCTTGTATAAATTCTATGAGCATGTGAAAAAACTCTATATTCTCTGTAGTCGGTTTAACTGAGTTAAAATAAATTTAATTCACTTTTGTAAATGATATGATAAATGTACATTAAAAACCCAATACAAACCTGTTTAATTTTAACAAATAATTGACCTTCAAAATTTAACAGTATTCAAAACATAGATTCTTTATTTGAAAAATTATTTATCGATTCTTGTATTACTTCTATACTAATTCGATCTTTGATAAGTGTATTTTGAATATATCAGCTAAACATTGAATTTATTTTACATAAATCTTAAATCATGTGATTACGTTTTTATAATTGAAAAGTGATAATGTTTTAATGTATATTTTAAAAGTTAAAGACGTACCGTAATTAAACAACTTTCCATCGAACGTCTACACCAGCGCTCCTAATCGGCGTTCTGTGTTCCAAGCAACCTTGAAGACAAAGATGGCGTCAATGGCCCTCTCCGATGAACGATGCCTGGTGCTTCTTGAAGATTTTGTTGAATTAAAATCCAGGAACGTAAAAATTTCAGGTAGGTGGTTATTTAAAATACTTCCATTTATTAGATTTTTTCAATTTTATTTAATTGCTCCAACTTTCATTTGTTTTAAACATATAATTTCACAACTTGACAGTGTAACTACTTCAAATTACTTAGAACCGGGCGGCCATTAAATTTTATGGTTTTTCAATTATTATTGACGTGGACCTGCCTTGGTGATAAATGGAACTCCCCGAAAATTGAAAATGTCTCGGTATTTTGTTCAGAAATGACATAAAAAATTTAAATTCACTTGTTTTTTAAGTCAATTTTTCGAAATGTTTTAATAAATCTATTTAATTAATTCTACTTTATTATTTGATTAATTGAGTGATAATTAAACTTAAACTATTATAATTATTAATAAAATAACTTTCACTAATTAAATTTGACTTTTTCCCTGTTAAATTAGGTTTGTTCCAACCAAGCAAAGAACCGTTCTAAAACGGTAATATTACCACTCACGAGACCAAATTAGTGCACTGCGCAACTCAGTACACCACTGCGCACAAAAATTACTATTTTAGAACGGTTCTTTGCTTGGTTGGAACAGACCTATAATTGAATGAAACGGAGCGATCTAATGGCTACCCTATACAAATTTATAATGAGATTTAAAAAAATTATGAGCAAAAATAATTTATACCAAAATAATTCTTAAATAAACATATTCTTTAATACTCCAGACATCACTGGATAACTTTTTCTATGGCTGAAATTCTATAACTTTATTATAAATTACATTTTAAATTGATTAAATTCCGCCATTTTCAATCCAGATTTTAGCTAATTTTCTAAAAATAACAACTATCTACAATACAAATTTGGTTCAAAACACATAAGTAACATATACAAATGTTAGCAACAACAAATTATATGTTGTTCTTGTATTCTCATACACAGAGTGTCCTTTCACTTGGTAATTATACTTATGATACATTATAACATTTTATATATTGTCCTGTTTATAGTGTCTTTTCACCTTAATGATTCATTTAATATAGGTATTATTGATTCAACATAGTTCGATTCCTAGTGTCTTTTCACTTTATAAGTTCAGATGCATTGTCACTTGTTATTGATGATTTTAATCATGTCACTCACAGTTTACTAATCACATGTCATCTTTACACTTTATTACATATGCTGTTATTTAACAAATTTAATGTTTTAGATATATTCAAGTTCTTGGATGATCAAATCTATACCCATTGCTATGAATATTCAGACTACTCTCTATTATTATCTGTAAGTAACTTTTTATTTCAATATAAACTTATTTATGACTTCTTTTAATTGTATAGGTCATTTACTACTAACTCTTTTTATTGTATAAGTTGTTTATTACCCACACTAACTCTAAAATCATAACTTAAAATATACAATAATTTATACTAATGTTATTTCATGTTTTGTTAATATCAAAACTTAATTTACAACTTTTATTTAATATTTCTTAATGAAACATCATTGTAATGATAATATGTAAACATTAATTGTCTCAAATAAAATGTTTTATTTTTCTACTGTGTTTTAGGGATTTTTACAATTTAATGCAAGATTCGACATCTAACAAGAAGAGAATCCAACCATACTACTGGGATATAGTGTTCCTTATTCAAATTATTGTTGGAATCAAATTTATTTAGTGTTCCTAGTTCAAATTAAATAAGCTTTGAAATACATATCTTTAAAGAGTTTATTATCATAACGTATCCTTTTTTCCTTAATAAAACATGGACTGTTTTAACAAATAAGGTAGATTATTTTGATTTTGATTTTGATTCATTACAATATAATATATAATTCAATTTATGTTATTTGCCGACTAATAGGTATTAAACCAGAACTTTTGGGGTAAACGGCAATGTTTTTAAGAAAACTCTTTTACTTATTTTCCAAGCTTTCGATATATATTTATTTCATTTTCAAGGAAAAAGTTTGAGTATAAACTAAATTGTTGCTAAAAAATTGGTAAATATAACATAACAAATATTAGTAATTGTATACAAAATATTTCTGATACAATTATACCAAATGATATAACAGAAATTTTGGTAGTAGGAAAAAACTTTTCACTACCATATACTAATGAGAAAGAATTACCTACCACTGAATATATAGCAGGTATCGAAGCCGCTATTACTAATAAACCAGAACAAATAAAAGACACCATTAGAGCTGATGTAGTAAATGTTATTACTAATCACAAATTCAAACCCTGTCATCATAAAAATTAATACAAAAATCCAAAAACAAGTAAAAAAGAAATTAAAAAAAAATAATAACAAATCTCGAATTACAATTTTACAACCTGATTAATGCAATAAAAAAGTAGTTATAAATACTAACAATTACAATAATAAAATGATTCAATTACTATACAATGAAACTTTATTAAAAAAAAATTGAAACTGACAGAACAAAATTATTTCAAAAAAAAACACATTTATCAATAAAGAGAAGCCTTACTTATGTGAAACAACAAGAATAGAGAATCACTGGTAAAAACATCCGTATCCTTATGGATAGCAGACAAGTACTATTAACCCTGAATAGGCCACGGATCACATCAAGTCTAGTATTAGAATGTCATATGGCCCTTACCGACGCCTGCAACAATAATGTGGTTACCCTAGGCTGAAAAGTCATGGGAATTCAAAAGGCAATCGCAAAGCTGACTCGTTGGCTAGGAAAGCTGCCTCCTAAAGAATCTTGGGACCTGGCAGTCTTATCAGCTTGCCGGAATCAGCGGCGGTTGACCTAGTATAGTCTAATAGCGTTTTCCATTCGTCGCACTCGGGCAGTACTGGGTTTTTAGAGAATTCATGGTCAGTGCTGTCAAATGCATGCTCTAGGGCAAAACCAATGGAACACAAAAATTGATTTGACCCGGGCCGGACTGTTTGTTTTTATTGACATTTGATAACAATAATAAAAGACTTGAATTTTTTGTTTTGTAGAGTGTAGATTTTATTTAACTAGGTGTGGTTTGTCATTTGGTTGTAAACATTAATTATTTATCTAGGGTTGTAAACATATTTATTATAATGTGTTTATTGAAAATGAAAATTAACAATGAAATTTTCTCCCTCGACTTTGCAAATGATTACGAAACTCACTATCTGCTATTCTTGTATTGCACTACCGTAACCCTTGATCAAATAGCTAGTGCCAAATTATTGCTCTCGGTTCGCCCTTAGCTCGCTCGGAGTTTGAGTGACACATGAATGGAACACAAAAAAATGAAAAAAGTTCAACGAATGGAACACAAAACTGGCGCGAGTTCTGCCCCAGTGCGACGAATGGAAAACGCTATAAGAGCCAGCGACACTCGATCCTACGTGATAAGGAATTGTGATAAGAGTGGTTTCATGATATAGTTTACAAAGGGCCGAATGCAAAACCGCATTGTCGGCCAAGCATACCCTTATGACTATGATAAGTGCTGGCCGACATATATTTTATTAATCTCCTTGATATCAGCTATATTACCATGTAATTTTTTTACAATTCCTTATGACGTAACTTTCTTAAAAAAAAGAAGGTGTTAATAATTTTTTATAAGTGCAAAAGCACAGGATATGCTTGGCCGACAATGCGGTTTTGCATTCGGCCCTTTGTAAACTATATCATGAAACCACTCTTATCACAATTCCTTATCACGTAGGATCGAGTGTCGGTGGCTCTCGTACTAGTAAAGGAACGCTCCCTTGAGAAATTTAATGGAAGATGGGATGAAGAAAAAGGTTGCAGACTATCCAAGGAAATTCTGAAGTATTCGAATAGCAGAGCTGCCAAAAATACTTGACCAGAAAGGACCTGCGTTTGGTCACAGGTAACATTGTCACTTAGGAAAACATCTGAACAGGTTGGGTTTATCTGACACCCCACTATGCAGAGGATGTGAACGAGAAGATAAGGTAGTTGAGCAAGTCCTTTGTGATTGTTTGGCACTTTCTATTAGACTTTCTGTATTCGGCGAGAACTGGCTAACACATACCAACTTGAGGACGACGTTTTCGCCAACGTTTTCACCAACAGTTAGGAAGGTTGACGGACTAATAGATAGGCTCAATCTCAGAAGGACGCACCTCGGCTTGTTTATATTGATTATGACGTGGTTTCCATCCGAATGATATGATCTGTACTATTCGTCAACAGTCAATAAAACTGTTTTGTTGGATAATATTGAAGAACAGCAATAATTTTCCTAGAAATTAGTCAACAACTCATTGAAAGCATCTTTGACTTGGCTCTCTCTTATGACACGAGTTCAAGTTTTGTAAAAACGAATTGGGAAGCGATGAGTTTTTTAAAGAACGAGTGTCACAACAGCCATATGAAATAAGTTGTTTACAATACTTTTTATATTTTCCCTTTTTACAATTTTTTAAATTTATTATTTGTAAGTAAATTACGAAAATTTTGATTTTAAAATATTTTAAAATTAATAATACACCAATAACAATATATTATATAAGTAAAAGATGATATTCATATTCACAAATACTTTTTTTAAGAACAATATCTTAGAATTATTAAATTGCTATCAGCCACAAATGTCATTGTTAATAGTCTTGTCAGTAGATACTTCACTCGTGCTTCACTTATATTGCCAACCATTTAAAACAAAAATTTGCGTGCGTAAAAGTTACATTACGATACGCAAATGCATTTTATAATGAAAATATAAGTGCAAAATATAAAAAAAAATTTTTAGACTTTTCAAAAAATGTGTGAGTTAAGGAGGCTTGTGAATGTATATGCAGTACATGTATGAATAAACTCTGTTCGGTGTATCTTTTCCCATGCGTCACGATGCATGTGCACATGAATTAAATTAAAAGAATCAATATAAGAAAATGGTAGAGGTCATCCATAACTCAAATGTGGATGGTACGAAAAGTAGCAATAAAACTCAAAGTCAACCCACAGTATGTAATTTAATGATATTGTTACATCAGCGGCATGTTTGTTATTTTACTCCAGGTATGTTGATGATTGCTTTTTTTATTTAAGGGTTCTTGGTCAAATGTGTACAATTTTCTTTCATATTTAAACTATACATAAATAATATTAAATTTTCATTTGAGGGCGAGGTTGACAACCAACTTCCTTTCTTAGACTTATTGATTACTAAAGACCTTTAAAAATAATTAAAATAATTCTTTTAAGTTTGATATCTACAGAAAACCAAGAACTACTGATTGTCTCATTGTTTATAATTCTTGTCATCCTATGTCACATAAACTTGCAGCCTTTAACTCTTTGTTTTATAGATGTTTTTCATTACCTTTGTCCCAGGATTCCTTTGAGAGAAAGATCAACTTAATAAAGCAGTTGGCGGTTAATAACAACTATCCTTTGGGTTTAATACACAGATGCTACTCTAAATTCTATTGTAAGTTCAGGTTTTCTTTCCATACGGTTACATGTGCTAATAACACAACTTAGAGATCCTTTTATGGATCCTTACTTTACACATGTATTTTTCATACAAGTTTCATACAAATTTATTGTTGATATAGCTCTTAGAACAGGAAACACTTTATCTAATTTAATTAACACTAAAGATATAATACCACTTTTACATAAATCATGCTCGGATTGTAATGCTATTTAAATTGGCCAATGTGGAAGAAGACTTGAGTACCGTATTTTGTTAAAAAATATTCAAATTTGGAAGTTACGAACTCACCCTCATCCTTTGCTAATATATTTTAGAAGAGAATCATTCTTTTGATTTCAAAGATGTTAAATTACCTCATAGTTGTAATAAGGGCATTAGATTGAATTTGCTTGTGCTCTTGGAAATTAGATCTGCTATTGTTAATAAATCTCTTAATTATCTAAATTAACAAATTCAGTCTAATGAGAATTATTTATTCTTAAACATTCCTCTCTAATAGATTATAATATGTTGTTATTGTTTACTTGTTTACTTTAGGTTATCTCATTTTGACTTTTCTTCTTTCTTTATCGGACTCCGATTACTTGTCATCAAGTCAATGTTATAATATTTTTATTTTCACTGTGTGCAGACAGCTGTGTTTTTTCACTATTATAATTCGATTTTCTAAAATACCCAGCTCACTTATTTTCATTTTTAAAAGTTCGTCACACCTACAGTGTATTCATACCTCTCCCTGCTGTTTTCAGGAATTATTCCTTCAGTAGCTCTCTCTGCAGCTACCCGTGTACATTCAAATGCACTATCAGACATTTTTGTAAAATAAACATAATTTGATTATATGTACAATTAATGGCGTTGTGTTTCGCTTAAATGTCAAATTCAATAAGCTTGTTATCTAGCAACTATCTCACAGCCCAAGTAGCAATTCTAGTTCTAAGAAAGTCATATATTGGTTCCAGAACCTTTTTTCGAGAAATGATTTCTAGTACAAATAACTTCTTCTAGCTGGCTACACAACCCCCTGATGACAAAAAGGGCCCACTAGGATCATTTTAGCATTAGCGCGGCTTTGTACCTATTTACGAAATTGTCCGAATGTTAGGCCAGGGTGACTTGTTTTTGGCCATAGATATTTTACACTAACCTGTTAGTTCTTGTCGGTCTTTATAGAGATAAAGAGCATCACGCAAGTACAAATACGCATCAAGACGCAGTGAGTCTTTTAGAAAATATAACAGTAAGGTTTCTGATTTTACATTCTTTAGTTAAACAATTTTAAGAATGGAATTGTGTTTAACAGCTTTATCCCGATTTTTGATAACCGGTTGTATATCCTAATAGTATTATACGTTACAAGGTCGGTAGGTGACTTATTACAGTACGAGTTAGTCATGTTTCATGTTACATAGGTATATGAAAACGGAAATTGGTTTAATAAAACATAACTTACTTCTTTACTTGTTATTCATTAAAAATTATTTCTTACTTTCCTTTTAAAACATCCACTTTTAACTAATTTTGGAAAAAATAAGCACTTCGTACTTCAAACAAGTCTCGTACACAACTAAATAGTTTTGACGGTTTCTAAAATTTTTATAAAGTCATATCTTATTACATAGCTTGAAGGTTTGTATTTGTTTAAAAAAGTGCCTTTTGGTTTTGCAATAGTTACTTACAAGTTCTAAAAGCAGATACTGTGAAAGGTTCTAAAATAGGTAATCGTAACACTATGAAAAAATCTATAAGTATTGTACAATAGTTATACTTAAATAGATTGAGCTACTTTTTCAAATATTTGAAGCAAGGAAGATCCAATAAGAAACAAAAGGTAAAAAACATCAATGACTGCTAGGTCAATTTGTGAAGGACTATCAGTTAAATTTGTCATTTCAAGTGATCGGCTAATGTAAACGTAACCGTTTTTCTCAGATTCATAGCAGCTCTTCGAGTCCTATTTTCCTGAGGAAGTTTAGAACATCGTCGGGCATCAAATCAGGTAGATCCCCCTCTTCAATTTCATGTGCTTCTAGGTATCTGGCCCTAGAATTCTGCAAGGCAGGACATTCTGAGAGTATGTGTATTGAGGTTTTATCCTCTTCCTCACAGAATCTGCACTTTGCTTCATCTGCTAACCCTAGTTTCTTCATGTCGCTTTTTAACCGGCAATACCCGGTTAGTATTACCGTTAAAATTCGGAGCCTTTGTTTACTGAGGTTGAGGCAGCTAAGAGATCTCTTCTGGTCATAGTTCCCCAGTAGTATCTTAGATTAGTAGTATCTTTCCAGCTGATTCCAGTACTTGGATTTTTCCTTCTCCATTTCTTCCCTTAGTTTTCCTAAGATTACTCTACTGCTGATCCCACAGGATAGTTCTGGTCCCAAGTGTGGGGTTTCAGCTCCTTTTTTTGCCAGCTTGTCTGCTGTTTCGTTCCCCTCTATTCCTATGTGTCCTGGGACCCATAGGAGGGTGACAGTGTTCTTCTGGCCTAGTTCATTAAGTTTGCCTAGGCATTCCCAAACCATCTTCGAACTGATTATATTTGAGCTCAGCGCTTTCATGGCTGCTTAACTATCCGACATGATCACAATCTCTTGTCTGCGGTAGTTTCTTCCAATATTGAAGAGGGTAACTTAAACAGTATTAAATATACAATATCTTTTTCGACTCCAATTGCCAAGAGACATCTTAACGCATCTCTTTCCATTTTTAGAGGATTTCGTTTGCTCTCATTTTTTTTTTAATTTATGACTTTTTTCGATGTATTTTTATTTTATTATTAAATATCAAATAATATTCGTATATTATTTATCATACCGAGAGCAATATACCGGGTGATTGATTGGTGTTATAGTAAAAATTCCAAAAAAACATCGACAAAAATTGTAGGCAGCTTTAAACTCCACTTTTTAAAATTAGTGGCACACCAAACTTATGTTTTTTAAAATATTTTATTATAATTTGAAACCTGCTTTACTTCCACATCACAACAATGTAAAGTTTTATGTTATATATTTAAAACGTTATAATCAATATTACCTGAAAATATATGTACATGACAAATAAACAAAGAAGAAATTAATTCAGGCATACTACTTATTTTTAAAAGATTAAATCCACATTTACAAGGAGATTTTTAAATGGATGATTTTATTATGGAAAGTTATTTTTGATTTGAGTGGATAATTTAATTATACCACAACGCTAAAAATGACGGATAATTTAAAACAGTGGTTAAATACACGCAATATTTTTTTGATTGATAACCGCTGTATGTATTAAATAGACTTTTAGCATGAAATCTAGCAAACTCCCCTTTTTAAAAATGACCTTTTCACGAGCTAGAAGAGAGCATCATCCATCATTATTATATTAAGAACATGCGCAGCAGGTAACCAAAATAATCTTGTATTTTAATATGCACAATTTGTTGGAGTCTGATGTAACACTATATAAAGTTTACACCTTAAAGAAGTTTAAAGAAGTGTAAAGATATTTAATTACAGAAGTGAAAGAACACATATTTGTTAAAAATTTGGCAGACAGCATTAAAAGGCGAAGGTGCCAATTATTCCACCCAATTTAACAAAAAAAATTATAAATATAGCGCCCTAATCAAAAATGATTTAAAGTTGCGCTGAAATGAAAACAGAAAAGCCTTAAAGGTTTATTGCCTCAGATGCGGTTAAAAGGTTTGTTCAATAAGACTATGACAAAACAGTCCGGAAATTGTCAGTTATATTACACCTGAAAATGTTAATGGAAATCCTTTAGTCTGTATGTACTTGACGTTGGAAAATGGCTTTAAATAAATAGTTTATAAAACTTTAAGAACAGGAATCACTAAAATTACAGTTAATATGGAAGGATAAATTTATAATAAATTATAAAGTTAATTAAAATAGAAAATATTTTTTGTTGTGTTGATATAATGTCACTTTTCTTTAAAATATGACAATGGAAATAAATTTAGCAAATAAATAAATAAATAAATGTAATAACGATATATCCTTTAATGATATATCCTATATAGCGTTTGTTTGTAAGCTCCATAAAAAACATATGGTAAATAGCAGGGTGGAACGAGGTTTGTTTATATCTCATAGGCGTAACATAATACAAATTTACTGGTTATTTAGTTATAAAGCCTAAAATCACCATACTATGTTTTTTATCTCAACACACAAAACAATATATTAATAAAATCATTCGCTCATAATATTATATTAATTATATTTACAATTACTAATGTAAAATCGTTAACATTGGCTCGTGATTGGCTAGTTGCGATAACCTTATAGTTTTAAGGAAGTAGAAGCAAAAATGTGAAATATGGCGATATATTTCTACCGGTTACAAATAATATTATTGTTTCGAAACGAATTACCTCAAAACTTATATAGGTTTAGACGTTAGAAAAAAAAAGATATTAAAAAAATTAAATTAAAATTAAAAAAATTTTTTTATCTTAAAAAACATTAAAAGGTATTGAAATAGTTTCACTCAAATCCTAGAGTTTTTCCCTGGTGAATTTGATAAATCTCACTAGCTCGTAGCACACTAGCAGTAGCAGGAAGGCGAGATATTTTAGTAGTTTCAAATAATATTATTTTCTCGAAATGATTTACCATAAAACTTATTAGAAAAAAATTGTAAATAGAAAAATATTAAAAAAAAATAAGGAACAATCTGTAGGTTTTCAAATTTTGATTTTTGAAAATCGATAAAATTAAATATTATGTTTTATTAAAATTAAAATTTAAGTAGAATTTTATGCATTGCATAACGAAATAATGAATTGTCGCATTGCCCAGACAAATCAGTATTTCGGAGTGGCTTGAATAGACATGTGGGTTGAATAGACATATTTTAAAATGTCCTATTTATTATTTTTATTATTTTGTGTCAATACATTATTTTACTGATAAAAAGTAATATGTGTTATACATGAGTATTAATTTTATTGTTAGAGGTTCTATCGCTGTAAAAAAATATGCAGTTTTTCTATCCATGTCAATGTGAAAAAAAAATTAATTCAAATGACCCTGTATACACCGGAGAAAAATGATCTTATTTGATATACAATTACAGTAATTAGTATAGATTTCCTTTTTTTTATTTTTCCCACAATTTCATTCGTCTAAATAATGAAAATATCCAAATATCTTAATTTTAATCTTTCACTAATAAAAATTGTATAAATTAACATATTAACCCACTATTAATTCTTTTAATCCTTAATTAACAAAAATAATGGAAAGTATCGCTCTGTATAAAACAAGTTGAATCTCAAAAAGATGTAATCCAATTGGTTTTAATTTTTTTTATCTGTTGAGAAGCCAAACTGTGCGGATATGTTTTATAAAAGTAAGCGTCCAGATAATAGACACGTTATCAGAAAAGGTCCATAAGATCCTTAATGGCCATTCAGAGACTTTGAAAAACTCCTGAAGGAAATTCAATCAACCGTCAGTCAGAGTTGAAATCGTGCAACCGACGACGCCAAAATGGAAAACTTTTAAATGTAACCGTTTCTTTCTCAACAAAGTTTACTGAAATAGAGCAACTTATCAGTATTAAGGACTACATTTCGTTTATTACATTTTCATATCAACCGCTCTGACCAAATTCTATACAGGACAACTTAACTAATTAGGAAAGTTATCTTCGACACAAAATTGAACTATTTTAAAATTTTACTAGAATAGAAGCCATTAAAAAAATTGTGCTTGTAATCATCTACGGGGTGAGAAGTTTAAATACTTTGGCATCACTAAATAATAAATTCAAAAGATAAATTTGTTTATTAATTTTTTGATGAGTCATTTATTTTTATAAATACTTATTATTTATTTAATTCTATAATAAATATTAATACTTTAATTTGATTAAATTTATTGTACCAACCCTTACTTTTTGGAACTCCATCTTATTAAGAACAATAAAAAACTCTTCAATTGAACGTAACTTCCAAGTTTATTTAAGTTACGTTCAATTGAAGAATTTTTTATCATTTTTTAATTTGATGTTCGATTTTTACTTTTATCACAAATATTTGTTTAAATATTTTTTTATATTCATTCCTTTACTTTGTAAATATTAAATAACCAATATTAAATATTTAACATTAATAGGGGTCTATTCGGTATCCATTCCATTAAATTTTAGAGGACAATAAAATTTTAACGGACTTTAAAATGATTTCGGTAATTTCTAACTAAATTTCCATTAAAATTTTAAAGGATTCCTTAAAATGTGGTGTACCCCAAGGTACAGTATTAGGACCACTTCTATTTAATATCCACATCAATGACTTATATAACATACACACTGAAGGAAAGATAGTCAGCTTTGCAGATGATACTGCAATTTTGTATAGTGCTGATGACTGGGATATTTTAAAAAATAAAATAGAGACTGATATGCCTAAGCTCATGGAATGGTTCAACTATAAAGCATTAACCATTAACTTTGAAAAAACATTTTTTGTTCCATTTTGTAGTTATAAGACAACATTACCTTTCTATAAATCTATTACAATAAACAGGAGTTAAATACAATTATAAAATCAAGTTATCAAATAAAATATCTTGGAATAACAATTGACTCCCATTTAAAATGGGACATTCATATGGATGAAATAGCAAAATGTTTAAGAGCTTTAGTCCCAAAGTTTAAATTTTTAAAGAATATAATCGACATAAAATACTTAAAAATATTATATCACTCATTGGTCGAATCTAGAATTAGATATGGAATTTTGGGAAGAAAATTGATACTCTATAAAAAAGGATATTAAAAATCATATTTAACAAAAAGAGTACAAATTCCACTAATTTGCTATTTTGCGAGGCGAAAGTTATGGACACAAGGCAGCTTTATATGTATTCCATATTACTATACACATATAAGAACAAGCATAGTCTGCAAAAACTAACCCACCAGTATGACACCCGTAATAAAACCAATCAAAATGTTCGATTAGAAATAAGCAAAAAAACGGCGGGTCAGAGATTTACCCTATACCTAGCTCCAAAGATATTTAATTGCTTGTCTTATACATACAAAACTTACATTACTAGTATTAATTCACCTAATTTGATTAAATCCGTATTAAAAAAATATGTATTAAATCTTGATCGTTTGCTTGTACATGATTTAATCGATTAACTTAAAGGGCTTTAAATATTTATAAACATATTTATATATTTACATATTCTATACGCAAATGTCTAATACTTATATTGCACTGGCATCTCAGCTTTTCGATATTGGCGGTACTAATGTGATCATGATGTATATGTGTTCGGTTTCCGTACTTTTGTTTTGTTTTATTTATTGGCAATACCTTAATAATGAATTACTTATATATACACCAATTTATAGTAATTATAGAATTTATACACTTTACACTACATAAACTTTTCCCGTGCTCAACCAATAGGTTTTAACGGGAGTTTTTTGTAATGTTTTTTCTTTTCTCAATTCTAAAATAATATTTGTGTTAATTAATTTGTTATATTTATGAAAACTAATGTAAAAAAATGTATTATGTATTCTGATATGAAATCAATAAACATATTATATATTATTTTAGAGCTGCCTTTGAAATACCTAAGAACTTATTTAGAAATATTTTTCGATTTAACAAGTAGGTAATGATGATGATAGTTAATCTCATTGCATCATATATACGTGTAGAGCAGCAAATAACTGTAATTTCAGCAAGATGTCAACAAACCAGGAATATGATTGTATAACAATCAGGTACGTGTGTAGAGACGCCTCCTAGATTGCCCAAACCACCCTGCACCCTAGATCGCTCCTGCGGCAGGCGTATGTGTAGCCGCTTTAATATAATCATTAAAATGTACTTCACCAAGTACAAAATTTTTGACACATTGTACATTCCTGATTTAAAAATGAATCTAATATTATTTGGAAAAATTGCTGATAAAGGAAATGAATTGTTGTTCAACGAAAAGAAGTGTACCATAAGAAAAAAGAATGCTAAGGAAATAATAGGAACGGGTTCAAGAACAGAAGATGGTTTATGCGCACTGGATGTTGCCAAAGATAATTGTTATATAACGAGAACTTTAAGTGATTATGATTTGTGGCATCAACGTTTTGGTCATATTAGCGAAAATGGACTTCATTACATTCCCAATAGCTGATATGAATCAACATATTCAAGAAAATATGAAATGCGAAGAAGATAGTGTTGAGGAGCAGAAGGAGAAAGAAGATTTAAACTGCAAAGAAGACAGAGTTTAAGAAAAGGAAAAGTCCAGGAGGAATCGAAAACGACCAACATACCTTCAAGATTATTTTTTTACAAATCTTTCAAGAAGGTCAAATTTTTCTGAACCACTGACCTAACAAAAGTTCTACAAAGTGACAGTTCGGAAAAATGGATGGAAGCTTTAGTCCAGGAGCTGAAGTCTCATGAAATAAATAATATATTGGACATTGTTTGAAAGTGTTCCAGAAGGAGGTAAGACAATTAAAAGTAAATGGAACTTTAAACATAAGAAAGGAACAAATGGCCAGATAGAAAAGTATACAACGGAAGGCTCGTAGCTAAAGGATTTTCTCAAGAAGAAGGAGTTAATTATGAAGAAACTTTTCACCAATCATTCGACAATCAACTCTGAAAGCACTGATTGGGTTAGCTACAGAACTCAACTTGAAAATAGAAATGATGAATGTCGTCACAGCTTACCTAAATTCTAAATTAGTTGAAGAAATATAATGGAGCTGCCAAAAACAGATAATCCAATAAATTCCAAAACTGTTGGTGGATTAAATAGAAAATTGCACATTGAACTGATAAAAAATGATCTGAAACACTTAAAAGTGGATTTCTGTTTATATTTTCGAATTACAGACGAAGAATTTTTCATAGTCACAGTTTATGTCGCTGATTATTTCGGAAGCAAGCAAAAAGTGGAAAATTTAAGCAAAAATTAAATGAAGTGTTTGAAGTGGGCAAATCTCTTATATCATGGAGGCTGGTAGTATTTGCGTGAAGTCAATTGGTACTAATGACATTCCAGCAGATATATTGACTGAGGCTACGTCTCATTCGAAGTAAGAGTGGTGCATCAAGAATTTTGGACTATCGTGAGTTTCAGAATTTTATCATAGATGCCAAGTAGGTGAGATGTTAAAATATATAATTTATATAATATTTCATGTTTATCATGACACTTTTGACAAAATTTGAATAGTTAATGTTTTGTACTGTTTTTTAGTTTTGACAGTTTTGTCAGTGATGCATAGTTATTTTTAAATATGTATTTTTAATCGAAACCTCCAATATTTATAAAATTTACTAGAATTCATCAATAACAAAATATTATTTATGAAGACACATAAAAATATTTATTAAATCACAAAATAAACATAAAAATTCTGACAAAAAAACTAAAGCTAATCTAAAACTAATAACGTAGCTAACACTTTGTTTGTACCTTTTCTACTTTTTTAGCCAGTTTGTTTAAAACTGTGGCTTAACATTTAATAGAGCGGGCAATTGTAAAATTGAAATTTGCTAAAATTGCTTATCGTGTGAGTTTATTGCATGTTCAACACAAACTTTTTTAATTGTCACCCTCTTTCTTTATATTATTTTATTTCTTTTTTTTTCTGTTAATATATTTTCAACAGAAAGAGGCAAGTTTTCTTTTTCCCATTGAGGTGCCCCAAAATTTCTTAATATAAAATAAAATTAATGAATTTTAATAGGTTTAAAAAGTACTTTTAAAAAATACTATGAGTATTTCATACGAATTTACTATGTTCACAGTGCATGCACAGTATATAGATGCATTGTTAGCTTCATTATATGAAGTTGTATTTTGAGTCCGATTATAAGTAGGTGTAGTATCAGTGTCATGGTTTATAAATATAATCTCCTCTGTCTTATGGTATTTCTTAAATCAAAATATTTAAATTTTGAGAGATTCCAAACCTCCCTTAAGTCTGCTCCATCTACCCTAATTGAAATAAGGCGACCTGTGCCTCGTTGACATTTTTTTTCTTCAACGTACAATAAGTTACGGAACGTTGATTTACTTACAATTTTTACATAAACGTGTCCATACCTTCTGAAGGACTCTGTATAACGTATCAAAAGCTCAAAAAAATGTGAGCAGCCCGAATTTGGTATAATTAACAGGGATTCCCATTTAAAAAATCATATGTTTGGTTTGTGACGGAGTTATACAACACTCTGTATATTTTAAGGTAATTTCAAAATATGGACCCTAAAGACATCTAGTATTTTCGTTAATAACATTTTTTGATATCTCCTAAAACAACCCATATACCGAACTTTGTCGTAAGGTACACCCTGTTTATTTAAAATTTAGAAGAGTTAAATTTAAATGAAGCCTATTCTATATTCGCGGATGACACAACAATCCTAGATTGGGACAAAGATTCCCAGCGCCTTATAGATAACATTAACACTGATTTAAAAATTTTAGAAGAATGGTTATCCTATAATAAATTGTTGATTAATACTCAAAAATCTAAGTTTATTCAATTTGAAAAAAATTATTTAGAGAATATGATAATTAAATGTAATAATAAAACAACTAAAGAAGTTAAGGAATAAAAATATTTAGGGCTCTTCATTGATAACAATTTAAATTGGTATACTCAAACTAAATATGTTTCTTTAAAAACATTCTCAGTAGGTAATTCATTAAAAGAATGGGAAATTTATTCAAAAAAACTGCGTATTTAATATACCATGCACAAATTCAAAGTAATTTAGTATATTTATTACCAGCTTGGAGCTCTATAACAAAAAATAATATAAATTGTATACATAAGTTACAACATAAAGCTTTGAAAGTCCTTTTTAGTTTACTATGGTTAATTTCATCAAAAAAATTATATAAAAAATTAGGTTTATTAAATGTAAACTTGAATTCAAAGTTCTAAAAAACTAACAAAATACTGTTGTCACTGAAAAAAAAATTCATCACCATAACACAAGAAAAGAGATATATTTTTATTCTTCTAATATTTATAAAAAATTTATAAAATATTTTAAAAAAAATTTTGAAAAAAGGTATTTGTAATTAGAAATGATTAAAATCAAGCTTTAAATTATGAATACCTGATTATTAATTTTTATTTTATTAATTTTCTTTGGTTCTAAGATTTGATTGATTTTTGTTTTCATTTATGTATTAATATTTATTTGAATGTTTGTAATTTCACCTTCTACCAGCCTAAGCTGTCTGGTTATATGTTTTTTTATTATAAATAAATATCTTAAAAGTGACTGTTATCAATTGTATTAATAAAACACAATCAAAATTTAATGTTAAATTATTTAATTATTTATTTATTTATAACTTAAAAACACAGGCTATAAAGCATAATTACATGTATAAAAATGTATATGACAAGAAATTTATTGTACTAACCCTTACTATGTAAAAGTCCATCTTATTAAGAACAATAAACAACTAAACGGTTGAATGAAACTTCACTATTTCACAATATTTATTCAAAAATACGTTTTAAATTCAATAACAGTCGTTTATCTATTTTTAATATTTTATAACCCTTTTTTATCGCAACAAGTACTCCACTATCAGATTTATTTGTAAGTTGCGGATCTCTGTTGGCTCTTACCAAGTTATACATATTCGTGTCGATTAATTTACCATCTCTTGTAACTATGTTTCTACTGCAATAATGATATCAAAGTCAAAATTTAAAGATGGCCTAAAAAAATCACATGTTTTACTATTTAAACCCCTTATTCGAGTCGCTTAGGAAGGTTGATTCTCCCATGAGACAAAATAATAAATATATACATAATAATCTATGGCAAAAATAAAAATAAAAATTGCAATATTTTTAGATATGCTTATCTTAAGAAAAAAATAACAACAAAATTTTATTTTACACACATAAGAGATAATATGTATTCCCTCATTTAAAATAAATTAAAATCTATAATTAGTTAATAAACTGAAAAATGTGACATGCTGATAATTTTTATTGAATTATCAAAACTAGTTCACTATTTCTGAAAAAATGGAACCACCAAATTAAAATCAAGGTAACAAAATTAAAAGCCTTATTCTTTATTTGTTTAAATGCGCTACAAATCTTCAGCAGACAATTTGTCGGATTTCCCCATTTTTTTTATGAAAACCATCCCAATAAAACTCCAAGCTTCTTTTTCCCATACTTGTTTATTGCACCTATCAAAAGTTTATAACGTTTGGTTGTTAGTTGTTCGTTTAGAAATATTCCCGTATCCTTTAAATACTTTTTAGCTCTTAGAACATCCGATTTTTTTATATATGTCAAAGAATCCACGATTATAGTTCTCGGAATTTTTCGTGCCGATTTAATTTCTTAACTCTATAGACATTATTGATTTGAATTATTAACCGTCAGTTTCATCAAATTATTTAATATGTTTATAATTATGGACTGTAGATTTTCATTAGTACTTTCTTTAATAATATCAAATCTTAAAGTATTCTTGTATTGTTTGGATTCAAATAGATCAATTTTTTTCTCTTAGATTGTTAATTTTCTTGTTGGTTTAACGTAATTAAGCTTTCAGTTTTCTTAAAGCGTTTATTCAGCAGCTCAAATTTTGAAATTATTTTATCCAGCTTGCTTTCGAGTTATTCCTCCAATTTTTCAAAAAATTTCTTCGTAATCTTTTTCACCACAGCTTTAATAACACTTTCGTCTACTATTGAACGCTGACTTCGGTGTCTAGTATTAATTTTCGACATTTTTAAGAATACATTTATGTTAAGTGTCTTAGACCACCAAGAGGCTAAAAATAAAACATACAGTTAAAAAGCAAAGATCACACTGTATCTCCTTAGTTATGAATATGAATGAATGATTTTACTTTTAAATTTACCATGATTATTGTTGTATTTAATGCACCTATTAATTTCATTGCAGATTTCGTTAACTATATATCAAGCAATGAAATTCAAGACTAAGCTGTAGGGATCAGGATTGTGCATGATAATTTACTATGTGTTTACGTTTATCTACCAAGATGGCGGAAATACAAAATATCGTTATGAAAAATGAAACAAGTGATGTTCAAACACTTCCAACATTTAAGAAGATTTGGGGAGTCGCCAAACCGATCTGAAGGTAAGATTATAATGCTTAATAATATTTACTAAATATTTTAAAACCGATTAATAAACATAATCACTAAAAATACAGAAAGTCTAAAAAATAAATTCATTATTATTTTTTTCCATTTTAAAATGTAAAGACTTTAAAGAATTTTATTTAACCTGTGTCATTCATACACTAAGTGAATTACATGTTTGTTTTTTAAGTTACTTAGCAAGGACTCATTTTAAAGTAAGTTTATTATAATTGTATCTCTATGTCAATAGTACATAGACTGATGCAAGATCAGGCACCAAGAAGCTGAAGGCAAGGTGCTGAACAGGAAAGATATCAGGAAAAAAAGATCCCAATAAAAGAGTATTAGGCAACTGGTTAGCTTGTAGGAGGAGCAAACTCTTGTACACGGATGGCTCCAAAACAGTCCGGTAATCCATCATAATCCATTCTTAGAGTCAAGCGGCTCTAAGGATACTCAGTTCGGTACAGGTCAACTCAAATCTTGTATGAAACTGCGTGTGTACGCTCAGTCAGATGGGAACCTGATTGTCTGAATACCGGGGCCCAAGGAACCAGAGACAATGAGTAGGCTGATAAGTTGACCCGGAAACGTGAAAACGCCTATTGATATTACCTGAACTCGTCCTTAGTTTCGCAGATACACTTAAAGCATCCATCAGCGAATAACGACAAAGAGAGTCTCTTGAATAGTGGGCAGCTATATCTGGACAGAGACAGGACAAACAGTTTGTAAAAGTACATTCTCCAAACGTCACCCCCATTTTAAATGTTTTCGTGTTTAAATATTTTTTTCCATTAAATTTGGAACCACAACAACATTTTCCAGTGGTCTGCTATATTTTTTATCGTTAAAAATTTGATTTGCGCCAGTATATTCCAAGGTAAAATATACCGTACATTCCTTTTCGTACAATATTCTTTATTTCAATGAAACTACCCATTCTGCTGCCTCATTTACTTTGTCTATGGTGCACTCGGAACTATAACCACATCGTGATTACTAAACATTTTTCGAAACACGTATTAAAAAAGCTTTGACGGTTTTATTTGCAAACAATAAATTACAAAGTACCCTAAGGCCGCAATTATACTTCCAGGTGTCAGGTGTCAGGTGGTAGGTGGCAGGCGACAGGCGACGTCACCTATGTTTGAGTTGCTTTATTTATACTTGGTCAAGGTGGTGGGAGATAACGCGGCGATGTCGCCTACTGTCACCCGTATCTGCAAAATGTGACAGATTCGCAGCTTGCCACCCAGCGCTCGAGGAACTTTCGCGCAGTATATTTTGATTGTTTCAAGTGTATACATCATATATTCGAAAACTTATTTATAATTGAGTTTTAATAATTATTTATAATGGCAAAATACGCTATATCTAAAGAAGATCGCGAAATCTTAATCAGTGAAGTGCAGACAAGATTTGCAATTTGGAACGATGCTGACCCTAACCAAAAGAATGTGGATTACTTGGATAAGAAATGGCGTGAGATTGCTCTCTACTTCTTTTTCTAGGAATATCTTCTTCTTCGTCTTCGAGCACGAGAAGCGCATGACGCGTTTTAAACGACATCCCGGAAAATACTAAATCCAAAATGCATTTATTTTCGGTTTGCGACCAAGCGTTGACACTCAATAGTATATTCACGTTATCACTTAACACCTGCAACTTGTCACCTGACACTTATCCCCTGTCGCCTGCCACCTACCACCTGACACCTGACACCTGGAAGTATAATTGCGGCCTAACAATCATCGATCATAGGGATATGTCGCTATGGATTTGAATTACTTATTTTTTTATATATTCATTTGAATTTCCATCAATTTTCATACTTTAAAATAGGTGGCTTTAATTGTAACTCAACCAATATAATGATAACGTCTTTAGGACATGGTCGGGTTTCAAATCAGGTAGATCCTTCTTTTCTGTTACGTGTGCTCCTAGCTATCTGGACCCATGATTCTGCAAGTCAGAGCATTCCTAGAGTATGTGTATTGAGGTTTCGTCCTCTTTCTCATAGAATTCACAAGTTGCGTCATCTACAAGGTTACTAAGGTTACGGCAGGTAGGAGATGTCTTCTGGTCGAAGTTTCCCAGAAGTATATTTTCCCCCAATTATTTTCTAAGTAGATTGCTCTAATGCTGATCCCACCAGATGGTTCAGGTCCCAGATATAAGGTTTCATAGGAAGGTGACCATGTTCTTCTGGCCTACAGTATATTTAGCTTTCCTAGACAATCCTAAACCATCTTCGAACTGATTCTATGTGAGCTCACTGCTATTATGGCTGCTTGACAATCCGACATGATCACATCTTACGTGCGGTAGTTTCTTTCAATATTGAATTCTGCACATCTTTCGATAGCGCGAATTTCTGCGTAAAAGATGCTTGGGTGTGCGCCCTGCTTGGTAGCTTTCTGAATATTTAGCTCTAGGTACAAAAACTACACCATAAACTACACCATATACATTCTATATCCATAATTAAAATTTAATGAAATTTATTTGTATCTTAACCAAAAAATAAATTATAATTTATAAAAGCTTTGACGTGAATGACAGAAAATAGTTTTGGAAATGAGCATAAAATTTTAAACCGTAAATTTAAATTATGAAACTCCGTTCTAGATGAAATTTTGTCATACAGATAGGTGAACATTTTTAACATAAGTAATTATTCTAGAATACAACTCTACTTTCTATGCTTAACCACTATGTTCTTTTAATTCGTTAGAAATTCCCTCACGTCTTCTAATACCATAAATCAATCTTAGACGAGAGTTCTGCACCTTTTGAAGTTTGTTTCTAGGTTACGATAGCACCAAACTTACAAAGAGGATACAGGACTAAAATCCCTTCCCAATAAGGTGCCACATGACCCTCTTTGTTATTTAAATTTTTTAGGAGTTGCTTATAATTCAGAAGGGGTACTGAAGTGGAATAATATTTTCATACTAGAATAAAAATCATTCCTTTACTCTTCTAGTAGGAGTTGTGCATATTAAATATAAATATTATTTCTGATGTTAACATTTACCCATTATTGTTGATTTATACATCACAATAGTGTTTAATTAAAAAGAAGTAGAATATAATTAAAAAGTAAATACTTAAAATTAAGTACTGATTATTTATTTTATCTGTCAAAATATAACAGTTTTGTGATTTCGTCCAATGAAAACGCTTAATCCTCAATGTTTTATGCTAAATGCTAGTCACTGGGCCCGTACAACCACTCTAGCACAAAGTAAGCGCTGGCAGCTGCGCTCTGTGAAAGAGCGTAAAGGTGGTTAAACGACAATGTTTGATGCTCTGTAACATACAGATAAAATAACACATCATAAAACCTGTATTTCCACTTATTATATTTCCCTTAACATTAAATTTTATAGTTGTATAATTATTCTCCGTCATATTGAAACTTTATACACTAATAAAAACTAAATATATAAATTTTAAATTAGCTCAGAGGTTATAAATATTGAATTGTTTTTGTTGACACATCGAACCGCTGACCAACTTAGCAGAAAATAAATTCGTTTGCCTAGCGCTAGCGTGGCTGAACACGCCCAATCATTCCGGTTATTACTGATTATTTTTTCACCTGGCAAAATATCATAGTTTTGTAATTTCGTCCAATGAAAACGCTTAATCTTTAATGTATTGTGCTAAATGCTAGCCAATCATTCTGTTTTATTCTGATTATTTTTTTCACCTGTCAAAATATCACAGTTTTGTGATTTCGTCCAATGAAAACGCTTAATCTTCAATGTTCTGTGCTAAATGCTAGCCAATCATTCCGTTTTATAGTGATAAAACTACTAGTCGTTTTACCAGTATTGATAAAATTATAGCACTGTCAAAAATCAATAACAATATTGCACAATCAATTTTCTTGTTTATAAGTACCTTACTATAAATCAACATTGATTTATATTATCTAAATATTCTGAAATATATTTTGTTATTATTATTATCACAATTCAATTCATGTAATAAAATCTAATGAAAAAGCAAATATGTAGTTATTTTAAAACTAACCTGCTTACTGGTCCTGTATGCATTTAAAACTTTTATATGCCTACAGGCAAATGTAGTCTTGTAGGTAAACTTTAAATAGATATACCGAATAATTTTTATTTTGGTAATTTTCTCTTTAATAATATAATTGTATAAATAGGTATAAAAATATTTATTCAAATTATAACCCTGTTTTCACGACGCTCACGACAACTGTCAATACTATCTAGTGTATAGGATAAGTTAATAGAAGGGTTAACGGCATTTTGTGGACCATATTAATTACGTCATTAAAGTGGGGCTTGTCAAATTTTTTATTAATGTTATTAAAAGATCAAAAGATTATAAGTATTTCCTCTTAAAATAATAATATATTTAATAAATATAATTCTGTGTAAACCCACTTCCTTTCTTTCTCTTGATTATTAATGTTTTAATAAATTAGATCATTGGTAGGCAACACAAAATACACGTATGCTAGTTGGCTTGTCAAACTTTTTATTAAAGTTATTAAAAGATCAAAACATTATAAGTTAAATAGTAAAAATTGGTAAAAAGATAACGATAAGTTATTAAATAAAGTGATTTTTGTACAGAATGATTCAAAAAATAATCTTCTCAAATACCATTCGTCCTGTAAAATTGTATTAGATAAATTTTTATTTTCTAGACTTAAACTTTTTTATTTTAGGCAAAACTACTCAAACAAACTGAATAAGATAAAATCACGAGTCCGTAGGACATTTCAGTTTGTTTTCGTATTTTTGCCAAATAAAAAAGTTTTCGTCGAAACTAAAAGTTTATCGATAAAATTTTAAGGACTCGTGGTATTACCTTTGACACAGAGTATATAATACAAACCAGAGTATCGACTCGCTGTCGGCACCTTTGATGTTTATAAGACAAGAGCGGCCATTTTTTGGGAGTATAAACCACAAAACAGAAAATTGGTTAGTCTGTTTTGTGGTAACCAATATTCTGTTTTGTGGTATAAGCTCAGGGTAGTACTAAAAATATTGTTATTATAAATAAGACCCGTACTTGAAATTTTTCTTTATTGTTGAGATAATTGTTATTTTCAGAAAGTTTAGAAAAATAGAATTTGTTTTCAACAAGATTAATAATAGGTATTAACTAAACGTTGATTTATTTGTTTTTAAAAAAGTAAAATTGGTTTTTTAGGTTAAATAATTACATATAAATAGAATTTCTACGCAAAATAAATGACCGAATATGTATGTCTTATATGCAATTTTCCTCGTTAGTAAGGAAGGATATAAAAAAAACATATCAACAGCTTTAACACTTATTTATTTCTCCAAATTAACAATTTATCTTTATTTTCATTACTAAAATTTCTGTTGATACATTTAATGGTAGTGTATAGTCTTAACCTAATTTTTTTACATAAAGTAATGAAAAATTTGTACAAGGATGTATAAAAGTTTCATTACTACTTTAATATAGTTTGAAGAACATGATATTTTATTGCAATTCTTCAAATAGTTTTTCAAAAATGTTATTTAGTTTAGCAATAAATATAATAAAACTATTACCAGGCATTAAAATATTTCCATAGACACTATTATCTTTATTTTTATATGCTTTAAATAAACAGAATAAAGCTGAATAATCTAAATTTTCAATGGATTTAGAATAATGCTCACATTGTATGTTGTTGTAAACATTTTTTTATTAAATATCCACTTACAGAACTCTGAGAAGTAGTATTTATTTTAATGTCATTTAATGTAAGTAACATTTATTCCGCATCTCCTTTGCAGTTTTTTGTACTTGAATTAAATAGTTTAATTCACTATTCCACACAATACAAACGCTACCACTGATTTATTCACATACAACCAACTGCCTACCTTAACCAAAACTAACGGAGACGGCTATGGATACTCCCAAAGTGTCATGGCGATACCTGAAATGAATGCTTACCCCCTCCATATAGAGTCGATACTCTGGTTTGTATTATATACTCTGTGCCTTTGATTATTTTTTTCACCTGTCAAAATATCACAGTTTTGTGATTTCGTCCAATGAAAACGCTTAATCTTCAATGTTCTATGCTAAATGCAAGCCAATCATTCCGTTTTATAGCGATTATTTTTTTCACCTGTCAAAATATCACAGTTTTGTGATTTCGTCCAATGAAAACGCTTAATCTTCAATGTTCTGTGCTAAATGCCAGCCAATCATTCCGTTTTATAGTGATTATTTTTTTCACCTGTCAAAATATCACAGTTTTGTGATTTCGTCCAATGAAAACGCTTAATCTTCAAAGTTCTATGTTAAATGCTAGCCAATCATTCCGTTTTATAGCGATAAAACCACTAGTCGTTTTACCAGGATCGATAAAATTATAGAACTGTCCAAAAACAATATTGCACAATCAATTTTCTTGTTTATAAGTACCTTACTATAAATCAACATTTATTTATATTATCTAAATATTCTAAAATATATTTTGTTATTATTATTATCATAATTCAATTCATCTAAACGATAAACCAAATATGTAGTTATTTTAAAACTAACCTGCTTCCTGGTTCTGTATGCATTTAAAACTTTTATATGCCTACAGGCAAATGTGGTCTTGTAGGTAAACTTTAAATAGATATACCTAATAATTTTTATTTTGGTAATTTTCTCTTTAATAATATAATTGTATAAATAGGTATAAAAATGAATATTTATTCAAATTATAACCCTGTTTTCACGAAGCTCACGACATCTGACAACTGTCAATACTATCTAGTGTACCTATAGGATAAGTTAATAGGAGGGGCACCATATTGATAACGTCATTAAAGTCGGGCTTGTCAAATTGTTTATTAATGTTATTAAAAGATCAAAAGATTATAAGTATTTTCTCTTAAAATAATAATATATTTATTAAATATAATTCTGTGTAAACCCACTTCCTTTCTCTCTCTTGATTATTAATGTGTTAATAAATTAGATAGGTAGGCAACACAAAATACACCTAACATTATAAGTAAAATAGTAAAAATTGGTAAAAAGAAAACGATAAGTTATTAAATAAAGTGGTTTTTGTACAGAATGGTTCAAAAAATAATCTTCTCAAATACCATTCGTCCTGTAAAATTTTACTAGATAAATTTTTATTTTCCAGAATTAAACTTTTTTATTTTAGGTAAAACTACTCAAACAAACTGAATAAGATAAAATCACGAGTCCTACGGACTCGTGATTTTATCACATTTCAGTTTGTTTTCTTATTTTTGCCAAATAAAAAAGTTTTCGTCGAAACTAAAAATTTATCGATAAAATGTTAAGGACTCGTGGTATTACCTTTGATAAAACCACTAGTCATTTTACCAGGATCGATAAAATTATAGAACTGTCAAAAATTAATATTGCACAATCAATTTTCTTGTTTATAAGTACCTTACTATAAATCAACATTTATTTATATTATCTAAATATTCTGAAATATATTTTGTTATTATTATTATCAAAATTCAATTCATCTAAACGATAATGAAAAAACGATAAGTTATTAAATAAAGTGGTTTTTGTACAGAATGGTTCAAAAAATAATCTTCTCAAATACCATTCGTCCTGTAAAATTTTACTAGATAAATTTTTAATTTCTAGACTCAAACTTTTTTATTTTAGGCAAAACTACTTAAACAAACTGAATAAGATAAAATCACGAGTACGTAGGACGAGTTTGTTTTCGTATTTTGTCCAAATAAAAAAGTTTTCGTCGAAACTAAAAGTTTATCGATAAAATTTTAAGGACTCGTGGTATTACCTTTGATAAAACCACTAGTCGTTTTATCAGTATTGATAAAATTACTGAACTGTCAAAGATTTAATAACAATATTAACATTTATTTATATTATCTAAATATTCTAAAACATATTTCCCTAATATTATCACATCTCAATTCATCTAAACCGCAATAAATAATCAGATAGGTAGGTACTGTAAAACTTACCTGGGCTCTGATTCTAAGTGAAAATTTCGGCCGTCATGGCGGAGTCGAAATGCAACTGTGCGCACCTAGCGAAGGTATTGCGACAAATCGAAATGAATTTCGACTAGACCATTCCGATCGAAATGAGAATTTCGACTCGAAATTATGACATTTAGTAATTTATTCTTCATGACATAGAGATACATTATATCTATTTTTGAGGTTACCCGTCAGTTTAGTTAGTATCAGTATGTTATATACATTTTTTAATGGTGTTAATTTGTAAATATTATATCCAGCATTTAGCTTTATCTGTCCATTAATTAGATTTTATTATAAATAATGGTTGCATTATTTGAACAAGTACTTATATAAAAGAAGTTATATATAACCTATCCTAACCTAACCTAACCTAACCGAAATTATACGGGGGACTCAAAATCCATTATACATTGCATGATAGCCAGATTGGACAATATGTATTGTGATGTTTTTCCTGTGCTAATAGTGCTGAAAAATTATTTGTTTTACTTTATTAATAAATTTTAACAGACAATATTTCTTTTGCACTGAAAAAAACCCAAAACTTAAATAATTAACAATAAAAGTAATTTACACGGTGAATATTTAAGTTGTATAATTAGGCATAAGATAAAAAAATAATATTACCAATACAATGTTTATTAGATGCCAATATTATATTTTACACATTTTTGTTTTTGCAAGTATTATTTAAAAATGCCAGTAAACGTATACTTCTGTATAAAAAGCTGTACATTACATTTATTTTTGACATCAAGTGTTTCAGTTTTGATTTAAAAAAAAAATAAAGTCTCAAATCAACAAAGGCTTTAATTCTTTTAATTCTGTTTAATTCACATAAATAAGTAAACAGGTTTTAATTTATCAAGATTTAACCCTATAAACCCACTGTTTACTTAGATGTAGTTGGTGGCTTGCTGATTTATACATTACAATAAGGTTTAATTAAAAAGAAGTTGCTCAAGCATCTATTAGTGATAAGCATGGGGCACAATCTAATGCCATGTCAAGCCTTTTCATAAACCAAAATGCTCATATTTTATTGACAACTGCATCCGTACATGTTTCAAATAACAATGGTCATTTAATATCTGCCAGAGCCGTACTTAATAGTGGGTCTTAAGTGTCACTAATCACACATAAGTTAGCTAAAAAACTACTATATCCTACCTATGATAAAAATTTGTTAATTTCTGGTGTATCAAGTCACATGAAAGTGAGTGAAGGAATCGATATTAAATTGTTCTTAAAAGTTGACCCAACAAAAACATTTGAAGTAAATTGTTCAGTAACAAATTTTATTTCTTTCAAGTTAACTCAATTTCCTATAAAGTACTGGGTGTTTTTTGGGATCCCAAATCAGATCACTTTTCTATTTCTCTGCCCAAGAACAGAAATGTAACTCCAGTTACAAAAAGAAACGTTTTAACTATCATAGCTAAAATGTATGATCCGTTGGGGTTTGTTGCTCCAATTGTCATTGTGGCCAAAACTTTTATGCAGAAGCTTTGGTTATCGAATTTAAATTGGGATGACTTTTGAATTTAGAATTGCACAACGAATGGATTAAATTGTCTACAAACATTCTTGAATTATCCGATTTAAAAGTTCCACGATGTTTAATTAATAATCGGAATATTAAGCGAATTGAATTTTATTCTTTTCCAGATGCAAGCTTAAAAGCATATGGGTGTCGTATATATTTACGAACTGTTTATGGAAACAACAGTGTTTCTTGTCTTCTAGTTTGTGCCAAATCTAGAGAGTCCTTTGCGAACAATTTCTCTTCCAAAATTAGAGTGATGCGCATGTGTATTGTCAGAATAGACCACTCATCGTATTTTAAAGATATTCAAAAATAATTTTCAAATAGCCAGTGTTAACTTTTGGACCGATTCACAAATTTCGTTAGCATGACTACAATCACATCCAAGTAGATGGAATATATTCGTCTCAAACAGAGTTTCTTTAGTTCAAGAACTAACGTCTTTGCACACCTGAAGATACATTTCTACCAAACAAAATCCAGCTGATTATGTATCTAGAGGTATGATGGCGCAAGAACTTGTTTCTAATGACATGTGGTGGAATGGCCCCTCACATTTGAATAATGTTGATTTTAATTTAAATTCATTTCAATCAAAAGCTAGTGTTCAAAAAATTCCTGAAGAACGAAAAATTCTTATGAGTACAACTTCTAATATGTTAAGCATTTTCAATAAGTTTTCAGATTTTCTAAAAATACAACGTACATCATGTCTTCGTTTTTCAAATAATTTAAAAAATAAGGATGACAAAAAGTTTGGTCCTTTAAAGGTTAGGATGTATTACAAATTGCTTTAAAAGTATAATTTTTAAAGCATTCAAGCATCTTTCACTGAAGTGCAACTTCAAACATAAGTTATTGTAGGGCCATCTAATGCTAAACATATTTTCGACAAAGCTTTTCGATAATTGCCCATTTTTATTTCTATAGAAGTATTATCTCCTTCGAGGTATCCTTCAATAGTCTCCCAGAGATCTTCATGCAAGAAATAGTTTCTCATCTTAAATTTCCAGGATACTTATTCATCTTTACCACGAAGATATAAATTCATTCCCGAATTATTAGAGTAACGACTTGCACTGTTGGTAGCACTATCACCACTTGCCATTATTTTGGTTTGTGCTAATAACGTGTTGTAAATTATATAATAAATATTAAAGAGTATTGACTAATCTTATTTATATTAAATAATATACATTGACTTTACATAATGACATTGAAAGTTTATCACTACTATATAAACAACAAGATTTATAAATCTGCAATAAAAAGAAAAAATAAATCCATTTAAAACATATCTGAGTTCTAATGCCAGCTTCCTTTTACTTTTTCGTTTCTTTTACCTTACTTGCCCTCTTCTTTATAATATCACTGAATGTTGTTACCCCTTCCATTTACTTATCCTGCTAGTGTAGACTTAGCCGTAACTTTGAGAAGATATTATTTGTTAAAGTTATGGATAGATCAAAAGATTATGGGTATTTCTTCTTAAAAAACATTGTATTTGTTTTAATATTATTATATGTAAAACCAGTTCCCTTCTGTCTGTTGATTATTAATGTTTTAATAAGATATTTCATAGCTAGGCAACATAAAATACAGGCAATTTGAATTTAAATCTGCCATTGTTGATCGAATCTTTACTTTTTATAATTAAAAATTGAGTACAACAGTGAAAATAGATTTAGGAAAAAGATATCGATGAATTATTAAATAACGTGGTTTTTGTACAGAATGGTTCAAAAAATAATCTTCTCAAATACCACTCGTCCTGCAAAATTTTTCTAGATAAATTTTAATTTTTCCATACTCCACCTTTTTTATTTTAGCCAAAATTATTTCAACAAACTGAATATGATAAAATCATGAGTTGATTTTTTTGCTAAATAAAAAAGTTTTAAATAAAACTTATCGATAAAATTTTAATAACTGGTGGTAATTAAAACGCATAAGTAACATCTCAACATCGTGAAGTTGCATGTTTTTGGACAATTTGTTGAAAAAATACCACCCAAAAAAACAGTGTAGGTATATATAATTACTATTTACGTAAAAATGTTCCTGGATTATGTAAAGTCCGCACTCTTTTTTTATAAATTATGAATATTCATTACACACAATAATAATGATTGACACGCAAACTGCTCAACTGGCGAAATTTTCAGTCGTGAAATAATTATTACTGCCACTGAAAAGTTTTACACAAAACTAACGGGAGCCTGTTGTGATTATATTGCTACCACAAATCACAAATTACTTAAGTTATTGTAAAGATCAGTACAACATAGTTTTATTCTGATTTTTCTATATCATTGTACAGTTATACCGATATTGGAGGGAAATATATTCAGGATACTTTTTTAAGACTAATAACATCCAACCTTTAATATTATTAAATCTTATTACTTCAATACTTATCGTACTGATACTAATTAAGTAATGTTATTAGTTTTATTAGCTATCTCTTAAATAGTTGAGGCAATTAAGCAAAGAGATTGAAAATCTTTTAGGACACTACGTAGGGGGGTGCGGTTTTTTTGTATTCGCTCCCAAAAAAATTATTTATATCATTCTTACCTAGGGTCTACCCTGTAGAAACCTCACAATGCATTGCTACACCCAAAAATACATTTAAAAAATATACTTTTTGAGACGCCTTTCCGACAATTGTAAATAAGACAATTGTAAATAAGAGACACAACTGGCTCAATTCGGATAATCGGGGGGTTTTTGAGGTCGCTGATCACGATTATGATGTTCAAATCAATTCATGAACACCTGGACGTCAGTGACGCCGACGAACGTCATCTCCGCTTCCGAAGTTTTATGCGGAAGGGCGGAAACCCTTGTGTAACCTATCCACTATTGTTCAAGCAGTGCTTCAGCACCACTGCAGAAATAAAACTTGTAAATATTATTTCCGATAGTCGGGTGGTGCTAAAGTCGCTGAAATCAAATCTGGTCGACTTCAAGTTAGTTTGAAAATGCCTTTAGGATTTAATATGTCTTGAACAAAATAAGTTACTAAATTACTTACTAAGTAATTTTGGGAACCTAGACATACCGGCAATGAAGGACACGAAAAAGGACACCTTCTAGCCAGAAAATGTGCTAAGGAAATATTTATAGGGTTGGAGCCAATACTAGGCATAGCGAATAGCGTAGCCAGAGTATCAATATTAAACTGGGTAGATCGGAGGAGACGTTCTTACTGGTTCGAAGTAGGGGGTTTAAGATACTCAAAGGCATTTGTAAGAGATCTCTCTAAAAATAGATTTTAAGATTTGCTGAATATGAGCAGACAGAACCTACGAATTGTATAGGACTGTGGACTGAATTTAGTCACCTTAATGGACAGATGAAAACAGTTGGACAGGCATATTTTTGTATAACTGTAGAGAGCTCTAGATACTAAGGGTCAATAAATTTGGTCTGCATTATAAAGTCTACTGACTCCATGGAAGCTCCCTGAGGAGCTTCACCAGAGGCGTACGGAAAGACTATAACTTAGGGGTGACCCACAATAAATCTTCCAGGACGCAGTGGAAGGGATGTTGAACGACCACTCACATAGAACCAAACCTAAACAAAATGTTGCTTCCACATGTCAATTTAAGGATGGGTACATTTAAATACATTAATATCATTTAAATGTCATTGACTGAAAAAGCTTTTTGAAATAAAAAGTACTTCGTTTAGTGTTATTTTTCACTTTTATCAAAATATCGCACGAAGACGTGTGAATCTTTTTACATTCTCTTAATTAAATTTGTCGTTTTATCTAAACTTCTTACACCTCTATAAGTTTTCTTTTATGTATAATTGTGCAATAGCTGCTTGTCTCAAGCAGATTTTGCTGTCTTTGTATTTTCTTCACACGTGTGCACAGAACATGATGTACAATATATTTACTATAAGCTTTGTCTTTCTTTCCAGTTTCCTCCTATTAGTATTATTATTCACTAGGTTGACCCAGTGGATTTCTTTTTACTCGATGTATTTTTCATCCTCTGGGACGTTTTTGGTTGAGTGAATTATTTTGCGAGTCTTTGGAGTGCCGAGTGCTTTATTACTGAAGGAAAAAGTTTTAATTTTGCTTTGCATGAAAAAGGCTAATGTTTTACTCTCAGTTCAAAGAAACACAAAGATACTAATAATGGACAACTAAATTTCCTATTGAAGCAAACAGTAATGTAAAAAAAGAAAGTTAAAATAAATAACGAAAAATATACAATATTCTATTATGGTTATTACATTATAAACATTTTTGTTATAATACCGGTTACAATATCATTTGGTTTTTTTTTCAATGTTTTGTAATTGCGTCACGTAAACATGTTATAATGTTTTTCAGAAAAAAAAAGTAATTCTCGTAACAATGTCCGGAAACGCTGGCATGATTTTTTTCTTGTCACTCGCTTAGAAATGATAAAATACGAACATTATTTTTAAATGCCCTATTTTAATAACACACTATGAAATGGCTAAATTTATTCCGTATACATTTTTCCGTGTAGAAAGTGCCTATAAATATTTAACTATGTAGAAAAATAATGAAAAATAAGAGGAAAACAAAAATCGAGATGGATGCAAAAACATAAAAATGACTTGGGACAAGCAGAGTGAATGATCGGCTGGGAGCAATATCAATGGACCTAAAAAACTAAAGAAAAGTATCAAAAAATATAAAGTTACATAAGGGGTTGATCCACCATAATAAATTGGGGCCTAGAAAGCTCTATGAGAGGCGATACTCAAATACGCCTCAATTATCTCGGAAACGGCTTTAACGATTTTTATAAATTTTGATATTTGATATTTGTCAGATTTTTCGTTTTTCTAGAAATCTAATGAACTATGTTAACTCAAACTGGCAGGTAATTTTTTTTTGTTTTTGAAATCCTTAAAATATGCTGAATTTTATTCATGTTATAATATTTTCTTTAACTAAATGTCATCATTTCCGAGTTAAAACTAACTTTTTATTATATCCGCTCATGTTAAAATAAAACATTAAGGGGCCCATGACTGTAACACTAATAACTTTGATGTTTTAATAAGCTACTATTTTATAATTCGCGTTAACAATAGACTTCGTTGTAACTATCTGTATCTGTATCTGTAGAGTAGGAAGGGTGAGTATAGACCCACAGCACTTAGGCCACAATATGGCCCATTGTACATCCTCCCAAGGAGTCGCCCTCCTAGGACATTGTCCATTCTGCCTTATCCAGGAAGGAAGACAGGTCACCAGGGGACATCTCCTTAATGTCGGCAGGTGTAGGCCAAGACTCACCGAACACATACTCTCTTATCGACGATAGCTCCAGACATTCACACAAGACATGCTTGACAGTTTCATCTTCCTGTTCATATCTCCTGCATAGAGGTATGTCCACTAGCCCCATAATATGGAGGTGTTTCATTAGTTGACAGTGTCCAGTCAGAAATCCCACTGTTAAACGTAGGTTCTTCCTGGTCATCGCCAAATATTTATTCGTATCCAGCTTCTTAGGGTCTCCCAGGGTAATCCTGGTAAAACTGCATCCTTTGGTATCATCCCATCTCTTAAGGGATTGAGTACGGGTGTAACGTTTGGCTAGTTCTGCAATTGTCGAAGTCGTCAAACCATGGGTGTCGCCTGGTTCAAAAATTTTCAGTCCAGCCGCCATCCTGGCCAGAGAGTCAGCAATATGGTTACATTTGCTCCTGTCGTGCACTTTTACCCACCTTAGTACGATATTATTATCTACCGAGGCGTTAGCTAAATCTTGGTGGCACTCTAGTGCTAACCCTGAGATAAAACGTTGTCTATTCAAGGTTAGTAGGGCTATTCAAGGTTAGTAGGACTTCGTTGTAACACTCAATGGGGTGTGGAAATGAAATGGTCTAGTTATTTTTTATGTCACACTTGGTAATTGTGTGCATTTTATTAGAAAATTTTGAAATTAACTAAGACGGGACAGAACATAGAAATTGGTTATATTTATATGTTATATTATATTTTCTTAAAGTTTTTATTACTCCAATTTAATATTCAAATTAAATTTAAATATTAAACTTGGTATATCTGACAAATGTCATTTTAGTAAGTACCAGCATAATTTAATGAACATAAAAAGTACTAATTGTTGAATAACTAGTATCTATTTGTTAGCCTATTTAAAATAATTGGATGAAGTAAAACAAATCCTAAGGCTTTAGTTTAATATTTAAATATTTATATTTATTGTTAACATTTACTACAAAAAAATTGTTAATTAATAAAAGCATAACTAATTGCAAAAACCTTTTGCGCATAAAAGTCGGACTACCCGTTTTTGGCACTATTTTCAGGGCTATGTAAAAATTATAAATATTAGATATACAGTACAGGGAGTGGGACCTTCTGTTAGTAAATTTAATGTTATTTTCAAATCTTTTTTAAAATTTAGAAACTCTTGAATATTTTTCGAGATATTAAAAAAAAACTAAACCCCCACTTTTTTTATTTGTTGTTGACAACTATTGCGGTTTTTTTAAACATAAAAATATGAGCTATCCCTCATATTATTCGGTAGGTAACTATAAAAATATTTGATGAAAAATCGTACATGTGAACCAGACTAATTTACTTTACTATTTAATTTTCACTTAATTAAATAATTTTAATTGTAAATTGTTCTCTAAAAATAACTTTTTAATACGAAAGTTATATCTCTTTCATTACAATTTATATCAAACGGTATAAATTTATAAATATTGTATGTATATTACTAAAAAATCCACCCGAACCCACTTAAATATTCGTCTGTAAACAGGTATCAATGTGGGGACAAGAGAAATAAATAGTTCGATTTTTAAACACCACGCTGCCCAAATACAGTATCAATTTTAATGAATAGTGGGACATACGCTGGATTCTCCATAAGGCACAAAATTTTACATTGCTAAGCGCCTGTTCTTACATTTATCACTCAACGGTAGAATTCATTAAGGAACGTGTAATATCTTTAATAATTTTTATCATAACCGAAATTCCATAACAAGATCTACTGTGAGTAAGTATTTAATGAAAATATTTTCACCTCTTTTCTACTTCCGGTTATAACGAAAGTTATACCCATACCTTCGTTTTTTTTTAATGTGATATTTATATATTATTTATATTTTTTAACTTTAGAAATATAAACATTATTCTGAACATTTTTTGTTCAGAAGTTTCTTAGTAACTATTTACCACATACCGCTTTATCGTTTACACTGAAAGTTATTTTTTTAACAGGGTGTTGTCAAAATTTGCAAAAAATCGGCATCCCAAATCTTCGCCTAATTCAGCTTTTTTAAATGTGACGCCCTGTATGTGATTATTTTGGAGGATTTTTCACATTCAACTTTATATATTTTACAAGTATCGCAAGAAAATAATTACCTGCTTATTTAAACATATTCCATCGATTTTTATGAAAATTTAAAAACCTGACTTTAAATGAAAAAAAATCAAGCAGCTTCCGTTATTTTTCTCTGCAATAATTATTGTATTTAGTAAGGTCGAATATAATATAAAGTCTTTATTACTTTCCAAGCTAATTTTTTACACAATTGGCGCTTTGTTGTAGCCCATCGCATTTATGTAGACTTTTACAACGCCCATGGGGATATAAAAAGCCTCATCTTTGAAACTACGAGCCCATGTAGAATTTTATCCGTACATTTTTCATGGATTCTTGATAAATTTACGAAGTCTTTCCAGAGCTGGACTCTTTAGTCTGAAAACGAAAACACGAAGTTTATAATCAAAAGTCAACTTTTTTAGGCAATGTCCTATGAGCCGTCCTCTTGAGCTTACTGTGGATTCTCCTGTATTTGACTACGACCTGTGCAGAAATTCAGTTTCCTGTATGAGCTCATACAGGTTCTTGGCTGGTTGGCGGTAGAAGTCTTCTGGGATCATTTGCGGTTTTCTATATAATATCTGCCTTCTATGATCCAGGCTCTTACAGTTGCAAAATATGTGTAGCGCTGTTTCGGTGGTTTCCTTTTTGCACCGTCTGCAAGTAAGTTCTTCATTATATAACCCTAATTTATGAAGGTGTCTTCTAGTGGGGAAGTGTTCCTGTAATGATACGTAGTTTATTCCTGTCCATTGTGAGCAGTTATTTTGCTACTTTTTCAGATGGTTTTTTTATGAATTTCTTTCCATGCATTTGTCTGGGCTAGTTCATCAAGTGAATTTTATGTTTATTTTTAAACCACTCTTTTGACCATGACCTGATAGAGCATTTAGGAACGCCTACGGCCAGTGGAGTTAACGATCCTCGCCTTGCTAGTTCAGATTCAGATTTCTCATTGTCAGCGATTCCCTGCTGTCCTGGTAGCCATTAGTGTAACCCTGATGTCGGTCGCCAATCTTCTAAGTTCTTCACCGTATCATGGATTTAGATCAGGAAAAATATACAGCATCATCGGGTGTACCTAAAGTATCCAATTTGGGACCATTACTATTTTTACTTTTTGTTAATGTGAGATTAGCATTTACCCTTTCTTTTTCGCGTGCCATAATCTGTAGAGAGCGTAGGCGACCTCTCGCAATTATCTGTGCTGTGCGTATTTCAAGAATTCTCGACACAGATAATTAGGACCTATAGTTTAATGCCGGATCCGAACGGTAAAGTGAGAGGCTTTCCGGGGAAGAATACTTTCGGTGGTTTGGCACTGCCTTCTAAAAGGTAGCCCCTATACTATATTTTTATATAATTTTCACCGGATCAGGGGATCCAATCCAGAACCTTTCGCATTCCAGCCAACGCACTTAACCAGCACACCATGGCTACTACTCTTATCGTTTATGTTATAAAAATAATATAAACATTTTTTTTGGGATCAATATCATTGAATACCTTAAACTGTCAACATCTTTAAAGTTAATTAAAATTTTATTATGTGTGATACTATCAAACTTAAACTAAATATTAATTAATCGATAGATAAATTATATTAATCGATTCGTCGGTTTATTTAATATTAGTGAAAGCGGGCATTGGTGAATTTAGTTTTAACCTTTGTAGTTCAATTGTAAATCCATTACAATCCCTGAATAATATTATAGTCTCAGAGCACCGCATCGTCTATGATTATTGTGCTGTTTTTAATTTCATTTTCTTTAACAACGTCTTTGTTGGCTGGTACCCCACGACCCGTTTCTTTATGGGATGCATGGGCGTTGTACGTTACAGCATGTGACGAATGGCTGGAAAAAAGCGTGAGTAGTTGAAAAGTGATAGAGGAAGAGGATAGTTTAAGTTTACATAGGTACGTGGAGACGGATATAAAGAAAATAAATATTGAGGTAACAGAAGAGAAAAGAAGAAGTTGGACAAAGGCTGAAGTGGAGAATATGAGGAAGAAAGTAAGAAAGGAGATAGAAAGGGGTCTCGGACATGACGTGAATGAGTTGTATGATGTAATAAGGAGTTGTAAAAAAGAGGGAAAGGATGAAAACAGGCGTGCATGGAAGGCTAATTACTGGTGGAATGAGGAAATAGAGGAGTTGTGGAAGGAATGTAAGCAAGAACGGAGAAAAATGTTAAGGGGAAGAGATGAGGTAAAGGGTAGAGAGGGATATAAGAAGAAGAAGAAGGATCTGGAGCGAAGGGTGGAAAGGGAGAAGAGGAAAAAGTGGGAGGAATTACTGGGAGAGCTGGAAAACAATCCGTGGGGAAAGGCATATGAAATAGCAGTGAAAAGGATGGGAGGAAGCCGAAACGTCGTGCTAGAAGAAGAGTGGGAGAAGGAGATTATAGAAAAACTTTTCACGATTGAAGAAGGAAGAGGGGAGGTCATGAGTCGAGAAGGGCGGGATTGTTGGGTGGCCGGTGAAATAAGGGGAATAAGGTCGGTAGAGAAGTGGGAGGTAGAGGAGGAGGGGAGAGGCATCAAGGTAAGAAAAGCCCCTGGAGTGGATGGCTTGAAAAGGGATGTAATAAAGAGGTTACTGGAGGAGAATGGGGAGTATTTCTGGGAACTCTTTAACAAGGTACTGAGGGAGGAAGAATTCCCGGAGGTATGGAAAGTGGCCAAGGTTTTACTTGTCAGAAAGGCGGGTAGGGAAGGAAAGCGGATATGAGACTACAGGCCCATCAGTCTACTGTGTGGTATGAGTAAGGTGATGGAGGGAATAATAAAGGTGAGGATTGAGGAAGACGTAAGGAGAAATGGGGGTTTTAAAAAAAAACCAGCATGGGTTCACGAAAGAAAAATCGTGTATCTCAGCGCTGGGTAGGGTGGTGGATTTGGCGGAAAAGGCTAGGGAGGGCAGCTGGAGAAACAAGAAGCTAGCACTACTAGTGTTTTTCGATGTGGGGAACGCGTTTAATAGTGTCAGCAAGGGAGCGGTGTTGAGCGCGTTGTTGAGACTTGGAGTGGGTGAGGGGCTGGTTAATTTAGCTGAGGATTACCTATCGGCTCGGGTTATAATAGATTCAAGGGGAAGGAGATATAGAACGGAGGTAGGAGTGCCCCAGGGATCGGTACTGGGACCGACGCTCTGGAAGTGTGTGTTTGACGAGGTTTGTGGGATTATATGCGAAGAGGGATGTGAGATTACGGTGTATGCGGATGATGTGTGCCTGGTGTGTACGGCAAAGGGAGAGACAGAGATAGAAAGAAAGGCAGAGAAGATGTGTAGGAAAATTGTGGGGAAGATAGAACGATGCGGATTGGAAGTGGCGGAAATAAGACGGTGGGACTGCTCGTAAAGGGACGTAGCAAGACAAGGGTAGTTAGGGTGGTGGTGAAGGGGAAGAAAATTCGTATGGAGGAGTCCGTAAAGTATCTAGGTGTTTGGTTGGATAGCCAACTATCTTTCAAGCACCATATGTTGAAGGCAGCAGAGAAGGCGAGAGTACGAGCAGGATGGCTGGGGAGATTGATGTGTAATGTGAAAGGGCCGGGAAAATGGAAGAGGAGAGTTATTGGTAGGACGATTGAGCAGAGTATGATGTACGAAGCGAAAGTGTGGGGTAAAAGAGCGGGGATACATGTGAGGATAAAGCCACTACTACAGGTGCAGAGGGGGATTTTGTTGAGAGTGGTACAGGGGTACAGGACGGTGGGTGCATTAGCAGCAGCTGTGCTGTCAAGATCATACCCTTTGGACCTGATGGCTAGGGCAAAGAGGCAGCGGTGGAAGGGTGTCACAAAAGAGGAAGCTCAGGATTGGATGGAGGAGGAAATGGTGAGAAGGTGGGACGGGTATGAAGGTGCATTAAAAAGGGCGATTGGGAGTAGGAGTGAGTGGATGGACCGAGAGTTTGGGGAGGTAAACTACTTTTTGACCCAAGTGGTCACCGGGCATGGGTCAAGAGTGGGGTATGTACACAAGATTGGGAAGTGAGAGGCTGGAATATGCGTGAGGTGTGAGGTGGAGGATGATGAAGGTCATGTATTTAGATGTTGGAAGAACAAGGAGGATCTAGAAAAGTTGGAGAGAAGACTCGGGGTAGCAGTGTATTGGGAGATAATGTTGAGAGGAGAGAAAGAATGGGTAGAGGTTAGCGAGGTTGTGGAGAGAATGGTTAGGAGAAGGGAGTGTTCTGATGGCGAATAGTATGAATGGGTGAAGGGTGTGTGAGGTACCGCCGCCCGTCTTGAAGTATGCTAGGGTAGTGATTCGAGGCGGGGGTAACGGCGAGTTTTGAGGTGGGTTTGGTTGGTAGGGATCCTCTCTAGGGTGAGTCCAACATTGTTGGGTTCTGGATAAGAACCCATCGAACATGAGTTTCCCATCTCAGCCCGAAAAAAAAATGGGCGTTGTACGTCGTCTCTTGGTTGTAATGCATGTTAAGCAGTTTTCTCGCCTGTCTGAGTTCTTTTGCTTCTGTCTAGGACCATCGTGTACTGATGATCGGTTTGCAAGAGACGTTATGCAGTCATTGTATATTTGACATTACTTTAGTTTTCAGGAGACGTCTTACTTAACTGTAATATATCTTTTGTATCTTTACTTTCATTTTTTTATGCTGTATACAGAGGTATTTATGGGCTTTCTCCTATTCTAGTGCTTAAAGGCTGTTTTATCGCTGCCCTCTTTCAGCGTTTCCCCAATATGTCGGCTATTTATGAATAAAATCGTTTCATTTTTTTTTAGAGAGAACTGCGAATAATCTGTAGGTTATACATCTTTTATATTAGGTTTCTGCTTAAAAAAAATAAAAAACTAATAAGTATTTAATTTTGCCAATTTTCAAAAATCAAAATTTAGAAACCTACAGATTTTTCCTTACTTCTTTTTCCGTTTTTTTCTATTTACAATTTTTTTCTAAAATGAAAACTTATTGAGTTTTGAGGTAAATCATTTTGGGAAAATAATATTATTTGGAACTATTAAAAGTATCTCGCACTCTCTCGCGCTACGCTAGTGAGAATTATCAAATCCGCCAGGGTCGAACTTTTATTATTTCAATACCTTTCAAGATTAAAAAAAAATAGCTCAAAAAAATTTTTCAAAAATCGAGTATAAATTATAAATATATATAAAATAAATGATTGTCAATTATTATACAAAATATTAAAGACTTCTTCAAGAAGTTTAAAAATTTTTAAACGAAGTAAATAAATTAAATTTGTATAACTGGATGGATCTGTTTTATCATATACAATAGAAAAGGGGTGACCAGAAGATTTGAAAATTAAAAGAATTACAAAAGCTTATACAAAAGACGTTTAAACGACAAATCTCTGATATGTTTAATAGGTTATTCAGTTTATTTTTCAAAATAAACTAAATGGGTTGAGTTTTTAAAAATTATTACAAATAAAATAAATTCATTATTAATTAAAATTCATTGGCAAAATTGGTTTTAGGTAAAAGTGTTTCTCTAATCAAATGGGGACACTTAAAATTAAATCTCTAAACATTAAAATAAAGGCTGTTTATTTTGTGCACTCTTTCAGTTCTTCCCTAATATCTCTATTATTTTTTTCAGTAAAATTCCGAACAATCTGTAGGAATTAAAGTCGTCGTTTACAAAAACCAAACAAAAATTTAAAACTAATATTTAATTTTTTTAATTTTAGTTTATTTCATCCGTTACGTCAAACATTGTCCAACTTTATCTTTTATTCATAAAATAGATGAGACGGAATTATGACGTCATTACCATATTCCATATTTACTAAGACCTGAGTTAAATTAATTGTACTAACCCTTACTTTTTGGAAGTCCATCTTACTAAGAATAATAAAAAACTCTTCGCTTTAACTCAACTTCCAAGTTTAATTGAAAAATTCGGTTTAAAATCACAATTACAGCTGTTTCGCTATAAACTAGCATCGTCAGATTGACATATTGAAATTACATTTTTTGTTTGTTTGTAGCTAGGTACCTGATTTTGATTAACCAACTTCGCTCGACGTAAAAGAGGTAGAACAGTGCCATTTACGTGTTAAACCGGTGACTTATTGATCTATTAACTATTGGTTTTATTTTCAATAAAGAAATTTCTCGTCAAAATGGAAATATGTTGTGTCTGACTCAATATTGCTTCCTTTCTGCTGACGTGCATGGTGGTGCTGTTATTATAAAACTAGTCAAGAACAACACCAACTCTATATAAACATATTTATAGGTATAAATAAATTTGGTAAATGTTTCTTGAATTTAAATTAGTTTATGCTACAACTATTAATTAGATGTATCGCCTCCAAGCTATTAAAGCTAGTTTGTGTTGTAGAAAAGCTTCTAACTAAAAAAATAATGCCTCTATTCCTTATTGCTGGAAAATATATTAACCCACTTTGACGGTATTGTGATTAAAAAATATATAGTTTAAAACGGGTTATATAGCATAATTTTATGTTTTGGATTCGCTAATGTATATTAATTTGTTCGTTTCTTAACAGATTACAATGGTCCCTAATAAGTAATAATGGTCTCCTCTTTAATGGACCTCGACAATTATAACTCATTTTTCTACCATGGCGCATAATTACTATTTTTCATTCAATATATTATATTTTTTACAACCAATAGGTTTAAACTCGCACTTTTTCTTGATAATGAAATAAATCTGTTTCGAAAGCTTAAGAAATAAGCAAAAGAATTTTTTTAGAAACATTGCTGAGAAAAGAAATAGGGTCACAATTTTAAAAATTAAATGTATAACCTTCTAATTAAAAATTATAATTGTATATATTGCATTTTTGCAAGATATCATGATTTTTTTTAATTTATACTTGAAATTCATACGAATATTGTTAATTATTATTATTAAAAAAATTAAAATTAAATTTACTGCCAAAATCTATAAATAATAAATGATTCTCTTATTTTGATGGTAATATGTGATTTCAATTGTTTTAATATGGTTTCTAATGAATAAAAAATATAAACTACTAAAATAAATACTGAAACACTTGTGAGGACTTTAAACACAATTTATTAACAAATTGTAAGAATACAAGAATTCAGCTGGTTACAAATTACAAACTGTCACTTTTGACTTTTAAACTTCACAAAAGCTGAACGAACACTAACTCCACTAACGCGAATGACCCGCTTTATATACCAAAATACTTGACATCTCGATTTTTCTCGAAACAACTATTTACTAAAATCCAAATAATACTAGAATGTTCTCGAATAACTACCAACCTAAAATAATTATATAACATGTCAAGTTACTATCAAAATCTTCTTCCTCATTTACGGACTCTACCCTTAATGACAAGCAGCTACATCAAAACACATGTATTCCTCTCGCGCATCTGTCACAATCATCCGTCACATTCATCCGTCACACATCTGTCACCCGTTACACTGCCCCCTCCTTAGATTCATTCCTCCCGGAATGTGATAATTCTCCGGAGTAGACTTCAGGGTCATCTTCGGAACTGGTCGAACCCTCTACCCGAAGTTGCTGTACCTCCCTACTATGGTCACCCTGATATAACGCCAACCTATCATGATGGACTACGACGGGTTTTCCTTTGGGAACTCTAACAATCCGATAGATCACATCACTGATTCTCTTTTTAATCAATATGGACCTTTCCACTTCTTTTGAAGTTTCGGACACACACCCCGTTTCCGTCGAGGATTATAGAGCCAGACCAATTCCCCAGGTTCATAAGTGTTTCCTGTTGCTCGTGAGTCGTAGTACCTTTTCATCCGGTCACTGGAGAGTTGCAGTTTGTGGCGCACCAGTTCGTGAATATTTTCGATCTTCTTTTGAAGATCTCCGACGTATCCTTCACCGGTTGCTATTTCACCAGGCTTGCTCCCATATATCAAATCGCAAGGTAATCTAGTTTCCCTACCAAAGAGGACTTTCGCGGGTGTCTGACCCGTAGATTCATTGACAGCCGATCAAATAGCCATTAAAAATAGCGGAATATGTTTATCCCAATCTTTCTGATGTTCTGAGACCACTTTCGATAAATAATTTGCAATGGTTCGGTTCATTCGTTCAACCATTCCATCAGACTGTGGATGCATCGCTGTGGTTCTAGTTTTATGGATACCTAATCGTTTGCAGACTTCTTGAAATAGCTTGCTTTCAAAGTTTCTTCCCTGATCTGCGTGCAGCTCCAACGGTACCCCAAAACGGCTAATGAACTCGTTGACCAGAATATCGGCCAAGGTAGGGGCTTCTTGGTTGGGAACAGGGTAGGCTTCCACCCATTTAGAAAAATAGTCCATCACAACGAAGATATATTTATTTCCAACCTCACTGGTCGGTAGTGGCCCCAACTTATCTACGGCGATTCTTTCGAATGGACACCGACAAGGTATTGCTGCATCTCCGCTTTAGGTTTACGATTGGGTCCATTGCTAGCAGCACACGTCGTGCATTTGCGGCACCAATCTTTAACATCGTTGGAGCAATTAACCCAATAAAATCTATCCCGGACTTTTTGCAGCGTCTTTGTAATACCTAGGTGTCCTCCAGATATGTCATCATGAATTGTTTTAAAATTTCCGGCACCGTACTTCTTGGGACCACAATTTGTTTCTTGATTTCTGAGCCGTCAGGGTTTTCAACTATCCTTTTAAGGAGCCCTCCGTCTAAAGTTAAAGAATTCCATTGGGCCCAATATGATTTTAAGACCGGAGAGGACGATGATACCTCTCGCCATAAGGGACGCTGATCCCTTCTTTTCTATTCCAGGATCTTCCTAATAACGTGGTCGTTGTTTTGTTCCTCCTCCATTCTGGAGCACAAGTCATCTGGCACCACTTTTATTAGAGCGAGCTTCTCGTTTTGTTCGAGTCGACTGCAATTTGTGCAATTAGGTGGGCATGGCCTTCGAGAAAGTGCATCGGCGTTACGGTGCTTAGTTCCAGGTCTATGTTCGATTTCAAAATCGTATTCCTGGAGTTTTTCCAACCATCTTGCTATCTGCCCCTCTGGATTTCTAAAGCTCAGTAGCCACTTTAAACTGGCATGGTCTGTTCTAATTAGGAATCTTTTGCCATATAAGTATTTGTAGAAATGTTCCACAGACTTTACAACTGCGAGGAGATCACGTCTCGTTACACAAAATTATTTTTTTTCGGCTTTTGATAATGTCTTGCTAAAATATCCTAGAACTCTTTCTTTTCCTTCTTGAAGTTGTGAAAGTATAGCTCCGATTCCCACATTGCTAGCGTCGGTATCCAGAATAAGTCTGCCCTCAGGACGAGGATAAGCGAGAACAGGGGCCGAAGTTAATTCTTTCTTTAAAAATTCAAAGGCCTTTTGGCATTCTTCACTCCAACAAAAAGTCTTATCTTGCTCAGTTAGTCTCGTTAAGGGCTTGGCGATGTCTCCAAAATTTCTAACAAATCGTCGGTAATATGAGCAAAGACCCAGGAAACTGCGAAGTTGATGCTTATCAGAAGGGACCGGCCACTCTTGAACGGCTTGAATCTTGGCGGGATCTACAGTAACGCCATGTTTGCTTACAACATGTCCCAAATAACTGACCTGTCTCTGGAGCAAGTTACATTTCTTAACATTCAATGTTAGATTGGCCTTTTTCAGTCGTCGAAAAACTTCTTCTAGGTTAGCCAAATGTTCCTTAAAATCCTTACCCATTATAATGATGTCATCTAAGTAGACCAAACAAGATTCCCAGGATAATCCTCGAAGAATAGTTTCCATCAGCCTTTCAAAGGTAGCAGGAGCATTGCATAAGCCAAATGGAAGGACGGTAAATTGCCACAAACCTGATCCACTAGTGAAGGCGGTCTTCTCTTTATCAGAAGGATCCATTTCAACCTGCCAGTATCCGCTCTTTAAGTCTAACGTAGAGAAAAGGGTAGATCCACCCAAGGCGTCGAGGGCATCGTCAATCCTCGGAAGGGGATAACTATCCTTCTTCGTAACCTCATTCAACTTCCTATAGTCAACGCAGAACCGCATTGATCCGTCTCTTTTCCTTACCAATACAACGGGAGAAGCCCACGGACTATTGGAGGTTCAACTATTCCATCCCGAATCATTTCTTGGAGGGCCTTGTCCGCTTCTTCCTTTTTAACTTGAGGCAATCGTCGGGGTGCCTGACGAATCGGACGGGCATCGCCAGTCTCAATCTTGTGCTTGACTATGTCGGTCCTTCCCAGTTTACTTCCAGAACCGAAGACAGGTTTATAGCGGTAGATTAAGTCTCTTACCTGCTTCTTTTCTATTTTTGACAAAGATGGGTCTAACCTAGTCATTAATTGTTCTATGTCGTTGGTTCTGTCCGATTCAAAGGCTCCTACCTGGTGAATCACGGCCGTTACCGGTTCCAAGGTACCGATTTCGGTGTTCTTTCGCAGAAGAACTGGATGATCATTCATGTTAATGATTCGGATTGGTACCTCTTTGGCTGATCTAACTAGAGCTTTTCCGACCAGAAGTCCTCTTCCCAATATATGATCATGGTTCTTGGGTTCTACCATAGCTGGGGTTCCATCCGGCTCTACTTCCTCTAGTCGTGCCGTTACAACACATTCGCACGTCGCTGGAAGCTCGATGTCGTCAGATAGTTTCAACGGGGCGATAGCTTCATGTTTTCGATGTAGAAGCAATTCTTCCTTTTCCGTATGAAGTATCCGTCGTCCCAAATCCAAGCGAAAACAACAGTTGTGCATTACGTCCATACCCAGGATAGCATCTTCATCGATATCAGCCACTAATATCGAATGAGAAAGACAAGTTGAACCAAACTGTAGGGACAGGTTAACCTCTCCGTAGACTTTGGCAGGTTCCCCAGTAGCGGTGCGCAGTCTCCAACTGGTAGGCGACATCTTCCTAGCCACGACAACTGTCGGCCGTACCACAGTTTTTGTAGCTCCAGTATCCACCAGCATGTTGTATCTCTTTCTGTCAATCAGGGCTTCGACGTATAAGCTGCCTGCTTGGTGTTTTAATATTGCTACCTTGACCGTAGGAGGGGCTTTGCAATGGTTTGGGGTCGATGTCGCCCTCCAGGAGTCGACCCTTCTTAGTTTTCCTGCTGTTGGGAGACGGTAGCAGAAGACGTCTCCTTGCGTGGACAGGAGTTTTTCACGTGCCCTAGTTCTCCACAATTCCAACATCGTATAGGTCTCCGTCTCCTTGTGGGTAATAATTTCATTAGCCTTTCCACTAATCCATCGACGTCGGTGGCGGGTGCTATCACGTTGTTGTCATCAGCAGTCATCTCCCTTATTCGTGCAACTCCCCGCGATGCTTCCGTTGCCGCTTCGAATTCAAGTGCAATGGTTAACGCATCGACAAGGTCTTTCGGTCGGGCCAACCGCACAGCTCTTTGTAACTCCGGGTCCCTAAGGCCATCGGTGAAGGTTTGGACTGCTAGACACTCCAAGAACTCTTCTGCTGCTGTCGGATAAGCAAAGCGAACCATTCTAGCTACCTCTGTCTCGAACTCCTGGATAGATTCTCCACTCTTCTGTTTACGGTTCTTCAGCTGTGTTCGGTGTGTGAGTCTGACCATACCTCATCTCCAGGCGATGTACTAGTAGCTCGAAGTTGTCAGCTTCGTCGGGCTTAAGGGAATGCAAGACATTCAAAGCATCGCCTCGCAACGCTATGGTTAGAGATATTGCCTTTTCCCTGGATGACCATCCGTTCGCCCTGGCCGCCGCGTCGAATTGCTTGACGTAGTTGGACCACGAAGTTGTTCCATCAAAGATAGGAGGTTTCATTGTTGACCGCATCTGTGTAGTGTCTCCGCTTTCCCGTCGTTCGACATCCACGCTGAAAGTTTCCATTCTTTCCGCATCTCCCTCGCCGCGGTGGACGTAGCGATCTTGCCGAAGGACTTCTATTTCTTTCTGAAGTTGTTGAATCATCGCATTCATTTTGGTATCTTCATTGCGTAGTTCGGCTACTTGCTGGGATTGCTCATTTCTTAATGTGGATATTTGTTGTGAAACATAGCTTGACAACTCTTCACGCATTTGATGGACCAGTTCTTTTTGTTTCTTCATCTGCTCCTCTTGCTGGCTCTTCATTTGATCTTTCAGCTCTTTTTGTTGACTGGAAATTCTAGTGGCAAGCTCGGCTAATTGTTGTGCTTGGTCTTCTTGCTGGATTGTCATCCGGTTGGTAAATTCTTCTTGCTGGCTCGTAATTCTATTTGTAAGTTCAGCTAGTTGCTGAACTTGGTTCTCTTGTTGGCTCTTCATTTGATCTTTCAGCTCTTCTTGTTGACCCTTTATCTGACTGGACAGTTCGGACATTGCTTTGTGCATAGGATCTTCGAATTCCACCGAGTCAGGGTCAATATTTATACTTAAATAGTACTCACGTAATCTGTTGATTAAAACAGTTTTTCCTCCGGTGGTATCCAAATCCAATTCTTCCAACTCTCTTCTGAGCTCAGCCACCAACAGTTCACGTAACTTCTTTCCAGGCATTCTTGCTTCTTCACCCCACACCTGACACCAATTTGAAACACTTGTGAGGACTTTAAACACAATTTATTAACAAATTGTAAGAATACAAGAATTCAGCTGGTTACAAATTACTAACTGTCACTTTTGACTTTTAAACTTCACAAAAGCTGAACGAACACTAACTCCACTAACGCGAATGACCCGCTTTATATACCAAAATACTTGACATCTCGATTTTTCTCGAAACAACTATTTACTAAAATCCAAATAATACTAGAATGTTCCCGAATAACTACCAACCTAAAATAATTATATAACATGTCAAGTTACTATCAAAATCTTCTTCCTCATTTACGGACTCTACCCTTAATGACAAGCAGCTACATCAAAACACATGTATTCCTCTCGCGCATCTGTCACAATCATCCGTCACATTCATCCGTCACACATCTGTCACCCGTTACAATACATAGAGAATTAAAAACCATAATTTAAAATAAAGATTAAAAAGGTTTTTTTGCTATTCAAATTATTTATATTGTTTGTAGTGAATCACTATTTTAAATAAAGATAAAAACAGTCTGTGTTTTATTAGAAAAAAGTATATGTTATAGCAATAAATTCTTAAAAAATATGGATTGCAAATTTCATTATAAAATTGTAAAATGGCAGCCAATGAATCGCTCTGATTCAATTATTAATTTAGTACGAAAAAGTGCCTTTTAATTAAGAAAAACTATTTTATTAGTTATTAAAATGTTTCAAGTTTCATTATCAATAAGAAAATTATGCATTAAGGTATAAATAATACCTTAAGGTATAATAAATACCAAGAATTTTTGAATATCAGGAGCATTCTAATTTGGTACGTAGGCAAATCCACGTCAAAAATAATTAAAAATCTATAAAACAATGGTTGAAATTTCAAGATAATATAAATATACCCCCGCTTATAAGAATCTGTCAAATTAAATTATAAAGTTAAATCAATTTATGGAATTGTGATAATTAAAAATTAAAATTGAATATTAAAATGAAATGGAAGTTGTTTAATACGGTATCCGCCAAAATAAACAGTACCGAAACAGAAAGTGCTGTGGAGTTGTTTATGTAATATGGATTTGTCATATTTGACTTAATTGTCATTAGTTGATATATTAATAGTACACTGCAGTTAAATTTGATTTAAAAATGGTTCTAACAACGGAAGAAAAAGTGTTTTTGGTAGAGCATTATTTTCGTTCATACGAAAAAGGTCGTAATGAGGGTCCAAGCTTAGAACAGGTGTCAATAAAATATCAACAAAAATTTAATAAAGCAGCTCCTAGTAAAAGTGTGATATTAGCTGTTGTTGAAAAATTTCGTCGCACTGGTAGTGTATTGTGTCAACGTAAAGGTTCTTCAGGTCGTCGAAAAACAGTATGCACTAACGAAAATGAAGGACGTGTTTTTAACCAAGTTGTGCAATCACCTCAAAAAAGTCTTGTAAGAGCTGCATGTAAACTCAGCATTAGTGAAACGCGGTATCGTAATGGAATGATTGGTCCTTATTTCGTTGAAGATGATAATCAGAATCCACTACTATGAACCAAGAACGTTGTAGAGAGAAAATTATTATACCTTTTGTGAGAGATCAAAATAACTTTTGCCGTGCACGAAATCTACAGTTTCGCCCACAATGCTTCCAACAAAATGGTGCAACAAGCCATACTGCTGTGCGCACCTTAGACTTACTCCGTTAGCATTTCAATAATAGAATAACTTCTCGGGGAACAGACTTCAAATATCCTTCTCATTTACCTGATCTGACGCCAACTGACGCATACAAAATTTTTTATAAATATGTTTATTGACTTACAAAATCGATATGAAGCTTGTTTGTGTCGAAATGGTGAACATTTTGAACACTTACAATACAGAAATTAAAAATTAATTTTTATTCTTATTTTCGGTACTGTTTATTTTGGCGGATACTGTATCATTGACGCCATCTTGACAACTAGATGACATAGAACATCCACAGACCCTTAGACACAGACAACTATAAACGATACGTTTTTAAATGCATCTCAAATTTTTATCACCTTTAAAAAATATGTAATACATGATTGTACAATAAATTTAAATATTGAAAAGTATATTCAAACATATGTATCTTAATTCGAACATTTACTAGTGTGTAAGCATGTGTTGCAACACAATAATTTAGAAGTGTTTTTATTTGATTATTATTAGTTTTATATATTTATTTTTATTATTATTATGGAATGATATTGTTTATTTTGATTTACTTCTTGAAAATTTACAATTCTATCACAAACACAGTTTGACAGTTTCAACACTCCTAACGTCAAATGTTTTAATCAATATCTTTAAATAAATATAACGATAACCTAAAAAGTCGACAATTTATATTAACCAACACAATAAAAGTGAAGTTAGCTGCAATGTAATATTGTTCAGAATACGATTTTTAACCGCGCTGTTAAATTTGATTTAACATCGCGATAGTAACATCGATGTTAAATTTACAGCTGTTACGAAGATTTGTACAGAATAACCCAATAAATAAACAAAATAGAGCTGAATCATTTAAATTTTCAATGGATTTGGATACTGCTTATATACATTTAGGACATGTATGTTGTTGTAAACATCTTTTTATTAAATATCCACATACAAAACGTTCAGCATTTTGTTTTAAAATATCCGTATATAGTCTCTTTATCAGATTTAGAACACTGAGAAGGAGTACATGCATCAGTAGTATTTATTTTAATGTAGTTTAATGTAAGTAACATTTAATTGTTCCGCATCTTCTTCGCAGTTTTCTGTACCTGAATTAAATAGTTTAATGCACTATTCCACACAATACCAACGCTACCACTGATTTATTCACATACAACCAACTGCATACCTTAACCAAAACTAACGGCGACGGCTATAGATACTCCCAAAGTGTCATGGCGAGACCTGAAAATGGATGCTTACCCCCTCCATAAAGAGGCGATACTCTGATTTGTATTATTACTCTGTGGTAAGGTCGATGTTTATTGGTCCGAGAAAAAATCAATATTTCATAATATTCTAACCTTACACGCATGTCAGTATTTTAAAAACAGGACCGTAATAAGATTTATGTACGAGTTTATTACATTACATATAATAAATTAAATTTTTGAAATCAAAATTGAAACCGACTACTGTAGATTTAGAGTTTTTTCATGCTCATATAAATAATTATATACAGAGAAAATAATAGTATCTTTAAGTTTTGATAATAAAATTAAACATAACAAACCTAAATTAAACACAGTTGTGAACAATTTAAAGAAGTTATGAAATTGCAATATTAAACATAAAAAAAAGAAAAGGTAATAAAATAAATAATAATAAAATAAATTATATTATAAAAATTAGCCCCACATACACATTATTATTTTATAGTTATATATTTTCAATTTGTAATTTGTATTATTACCAAATATGGCGCCCAACGTGGGGCTCTAGAAAGGCTCATAAAAGTTAATTGGGTTAATTAAAGTAGATTAGGCTTTAAAGAAAACTTATAAAATTATATAAAAATAATAAATCTATAAATTTATATTTAATATTTGAGATAATATACTTTTAAAAATTAATAACAATGGATAAAATGACCTTAAGAGATAGTAAGCCAGTGAGAAAAACAAGGAGAGGAAGTAGAAACACAAGTTGACGAGGTAAGAACGCAGGGTTCTGGAGACTTTAGACTAGAATACAGAGTACAAGAAGAAGTGAAGAACTACAAGTGGAACCAAAACAACAACAAATACAACAAACCAGGAAAATAGAAGAAGGATATCGACATAATGAAATCATGAGAATGTTAGTAGGGATAAATAAAGATAATGATGAATTAAGATTATATATTATAAAAATTAGTCCCACATACATATTATTATTTTATAGTTATATATTTGTAATTTGTATTATTACATTAAAATCTCTTGTTTTAATTGTAATCTGTAACTTTGATGAACTATCATTTACTTATACAGTTAAAATAAAGAAAAATATCAGTAAAACACAAATGACGAGTGACAAAGTCCGTTTGAATTTTAAACATATAAAATTTTCGTATTTCCAAAGTCTAGTCCACTTATTTACACTAGAAAATGTGACAACATAGCTTAAGGATCAATTTTTATACCTCTCGTCAACTTTCCAAATTATTCTCAAAAGTTCAAATAGGCGCATGCGCCTCAGGCGGCTGTAACCTTTACCAATTTAGCATAGAGCTAACCGACTTATTGTGTAATAAGATTTTTGAGCATTTGGTAAAGTAATTTAGATCATTTAATATATATCTCCCAGTTAATAAATTCATCCCATACGACTTTATTAATATTATGTGAGAATTACTTCAGTGTCCGGACTATTAATTTGAAAACATTTTGATCAAAAGTCGTATAAAGAAACTAAACAAGAAGAAAATAAACTTGGTATATCTCGAGCGGTTTTATGACTGTCAAAGTATCTCCCGGAAAAGTTTTCTGATAAATTGCTGGTATCAACGAAAGTTTTCAAAGTCCAGGTACTAAAATCCAAATAAACCTTCAGCGCCACACTTTGAAAGCAAAATATAAGAATATTGGATTCACAAAAAAAATGTATAAAAAATATTTTAAAGTGTTAAAAATTTTGTTTTTATTCTGTTTAAAACTTGTTATATGCTATAAATAGTCTTAAAGTTATATACCCAGGCTATTTCTTAAACGAATAGAGACCTTCGAATGGGACGAAAACTCATGTATTCCATTTGTAATATACTTTATTATGGCATAGAAAAAATTATCCTCTACTCTAAATATTCAACCCTTAGTAACAACCCCTATCTTTTAGGTTTTTTAGTAGCACAGTTTACATTTTTTTTATAATTTTGGATGTGGTATTCCATCATATATTCAAACAATTATTATTTAAAAATAAAATGGGATCGTAAGTTATCAATAAAATATTAGTTTAATTTTATTTTTATCAAATTAATCAAGAAAGAAACTTTAAAGGATAACAATAAAATAAATGTAACAGAAGTTAGATGAAAAAAAAATAAAATGAAAATAACAATTAACTAAGAATAATATACAACTATTCGTTTAGCCGTTAAATTACAATGACAGTTGTTTTGCTACAACGAGCATCATCAGATTGACATATTTAAGTTACATTTTGTTTCCTCGAGGTAACTACCTGATGTTGATTAATTAATGTTAAGACTAGACGAAGTATAGAAGTAATAAGACATAACAATAGAGCAGCCTAGATGTTATTAGCCGTAAGGGACTATCCTAGATGGATTTCCCTTTAAGATCAGTATAACTGATCCTAAGGGGAACTGATCTATATAGAACATATTCTCAGCCTACTAAACCAAAACAAAATATTGTTTTCCTGCGACCACATATGAAAGTGCTAGTTTGCACACTTATTTGTACTTAAGAAAGTAGCTAATATCAATACACGTATTGAAAAGTAAAAAAATATAAGTCTATGATCTGTGATATTTACGTCAAACTTATCAATAGTAAAAACACATGAATGTCAAAGCAAGGACCATTAAATTTTTTTTAAATCTTCCTTGTGTCAAATATTGTATTGTAATTGCCAATACAAGTTTTTCTGTATAAAGTAAGAATAAAGAATAAAGTTTCTTGTAGGTTTTTAAATTTTAAAAAAATAAACATATTTTTATTCAGTACTATTATTTTTATAAAAACACTTTTAGAAAGAAGAACAGTTTATTCTTCTTTTTTATATTGAGGAGTGTTTGTTGAGATTTTTAAAAGTTTTTTATGGTTTTTTTATGGATTTTGATGAAATTTGTAGAGTGAAAGTTGTAGAGTGGGTTGAAATGTGTATTTTGACTATTTTTTTTCGCTATGCGGCTCGTGCTAAACTTTAACTCGTGCAAAATGTTACACTTTCCACACTAGTTATGTAATATACTATTTTATAACTAGAATGAAAGATTTTGTTTTCTAAATTATCCATAAAAATATTTGCTAAAATTGGATTCTACTCTTTAACTAATCTTCCCGCTGTAATTTAGTCGCTTCCTGAATCTACTATTTCTAAGTTTTTTTGTTCTCGTTAGCTCTTCATTTGTATCAGATCCTCTAAATTTTCTTGTATTACCGTATAAATTTCTGGAATTCTTTTTATTTCGGCTCTAGTTTTAAACAGTTTTTGAAAATACTCTGTGTTCAGTACTTCATTGTGTTCTGTAAGTAAATCGTCAGTTTTACTCTGGATAGCTAATTCTTAAGTATTTCTCTGCCCTCGGGGATTTCAGCGCCTTTGTTATCTTCTTCCATCTTCTCTACATTTTTTTCTTTTTTGGAATTTATGATCATTTTCTAAACATGTTAAGAATATTTTGTAATTTATTATAAAAAGTGTAGTCGTGGTTTTGACATTGAAGTTTATTGTAAATACTATTGACAATTAAAAGAATTTATTTACAGTCCACTACATTCATTTTAAAACAATTTGAGTCAGCATTCCAATTTTTTTTTTGGTCCTTCGAGCCGGATATTGCAATTTTGGTGCGATTGGATTTATCTCTTTCGAAGCAGTTCTGTTCGTCCTGTATTCCGGAGTTCTAACCCATTGGTAGACGATTGAGGTGTCACAGACAATTTAATCCATGTCCATTAAGTTTGGGAAACCCAGTGTCCCAAGAAGCTCAGTGTCTCCAAGTGGGAGACACTGAGTTTGAAAACCTTAATACGAAATCGGGGCACACTAAAACAGAAGCTAACATTATTAGAAAAGTATGATAATTTAATTACATCGTTGCTGCCTGATAAAAAACCTACTTTAACCGATGTTGAATTAAAGAGGACGGATTCTTTAAACTTATTGTCAGATTTTGATAAGGTAAAAACTATGATCGAATCCTTGTGTACATAAGCAGATTTAAAAACTTATTATCTTGAAAGGGAAAACTTTCAAGAAAGTTTTTATACCACTCAAAATTCATTATTAGAATTTATAAATCAAAATTACGATTAAAATGTTGAATCTGGAATGATGTGAAATTCATTTCATTACCATTTATCCGTCAGTATACCAAAGGATTGAATACAATTTTCGGCACGGTGGGATTAGGTGTAGTTCATAAAACTAGTACCACCCTGAGACAATTGTTAGGAAATAAGTTGTAATGATTGTGATAAAAAGTATGTTGTGCAAACAGAAAGATCGGTTAAAACTAGATTTAAAGAACATTTAGCTCATCTAAAATATGAACGCATAGAAAAATCTAGTATTGCCGAACATGCTTTTACCAAAAACCATTCAGTAAATGTAGATAGTTCAAAATTGTTAAAAAATGTATCGAACAATAGATTGTTGGATGCATTTGAAGGTATAGAAATTATTAAGTGTAAAAATAGATTAAATAAGGACAAAGGACCTATCCCAGATAGTCCACTTTATAGTTTATTATAGGAAAACTTATTGTAAAAATGTTTTCGTGCTAAAAATTGGCTTTGCCGCTAAAAGATTTACCGCGAAAACATTTGGCGCTAAAAATGTTATATATATATAAGGTTAGTTTGTAGACATAGCTTTAGTTTACCTTCGGTCTCTGAAGAAGATAACTTGGTTATCGAAACGCGCGTCAGGCAGATAAAAGTGTGTGTTGGTGTAGTGGTAGTGTAAACGGTTTTTCGATACAAAATTACGATGTTGTCGGCAATAATAATGTATCTGCGAATCAGTCGGAGTTAGTTTCAAATGGCAATTATGATCCATTAGAAAATGTTTTACTTCCTAAACTGAAACTACCAAGTTTTTCAGGTAATTTTGATCAGTGGCTCAAATCTTCAAGTTGAATTTCACCTCAATAATTTCTAATAATAGTCGCCTTAATGATCTGCATAAGTTTCAGTTTCTTAAAGCTTCATTAAATGGTTATGATTTAAAGTTTGGCAGTCCTTGTCTGCTAAATTCGATAATAAACAATTTTTATTAGACAACCATTTTCAACCGTTATTAAGGATACAGCAGATAAACAAAGAAACTTTTGGCTAATTTAGCATTACTCTAGATCAGATATCAAATCATTTGACAGCGATTTCTATATAGTTTGAACTTATCCCCAGCTATTTTTTGTGATTCACTAGTCATTGAATTTTTTGTGTGTCAGTGAATTTTTTCCGAAATAAAGTTGATCTCCTTCAACCATTAGAGCACTCATGTCATAAATCTAGCTCAGTTAGTTCTGGTCTCGCCGGAAAGAAATGTTCTTCTAGAAATACTTCTCATTTGCATATAGCCATTGATGGTGAATCAAGCTATTTAACAATTAATAGTATATTATTACACGAGCTGTTATGTAGGGCCATAATGGCGAGTATAATACTATAATTATTTTTCTACACTTATGGAATAATTAAAAACCAGATTAAATTAAATTTATTTAAATAAACCATTTTACATTAACTTGCATTAAAATTTAATAATTTGTGTAACTATGTAATACAAAGATTATTTATCAATTTTTTTTCATCAAAATATCATTCAAATGTTTTAAAGAGGTACGAAATATGCCTTTACAATCAAAAAATATTAGATTTAGTACAATTATTGTACATCATTGAACCTTTTTCGTTGCCATGGATAACTAATAAAACCTTAGAATATCTGTTGGCTTATGAGATTCTTGATCTGTGGTTGGTCAAAGTACCGTTGGCTTATGGTGCATAAGCTAATAACAGGTAAATATAACTACTACTATTATTTAAAGAAAAACCGCAAATAATAGACATAATATTATATAGGTATAGAAAAATGTAATTATTGCAAAAAGAATCACACTATTTATAAATGCTCTGAGTTTCTTGCTTTGTCACCCCCAGATAGACTTAAAAATGTAAAATGTCTTAATTTATGTGAAAATTGTCTCCGTACGGGTTATACAGCTGAAAAGTGTTCTTAGTACCCTTGCAAATTTTGAAAATCACAAAATAAAAATTTTATGCACTATACGTTACTTTATTTTGATTGAATTTCGAACTCTAGAATGGAAAATGTCAATGTTTTTGTAAATCTTGTAATAAAAACAAACATGGATTTTTAGGTTATTCTGTCCACCGTAAGCTGTAAAGTACGCGATGGCTCAGGTAATTTGCAACAATGTAGAGCATTACTCGATTGTGGTGCATAACCAAATTTGATATCTGAAAAGTTTTTTAAGAAGTTGAATCTTTCTAGTATCTCTTGTAATTTATCAATTATTGGCATTAACCAAGTAGTGTCACATCTAAATAAAAAATGCAATTTGGTTCTGAATTTCAATTTCCTATTACTTGCTTTGTCAGTCCAATCACAACCAACAAAATTCTATCTTATCAATTTAATACACAAGATTGGAATATTCTATCAATTCCTCTAGCTGATCCCGACTTTGATAAGTCAAAAGAAGTTGACTTGCTAATAGGTGCTACTATATTTTGGAATCTTATTCTAAAAGGGCAAATATCATTGGGTGACAATTTACTCACTTTCCAAAATACGCGTTTCGGGTACATTGCAACTGGTGTTGCTCCAATTTTCAATTATAATAAATCTGTTTGCAACTTGTTCAAAGTTCATCTCAGAAGATGACCAATCGAGAAAGTTTTGGGAACTGGAAGAAGCTCACTTTGCCAAGCGTCTGTCCAATGATGAACTTGAATGTGAAGAATTATTTTCAAAAACCACCTACAGAAACGAGCAAGGTGTATTATCATGTATTAGGCGATTCCAAAGAGACTGCAAAACGACTATTTTTGTTGCTTGAAAAAAAATTCACGAATAATTTAAAATTTAAACAAATAATGTATTTTGATTTTTTACACGAATATGAGCTATTAGGGCATATGACAAGGTTGGATGCGGAGTCATCTAATTCGCATCCTATTGAATACTTTTTACCCCATCATGGTATTTTAAAAGTGGACAGTCTAACTACCGATTTAAGAACAGTCTTTGATGGTAGCTGTCCTACCTTCACAGGATGGTCACTTAATCATATTCAATATGTAGTACCAAAAGTACAAACTGTTATCATAAATATTTTGTTGCGATTTAGAGTCCATGTTTATGTTATGTCGGCTGATATCTCCAAAATGTATCGTTGTATTTTAATGCATCCCGATCATAGATCTCTACAACAGATATTATGGCGTGAAAATATTGACGAGGAGCTTTCAACTTACCAATATAACACGGTCTCATATGGCACTAGTTCGGCTCCATATTTAGCAGTCAAATGTTTACAAACCTTAGCTCAACAGAACATTGTTTTTTACCCTGAGGCATGTAGAACTATTCTGGACGATTTTTATGTTGATAATTTGCTATCTGGAGCTAATACCATTTCAGAGTTGAGCTTAAAATGCCATCAAATAGATTTTAAAATCCGCCAATTTTATCCTTCTAAAATGGGTCTCCAATAATCCAGAGGTAATTATAAAGGTCTTAAGGACAACTCAGTTTCTAATTCTATTTAACATTATATAAGATTATGGGTGAAGAATTTTTCAAGCAAAAACACAAATTGATTCACCTGAAAATAGTGAATCGACAATTAAATGCCTATACCTCACTATATCTTTAACGTACGTGACATCTTGATGTCACTTACACAAGCTTACATCTCCCCCCCATAAAATTGCTTAGTTTATGAAATTAAGCATTAAGGAATAAGCTTCCATGTTTTTTTTATCTTATACACTGACTCTGATATTTTGTGTTCTACCTCAAAGGCTCCTATTCTAACTTCATCCATTTTGCATCTATTTAGTCTATTTACGTTAGTTACATAAACCATTTCTCCTACTTTAAAATTATAATTAATTTTTTGTTTATTAAATCGAGCTTTGTAATAATCATGCACTTTCTTTGTCCTGAGTATTGCTATTTCCCTATCTTTTTTTAAATCTCCGATACTGTTGTTTTTTTTTTCTTTTGGTTCTCATGGCAATAAGTCTCATTATATAAATTTGTGCATTCTTCTGCAATTCTAGCCCAGGAGTTTAAAGCAGGATATTAATCAGATAACAATGTTTCAATTTTATTCTCTTTTGTCACTTTTACCATTAGCTTGATGAAATCTTTAGCGTTTTGGCTCTTTGAACATAGAATGTATGCAAATCGTTTACAATGGTATACCAATAAATGCAAATATTTTTTTGTAGATCTTTGTCCGCCGAATCCACCAATTGAATCTAATGACATTATTTGAAAGGGTCTCTCTGCTGGTCCTAGATGGTACATTAATTCATATCTTCTATTGAGTCTTGTTTTATTTTTTATACATATTTTGCAATTCTTGCAAGTCATTTTAATATTCTTTGAAGTATTAGGTGCTGAATAAAATGGTCGTATTTTTGATTCTGTTTGATTTATTCCAGTGTGACAATAATTTTCGTGAATCTTCTTGATCAAAATTTTACTATAGTCTGTACTCAATATTATTTTATTTCTTTTCCCCTTATTTTTTTTTAGTATATTCCATTTTTCAGTATAAATTTGTTTTTATCTTCTTTAATTAATTGATTTTGTTCTTAATCTGTTGTTATACCCTGTAAAGTAACGAAGTTTACTGTTTTTAGATTATCTTCATTATTTTCATAACATTCATATACTGCCTGCTAAGACAGTCTGCTTCTGCATTCTCTTTTCCTGATCTATATACTATCTTGAAATTATATTGAGAAAGGTAATGTGTCATGTCACCTAATTCATCATCTGTTCTAGTCTTCACATTTAAATTTTCCAATAGTTTATGATCAGTGAGGACGGTGAAATAGTTACCCATTAACCAGTGTTGCCAAAATTTCAAACTTTCTTTGATAGCTAGACATTCTAAAAACACCACCTTCTTCTTCTCCTGTGCCTTACTCAAAATTTTTTTGAGAAATAAGCCACTGGTTTCTGTTCACCATTAAATTGCGTTTGTTTCAAGACAGCTCCTAAACCTTTAATACTGGCATCTGTGTAAATTAATGTTGGTGCATTAGGATTGAATATCGCTAGAACAGGTTCCGAGCATAAGTAATTTTTAATTTTTTTCAAAAGCAACCTGACATCTGTCTGTCCAATCAAATTTTGTATCTTTTCTGAGTAAATTATGTAAAGGATCTAGTACCATTGTAACATTCGGAATATACTTATTGTGAAAATTTATTTTGCTTAAAAATTGTCTTATTTGTTTCCTATTACTTGGAATTGAAAAATCTCTTATAGATTTTAAATTATCTTTCAGAGGCCGTATAGAATTCTTTTTTATCACATGTCCTAAATATGTAACTGAATTAGTTGCAAACTTACATTTTGTGAATTTTAGTCGGAATCCCTCAGTTTCAATAGCTTCCAGTAAAAGTTTTGTATGTGTTATATGTTCTTTAAACGTCTTAGAAAAAATCAATATATTGTCAATGTAATTCACCGCAAATTCGGTTAATTTATGTTTCCCAAAATACGTTGAAAAATAGCTGGAGATGTTTTTAATCCAAACGGTAAACAGGGCCATTGATCTTCTTATGTCACAAATCCTGTTTTTGGCCTGTCTCGTAACCTTAAAGGTATGGACCAGAAAGCTAAATTAATATCTAATGAGGTGAAAAATTTACAATTTATTGTTTTTACCATTAAGTCTTCTATTAAAGGAAAAGGTTGAGATTGGGGAACAATTATTTTGTTTAGATCTCTAAAGTCTATACATAGTCGGCTTCTTTTGCCTTCATCTCTTTTATAAGCTAAAGTAACAGGTGCTGCAAAAGGACTATATGATTCTTCAATCAAACCATGCATTAATAACTGTGATACTTGTTTTTCTATTTCAATTCTATGATCTATTGTGCATCTATATGGTCTTTTATAACAATACTTATCAATTTGTAAATCAATGAATGCTTCGTAGTTTTTTACTTTACCAACATCAAATTTATGTTTCGCAAATGAGTATCAGCGCAACAGTGGCCTAACCCACAAAATCTATATTTTGTGTTGTATGTTCATTTATATTGCATGTAGTGCGAACTTTAAGGCAACAGTGGCCCAAGCCACCTTTCTGTATTTGACATTAGACGGCAGCACTATAGTTACTTGTTGCATTTCCTGCAAAAAATTATTAGCATAATTAACTCTAAAGTTATTTGTCCATTTTCTCGAAAGCACTGTTTTGGGTTTAGGCCACTGTTGCGCTAATAGACTCAAATATTTGTTTATAATTTTCCAATATTTCGAACATCTGTTCTTTCTGGCCTTCATTCAAATGTTCAATATCTGCTGTAAAGTTATCAGTTACTATTCCCTCGTTAAAATTCCTCTAACATATATCATTGATATCGTTCTTAATTTGCTTCTTAATATCATTATTATTTTCTTTAATTTGAATGACATTTTCTTTATTATTTTGTATATTTTCCTTTTGTATTTGGATATTTAAATTCCCATCATGGGTCAATCCAAATGTTTTTATTGTATCTAATCCAATTATCATATCATATCCAAAATTTCATTTTCAAATATAAATGCAATAATATTATTTTCTTTTTCTAGAATTTTGGATTTCAATTTAATTAATCCTTTAGTTTTTCCCCTACCACTAATTGTTTTTATTGTGTTATAAAAATTGTCTTTGTTTATATTCTTTACTTGTACTAATTTTGAATTTATTACTGTTATACTAGAACCTGATGATTTACAACAGATTTACAACTTCATCTTCGTGAATAATAGCTACCATTATATGCTCATTGAATAATATACTATTAATTTCTAGAATATCGTTAAGTAGTAATTTAACTGCAATTAGTGGGGGAAATTTAAGTTTTTTTGGTCCTGATTATCCAGTTCTACTTCCAGTATAGCCCCTGTGTTAACTGTTAATCCAGTATTGCTAATTTCTGCTTTGTATCAGCAAAGATTATGAGGATGGTATCTATTATTTTTACCTTTGCTCTCGCAAATTTTGCAAGGTTTATATTTATTTTTTAATTTCGACTCTTGTTGTGTACTCTTATTTGTAAGGTATACGTTCCTATTAATGATGTTGTGCTTCTTTTCAACTATCTTCATATCCTCTTAACTCATTGAATAGATCTTCTGGCCTTTTCAGATTTTATCTATCTATTTTCTCTCTTAAGCCCGTTTGTAATTATCAATGATTCATTACAAGTTTTAGTCAATTTGTTAGGATCCTAAATAATTGATAAATACATACACATTTTGTGTCAATTTTTTTGGAAATTTTCAAATCATCAAAACTTGTCCTATTTCCCTTCAATTTTAATTGACGTGATATATTTATAGAACCGGTCCTATTTTCTATCAATTAATTGACAGATTAGAGCAAAAATATAGGGTATTTTATACTTCAATGTTGTTTATTTTTGCAGAAATTGGTGTAACTGATGCTGTTAGTAATAAAAATTCAGCATCCATGTTTATAAGTTCACCGTAAAGTTAGAAATAATAGCATTAACAATAGCACAGTACACATAAAGTAACTTAGCTAGACACCGTTTAAAAGTCAAGGAGGCTCCCGTCCACTGCAGTGCGCATGATCTCATCCTAAATAAATTATTAAAACTTTGAACATTGCATACATTTGATTTTATTGTTTCAATGTTTATGGTCCTGAATTTAGGATCCTAAAAAATTGACTAAAACTTGTAATGAATCATTGATAATTACAAACGGGCTTTACATATTATATTCGTAATTCAGCTGCAATTAAATTTATCAAAGTTATATTGTCTATATTTTTACTTATTACTAGTAATAAGCGTTCTTTTTTTAAGGCATAATCTAGGAATGATCCATTTATATATTTAAAATGTATTCTCTATGAAAGTTTCCATAAAATCTTGTTTCCAAACTTTCCAATCAGAGTTTAGTGTGTTTTTTATTAACATCGAGCTGTACCAATCTTTACTTGCATTCTCCAAGAAAAACCTTAACATCTCAATTTTGTCTGAATCTTCTTTTATTTCCAATCTTCAGTTTCATAAGTATCTAGCCAATGATTTACATTTATCCTTTTCCCAGTAAATTTGTCTAGAACATAATTATCAGCAACCTTACTCAGATTTTTGTTTATTTGATCAGAAACGCTGAAAGATTACCCGTGCATCATTGTATGTAAGCATACGAATAGGATAGAGAAGACTACAGTTTATAATTTAATATTATATATACTTGTTATGTAGTATTTTCTTGGGCTCATAGGTCCGGAAATAATAAACTATTATTTTTTACATTTTATTAGTTCTTGACGTTTCACTCATAATTTGGAGCATTTTCAAAAGACTGAATTTAAATATTGTAAGTATTCACAAAGATAAAATCAACTAATTAAAGTAGGTAACATAAAAACTGACAATAAATAAAAATAACTACTATACACATTGAACACATTAAAATTTTAGTAAAATATATAAGTACGCACCTCAGAAAAATTGTTATAAAGATTGTCTTAAAATATTATTTTATTAGATTATAATACAGTTGACTTAAATTTTTAATATCTTTTCTATCATTAACACAGTTATCGTCCTTTTTAATGTAAATCATTTCTTTAAAAACTAATTTATGATAATTGGAGTCACGATCTAAAATTTTGGTGTTTTTATAATCAAATTCATGTTTTTCATTTTGTTTATGTTTGTGTAGAGCTGTTGAAACACTTTTTGTGTATTTATGTCCGTTAATTCTGTTCTCCAAGTATTGTGTTGTCATTCCTATGTAATTTTTTGGACAGTTTGAGCATGGAATTGAATATATTACATTGGATTGTTTATTAAAATTTATATGACCTTTTAAGTTTGTATATAAACATTTTAAATTGTTTTTAGATCTGTGACATACAGTAATATTATGTTTAGAAAGAATATGTTTTAATTTTTCTGATAGCTGATTTGTATATGGTAAAGCTACATATGTTTTTTCTTGACATGAACTTGTATTATTTATTGTTTTTCTGTTATTACTATTATAAATTTTATTTGTACGTTGTTTGATAATTTTGTTTATTAGAGTTATTGGGTATTGATTATTAATTAAAACTTGCCTAAGATTTTTTAGAATTTCGGGACGATATTCTGGAGATGTTAATTTAATAGCCCGATCAGTTAAACCTATTATTACACTATTTTTTTGGGCTTTAGAATGACATGAATTATTATAGTTTAAATATCGTCCTGACCAAATGTTTTTATTAAAAAGTTTAGTTTTTATTTTATTGCATTGAGTTCTTATTATTGATAGGTCTAAGAAATTAATAATATTATCCTTTTCCACCTCAACAGTAAATTTAATATTTGAGTTAAATCCGTTAAATGCATTCACAAAATCATCAATATGGTTTTTTGGTATAATAGCTAAACAGTCATCAACATATCTTTTAAATAACAACACCTCAAAATTTAAGCTATTTAACACTTTCTCTTCCAAATACTCCATCACAACTTGTGCTAAACTGGATGATATGGGTGAGCCCATTGTACAGCCTTTTATTTGTTGGTAAAATTGATCAGCATATTGAAAATAATTGTTATCCTGGATAAGCATAATACCTTCTAAAAACTCATCAAGTGAAAGGGAAGTATATTGTTTGAGTAAGGACCATTTTTCGTTTAAAACTTCTATTATTAAATTATTTGGGATATTTGTATACATAGAGATAACATCTAGTGAAATGATTTTGTGATTGTTTGTAATATTTATATTATTCAAGGTTTCTTTAATCTCAAATGAATCTTTAATGTAAAAACTGTTTTTGGTTATTTTTGATAAACAATTAGATAAATATTTGGACAATTTGTAGAAGGGGATTGTACATATGAAACTATTGGACGTAATGGTATTCCTGGTTTATGTAATTTTGGAAGTCCGTATATTTTTGGTGATAATGCATTGTGTGTTTGTAGTTTTTTGGCATCATTTTTATCAATAGAGTTGTTATCTAAAAGTTTTTTAATAAATTTGTTATTCTTATCTTGAAATACTTTGGTTTTATCTAACTTTATTTTTTTATAAACGTTTTTATCATTTAATATATCAAATATTTTTTTATTATAGTCTTCCGTGTTCATAATTACTGTTTTATTACATTTGTCAGGTTGTAAAATTGTTATCTGCGGATTGCATTTAATGAATTCTTTGGTTTTTTTTAATTTCTTTTGGACAATTTTTTGAGAAATGTTAGATTTTGGATTTTTTTTATGTCGAAGTTTAAGTTTATGGTTGGTAATAACATTTACAATATCGGCTCTAATGGGCTCACCCATATCATCCAGTTTAGCACAAGTTGTGATGGAGTATTTGGAAGAGAAAGTGTTAAATAGCTTAAATTTTGAGGTGTTGTTATTTAAAAGATATGTTGATGACTGTTTAGCTATTATACCAAAAAACCATATTGATGATTTTGTGAATGCATTTAACGGATTTAACTCAAATATTAAATTTACTGTTGAGGTGGAAAAGGATAATATTATTAATTTCTTAGACCTATCAATAATAAGAACTCAATGCAATAAAATAAAAACTAAACTTTTTAATAAAAACATTTGGTCAGGACGATATTTAAACTATAATTCATGTCATTCTAAAGCCCAAAAAATAGTGTAATAATAGGTTTAACTGATCGGGCTATTAAATTAACATCTCCAGAATATCGTCCCGAAATTCTAAAAAATCTTAGGCAAGTTTTAATTAATAATCAATACCCAATAACTCTAATAAACAAAATTATCAAACAACGTACAAATAAAATTTATAATAGTAATAACAGAAAAACAATAAATAATACAAGTTCATGTCAAGAAAAAACATATGTAGCTTTACCATATACAAATCAGCTATCAGAAAAATTAAAACATATTCTTTCTAAACATAATATTACTGTATGTCACAGATCTAAAAACAATTTAAAATGTTTATATACAAACTTAAAAGGTCATATAAATTTTAATAAACAATCCAATGTAATATATTCAATTCCATGCTCAAACTGTCCAAAAAATTACATAGGAATGACAACACAATACTTGGAGAACAGAATTAACGGACATAAATACACAAAAAGTGTTTCAACAGCTCTACACAAACATAAACAAAATGAAAAACATGAATTTGATTATAAAAACACCAAAATTTTAGATCGTGACTCCAATTATCATAAATTAGTTTTTAAAGAAATGATTTACATTAAAAAGGACGATAACTGTGTTAATGATAGAAAAGATATTAAAAATTTAAGTCAACTGTATTATAATCTAATAAAATAATATTTTAAGACAATCTTTATAACAATTTTTCTGAGGTGCGTACTTATATATTTTACTAAAATTTTAATGTGTTCAATGTGTATAGTAGTTATTTTTATTTATTGTCAGTTTTTATGTTACCTACTTTAATTAGTTGATTTTATCTTTGTGAATACTTACAATATTTAAATTCAGTCTTTTGAAAATGCTCCAAATTATGAGTGAAACGTCAAGAACTAATAAAATGTAAAAAATAATAGTTTATTATTTCCGGACCTATGAGCCCAAGAAAATACTACATAACAAGTATATATATAAATATGGTCCAAGAAAAAATCTTGTAATAGAATTTAATATTATATTAATATTGATATTTATAGAAAAGGACAGCACATAGAAAAGGTATCGGTGATATGATCGTTGAATCGTGACGCACGGGTAATCTTTCAGCTATTCAAGTGTAGGTTCTCAGCGGTCTGTTGTTTTTGCATGCATTGGTTATCTAAATTTTGAACTTCTTCTAGAAGGTATTCCCCAATTGCCATATTACCAGCTTCATCTTTGTAAAGTCTTAAAAAAGCTTCACACAAGTTGAAGTATACATTTATTCTTTGTCCCCTTCTTTGAAGTGTTTTTATAACTTTCTAAAATTCTGGTAACTTAGCTAGTTCAGAATGATTTTTTAATGTTTGTAAATCGCTTGGAATTTCGTATTATATCTTTTCATCTTCGTCAGTTATGGAACGCATTCTTATTACATTTTATTTCTCATCTTCTGCTACTACTACGAAATAAAATCTTAACTGCCATTTTTCTTCTAACGCGTACGCAAATTTATAAGATTATGGATGAAAAATTTTTGAAGCAAAAACACAAATTGATTTACCTGAAAATAGTGAATTGACAATTAAATTCCTATGCCTCACTATATCTTTAATAAGCTTCAATATTATAATCAAAGTTTTTTAACGATTTACAAACTTCAAAATAAAAATTCAAAACTGTCAAAAAAAAATAAATTATATGTCATGAACACATCTTGATCTCACGTACACAAGCTTACATTTATAAAACTATAGGTATTCAATGGAAACCAATCTGTGATATGTTGACATATAACGTTAATGAATTTTCCTTTGATTCACCTACTCCTGTTACCAAACAATACATATTATCAATCATTGCCCAAATATATGATCCTTCAGGACTTTTATCTCCCACAATTATTATTATTTGCAAAATTATTATTCAACGTCTATGGTCAATCAAACTATCCTGTGATAATCATGTCCCTTCATATGTTGAAAAATCTTTCAAAGAATTTTGTTATTATTTAAAATTTCTTAGTTCCTTAAATACTCCAAGAACTCTCGTTTTAAAAAATTACAGTTTGTTTCAAGTTCAAAAAAATAATTAATAATTAAAATATTGATATTTTGATTTCACTTTAATTAATCTTCAAATGAAAACAAAACACATTTTGCAACAATTTCAATATGATTTGAGCATGTCTTTACTATAAATAAGGATACTGTAACCCAACATAGAATTTTGTGTAACAATGGCGGACATAATTTTAATGGCTAAATCTGTAGAAGGTGTCCATATTGTCTTAAATTGTTAAGTTGCAATACCCTACAAAATATACTATAGCAACTACTACAGTAGATATATACGAAAATTGAAATTACAAATTATAGGAGATTGCTTAATATTTTCTGTAATTATACAATTTGTAAGAATTATACAGTTATTAAAAGGTTACAATATACTACAATATAACCCATTTAAGTATGATGTATTTAATGGTCTCATTTCAGTTGTAATGACAACATTAAAACTTTTTTAATTGTCACTCAGGAACGCAGCTATTGAAATGTCAGTCACTCATAACCTTAAAATAAAATAAACAAATTGATAGGTAGTAATAGGTACTTGGTGTAACAAATAACTGTAAAGATATGTATTCTGTTGTAAAAACGGTCGAGGATGGAAATCACATAATCTTAAGTTATCATGGAAAGAGCTTTTGCTCAATTTTTCCTCACACTTTTTTGTTTCAAAATCTTGTAAAATCTCATCATCGCATCATGATGGTGCACTTTTCTGAAGCTAAAAGAAATTGACTAATTGCACCATTAGGATCGGGTGGTTGACTGCATGAGGATTGATGCACTGTTAGGAAGGAGTTTAAATCTGATTGATATCATTTACTAACTGCTGCTGAGGCTGATACACCAATGATGCAGCTGGGTGGGTTTTTAAAACAATGTTTTGTGTTTTAACTGGTTGGTTAACATAATTTTTAACTGTCTACAAAACTAAGACCTATCTATATTTGTAAGGATTTTTGTTCTTATTTATTTCCAATTTGTGGACATAATATTAAATTATATATTTATATTAAGTATAAAACAAAACTTTAAAAAAATGTAAACTTAACCACAAAAGCAACAACACAACACAATTTTTACAATATAAAACTCTATTGAATAAAACAAACAGTTGACTATTTCACGACAGTCATAATTAGTACAACTATTGTCATAATTATAAAAACTATATGGTTTAACAACCAACATAATTAAAGTCTAAAAGTAGTCTTATAGTCATTACTAAATCGTACAATTATAACAGTTTTAAATTTCAAACATATAACCTTATTAAGACGTGATTAGGACTAATTATAAATGTATTACATTTAAGCATTATATAAAATGGTTTGTAAAACTAAATAAAGTTTTAAAGACACTCTAGATATTAGTCTTAATAAGTTACTTATGTATAAGTCTTGACAACGTTTTTTGAAGTTTCAATATCTTTCTTGGAACTTTGTGTTTGTTGGGTATGTGCTAAAAGTAAAGTTGCTCCACTAAAAACCATTAGCATTCCTAAACTAGAACTATGTGAAACTTTGCTTGGTGCACAATTAGTAAATGTAACACAGACAGTTTTATCGCTATCAGATTCTATTCCAATCTTTATATTGTCTGATTCTCAAATTATTCTCAATTAAATCATTTAGAAACCCAATCAATTGCAAGTATTTGTCTCAAATAGGGTTTCCAATATCCAATCTCTTATAAAATCATGTGTGTGAAAGTATATTAGATCAGTTGAAAATCCTGCAGATATAGCTTCTAGAGGTTTATGTCCACAAAAATTAATTAAATTCGGCCTTTGGTGGTCAGGACCTTCTTTTCTCCAAGAGCCTGACTACTGTTGGCCTGTGGATGCAACCTATTACCTTCCACAAAATCAATTGCCAGAGATAAAAAAGAAATTTATCAATTTGCAGGTTACTGTTTCACAAGCCTTCTATTTATTTGACAAGTTTTCAGACCTTTTAAAATTAAAAAAGAGTTATCGCTTGGTGTTTTCGATTTTACAATAATTTAAATAATAAAATTCACCTTAAAAGCTCGAATGTTGGTCCAATCTTTGTTGCTGAGTTAGAAATCTCAACCAATGCATTAATTCATTTATCCCAGTTTGAATGTTCTGCAGAGGAACTCAAAATTTTACATAAACATATTAGGTTATACAAAAATCATAAACTTTTATCTTTAGCACCATTTCTTGATGATCATGAGTTTATACGAGTTGACGGTAGACTAAAAAACACCTATTTACCATATAACTTTAAATATCCTATTTTGCTCGGTTCAAAACATCCGCTAACCAAATTAATTTTTCAATATGAACATTCACACTTGTTACATCCAGGAACACAACTTTTATTGTCTTTGGTCAGACAATTTTACTGGCCAATAGACCCATCTCGTTAATGGCACAAATTGAATACTCGTGCGCGAACCAACTCCCACTCTCGTAGTTCCCCCTAAATATTCGTGCCCCTTATAAAATTGTGTTGGTATGACATGCAAAAGTAATCAGTAATCCAAAGTAAAGTAAATCCAAAGAGAAGTCTAGGTACACACACAAGTCGTTAATATTAAATACACAAAGACAAGAAAAACACAATAACAACTAGCAAGCGGCGTACACGAACGAAATAAAAATTAAAACTTCTCCTTTTTGTCGTTTGTGGCCTGGGCTGCCGCGGCTATACGGTAAATAGAAGCTAGCTTTTGACAGCTAAAAAGTTTTTTTTCGTTTAAATTGTGGTATTCCTGGGTAGCAATACGTTGTGTTCTATGGTAAGAAGTAGTCATATTTTAGCAGTGGAAGGGGAAAATTCAAAAATATTTGCGCATGAGTATTCAATAAAGAGATAGGTGTATTGGGGATCGAAATTTAGCCAGGAAAACTGTTAGCAACTGTATTACCTGCTTTAAATTTAAGCCCACCCCTGAAGCATGTCCTATGTCAAGTATGCCAAGTAACCGAATCAAACCGAGTTTGCCTTTTGAAACAACTGGAATCGATTACGCAGGTCCCTTTTTAATTTTTAACAAACCTGGTAGAGGCTCAAAATTAATTAAATACTATTTAGCACTTTTTATTTGTTTTAGCACTAAGGCTATCCATTTAGAGGTTGTGTATAGCCTTACTACAGAATGTTTTCGTGCTTGTTTAAATAGGTTTTGTAGTAGAAGAGGCTTGCCTCACACAATTTATTCTGACAGTGGAAGCACTTTTGTAGGAGCTCATAATGAATTAAAAGATCTAGGTAAATTTTTACATACCAACAAAGATTCAATCGTAGATTGTACCAGTTCCAAGTCTATTCACTGGGTTTTTATTCCACCATATGCGCTCAATTATGGAGGTCTATGGGAAGCAGCGGTCAAAAGTACCAAACACCAATTAAAACGAGCTCTTATAAATCGAAATGTTATATTTGAAAAATTCAACACTTTGGTTATCCAAGTTGAAGGAATTTTAAATTCGCGTCCTTTATTTTCATTATCTAGTAATCCTAATGATTTAAACACTATCTCTCCTTCCCATTTGATAATTGGCCGTTCTTTGAACATCCCTGCTTAACCTAATTTAACTGACACTAGATCCAATCGATTAACACGATTCAAACATATTCAAAAACTAAGTCAAGTTTTTGGAACCAGTTTTATAAACATTATATTAACCAATTTCACAAGCAATACAAACGGAAAGACGGTCCAACTAAGATTTATAAAGCTGCTCTTGAACCACCAGCCTCCAATGAAATGGCCTCTGGGACGAGTTCAATGCTTCCTTCCAAGCAAGGATGGTGTACCTAGAACGGCAGAAGTTTTGACAAGTGGAGATATTATTACCAGATCTGTGCGACACATTTGTTCCTTAGTATCTCAAGAAGAGACCGAAAATTAATCACCACTTTAAAAATATCCTTCCAAAGGGCGGAGTGTGTTAAGAATATTTTATTTTTTATAAAAAGTGTTTATTGTAAATACTATTGACAATTAAAAGAATTAATATACAGTCCACTACATTCATTTTAAAACAATTTGAGTCAGCATTCCAATTTCAAACAAAACAACAGTAGTTTAACTTTTTTTCAGAAAATAAGAAGTTTTTTATGTATCCTTTGTTGAATATTGCATTTAATATTTAGGTATTTGGATTTTAAATTCCTTTTGATGCATTCTTGCATAAACCAGATATACCAAATAGCATTTAATATTCAAATATGTAAATATAAAATGTAATACTCAGTCAAAGGAAGTATAGTGCATAATCCCCGTTACATTCCAAGTACAAAAGTTATTTGATGTCCTTCTTACTACAAGAGTTACGTAGGTTAATAACCCGAGTAGCTTTCAATAGATTTTCGATGTACCAGTTTTCAATATCATTTATGTTGATTTGAAATACATTATCATTAATATAATGCGTTTTTTGTTGTTTCAGAATGACTCCCCTAACGTGCTGGGGTAATGTATCGCCCCACTAAATCATGCAACGCTTTAGAACAACTTTCAAACGGTCGAGGACCCCTACGGCATACGAAATGAAGACCCAGAGCAGCTTAGAAGTACCCAAACAGGTCAGATCAGCATCTTTTGACGAAATTAAATTAGAAGCTAAGCGTTTACAAACCGATAAGCTACCAGATCCAAATACGCACCTTAATATTCCTCAATATCCCGGTCAAAGATCTAGAAGCGTCGATTCTGGAGGGAGCGAAGAGTCGGGTAATTACCTGGAGGTACCTTCTAGAAAATTCCATCGTAGAAGGTCGTCTGGAAGCAAGAGTCCCATATGTGTACATTGTTTATGTTTGGAAGAGTATAATAGAATACACAGCAGTGATAGCAGTCAAGATGAGAAAGAAGAAGTACCACCACAACCTTCTTTCAGTATGAGCGAATCTTCGAGTGATTGCGAAGAAGAACTTCTATCGAATTGTATAATTCGGGTAACTCTTTCTCCCGAAATACTTCCAGAACCTATTCAATCGCCTCCTCCTGTGCCGATTACCCCTACTCAGTCCAGAAGAAAATCAATTCATCGTCAGGAGGCTTTTTTCGGGGAACCTCCTGGGGATTCTTTGGAAAGTATTTCAGACGTAATATCCGAAGCTTTCTCTTCTGATGGAGCCGTTTCAGATAAAACTCCAGCAGGTCTTGTTGTCAAAGACATTTACTTACAAGTGCCAGATCTTAAAAGGGACAGAGCAGCTTCCGTTGATTCTTGTTTTTCCAAAGTGTCGCAAGTTAAGACTGAAGAATTAGAACATTCGGGAGTAAGTTTAGAAGTACCTGTGGGACCAAACGTTGCCCTTCGATCTAGATCCGTCGATATTGTACTACCGACTGACAAACAAGCTAGGTACAAAGCCTTGGCGATGGCCGCGCCTAGTAATCCCGAGTATAGGTATGTCTTTAAGAAAAGAGCATGTTTTGAGCATTTGCATGTAACATGCTCACTTTGAATTAAGCAAGAATTTTTGGATTAATTGTATTGTGGTATATTACGTCGGGAGAATAATTACGGGTTAAACTACATTACATTCCAATGCTTTGAATGAAATTCCATATTTTGCATACCTTATTCTTCACCCTACACATTTCACGCAACTAATAGTCATCAAAGTCATCAAAAGACAATTAATTTACACTTGAGTTATTATAGTTTTGTGTGAAATGCAGAGTTGCCAACAACTACAAACCCATAACATAATTTTGAGTTTTATAATGATAAAAAGTTTAACTAATGCTTTAAATGTATGTGTTAGTAGATGGATTGCAGTACGAGGCTAAATACTTGTGCCTATAATAATAGCTCTGTAGGATTTAGTTCTCAGTGGTATTAGGGCAGCCCAATTACTCTATTTATTTGTCATTTCATCGAAAACGTGTTTGGTAAATTGGTGTGTATGCTTGTCAGATCGAATTAGAAAAAAAAATACAAAATGTCGACGAGGGCTGTTTTTTGCTGCAATTGGTTATAAATGGTACGTACTTTAAATTTATTCATATTCAAAAGTGTAAGAAGTTGTTGAAGATTTGTTGTGAATAATTAATGATTAACAAATCGATCTTTTCACTGTTTTTGTTATATAACGTTTCATAGGGAGGTAGCGAAAGAAATCCATAACTATAAATGGTTTATAATCAATTTTTTTATTAGAATAATGAATTGCGGTTTTAATTTTTTTTTTAATTAACCGGAAAAGGGTTTTTTTCAAAAGATTCGGGAAATTTATTATTGAAATTTTAGGATACTAAAACAAAGCAAAAATCAACTAATTGCCTGATTGCCAACTGATTAAAAAAATGGAAAATTTCCAAACTATAGAAAAAATAAAGGATAAAAACACTTGACACTGCTTCAGAATATGAAGAAAAGATACCTAATTAATGTAAAATTTTTTCATTTGTTTGTAGTATTTAAGAGTGTTTTTAGAAGTTTCAAAATTGATCCCTAGAAATAAATCTCGGTAAATTTTTAATATTTTTAAATTTCGCAAAAAACAAATTAATTAGTTACCTTGAATTTGCCATTCTATTAAAGTGCCTAGCATAAAACTTGACAAAATTACAAAGCTTTAACTTTATTCCTTTGTTTATTAACTTTTTCGCATTTTTTAAAAAATGTCTGAGCAGAGGTTAGTTAATTTGTTTGTGAGGGTCAATTTTGAAATATCAAAAGAACTTGCTATTATAGTTCAAAAAAAATTAATTAAAAAACTTGGTTTGATAAGGGTTAAAACACTGACCGCTACGTTTAAAGGGCGCTTTAATAAGTAATAAATCAAAAGGTTGTAAATATTATACACATTTAGGACCGTTTGCATAAACGCTTATCAAACCTATGTTAGCTAGCATTATGTTATCTTTTGACAAGTGTGTAACGATAGCGCGTGCGAGGGCATTACAAATATGTTGTTTTAGATGAAGTTGACGATGCAGTGTTGTCGGCTTTTCCCTGAAACCAAATAGTTAGATTCTAGTTTGTTTAATTTCATTATTAAAAAACAAACCTCAATATTTATAAAATAATAGACTTTTACTGCCAAAATCTATAAATAATACCTGTAAATTTAATTTTTTAATATGGTTTCAACTTAATAAAAAATATAAACTACTAGAATAAATACATATGGAATTAAAAAATAGTATTAAAAAATAGATTTGATTTGGTTTCGCTATTCAATTTGTTTATGTAGTAAATATTAAAATCTCTTGTTTTAATAGTAATCTGTAATTTTGATAAAGTAACTGCCATTTACTCATAAGATAAAAACCAATATACTGTTAAAATAATATAAAATATCTCTTTAGATATTGTTATATCAAGGACCTAGTTAATTCAGTAACAAAACATAAGTAACAAAGTCCGTTTAAAGATCAAAACATATACAATTTTCGTCTTTCCAAAGTCTAGTCTACTTATTCACTCTAAGAAATGTGACAACGTAGCCTAAGAATCAAATTTTACCTCTCTTGTGTACTAATCAAATTATTCTTAAAAATTTAAGTAGCCGCATGCGCCTCAGGGGGATGTGGCCTTTATTTATTATACTTACCCTTACTCTGTGGAAGTCTATCTTATTAAGAATAATAAACAAATAAACGTTTGAACTAAACTTCCACCTTATATTTAAACAATGGATTTTTTACAATGTAATGACAGCTGTTTCGCTAGAAACAGAATTTGACGATGCTAATTCTAGGGAAACATCATTTTAAAAAATCTATTTTTTAAATAGACGGTGGAACTTTAGTTTGAACGTTTAGTTGCTTATTATTCTTAGTACCAATTTAAGACGTCGTTAAGTAACAGAGGTTTGAGAAACGCTTATGAAACCGTCCCTTAATGAAATATTACAAGGCAGAAAAATTGGTACTTTAAAACCCTAAGGTGAAATATGTAATATTGTATTAAAATAATTAACTAAGCGCTTTCGGCTTATAAGGACATCATCAGAATTACCTCGCCAAATAGACAAAACCTATTTAGAAGAGAACGCTACAACACAATAAAAAATATTTTATCATAAATATAAATAAATTGGTAACATTAAATAGTTGATGGAATTTCAATCAAAAATTTCACAACTCTACTTTTTAACCAATAAGACGCCTTAATTTTGTCTAGTTACCATGGCAAGTAAAAAAAGTTATTTTTAAGAAGTTTCATAAACTGCAATGCATCATTGTTTTGTAAAAATCGATTTTTAATAACTTTTGTTAACTATATATGAATTAAAGGAGCGACAAGGTATAGAGCATAAATCGCGATTAGGTCGATTATTACTTAACAAATTTTCCACAACTTTTTACATATGCGCATACAATGTATTTTGTAAAGCGATTTTTAAGCATTTACCCCTTCTACAATTTTAGTATTCTCGATCAGTAAAAATTTCCTATTTTGTTTTTCTCACTCCAGGTTTATTCCTCGTAGAACTTATCTCTTCTAATAAGCACATTTTCATCACTTTTAATGTTTGCTACAAGTTTATTCTAATAAAAGTTATTTTTAATAAACTTTTTAGACTCTTAGGTCCTGTTATGTATTGAGTATTCTAATTTTCTCCGTAACGGATAAAGCCGACTTAACTGCTCTTTCCATTTTTGGCAATTTTAGAAAATAACTTGCCGATAATAAGACAACGCAACGTTACAACTCTACAAATGAATGCCTAGATGGGCATATATAAAGGTGCGTCCTCACTGATGCGCCGCGCCGCGCCGTGCAGCGCTAGACGTTCGCGAACGTTCACGAGCACATTGCTTGCAGAACGTCTAAACTGCTGCAACATTTAGTAGTTCGTTTGTGTTTGCGAAGGATCCAGTTTTGTCCCGCGCATTTTCATATTAATCAAAATCAAAATAAGTTTCCGTATCATCATGGACGACGAGTCTATAAAAATTGCTTCGCTGCGTTTATTGTTATTCTATATCTATATCACATTCTAATTTCCTTGCAATTTCGGTCCAGACATCATGCTTTTTATTTCTCATATAATAATAATTGGTATTTATGGGATTTCATAGTTCGGGTTTTGTTTCATACATACCGACCAGTTTAAAAATTTTGTCGTCATTCCAGTCACCCATAATTTTCAACTTTAATAATTTATATTAATAATTTTAAATAAAACTGCAATATACAATAAAACACTGTGGAAACTACGAGCGCGTCAAAATAAAAGTGCGCCAAAACAAACAGACCTCCACACTGAACAGCGTTCATCGCGCACTTTTCTTTGATGTACCGACTCTTGGCGGATCGTGTTTGTTCGCGCGCGTTCCTGCGCGTTCGCGCGCAGTTTACTGTCCACATCAATTAAAAAGTCAATGTTTGGCACGGCTCGGCGCGGCGCGGCGCATCAGTGAGGACGCGCCTTTATTAGGTAGCTAAGTAAATCCATAAATATTAAACATATCGTAACCGGTGTATAGATAGGATATAGAGACCTTAACAAGAGAAGAAGAATCTGACGGTATAGTGACGTCAAAGTTGTTACTTACTAGTTAAGGTTATTGTTCATGATTGTTTTGGAGAGTCACTTTTGGTTGAACTTGAAATATGGAGTATGTTTTATTGGTTAATCTGGAGATTTGTATCATTTATATAAAAACAGTTTGTAAACTTTAGTTGGGAGTCAGATTATCAATTATTTGTTTTAAAGGTAAGTGGCATTATTACCTTCTGCAATATATAAAATGAAGAATTTATTTTGAAAGTTATGTTTGATCCGATTTTTTTAAATTTCTGTATCTAATGCTAATTTTGTTGTTTTTAGGATTATTTTGGCGAAAGGTTATAATATAGTAATTGCTGTAATAAATATTTGCTTAAAGATAAAGTTCTGTGGTTATAAAAAATGTAGGGGAACTAAAGACAAAATGACTGTTTTCATATTGCTTCATAAAAATTTTCCCTAAACAGAACAATTTAAAATTTTCTCCTGGGTATCGGTCAAAATATATATTTATTTATTTTAAAATTGGCATCACAAAGTTTCGGCCATGGGCCATGACCATCCAAAATAAACCAACCCAAACATTATATAACACTTCCTTTTGTACAAGGTATATCTGAAAATATTTCTAAATTTCTTAAAAAGTGTAATATAAATGTTGCACATAAATCAATAAACAATTTAAATAAAAGATTCTCAATTATCTCAAACCAAAAATCGACACCTTAAATCAAACCAATGTTGTATATAAAATCTCCTGCAAAGACTGTCAATCTTCCTATACAGGACAAACCAAGCAATATTTGAGTAAGCGTATTTTTAAACATAAATATTATGTTAAGACAAAAAACATTCCATTCCATCAATAATCTTAGCGAAACGGCCGACATTGTAATGTAATACCTAATTTTTGCAAATAAACTTGGAGTTACGTTCAAATGAAGAGTTTTTTATTATTAAATTTTCTGTTATTAATTTTATGGGGAATTAAACCACAATATATTTTTATTTCGATGTTTTGGTAGCGTTCAAGCTATCGTTATTAAGAACTTTAGTTTTTAAATGACACTTCAGAAAAATTTAAAATATTATATTAAAATATATTATAACAAAATATCCAAAATAACTAAATAATTATCAACAAAATGTACCAAACACAATCATTAATTTATCAAACAAAACTTCAAGCTCTTTATTTTAAAAGGATTAAATTTTGCTTTAACTTCAAAATCAATACCAAAATTAGATATATAAGTTCAATAGAACAAGTAAGTCATGAATTTCCTGAACACGAAAGTGAAGAATATATTGTAATGTTTTAAAAAATAATAGTAAATATAACTTACCAAATAAATAACTTGAATTGAAGTAAACCATTAAACATGGATATTATTTACAAATCTTCTCATTAAATGAATAATACACCAAAAATTTCTTTATTAGAGCCAATTCAATAAACCGTAATACACACAAGAACACAAAAACCATCTTGATAATGAATGAATGCTAACACCAGTAGTCGATCCAAGAATCAAAATCCAAAACACTAATTTGTTTAAGCTAAAAATAAAAAATAAAAAAAAAAATATTAGAATATGTTAATAATAAATCATAAGAATACAATATTAGTGAGAAACCAACCATATTTGTTATATTAAGTTAGTCAGATCAAAAGCTAAATAAATAATAATTAAGGTTAATAATAATAATGATTTTAATAATATTTTTTTATAAGTAGCTATAAAATGAGAATAAGTAAGGTATAGGTTATTTAAAATTATTATATGAAGTAGAGAATATTTAAATGTATACAGTCAGTAAAATAAGATACAAAAATTTAAATCTCAACAAACTAATTTAAATATTTGAGCAAATTAAATGAATCAGAGACAATGATTACAATTTGATAAACAAATTTTACTTACCCCAAACAACATTTTCAAATTTATTTAAGTATCAAATGATGAGTCTTGTAGTATGATGTATCGGATATCAGTACAAGTCTAGTAGTCCCTATGTCCTGAACATCTCAGATTTGATAGAAATACAACATTTAAGACACAACCTAAAAAAGAGAGATATTGAAATATATTACATGATAGAATAAAGCTGTGAGAAAGTGATGTTTGTGTTTACAAGCTAAGACTATTTAATCAAGCTTGATCAAAGACTTTATGAATGATAAATTAATAAAAAAACACTATAAATAGTGATGTGGTGATTAAAAACGTTGACTATAAACTTTAAAAAGGTGCTTATATGAGAAAGACATAAACTTAGTATTAGATGTTTAATTGATGTTTCTATTTGTTGTAATTGTATGTTTTTGTAAAGTAATTAATTTTAAGTTGTTTTTTGATGTTTTTGGATGTTATTAATTCGTTTATTTGATAAATTTTGTATGTAAATCACTATGACATAGTAAAATTTTAAAAGCAAATAAAAGCTAATATAAGCGGTTTCATTGAAAATAAAAGTTATCTGATCATATTTTAATATGTAAAATTTCATTTTTTGTTAAAAATATTGGCTAAAAAGAGATATTAGCTCACAATTGTTAAATTTGATATTAATAATTGTCAAAATGGCTGACATTGTTTACTCCAAAAAAACCAGCTGTTTTAATAAAGAAAATTGATTTTAAAATTCTAAAAATGTTAATTTATAATGAAATAAATTGTACAGATTTAATTTGTAATAATTTTAAGGTCAGAAAATGTATAATTAAAAAGTCAATTTTTCAAAATTTTGATGTAAGAGAGGTTATATAAAAACAAAACACGCTCGAAAAGGCAGCCATAATGAAAATTTGACCGAGGGTATATAAGCCCTTGAAAAAGAAAATTCAGGAGCATTCTAATTTGATCAAAAGGTCACTCCACGTCAGTATATTTTAAAAAATTACCATAAAAACAATGGCCGATGACTGTTAAAATAAAAGATGGCTGAAAAGTAATATGATAAATCATATAATGTATTTTCAAACAAATCTATTGGAAAAATTGTAAATGGTTATAAATTGTGTACCAAATAATAAATATTAAATCCTAAGAAGAAAAATTAAATTTGTTTTGACTAACCTGCAATAATAATAAAATATCTGGAAGAAACGAAGGAAAAATAACATCCAGTGGTTGTAATCCTGTTTAATTTCCATCCAAGGATGCATTTGCACGTGTTGTAAATTACCATTGGAAGAAAGCCGAACCTGGGAAGCCACTACGAATGATTTCCATCCTTCACCGTCAGGAACAAGTGATTTAGGGTATGTTTTTAACTTTATTCACTTATATCACTTTCATGACTTCTAAAAACATTGTGAGTAATATATTTCAGTATCGTTGAATAATTTTTTATAATCTTGATTAGAGAACATCATATTATTAACAAACTTTTTAACAACTAATAAACACACGCTTCTTTACCCCAGAAATAACCGTTAAGGATCACGTGTTTCTATGTGCGGGGTTGATGCGCACAAAATCTGCCATAGCCGTATCATTAAAGAGATCAAGGGTATATTATTCTTTTAGTGAAAACACAGTTAAGAAATAAAATATTGTTAAATCTTACATTTGAACTGACTACTGAGTTTATGAGTCTATAATGCTAAATAATTGATTTTGATATATAAAATTTAATAATAAATGATAAACAAAATTACATATTTTAAATTTGATAACATAATTATTTTTTTTAAACAGAAGGATCAATAAAATAAAGAAATTTTAAGGTGTTTTAGATTAAAAAAGGATTAAATTAAAATTGAAACAAATTTAAATATAAAGAATAGCCCCACAAAACTTTAAAAATAAAAATTTCAAATTATAAAACAACAAAATTAATAATTACATCAATAATAACAATATTTATGCAATCTATACATACATTATAATTGTAATTTATTACAAAAATGGCGCCCAACGTGGGGCTTCAATAAAAAAACTGTTGGTTATAATAAATTATTTGGTTATAATTAAAAATTGACTGGTTATGAAAGTTAAAGAATTTTCTTAAATATAATAAACAAGTTTGATAACTAACTTGGTAGGTTATCAGGAGAAATTGGATATTAAAAGTGTAAAACTGTTATAATTTTAAATTGTATATTGTGTTTTACAATAATAACAATAATTACATAATTATTAAACAAAATTTTATATTTAATATTGAATAAAATTGAACAAAACTATTCAAAATGGATAAAATGACATTGAGAGATGGTAAACAAGTAGGAGAGAAGACAGGAGAAGAAGTAGGAGCACAGATAGATGAAGAAAGAAACAGAGGTGCTGGAGATTCTGTACCAGAACAAGAACAAGAGACAGTAGATAAAGAAAAAGAACAATATGAACCAGGACAACAAAAAGTACAGAAAACCAAGAGTGCAGAAAAAATTGATGGACAAGATGAAATTATGAAGTTTTTAATGGAAATGAACAAGAAACTAGATCAAACTAAAGAAGATATAAATGAAAAACTGGACAAAAACAATGAAGATTTAAGGAAAGACATGAACAAAAATAATGAAAATTTGAGAAGAGACATGAAGGAAGATATGAAGAAGATGGATAAGAGATTAGAAGAAAATAATGCAAAATTAGACAAAAACAATGAAGATTTGAGAAGAGACATAAACAAGAAACTGGATGAGAATAAAGAAGATATAAATAGGAAATTTGATGAATTAAGGGAAGAAATGGGGGAACAAAATAAGAAATTACAAGAAGAGATTAAAGATACAAAACAAGAAATTAAAGAAGAAATGAAAAAGATGTTTGAGAAGAAATATGATGAAAATGAGGAAGAGGTGGATAAGATGGATTGTAATTTATATAGGAGCAATGGAGAAGATTTAAAAGAAGAGATTATAGAAAATATTGGTAAAGAAAGAGAGAATTTAAAGATACAAATAGTAAGCCAAAAGGAAAATATGGAGAAGTTTAATGAAAAAGAAAAAGTATTTGAAAAAGAGGAATATACAGAAGTAAACAATAAAATTTTAGAAGAAACTGACAGAAACAAAGATAAAGATGTTGAAATTGAGAAGATTAAAATTAATAAATTAATGCAAACTTATATCAAATGTGACATAAATGAAAATAAGAATAAGATTGATTTAAGTATGGTCACAGATGTAGAAGAAAACAAGAAGATTAAAAATTTACTTGAAAAATTGATTGAAAATAGACTTATGGACACAGAAATAAAAGATGAAGTAATGAATATGAACACCAATGTTAGAAGATTTAAAGAACAAACCTATGATAAAAAGTTACAAATGATAATGAAAGCAACTAAAAACAGGAAGAGACTTGTAGAAAGAAATTGGAAGAAGCTGAAAAAGAAAATGAATATTTTATTGAGCAGGGGTAAGGTAATAGTAGCAAGGTGTAAATAATATTACTAATTATATTTGTAGGTAGTAAGTAAGTCTTTATTTTTTGAATTTTAAAATGTTGTGTATTATTTAAAATTTATAATACCACCCCAATCAATTATATTAACTTAAATGAAACTTAAATCAATTACATTCTAATGAGTTATTGCATACTAAAGATTAAATTATGACAAACCGTTAAAAATTTTACTTAATATAAGAAATAAACATCATTAATAGATTCAAAATCAATTTCAAAACTAAATAATATTAAAGAATAATGAAATAAAATTCCAAATATAATAATAACTGGTATTAAAAACAAAAATTATGTGAAATAAATAAATAAATATGATATTAAAATAAATCTATGTTGAAATCATAATAAATTGTAAACTACTAGCTGTGTTTAATTTGGATAGTGATATGGTAATATTAAATGATACATAGGAACAATTAGAAACTATAATCAATTATAAAGAAGAGAAGAAGGTATAGCTAAATGGTATATGGATGTCAATGGATATGATAGAAGAAGTAGAAGATAGTAAGAAGGATATTATTTATATTAGAAATAATTATGAAGATGATTAAGAAGAAAGTTATGGATATGAAGTATAAAGAAGAAAGTTATGATTATGAAGTAGATAGAAGAAAGAAGAAGATGTATTTGAAAATGATGATTTGATTGTGATGGAATATATTACAATATTGTAGGAGATTTGTTGATGAAGTATGGTGTTTGATGTTTAAGGAGCCAAAAGAAGCTACCGAACATGAATATAATATGGAGGTGAGAAATGTTGAGGAGTTTAAGGTGAAAATATATCCTGTACCATTAAAGTTAAAGAAAAGAGTGAAGAGAGAATAAGAAATTTTATAGATTGAAGGAATAATTCGAAGAATTAACAAATCATATATCAATTCACTAGTAGTTGTACAAAAATAGAGCAAAATAGCAATTTAATTAAAATTTTTCATAATAAATTAAAAAGAAATGCAGATAGGTATATAAAAAGGAGGTACAAAAATTTAAAGAAACCAACGGTATTCAAAGAAGGGGATTGGGTAATTGAAAGGTCACTACAGGTAGCCAACAAAAGAAATAATGAGTGTGCAAAATTAAAACTACCGTTTATAGGACCATTTATAATCGAAAAAGCTTATGAAAACAGTTATATTTTAAGAAATCCACATAACAATTTATTGAGGGGAAAGGTAAACGTTAAAAACTTATATGCATACCATCAATAGACCAACATTTTAAAAATCTAGCTAAATTTAGAATATAAGATAGTTTAAGACGTAGATACTAGAATAAGTAAATATTATATTGTATTTTAAAATTAGGAATAAAGTATGAGTTATCAATGAATAGTTAGTGGTTATATACAACCAAATGAATTAGAATTTATGTTAGATGTTAATGAAGATTATTTGTAAGGTACAATTAAGGTATATGTTAGAATTGAAAGATAACAAAGTGGAATTTTAAGCTTATTAGATTTGGATCAAATATAATGGAATTAAATTTTAAAAATTATTACCGAGTAACAATTTGTTAAAATTAAATTGGGGGAAATTTGTAATGTTTTAAAAAATAATAGTAAATATAACTTACCAAATAAATAACTTGAATTGAAGTAAACCATTAAACATGGATATTATTTACAAATCTTCTCATTAAATGAATAATACACCAAAAAATTTCTTTATTAGAGCCAATTCAATAAACCGTACTACACACAATAAACAAAAAACCATCTTGATAATGAATGAATGCTAACACCAGTAGTCGATCCAAGAATCAAAATCCAAAACACTAATTTGTTTAAGCTAAAAATAAAAAATAAAAAAAAAAATATTAGAATATGTTAATAATAAATCATAAGAATACAATATTAGTGAGAAACCAACCATATTTGTTATATTAAGTTAGTCAGATCAAAAGCTAAATAAATAATAATTAAGGTTAATAATAATAATGATTTTAATAATATTTTTTTATAAGTAGCTATAAAATGAGAATAAGTAAGGTATAGGTTATTTAAAATTATTATATGAAGTAGAGAATATTTAAATGTATACAGTCAGTAAAATAAGATACAAAAATTTAAATCTCAACAAACTAATTTAAATATTTGAGCAAATTAAATGAATCAGAGACAATGATTACAATTTGATAAACAAATTTTACTTACCCCAAACAACATTTTCAAATTTATTTAAGTATCAAATGATGAGTCTTGTAGTATGATGTATCGGATATCAGTACAAGTCTAGTAGTCCCTATGTCCTGAACATCTCAGATTTGATAGAAATACAACATTTAAGACACAACCTAAAAAGAGAGATATTGAAATATATTACATGATAGAATAAAGCTGTGAGAAAGTGATGTTTGTGTTTACAAGCTAAGACTATTTAATCAAGCTTGATCAAAGACTTTATGAATGATAAATTAATAAAAAACACTATAAATAGTGATGTGGTGATTAAAAACGTTGACTATAAACTTTAAAAAGGTGCTTATATGAGAAAGACATAAACTTAGTATTAGATGTTTAATTGATGTTTCTATTTGTTGTAATTGTATGTTTTTGTAAAGTAATTAATTTTAAGTTGTTTTTTGATGTTTTTGGATGTTATTAATTCGTTTATTTGATAAATTTTGTATGTAAATCACTATGACATAGTAAAATTTTAAAAGCAAATAAAAGCTAATATAAGCGGTTTCATTGAAAATAAAAGTTATCTGATCATATTTTAATATGTAAAATTTCATTTTTTGTTAAAAATATTGGCTAAAAAAGAGATATTAGCTCACAATTGTTAAATTTGATATTAATAATTGTCAAAATGGCTGACATTGTTTACTCCAAAAAGCCAGCTGTTTTAATAAAGAAAAATTGATTTTAAAATTCTAAAAATGTTAATTTATAATGAAATAAATTGTACAGATTTAATTTGTAATAATTTTAAGGTCAGAAAATGTATAATTAAAAAGTCAATTTTTCAAAATTTTGATGTAAGAGAGGTTATATAAAAACAAAACACGCTCGAAAAGGCAGCCATAATGAAAATTTGACCGAGGGTATATAAGCCCTTGAAAAAGAAAATTCAGGAGCATTCTAATTTGATCAAAAGGTCACTCCACGTCAGTATATTTTAAAAAATTACCATAAAAACAATGGCCGATGACTGTTAAAATAAAAGATGGCTGAAAAGTAATATGATAAATCATATAATGTATTTTCAAACAAATCTATTGGAAAAATTGTAAATGGTTATAAATTGTGTACCAAATAATAAATATTAAATCCTAAGAAGAAAAATTAAATTTGTTTTGACTAACCTGCAATAATAATAAAATATCTGGAAGAAACGAAGGAAAAATAACATCCAGTGGTTGTAATCCTGTTTAATTTCCATCCAAGGATGCATTTGCACGTGTTGTAAATTACCATTGGAAGAAAGCCGAACCTGGGAAGCCACTACGAATGATTTCCATCTTTCACCGTCAGGAACAAGTGATTTAGGGTATGTTTTTAACTTTATTCACTTATATCACTTTCATAACTTCTAAAAAACATTGTGAGTAATATATTTCAGTATCGTTGAATAATTTTTTATAATCTTGATTAGAGAACATCATATTATTAACAAACTTTTTAACAACTAATAAACACACGCTTCTTTACCCCAGAAATAACCGTTAAGGATCACGTGTTTCTATGTGCGGGGTTGATGCGCACAAAATCTGCCATAGCCGTATCATTAAAGAGATCAAGGGTATATTATTCTTTTAGGGAAAACAAAGTTAACAAATAAAATATTGTTAAATCTTACATTTGAACTGACTACTGAGTTTATGAGTCTATAATGCTAAATAATTGATTTTAATATATAAAATTTAATAATAAATGATAAACAAAATTACATATTTTAAATTTGATAACATAATTATTTTTTCAAACAGAAGGATCAATAAAATAAAGAAATTTTAAGGTGTTTTAGATTAAAAAAGGATTAAATTAAAATTGAAACAAATTTAAATATAAAGAATAGCCCCACAAAACTTTAAAAATAAAAATTTCAAATTATAAAACAACAAAATTAATAATTACATCAATAATAACAATATTTATGCAATCTATACATACATTATAATTGTAATTTATTACAATATATAATGGCTATACACCCCTATGTAGGGCTAAGCAGCATAAGCTTTCTAGATCTTATTTCTTGGGTGGATCAGTCCCTTTTACTTATTTTATCTTCTGACAATTTCTCTCCATTTTTTTCTATCTCTAGCTTTTCCCTGCCATTTTTTGACTTCGGCCCTGTGTAGATCTATTTCAACTTCTTGCAGTCACCTCTATCTTGGTCTTCCCCTTTTCTTTCTCCATTCCATTGTATTTTTTTTTATTTAAATTCAACCAAATTACAACTAATGATTAAATTCATAACGTACCTTCAAATAACCAAATTATGCATAATAAATATTTTAAAATAAATGTTCGAAATGCCCTCCATCGGTTTCTTGACAATATGTGAATCTACGGACACATTCATCAAGTACATTGCGGATGACTTCTGAAGTAATGAGACTCATTTCATGCCTAATTCTATCTTTTAAGTTCTGTAAATTTTGGGATCTATTGACAAAAACTTTTGATTTTATGTAACCCCTCTGGAAAAAGTCTAGAGGTGTTAGATCTGGCGACCTTGCTGGCCACTCTATAAAACCTCGTCTTTCGATCCATCTCCTGGGAAAGCAATTATTTAAAAATTGACGTACTTCACGTGCGTAATGCGGAGGGGCTCCATCTTGTTGAAACCAGATATTGTCACTAGGTAAATTTGCATTATTGGCATTTGGATACATGTTAGCAAGGACAGGTATAAGTTGATTTCTCAAAAAAGTTAAATAACGTTCTCCTGTTAGATTTTCTTCAAATAAAAAAGGGCCAATGATTCTGTCATCGATGATCCCTGCCCATACATTCACTTTCTGAGGATATTGCGTGTGTGCCTCAGTCATCCAATGTGGGTTTTCTTGAGTCCCATACCTCCAATAATTTTGACGATTCACGGTACCATGTAAAAAAAATGTGGCTTCATCGGAAAATAGGATTTGATTGATGAAACGTGGATTGCCGATACATAAATCCTGCATAATTTCAGAAAATTGAAGCCGGCGATCGGGATCGTCGTCGTTTAATTCCTGGTGTAGTTGAATTTTGTGGGGATGGTATTTTTCTTTTTTTAAAATACGTAATACCGATCGTTGGGAAACTCCAGCATATTCACCCATTTGTGTTGAACTACTGTGAGGATTGTTATGGACATTTAATAAAACATCAAGTTTCACATTGTCTTCAATTTTAGGACGTCCAGCGTTTGGAATATGTTTAACGTGCCCAGTTTCTTTAAATTTTTGGACTATTTTACTTACTGTTGATTGGCTGATGGGTCTGTCTGGATATTTTGCGTTGAATAAATTGCATACCTCGTTCTGTGTTTTTTTTATCTCCACATCCGCTAAGAATTAATATTTCTATGCGTTGTGTTTCATTTAGGTGAGCCATAATTTAGTATTCAAAAGTAAAAATTACAATTGACAACTGTTGACAATTCACAAAATCAAAAAATATTTACGACAATAAATATTACAGTAACTATGCCAATATCACTTGCTTGATTTAACATTTGACAAAAAGTTTCCGTGTTTATGAGATAACTTTTTGTGTCCATTTTTATTTTTACTTATTTTTGCTCTTTTAAGTATTTATTTCAGAAAGTCATGGCAGGAACCGATGAATGGCATTTGGAACATTTAATTTAAAATATTTATTATGCCCAATTTGGTTACTTTAAAGGACGTTATGAACTAAATCATTATTTGTAATTTGGTTGAATTTAAATGTTTTTGTACCCTTAAAAAAATATTTTAGTTACAAATGTAATGTCGTTAAATAGAGAAGTAAATTCTCCTTCAAATGAGGTGTCGCATTATACCGATTTCCATTTAAAAAAATTAACGATTACGTCACTACACCCACACCGGTGACGTCATCCTTACTCCATGTACGTTATAAGATGGGTATTTTATAACAAAAATCGACCTGTTTCGGGATTACCCTCAAAACTGGACGGTTCTCGAAATAATGATAATATTCCATAAATTAGCCGTCCACTGTATATATTCATCTTTGTTTTCTTGGTTAGTATTTTGCTTTTAAGTAATCTTTTATATAGGCTCTATTGACAGCTAGTATTTTTTCTTTTATTTCTGGCTTTTTTTCTCCGGTTTTGTTTATTGTCACTCCCAGGTATTTGAAATGTTCTACTTCTTCCTATTTTAATTTTGTCTTTCATTGGTTTTTCCCCTAATCTTAAAATTTTTGTCTTTTCTTGATTTATTTTTAGCCCCATTGTCTCTCCTTTCTCTAATAATTCTTCTAGCATTTCCTTCATTAATTTTCTGTTCTTTGTGATTAAAACAATATCATCTGCATAGGCAATTATTTGTCCACCCTTTGTTTTCAAGTTTCCTTTGTTTATGTCTCTTAGAACATATTCTAAGGCTAGATTAAATAGCGTAGTTGATAAAGCATCTCCTTGTTTTACTCCTTTATTTATAATGAATTCTTCTGTCTCCCCTCTTTGCGTCTTTATGCTACTTTTGGCCTTACTCATTGTCATTTTTATTAATTTTCTTAGTTTTTGTGGGATTTTTAGTTTTTTCAGTGCTACCATTAACTGTTTTCTTTTGATAGAGTCAAATGCCTGTTTGAAATCAATAAAAAGCATTTCCAATTCTAATTTACTCTCGTTTGCTTTTTCAATTATTTGCTTTATCGTGTGTATAGCGTCAATAGTAAATTTTCCTTCTGTGAATCCAAATTGGTATTGTCCTACTACCTTCTTAGTGATCTTCGATAATCTTCTCCTTATTATTGATGTCAGTATTTTATATGTAGTACTAAGTAGGGTTATTCCTCTATAATTTTTACAGATTTGTTGGCCTCCCTTTTTATGTATAGTTATTATCTGTCCTGTCTCCCATTTCTCTGGCATTTTCTCTTCTTTCCATATCTTTTTCAGTAGCTTGAGTATTTTTTCTCTTAGCTCGTCCCCTCCGTATTTTATGAGTTCCACGTTAATCTCATCTTTACCAGGTGCTTTTCCATTCTTGCTCCTCTGTATTACTTTCTCTAATTCCTCTCTTGTTGGCTCTTTTGAGATATCAATATTTTCTTCGTCTGCTTCTTCTTCCATTTCCTCTTTCTCATTCATTTCTTCCTATGGATACTCCTCTGTCAATAGTTTCCTATAGTGTTCTAGCCATACCTGTTTGTATTCTTTGTCCTCTATTGTTACTGTTCCTTCTTCATTTTGTATTCCGTTTGATTTACCTTTGTATTTTTTATTTTGGTCTTTAATGTTTTTATAGAAGTTTTTCATATTCCTTTTTATTCTTTCTTGCTCTATTTCCTTCATTTGGTCATCTACCCATCTTCTTTTAGTTTGCCTTATAATTTTCTTAACGTCCCTTCTTAATTTTCATAGTTTTGTTTGTCTTTTTCTGTTCTTAGCCATTTAATTCTCGCTTGTACTTTTTTTGTTGTTATTTCTTTACATTCCTGGTTGTACCATTCATGTTTTGTTTTTCCCTGGCATTTGCCTACATACTTATTAGCAGCTTCTTCTATCGATTTTTTAATCGTCTCCCACTCTGATTTTATATCTCCTTTATCTCTATATCTTATACTGCTAAAATTTGAATTTAGATCAGAGCTATTCTTACTGACTGTGAATTTTTCAATTGCCAGGACCGTAATTTTAAAATTGGAAAAATCAATTCATTTATAAGACAATTCTAAAACCGCAAAACAAAAATCAATTAAAAATCTTAAACAATACTTACTTTACGGGCTGATAAGGGCAATTCTGCTGTAATTATGAACAAAATTGATTATGATTCTATAGCAAAAATTTATAAGACACTTTTCAAATTTAAAAATAAATTTGCTAGCCATGAAAGAACAATATTAAAACCTAAATACAGTCAACCACCACCTTTTTATGGTTTATCCAATATTCACAAGGAAAACATACCATTAAGACCAATTTGTAGCACTAAATCCCCGTGCAACAAACTATCAAATCACATATTAAAAATTATTCAACCCCTCGCAGATTCACATATTAAAAATATCAAGGATTTTTTATAAAAACTATCAAAAACTGTCAAATATTATTCAACGAGGCCAGTTACTTACGTGAAAAGTCACAAAACCACCTAGAGTGGTAAAAAGAGAAGGTTGTTAATCGATATAAACTTCTGACAAACCGGCAACTTGGCCTATGCTTCATAACTGTTTATTTTACAGAAAAATAAACAGTGGGAAAATTGAAATAAACGCTACACTAAAACTAAAGCGGAATTATACATAATCAAAATGTATATTTTATTATTTTAAATTTATTTCATGAACTCAATTACATGCTTAGTGTAACAAAATCATTTAAGTTAAATGGAAACTATATAACCGTAACAATGGATAACACCACACAATTCATACACGGTAACGTATTGTTTCATTTATTTACTATTCTCGCATGCTCTAGATCTTTATACGAGGTAGTTTTAATGAATACTGGAAAATAAATGCAGATTTAACGGCTCAGAAAAAATCAACCGGTGGAACCCGTAAATTAAGAAGGACTCATTTTTGTATATAGTACTATCTGTTATTCAACCTTTTTATCTACACCAACTTTCTTTCCAGTGAAAATTTGTTTTGAGGTTAAAAAACAAATAAATAGCCGATTGAGTCCATACCTATAGAATATGGAAGAAATGAAAGCCCAATTCATACAATTTTGCCATCGTGTGTGTTACTGTGTTTAAAAAATACTATGAATGAATTTTCATACATTACATATTACATCCATTTAAAGTAATACGTCCAATAGTCTGATCCGTTGAAAGAGTCAACGTTAAGTTTGAACAAGGTGTCAGTCGGGTATCAGAGCTAAAAGAGTGAGGTTGGGTTTTGTTTTAAGTTACAAAAATGTGCTATAGAAGCTCGTGAAATGTTAAAATCACTATGGCAATAATGTGATTACTCTGAAGATAGTTTACAAGTGGTATGCGTGATTTAAAAGCGGAAATGACTCGGGTGGCGATGACAGCAACGGTCGGTCCGTACTTCAACCTCAAAAAGTGACGAAAATGTCCAAAGAGTCGGAAAAATGGTTCATTCAAAGAGGCAATTGACTATTCGAGAGCTTTCCGAAGAACTAAGCATTTCGTACGGGTCTGTGTAAAGCATTTTAACTGCTTATTTGCAAACAAGACGAGTGAGTGCAAAATTTGTTCCCAGACTTTTGACTGGTGGACAGAAGAAAAATCGTGTGTCCGGATTTAATGGCCAAAATTATAATTGGAGATTAAAGTTTGGTGTATGGCTATGATAAAACAAAAATGCAGAATTCCCAATAGAAAACGAGTGGTTCTCCTCGCGCTAAAAAGGCACGTCAGTCAAAGTCGTCACGGTCATACTCATTGTTTTTTTTATAGTGAGGGCATAGTGCAATCAGAGTTCGTTCCAAGAGAAACAGGTGTAAAATCTGAATATTACAAGGGTTTCTGCACCATTTGCCAGATGATATTTAGAGAAAGAGATCAGAAAAATGTGCCAATGACATCCTCCTTGCCACACCCTGCTTCTTATACGCGAGTTTTTGGCGGAAAAAAGATTCCTGTTTGTGCACATCCGCCTTAATCACCGGATTTAGCACCATGCGACTTCTGTCTATTCCCAAAAATTAAAATTGTGCTCAAAGGTGAACGTTTTAATACCATTCCTGTTATAAAGTGGGCCACTCAAATCCAAATTTGATGTAAACTTATAATAGTGTTCGTTATAAAATTATTCACAGTATTTTTTTATCACACTAAGTATACGCAGTGTTTCTTAACTTAAAACTTAAAAAGTATACTTAAAAGTATATTCTAACAAACTTCAACTATATTTAAATGTAACACAGCTTAGTAGAACTTGAAGAAAACATACAAATTTTGAAGGAGTGAGAAGAAATCAGTATTCCTTTGCTGCAACTAGCAGCGTTATTTCTAACTAAATTGCGGAAGTGCGCAGAGCAGGGTGTATATATAGCAGTCGGGCTAACCAACCGAATCCTGGATTGTAAGCCGTGTGCAGCATTGTCAATAGATTGGCCTTTACAGTTCTTGATATAAATGTTATGTTTGGTCAAAACGGTAGAAGTGATACAATAATTGTGTTAAGTATTGGACAGTATCAAAGTTTTATAAACTCTTATATTTGTTGAAATTAAATATTATGTTTTTGAATGACATTTTGTATGTTAACTTATTATTATAGTCAATATAATTATAAAATCAACAAATAAAACCATGAACATAAACTAGTAGGTACTACAAAGTAACTGGTAGATACTTTTAACAAATTGTTGAAATATGAAAATTATTTCGTTTTTGTTCACTCGAAATTGATTTAGTTTTGGCTTAATATGTTGTTTGGTTTTATTTATTTTCACATATACACATCAACATGGTATAGGGATATTAATAAAATTTTTTTAATATTACATATTTTTTATTTACATTTTTATGTGATGTTTAAAAATAGTGAAGGGATATTAATAAAAAAGTAATTTGAATTTTTTAACTTTAAATATTTATTAATAACATTTTTATATTTATTTAAAATTGGTAACATAAGGATTATTAAATTTTAAATTTAGTACATTGTATGATCCCCTCTAGCATTAATTACAGCTCCACATCTTCTTCCCATACTTAAAATCAACTCATCTATCTCGCCCTGCTCAAAAGCTGCCCATTATCTTTGAATACAAGTAATTAATTTCTGCCGATTTTAAAAAAAAGTTCTTTTGGATTGTCGGGATATTGTGCGGAAAACTTTAATAAGTCAATTAAGAATAATAAAAAACTCTACGTTTTAACAAAACTTCCACTATTTATTTAAAAAATTGCTTTTTTAACCTCAATGACAGCTGTTTCGCTAGAATTAGCATCATCTAACGATGCTAATTAGTTAATTAAGTTTAGTTAAAACGAAGAGTTTTTTAATAATCTTAATAAGATGGACTTCCAAAAAGTAAGGGTTAGTATAATCAATTTACTCTAAGAAGTCGATTGACTTATTTTCCAAATAATCCAAAATTATCCCAGCAACATGGAGAGGAGCATTGTCCTGCATTAACAAAAATTGGGCTCCGATTGCTGCAGTATATGAAAGCACAATAGGTCGAAGTATAAAATTTAAGTAATCATTTGATCTTAAGAAGCCTTGTAACGGAACGAGATCGGTTTTTCCACTCAAGCTAATACTTCCCCATACCTCTACCGTACCGCCTCGATAACTGTGTACTTCCTGAGAGGTTTGCAAACATGGCAGTGGACCTGGTTGTCTACAAACTCTTATTCATCTACTGTCTGGATGAAGACCAAACCTTTATCTAGTCCAGTTGTCGTGCTTTCGTGCCCAAACTAATCTTGAAGCGCGATTGAACATGATAATGGTGGAACTATTATTGATCTTCTAGCATGAAAATTAGATTCATGTTAAAGCCTTTTAACAGTTTGAGCACCTACTGTAACATTATGCACTAACTGCAGGTGAGAAATCAACTCAGACGGTGTTACGGTTGCATTTCTTCTGGCACGTAAATTTAAAAATCGGTATTGATTTAATGTCGCTCTTTGTGGTCCTAAATGCTGTTCACGGACACTGCTTGTAATACAATATCTTTGCCAAACTTTACTAATAACACTTTGACTTGTACATATGGGCCCTGGCACAGCAGTTTGAGAAGCACCAGCTTGTAGCATTCCTACAGCCCTGAACATTTGCTCCTCTGTTAAAGGTCGTCTTTCCATGATTATTTAAATTAAACCAGGCACGAACAGTGTTTATTTTAAAATAATATGTTAAATGCTGTTAAAGTAAAAAGTAGTTCAATATCGAAGGCACAGTGTGCTGGTGTTACGCTATATAAATTTTAAATAAAGTGTCATTTTATAAAGAACCTGAATAATAGTATATTAAACAACGCATTTCATATGGAATTCTGTTATGACACGAGTTCAAGTTTAAAAAACGAATCGCGAAGCGATTTTTTATATTTTGCCATTATATCATTTTTTAAATTAATTTATTATTTTTACGTAATTACGAAAATTTTGATTTTAAAAAGTATGTGGGTAGCACTGTGTAATTTATAACATTTCACAGTTTTGACATTTAAATTATGAAATGTTAATGTTTTCAAATAGTTTAAAATTACTAATATACCAATAATAAATATATTATATAGGTAAAAGATGATATTCATATTCACAAATACTTTCTTAAAGAACAATATAAAATTAATAAATTGCTAGTAGCCACAAATGTCATTGTCAATAGTCTTGTCATTAGATACTTCATTCATGTCGCCAACCATTTAAAACAAAAATTTGCGTGCGTAAAAGTTACATTACGATACGCAAATGCGTTTTATAATGAAGATTTTTATAAGTGCAAAATAAAATGTACTAAAATATCCCTCGACTAGGTTGATGTGTGTATATTTATATTTATTTTATTAGTATAATTAGTTATTGATTTTTATTTCTAGAACCACATACAAGAATTGTCTGGTGGCGCATATAGCCCAAGAAGTAGTTTTTTTAGAGAACGGTCAATTTTTTAAGAAAATACTAAATTTTTCTCATATGTTTGATGTATATATTTAATTTCTTAGGTATTCTCGAATGCATGTCTTTCCTACCTAAAGATGAAAGTAGCTTTAAAATCAACTGAAAACAGAAGAATAATGTATTTATTTCTACACCTAGTCTAATTTTCAAAAAAAATTTGTTCACAGTTTTTCATTTGTTTCAGAAAATCTTCAGAAGTTGGAGAGCGAGTTTTACGCAGTACTCCTGATTGGGATGAAACTGCCATCAATGGGGATCATCTATGGGTACCAACATCAGTCTCCGGTGATTTTTGCTACGCTGGAGATTCAGACTGCACGGTAAATTATATGCATATAGGTTAATTATAAAAAGATATCATCTTTACAGCTTTAACACAATTTGAATTCAGTTGCGTTTTATAGGTAAATGTACATTTGATAACTGCTGATAAAGGATCGCATATTTAATGAGTTTTACAAATTAGTAGGTTACATCAAAAAGTTGGTAGATGGCGAAAGAAGACTATTTAAAAAATATATATACAAGGGTATTATATGACATTATTTAACAAAAAGGGTACATAAAAAAGATAGCGAACGGATACTATTTAACAAAAATATAATACAAGGATATATCAAATAGTTGGCAGATGGGGAAAGGACCTTATTTAATAAAAATGTTATACGAGGGTTTATCAAAAAGCTAGTAGATGGTGAACGGATTCTATTTAACAAAAAATATAATACGAGGGTATATCAATCTTAAAAATCCATGTTTTTCACATTTACAAATATGGCGCCTGTTTCCGTGTCGGAATACTAACAAAACTATTCATATACACGCAAAAAAAAACTAAGAATATTGTATATTTATTTATTTTAACTATTATAACCTAATGAGTCTTTAAAAATATAAATATAAATTTTTATTTCAATATTTTACTTGCAATAAAGCCCAGGTAAATTCTCATGTGGTGATTTCATATTCCACGAGTCACATATAATTTTGAAGTACTGGTAGAGAAACAAACTTTAGGCACTATGTCGTGGTGAGTGCACAGGTGAGTTAAAATATCATAAAAAAGGGGCTACTTTTTAATTACATTATACATGACGGCACTGTTCTGGTTTAAGAGAAAATGAATAAATAAGTTTTAAAATCCAGTGCCATTAAAAATACCGGTACCGGAAGTAATTTTTTTTAATTCGGCGATTTTACTCCCCCCCCCAAGTCGAACAAATATTTGACGGCATTGATTCCGTCAACTTTACCTTTCTTTAAAAAACTATAATACTCTAACGATGTCAGAAGAGGGAGGTTCATAGGGTCGTAAATCGTGAATCAAAACCAGATTTTTACCCCTTGTGGGGGTGGTCATTTTGTACAACATTTCAATGCTTTATCCTTTAAAGGTAACATACTTTACTATGCCATCACTTTTATACGGTACAACATGCTGGAAAATGTTTTTCATGTCAAAAAATGATTATTTATGCATTCCTATGATTCTAAATGTAGATATATTAATTACAAACCATTCAGAATTTGACAGCACCTATTTCTAACTTTGACTTAATTTTTGAAGTGTTCTAAACATTGGACCTTCAAACAATTATGGTTCATGCAAAAATAAATAAAAAATAATAAAAAAGCAATAAATTTTAGAGCAAAAAATCAATTTCCTCTTATAAGGTCATTTATTTCAGGATGGCATATATATTTTTCTAAGTTGAAACTAATTAGTATGGTTGTATAATTATGGCTTCCAATTGAAATACTGAATAAAAATTACAATGAAATAATTTCAAAAGTTTCAAACATAGTTTAAAATGGTATTGCAAAAATTAGGGTTTAAATAAAAAGGCCGAAAAAAATTTAGTGCACTATAAATTTTAAATTTGTTCACTGAGTCAATTATCACTCCTTGATGTATCTTGCCTATCTTGTCTCCTATCTGCCTCTTTTCCTATACTTTAATTCTCTCCACCTCTCTCAAACACTCCACATTCCTGTCTCCTGTCCTTGTATCAAAAACTCAACTCCATACAAAATCTCCAGAACCCCTATTTCTTTCCTCGTCAACCTGTACCTCAATCTCATCTCGATCCCTTTGACTAACTACCTCTTCTTCCTGTGCTTACTCTAACTGTTCTCCTTTCCTAATAATTACTTTACTGTCCGCCATATTAATCTATTTCAATGTAAATTTTTAAAATAAAAATTTGAATATTATATTTGCCCGAATATGGAATATTGAATACTAGCTCATGAAACATGAAACCTTATCTCCAGAGTCGAGTTCCGTACGTATATATAGCTAAGGCTTCAATTGAATATAAAAAAATATTATTTTTAAATGTTAAAACGTAAGTCACCTTGACAGTTCCTACTGACAAACGTAACGAAAAAATCATGATACATATATACAAGGTATGATATCTAGCGGTTCAAAAATCGTCCGATCTGCGCATGTGACGTCACTTGTGATATTCTATAGCACGTTTCAACGTTAATATATAGGAATTTGATATTTATTCAGTCAATTTATTGTTTAAAACTTTTATTTGTTGGTTATTCAACATTATTTATCAAAACAAAATTCAAATCATACATGTATGGTTTAAAATTGAGAATAAATAAATTGAGAATTGTTAAATTATATTTTTATTCGAGATTCATTAAAGGGAACGATGGTAGACGTAGGCTAGGTATAATAATTAAGTAATTAGGCACCCGTAAACAGCAAACCGCATTTTAATTAATTTATTTTATATTCTCCCGAAGAAATTTAAAATTATAACCTGTAAACAATGGCGTCGTCACAGGTGACGTCACTAACCACGCCCCAAACATGCGCGATATCTTATCTTGTATATTTGTATCATGCGAAAAAATGGTAGTGGAGTATGAAATTTTAAATTGTTCATATATCAAAAGTTCCTGTGACGTCAAACTTTAATAAAGATGAATTTTAAAACTCCAATATGCTGATTTTACTAATATTTAGTCTTATAATAACATCAGAAGGTGGTAAAAATATAATGCAATAACAGAAAGCAAAACACTAAATGAACAATAAATAGTCAGAAGAAATCAAGTAAAAAACAAGTTTTCTAGCGTCCTCACTAATTAATATAAATTTTACTTAACAACATTAAATAGAAGTCGAGAAATGCAGTTAATCCTCTAAATTTAAATGTACTTTCAAATGGTGACGAAGCTTGGATTTAATGAACAAGTAGAAAAAATAGCAGAACTGGGCCATTTGCATTTTATAATTATTAAGTCCGTTGAACTTCAACTGTTTACATTAAAATATTCTCTAATTTACTTTTATAATGTTGCTACTGAGCTAATGCCAAAGTTGGTACGATGAGCTATGTCAAACTAACAATAGGCAGAAGCAAAGTAGATAATTGAGGTAGTTTTTAACGTCAGTGTAAACCTAGTTACATGCTTACAAATTACAAGTAAATGTCGAAAACAAAATAACATTTAAAAGATGGATTATCAACACAGACTCACATGTATTTGACGACTGGTGTGTATAAGGGGTTAGGGGTTGAAACAAAGCAAAAACTAATTAAAACTGTAAAAGGGGAATAAGATTCATATGAAAAAGGAAAATTCAGCACAATTTATAAGAATTATGGAAGAAACTGTTAAATAGTACAAGATAAACTTGTTTTAAAAGAAGAGATCTCCAAACGGAGTTCAATCTCCAAATTTTTGCGGCTAGATAGAGGGGGGAATAAGTTGAACTTCCCTTAACATGAGAAATCAACCTCAAAAGAAAAAGAAAAACATTCAGGACAAAAAAGATCCACATCATTGTCCATAAGGAGAAAATAATTTAATCTGTTAACAATTTTATTTAAAGCACCTCACTGTGAAACTGGAAAAGTACAAGTGTGTCTTGAAGATAGTACGGAAAGAAAAAAAATAAAACAGGAAAACAGAGTGACCAACTGCATAAATTAATAGAAGCTGCCAACTGTAGTAAAATATAAGGTAAAATAATCATTCAATATGACAAAGAAATTATGGTCAATGCTAATCATAAAGAAATTAAAGAGAGGAAAAATTAAAATATTAATTCAAAAAACAACTGACCGTGCACCACAGTCAAACCCACAAATATCAAGTCATAACTCGATGATGAGTCTCTTTGCCTTAGCCATCAGGTCCAAAGGGTATGACCTTGAAAGCACAGCTGCTGCTATTGCACCCACTGTCCTGTACCCCTGTACTACCGTCTCCGTCTCTCCCTTTGCCGTACACAATAGACACACATCATTCGCATACACCGTAATCTCAAATCCCTCTTCGTATACAATCCCACAAACCTCGTTAAACACACACTTCCAGAGCGTCGGTCCCAGTACCAATCTCTGAGGCATTCCTACCTCCGTTCTATATCTCCTACCCCTTGAATCTATTATCACCCGAGCCAATAGGTTATTCTCCACTAAATTAACCAACCCCTTACCCACTCCAAGCCTCAATAACGCGCTCCACACCACTCCCTTGCTGACACTATTAAACGCGTTCCCCACATCGAAAAACTCTAGTAGTGTCAGCTTCTTCTATCTCCAGCTGCTCTCCTTAGCCTTTTCCGCCAAATCCACCACCCTACCTAGCGCAGAGATAGACGATTTCTTCTTCGTGAACCCATGCTGGTTTTCTCTAAAACCCCCATTTCTCCTTACGTCTTCCTCAATCCTTAACTTCGATCACCTTACCCATACCACACAGCAGAAGTCCAGAGGGGCCACCAAATGTTTTCCCTTCTCATGTCCATTTGGCACCTTTTTATATGGGGATACAACAATTCTCCCCTGTTTTGTGCCCTCTGATCCTACATACTGTAATAATCCAAAAGAAAACCCCCTACCCTCCATCTCACTTCGCAAGAAAGAAATACAATAATTTTCATTTTTAAAGCATCAAATGCGGGCAAATGCGGTATAACTAAATTTCATTCAAAAAAAACTGTTGCATTTAATTCATCGAAAAACATCGGATATGTGTAACAAAAACTACCAAAAGACGAAGTAATTGGAGCCTTAGTCAAAACATTTACAATGTAACAAAGAAAAATGTAAAAGTAGCAGTTCCGAAAATTCGAACAAGTGGGTAAATGAGGACAGTAACTTTTTGCTGATGAAGGAAACAGGGCGTGCAGCGATCACGTAAGCCAGAGTGGAAATCCCAAAGCCACCGGGGAGACCAATGAGAAAATTAGCAGGAACTCGGCCACCAATCAGAAGCTAGCTACCTTAGTACGACATGGGGTAGGAGACGCTTCATAGAGTACGGAAGGGGAGAACTAGGTTTCCTGGGAGCCAAGGAAAGAACAAAAACTCACTTTGACTCGGAGCGGTTTCCAAGACGGAAGCCAGTCGAATAAAGTGCGATGAGTGAATGGTGCGGTTATCAAGTATTGAGTGCGGGTATAATTTGTGCACCCGTATTAGTGAGTGAGTTATTCTCCTAGACATCGGTAAGTCGGATTTTAAATATACTAACTACTGTAAATTTTATTAATTTGTTGGCATTTGGATTTTGTGATTAGATATTTATTTCTTGCGGCGGCAAGACTTAATTTTGACTTCGGACGATAATGATATCCCCGAGCTGTTGCATTTGTATAAAATAGCATTATAATTAACGCCGAAAACCATTACCGTAACGCATCGACGATTATATCATTAAAATATTGATATCTCTGAGAAGGTAATTGACTAATGTCAGATTTATATAAATATACTAGTAATACACTTTAACGTTCCCCTTTAACGTAAAGAAAGGTAGATTGCTGTTAATATAAGGTTTGGAATAGGTAATACAGGATTTATATTCATAGTCAATGAGGTACGGTCCCTCAGACCACCAATAATTATTGTTAACGTTAATGTTCGGGTCCTTCAAACTAAACAAGATTATTTTCGTTTCGTTTGTTTTGTAGTTAGTTTAGTTGATAAATAAGTTTTTTACTTATTTTTTTTTTTTGAGGAAGCAAATTTGTATGTTGTAAGGATTCACCTAAACGAAGTAAAAACAGTAAAGCAGCTGGACACTACTCACATCTTGTTTTAGTTTTTCTTGTAAATTCTACCCTTTTACAGAGCCCATCAACGCATCCCTTCCAACTCCTTCACGCCGTCTAAATAAGGCCTTCCCCCAACAAATACTGCGAAGGCCGAACCTCACCCATCTTTCAGCCTTTAGGTACCGCTCGGCTAAAGCTGAAAGGGGAGTTAGGACCTTCAGGTTTATTAAAGTCATTAATGGCAGTAAATGGTTAAAATTATCTTATAAAGGTTATCTGCCTAAAACCATCCAAATCTAATACATATTTACTCCGCTTATTACAATGCTCTACAAAGGAACGCCTGTTGGGTGGAAAGTCCCCGCCCTGGAAACTTGCATGAAAGATTAGGGGTGAATCACTTCCAGTCTCCCTCATTCAACCCTCCGCTGGAACGGTCTAGCATACAAGGCAATTTGTATACACCCGACTTATGTAAAAGTGGGATAATATCTTTTTTATATTTTGCACTTATAAAAATCTTCATTATAAAACGCATTTGCGTATCGTAATGTAACTTTTACGCACGCAAATTTTTGTTTTAAATGGTTGGCGACATGAGTGAAGTATCTAAAGGCAAGACTATTGACAATGACATTTGTGGCTAATAGCAATTTATTAATTTTATATTGTTCTTTAAGAAAGTATCTGTGAATATGAATATAATATTTTACTTATATAATATATTATTATTGGTATATTATTCATTTTAAAATATTTTAAAACATTAACATTTGATAATTTAAATGTCACAACTGTCAAATTTTATAAATTACACAGTGCTGCCAACATACTTTTTAAAATAAAAATTTTCGTAATTACATAAAAATAAAAAATTAATTAAAAAAATGGTAAAAAGGGCAAAATATAAAAAAATATTATAAACAACTTATTTTATATGGCTGTTGTGACACTCGTTCTTTAAAACTTGAACTCGTGTCATAACAGAATTCCATAAGAAATGCGTTGTTTAATATACTATTGTATTAATCAACTAATATAGTGTTGTCAGTTCTAAAAGCTACATGTCAACATTAAACTTCTTAAAAATGTTTTTGATATTGTATGAAAAAATACCTGTATATAAAGTAGGGATCCTGAAAAAGATCTTTGGTATTATTAATAGCTAATTGTTTTATTATGTTTATTTTTCTCGTGAAATTATTTGTCTCATGAGACAAAGATAATAAAAAAGATCTATAAATTAAGAAATTAAAAGCTGCAAGTTTATGTGACAAAGAATTGTAATCAATGAGACAATCAGTTGTAGTTTCCTTTCTACATCAAATTCAAAGGACTTATATCGAATGTCCCTAGTTATTAACAAATCCAAAAAAGGCAGTCGGTTGTCAACTTCCATCTTGAACGAAAATGTAATGTTAATATGCAAAGAGTTTACATACTTTAGAAATTAATCAACATAATTTGGAGACTGAACTCTGTTTGGAGATCTCTCCTTTTAAAATAATTATTTTATCTTGTTTTTTTTTACTATTTAAGAGTTTTCTTGTACAGTATCTAATAATTTATGCTAAATTTCCTTTTTTAAATTATATATTGTGGGTTGACTTGTGAGTTTTAATGCCATACTATTTGGATCATCCACATTTGTTATGGATAACTTCTGCAATTTTTTTGGCGTTGCAAACAAGCTTTTTGTGTCTGAAAAGTGGTTGATGCAAATTTTGAAAATAGGTTATTATACTTTGCCGTAGTTCTCCTTCAGCTCTGATGGTTTTTCACAGTTTCTTTACGTACTTCTGATTAAAAGAACACAGTTTTGAGGTTGCCCTTCAGAATATTATAGTAGACGTGAGTTATTTCCAGTTGATAAGCTAGCAAAAGTATTTTATCCTGACTTGAACCTGCATTGGTTTTCTGCTATTGGTAAATCTTTCCTGACCAACTTCATGGGAATGTTTGTATTATCAGCAGGTTAAAACAAATAAAATGAACATGTCTTTTAAGCATCAGGCCAAATACTTGTTTTTAAACCTATCGACTGCGCAATTTGGATCATTGAGGCTTTGTTATAGTTAAAACCCTACCCTAACGGTTTTATCCCAATTGCCATTCTACTTTTTATTAACGTTGTTTTCTATGTCTGATGTGTCAGCTATTAAAAATTGTAAATGTTATAAATTAGTTACACTGAAGTTAAAGATTTATTTGTTCGTTTAAATGATATTATTAGACTATAAATCCCAGTTTTCGTTGATTAATGTCACTTTCAATATTCGAAGATAGAAGCGACTTATATTGATTACATTCTGAAGATTTCAGCTTCGGTGACTCGCTACTGCATTTGAGAGTAGAATCGATGTCTGATGAGAGACGTGAAATTAAGACGGACATTAATCAAATTGGTATAACCTAATTTGAAAAATTTAATAGTTTTTCCTGTTTTAGATTGTGGGAATTTTTGTTATAAATTTTACTTAAAAGATTTAGTCTATTGGAATCATATCATTTGCACAATTTCCTTACACCAATCTTTAAAAACCAGAAAGTTTCTAATTACAATATGTTCATACAGGGTGTTTCAAAAAAAGGTAACACCGTCTCTAGGATAGGTAAAAAACAGAAAAATAATTGGGGTTGGCTTTGTGAAATTTTTTCTAACGCCATCCGTTTTCAAGATAAAGGGCGTTGAAGAAAATGAAAAATTACACATTTCTTACGATTTTGCCGAAACTACTGGCACCATTGCAATTAAATTTTATACGAATATGTTTTGAAAGCTGATATATCCCATGAATTTGTTTTTATAACTAACTCTCATAGAGGGCGCTAGTTACACGATTCATACAACGTATTATTCAACATAACTTTTTTTAGGGTAGAATTATTAGTCAAAACTCCAAGTGAACATAAACATCGTTTAATTCTACACCAAAAAGGTACTCTTGGTAAAACTCGATATTATGTACCGTTTTCGTAATATTTTGATTTGAAAATTATGAAGTAATATTCGCTCCTGGTATAAACTAATGATAAAGTTCGCTTTTCTCTAAGTTTGCCATGTAAAATTGACATTTATTGATTGTTATGACAATAAGTCAACAATAAATAGAGTTTTGAAACCTTGTTATTTGTAAAATTAGATATTGTTAAACAAAATGTACTCAAATGTTGAATACACCGACATGTTATTAACTTTAGGCGAGTGTTTAGGAAACTCTAGTGCAGCTTTTACGCGTTATGCAAAAAAGTTTCCTAGAAGAAACTTACCAAGTAAAAAAACATTTAGAGCAGTTGAACGACGTTGTCGAGAAACTGGCAATGTAAGACCAAAGAAAATAAATTCAGGTAGACCAAGACCAACAAGAACAATTAATAAAGAAAATATTATTTTAAATTTAGTTAATTAAAATCCAACATTAAGTGTAAGGAATATGGCAAGACAAACAAATACATCTTCTTCAACTACTTGGCGGATACTTAAAGAGCAGCAGCTACATCCTTACCATTACAGACACGTTCAAGAACTCTTGCCGGACGATCTACCGGTTAGAGTCGATTTTTGTGAAACATTGCGAGAAAGGACAGCCCTCAATCCAAATTTTTTAAAATGTATTCTTTTTACGGACGAGGCCACCTTTACGCGACAAGGTATGTTTAACTCCCATAACGCACACTACTGGTGTGATGAGAATCCACAAGCCAAAAGGGTATCACATTACCAACACTCATTTAAAGTTAATAATTGGGCAGCAACTTTAGGAAACAGATTAATAGGTTATCATATTCTACCTGGAAATTTAAGTGGTGATATGTACCTTGATTTTCTAATAATCACTTATTTGAGATATTAGAAGATTTATCGATAAATGAGCGAACATCATTATTTTTTATGCATGATGGAGCTCCACCGCACTTTGATAGAAGGTGTCGTAATTGGTTGAGTAACAATTTTCGGAATCGATGGATTGGTAGAGGTGCAGAAGCTCCGATTCATTGGCCTCCTCGGTCATGCGATTTTAATCCTTTGGACTACACAGTCTGGTCGTATATTAAGGAAAAAGTCTATGCTACAGAGGTAAATGCTCGTCAAGAATTAATAGACAGAATTAATCGTCACTTTAATGACATCATAGATGATCCCCAACCGTTAAGAAGATTAATGGATTCTTTAGAAAAAAGGATAGACTTGTATTCGTGAAAACGGAGGACATTTTGAACATTTACTCTAATTGAACTTTATGTTATGTTCTTTGTCTTTATTTTAATTTTCTTATTGTAAGTTTTTTTAATTAATAAATTTATTATTAACTTATACGAGGAGCGGTTATTACTTCATAATTTTCAAATCAAAATATTCCGAAAACGGTACATAATATCGAGTTTTACCAGGAGTACCTTTTTGGTGTAGAATTAAACGATGTTTATGTTCACTTGGAGTTTTGACTAATAATTCTACCCTAAAAAAAGTTATGTTGAATAATACGTTGTATGAATCGTGTAACTAGCGCCCTCTATGAGAGTTAGTTATAAAAACAAATTCATGGGATATATCAGCTTCCAAAACATATTCGTATAAAATTTCATTGCAATGGTGCCAGTAGTTTCGGCAAAATCGTAAGAAATGTGTAATTTTTTATTTTCTTCAACGCCCTTTATCTTGAAAACGGATGGCGTTAGAAAAAAATTTTACTAAGCAAACCCCAATTATTTTTCAGTTTTTTACCTATCCTAGAGACGGTGTTACCTTTTTTTGAAACACCCTGTATAACAGTATGTTTATAAATTTTCGATTTCTTTTACTAACAAGTAAGTCGCTAACACGAATATATTTCTTTTTCCATAAATAATATGATTTTTGTTTTTAATTAATAGAAAACACCGCAAAGCATAAAATAGCTGTATAGATACATATTATACCACAACTATTGGGGTAAACGGCAATGTTTTAAAGAAAACTCTTTTACTTGTTTTCCAAGCTTTCGAAATGTAAAAGCCAAATGGAATAAATTCATTATTTCGGTTACTGTACATATTTATAAAAAATCCCGAAACACGTCAAATTTAAATTATAACTTGACATTCTTTAACGTGAAAATGCAACCCCTACCTTCAACCCCTTTAGAATGACAGGTACAACCCCCAATTTTTTAAATGGGAAGTATAGGCTTGTGATATATCATTTGCAAGGTTTCTTCATTCTCTATTCAAAAATGTTATTGTTTTTAAATTTGATGCAAAAATTAACATTAAAAAAATTAAAATCATGTTGTTACCGAAGTTCGCTAAAATATACTCGAAACTTATTACAATATACTTAAAACTTATTTACCGTTTAGGTCTTGATAATGAGAAAGTGAACAAAAACCATAGCAATGTGGTTTTTAGATGGTAACCTTTAAAAAACTTTAAAGAATTTATTTTAACAAGCAGTAGTAAATTGTTTTATTTAAGTTGTCATTGTTGTAATTTAAGTATAAAGTTTGTTCAATTCAATTCTGAAAAATGGTTAGATTAACGGAAATGCATAAAATAACAGTTTTACAAATGATTGGTTACGGAGATAACATCCGAACACAACAGGAAGTAACTCGCCTATTTCATGAGAAATTTCCTAATTTACCGCCTATATCCCAAGGAACAATAAGTAAAATAGAAAAGCAGTTTCGCGAGTTTGGTCATGTAAGGCAGATAAAAAAGCAGCTGCCAATGCACTGAGTGATGAACTCAAATTAGATGTGTTGCTTGAGTTTCAGGAAAACCCACATACATCGAGTAGACAGGCATCCACTACATTCAATGCTAGCCATACATCGATAGCAAACATATTAAAAGAAAATAAATTGCATCCGTATAAGATGATACCCACTCAGGAGCTCATGGAAGGTGATTTTGATAGGAGAACATTTTTTTGTGAGCAAATGATGAACATGTTGGATAACAATATTATCCAATTAGAAGACGTTATGTTTTCTGATGAGTGTACTTTTTTACTTAACGGTCATGCTAATCGGCAAAATTGCCGCTACTCATCCACGGAAAATTCTCACTGGATGAGAGAAGAACACACTCAATACCCTCAAAAGGTTAATGTTTGGGCAGGAATTGTAGGGAACAATATCATTGGTCCCTTTTTTATTGAGGGCAACTTGAATGGCAACAATTATTTGGCACTACTTCAAAATGATGTCATTCCAACGTTGGCAAATTTATATCATGATCCAGGTAACCCTCAAGTTTCAGCGAATACGATATGGTTTCAGCAGGATGGATCACCACCACATTATCAACTTAATGTCCGGCAGTACCTCGATACAATATTTCCCAATCGGTGGATAGGGAGGCAAGGATCGATTGAATGGCCAGCGCTATCACCTGATCTTACATTATTAGATTTCTTTTTATGGGGATATGTGAAGAGCTATGTGTACAAAACTAAACCTTCTGATTTAAATGACTTAAAAGAACGAATAACGCTTGCGATTAGGTCGATCACGGCTGATATGTTAAATAATGTTAGAAGACAGTTTTATTTGAGATTAGGATGTTGCCAAGACGTTCGCGGAGATCATTTTGAACATCTACTTCATTAACATTCATAGTCCTTTTTCGTGTTCTACATTTTATTACGTTTTGCATTACATTTTAGTTTTTGATTGTATTGTAGCGAATTTCGGTAACAACATTATATTATTTTTTTTATGTTAATTTTTGCATTAAATTTAAAAACAATAACATTTTTGAATAGAGAATGAAGAGACCTTTCAAATGATATATCACAAGCCTATACTTCCCATTTAAAAAATTGGGGTTGTACCTGTCAATCTAAGGGGGTTGAGGTAGGGGTTGCATTTTCACGTTTAAGAATGTCAAGTTATAATTTGAATTTGACGTGTTTCGGGATTTTTTATAAATATGTACAGTAACCGAAATAATGAATTTATTCCATTTGGCTTTTACACAATGTATTTTATTATTAAGGAATAAGATGTGAAATGGCTAAATTAAAATTCAAAATTAACTCTAAAAAAGGACTTTTTATAGAAATAGAAATTATCTTATTAATAAAAAAGTGCAATTAAGAATAATAAAAAACTCTTCGTTTTAACAAAACTTCCACTATTTATTTAAAAAACTACTTTTTTAAAACTCAATAACAGCCGTTTCGCTAGACAACTAGCCTCGTCAGATTGACATATTGAAGTTACTATTTGTTTGTTTGTAGCTAGGTACCTAATGTTGTTTAAGTAGTTAATGCTAGACCAAGTATGGAAGTGATAGGACATCACAATATTAAAGCCTAGATGTTATTAGCCCCAAGGGATTATCCTGGATGTATTTCCCTCTAAGATTAGTATAACTGTGCAATGATATAGAAAAACCAGGAAAAAATTATATCATGCTGATCTTTACAATAACTTAATATATTTGTGTTACAATTAAGTCTTATCTATGTGTAAAATAAAGACTCAATCAAAGCAAACACTCTAAAAGTGGAGAACTTCCCAGATTTATTTGTTCATTAACAATTTTAAATTGTGGATCTGCTAGATGTCTTTTTATTTCAAGTTCTTCAAGGCAATCTAAATTTTGTTTTTTATTACAAATGTGTAGTATTTGGATGTCATTGGTGTGTTGGATGTTCAAGTAGGTGTTTTGCATAATTTGGCTTATCCGGTTGTTTTAATCTATATGCTCTTAAATGTTCGTTAAATTTTACTTCAAAATTTGTGTTTGACCTATATATACAGCATTACACTTTGCTTTACACTTGTATTATTAAAAAATATTATATTAAAACAGTAATCTATTGAATGACTAATAAAATAATAAGTAGGAAAATAATAAAAAAGAATTTGTGCTAAATTAATCAATTTTATTTATGTAATGGTAAGTAAGATTATCGAAATAGACTAATTATTGAATATCAAGTAAATTCTTTTGTTTTTAAATTATAAAACTTAACTAACTACTACAAAAATTTTCAAAATGTTTACAATTTTATCTGACCTTGATGTAGAGTCCTGCTTCCTGATTGGTGGAAAAAATCTGTAGTCGCTCTATGAAAAACGGAAACGAACGAAGTGATACGTGGAATTTCCGACTTTGGTAAAATGTCGTGTTGTTAGACGTTTGGTTTCTTGTGTAATATTATTGTTCTTTGTTTGTTCCTCCAAATTGATATAGTTTAGTGTTTGTTGGATTATAGTTCCTTTAATTGTATTATAAATAGTAAGTACACTTATAAGTAATTTCTTCTTTTTTATGCGTCGAAAATGTTTTTTTAATTACAGTTTTGATTAGTTTTTACTGTCACTTTTTAGCACTTTGTTTTACTCCTTGATTACTTTAATTTGTATTCTTAATGTATTTGTATTTAACACTTTATTTTCACTAGTTTAAAAACTGTTTGTTCACTTTGTTTGAATTGGCTGTTCACACTGACTGATCTTCTATGTTTGACTTTCAATAATATACTACTACCCTAACGACCTCTGCTCAAGGCCTTTTATAGGTTTCAAACTTTCTAGAAACTTCGTGAATAACCATTTTCTAAGAACACTCTATGCATCTCTCTCTTTCCTATATATGACTAGACATACTCACTTCGTCTATTGTCGATCATTCCAGAACAAAAATATATCTGCCTCCTTTCTACACATTATGTACCTAATTGATTTCGCGAAGTTTCCAGTAGGATTTAAATAACATATTTATGTACAAAATATAATATTCATACTTTACATAAAAATTATTTCTAACTTAAAATTCTCTTACAAATACACAAAATATAAAATAAATTAATAAAAATTATTTGATTAAGTTATATTAAACTTCTGTTGATATTATACTCATTATACTATTATCGAATATTTAAATATTACAATATATATTGAAAAACAAATTAAATTATCTTACCTTAATTATTAGAATAATCCATGTATTATTAAGAAAAAGATATATGATAAGAATAATAGTTTTCTGTAAAATGAATTTCAAAGCTTCTTTTATTCTGAATTATACACATAAACTAAGTACACTGAATAAACTTAAGTCCAATAATCATATGAATTTGAAAACACTATAATTCAGTAGTCTGTTTAAATCATCTTTGTCTTGGTTGTCGAAACATGCATCAAGTCTGAATTACCTCGAAATCAATTAAAAGTAAACATATTAGGTCCAATAAATTGTATTTAAGTATCATTAGTAAAATAAGTGTTATCAGAAATATAAAATAGAAATAACAAGTTGAGATTAATATTAATAAAACAAAAAGTAATTGTTATTATAAAAGTATGAGTAGGTTATAGGCTATGATGTAGATTTAATATTTTAAACAAACAATAATATCAAAAGAAAACTAATAATAAATAATACATACAGATAAAGTAAATCATATCTAAGTTTGTAATAGAATAATGAAAATACTTACAGATAGAATGGTATATGATTTGAACATCCATAATAGTAGATATAGGTATAGGTATAGTTGAATATACCTAAAAACATTCAGTTTATTAAATAACAACTTATGTAATGTGAACAAATAAACAAATATGTGATTTGGAAACTGAGAGTGATAGGGTGAAACCAAAATAGAACAGTGATAGTGCACCCAAATATCTAAAGTGATAGGACACTAAAAGTAAACAATAACTATTAGATGTACAGTATGAACCGTGAAATTATAATGTGAGAGGACACTAGAGACACTTGTTAAGAAATACCATAATAGAATAAAATTTGTTGTTATTATTATTTGTAGAGATTATTGATATGTTTTACACTGATATTTTATATGTTATAGTGTACAAATGTTTGTGAATTATGTAATTTAAGTTAAATTTTGTATACAAAATTGGCGGTGATAAAGTAATTTATATATTATATATATATATATATATATATATATATATATAATTAAATTTATGTTCTTTGCCGACTAATAGGTATTAAACCAGAATTTTTTGGGGTATACGGCAACGTGTTTTAAGAAAATTTTTTTACTTGTTTTCCAAGCTTTCGAAATACATTTATTTCATTTTCAAGGAATAAGTGCGAGTTAAAACAAAATTGGTGTTAACAACTTGGTAAATATAACATAAAAAAACTATTTTAACTTTAATTTGGAATTTAAAAAAATGTTTTAAGTTGTTAACACCAATTTTGTTTTAACTCGCACTTATTCCTTGAAAATGAAATAAATGTATTTCGAAAGCTTGGAAAACAAGTAAAAGAGTTTTCTTAAAATACGTTGCCGTATACCCCAAAAAATTCTGGTTTAATATATATAGATATATATTATAATGGTTTAATTTTTATGTTTGATTTATTATAGTTTATTTAATTAACAGCCCCACTTTGGTATTGTCAATTTATTATGATTTAAATTTAATGATTATTATTATTAAAATTGTTTATAGTTAATTTATCAATATCCCAACTAAGTTCTATTAATTTGATATGTTTTAATTGGTTTGATTATTATAATTTATAATTTTGTTTTGTTTTATTGGTTTTGTCAAATGTTTTGATTGATTTTAATGATTAAATACTATTTAATTTTATATAAAGTTTACTTGTATTTCTGTAATTCTATGGTTGGGCGCCTTATCAAAATTTTAACTAGCTCAGACTATTTGTTTTGAAATTTAAATTTAAAATCTGACTCTTATCAGGGTAGGATTCAAATTAAAATATTATTTAATAATTAACACACAATAAATTTAATGTCAAGTATTTCAAAGAAATTTTACAAAATCTGTTAATTGGTTTTCATATGTTTAGTACAAATAAATAAATGAATAGCCTTATATGAAAAGAATGGAGATGATACATACAAATAAAATTAATTTACAGTCACAAAATAACAAATACACAAATACTAAACCTTAACTATGACACGTACCTTTTATTATAAAGTTCGTTCTCTAAAAATTGCTACTGTCTAAATGGAGTGGCACGAAACATTCCGATCGGCTTCTCCTCGTCTGCCTTCGGAACAGTAATACCACAATATGGCGGCTAAGGACCAGTTGCAGAAAGAATGCTCAAATTTAATCTTTCAAATTCTTTTGGAATCAGTCTCTGATTTGACAAATTTATTACTTTGGTAAGTAATTTAATAATGGTTGATTACTTTACTGTATGTATTTTTAATGTTACATGTATTAATTTAACATAAACAGCTTTTAATTAATGCAAAAAATTTTCTTCTAGTTAGTAATCAATTAATACATACGATGTTAATTGCTCTGCTACCAAAATCAAAAGAGAGTGAATCATCGATTTTCCGGCCTTTTTATAGGCTTCCAGGAAAAATGACAAGTATGACATCAAAAAACGAAATTCCATTGTTTAAATGCAAAATTCTAACCAAAATTCTTGAATATGAAGGTAATGAAATTACAAAACTAATAGTATCTTTGTTAACTTACAGTGAGATCTCATCCTTATATTTACCAAAAGTTTATTTCTTTAATTTTAAATAGACTTTTTCCTTGTAAATTTATTATACAAAAAATAGGCAGTTTGCTGGAGCTGTCATATTTTCTAGACTTTAAAATTTGAAATAAAACTATCAATTGTACTTAAAATTACTATAAATCAATTAAACTAATCCTATCTTAACTAAAAATTACTATTTTTAAACCCTAACAACTAAAATTTAAACTTTTAAAAGATTTTGTTATTTGTATCTCTTACACATTATATAAGATAAGAGTCTCTGTGCTAACAAAGATTAACATTTTAAAATTTATATAAACACCTTACTCACTTATCTTACATACATTTTGTTACATAAAATGTCCTTTGTTAATGTTTGTACACTAAGTTTTTCAATAGTTATTTCACTATGCACTATTAATGTGTTCTATCAAAAACTTATGTGATTATGTCCAACACTATTGATATGGGAATTAGTTTACTGTATTTCACCACACCTGCTACATGTTTTTAATTGTTCTTATGTCTTTTTTAGGTACTCATGAGCTATTGGAATACTTGTTTGTACAATATCGAAGACTACAATTTGTCTTTTTATATTTTTGTAAGTACTTTCTTTTTATAATATTAATTTAAATACTTTATTAACTAAAATTACATGTTGATTTCTTAAACATGTGAAAACCATTAATACTTTTGATTTTTATTTTCTTTTCATTGTTTCAGATTAAACTTAGAATTTTAAAAGAGAACTAGGACAAAGATGAATTGTTATGTGAACATGTACTTAGTATGGATTGGAAATATTTAATTGTTATTAAATAGCAAAATATGGATTCTATTCAATAAAAAATGCCCATTACATTCTTTGTTTATATTAAATGTATGTCTTGTGAAAATTATGAACTTGGAAACTTTAGATGTACAAAAGAAAAAGTAAATGCTGATTCTATAAAACTTATTAATATAAACTTTTATTGTAAATTATAAGGTAAGTTCTACTTATTAAATTTTTAACTATTAGATATCTATCTCAAATCCCCCAATTTAATTTTTAACAAAATTCTTGTGTAACAAGATAATTTTTTAAAAATTTAATTCCTTTGATACTCTTTGTTTATATTGTTAGTACTTTTCCTAACATATCACTTCTTTATTACATTCTTCCCTTGATTTATTCAAATAATTGGAAGTGTATATTCAAAATATAAAAATTATGAATTTTTCTTTTATTCAATTAAACTTATTTATAATCATTATTTAATATAATTCTTTATCTCTCTATATTCAGGAGTCAAATTTAAATCTTATGATGTTATATTCTTGTCACAATTTATACTTGTTTACATCAAAAAAACTGTTGATTCATTTAATTTCAAATTTGTTGTTATAGTATCTCAAATTCTTAGTTACTTTACATAAATTCTATATTATTTTCTTCAAAGTTTATATTATATTCTTGTTACTTTTATAAAAATTCAATGAAAATTGCCTAGTCTCAAATTGTTATTATTCTAATTTAATTACCTATCTTAACTTATTATTTCTTAAAACAAATTAAATGTTATTGGTCCTATTCTATTTGTTTAAATTTCATATTTTAAAAATATTATATATATGAGTTTGTAATATGAAATGTGTGTCATAATGCTATCTATTCATTGTGGTACCTAAAAATTTGGCCTATACTAAATATCCCCCTTAAAATCCCTGTTTGCGGATCTATTAATTTGTAACTATTTTCTGCATGTTCATTTGCAATTAAATATGGTCCCTCATACGGTAATAATAATTTTGCACATTTATGTTCAGATCTTTTAGGTACTTGTAACGACTTAACCAACACTAACTCTCCTTTTTGGAATTTTGTTATTTTCTTGGCTTTTTTATTCATTCTTTTCATGTACTTATTTGCATTTCTTTGTAGTCTGGTGTTTACTTGTGCCATAATATCTTCCATCTTAGAATTTCTGTTTATTATCCAAGGTCTTGTTGGTTCTTTTCCTGTAAGTAAAAATTCTGGACTCTCCTTTGTCACACCATGTGGAGTTTGATTCAAAAATCTTTCTACTTCTTCTAAATTGTTTTCCCACTGTATGTGATCTTGATTACATAAAATTCTCAAGTATTTATTTATCTCTTTTATATAACGTTCTGCAGGATTTGATGAAGGGTTCCTAATACTAATGAATTTAAGATGTATGTTCTGATTTATGCAATATTGCTCTAATTTAATACTCTGAAAATATGTGGCATGATCTAAAATTAATTTCTCTGGTTTTCCAAAATTATTAATGTATTTGTTTAAATTTAATATAACTGTTTTAGTATTGGTTTTTGAACATGGATATAGTTTAACAAACTTGGTAAAAATGTCTACTAATACAAATATGTGTTTATTGCCTTGAGTGCTAGGAACTAAATTACTTATAAAATCTATGGCTACTATTTGTAAAGGTTTTTGTGCATAAATAGATTTAGCTAAATGGGTGTTGTGAAAGTTTTTCTCTTTTGCCATTTGACACAGTTTGCATGTTCTGCATATAGTTTTTGCTGTGACTAGATCTCCTTTTGCTATATAATTTTCTCGGAACATCATCCATAATTTCCTTGTGCATATGTGCCCATATTCTTCATGTAAATTTTTTAATATTATTTTACTGAGTGTTGGAGTGATAACAAATACTTCCCTATCTTGCAGTCTTTTGTATAAAATCCCATCAATGTTTATTGTGTCCTTTCTTTTTGAATGTTGTAATTGTTTTTGATCTTCTATAATATGATTGAGTGAAAATAGTCCTTGATTTTGTGGTAAGATGTTGATTCCTATTTTATATTGTTTGGTGATGTTTTGGGCTTCTGTTTCTCTACTAAGAGCATTTGCTACTATATTGAGTTTTACTGGGATGTATCTTACTTCAAAGTCATACTCCTGTAATAGAAGTATCCATCTATGAACCCTGTTGTTTGCATAACGGTTCTTTAACATTGCTGTTAATGCAGAATGGTCGCTCTCAATGATAAATTTAGCTCCTAATAGGAAAAATCTAAATTTGGTGATGCAATAGACTACACTAGCCATTTCCAATTCTGTAACTGTATATTTTTTTTCGTATGTTTTTGTCACTCTAGATATAAAACTTATTGGTACTTCTCCATCCTGTTGTTGTTGCACCAAAACTCCTGCAAAACGGTCTGCTGGTGCATCCGTTCTTAAAATGAACTCCTTATCATATTGTGGATGATAAACTTTTAAATTATTAGTAAATATTTGTTTTAAATCCTGAAATGCTCTTTCCCTTCTTTCATCCCAATACAATTTTGTATCTTTCTTTAACAATTCAATTAATGGAACTTCCCTGTTACTTAAGTCTGGTATTAACCTCTTGTAATAATTTAAAATCCCCAAAAATCCCCTTAAAGTTTTCAAATTGGTTGGTGTTTTGTATTCTAACAATGTTTTGACTCTATCTGGATCCATACTGATATTTTCTGTATTTAAAATGTACCCCAAATATTTTACTTCATCCTGATAAAATTTACATTTTTCTAAATTTAATTTTAACCCTGCAATTTCTAACTCTTTAAACACTATTTCTAAATGATTTTAATGTTGTTCATTGGTTTCAGAAAAAATCAAGATATCATCAAAATAATGAAGGACAAAAGTTTCATACTTGTTTAAAATTGAATGAAGAGTGCGTACTAAGGCAGCGCAAGAACTTTGTAAACCAAAAGGAACTACACAGAATTGATATACTACTCCATCTACCATGAATGCTGTGTATTTACGACTGTTCTTATCAAGTGGAATTAGCCAAAAACTATGTTTAAGATCTAGTTTTGTGAATACTTTAGCTCTAGTTATCCTTCCAAAAATTCCATCGATGTTCATTGGACTTTCATATTGTTTGATTGTATATTGATTGATGTTTCTGGAGTCCAAACATAATCTAATTTCTCCCGAACTCTTCCTGACACATGTGATGGCATTGATGTATGGTGAATTGGATCTTTCTATAATACCATCCTTTAACATCTTTTCTATTTCCAAATATACTTCTTCTTTCCATTTGTATGGTATTGGATATGTTTTGACTTTAAAATTGTTAATTTCTGAACTCATTTCTAATTTATGAACATAATTAACTGCTATTTGTGCTTCTTCATTACATAATTTTGAATATTTATTAATTAAATTTTGAATTTCTTCTACTTTATTTTCTGAACATGCACCTACATTGTAATTATTCTTATTTTCATTAATATTATTAATTTGCAATTCATTTACACACTTAAAATTGGTTTGGTTTTGGTCTATAAAAGGTATTGTTTCTTTGTCTATTTGAATTACTTTGTTATTATAATTTATAATTAATTTGTAATTATTCATCTCATCTGTTCCTAATATAATATCATATTGTAAATTATTAATAATTAAAAACTGCATTTTATATTGTTTATTTCCTAAAATTAAATCCCCTATCATTGTACTATTAGTATCATATATTTTCTTTTTGTTAGCTCCCACTAATGATAATTTATTTGTTTTTACCACCATAATTGTATCTTTAGGTATTTGATCTACTATTCTACTACTAATCAATGTTACTTCTGACCCTGTATCTACTAAAATTTTACATATTACATTTTGAACATTACCCTCAATAAATATTAAAGTGTTTTTATCTAAATCAAATTCTACTTCCCCCTTATTAATGAATTCCCTTGGATGTTCATACCTAGAATAGATAACATTATGCACGTGGAAGCTATTTAAGCAAAATTTTGATCATTTACAGTTTCTATTTCATTTTCTTTATGAACCATGACATTAACTTGTCTCTGGTTATTGTTATTATTGTTTCTATTAATTTGTTGATTGTTTTCAGTAGCTGGTCTTGTATTCTCGTTTCTTCTCTCCACATTATTATAATTGGTCCATTCTCTTCTGTTGTTGTTTCTATTTCTGTAGTAATCTCTGTAACTTGGTCTATCTCTTCCATTGGTATTGTTGTTGTCCCTGTAGTTATTATTGTTATTTCTGTAATTGTTGTTGTTATTTTTATATTTATTTGTTTCTTCTCTTCTATCTCTGTTGTAGTTATCGTTGTTGTTGTAATTATTATTATTGTTCCTATATCCATTGTTACTGTTGTTCTCTCTTCTGTTTCTATAGTCCGATCTTTCTTGATTTCTATTATTGTTATTGTGGTGGTCCTTTTCATTTATTGTTCTTTCTAATCTTTGAAGATAGTTAGATAATCCTTCCATTGTTTTAAATTTATGTAATGCAATGGTTTCCATTACCTCCGTTTTAAAATGCCTGGCTATGTACAGTACTATTTCTTCTTCCCTCATGATTGGTTCTAGATGTTGGGCATTATTGTAGACTTGCATGGCATACATGTTAAAATTCTTCCCCCTATTATAGTCAAATTTCCCAAAGTATAATTTTTCCCTGAAATTAGCCTGTTGTATTTCCCCCCAAAAATATTTAATGAACTGCTCTTCAAAATCTTTCATATTATTAATGGATTGTTCTTTATTACAGAACCATAACAACAAATGTCCAACTAGCATGCTTCTAATTATTAATTTTTGATCTATTATATCCTTTATATTATTTAATTTACTTTTAATTATATTAATAAAATTTTTCGGGTGTATATTATTAACATTCCCATCAAACTTGATTCCTAAATCTTGGACATTGTTTCCATAAATGATGGTATTACTTTCTCCTATTTTTCTTCTGAACTCTTCTAATTCTATTCCTATTTCTCCTTTTAATTTTTCAAAACTTTCTTCTTGTTTTTCCCCATGAACTTTTAAATCTTCTATTTCTTTTTCTATAATCTCTTCCACTACTTGTATATTTCTACTGGTCTTCGTTACTTCATTTTTTCCAATTTTGTAATTTTATCATTGTTTGCTTTAATTTTCTTTTTGTTTTCCTGTACTTCCAATACTAATTCATTTTCTTTCTTCTTCAGACCTTTTATTTGTATGTCTTGTCTACTTTCCACCTCCATTATTCTTCCAATCATTTCATTTCTAACTTCTTCTTTTGTGTCCTCAACTTTTTGTTTAGTCATTCTTAATTCTTCTTGAATTTTTTTAATTTCATTCAAACTTTCTTTTCTTCCTTCGTCTATCTTCTTTTCCATATTATTTAGTTCCCTCTTCATTTCCTTTTTGATTTCTTCTTTATTTTCATTTAAATTCTTGTCCAATTTCTCTAATTTTTCATTCATTTCTTCTTTGGATGTATCTAATTTCTTGTTATTTTCTTCTAGTTTTTTGTTTATATCTTTTCTAAAATCTTCATTATTTTTATTCATTTGAATTAACATTTTAATGATTTTATCTTGTCCATCGTCTCTTTCTGCATTCTTGATTTCCTGTACCTTTTGTTGTCCTGTTTCTTGTTGTTCTTTTTCTTTTTCTTCTATCTCTTGTTCATCTTGATTTCCTTCTTTTTCTTGTCCTTGCTCTGGTACAAAATCTCCAGCACCTCTGTTCCTTTCTTCATACACCGGTGTTTCCATCTCAGCTCTGTCTCTCTGGTCCATTACTACTCCTTCTTTTGCTTCTCCTAGCTGTTTTCCATCCCTAAGAACCATCTTTTTGTCCGCCATGTTGTCGTTGTTTAATATATAAATTTATTAAGTTATTATTTAATTTATTTTATTTATAAAAATACTATTTTTGCGAGCCCCACGTTGGGCGCCAATTTATAATGGTTTAATTTTTCTTTAATTTTTATGTTTGATTTATTATAGTTTATTTAATTAACAGCCCCACTTTGGTATTGTCAATTTATTATGATTTAAATTAAATGATTATTATTATTTATATTGTTTATAGTTAATTTATCAATACCCCGACTTCTATTAATTTGATATGTTTTAATTGGTTTGATTATTATAATTTATAATTTTGTTTTGTTTTATTGGTTTTGTCAAATGTTTTGATTGATTTTAATGATTAAATACTATTTAATTTTATATAAAGTTTACTTGTATTTCTGTAATTCTATGGTTGGGCGCCTTATCAAAATTTTAACTAGCTCAGACTATTTGTTTTGAAATTTAAATTTAAAATCTGACTCTTATCAGGGTAGGATTCAAATTAAAATATTATTTAATAATTAACACACAATAAATTTAATGTCAAGTATTTCAAAGAAATTTTACAAAATCTGTTAATTGGTTTTCATATGTTTAGTACAAATAAATAAATGAATAGCCTTATATGAAAAGAATGGAGATGATACATACAAATAAAATTAATTTACAGTCACAAAATAACAAATACACAAATACTAAACCTTAACTATGACACGTACCTTTTATTATAAAGTTCGTTCTCTAAAAATTGCTACTGTCTAAATGGAGTGGCACGAAACATTCCGATCGGCTTCTCCTCTTCTGCCTTCGGAACAGTAATACCACAATATGGCGGCTAAGGACCAGTTGCAGAAAGAATGCTCAAATTTAATCTTTCAAATTCTTTTGGAATCAGTCTCTGATTTGACAAATTTATTACTTTGGTAAGTAAATTAATAATGGTTGATTACTTTACTGTATGTATTTTTAATGTTACATGTATTAATTTAACATAAACAGCTTTTAATTAATGCAAAAAATTTTTGTAATTAATTGAATTGCCATTTCTCCGTATGTAAAACATTTCCAAAAACAGTCTACTTCTGTAATTATCAGCTTTACTAATGATTTTAGTGTTGTTATAATCGAACTGATGCCCTGTGTTATTACAATGTTGTACTATTGCAGACCTATTTTTATTTGTATTATGGTCACTACGGTATTGAGTCAATCTTTGCTTTAACCACTGAGAGGTTTGTCCAAAGTAGTAACTATGCCCTTTCCTCAAAGAAAGGTCCACGCTTAGTAGTTAATACTCAGGTCACGGAAGTCGCCACTATCGAAAATAAAATCCACAACCAACAGGAAATCCCTTAATGACATTACAATTTTGATTTTAAATGTTGTCAACAATATTGTTTGAGAGTTAGTATTGTATTTGCTCCATAATTATTGTATTTTCTCGTTAGTAGTTATATTTTCCAATTAGAGTGTTTGCAGTTATTTTTTTAAATATGGTTTTTATGTGTTCTGTTAGGGGTTGCCTTTATAAAAATAACTTTAAAAAAGTGCATTGTTTACCAATGGATTCACAGGTAAGAATTTGTTTTCTTAAAGCTTCAGCGTATACCTATGTATTAGTATATGATCCATATTATATTATTTTTATGTTACATTATAAATATTTATAGATCCAAAGAAAATGGTGTGATGCTTTAAATAGACCAAATTTGGTTAATGTGACTGGAAAGGACCGTTACAAATTTAAAATCTGCATTGACCACTTTACAAAACACTCCTTTTTCTCACAGAATAAAAATGTTACAGATTTAAAATTAGATGGAGCTAACTATAGGTCTAAGAGGTATATTGAATTTGTGAATTTGAGGCAAAGAATATAATTTTGGAAAAGATGAATTGTATATCGGCAACTTTTTTTGTTTTGTTTTTTTTTTTAATTTTCTAATAAATGTATTATATTTAGATTGTATTTTAGTGGTATGATCATGACAAATTTCTTTATATGTGGCTGTATCTTGTAAAAGTATTTTTTTATTATTAGTTTTTATCATCAGTTGAACAACTAATACCGGTATTCACAGTCAACCCTCAACTCGAGCACTGATGGATACTTTAGTAAAGATCACTAAGGACTCAACCTCTTGCCTCAAAAACAACACTTAAGGAGCCCTTACATAAGTAAACACGTTTTCGGGGTTTTTAATGCATTCGTGTTAGTTGTGCTGACTTTTCTTAGCGTAACATGATTGTGAGAGTGCTCCAAATAACAAACACACTTTATTCTGTGTTTGATATCGTAATTTTTAAATTTGTTCTTCTTTTGTGTTCGTGGTGTTCATATATTTAATACTCCTGTATGGACAGTTTCTATAAGTGGAAGGTCTTCCAATATGATGAAATAGATAATGTATCATTTACTCTCTCGCATGTGCATTAAACATAGGTCTATCATTAATTATTACAGTTTCTACTTCACCTATAATCGTATACAATTAAGCATAAAAAAGCGGTGCTTTTCCCAGTGTTCGAAGTAGTAAGTCTTTAACCACCCGAATTCTCTAATTCTTTTATAATATTTTTATCCTTAAGTATTGGTATATAATTACAAATTTAATTCTAGTAAAGATACACCAATATTAAAAGTTTCATTTAAATTTTTTTGTATTTGCTTTGAAGGTAATTTCTAGAAATAAAATGTGGATTTTGCAGTCATAATTTTGTACTGTTCAAATCTTATATCGTTTAGAGTTAACGTATTATTTTTACCCTTATAAATAAATGCTATATTAAATAACAACCATTTTGAGTAATTATTTGTGGATCTGACTGTGGCTCATAAAATGGTTTTACTAAATGCATCAGATTTGTCATTTTTAAAGGTAAATCCACCATACTTTTTTTCCTTTACCAGCAGAAACATATACCGTATCACAACCTGTAAAGCAGTACAAAAATACAGCAATTGATACATAACTTTCTATTTTAAAACTGTCGCAAGCATACATACTGTGGCTTATATTTCCTACACCTTGTTTTAGGAAAAAAACTCGATAGCTTTGTTGTACTAAATGTTCAATAAAACTAGAAGATCAATACCTTATCTAATAATAATATTATTTAAACTCACTTAAACCTTTTGTTATGTTAACAGTTTGATTTTTGTTTAAATTATCTATAGGTGAATTTACAATTGCATCAGCATCTTCTGCTTGTTTTACTGTAGATCTTTCGAACTTCAAAGAGGTTGAGAGTAATTTTATAAGTTCTGATTTATTATTTTCATTACACAAAAATTGTTCTTGCGTTAATGTAATTTTAGTATTTTTCTCCTTGTGCAGAGAAGGAAAATTTAAATTATGTTTTCGTCTTGAACGTTAACTTGATTTTGTCGAACAAGAACAATAATTACCACCATCAAATTCACTAGTCGCATATCCATCAAGCACTATGCAGGAACTGTTTGCATAATGACAGCAATAATTTCTATGTTGCAAAAATATTTTTTTCCTTTTTTTGCATTTTTTTCAAAAATTTTAAATGGGAAGTATATACTTTCTTTATATGGAGATAAACTAGACAGAAAGATGACAAGGACGAGATCCGAATGAACTCTATAAAATAATTTTTTGAAGGAGAAATTTCGTTTAAAATCCTTTTTTTTTCGAAAAAACGCTGTATCTCTGAAAATTTCTAACGTCAAAAAAGATTTGGACATAAATAACTATATTTTCTCCAAGTTCCATATAATTTGAACTATTTTTTGTAAATCGGCAAATGAAAAACGAAAAATTACTGGTTTTTTGCATTTTTTTTTTTCGTATATTTTTAGGTTATATTCAAAATATTTAACGAAAATTGCAGCTTTTTTAATAACCTACAACTTTTCCATTTCACATTTGTCAACCACAAGGCAGGTTTCGTCGGAAAATGGCAGTTCCACGTCGCCATCCACTTTTACCACCCATATTTACCACCTTTTCACCCACCAAAACTACCTTCCAACTTTCCAGCTGATGAACTCAAGTTTTTAAATGATGACCCCTCCCTTTACCTTTTCCAACTGTTAAAGATTGGTTTACAATTTTTTTTCATGAAAATTTGTACAATTCGACTGGTCTATATACTTTGTAGGAATTATTAAGTTATTTAGCCATAAAGTTAAAGGCTTACAAATCTTCATAATTCATAAAAAGATACCATGCAGCTTAAGTATTTATATACTTACATTGTATAGGTTTGGTAAAACTCTTTCTCCTGTTACGCTAATGGTATTCACCTCATAATACTAATTCTGCAATGTTAGTTACTGGTCTAACATTTAACATGGACACAGTTTAGTAAATTTCACCGCCGCATTCCATGTAATTGGATTTCAGACTACCTGTATCATTACCTAAACTATGTTAATTTCCAAATTAATTTAACGGAAATTTCACCAGACTATTTTTATTTATATGAAGACGCTATTGGTGTATCCACCACATCTATAATAATTATTTAGTCATAATCTTTCTTTAAAACGTTAATTTTGTTTTAAGCCACTCTAAATTAAGAAATAATTAAAATTTATTGTATCAACCCTTACTTTGAGGACATTTATCTCATAAATAATCCATAGTAAATAAGATAATACTTAACTTAACTAATTAATGTTAATTCTAGAAGTGATTCCGAACACAGTTAACACTCACACTACACCACCACACACTTTTAACCGTATACCTAACCGCCATAATACGTAAAGTCGAGAAATCTTTAAATTTACTTAAGCATGTTATAAAATGGCCTTCAGAACTTGGCACTCATTTAGATCTCAATATTTTTGAAGGTAAATCTGACAACAATGCCATGATATTGAACTTGGCCTCCATTAACACGTTTGTGTTTTTGGTAGAATAACGAATTTCTCCAATAACTGCAGTTTTGCTATTCCATGTAAATAAAAAGTTGCTTCATCCGGAAAAACGATTTGACAAATGCAGCGTGAATTTGGGTTGCATAAACCATGCACTATTACACAAATCTTCATTCGGTGAACTGTGTTACTCCAATTGAGTCCCTGGAATTCACTTATGTACGAATGATTATGCACACGTAAATCAGAACTTTTGTTAAGAAGTTATTACGATTCGTTTTTAAAAATTACTTTAATTATTAATTATTTTTAAATTAATTTAATTGATAGACCTTGTTTCTATTCTTATAATATTGTTCTTAGTAAGATGAACTTCCACAAAGTAAAGGTTAACACAATCAATATTGAATAGAATTCCAGAGTCGGTTTTCGAATTTTATTTCGGATTTTTAAACTAAAAAAACAAAAAAAGGCCATTAGGTTTAGAACAATAAACAACTAAAAGGTTGAATTTACTTTCACTATTTATTCGTTAAATACTTTAAATGTAATCACAGCCGTTTGGCTATCGAAATAGCTGTCATTACATTTAAAGTACCTATTTAACGAATAAATAGTGAAAGTTAATTCAACCTTTTAGTTGTTTATTGCTCTGAATAAGATGAGCTTTCACATCGTAAGGGTTAGTACAATAAAATGCACTAAGACATTATGATTATTAACTTCTCTTCATATAATACACTTATATTATATTATTATAGTTTAGATTATATAGACTTATATTATAATAGATTTGGATCCAGTCTTTTTCAATTATTGCTCACATTTCACCATTTCTGAAGAAAGTGGTGTGAGGGCCTATCGCTCAATCCTCATAAAACAGCAATTGTCGCATTCACTAGGAATAGATCACTAGAAAACTTAAAGCCACCAGCAATTAAGGGGATAGAGATTTCATTTGTAAATCAGTCTACATACCTAGGTATAATATTTGACCAGAAGCTGATCATCACAGGAGCGGTTAGAACTGCCCCAACGGAAGTTTTAGAGGTTTTACTAAACTCACCACCTTTGCATATTTATATTTAAGAAAAAGCTATATCATATCAGGAAATAAAAGACTGATTGAGAGGAGCATTGAGAAGACTGATAAATTGACCTGGGAAGGTGTAAAAACCCCATTGATAGGGCCTGAACCCGTCTTTGGAAACTCAAATACATTTAGCCATAAGCAAATGGGTGTAAAGAAAGTCTCTTTAATGGTGAGAAGGTACTAAAAGACAGAGACAGGCCAAAACGTTCATAAGGGAACATTCGGAAAATTTCACGGCAGACCTATTCTCACACGGACGAAAGTCTGGAAGAATTATAGTACGACTGTTAACCGGATATTTTGGGCTGAATTATAGGCCAGTTAGAGATAGACTTATGCAGGTTCTGTCTGAGAAACAAGGAAGCCGTAATTCACGTCCTATACCACTGTGAAGGCTTAACAAGACTGCGGTTTCTAAAGAAGTAAAACCAGAAGCAGCAAACTATTTGGCCACTATCAAGGTTGTTAAACTTCTTTAGAAGGGGAAGGCTAGATGGGGTGCTTTAAAAATACAAGGGTAGCAAAATAGATCTGCAAAGGTGCAGTATATCAGGCTGTCAAGCCAGCCCAATTTGTAATCTTGTAATTCCCAATTCTAAATAAAAATATCGAAATGATATAATTATTGTCTGCTTGTGGCAACTTGAACTTCATGGATTAAATGTGCCAGAGTTTGTGGAGGGTCTGTTGAACGGGGTGGTCACAGCTTCTTGGAGAAAGTCCATAGTTTGACGAGCAATACGGGAACGCGCGTTCTCTTGCTGATAAAGGACATGTCGACATGCCGTCTAGATAAGCCAGTAAAGTGGTTTGTAAAAAATCATCAACATAAGGTGCAGCTGTCATACTGCCTCGAATAAGCACAAGTGGGGATCGGTTACCATAGGAAATAGCCCCCCAAACCATTACCCTAACTATCCTGTGTGCAAAATCGCGATTAACTACTATATGCTACATTATGCCATTCTGCCATTCATTTCTGGTGTTCTCTGCACCAATCAAACGTTGATAGCAATGGTCCTGGATCAAAGGTAGCACTAGTCGTGAGCAGTATACAAACAGTCCAAAGAATCGAATTCGTCGGTATAGTGTACTCGTACTCGTAACAGTTCTACCTTCCTCTCTATACCATTGATCAGAGATATCGCAGAGCAAGTAGCCTAAAGTGCCTATCTTGACGCTCTGTCTGGCTCATAGGTAATTAAGTTATTATTTAAGTATAAGTAAGTATTTTTTTATTCACAAAACGGAGGGATATATTGTTCTTCAAGTCGTACAGCTATTACAGGGCTTTAATAATCACCTTTTAGGCTCTTTTATCTTATTAAGGTCATCTTTACCTTTTCTTGGTCGTGTTTCAACCTGCTAGCAGAATACTGGGGTTGCTGTATCTCCGAAAGGTTTATATACGGGTTCTGGATGGTCTAGAGGCCGCAATACTTGCAGCTTCTCGGAAACCGAATTAATCTGCAGCATCCTGCGATGCTGATTCCTTAAACAGAGGGCTTGGTTATTGTTTGGAGAATAAAGCCCCTTATTCCAAATCTGCTGAACGAATCCCTGGACTCCTGGAGTCAGCCGTGCTTAGGGTGGATGGTACAGGAGACCTAAGCCAGTTGTTTTAAAATTTATTTCCATTTTCCAACGACACTAGATATAGTATCCTGCGGATTTCCTTTTTATTATTTATTTTAATTTAATATAGGTTAGGTATACTTGTAATTATAGTTAAAACTTGATTTTATTATTATTTATTATTTAAATTGATTGTACTAACCCTTACTTTTTGGAAGTCCATCTTATTAAGAATAATGAAAAACCCTTCGTTTTACCAAAACTTCCAATATTTAGCAGGATTTGTAGGTAGCGAACGACAGTTAGATATATTTTTTAATTATATTAATACCTTGCATCCTAAAATTAATTTTACTTTAGAAGTTGAAGAAAATAATTCAATTAATTTTCTAGATTTAAAAAATTAAAAAAGTTAATAATTTACTAAATTATTCAATATACAGAAAATCAACACAAACAGATGTAACCATACCGTATAATTCAAATCATCCTATAACACATAAATTAGCAGCTTATAATTCTATGATACATAGGGCATTTTCAATTCCAATGAACAAAATTAACTTTGATAAAGAAATTTATATCATAAAACAAATAGCTACATCTAATGGCTACCCAATTCATTTGATAAATACATTAATTAATAAGAAAGAACAGAAAGTGTCACTAAACATAATATTTCCTAAACAAACTAAAGAAATTAAAAGTTATAAAAATATTACATATTGTGGAACTATTTCTAAAAAAATTTCAAAAATAATATCTTCGGCAACATCAGCATTAATATCATTTAAAACACAAAATAATATTGGTACAAAATTGTTAAATGTAAAAACAAAATTACCTAAATTAAAAAAATCTGGTGTTTACAAAATTAATTGTCCAAAATGTAATGCTGTATATATAGGTCAAACACAAAGAAATTTTGAAGTAAGATTTAACGAACATTTAAGAGCATATAGATTAAAACAACCAGATAAGTCAAATTATGCAAAACACCTACTTGAACATCCAACCTCACTCTTACACATCAATGACATCAAAATTCTACAAACTTGTAATAAAAAACAAAATTTAGATTTCCTTGAAGAACTTGAAATAAAAAGACATCTAGCAGATCCACAATTTAAAGTTGTTAATGAACAAATAAATCTGGGAATTTCTCCACTTTTAAAGTGTTTGCTTTGATTGAGTCTTCATTTTATACATAGATAAGACGTAATTGTAACACAAATATATTAAGTTATTGTAAAGATCAGCATGATATAGTTTTTTCCTGGTTTTTCTATATCATTGCACAGTTATAATGATCTTAGAGGGAAGTACATCCAGGATAATCCCTTAGGGCTCATAACATCTAGGCTTTAATATTGTCTTATGTCTTATTACTTCCATACTTGGTCTAGCCTTAATACTACCTAAACATCAGGTACCTAGCTACAAACAAACAAAATGAAACTTCAATATGTCAATCTGACGATGCTAAGTCTAGCGAAACGGCTGTCATTAAAGTTAAGAAAGCAATTTTTTAAATAAATATTGGAAGTTTTGGTAAAACGAAGGGTTTTTCATTATTCTTAATTTATTATTTAGTTATTAAAAGAGTTAAGGGGATTATTGTCATTTGATTTATTTTTTTATCGATTTCATTTCGTGATAGACTGACTGAAATCCTGTCTGATAGGTATTCGATTCCCGCCAGTAGTCTTCTGGCGCCCAGATTTTTTTTTCATTTTAGATTGTTCGGTCACAACATTCAAACCCGCTCCTTCTCCATTGTTCCACGCTAGCGGAAAAATAACTTGTGCCTTTGATCGGCCGAACGCAGTAGTTCTTTTTTTTGTTTTTTTTTGTGGTGGCATTTTGTGGGAAAAAAAGGTGTAGCATATGTTTAGTATTATTAATTTTGTTGGATATTGCAAATCCTCATTTTAAAAATACCTTAAAAAATTAAACCTGTTCTCTGTATAATACTTTTGTACCTACTTACTCGGTGCAAAATAAAGTAGCAGTAACAGTTTTTGTGAAATAATTTTGTTTTACCTAGTTTGTTTTTTCCAAACTAAATTAGAAATTTATAACGGAGTAAAAGGACTTCTATAAACCGAAGCATTGTAAAAATACAACGAATTGGTGAATTTATTGTTTTATTTTGTTCTACACAAAAATGTAATTTCAAACTAAACTATTTGATGTTTATTACAAAACAGTTTGGCATATAAATTTAAAATTGATTTAATTAACAGAAGGCAAATAAAAAAATGCAGACTTTATCGTTATAAATTCTTGAAAATAATGATTATGAACGATCATTATCCTTGAAAAGACTGCTAGGCATTTAATTTGACACTATTCGATATCCTTTTTACCGTCATAAACAAAATTGCACCATTAATTATCCTACGTATTTTAAAACTTTGTCTTACCGTGGAGCATCCTGACTCCTCCGTAATTTATTCAAGGGTGTCTTATTAACATTTTTCGAGTAATAAGCCTTTCATGTTCTTAATGAAAATCTTGTCGTAAAATTTTAATAATTTCCTCTTTTTATCAACATTTTGTGATTAATAAGTAGTCCTTATTTTCAGGCGAGAAGCTATTTCAGACTTTTTCTCGGTTCGTTTCTTTAATAAATAGATTATTATTTTTTCTTGTTGTCTCAATATTTGTATGGCTTCCAAATGCCAAGGCATTAGATTACACGCAAAGAAGAAACCTTTTAAAACGTGTGGTTAAAAAAAGACTTTATAAAAATTGCGGAACACTAACTGTGCGTTTTAGTATTACACACAAGCACCAGTTTACTTATTTATACCGGGTAATTTATTAAAGGTGGCAATATAATAAACTTATAGTTGTAGCTAATATGTAAAATTTGAAAACATTTGAGATTCTGGTATCCACCACCATTTACATTACCACACACCAAAACACACTTTTTAAAAAATTTAAATACAATATTCGTGTAAAACAGGATGTTAATATGAGTACAAATGTTTTTGATGACTATTACAAATAATATAACATGTTCTCGTGGGAAGCGTCCATTTAGCAAATACATAGTTATGTGTCTATATGACTCCTACCCTCTTGGTTGAAGATAGTCCTCATGGCTTCGGTTTCAACAAAGATTGGGGTAGTTCCATTGGTTTACGCTGGGCTTCTTCTTCTGAATTTTCGATTTTGATTTTTCTAAAATATTTTTTATAAACATATATGATTAGTAAAATTGACAAAATTAGAATTAATATTGCTGTTATTCCAAAATGGCTTTGGTGGAGTTCTATCGGCAATAACTTTGGTTCTTGATATTGTGGTGGCAATTTGGTTGGATCGTCCAGGTGTAAATTATTGATATTAACTTTGTGATAAATTTCGGTAGGTACTTGAATACTGGGCCATTCTTAGGAGAATGTTTTATTGGATCCTATCCATGTATGTTTTTGAAATGAATAACTGCAGTCGTCGTTTCCCAATATAACGTTGCATTTTGAGATTTTTAGTGATTTAAAAGTTTGTTTGCCGTCGTCGTCGTTAACTTCTATTATCTTTCTTGAGCAAATTATTGTATTTCCATTAGTAAGTTGAGTGAAAAGCGAAAAATCGTTCTTTACGTGAGCGTAGTTGCAGAGCGAAAGGTTGTCTAAATTACAGTTATTTTCATGAGGTACTTTTTCGCAATACATAACTGAAAAGGTTTTCTTGCATTCTTCCATCTTCTAGTCCATCTTGTTGATCCTTTTGAATTTAATATGCATGTGTATGGGGGTAAAAGAATATTATTTTCTTTAGTATAAATTGGAATAATTTTGGAAAAATGGAGTAATTCATTGGCTAATATAGGTACTGTAAGAGTAATATATAAAATTTTAATTATTTCTAAGAAAGTTGGTATATCTTGAGCAATTTCATCATGAAAATGAATAGTATGTAAATAATTTAAAATTTCCTCTAATTATTTTTTTTAATTAATTCTACATTTAGAATTTCTTGGTTACTTAATGAGTTTTGAGTAAAATTTGAATATAATTTATTAAGTCTATAATTTGTTCTAATTGTATATGAATAATAATTTCGTTTTTTAATATATCGTTTAGATTATTTAACTCTTTTAAAACGTTTTCTGTGTACGTCTGTATTTTATGTAAATCTGTTTGCCAGCGTTGAGTTATCTGTCCTGCAAACGTATGCAATTTTGAAATTTCAGTAAGTAATTTATGTTCGTTTAAATTAACTTTTCCAAAACTTTTTTCAATTTCAATTAAGTCGTTTTGATCAAGATTTCCAGAAATATATTTGATTACTGCACCGAGGCCGTCTATCAAACCTCTTTTAATTATTTTACTTGATCGAGAATATATTCTTAATTTATTTATTTCTTCTGAAAGTAATTCAATATTTATTTGATCCATGTTTGATAAAGTTATGGTAGTATCATCTATCCTACTAGCTAAAGGTAATTGGTTTAAAACTAATTTACTATAAGAGTTTTCTATATCTTCTATACTTATACTAAAATAAGTCTTATAATAATTGATTATTGTACCAACCCTTACTTTTTGGAAGTCTATCTTATTAAGAATAATAAAAAACTCTTCGATTGAACGTAACTTCCAAGTTTATTTGAAAAAATTATGTTTTAAATTACAATGACGGCCGTTTCGCTGATTAGCATAGTCAGATTGACATTTAAGTTACATTTTGTTTGTTTGTAGCTAGGTACCTGATGTTGTTTAGGTAGTATTAAGGCTAGACCAAGTATGGAAGTAATGACATAACAATATTAAACCCTAGATATTAATAGCCCTAAGGGATTATCCTGGATGTACTGGAAAGGTATTTATATATTTAAAAAATATATCTAACTGTAGTTCGCTACCTACAAATCCTGCTAACACATCATCAACATATCTATACCAAAATACAATATTGTTTTTATAACTAGAATTGAAGATTATGTTTTCTAAGTTATCTATAAAAAGATTTGCTAAAATTGGAGAAGATTTTTACTAAATGGTCTAGAATAGTCTATATGTGCAGAATGTTTAGTTTCGTCCGAAGCGAGACTTTTGTTAGGATTTCATCAACATCAAAGAGTTTGCTCTGGGTAACATTGAAATAGAATCATTATCATTAAAGTTTTGTTCAAGATTATTTGTTTTTATACTTATATCGCTAATTATATTAATTTTTTTGTTTGATTTAGAATATTTTTTATCAATTGCGTTGATTTCAACTCTAGACTCTTTTCCTTTTTTATATTTAATTTCGAAATCAAACTCCTCGAGTTTTAATTTCCATCTAATTAAGCGTTTATTGGGTTCTTTAAGAGAGTGTAGCCAGACGAGTGGCCTCTGATCAGTTTCAATGATAAATTTCTTACAATATAAATATGGTCGAAAATGTTTACAACTATCTATTATAGCTAATAATTTTTTTTCGACAGTGCCGTAATTTCTTTCGGCTGAATTTAGGGTTCTAGAATAAAAGGCTATGGGATGGGAATCTTGAGAAAGTACGCTTCCTATAGCAATATTTGAAGCGTCAGTTGTTAACGTAAATGTTTTTGTAAATTCGGCATACGCCAAAACTGGAGAGTTACAAAGAAGTTGTTTACATTTTTCAAATGCATCTAGTTGTTTACATTTTTCAAATGCATCTAGTTATTCTGGGTCATTAAATCTAATTTGGTTCCTTTCTTAAGGTTTATTTATTGGATATGTTATTTTAGCGAAGTTTTGAATAAATTTACGATAATATGAGAGCATTCCTAAAAATGATTTAATTTGTTTTTCATTTTTTGGTAATGGGAAATTTGAGGAAGGGGATACTTATCTTTAGTTTTTTCGTTGAGTTTTCTATAATTTATTAGTAAACGAAATTTCTTTTTCCCGCTAGCATTCATTCGCATCCATTTTATTGTTTAAAAATTTTTGAATTTGATCTTGGATTTCTTGTTTTAAGTGACATCTATACGATTTTTGATAAATCGGTATATCGTCGACTGTTCTAATATTATGCTTAACTGCATGGGTAAATGTTAAATTTAAGATTTTCGTTAAAAAATATTGCATCTATTTCTTCGGAATTCAGATTATCTTCGAAGTGTGGTGATGTCAATATGGTTATAATTTGATTTAGGCTTCCTTTCATGAAATTTTGAAATGGGCTGAACTTGAAGAGGTTAATGAAAATTTATAGAAATATTATTTAATAAAATTTCTTGTTTAATTGGTATTTTACAATAACCATTTTGTGCTATAGCTATACATTCGGGTATAATTATATCGTTTAATTTTATTTCTAGGAGAACTACTGGTTCATTATCAATATTTACTGGGATATTTAAATTTCTTTTATCTAAACGTTCAGAATAAGGGGTAAATAAGTGAGGGTTTATTTTAATAGAATAGGTATTTTAATAGAATTGATTTGTAAAATATAATTTTCATAATCTAAGATAACTTTCAATTTATCAAAGTCTTGACTACCTATTAATGCATCGAATCTATCGTGCCATAGTATTATAAACATATCAAACGTGTAATTAATGCTAAATTCTTTTAAAAGAGAGTGTTTACAGTTAAAATTACCATTATAAGTAGTTTTAATAGCTTTAACAGAAAATTTGGAAATAGAAAATAATCTATAAGCCGGTTCTGGATTTATAATAGAATTGCTTGCGCCTGGGTCAATTAATATTTTTAAGTCTAAATTTGCAAGATATATAAACGGAAGTTTTGGATATGAATTTATATTATTTACCTATATCGATTCCGAGGCTCATAATCTAAAATTTTAAGTTTCGTCAAAGTTTTCGTTTTGAGGGTCGTATGTCCATCATTAGGATTATGATCTACGTCTTCGACATTAAATAATTCTTCAACAGCTACTTTAGGTGGTCCCTTTTGTTTAAATAAATTTTGTGGGGGCCTATAAGTATTAGCGGTAGAAGTACTCATTGGAGTCTGCTTGTAAAAGCTCGTGGAAGGTTGTGGATGACGATTGAAATTTTGATTATTAGGAGATTGGATTTGTCTATGAATTAGTTGATTATTCGGTCTTTGGTATTTATTAATTTGTCTATTATTAGAATGTTGTCTATTAATGAAATGTTGTCTATTATTTACGTGTTGGGTGCTTGAGATATGTATGAATAATTATTAAATGATTGATTTGTTGGTGATTGATTATCCGAATTATTATATTTTGGAGGGGGACGATTTCTTTGATTTTTTTGTGTTCTAAAAAAATTTGCAAATTCAATTTGAGATCTTTCATTGTCCAAACGTTTACATTCGTACAATGCTTGCTCAAGAGATTCTATTGAAATATGAAGCAAATGGTCTCTGTAAGGGTTTAACAGACCTGCCTTAAATACCATAAGGGCTTAATCGGTATACATGATTGCTTTAGAGATTCTAATTTCTTCGTTATTTGAATTAATAGCTAAATGTTCTATAAGAACTTGTAATTTACGAGTGACGTCATGAAATTCTGAAAATGTTTGAGGGTGTGATTGAATTGAATTATTCAGGTCGTGAGATAATATTTCTTCTGACCTAGGATCACCAAAACGACTTGTAAGGGCTGTTTTTAAATCAGACCAATTATCAAAAGATCTATTTATAATTATCACCTTATCTGGACCTAATAATTTAGATTTTACGACAAAAGAGAGTTAAATAAAGCATTATTTTCAGTTTTTAGTAGATTAATATATTTTTCTGATTGTCTAATAAAATAGGCCAAATCTTTCGAACCACCATTATAGGTTGGGACGAGATTGTTTGCCATAGATAATTCAATTGGAGAAATTGTGGTAGAAATTTCGGTAACAGTGTTCACATTACGTTCTACAGATATCGGAGATCTGGATCTATCACGACTGTGTGACATAAGTTTATTAACAAAATCAATGTTTAAATAAGAGTGGGTAATATAATTTTATGATATAGTTTTATACCAATTTATTAATTTAAATAAACGATTTGGTTTAATACAGCAATAGTAAATTAAATAAATATATATTAATGGAGAAAAAAAAATATTCTATCAATTATAAAATATTAGCCAATAAATCAAAATAAAAGAAAAGACTTACAAAAGGATACACAGGAGGATCATCTGTGAGCTTCTTTTATTGTATTGGATTCACTGAGTTCTGGACAACCGTCTTTTTCACTAAAGGAATAGTTCGCTTGCAGTTTCTTGCTTCACCAGAGTTATGTTCGAATACTGTCTAAATTTCTTAACAGAAAACAGATGTTTACCGAACTGAAGGGGTGTTTTTCTACTAACAGTATCCTGTTCGCAGCGCCAGTTAATTTTTTAAAGTAGAAAATATACTTTTTAAAAAATTTATTTTAACTTAGGTGACAACTTACTACTACAATCGTTAAAAGTGAAGTGAACAAAAAAATGATATAATTACAAACAAATAATAAAAATACTGATTTTGATTAAATACAATATTCATGTTAACAGCATGTTAACATGAGTACAAATGTTTTTGATGACTTTAATAAAGTAGTATTACTAATAATATAACATGTTCTCGTGGGAAGCGTCCAGTCAGCAAATACATAGTTATGTGTCTATATGACTCGCGTTTATGCAACCATATCTAGGTATTTTATAAATCAAAACACTGCCATTCGATTGAATAAATTGCAATATATACAGTGACTATAAAATATAAAAGCGGTTTTTCAAGTATCCCCACAAAAAAGATCAAGTAGTAGGTAGTGAGATAGTAAACAAACAATTAATATTTTTCTTACTTACTGATTATTTACAGACTTTAATAATAAAAGAATAATGCGAAATTTATCAGAAATATAACGGATTTAAGGACTCTTATTGGATGGAACGAAAACGAACATATGAGGAAGCAAGTAATTTTTTATCGACATAAACTCAATTCTATAAATAGATCAACAGTATCTTGAATAATAAAGAAATTTGATGAAACTGGTAATGTATCCTATTAAATGGTCAGGAGAATCTTAATGTATCTAAAAGTGAACTGGCAAAAATTATGACATTTTTAGACAGTCTGTAGAGTGTATTTCACATACAAATAACTTACTTCCAAACACACACCAAGAATTATCTGAAGATGATTTTCATCGCCTATTAGAATTTTGCGAAACAGTAATGAAGAAAATAAGGAACCAACCCAATTTTTTAGATTTTGTTGTATTCAGGTTTTGTGAACTGGATTCATAGACAAAAAATGAATGGTAACAAACCATTTAGTTAGCCCTTTTTGATTGAAGATATTCTGACCGGTACCAAATATCTCGATCTTCTCCAAAATCAAATTATACCTGAGGTAAATCGTTTGTTTCCAAACATGAATGTATATTTTCAACAAGATGGTGCACTTTCACGAAGCAACATATAGACGTGAATTGGTCGAAGAGGTATGATAGAGTGACCGAGAAGATCAATCGATTTGACACCACTTGATTTTTTTCTGTGGGGTTACTTGAAAAACCGCGTTAATTTGACAGTCCGACTAACCTTAATGATTAGAAGATCACATATGTCGTAAAATGCAGGGAATTTCTGTAGAAATGATAAACAATTCTATTTTATGATAGATTGTATTATCATCAACAAACAAAGAAACACTTTTACCATCTTACTGTAACGAAAAAATTGTAATTTAGTTTATTTCATACTGTAATTTAAACGTAACTTTACGTACTTGATTCTGTAAAATAGAATTTTACCGGATAGTAGCACGAAATTTATTTCATTACGTGCTACTGTACTGTAATGAAATTTGACAGACTTCTACATATTAAAAACTCCGTTAGGTTTGTAACATATGAATAAACATTTATTTAAAATCAACAGCCAAATAAAAAACAAAACTTACTTATTGCCTATATTAAAATTAAAATTGAGCTTTTTAAACATAAATTTAAATGTACAGGGTGAGATACGCAAGTCTGGCATCGTCCATGATCTATATTTTTAATGAAACACCCTGTATATTTTAATTATTTTAAAAGCTCCTTAACTATTATGAATTGTACAGGGTGGAATTTTGAAATTATAATTTTGTTCAAGATAATAAATACATTAAATTGTGAACATAATGTTGTGCGAGTACGCCCCTGGCGCTATGACCCAGACGCGAGACAGATGATGCGAGAATATTCCAGAATATACGTTTCTTTCAACGGCGCTTGATGAGCGAAGCGTAAGAAGCATCTAGACGATTCCCAGAATAGACTGGAGTATACTCGAACACTATTTACCTATATAAAGGGCCGATTCGAATATTTTGAGTTAGTTAGTTAGTAGTATGTTGTTAGATAAATGCGAATAGAAATATTGTCTTACATAAATTAAAGTATTGTAAATAAATTGTGTTATATAAATTAAACAGTGTTAGTGATTTAAATAGTATAAAAATAAATTAAAAAGACTAGTAAAAATAAATAAACGTTACAATAATAATGTTTCACACTTTAAATAATGGTTTTATTTTTAATTAGCTGAATGCAGACCTCAAATTTCTTCACTATCAATATTTTTGGTTTTGTTAACATTTTTTGTCACGAATAGGTAAAAACTGTATAGATAACTATGCCAATATAATTAAACTAAATCGGTAAATAATATCTTCCATTTGTTGATGTGTTGACATTTAAATATCGTAGTTGTCAATCCTTAAACAAAAACTAATATCTTGCGAAGTGTTAATGAAATATTTAATTGAGACACCGGATTAAAATTTTAATGATGATTGGTTACGGTGATAGTTGCAGAAGTCAAGTTAAAGTGGCAAACGTATTTAATCACAGATATCCTCTTGGATAATTTGAAAAACTGACTTTTTGTTTATTTTTTGGAGATACTGCAGGTTGTGGTTTCACCATTTTCACTCAGGTGCAATAAAAAGTTTCCAACAAATATTTTTAAGGTTTAACAGAGTAGACACAAAAACTGTGCTCTAAATTCTATATCTAGTATTCTTAACGTCACAAGCATCTAAAAAACCATAGAAAAGAATACAAATGGAAAAAACAGCTAATGTTTGAACGCAACTCGAAAATTCAAATTCAAATTATGATGGTTTAGTATCTCGTAGTACCTCCTCTAGCTCTGATTACAGCTTGCATGAGTCTTTGCATGCTGTTAATTAAAATACGGAAGTAATCTTCAGGGATATTCTCCCACTCTTCTTGAAGTGCAATGCGAAGTTGGTGACACCGGTCGACTCCTTGCATTGCCATGCATGAGGTTGAAATCATCTCCAATAAATGGAGAAGAATGTCGTTAATGTATGAATGTGCTGTCAAAGCCCCCCCTTCTACAGAGACAAGGTCCGTACGGCCTGCTAATGATATGCCGGCCCGTACCAAAATGGAGCCTTCATTATGGCTTACATTTGGCAATAAACGTACAAGCTGCATACCGTTCACCTGCCCTTCTCCAAACACGTTGTTGACCATCTGATGAATATAGGCAAAACCTTGATTCATCTGTGAACAGTACAGCACTCTATTGCTCCAACGTCTATGCCAAGTGATTAGAGCAAATCGTAGCCTAGCTGTTCGATGACGTGGTAGCAATTTTGGTCCATGTGCTGGTCTACAAGCAGTTAAACCTACCTCCGCTAATCTTCTTCGAATTGTCCACACACTTACATCAACGTCGAGAACCTCTCTAAGTTGATTTCTTGCTTCAACAGACGTAGATGTGCGGTTTCGTAACGTACGTAAGGTTAGGAAACGATCATCAACGGCCGTTGTTTTTCGTTTCTTGCCAGATCCTGGCCTTCGTGAATTCCTACCAGTTTCTCTAAACCTTTGCACACATTTTCGAACCGTTGTGTGGGTGCAATGAAGGAATCTTGTAATATAACAAAAACTGCGGCCATCTGCCACAAGAGCTATAGCTTTTGCAGAATCTTCAGCACTTAGAGGCATCAGGAGACATACAAAACAGGACAATATCCAGAATAATTAAAAAAACTATGATACAATCACAAAAACTGACACACAGCAATGTTTATCTGTCAATGAAATTGATACGTTAGTTACATATTTTTGACAAATGAAAGAAATTGCACGATTTTACTTTTACCCTGTAAAATGGTGACAGGGTTTTATAAGGTAGGAGGGAAGCTTAACCTGAAACCTCCTGGAATTTCGGGTTCTATATTGTATGATTACCCTATCAATGAGCTGCAACAATTAATAGTAAGAGTATTAACCTAGTGTATCCGTATTGAGACCTGAATCATACAATGCAGTTGTTTTTTACATTTACATGGGGTTCTCTCCTGAAAAATGGTGTGATCTTTGCTGATATTTTAGAGAGAGGGCGATGCATATTAGATGTAAATTGTTGCTTTTTTATTTTGATTTAGAATGTATCTTATCTCTTCGAATTTCGGAAAGTTTGGTTGCATACTTTTCAAGTAATTAATATTGTTAAAGGTCCTTAATATTTCTATAATAAAAGACAAACTCATTACTAAGAGTGGGGAATCGGATTTGCTTTCCAAAAAAATTAGTTTTGATTTTAACGTTTCATTTACTTATAATGTTTTAAATATAAAAATGTTAAATATCAACATGTTTTTTTAAATTAATAAAATTAAATAAAATACTGTTTTCCTTGTGCAATGGTTTCTTTTGTGAACTTTATTAAGGATTAACGTCATTTATTATGTAAGTTAATATGATTTTATAATTTGTTAGCCATTATTTTCAATACAATACGTTTTTTTATAGTTTGACTTAAGAAGAAATAAAATATTTCGAAAGCTCTTAAAATTAACTTACAAGACTTTTACTCTGGTACATTCCTGTTAACTGTTTACCATTTTGGTTTTCAACCGGTCAGCCGACTACCCTTCAATTGCTTTATATATATACACTTCTTTTGCATAAAGCTAAAAATAGTGGAATTATTATTTTTTCGTGTTATTTTGTAATCAAAAAGAAGAATGTGAGGTTCGTTTTCGCACGATAACCTAACATAATGAGTAGTAACATTCCAATAAAAAATAAGAAAACTTCTAAAGTGGAGGGAGGGGGAACCGAGAGCGGGTAACTATTATGCGGTAATGATTGCTGGCGGGTAATTAGAGATTTCCATGTTGGTAGTAATCGTTGTCCGTTATCCGGTTAGAAAATAGGATTACCCTTCCGTATATCAAGGGTGTGACTGACAAAATTAGTAAGGTTTTCAGAACTGCCAATATCCAAATCATCTTCACACATCTTCACAAAAAAATCTCCCAATTGGTCCGCTCTGTAAAAGACAAATTTTCAAATGAAAGTCATGGTGTATAGGAGATCCCCTTTAGTGATTGTCCTCAAACTTACATAGGTCAAACCAACCGTCGAATTCAAACCAGAATTTCTGAATATTCGCTGTACGTAAAATAATTATCAAAAATGCCCTAGCCCACATACAATTCTAATAGGTCATACTATTGGCTCTCCTTTATCTTCCCCATTAGCTCAATTAGTAATGGAACAGTCTTAAAAGATTTAACCATTAACACCTCATTTTATAAAAGTTATGTAGATGACTGTTTAGCTGTCGTACCCTAAAATAATATTAAAAAATTCTTATAGCTTCCATCCAAAAATAAAATTGACATTAGAAATAGAAAACCAAAACACAATTAATTCTAGATACAACCTTAATTAGAACTAATGATAAAAAAATTAAAACCAAACTTTACAACAAAATAACATCATCAAGCCGTTACCTCAATTACAATTCCAACCATTCAAATTCCCATAAAAACAACGGTATTTCTGAACTAATAGACCGAGCAATTAAGTTAACTTCTCCAGAATACCAAACAGAAATTATAAAACAAGTCACAAATATTTTAAAAGATAATCATTATCCAACTGACAGTATAAAACGAAACTTGCAAGAAAAGAATACAACCTATCAATAAAACCTAAAACACCTATGTTAAATAATAAATATATTTTAATGGCATACACCAGCAACCTATCAGAAAAACTCAGTAACATATTTGCTAAACATGAAATCAAAATTTCACACAAAGCTCAAAATACTCTAGCACCATTACCTATTTACCAACCTTAAAAGTAAAATTAAAACAAACAAAGAATCGAATGTAATCTACTCCATACCTTGTTTAAACTGCCCAATAAATATGAAGGAATTACCACTCAAACAGAACCCGATTAAATGGCCATAAATACCCAAAAAATGCCTCGACCGCACTTCACAAGTATGAAAAAAATTTAAAACACAAATTTAACTTCAAAAACACTAAAATTTTAACTCAAGATCCAAAGTAAAGAAAATTAACATTTAAAGAAATGGTCTATATTAAATAAGAACCAAACGCAGTAAACAATAAACAAGATGTCAATAACCTAAGCCAAATATACCATAATCTTTTAATGTGAACATTTAGTAAATTATAGACCACACCATGTATAATATCGTAAATCTCGTTGTATGAAGCAAGTACCAACTAATCTAGATATAAATAATGTTATTTTAATTACTATTTATAAGATTTTATTTATACATTATATATATTTTTTTTATTATCTGTATTGTAAACGATCTGTACTGGTATTCTCGTAAAACGATACGTTTTTGGTACGCTAAGCGAAACGGCGAGAGCTCAGCTCGCTGACCGACTCGTCGACCAAGAGCAGTTAGCCAAACGAATCGCCATGCGAAACGACTAAATCGATTTCGCACATTTTGGCATCGCTGATTTTACCAATGTTCCGAACCTATTACTAATTTGACATTTGTCGTAGTGATTTAACCTTACATCTCTTAATATTATTATTATTATTATCCTTTATTCTCCTCTGTAGGGTCTTGGTATATACGGTCACTTGCGGACTATTGTCAAAACAAGTGATCGTGGTGATTCATTATGACAATGTTTTTCGGAAGAGACTGCATACCGACAGTATTACTGAATGCTGCATTGTCGAGATAATATGTTGTGGTAATCCCAGGTCTTTGACGTGTTTGGTAGTTGTCCTGGGCACGACTCCTGTAGTCGAAATGATTATTGGGTGGATCTTAACTTTTTCTACGTTCCATATCTGTTTGATCTGTTGGGCTAGATTTTGGTATTTTTGGGTTTTCTCATTGTATGTTGTTTGGATGTTGTGACTGTTTACCACTGCGTAATCTATTAGGTAGGCTACTTTTCGGTCTGTATGGATGGATCGATTCCAATACAGGGTGTTATCTTCGTTTTCTTTGACGGGCGTAGCTGTGTATTTCCAGTATGGAATGTCCGTTGTTATTTTGAATGTTTCCTCTTCTACTGCTTGGTGTATGATTTTGCCCATGTTGTCATGTCTAATGGTATATTCGTTTTGGCTTAGTTTGGGACATCCTGCTAGTATATGTTGAGTTGTTTCTGAGTAAGTATTGCACCATCTGCATAGGTCATTTGGCATGTTGGGTTCTTTTGTTATATATTTGCGGTAGTTTTTGGTGGCTACAACCTGGTCTTGGATTGAGATGAAAAAGCCTTCAGTTTCTGGGAAGAGTCTGCCTTCGGTAAGCCACTTGAGCGACTCTTGAATGTCGACATAGTCGTGACTTATTTCGCTGGGGTATCTTCCGTGAAGTTCCTTGCTTCTCCATCTTTCGAGTTTTGTGTCTATGATGATATGATATTATTATTATTATTATTATTATTATTATTATTATTATTATTATTATTATTATTATTATTATTATTATTATTATTATTATTATTATTATTATTATTATTATTATTATTATTATTATTATTATTATTATTATTATTACTATTATTATTATTATTATTATTATGGTAGGTCTTCTCAGTTGTTCTCTGATGTCGAACCTCTGGTTACTGTGATGATACTGGCAGGTTGGTACCAAAGTCAGTACCATAGTAGGTTATTGGTTGTCATTTAAAAATCTTCTGACGATGGAACAAGTATTGATTATGATGGACTTTTGCATTTGTATGTAAATATTCTTGTCGAGATCTAGTGTGTTGATGCTCTTATGTATTTTCTCGGGTACAACTCCGGTTGCAGATATTATTACTGGGACCACTTGAACTGTATGTTGATGCCACATTTGTTTTATTTCTTCGGCTAATGGTAGGTATTTTTCTATTTTTTCCGCATATTTCTTTTCAAGGTTGTTCGTGTTTGGAATAGCTACATCAATAAGATAGGTCTTTTTTGACTGCTTAATTGTTAAAACTAGGTCTGGTCTATTGTATGGTCTTGTTTTATCTGTAATAATACTTCTATTGTAATATATTTTTGCTTCTTCGTTTTCTTCTACAGGCCGTGGCTGTGTTGTATACCATGGGTTGTCATGGTTGTCATGTGGTATTTTTTCATTAGGGCTTGGTGGATTTGCTTACATACGTTGTCATGGCGTTGGGTGTATTCGTTACTTGCAAGTGCAGTACATCCACTAGTGATATGTTCAATTGTTTCACCTGGTCTAAAGCATCTTCTATACGTATCTATTGTATCTGGTATTTTCAGTATGTGTTTGCTGTAGTTTCTTGTTTTAATTATTCTGTCCTGGATTCCAATCATTAACCCTTCAGTTTCTGCGAATATTCCTGATGTTCCTGTTAGCCATTTGTTTGTTCCATTTTGATCTATGTTGTTTCCTTCTATGATTCTTCTGTAAGTGCCGTGTATTTCCTTATTTCTCCATCGGTTGATCTTTTCTTGTTCTGTTTCTATCTTTGGTATTAGTTCTTTTTCTTTTAGTTTCAGCGGCGAAGTATCTATATACGTAATAATTTGGTGCAGCAGTGATTCTTTTGCTTTTTTGTAAAAGAATTCTCGTAGACTTTTTATTTGATAATTGTGGAGGTTTTTGATGTCGATGAATCCTCGGCCTCCTACCTTTCTTGGAAGATGAAATCTTTCTATAGCTGCCGTTTTATGTTGTTTTCTTTACTTTGTTGTTGTAGTTCTGAGAAGTATGTTTAGGTTATTTAGTTCTGTTTCTGTCCAATGAATTATCCCGAAAGAGTAAAGCAAAATAGGAATGGCAAATGTATTTATGGCTGTTACTGTATTCTTTTCGTTAAGATGTGATTTTAGTATGTCTTCGGTTCGTTTCCTGAATTTTAGTGTAATTTCTTCTTTTCTGTTTTTTTGAGAAATAAGTGGGTTTTGGTATAGACCTAGGTGTTTGTAATTTTCTTCGTTATCCAGTGCTTCTATGTATTCTCCTGTTTCTAGATCTATTCCTTCACTTTCTTGTACTTTACCTTTTATTATAGTACATGTTTTACATTTGTCCAGCCCGAATGTCATATTAATATCTTCACTAAATGTTTTTGTAAGTCTAATGTTATCTTCTAGTTCATTTTTAGTGCTTGCGAACAGTTTTAGATCATCAATGTAGAATAAATGGTCTATTTTTATATTGATTTGGTTTGCAGAGATATTATTATTATTATTATTATTATTATTATTATTATTATTATTATTATTTTTATTTTTATTATTATTATTATTTCTTCCTTTTCACATAGTCTTGGCTATGGATTCCTTGGTTAAGAAACACCGGGTACACACCGTGCACCTAAGGTGTCTCTATTTATCTTTGGTGTTGTTAAAAATATTGTTTTATTATTATTATTATTATTATTATTATTATTATTATTATTATTATTATTATTATTATTATTATTATTATTATTATTATTATTATTATTATTATTATTATTATCATTATTATTATTATTATTATTATTATTATTATTATTATCTTTTTTTCTGCTCGACTTATAGTCGGTATTTGTCCGGGACTCAACAAGAGTCCTAGGGATTCCTTTTATATTTTATGTTAAGATCCTTCGTAGAATGTGGGCAGATCCTAGCAACGTAATCTTCTGTGCTTCGTATGCACTTGGTTTCCCTGGGATCATTTCCAAGTATTTATAAAAGTCTTTCTTGATTGATCTTGATTGATTATTATTATTATTATTATTATTATTATTATTATTATTATTATTATTATTATTATTATTATTATTATTATTATTATTATTATTATTATTATTATTATTATTATTATTATTATTATTATTATTATTATTATTATTATTATTATTATTATTATTATTATTATTATTTACGTTACGAGTTTTACAAATGGCTAAAAAGTATATATCACCAAATAAAAAAAAACTTTACTTGAATTCCTTGAGAATATTAATAATAGAGACATAAAGCAATTCTAAAAATTTATCACGTATCCTTATCCGTATACGTAACGTAACGGAGATACGTAACTAATCAAAAAGAAGTATAAAGCAAATGAATTTGTAACGTAACGTAACCATTCATGTGTTTTAATTTTTGACCTAAAAAAATAGCCCCGATATCTCCCTTAACTAAATAATGTCGTCATTGCCATTGTAATAGTATATTCTACAACCCAGAGTATATCATAATTATCATAAAAAATCACAATGAAACTAAATTTTATTTTCAATTAAAAATAACAACATAATTCTTAAATACTATTCTTATATGATTTAAATATTGATTCTAATTCACTTTCAGAATCGAAGCTCATGATTTCAAATAAATACTTCTAGAGCAAACTGACAATTCACAAGAATCGTCAAACTAATGAAACCTGGGCACTAGATAAAAATGGTGAAACGTCAAACTAATGAAACCAGGGCACTAGATAAAAATGGTTTTTAAATCCAATTTAATTTTTTAATTTATATTTTTATTAAATGAAAAGTTGTATTCTAATTATAAAAATAATTCTTGTTGGCTTTTATTAATAATTTAAAATCGTAAAAACATTATATACCTATGCAAGCGCAAAAAAAATGGTTAAAAATATAAACGTCACTTTCGTCACTAGAGACGAAAATATATTCTCTCACTTGCAAAGGAAATCGCGTTTTCGCTGAACGTTTACTATTACAAAATAACGTCATTTTATATAGTGTTGTAGATAAAATATTTTTTTTCTTTTTAAATCTATTATCACATATCACAGAAATGTCACTTTTGTCGCTTAATCGTTGAAAAACGAGATCACGGAACACAGTAATGCGATACGTAGGTTAGGTACGTGTGACGGATTGATACGTTTCACGTAACGTAACGAAACCCACGTATCGCTTCTGCACATGCGCATTGCGATACGTATACGGATACGTAGTGATTTTTAGAACTTCTTTATGTCCCTATTATTTAGAACACGTAAACGTAAAAATATCTGATTTTTTTTATATAGGTACCTACCTAACAACAGCAGTAACTCATAAACAAACGAACCAATGTCTTTTTATATGATCAATTATTGTACAATAACCTAAATATTCAATTACAATGTTTAAGTGATAAAAAGAACCTACGTTGACTCTATTGTTAATAGCGTCCACTCTACTTCTTAGAGGGAGAAAAGGATGTAGAGTCTCTTCTAGGTTTTCTACATCTTGCTTTTGAAGTCTATAGAGCTTTATAAAATTTTGGTCAGAAAACTGAATGGATCCTCTGGAAAAAATCGCTGCCGTTCATCCTCATCTTCCTCATCTAGAGTATTCCCTCCTATATATAGAAGAGCCACGTATACTTATAAAAATTGTAATAAAATAACACAAACCACTCAATTCTACTAGAATGAAGTAATGACCACAAGTAATGACCGAAAGTGTGTCAAAATTTTAAAGTCGAAGAGCAAAACAGCTACCAAATGGTAGGTGTTTTGAAAACGGTCACCGTATGCCGTACGCATTTGGACTACGCTAACCGTTTAACAAACCCGAATACTATTTTTGACAGTTTGAATACTTGGTATGCGAATTTTACGTCACAATGCGCTCAGCGAATACGAAACGCTGACCGTTTTCAGTTACGAGAATACCCGCCCTGATGTATTTTAACTTATAATAATATCACAAGAGCATAGATTATTTCCGGAAAAGACACGAATAGTCGCGAAGCGACTCGGGATAATTTTCTTACTAAGATAACAGTAACCCTTTTGACCTCCCTGAATATTGATTTACAAAGCTTTTCCGATTAAACAAAAGCACATGTCTGGAAGAGAAAACAAGAAGGGATACCATTCCTTTTCAGGGTAACTACTTCCTGTTTAGTTTTACATAATATTTGCAGGAAATATTCTTTGGAAGCTTTAGATTTAGATAATGGACTTTATTATGAGCTAGATATTTGGTAAAAACATTAAAAATCAGAATAATAAAAACTAAAAAAACCATTAATTAAAAATCAGTTACAGTAAAATTATTTTTATCTTTTTAAACTATCGTTAAGTCCTAATATTATGAGGGAAACTTCTTTATATGGATTAGCCATTTCATTTGACCTCTGGGTGTTAAATTTTGCTTTTAGCACTATATGTAAAAGAAAAAAAATGTAAATTTGTGGGTGCATTTTGCCTGTATTAAAACTGATATTTTTCCTAAATAGTTGATTTATAACTAGATTTGCTTTTTAGAAGTTTTCTTATTTTTTATTTGAATGTTAATACTCATTTTGTTAGGTTATCGCTAACCTCACATTCTTTTTTTTTATTACAAAATAACACGAAACAATAATATCAGTATTGTCAGCTTTAAAATCAGAAATATTTGTGTAATAATATTATGAAATGGATTACGAATTTACCTTCAGCACTTCGTCGCTGATGTTCCTGTGTTTTAACCAGGAAAGATGAGGCTTATTGGTCTGTATGACTTGGATGTTTGGTCGGTTACCCTACCTTAACCCTTTACCGTACCCTTGGGTTTTATTTCCTTGGCAGACTGGCATCAACATAAATCTCGCTTCAAGAAATATGCTGTTAAAGATATAGCAGAACAGCACACAATATTCTATTCTTCTGGGGTGCGTTTCGTACATGCACTGGAGTTCTAGGCTCATTGTAACCCCCTGAAGTGATCATACCAGGTTCGCTTCCTTCAGGTATTCTAGAATGGCCCTAATATTCGCTTTCACGATTTCCTCCTCCAAGAAACTGAATGCCAAAGGGTCTCTGTATAAGCCACTTAAGGCTTGAACAGTGACATATTACGTGAAGAGAAGTTTCATCTTCCTCACCACATTTTCTGCATGACGGGTCCCATTATGTTTATGTATTTTCGGAGATGGCAGTGTCCTGTAAGCAGTCCCATTGCCTTTCTTAGTTGGGCTCTACTTAGGCTTATTAGTTCTGTAGTTTTCTTCCTGGGTGGACCTGTTATGAATAGTCTGGATTGCCTGAGTCCAGGCAGTTCCATCCAGAGTTTCTTATGTTGTTCCCCTAACCGTTCCTCTATTATTCCCTTTACATGTCGGTATGGGAGCCCACATGTGGGGAGAGGTCCAATCAGGGTTTCTTCTGAAGCTTCCTTGGCTAGGAGGTCAGCTTTTTTGTTTTCCAAGGATCCCTGTTTGTCCTGGTACCCATTCAAGGATAACCTTGTTCCTTGGCAGTGCCTTGGCAGTGCTTCACTGTTTGTGCCGCAGTGTGTACGCTCTCTATTGCTTTGAGAGCTGCTTGGCTATCACATCTGATCCTGACAGTCCTGTTAGGGACTGCCTCGTTCAGGATGATTTCTGAGCATGTATTGATGGCAACCATTTCAGCTTGCAGGATAGTATCTACTGAGCCCAGGTTCTGACTATACGTCTTCCCTGTATTTTTATTGTAGATCCCAATTCCAGTGCTGGTCTCTGTACCAGACGGATTCATGTTGTTTCCTAATCTTGGCACGAGCCTCGTCCCTATCCGGAATATGAACCGTATATGGTTTCGTAAGTTCGTAGCAGATAGGTATTCTGTCTGAGGGCATGCTCAGTAACGGATTGTGTTCAATCTCTTTCGAGATTGTGGAATGGTACCTAGGGATTGCCCTGCCCCATTTGTTGTTTATTTTCAGCCTCTAAGCAGTTGCTAGTGCTTCCCTTTCCACAATAAGATGTAGTGAAGGTAGTCCCAGCACAACTTCCAGGGCCGCCGAAGGCGTTGTTCTCATCGCCTCGGTTATGGCTAGACAGGCTACTCTCTGTACCCTGCCTAGTTATCTAGATGCTACTGAGCATCTCGCTTTATGCTACCACATAACAGAACAGTAGGCTATGATAGGTGCCACTACCCTAGTATACAGCCAGTGCATCATATTAGGCTTAAGCCCCCACGTATTGCCCACAGCTCTTCTGCATGCCCAGAGAGCTCTTATCCCTTTATCTGTTGTGTTTCTAATGTGGTTGGAAAGGGTTAGTTTGCTATCTAGAATTATCCCTAGATATTTGACTTCCCCTTTAAACTTTAGCGATTGGCCCCTCATACGAAGTTCCTTTAAGTCAAGGTTCCTTCTGTGGGTGAACGCTATCACGGAGGTTTTTGCCGGATTAGTTGACAATCCCTCTTGTTAACAACACACAATAACTCTATTACGCCTAACGCATAGAGCTTACAAAGATTTAATCCGAATAAAGATTAAATAAAAACAGGGGCAGCATGCACCCTTGTATAACTTCTCTTAAATTTTACATTGTTTTGCCGATTTACCGTTAATTCAGACACCTGCTTGGTGTAATTTCCGTATCCAGCCGGTCGTGTTTCTTGCTGAAACAAATATGTAGGTCATTTTATGCGAAAACGCCCCTTAGCGGAGATATACATAAAGGTTATTTACGGGTGACCTTGACACACATGCAAACTTTCAAGTGTCTAGCTATCATAGTTATGAAGATATTGTTACTCAAACAACCGAACTGAGTATCGTTAGAATAAACGATGTAAACGTATCAAAAAAAGGAAGCGATAAGCGTAGATGAGTTGCATTGATGGAACCTGACCTAACCTAACCTGCTTTTTTTCGCCAATATTACCTTTCGATGATTCTTACGTCGTGACTATCAACTCATTCTTTCCTTAACATCTTTATTAACTAGAGTCGTACTCGATCGAATGCCTTTGTAATGGCGCTTTCCTGGGTGTTCCAAATTTACCACATTTGTTTTTAATCTTCTCGAACACTACCCTCAGGATTAAAGTGGTTAAGGGCCCATATGCGACAGGTAACCTTTAGACAGTGGAGACAAAATAGGTTGATGTGTATTCAGCCCAAAAATAAAACAAGTAAACAACACAATATATTTGCCAACAATCTCAGTAACAAACAAAAACAACAAGATTCTGTTATCGATTAATTGAAAGAAATGCAATACAATAATAACATATAAAAAAATAAAAATAATCTGCAACAAAAATTCTATTCACCAACAATTCCAAAAATAAAAAAAACATAAAGTCCAACCATTCTGGTAAAATCAAATACAACACATATATCTATCGGAGAAAAATAAACTATAACGGAAGGTCAATCTATACTGGTAGCAAAAAAAATAACGAATACATTGCGGAACAAATAAAATAAATAATTACACCGGGTTTATTTAACAACATTAATACAATAATAATTATATTTCCAATTTAAATTATACCGATAGAAATTAAATACACTATCAAAACAATTTCAATCACAGAAAATAATATTTCACAATATTATACTATTGATAAATTGTTTGTTAAAAATTCATTTATTGGAAACTAAATAGTCACAATAATACAATCAAAAAATCGTTTTCATGGCTACGGTAGTTAATTAGCACAAAGAATAAAAAATAAACAACAAAACATATATTTTACAATAACAAAATCTAGCTACTTTAATAAATTCCGGCTAATTAAATTAACATATTTATATATTTATATATATATATATATATATATATATATATATATATATATATATATATATATATATATATTGAGATAAATAACTAAGATTTAAAAATTTAATAAGTAAAACTTACCTCAATGATTTATAATAAAAGGATATCTTAATAAGTTTCATCGAATCATCAGTTACTTTTTCTTTATTACATCTAAAGTTTTCAATATTATAATTTTCAATTATAAACATTCAAATAAACAGAGAATGTACTTGACAAACTTATCTTGGACAGGATCCATAGGTTGTTATTTAATCACAATCAAATATTTCCAATTCATAAATAAGTCCAAATTCATATAACAATTCACCATTGACCTAGTTTTCTTTTCAAATTCAAATTTTAATCTGAAACAATAAAAAGGAAATAAAAATTAAAACTATTAATGGTTTTCATATGTTTAATAAATAAACATGTAATTTTATGTAGTTTAAATATAAGTATTTAAATTAGTATTATAAAAAGGAAGTACTTACAAAGGTATAAGGAGACCAATTGCAGTCTTCGATATTGAACAAATAAGTATTCCAATAGATCATGCATACCTAAAAAACCCACAAGAACAATTAAAAACATGTAACAAATATAGTGAAATATAGAAGTAAATCATCCATAGCACAAATGTGACTGATTGGTAAACGAGGAAAAATATCAAAATCAATGTCACAAAATTTTATTTGTTATAAACAGCAACTAGTTTCGGCCTATCAATAGGCCATCATCAGGCTAAAAATTAAAGAAAGTGAAAACATTACATATCAAAGAATCAGTATAAACCTACCTTAATTACTATAGTTGTGATTGAAAAATAACAACTTCTACCATGCTTGCACATAGCAAAATTTATGTATATCAAAATTGTGTCATTGAAAAAAGGAAAGCATTAAATGAAGAAAATAATGATTAAAAATTAAATATTAAAAACTAAAAACTAGGTGAGTACCAACTCATTAAACCTAGTTGAGTTATTGGCTAATAACAGGAAGAAAACTGGAATAAAGCTTAGGATGAAGGTACCCAAAAGCTTGAAAAACAAAAGAGAGTGAGTATGAGTAGTATTTGTAAAAACCGCAAGAAAGGAGAAAGGTCAAAGACCCATTGGCAGATGCATCATATCTGTCATTGTAAGTGAAGAAATGAATAAGAAAATAATATTCAAAAAGGTAAGAAGAGTTGAAACTGTGTCGAATATAAGCATCAATCTCAGGATGAGGGCAAGAATAAACCCGCAACAAATTATCAGTTGATGGGTCGTAACACGTGGTTTCAATCCTAAACCACCAGTGTAAGAGCACCAGCAAGTAAATGAATCCAAATTCGGCAAGAAGAACAATAAACTGTTACGGCAAATAAAACACCGAAGATATGTGATAGCGCAAACTAAATGAGTACTCAGATTACAATGAAAGTAAGTGACATACGGAAATACATAGACATAGAACATGAAAATGCCATAATCAAGTTTAAGGAGCACAGGACACCATTCAAAGATGGAACAAATATTGCAGATGTCGAAAAATTAGAACGAAATTGCAAGCATAGTAGAAAAAACATTAAGTAGTATTAACAAATGCATAGTGAAACTAGTTAGAATCTAAAGTAAATATAACAATTAAATGATAAAAAGTTAATACATTGGATTATTACAATATTCAAATTAAAAGAAGAAGAAATAGGTTAAGGAATACAACAATGTAGTGTATGACAACATAACCATTGAAATGTTAATAATAACAAATAAAATTGAACATATAAAGCAAATAAGCGACCATGTGGAGGAGAAAGCCAATCAAGAATTAAAAAGGTAAGCTAAGAAAAATATAAGGGTCCCTGGGCTTCAACTGTTCATTCAAACAAACAATAGTACTATCCCTCGAAACTTCATGAATCTCAAACATCTCCAACAGGTCCATCCTCGGTTCCTTGAAACATCTATGCAATCTGGTCACATTGGTATGAGAAAAGTTATGTCTTTCAGAAATAATATGGTTCGCAAAGGCAGAAGGAGAATTAGGAGGATAAAAATGTTTGTACCTATCGACATGGCTACGATGTTCTTTGATTCTAGTGCCCAATAGACGTCCAGACTGTCCAATGTAAACAGCATTACAATCATCACAGCACAATCTATATACACCTGGTGTACGTAGAAAAGGTACTGAATCTTTAGTATTAACCAAACTAGTACTCAAGTTATTAATTGTTTTGTATCCAAACTGAATATTGTGTTTTCGTAAAACCTGTCCAAATTTGTAGGAAATAGGGCCGAAGAAACTCAAAGCACCCACATAAGTATTAGCAACCGAAGAGGAATCATCCTGAACAAAATAAAAACCTAGTCTAAATCTAATAAAAAATTTATTGTAAAGTTTATCAATAAAAGAAAGGGGGAAGTTATTATTGATGGCAATCTGTTTAATAATGTTGATTTCTTTGGAAAAAGCTGATGGGTTAAGAGGAATATTAAATGCTCTTTAGAATAAACTGTTAAATGCAGCTAGTTTATGTGAAAAAGGATGGTTAGAATAAAAATTTATAACTGAATCTGTAGTTGTGGGTTTTCTATATACTCCAAATTTTAGTTGTTGGGTAACCGAATTCCTGGTAATAAGCAAATCAAGGTAAGCAATACAACCGTCAACCTCCATCTCAATAGTAAACTTAATACGAGGGTGGAGACTATTAATATAGTCTAAAAATTGAAAAGCATCCTGTTCACTACCTTGAAATAGAACAATGCAGTCATCGACATAACGGTAGTAAAAAATTATATGTTCCTGGAAATTAGGATGAGTTAAGTACTGTGATTCTAGATTATTCATAAAAATCTCTGCAAGAAGTGGACTCAAGTTTGAACCCATAGCAAGACCAGTAGATTGTCTATAAAAATTATTATTGAACTGAAAAAAATTTTGATCAAGAGTCAATTTAAGCATTTCAACAATGGTATTTTCATGTTCTATGTCTATGTATTTCCGTATGTCACTTACTTTCATTGTAATCTGAGTACTCATTTAGTTTGCGCTATCACATATCTTCGGTTTTTTATTTGCCGTAACAGTTTATTGTTGTGATCACTTGTGTTAAGGACATTTTTGCGTGGGTGATACACGATGCAGCTTCTTGCCGAATTTGGATTCATTTACTTGCTGGTGCTCTTACACTGGTGGTTTAGGATTGAAACCACGTGTTACGACCCATCAACTGATAATTTGTTGCGGGTTTATTCTTGCCCTCATCCTGAGATTGATGCTTATATTCGACACAGTTTCAACTCTTCTTACCTTTTTGAATATTATTTTCTTATTCATTAGATATGATGCATCTGCCAATGGGTCTTTGACCTTTCTCCTTTCTTGCGGTTTTTACAAATACAACTCATACTCGCTCTCTTTTGTTTTCCAAGCTTTTGGGTACCTTCATCCTAAGCTTTATTCCAGTTTTCTTCCTGTTATTAACCAATAACTCAACTAAACTCAGGTTTAATGAGTTGCTACTCACCTAGTTTTAAGTTTTAAATATTTAATTTTTAATCATTATTTTCTTCATTTAATGCTTTCCTTTTTTCAATGACACAATTTTGATATACATAAATTTTGCTATGTGCAAGCATGGTAGAAGTTGTTATTTTTCAATCACAACTATAGTTATTAAGGTAGGTTTATACTGATTCTTTGATATGTATTGTTTTTACTTTCTCTTTAATTTTTAGCCTGATGATGGCCTATTGATAGGCCGAAACTAGTTGCTGTTTTTAACAAATAAAATTTTGTGACATTGATTTTGATATTTTTCTTCGTTTATAGTGAAATATAGTGAACTAATCCTCATATCTAAACTTATGATAGAATACTTAGATAGTGAATAGTGAAATGACTATTGAAAAGCCTAGTTTATAAACATTAATAAAACACATTTTATGTAACAAAAATGTATGTAGGATAATTAAGTAAGTTTTTTATATTAATTGTAAGCTGTGAGTCTTTGATAACACTGAAGTTCTCATCTTTTATAGTGTGTAAGTAATACAAATAATAGAATCTCTTAAAAGTTTAAATTTTAGTTGTTGGAGTTTAAAATAGTAGTTATCAGTTAAAATAGGACTAGTTTAATGGATTTATAGTAATTTTAAGTACAATTTATAGTTTTAATTCAACTTTTGAAAGTCTAGAATAAATTGACAGCTCAAGAAATTTGTCTATTTCAAATCCAAAATTTCATAGGTAAAATTCAATTAAAAATTATATAAATGGATTTTTAGTAAATATAAGGATAAGAACTTACTGTACGTTATCAAAGATACTATTAGAATTGTAAATTTATTACCTCGATATTCGAAAATTTTGGTTACATTTTGGACTTGTCGAACAATTGAATTCCGATCTGATGTCATATTTGTCATTTTCCTGGAAGCCTATAAAAAGGCCAAGAAATCGATGATTCACTCTCTTATCACTCTGGTAGCAGCTGCATTAACATCGTATGTATCAATTAATTACTAAAAAAAGTTTGCATTAATCAAAAATCATGCATAAAAGTATTTTAACAATATTAAATTACTTACCAAAGTAATAAATTGTACAAAACAAATACGGATTCCAATAGAATTTAAAAGATTAAATTCGAGCTTCATTTCCACAACGAGACCTTGGTAGTCATCTTGTCATTTGTATTTCCGATAGCAGACGAAGGAGAAGCCGATCTCAGTGTTCGTTACGTTCCGTTTGACAATTGCAATTATTCAAAAAGACTTTGTAATACAAGGTACGTCCGATATTTAAGGATTTATATTTTTGTTTTTATTTTGTTGTGACTGTGAATTAATTTTTTGTATATCATCTCCATTTATATCACATCAGAATATTTATATATTTCACTGTAATAAGCATATGGAAACCAATTGATAATTTTTATTTTTGTATGAGTTCTTTGAGAAACATTTATAATTAAATTCATTGTGTTATAATTTTTAAATATTTATTTTAATTTGAATCCTACCCAAGATAAGAGTCGGATTTTAAAATTCAATCTTAAATTAAGTAGACTGAGCTAGTTTAAAAATTTGATAAGGCAACTATAGAAATACAAAAGAAAAAGTAAACTTTATATCAAATTAAATAATATTAAATTATAAAACTCAACTAAAACATCAGATATAACATAAAAGAATTAAGAAGAATATTATTAAAACTATTAAAATAAACAATTTAATAAGTATAAAATTAAACACTAATAAAAACTAATTAATAAAACAACAAAATCAAACTAATTAAATTATTATAAATTGACAGAACCAATTTGGGGCTATTGATAAATTAAAGCAAACAAATTAAAATATAAAAATCACCCTAAATAAATCATTTCAATATATATATATTTAATAAAATTCAGATTATATCTGTGGCAGCCAGTAACATAGCAGACCAGTAGCGTTGAATGAATAAATATCAATTCAATGCCAGTAGTGAGAGGCGGAAAAATGTTTTAAGTAGAAAAGCTTCCATAAAGCAGTAAAAGCGGTAAAAGGCATAAAACCGGTAAAAACCTATGAAAAGGGTGAAAAAAGAAGAGTATCAAAATCTCATTTATTGTACTAACCCTTTTTCTGTGGAAGATCATCTGACTAAGAATTATAAATAACTATTCCTTTAAACTTAACTCCCACGTTTTATTAAAAAATTCGCTTTTAAATTACAATCACAGCGATTTCGCAAGAATTAGCATCGGCTGATTGACATATTTAACTTTTATTTTGTTTTTTTGTCGATTAATAACAATATTAAAACCTAGATGTTACTAGCCCTAAGGGAAATAGGTACATCCGGAATGTATTGGGTTTTTAACGATGTAAAAGCGGAATATACTCGTTGTTGTGCTTTGTGGCATAGTTGAATACTAAATTTATTTACTAACCCATACTTTTTGGAAGTCCATCTTACTAAGAATAATAAAAAACTCTTCGTTTTAACTCAACTTCCAAGTTTAATTAAAAAAATTAGGTTTAAAATCTCAATTACAGCTGTTTCGCTAAAAACTAGCATGGTCAGATTAACATATTGAAGTAACACTTTGTTTGTTTGTAGCTAGGTACCCAATGTGGTTTAAGTAGTTAATGCTAGACCAAGTATGAAAGTAATAGGACATAACAATATTAAAGCCTAGATGTTATTAGCCCTATGGGATTATCCTGGATGTATTTCCCTCTAAGATCAGTAAAACTGTGCAATAATATAGAAAAACCAGGAAAAAACTATATCATGCTGATCTTTACAATAACTTAATATATTTCTGTTCGAATTATTACGTCTTATCTATGTATAAGTATGTATGACTAAATCAAAGTAAACAGTTTAATAGTGGAGAACTTCCAAGATTTAGGGCCGGTTTTTCAATCTCCAGCTAAGCAAATTTAGCTATCAGTTAATCCTTAACAAGGACTCAAAGTGTTTCTTTAACTAACTGTTAAGGTTGACTACAAGCTAACGTTTCTGTTATATTAGCAAACACTTCAAAGTCTCTGTTTGGATTTGTAACTAGTAGTTAGGAAGTTGTTTAACGGAAAAATGGAGATATTTGATTTTTGTATGAGTGATGATGATGAAGAAATATTGGAATACCTTGAATATGAAAGGAGACCATATATTGTTAAAGAAAGGTCGAACCCTTTTGAAGAGTTTTATGATTTAGATTTTCGCGTAAGATTTCGACTTTCAAAGGAAACTGTTATGTTATTATTAGAACAAATCGAAAATCAAATTGGAACACCCACAGACAGGTAAGCTTTTATTTCAACTCTCTTTTAAAACTAAAAATATTTTTATCTCCAAGTAACGGCATCCGTCTTTTTGCATTCAATAGTTGTTTTAAAATAATTTGTTAATTTTAATAACAAGGATTTATCAGATAGTGAAAAATTAGATATCCTGTTTTTCTTTGGTGTTTCCATTTGAAAATATAAAATTTTTAAAATAATACTCAACAAAATAAATAAAACTAATAAAAACAAAGATCTTCTTTTTCTATTTAAAACCATAAAAACTTAGGTTAACTCAACTAAATTGAACACAAAACAATATCTTTATTTACCGTTCTAAGAAATTAACAAACCAAACCAAAAAATCAATTTTACCAACCCAGCAAATTTAATGATAGCTGGCAGTTTCGTAGCTAAAAGTTAGATAGTGCATTGAAAAACGCCATAACCTTTAACAGAAACTTTAGCTGTTGGTCACGGTTAACTTTTGGTCAAGTAACAGAAGCTTTTAACAAGCGATTGAAAAACCGGCCCTTATTTGTTTATTAACTACTTTAAATTGTTGATATGCTAGATGTCTTTTCATTTCAAGTTCTTCGAGGAAATCTAAATTTTGTTTTTTATCACAAATATGTAGTATTTGAATGTCATTGGTATGTATGAGTGAGTATGGATGTTCAAAAACGTGTTTTGCATAGATTGACTTATCTGGTTGTTGTTATCTATATTATGCTCTGTGTTCATTGACTCTTCTTTCAAAATTTCTTTGTGTTTGACCTACATATACAGCATTACATTTTGAACAATTAATTTTGTAAACACCAGATTTTTTAATTTAGTTGTTACATTTCTTCTGGCACGCAACATTAAAACTCGGTCTTGATTTGGTGTTATCGCTCTTTGTGGTCCCAAATGCTGTTCACGAACACTACCTGTATTACCATATATTTGCCAAAGTCTACAAATAACACTGTTAACTTGTACCTATGGCCTCTGACACAGCGGTTAGAGAAGCACCAGCTTGTATCATTCCTACAACCCTTAACATTTGCTTCTCTGTTAAATGGTTTCTTTCTATGATTATTTAAATAAAACCAAGCACGAACAGTGTTTATTTTAAAGCTACATTTTCCGAATTGAATTTTCCACAACGAAATTTTAAACTAATATCAGAAAAATTATATAACTATATTCCTCAACATATTGTCGATAGTTATGTCTACGGCTTATCAAGAAACCGATGAAGTTGCAGAAATCGCCCACAACGTTCTCAGAACTTTTATCTTGTTGCAGGTGTTCATTTTTGTTTGCTGTAAAATTATAATATATAAAATTTCACTCTTTGTTCAGCTCTCATCCAATAAAGTTGTATTAAAGTTAATTCTGAATTTTTTTAAAAAGCTATATTTCATAAAGAAAATTATAATTGGCGCAGTCAGTAGGATTCGTGCAAGCTTTATTAATAAAAGCAAAAAGTATACAGTGCGTACCGTTGTTCCGGTTTCTCATGTATATGTGTAGAAACTTTCATGACTTTAACGTTCTAACGTTTTAAGTGGTCAAGAATTAACAACTGTAACGTTTCTTTCGTGAAAATTGGATAAGCAATCAAGGAGTCGGAGAAGAAGAACTTTGTATGAATTCTTCGGATTCTTACGCAGGCACAACCAACTGTGCAACATTATCCACCAGAAACTAGCCAACAAATATGGATTGTTGAATACTTTTACACCTTATTATAAGTACAATCCACAGGCAGTGCTTGAAAATGCAGATTTTAGACTCTACTACGATAGGTCTATTATCACCGATAGACAAGTGACGAATAATCGACCCGACATTGTAGTAGTGGATAAAAAAGCTAATTCAGTGCTGCTAGTTGATGTTGCAGTTCCAAACAACAATATTTTGGACAAATATAATGAAAAGATAGCAAAGTACACCGATCTTGCTATAGAAGTAGGGCAGATGTGGCATGCAGTGGAGGTGGTCTTCGTACTTGTGTACTTGTGTTGTCCTACTCGTTCGGCATTTTACAATGGACAAAGACCGAATTGGAAGATATTCAGAGAACAACCCGGACTATGATTACAAAGTACAGATGTCACCATCTAATATCGTCAGTGCTTAGAACAACACTACCGAGAAAGGAGGGAGGAAGAGCTTTATGCGATATAATAAATCTGTCATGGAAGCATAAAATAAATACTTGCCTCTAAATTTAGCAGACACTAATATGGATTTAGAAATAACAACAAATGCTGAAAAACAAACAAACAAAATGTAAGCTAAATGTCAATCTGACGATGCTAATCAGCGAAACGGCCGTCATTGTAATTTAGAACATAATTTTTTCAAATAAACTTGGAAGTTACGTTTAAACGAAGAGTTTTTTATTATTCTTATTAAGTAAAATTGGCCCAAAAAGCTCTACATTGTCGACATCATCACGACCTAAACCAACCACACATTGATAAAATTGCATCAAGATTTATAGCAGCTCTTCGAGTCCTATTTTCCAGAAGAAGTTTAGACCATCGTCGGGCTTCAAATCAGGTAGATCCCCCTCTTCTATTTCATGTGCTCCTAGGTATCTAGCCCTAGAATTCTGTAAGGCCGGGCATTCTGAGAATATGTGTACTGAGGTTTCACCCTCTTCCTCGTAGAATCTGCACTTTGCTTCATCTGCTAACCCTAGTTTCTTCATGTCGCTTTTGCAGTAGTATCTTAGATTGCCTTAGTCCTTCCTGCTGATTCCAGTACTTGGATTTTTCCTTCTCCATTTCTTCCATTAGTTTTCCTAAGATTGCTCTACTGCTGATCCCACAAGACGGTTCTGGTCCCAAATTTGGGGTTCTAGCTCCGTATTTTGCCAGCTTATCTGCTGTTTCGTTCCCCTCTATTCCTATGTGTCCCACCCCATAGGAGGGTGACAGTGTTCTTCTGGCTTAGTTCATTTAGTTTGCCTAGGCATTCCCCAACCATCTTCGAACTGATTATATTTGAGCTCAGCGCTTTGATGGCTGCTTGACTATCCGACATGATCACAATCTCTTGTCTGCGGTAGTTTCTTCCAATCTTGAATTCTGCTTAAAAGCTGCTCGGGTATGTGCCCAAGCACATGAGTATTTGGCTCTCGGTCCAAAAACTCCTATCCCAGTTCCCTCGTCTAGCTTGGAACCGTCCGTATACCACTTTATGACATTTTAGTTTAAATTCTGTATGGTGTCTTAATCCCATTAAGATTTATTACTTAACTTTGTGATGAATTTTCTCATAAAGTTGAATTTCTTTGGCATATCATCTTGGGGCATTTCCCAAGTTTGATCAAATTGAAGTGATCGAGGTTTTTCCTGATAATTCCTTCTTTGACCATTCTATATATTGTTTTCTTCCTTACACTTTCTAGCAGAATGTGCAGTGGGGTTGTTAAAACTTCAGTAGGATGTTCACTCTTACCCTGTATGGCTATACAGAAAAGTCGACACTGCTTCAAAAATACTTTTATCTTTTACAAAGAATAAATGTGACGTTCACAGAAAAATGTAATTTATTGACAACTCTCAATTTGACATGACATTAAGTATTAAATAATCAAAATAGTACTAGATTTCTTACACACTCCCACCTTGCGTTATTTGAATCTAATACTAATAACGCAATCAATATCTTTTAGGTTTCTTTACTAGTCTACCAGATCTCGTTTTTAACACAGGTTCATGAAAATTTTCAACTACGTTGGTTTTGTCTGGAACAGTCAAATCACGCTCAGCTATTTGTGTGTCAGGTCTAGTAAAATGTAAAATTTTCTTTTCCAGTAAAGATAGGCGTTGTACTGGTCTTAACAACTCACCAGTACTAGTCTTCAGCTTCACAATTCTTACTTTTCCGTCTCGTCCAGATATAATGTCTATAACACGACCTATCGGCCACTCAAATTTTTTCTTATTAAAGTCTCCTATTAAAACAATATCCCCGACATTAATTTCGTGATCTGATGCTACCTTGGAAAATAAGATTAGTTGACCCATGTATTCTGATTTGAATCTTCTATTCAAATCATTTCTCAATTTTAGACGATACTTTATCCTTTTGCTTAAATCTGTAGCTTCAATCATATCCAAATCAACTACGCCAATTTCTTTTATGTCCTGTAAGAACATCGCAGGTGTAAGAACTGTGAAATCGTTAGGATCTTCTGACATGTAGGTGAGTGGACGGGCATTTAAAATTGATTCACAATCAATGAGTATAGTTTGTAATTCTTCTAAATCTAGGCATGCATTTCTTAGAGTTTTTCGTAAAACATCTTTCAATAGTCTTATAAGTCGCTCCCACCAACCACCCCACCATGCAGCTGTTGGAGGATTCATTTTCCAATCTATTCTATGTAGTGTTGAACATTTTTCAGCAACTTCTGACCAATCGAGTTCCTGCATAGCATTTGCACATCCAACAAAATTGGTCCCACAATCTGTATAAATTGTAGAAGGTCGGCCTCTACGAGCAATAAATCTTAAAGACAGCAAAAAAGCGTTGCTCGATAAAGATGTTGTCATTTCAAGATGGACAGCGCGATAGACTGCACAAGTATATATAACTATCCAGGCTTTTTGTTTAGATTTAAGGTACAAAGGTCCTGTTAAATCTATACCTACAATTTCAAACACAGCAGCATCACGTACTCGGTTCTCTGGTAAACATATCGCAGGAGTTTTTACCTTTAAATCTTCTACAAATGATACAGCTAGCAATCACGGCTTTAACAGTGCGTCTACATTGAAGTATCCAGTAGTTTTCTCTCAATATACTCATCAGTCCTTGTGTTCCAACATGATTATGTTTTACGTGTTCTTCCATAATTAAACGCCTGACAACTTTGTGTTTTGAGGGAAGAACATAAGGGAAACGAAAATCTTCTGCATCAGGTCTATCTGAAATCTTTGTTCGTAGTCTAATTAGTCCTTCGTTATCAATAAAAGGGTACAGGGTCTGAAGTTTTTTATCTTGTTCTAACTTAAAACTTTCTTCCTGAATAAGACGAATAACTAATTTTCTAGATGCTTCTAGTTCCTCTACGGACAGAAAATTTTTCTTTTCAATATTTTGCTTCCTACAATTGTTTACAAAACGTCTAATCCATGCAATCAGGTTAACAATTTTGCTAAATTTGGAAAAATATTTGTAATACCATGTAAAGTCTTTTGTTGTGGTCAAGACAGAAACAACTGATTTTAAGCTTTCGCTGTTAATTTCTTCATCATTGCATTCAAAATTTTGATCGGGCCATTGTGAAATTGGACTATATAACCATTGAGGTCACTCCCACCATCTTCCATCAGCTAGTTAATTAGCCAAACAACCTCGTGATGGAAGATCCGCTGGATTTAACGTACCTGGAACGTGAAACCAGTCTTCAGGTTTCGAAAAACGTTTGATTTCAACAATACGGTTCCAAATGAATGGTTTCCAACGATCATTCCTCTTGATTCAAGATAAAACAGTTGAGGAGTCTGACCAAAAATACACTTTTAGCTGAACTTCATAGTTTGATTGAAAATTTTGATATAATCTGACTCCAATAGTAGCAGCTAAAAGTTCAAGGCGGGGTATAGTTAGTTTTTTAACCGGCGATACTCTCGATTTTGCGTCGATTAACCTTAAAACTACTTGACCATCATTTCTTTCTGTTCTTAAAAATATACAAGTCGCATAAGCTTCTGTACTAGCATCACAGAAAACGTGTAGAGTTTGGGTTAATGGAATTGTAAAATCTGAAGCTATCCATCGAGGTATTTTAACATAGGTTAAGTATGGTAATTCTTGCAACCATTTCAAAAAAGTTTTTTAATTGTACCTTCAATTTCAGTGTCCCAACCCAATTTCATAGACCAAGTCTTTTGAAGTAACAGTTTTGGAATCAAAGTTACAGGACAGGAGAAACCAATGGGATCAAACAATTTATGAGCTGCAGACAACATAATTCGTTTCGTTATTTTTCTAGTGTCCATTTTATCAAAACATTCCAATGAAAGCTCTAAAGTATCCAAACGTCTGTTCCAAACAAGGCCAAGGATGTTACTTTTTGCCTCAAAGTCTTTATTGGTGTCTATAGAATGCTCCCACCCTCTTAGGTCAAACTTTCCATCTGCCAAAATATTAGTAGACTGTTCAATAAATAGATTAAGAGCTTCCTTATCTGGTACACTTGTTAAAACGTTATCAACGTAAAAAGACTTTAATAATTTGGATATGAACTCTGGACTGTAAGAATTTTCTTCACAAAGGGATTTTTGTAATGTTTCTTTTAGATGATATTCCAAAACTGCTCCCAACAAAAAAGGGCTGCATGACACTCCAAAAACTACCCGTGCATGTCGAAAAACTTTTAAATTTTTATTCTTATCATACCAAAGAAACTTTAAAAAATTTCTGTCACTTTCTTGTAAGCCAATTTGTAAAAATGCCTTTCTTATGTCAGCCGTTACACCGTACTTTTCTGTACGGAAACGTAAAATCATGGATGGAATAAGTTCAATAAGATTAACTCCTTTTTCTAAACATTGATTTAAAGACGGTTGACCTTTTTCTCTGGACGAAGCATCAAAAACAGGTCGTACGGGTGTTGTAGTACTACTAGGCTTATACACTGGGTGGTGAGGTAGAAAATGACCAGATTCCTTTAATGTTTCGGGTGCTACATTCTCGGAAATACATTCGATAACTCCTTCAACTAACCAATCATCAAATACTTTATCGTAAGTATCGTAAAAGTTATTCTTTTTTAATGTTCTGGTAGTGTCAAGAAGTCTTTTATAAGCTAAATCGAAATTGGATTGTAGTGGAGGGTGACCTTCAGTCCATGGCATACTCACTTCATACCTTTTGTCATCTCTCTGTTTAACTGTTGATAAAAAATGCTCCATAACTAACTTTTCTTGCTCCTTTTGTGTTTTAATTCTACCAGGATCTTGAATACCAAGAACATTTAAGCTCCATAAGTCAGATATTACAGCATCTTTCGAAAACAATGAGGTTACAAGTAAGGATGTCTTTGTTGAATGTATTGGCTCTTGGTTTAATTTACCCATAAGTGTCCATCCAAGTAAAGTATGAACTGCTACTAGTCCACATTCTAACTCTTGTTTGCGCCCAGAAAATAATTTGCCGGCTACGTCCGCTCCTACTAATAAATCAATAGGACCATCTTTTGTATCTGTAATCTCCATTCCCGATCGTTTTAATTCGTCTAACCAAGGACCCTTTTTTACGGAGCCAATATTACTACAAATTAATGGTTGGTCTAAAACGTCAAAATTACAACTATAGTTCTCAGTTAGACTATAAAGTCTGGTAGTAACAGGTATGGTTCACGGCTTCAGTCTGGGTACCCCCAAAAAGTGAATGTCCTAACTGTTCTTCTCGAAGGGGTGTATGGCCTACTTCTTCAGCTATTCTTTTAGTTATATAAGATTTATGGGATCCAGTATCAATTAAAAGTCTTATTTTACAAGATTTCTTATCTCCCTTTACCTCTACAACCATAGTTTATAAAAGGATCTCAGGATACGTATGATTCGCTAAATTCTGTTCCTCAGTTTGGATGCTTAACGTATTTTTCTGGCACATAACTTTACAATGTTTTCCGTCACAGATGGGGCATTTTTCTCTCAAACGACATCTACGTGCAATATGACCAAAACGAGTGCACAAATGACAGCAAGCAGAATCGGTTAGCTTTTGTTTTCTTTCATTTAAAGAAAGCTTCAACGCTTCGTTACATTTTTCGGAATAATGTGATCCTTTACAAAATGCACATCGAGTAGCTCCCTTATTAAACAGCTTAGACGCAGTGGGAACACTTTTACCAGTAGTATTTTTATCTTCAATTTTCTTACGATCTTTAAAACTGTTAACAGCAAGGGAAATTCTGTCTTCGTTCATCACTTCTTCTCTTAGGTAGTTTATTAAAACATCAAGGCGTTTTTTCAAACTAGATTCTGTTGAGTAAAGTTGACTTCGGTGCCAAGCTCGAATTAAATCTTCTCCTAAGCATGATTCTACCAAAGGATACAACATTGCAGCGCATGCATCGGATTTAACACCTAAACTTTCCAAGGCTCTTAGTTGCGATTCAATTTTGTCAAAAAATGTTAATAGTTTATTTTTAGCGTTAAGATTTGTCAAAACTAAATTCAGTAGTTCTCTTACATAAATTTCAATCAACAGATCTTCTCTTCCAAATCGTTGTTTTAAACTACTCAATGCTTTATGATAGTTACCTTTGGTAGCGGGGTAACTTTCAATCAATTGTCTCGCTTTAGAACCTGGAGTTGTGGCTTGGACTAAATATTGTAGTTTGTCCTCTTCTTCAATATCAGAATCTTCATCAATTCTGCTAAATTAATTCCAAAAATTGAGCCAGTTTCGTATCTCACCTCCAAATTGTCTAAATTCAATCTCCGGGATCTTAAGTTTACTCTTCGTTTCGGATTTTTTGGAACCTGTCTTCTCACTTGTCAGCTTGTCAAATTGGAATTTCATTTTATGGTATTTAGAGCTTATCTTATCCATTGCTTCTACTTCTAAATTCATAGTCGCTTCGTCCTCACCTGAATCTAACATCATATCTAACATAAGTTGATTCAGTTCATTTATCTGAAGTATTCTATCTTTGTAGTGCTAAGGCTCTCCATACTTTTCCATACTTGCGATAAAAGGTCCTGTCACGGTCGCCAAATGTTGAAACTTCAGTAGGATGTTCACTCTTACCCTGTATGGCTATACAGAAAAGTCGACACTGCTTCAAAAATACTTTTATCTTTTACAAAGAATAAATGTGACGTTCACAGAAAAATGTAATTTATTGACAACTCTCAATTTGACATGCCATTAAGTATTAAATAATCAAAATAGTACTAGATTTCTTACAGGGGTCAAGTTTAAAATCACCTCCATTGCAGCAGTGGGGCAAGTTCCCATTGCTCCAGTGATACATGAACAGGCTAGTCTCTGAATCTTCGAGAGATTTTTCCTCGTCGTACTCAGATTAGCCCTTGCGCCGCAAGCCACTGCCCCATATGTGATTAATGGTCTCACTATTGCTGTGTACATCCATTGCAGAATACGTGGGTTACATCCCCAGTTCTTCCTTGCAATGTTCCTGCACACCATGAGGGCCTTGGTTGCTTTGTGTATTACTTCGTCTTCGTGTTTATTCCAGAGTAACCTGCTATCTAGGATTAGCCCTATATATTTTACCTCTTTTTTTCCACTCGACGATGTTTTCCCCTATTTTTATAATTTTTAGATTAGGTTCTTTTTTCCTTGTAAAGGCTACTAATGTGGTTTTGGTAGGGTTAATGCTGAGTCCCACCGAGTCACACCATTGTTTCGCAATGTTCAGTCCTCTTTGAACAATATCACAGAGGACATTTTCATACTTCCCTTTTGCCAGTATAACCATGTCGTCGGAATACCCTTAACATGGTATGCCTTCCCTAGTCAATCGACAAAGTAGACTGTCCACAGTGAGACTCCACATAAGTGGGGATGCAACTCCAGATGGAAGTCGTTCTATCTACTCCTTTCTCAATCAGTGCTCTTTTAACTGCCTCATGTGGCGTATTGTCAAAGGCCCCTTCTATGTCTAGAAAAGCACATACCACGGTCTCTTTTTTATTCAGAGCGTCTTGGATTTCGTCAGTCAATTGTGTTAAAGCGGTTTCCGTGGACTTTCCCGATGTTGACAGGGGTGCAATGGCACCTGTTCCAAGATTTCTGTTCTAATGTAGTTGTCTACAGCTTTTTCCATCGTTTTGAGAACAAACGATGTAAGGCATACAAATACCTGGGTTTCCAACAGGCCAGGTTGTTGGACCAAAAACAGTCCAAGACCAAAATCAGGGATGAGTTTTCACAAAGGGTAAGTTCCGTACTAAAATCTGAATATGAACGCAGGCAGCTTAAACCGAGCTATTAATACATATGCTAAAAGTATGTGGCAAATAGCGTACGCTGATGCCATTCTACCACAATTACAGCTGTTTCGCTATAAACTAGCATCGTCAGATTGACATATTGAAATTACATTTTTTGTTTGTTTGTAGCTAGGTACCTGATGTTGATTAAGTAGGTAAGGCTAGACCAAGTATGGAAGTAATAAGACCGAATTTTTCAATTAAACTTGGAAGTTGAGTTAAAGCGAAGAGTTTTTTATTATTCTTAGTAAGATGGACTTTCAAAAAGTAAGGGTTAGTACAATAAACTTAATATAATAAATACTTGCCTCTAAATTTAGCAGACCCTAATATGGATTTGGAAATAACAACAGATGCTGAAAAACAAGTAAAATGGGCCCAAAAAGCTCAACACTGTCGACATCATTACGACCTAAACCAACCACACATTGAGAAAATTGCATCAAATAGGTGGCTTGCTGACGATACCTTGTTCCCAGCGACTAAAAGATTTATGATGGCCATTCAGGATCAAGTAATTAATACTAAGAATTACAAAAAATTTGTTATCAGGGATCCAACTATTACATCGTACAAGTGTAGACGGTGCCAACAAACGTCGGAAACCATACAACACATCACATCAGGATGTTCAACCATAGCCAACACGGATTATTTACGTAGAGATAACCAGCTGTGTAATATTATCCACCAGAAACTGGACAACAAATGACTGCTGAATACCTATACACCGTATTACAAGTATAATCCACAGGCAGTGCTCGAGAATGCAGATTTGAGACTCTACGTCCATTATCACCGATAGACGTGACGTATAATCGACCCGACATTGTAGTAGTAGCTAATTCAGTGCTGCTAGTCGATCTTGCAGTTCCAAACAACAATATTTTGGACAAATATAATGAAATGATAGCAAAGTACACCGATCTTGCTATAGAAGTAGGGCATATATGGCATGCAAAAAAAGTGGAGGTGGTACCAATCATCGTATCATCAACTGGACTCATCCCAAATTCTTGAAGGCAGTCTTAAAAAACTCGATCTTCATAAAAACACTATTTTAAGCACATGTCATACTGTTAGAAAATTTTTAAATATGTAAATTTTGAGCCTAATCCCATTTGCGTTTACGCTCGGGATAGGTAAATATTACCAGCAATTGCTGAGTAAGTGCATAAGTCTTTTAATAATAATAATAACCGTTAAATGCATCCAATCAATACACATTGATATAAATTGGATCTTGCCCTTATAAGGATATTGAAACACATTAAAACTATACAATTCCAAATCCAAACCAAAAAATCGTGCACAAGTTGTCATGTTAAATAGCCAAATTATCTTCAAAAATCATTGTTTTCAATATTTTTTTTTTTTTAAATTTCTAGCTAGCAAGTATTTAATGGCATCAGGCAAAGAATTATAATTGTGGGGAATATTATACAGTGTGGAAACTACTTATGGAATAAAATTATTTGTGGGGTTAATTTAGAAGATTATAAAAAACGCTGGGAGCCGTCAATTTTGAAATTTAAAATTAAATGTACAGGGTGATACATGCATCGGCAAAAATCTATATTTTTAATGAAACACCATGTATAGTTTTATTATTTTAAAAGCTCCTTAACAATACGATCTCAACGAACTATACCATGTAGGGTCTATCATGAATTGTACAGGGTGAAATTTTGAAATTATTTATAATTTTGTTCAAGATAGTAAATACATAAAATTGTAAAAATAATAATGTTTTACACTTTAAATAATATTTTTACTTTTAATTAGCTGAATGCAGACCTTAAATTTCTTCACTAAGTATCAATATTTTGGTTTTTTTAACATTTTTTGTCACGAATAGGTAAAAACTGTAAATAATGTCTGTCAGTGGTTGATGTGTTGACATTTAAATATCACAGTTATCAATTCTTAATCAAAAACTAATATCTTGCGAAGTAATAATATAATATTTAATTTATTTGTCACGAATTGGTAAAAGCTGTAAATAATGTCTGTCAGTGGTTGATGTGTTGTCATTTAAATATTTATTAATATTTCACAAGGCACTGTGTATGTAAGCTTATTTTTTTAAAATATCTGCTAATTCTGGTCGTTCCAAAAAAAATGCTGGGCAAGACGTTATACAGCTTGTGTTGACTTCGAAACACTGTTATATATTCTGAAGAAAGCCTGCCAGGTTTTTTTATATGTACTAATTAATTAAAATGAAAACTTGGTTGTAACCCACTAGCGGTCTCTATACTGGCAAATTATTCCCGAGCTTAGCCGTAGTAGGTAGCCGCATCTTATTGGAACTAACAGAGGAGTCACTACCAAGATAAATCAATATGGTGAACTAAATAAATAAAAATAATGAAATATTACATCGCTTGACTTAATTGAATCAAGCTAAAGTACTCAAATGTTTAAGTAGATTGACACATGAAAAAAATCTTAGACAAAGGCAATACAAAATATTCTATTCTATTCTACTTGGTGTAATCCCTACAATTTCCTATTGTCAAATGACTTGAGTAGATTATTAACAGTGAGTTTGGGCGTCGGTGGACGTGCAGGTCTCGGAAGGGCAGGTCCTGGTAGGTGATGAAGTTCGGGGGGTATGTGCTTGGGTTAGTTTTAAACGAAGAAGCTCATTTTCTCGAATGACTTTCACTAGGATCGGGACGTCAGTAAAGTAATTTATTCGTATTCTTTAACGGTATTCAGGGTGCAGATTACGGTATAGCCAGTTGAATTTTTGTTCTAGATTTGTCCCTCTTTGTCGCCGTATGTCTGTGGCCCCGTGACATAATTGGAAATGTTCTTACTTAAGGACTGCAATCGACGGTAATAGTAGCTTCTAGATCAACCTGTTAGTTGACGGAAAAGAAAAAATCCTTGAAAGCATCTCAAAAGCTCTTCCAGATTGGCGATATGATTGTTACTAAACTATAAGGCTGGCAGCTCGTTCAGCAACTCTGGCATAACTGAGAGGAGTCTGTCTGGGTTAATTTCTTGGGACGCACAAATTTCTTTCAATATTTCAAGGAGATCCGGATGTCCTTTTCCATTAAATGTCACCTTCTAATCTTAATAATAAAAGTAATTTCAAGGGTGATATGTGGCTGCTCTATATGCCCTGGGCAAATGATAATACTAGATACAATTGACGGTAGGGAAGACGGTAATGCATATGGGAGCAATGAGGGGAGCGACGGCACAGAAAACTGTTCAAATGTCGGTAGTGAGAGCAGTACCGAAAACTATTTACATGATGGTACGGGCGACGAAACTGCTGAATATAATGCAGAAGGCAAGGAAATTGGCAGTAACAGTGGAGGCGAACGTGGTAACGAAAACTGTAATGAATACGGTACTCCCACGTAGGTTCCACCAGTCAAATATGTCAACTCCCTGGTACTTATCCGTAAGTCTTCCGGCTCAGAGTCGTGGTAAGGTGGGTGGATGAGATGGTTGTGGTTGTAGTTCTTGGGGCGGTCTAGTTATCGTGAGCATTGTTTGGACAACTACATTTCTTTTCGAATTTATATGCGGTGATATAATCAAAGTTAAAGGTGACAATCGAAACTCGCGTAAAACCTTCACAATTCCCTTTGTCTCCTCCTACACGGTTCTAGAAATCTTCTAGAAAAATTCTAATCGGAATTTTGCTAGTTCCAAATTTTCTTTTAGTAGTTGGTACACCCAACTAACCCGAACATCACTCGGTTCTGTTCCTAGGTTATTTTCCTTCGTGATATCTTCCTCGGAGAAGGAGCTTCAGGATTCCCCTTCTAGCCATAGCTATCCGAGCATAATAAACCTTCGTATCAGCGGTTCTTCGAAAAACTCTTCTTTTTAGTCCTCTGGAATGCAATCTCTCGGAAGTGGTAAGGGTTAATGTCAAATGGGTAGCAAATTTCACTGCTGCGACCTAGAAAACCTGTACGACGAGGTGTCGTTCGATGATATAGCTCAAAATTCCCAAAGTTGAAAATTCTGCCATACTGACAGATCTGAGATTTTCGACGGTTTTTGGTGTTTTCTACCCTCTGGAATAGGTTTTGGATAGTATTAACTTCTTAGTCATCCTATCGGAATTTCCCTGTTTTGTTGCTATTTCGGTGATCCACAGCCATGGTACGGTAAAAAAAGATCTCTACTCGGTGCAAATTCGTAACACTCTGTTACTTTGGGACTTGGTCCTAGTTTTTCTCGAGTACCACCTTCTGTTTATAGGAAAAAGGGCACTGCTCCGAGCAGCTTCAGTGAAGTAAAATACTTGCAGGAGTCAATATTTAGTTTTCGTCATAGTAATTAGCTGCTAGGTAAGAAGTTTATTAATAAGTCAAGCAAATGCAGAAAAATATACTATTTATTGTCAATTTAAACAACTAGCTAAGCAAAAGGAAGGAAAATGATTAACGGAAAGCCAAAGCTACAATGTTAGGCAAGCTCTTCAAAGCTCTTATTAAGTGCTGAGACTCTCAGTAAATACCAAATAAATTCCAAATACGAAATGGCTTATCAGTCTGACTTAATTTTCACCAGGTAACTTCTCGAAATATTACAAAGATATAACACAAGGGTAGATTGATCCTTAATAAATAAATCAACGTGGAGTTTATACTTATAATAATTATTTACTTTTGTTTAATTAAGAAAGTTTTTGTACCGGGAAAAAACTGTAGCTGTAGTATATATCTATTATTATTCAATACTTTTCCAAAAGAATTAAGAACAAAGTATATTTATATAACAATATACCTAAACTTTTCCGATATGTGTATACAAGTATTTTTCTTTCAAAGTTATTGTTTTAAAAGCTGATACGGTTGTACCATTTTTATTTTTAGTAAACAGCCTCGATGTCTGGACTTCAAGGCTAACTTAATTTTTATTTTCAGAAACACGGCTCTCGAATGAAGTGTTCAGCTTGTAACATAATTGCTCATCAAAGCTGTATCAAAGTGCTAGTTGACAAGGTTAAGTTTTACTGTAAACCTACTTTTAAGGACGTGGGTGTGAGGCAATACAGGGAGCAAACGACTAATCAACACCATTGGGTCCATCGGAGATCGGAAAAAGGAAAATGCAGGAAATGTAGCAAGGTACCTAACCTTATTTTATCTTATCCTTTTAACAATGTTAAAGTTTTTCAGGTTAATATAACTATATGTTAATTAAATATAAATAAATTTTATTAATTTCTTAGCTAACTACTAAAAGAACTACTTCTGTCAATCTAGAAACTTCTGTTGTGCCCCGCCACTTTTCTAGATGGCCGCCATTAACAGCGTTCACACGTCGCGTTCCATGGTCACGGGACCACAATGTATTCCATGCCGTTTACATCTGTCAGATTTCATGTGTTTCATGTTCATGCTTTCCTCTTTCGCTTCATTTAGGCCGTAATAGCAAAGTATATTATTGCATACGTCAAATAGAATTAGTTTGTTAATGTCTGCAATTACAATTAGGGTCAACTAAGTCTAAGAATGAATATCTCCAGAGAACATCTCTCAAAATATATTTTAGTCAAGCGTCAACCTTTCTTAGTGATCGTGTAACAAGGTCTTGTTGTTGGGGAATTTGCCTTCTTTTAAGATTTATATTTCTTCAATGAAACCAAACTGTCCGTATTTTACACTTTATTAGTGTGTACAAAGAATAATCAACACTTAATCTGTTACATGAAAAAAATACAATGAATAATATTTAAAGTAACATCTTGACACTTTTTGTTAGAATTAATTATGTCAAACTAATGTTATTATGACTCGCGCCCACGATATATTGATGCGAGTGGATCATACTAGGTAATTAAATTAATTCACTGTCATAAACATTCCTAAGTCCTAAACATGGCCCCCGCCTTGAAAGGGGACGACTTTCAAAAGAGTTCAAATATTTTTAACACAAAAAATACAAAAACCATTTTAAAAATAAACATGTAGTTTAACGTTCATTAATTGTATCAATAAACTAATATATTTTCCATTCACAATGCTGCTTTCATCGGAAGTGGACAAATCTTGGTGTATGGCCTTTTTATTAGGGGGGTATTGATCAAGGCGACTCTACTAACTCCGTCTGGTCCTTTGATAATAGTCTGCACTCTTCCCAATCTCCACTTCATAGGTGGGAGATTGTCTTCCTTAATCAAAAACAAGGCTCCTTCTTGTAGAGAATCGTGATTCTGCTTCCATTTGGCTCTGGCCTGCAGCTCACTAACATATTCTTTGCTCCAGCGATTCCACAAATGCTGCTTAAGTTGTACTAAGTGCTGGAACAGGGTCAGTCGGTTTTGGGATGAAGTGGATAAATCAGGTTCTGGCATCATACTGCACGTCTTGCCAATCAAGAAATGTGAGGGTGTGAGCGGATTGAGATCATGGGGAGAGTCAGAAAGAGGAGAAAGAGCTCTTGAGTTTAATATTGCCTCGATCTGTATCGAAAGATAGTCCTTTCGATACGCGGCGCAAATGATGTTTAATACTTTTTATCCCCGCTTCCCACAATCCACTGAAGTGTGGAGCGTATGGAGGTTTGAATTTCCAGTTTATATTATTTTTGTAAAAATAATCAAAAAATATATTCTCGTTTTCGCATAAAAATGAACCTAGTTGGTGAAGTTCATTTTTAACGGCCACAAAATTAGAACCATTGTCCCTTAATATTTGAAATGACATACCTCGTCTAGCAATGAATCGCTTTAAAGCTAACAGAAAATATTCTTTACTCAAATCGCTAACTAACTCAATGTGAACGGCCTTCGTGACAGCGCAAATAAACAAACAAATATATGCTTTGGAAATCTTCCCTCCGCGACCTGAGCGACTTTTTGTTAGTAATGGACCAGCATAATCTACCTACTCCTGTAATTTCAAAAGTCTGTCGAGGATTAAGTCGGTGAGATTTGGAATTTAAAATTAAAGGATGTTTTTTCTCAAATGGTAATTTCGAATTGCTTAATCGACCAACTACCTTTAAAAAACCAGCCTCATCAATAAAAGGGTTTATATTTAAAAGAGTGCTGTTATGATTTACCTGATTATGCGACAATAAATCAGTGATATCAGTGTTAAAAAACAAAATTTGATCCATTTTGATAAGGATGTTAAATGCGCTTTCAGTTTCAGGAACGGTTAAGTAACTTGTTTTGTTCCGTAAGCATTTATCTTTTAATTTACAATTTTTTATGAATCTCAAGCCCCATGCTATGACCCGTTTTAATTTGTCCAGACTTGAAAAACGTTTTATTATTGAATCTTCAGATGTGACTGTAAGTAATAAATTTTGAGTCTTCTTTTTAGTATCAGGTAGTTTTATGTTAGAAATATTTCTTAGTGGCCAAGCAGCACTACCTTCTTTCAACCAAGATGGTCCCTACCACCACAAGTCGTTTGTCATGAGAGCTTTGGGTTTGGTACCTCTTGAAATAAAGTCAGCAGGGTTTTGATTCGAATTAACATGACGCCAATGATCCAAACTTGTTAATTCTTGGATCTCTGCAACACGGTTACCTACAAAAGTATTAAATTTGTTTGGCGGTGACTTCAACCAACCCATAACAATTGTAGAGTCTGACCAAAAAACGCAATGAACGAAAGTAAGTCTTAGAGAAGTTTTCACCTTTTTTGCTAATCTTGCCAGAAGTAAAGCAGCAGATAGCTCCAGTCTTGTGATCGATATGGTTTTTAGTGGAGCAACCTTTGATTTTGCACATAAAAGATTTGTAAAAATTTGACCATTACTATTTGTGGATACAATGTAAATGCACGCTGTTTCCGACGCATCTGAGAATCCGTGCATTTCTACTTGAACAGCATAATCGCAAATGACATGTCTTGGAAGACGAATATCATTAAGAGCAAGTAACTCCATTTTATACTCACGCCAAAAAAATATGGATGTGAACGGGAACAGATTCATCCCATAATAATTTTTCTGCAATAACACTTTCGCAATAATTATACAAGGTGCTAAAAGACCTAAGGGATCAAATACTTGAGACAATTCGGAAAGTATTGTTCGTTTAGTTATTTTTGCATTAGTGAATTTTGTATTAATTTTATAAACCAAGTGATCTGAATTAGGCATCCAATGTATACCCAATGTTTTAGCTTTTTTATGTTTCCCAAAATTCACAAAAAAGACATCCAAGTTATTCTTTTCCACATATTTTAAAACCTCATTGTTAATGGAATAAAACTTTCGCAGTTCAAAACCGCCTTTCTTTAAAATATTAGCAACTCCACTACAGACACATGCTGCTTCTTCGATGGTGTCCGCACCGCTTAAAAAATCGTCGACGTTTTATTATATTAGATAACTTCGGATGTTGAGATTCATTTTCCGTTGCTAATTGAAACAAGCATCTAATGACCAAGTATGACGCCGCTGCAGTACCATATGTTACTGTTTGGAGTTCATAAACATTTATTGGATCACTTGAATTTTCCCTCCATAAAATGCCTTGCAATTTTCTTTGTTCCAGAGCAATTAGTACTTGTCGGTACATTTTAGCAATATCAGCTGTATAGACATAATTGTGCTGCCTGAATGGAAGCAAGATAGAAAAGAGGTCTTGTTGTAAATTTGGACCTACATATTGCAAATTATTTAATGAATAACCTGATGAGGTGGGACATGATGCATCGAATACTATTCTTAATTTAGTAGTGAGGCTGTCTTGACGAATAACACCGCGATGGGGCATGTAATAAGATACATCCGCGGGCTCCAATTTTTCTACTTTTCGCATATGTCCTAGTTGCAAATACTCTTGCATGAACTCTACATACATTCTTTTAAAATCAGGCTTCAAATCCAATTTCCTTTCTAAGTTTAAAAAACGTTTGTAAGCAATGTCATAAGAATATCCGAGCTTTTCAACACTATCTTTGAATGGTAAAGTTACTATGAACCTTCCACTAGAATTACGTTTAAAATGTTCAATAAAATGTTACTCACATTGAGATTCGTCTGGCGCGTAAAGTCGATTTGAATCAATTTCCTCGATCTCCCAGAGTCCATAAAGTTTCATTAATACTGATTTCGTCACCTTTAAAAATAAGTTACAAGTTGTATTGTTAGTTCTAGTTCCCACGGGTCCAGCTATGATCCACCCAAACCTAGTTTTTTGTAAAATAGGCTTATTACGACCTAATGAAATTTGGCCTACACAAATAAGATTCCAGAACATATCGGCTCCAATGAGCATTTCTACTTTGTCCGGATTTACAAATGCAGGGTCTGCAAGCTTTAAATGACTGGGTATTTTGAGCTCTCGTATGTCAATATCAACTAACGGTAAATTGTGAGATAAAAAAACTGTTTGTAACTTGGAATGCGTTATGTATGGCTTGAATATTTAATTCGCATTTAGCAGATATGCTAGATGTAATGCCGTTTATGCCCCTTACGATGATGTTTACGGAAGTTTCTTTTAACTGAAGTCGTTTAGATAACTCGTATGATATAAAACTTGATTGAGCTCCAGAATCTAGCAAAGCCCTTACCACATGAGGTTCATCGTTTTTATCTAAAATTTGAACAAGTACAGTAGAGAGAAAAACGTGTTGTACAGAGCTATAGGCTGAAAGAGCTACTTCCGTTGGAGGCGATGAAGGATTATCTAGATTTGAATCATTTTGCAAGAAATTATTGACTGAAGATGGTTGAGTATTACTTAAATTACGTTGCTCTAAATGAAGAGGAGTATTATGTTTGGATTCGCATTTTAAACAGTTACCGCGACGACAAGTTTTACTACCGTGTCCTCCTTTTAAACAATTTGTACACAACCGTATGAATTTAACTTTATTAATGCGATCTTTAACACTAAGTTTCAAGAATTCACTACAATTTTGGATGTAGTGATATTGTTTGCTAAACGCGCATTTTGAACTTTGATCTCCCCCTGTAACTACGAATGCACGCGTATTCGTATTGGACATTTTCCGTTTATCGGGATGTGTTTCAGAGACCATTTCTAACAAATTAGCACGCGAGTTTAAAAAGTTTATAAAATTGTCAAAAGTGAGATTTTTAATATCTCGCTTACAATTTTTCCATTCACGTAGTGTAGAAGAATCAAGTTTTGTGGAAACTTAATAAATAAGCAATGTATCCCATTCCTTCACCGGCTGTTTCAGCTGTTCAAGTGCTCTAAGATTTTTTGTTATGTTGTCATATGATTTTCTAAGGGCTGTGGCAGATTCTTTTATAACAGGCTCGCAATTAAAAAGAGCTTTTACATGATTATGCATTAGTAGTTGATCGTTGTCAAACCGTTCAGAAAGTGTATTCCATGCTACGTCATAATTAGCTGCGTAAATTTCCAACGTTTGTATTATTTGGGCCGCCGCGCCCTCTAAAGATGCCCTTAAATAATAAAATTTTTGCACAGGACTTATTGAGTTATTCTCGTGAATGAGAGACTTATATGTATCCCTAAATTCCATCCAAGTTTGAAATGAGCCATGCAATTTGGGCAAATTTATTGTTGGTAGTTTTATTTGAGAAAAGGAATCAACATTTTGAGTTGTAGATATGACATTTGACGATGTTGGTAATTGACTATTAATATTAGAAATATTTTTGGTTTCAAAGTTTGATATTATTTTTTTAGATTAAGACACTTGTACATAAAAAGAAGTTTCAAAAGTTTCTCTTTCTAACAACTGCAGCTCAAGTGCTTCATCATTTTCAGTTGCCAATTCTATACGTGACTGTATTTTCTCAAAATCATCCTTCACTAATGTTAGATCGGCAAGCCTTTCTTTTAATTGTAAAATTTCTAATTCTGTTACATTATCGGATAAATTTTCTGAATATTTTGTGAACAACGTTAATTTGGCTTTGAGTATTCCCCGTTTCTTGATATCAGCCATTGTAATTATTTGTAATTATTTCACAACAAATCGAGGCAAGCTAAAGTCAAAGGGTAAGATGTTAAAAGTATGAAAATATGTAAAATAAAGGAATATAAGTATAAAAGTTGCTCACAATGTTGATCCTATGCGCCAGCTAACCAAATATTTTTTCCGTTTGTTTCACTGAAGGCTTTTTCTTCCACTGGGTCGTAATATATGCTCGATCGGGATGATATTACAAATTCGCCTTGAAAACCACGCTCTGCTACCAAAATGTTGGGGAATTTGCCTTATATTTCTTCAATGAAACCAAACTGTCCATATTTTACACTTTATTAGTGTGTACAAAGAATAATCAACACTTAATCAGTTGCATGAAAAAAATACAATGAATAATATTTAAAGTAACATCTTGACACTTTTTGTTAGAATTAATTATGTCAAACTAATGTCATTACGACTCACGCCCACGATATATTGATGCGAGTTGATCATACTAGGTAATTAAATTAATTCACTGTCATAAACAGTCCTAAGTCCTAAACACTTTTTGAATCATTACATCATGAAATATGAGTGTGAAATATCCGTTTCCCCAAATCAGGTGCTACTTTGATGCTTTTTAATTGATCTGCCAATTCAATATGCAATAGTCCCAAACATTCTTTATAGGAGTATAGGTCCATTATAATAACCATGAATAGAGTCCTTTAACCACACCAAATAGGTAACTTGGTGTTATCTTGGGCCAAAAGTCTATACCTAATTATCAATAAGGCAGTCAATTTTCTACTCCTCGTACAAACTTAAATTATCTAGTAAAAAATAGAATGCAAATTAATTTTCCAAAATTTCATAAGTTTAATTTTATTGGTTTCAAAGACAAAGCCTTGTTGTCAGTTCTTCTCACAACCTTCTATTACAACTCTACAGACCCAGTTGGCCCAAGGTTTTTTGAATTCAGCCATTTTATTATTAATATCTCTTATACCATTCTTTGTATTGTGATGATATTAATCAATAAAAGTATTACTAATAAATAAGATTGATAAAAAACTTCGTTTTAACAAAACTTCCACTATTTATTTATAAATTTTTTTTTAAATCAATGGCAGCCGTTTCGCTAGAATCTGCTAGTCAGATTGACATATTAAAGTTGAAAGAGAGAGAGAGAGAAATATGCTTTATTTTCCAACAAATTTTATGGACAAAGCTAAATAAAAATAACATAATATCTAAATATCAATTAACAATAATTGATCGGTCACAATAAAAATAAATAAATAAATACACACAAACAAAAATAAAAAATGATGATATGCATTATTTAAATGTAAACATACTCGTACATACATAAACATATCACTCCTTTTATATCAATCTTAATTACTACTTACTAGCTAAAAAATAATTATGAAATACTTCATACTACATATTACATGTCATTCAGAAGTCTAAGATATATCATAGAATTCAGCTACTTTATAGTATGGTCTCTCCTGAAGGTATGCTATAGTCAATTTGCGAAATTTAATATAAGGACTGGTGGCTTTTATGTGTGTTGGTACACAGTTGTACATTTTTCTTGAATAATAGAATGTTTTGTAAGACTAGAGGTGGACATGGTCAAATGAACATCTAAATCAGAGTTTCTCGTGGGGTATCTTTGGAGTGGTCCTTGCTTTGAGATAAGGTTAGATTTACGAACTAAGAACAGTTACATTTTGTTTTTTGTAGCTAGGTACCCGATATTGATTAGGTAGTATTAAGTCTAGGCCAAGTATAGAAGTAATAAGACATAACAATATCAAAGCCTAAATGTTATTAGTCCTAAGGCATTATCCTGGATGTACTTCCCTCTAAGATCAGTATAAGTGTGCAATGATATAGAAAAACCAGGAAAAAACTACATCATGCTGATCTTTACAATAACTTAATATATTTGTGTTACAATTACGTCTTATCTATATATATAAAATGAAGACTTAATCAAAGCAAACACTTTAATAGTGAAGATTTATTTGTTCATTAACAACTTTAAGTTGTGAATCTGCTAGAAGACTTTTTATTTCAAGTTCTTCAAGAAAATCTAAATTTTGTTTTTTATGACAAATGTGTAGTATTTGGATGTCAATGGTGTGTATGAGTGATGTCGGATGTTCAAGTATGTGTTTTGCATAATTTGAATTATGTATTTGTTTACAAAATTAATTGTCCAAATGTTATGCTCTATATATAGGTAAAACACAAAGAAATTTTGAAATAAGAGCATATAGATTAAAACAATAAAATAAGTCAAAGCAAAACACCTACCTGAACATCCAACCTCACTCTTACACACCAAAGACATCCAAATACTACACACGTCAATATTGACGATGCTAGTTTTTAGCGAAACAGCTGTAATTGAATTTTAAAACGTATTTTTCGAATAAATAGTGGAAGTTTAGTTCAACCGTTCAGTTATTTATTGTTCTCAGTAAAATAGACTTCTACAAAGTAAAGGTTACCACAATCAATTTTATCAATATAAAGTTACTAGTGTACAATTGATTAAATTTTGTTGATCATTCCAATGGCTAGCAAAAATTTAAAAATTGTAGCAAGGTCGGAATGTTCGCCAAGGCACTTCCTTATAGTTCTGGGTAGTTGGTGTTCGTTCCAGTTCATATAAAGGACAGTCTATAAGAACGTGGTTCACAGTTAACTCACTATCACAAGCAAAACACGTTGGTTTGGGATCCCTCTTTAACAGATAGTCATGGGTTAGTTTGGTGTGTCCTATTCGTAGTCTGGAGATAATAACTTGTTGTCTACTGTTTGCAGGAAGGTTCTAAGGCAATACTGTTTGCTTAATGGATTTTAGTTTCGAGTTTGAATTTTCCCAGTTTTTTGCCATTTATCTGTTGTTATATTTTTGAAATACTTTTTAAGATCGAGATGGACGAACTTACAAGTGGTCGATGCTATTGGATTTTAAATGGCTTGTTTTACCAAAAATCCGAATGATGAAATAACTGGGGGATCTCAAAGTTCAAGTTTTTAAGCAGTAAATTAATACGATGATAAAAAGGAGGGTTCAATCTTCTTCTTGTCTGGAATGTTGAAGAGAATCTGTCAGTGAAAGTGAATTTTAAATACTGGTATTCACGGATTATCAGCTACTCTCACATCGTAAGAGAGGCTAAGATAATCTCTTTTTATTTGAAGTGGTGTTCCACCAGATTCGCAATACATACTTTCTGTAGGGCTTGTGTAGTGTGCACCTATTGCTAATCTTATAGCGGAGTTCTGGATTATATCAAGAATTTTCTTCGTAGAGTCCTTGGCGGAGTTGTATGCCACTGCACCATAGACTAGTTTAGGGCGTATTAAGGTTCTGTATATAGTATTATGGTTTGAATTTATAATTATAAAAAAATTTTGATTAAATTTCAAAACCTCGGCTAGCTCAAATGTTTTTTTTTATAAGTTTTAATTTTAAATTTCAAATTTTTAATTTTAAATGTTATTGATTAAAAAAAAATTTAAAAAAAATTATTTTTTTTTAAGAAAATTTTATTACAGAAAAAAAAACTTACCTAATGAACACCCTACCTACTCTTATCTATTCCTATCTACTCTTAATTAAATTTATTACTAACCTTAACTAAATTCGTCTTAATGTCTTTGTTTTGGATTGTCTCTCCACTTTTCTTTTCACACTTCACTAAAACGTCCTTGCCCGATTATTTTAACCAGCTGGATTTGACGTGCTATACTTCTTTGAATCAGAAAAGGCCAACCAGACCACTTCCGCTGGTCGTCATTTCGATCATGTGCTTTAAATTAACACCTTTATTGAGTATAGGATAATCTAGAGCTTCTATATATACTATCATCGACATGTTTAAGATGATGATACAGACCTCTTCTTTGATTAGAAGTATGAAAAAAATACGCTGCTCCGATAATTATACACATAACGATTGCTGCTGCTATTTCCAAAATAAACTCGTTAGTAGTCGTTTTTTTGTGACTTTTTCTCCAGGTACTCGTTTTTTTTTCTTTCAAAAAAAAAACTTCCTTCAAATCCTTGTCAAACTTCCTTCACCTGGCAACCTATCATCTCAAACGGTAACTGGTCTTTTTCTCATAATAATCATTATTTTTATGTGCTTTTTAAACTGTCCTTCAACTAACTGTCACTGTCACTCTCTTAATCTCACTTACTCTAATGACAAAAACTCAAAAAACATTACATTGATACCTCCTGATTTATGTCAACATATCTCATTTGACATAAACATGATATTAATATAAAAATAATTTTTTTTCAATATTTTTCAAAATCAAATTAATGTTTTCTTCATATAATTATCAAACCACAATAATTCCCTCCAATTTAATTTTTATAACAATTTTATGTATAATTTTTTTTTAAAAATTCAATTTTCCACCTATTATATTCACTAAATAAATATTATTTGAAACCAACAATCTTTATATAAATTATAATTAACCTAATGCAAATTCAATTTGCCAAAAGTTATTATTTTATAAATATTATCTTAAACAAATCTTTTTAAATTAATTTTTTTGTAAATTTTAATCTGTATGTTCATAAAATATATACAAATCAGAAATATGAAAAACACCTCTAATTTTCAAATTGTTTAGATCTATTAATTCATAACTATTAATTCCTACCTTATTTATTTTGTATGGACCCTCAAATGCATTTAATAATTTGGCACATATATTCTGTCTCCTATTTGCTGCCCTTAAATGTCTTACTAATACCAGATCACCTTCTTTAAAAGTTGTCCTGTTCCTTATTTTATTTTCCTTTCTCTTTCTATTTTTATCCCAACTTTTCTCTAATCTTTTCCTGACTTTATCCATTATTTGAAGATAAGTTTTTTCTTCTTGCATTTCCCATTTTCTTTCAGGCCTGGTTCCATTTAATAAATAAATTGGTATTTCTTGTGTTACCGTATTTGGAGTAGAATTTATTATGTCTTCAATTTTCTTTAAGCTCTCCTGCCATTTCCTATGATTTTCTTGGACTAAAACTCTCATAAATTTTTCTTTTTCCTGTATGTATCGTTCAGATGCGTTTGAAGATGGATGTCTGATACTAATATTTGCTTTTTCAATATTTTTATTTTTGAATATTTTTTTTATTTTTATTCCTTGGAAATAAGTAGCATTATCTACTATACATTTTTTTGGTATTCCTATAGTGTTCCAATATTCTTTTAGGCACTCCTTAATTTCTTTATAATTTGTTTTTTGCATGGATATATTTTTATAAATTTAGAAAAAATATCAACAATGACTAAAATATGCATATATCCTTGGTAACTCGGTATCAAATTACTAATAAAATCCATTGCAATAATCTCTAAAGGTTCATTAGCTACCATATTCTTTGGTTGATTTTTATTTTTAAAATTTTTATTTTTTCCTTTTTGACATATTTCACACTCTTTAGTAATTTTTTTTTTGCAATTTTATTATCTCCTATGGCATAATAATTTTCTCTAAAGATTAACCATACTTTCTTAGCCCCTATATGTGCATATATGTGATGTAATTCTTTAATTATCTTCATCGCTAAAATTTTATCAATAATATATAATTCCTGTTCCTCCATAATCCTTATCCAAGTACCATTTCTTTCTATAGATTTTTCTTTTTCTTTTTTGGTTAAATTTTTCTGACTCTGCTTAATGCTGTTCTCGGCAAATATTCCTTCCTGATCTTTTAAAATGTTTAATCCAATTCTTATTTTTCTTTCCTTTTGTTTTTCATTTCCATCTTCTCTAGATAAAGCATCTCCAACAACATTTTCTTTCCCTGGGATATATTGTATTTTAAATTTGTATTCCTGCAAAATCAATGTCCATCTGTTTGAATGATAAATTCTTTTCCCAATAAATAAAATAATATAATACTAGCAAACTCTAATTCTGTTACTGTATACTTCTTCTCATGCTCTTTAGTGACTCGAGATACAAAACATATAGGTCGGTACCTACTTCTTTTTCATTTTGGATTTGTACTAATGCTTCGGCAAATCTATGCAAAGATGCATCTGTTTTTAAAATAAAAGTCAATTGATACCCTTACACCTGCTATAAATTCTTTTTTTATCTCCTGAAATGCATTTTCTGTTTCATTATCCCATTTCCATTTTTCCCCTTTTCTTAATAATTTTATTAAAGGTGATTGTTTTTTAGTTATATCAGGCATAATTCGTTTAAAATAGTTGACCAACCCTAAAAACCCTCTCACTGTTTTTAGGTCGTTGGTAATTCTTAATCACCTGAATTCTTTCTTTATCCATTTCTGTACCTCTCTCATTAATTTTATATCCTAAATATGTGACTTCTTTTTTAAAAAATTTACATTTTCCTAAATTTATTTTTAATCCCGCTTTGTCAAGTTCATTTATGATCAATTTCACATGTTAAAAATGTTCTTCATTTTTTGAAAATATTAAAATATCGTCAACATAATGCATGGTAAATTCTTCATATTTGTCCAGTATTTTGTGTAATGCCCTAGTTAATGCAGCACACGCACTCTGGATCCCAAATGGGCATACTGTAAATCTGTAAACTACTCCATCAATTTTAAAACCAGTGTAATCTCTACTTTTCTTATCTAATGGTATTAACCAAAAACTATGCTTAAGGTCAATTTTCGTAAATAGATCCTAATATTCCATCTATAATATAATAATGCCTTTATGTTCATTTATTAACTCCTTAACTTTTTCCTGGTATCTATCTCCGCAATCTATATTAATTTCATCTTTCTCTTTGCTAATATTAAATAAACTTATATTTTTTAACTCATCTCACCTAGGAGTGTTTTAAAATCGGATACCCATACCTCTTGAATATATTGTAACGAGCGAGACTCCCCTAGTACGCCCCTGTCGCCCTGATAGGTAAACAACTGATTCTAGTCTAGTCTAGTCACCGCGCGTACAATCGAGAACCTTCCTACGCGAAGATACGGCGGACTGAGGGAAGAAAAGTAAAAAGTTTACAGCGACAGTTCGAAATATTCGAGCGATCTACGAAGTTAAAATAAATAGTGAATATAAATCGAAGTTAATTGTTGCACATAAATTAGTGTGTTATAGTTAGTTTAGTTATTTAGTTATAATTCGTTTAGTTTGTAGTGTGTAAATAAATTAGACTTTTCGTTCAGCAGTGATTTTATTTTGAACCCCTAGAACGTAACAATATTATAAGATCATCTTCAAACAAGCACGCCGTGACTAAAGGGGAAAATGAATTGGCTATGTTGTTTATTAGAATCAGTAACAAGACGACGCTAAGAGTAGATCCCTGTGCAATTCCGTTTAAAAGAATGTTCGGCACAGAAAGATGGTTATCAATGCGTACTTGGAAATATCTAACCCAGAGAAATTTTTTTATAAATTTTAATGTTTCCTCTAATTTCCCATTCTGATAGAGTTTTCATAATGTCCAGCCTCCATATTGTGTCGTAGGCATGTGTAATGTCGAAGAAAACAGCCAGACAATCCTGGTCACAGCCGAATGATTCGTGTATCACTGATTCTAACTCTACTAAGTTATCGGTAGTAGATCTAGACTTTCTGAAACCACTTTGAGTTGAGTTAAGTAGTTAGTTTGTTTTCTTCTAAGCACCACATTACTCTATTGCTTATCATTTTTTCGAGAAGCTTACTCATGCAACATGTTAATGAGATAGGTCTATAAGATTCAGGATTCGCTTTACTTTTGCCCTGTTTAAGAACTGGTATTATAACAGAGTTACGCCATTGCACGGGGAAAACGTTTTTTGTTCAGATAAAGTTAAAGAGGTCAAGCAGCTATTGCTTGCCATCGGTCGGTAACGCTTTCAAAAATACTGTTGGGATATTATCTGGTCCGGGGCTGGTATTTTTTGATAGATTTAGCGATTCTAGGAGTTCGTCCATGGTATATTTTTCATTTACGGATAAGCATATATGGTCATCATACTCAATATTGAAACTATCATAATTACTTTTAAGGTTATTAAAGCTTTCGGAGAGATTCTCATCACTTGAGTTTCGTTGATAGGTATTTGCAAAAATTTCAGCTATCTCTTCTTTTGAGCAGTAAGATTGATCTGCAAGTTGTAGGTAATTAATAGGATTAAAGGATTTGTTTCCATACATCCTGTTAACCATTTTCCATACCTCGAATGTGGATGTTGTAGAATTTACTGAAGATACATACTTCTCCCAAGTCTCTTTCCGGCTTTTCTTTAATACATATCTGCAGTGGGCTCGTATTCTCTTAAACTCTGGTTTATTGTTAAGAGTTGGGTGGCGTTTCAATTTATAGAGGGCTCTTTTGGATTGTTTGGTAGCCTCTGCACCCTCAAAGTTTCACCACGGTACGGGGTTCCGCCGATTTGGGAGTTTTATAAAACCCATTGATTTTTGCGCAGTTGCCGTCAGACAATCCACAAAACTGGATACTTTTAAGTTAACAACTGTCTCTGGATCGAGTGGAGATATTAACTGAGGAATCGTCTTACTAATTAATGAAGAAAATAGGTTTCAATTGGCGTTATTTAGAGCCCATTTATTTGTGGGAGTTGAGGAAGGGCAATGATTGTTGTTAGCTATTAGAATAGGGAAATGGTCGCTCTCATGTACTGCCCTCGTAACAAAGACTGCCGTATCTGCATTTTTTTCAATTTCGCGTTAGAAACGTAATCTAAGTATTTAAACTTCGCTGAATCCAAATTTCTATACTAAAAAACCGTATGTACATTGTGAATACTCATAAATGCACATACGTTTTTGACAATATGACGTAATAACCAAAGTTTTTAGCTTAAAACGCCGTAACCACCAAACCTTATTTAGAAAGCCCTATCTGGAATCTAAAGAAATATAAAGTAAACATTGATGCCGAATATCTGAGCAAAATGTTACTTAGAACCTCGTATAAAACAATGCAAGCTTAGAAAACCGTATCTAACAAAAGACCAAGTAGTTACGGCTTCTTAAGTTTGAAATTTACCTAAAACTTGATGTGCGTCCACTTGTTGCGTCGTCAGTTGTTTATTCAGTTCCACGGTGATAACTCACCCCAAAACACACGTGCCTGAAGATATTTTGTTGTGAACTAGCCATTTCATAACTGAATTTGTTTTTCTATCAGTGGATTTAACAGAAAAAACCTCAAGACTCGTAAGGTCAGTAAATATTTCTGAAATACTTGAATAATATAAATAGAATCTTGATATACAAGATATTAACCTGTTTTGCTATACACCAGCCTTTAAAATTAAGGGTTTTTTAAAATGTCAATTTATGTTTTAAGAGTGTACTTTTCGATGCAATGTGAAATTATTGTCAGATATGAGTAATCAATTCTCAATTTTTGTACTGCGGTATGTCCGATATAAAATGTTTAGAAAAAATTTTTGGGTAATCAAAGTAAAACTATGCTCTTTATTATTTCAGTTTGCCATTATTGTGGCTAGAAATGAAGCGAAGGACTGAAATAATAATGAAACTGGCAAAAACGGAAGCTATTGAAGCTGCAGATACCAATGCAATGCATGTAACTTCAACATCTGAGCCAAAAACATTCCATACATTAATAGCTTTTCAAGATGATGATTCGGAAACGACATCAAATCTAACCTTAAATTTAAACCAAAATTTGCCAGTTTTTGACACACCTTTCTGTATTCAACCAGATTCAGTTCCTGAAGTACTCTCAGATGAAAGTTACCAATTGAATATTCAAGTTATGAACACTACAACAACTGTGCCCAATAATGATGGTATACCAGTTGTTGAAATAATGCATGAAAACGATAATTGTGAACAATTTGATGCTACTGATACAAGCATATTAGATGCTGTTAATTTGTTTTCCACATCTGAAGTCGAGTCTGCTGTGATGCTGGCTTTTAATCACTCACCCCCCAAAGATAATAATGAAATTTCACAAGAACAAACAGATAATTCGGAAATTGAAAATGAAATGGATGTTGAACCTACTAGTTTGACAAAAAAAGGAAAACCACGAAAGCGAAAACAAAAAGAATCAAAGGAAACTAAAGTTGAAATTAAAAAGAAAAAAATTCAAAACGAAAAAGAGAAACATAATTTGAAGCCATCTTGCAAAGAATTATGCAAAAAATTGTGCACTCAGAAAATATCAGCAGTTAGACGTGCAACCATTAATCAAGAATTTTGGGATCAGGATTGGACTGCAAGAAGATTGTTTGTGCTCCATACAACAAAAAAGATTGATGTAAAAAGAAGAACAAATAACGTTTTAGCTGATGGATCGAGAAGAAATAATACCATAAAATATTATCTTAAAGATGAAAAAGGTGAAACTTTGCAAGTTTGTAAAATATTTTATTTGTCAACCTTAGGTTTTAATAGCAATAATGATACGATTGTAAAGCTAGTAAGTAGTTCTTCAAGTATAACGGTGGAAAAAGATAAAAGAGGGTTACATCCCAAACACAAAAAAGTTGATCGACAATCCATTTATGAACATATTCAGAAATATCATCCCTGCATTTCTCATTATCGACGTGAGCATGCCCCAAACAAATTATATCTGCCTTCTGATATATCCATTAAAATGATGCATAGTGACTTTGTAAGAAATAACCCTTTGATTCCTTGTTCATACGAACTTTATAGAAACGTGGTAGTTAAAGAAAAAAATATTTCATTTGCTCACCTCGGTCATGAGGAATGTGAGAGTTGTGAGGGTTTCAAATTACATAATAGCTCACATACAAAAGAAAATTTGGATTTAACATGCGAGATGTGCAAAAAATGGGACATTCATGTTAAACGCGCACAGACTGCTCGCCAATTTTACAGGGATGATGTTCAAAAATTAAAAAATAACTCACTTGACGTTTATTTTTCAGCTGATTTACAAAAAGTAATAATGCTTCCTCGACTTGACATGTTTAAATCCGTTATCTTTACCCAACGCATAATTGCGTTCAATGAGAGTTTCGTACCTCTCGGGAAAAATTCTCACGAGAAACCTTTTGCTGTGTTGTGGCATGAAGCCATTGCAGGGCGCAAGAAAGAAGAACTTATAAGCGCTTTTTTCCAATTTTTTATTTATTATCGAGACAAAAAAAATATTACTCTTTGGCTTGATAATTGTACTGGTCAAAATAAGAACTGGGCCTTATTTTCCTTTCTTGTCTATTTAATTAACTCTGATCATATTGGCACTGAAACAATAACTCTAAAGTATTTCGAGCCTGGACATACTTTTATGTCGGCGGACAGTTTCCACCATCAAGTGGAAATGTCCTTAAAAAAAATGAAAAAGGTCTATGACTTTCGTGACTTTGAAAATTCTGTTTCCAGTGCAAATTCGGGTAAAGTCGTGACAAAATCAATGACTTTTTCTGATTTTTATCACTGGAAGGACCATTCATCAAAAGCCATTTTAAACAGATCCAGACCCAAAGTGTATGTATCTGATCTTGTCGAAGTTGTTGCCAAAAGAGGTTCTCTGTGTTTGGGATATAAAACTAATTTCTCAGATAGAGATTTTATGGAACTTAGTTTTTTGAAAGTTTCTATTACTAAAAATAAACATCAAATGGCACTTCCTGAAAAGTATTGCGGAAATAGGGGAATACCCATTGTGAAACGGGATAATATTTTGAAAAACCTATCCTCAATTATGCCGAAAGATAGGCTTAGGTTTTGGGAAAATATTCCAGTTTCAGATGAGGCTAACGATTTAGTTGAAAGTTTTGAATAGGCAAAGTGTCTTTATAATCACAATGTAACCCATTTTGAAGTGTTAATATTAAATAAGAGAACGTTTATTTTTCAAATATTTTCTGTTAGGTAGGTATGTATTATAGTTTTGTGTATGAAACCTTTTGTTCACTAATAAATTAATATTAAAATACTCCATATTTTTTTGTACACAAAGTTGCTGAAAAGAGTTTGTCCAATAGATTTTTTCACGAAAATCCAGACAATTTTTATCCGATGGCTCAAATAACATTTCTTAAAACTCAAAATAATAAGCATTAAAATTTCCATTATATATTATTAGATAATTTTAGCTTAAAATACCGTGAGTGCTATTTATCACAGATACGGCACTTTTCCTTAAATTAGTTGTTTCAATATTACCCCCGTAGTAACTATAATAACCGTAAATGCAGTTTTTGCATAAAATAACTTATTTAGACGGTTAAAACTATTTCAGACATTTTTTTTAGGCTAAAGTTAACAATTCTTGACTATTTTCAAAAATTGCAATAACCAATTAAACCCATGCGAAACCATAATCTATTCATTTGATTTTCTCGAAACTAACATTTTGCAGATACGGCAGTCTTTTTTACGAGGGCAGTGTAGGTGAGTCATAACGTCCCACGATAGACGTGGTCCCACAGTGGGATCAGAAAACAATAGATCTATAGGAGATCCAAGACCGGTAGAAACATTAAATCTAGTTGTGCGTCCGTCATTGAGGATAATTAAATTGAAGTCAGATATGATTTGTTCTAATTTACGACCTAAATAATCTATCATATTGCTTCCCCATAAAAAATTATGAGCATTGAAGTCTCCTAATATTATTCGAGGTTAAGGAATTGAAGTAAAAAGGGCTACCAGTTCGTCTAAATTTGGATTTTTGTCAGGAGGGATATATAAATTGCATATATTGACTGACTAAGAAATGTCCTTTAAGAGATATCGCAGTAGCTTCAAGTTTTTAAGGGTATTTGATTAACTTCGTACGAGTTATGTACATATATAGCTACTTAAATTCCTCTAAATGAGTGTAGTACCCATTTATCTTCCATTGAATGATGACATTGAAAATTATTATGTTAACTATTAGAACCCAGAGAGGAGTCGCTGTAGTAGTCTGAAGGAGTTTGATTTTTAAACTATTAGGAGATTTTGTTTTTTATTTTAGTACAACGAGATTTAAGATATTTCGCAGTTAATATTGGATGTGTTTTCTTTAAAAGGTCTAGTGATCCTTCTATATCTTCTGTGTAAATTTTGGCAACGCTAAGCGGGTCAGGAGATCCTTGGACAGTTTCAAAGAAGTCTATGAGTTCTTGTTGCGTTAGATATCCAGATCCAGTTTTTAGATTTATCTTGTTGAGTTTTTGGTCTCTTACGCCTTTTTTTTGGTTCGGTAAATGGTTTTTCTACATCTTTTGTTGGAGGTGTTATTATTTCCCCAGCATTACGTTTGGAATTTTGAGATGATTATGTATCTTGATTTAAAGTAATCATTTCAATATCATTGGGAGGAAGACGGTTTAAAAGGTCTTTGTCTGTTTATGATGTAACTATTTACATAGGTTCAGTCTGGGTTGGTAGATGTTGAGTGGTTGATGAGTTCGGTTGAGTGTTTGTTTGCGGTTGGGCATTCTTGGAAAGGGTTGGTAGAGGGTTGTTTGGAATATTGCTTGAGAGAGAATGGTTATTTTTCATTCACTGTGATGCTAGATGTCCTTGCTGTTTACATATGTAGTATGATTGTTTTTTCAAAGGAAAAGAATATACGATAATTATTTTCATGAATTGTCTGAAACTCAGGATATGTTTAAATGCTGGATTAGAAGTGCCTATTCTAAGGTGTTCAATTAGAGTTATTAAGTAGATACCCAGGTTTTTCAACTCATTTTCAATAATCTTGTGCGGAATTGTCACACATACATTTGAAATTGTGAGTCGTTCGTTAGGTGTTATTAATTTACGGGCTTGGATGCTCTCTTGGTTAATAACTATCATTCCGTTGTCTTTCGTTAAAAATTCGTTGACTGTCTCCTCGTTTGTTGATTATTTACCCAAAGATAATATAAGTATAAGATGGTTTAACTTACAAATACCCGCTTCTGCGATAAAAAACACCCATACACTTTGTAAAAAAAATTAGAACTAGATCTATACGGAAATTCCGATAGATGACTTAACTATTATAGATATCAAAAGTTATCGTAGCTCGATGTATCGTTAATAATACAAATAGCAGTCGAAAAGGCGTCTGTACTGTACGAGTCTCTGAATGCCATTTTTTTTTAAATCGATGATTTTGTTCAGATATCTGTAAACAATATTAATCTATAAAAGCAATATTAAAATTTACGTTTACTTTGACAACCAGTATAGATTAAAATCAATCTGTATGAAAATTAAACCTTGGATAGTCTACTCTATAATAATCAAATCTCGGTTAGTTGCTAAAATTCTCGAACTTCCTGGTGAATTATTTCCGCGGTGTCTGAAACAGTTATCCCGTCTGATTAATGCTTTACGTCAAGCGGCCCATCAATAAACACTGATCCAATATAATTATATAATCACTAATGAAATATAATCAAAAACTTTATAACCTCATTACACATTATACATTTTCCTATTGAAAATTAATTTATTGATTCCATGTCTTGGTCTTCCTCTTCCTTTTTATTTGGTAGCCCTGCCGTAAATACTTATTTAACCTGTCTTTTCATATTTATCCGATTATTGTGACCAAACTATTTTAATTGTTTTTTTTTTCAATTATTATTTCATTGTTTTCTTTTCTCCTCTGTATATGAGGGTAGTATGAAATTATTTTGAAACGTCAGAATAATAAATTTAAAAGTACAGTTTTTTATCTACAAGTTGGAAAAAATTCAAAGAAATCAGCGTTCGCATTCGGAAGTTAGAGCATTTTTAAATAAACCAATATTTTGAATGGATCGAATTTTAAGTCAGTGAGTGTACTTTGCACTGATTTAATTATATCATCCATTTCCAATATAAATAGTATTGAGCTTAACACTTCCCCTTGTCATAATCCTTTGTTGATGTTTAAAAGTTCTGATTGCAGATTATCCTTCCTAACAAAGTTTTTATTATTTTGATAAGGAATATTTTTTAGGTTGCTTTAATCCCTCCGTTTTTTATAGCTTCCCAAACACTTTTTTGTGACACTCTACCGAATGCCTTCTCCAAATCTAAAAATCACAGGTATATTTCATCATTCTTTTTCATTGTCTTCTCTATTGTTTGTTTAATAGTAAAAATATGGTCCTGTTCACTTCTTTCCTTTCAAAACTCACTAGCGGATCTTCTACTATATTCTTTAGTTTTCTTAAAAAAATAATTTCATAAATTTGGTATGCAATACTTAATAAAGAAATTCCCCTGTAGATTGCACAGTTCCCGTTGTCTCCTTTTTTAAAGATTCGAACTACTATTCGAATTTCTCAATCACTAAGAATCCGACCCTAATTTCATATCTTTTGTTTAACATTTCTGGTGTAATTTCATTTCCTTTTAATGTGTTTTATTGCTTCTAAGCCTTCCTGTATTTTTATATTACCTATCATATTCTATATTGACATCTTGACTATATTTATTTTCTTCTAGTGGTTTGAATCTTTTGTATTATTCAGCAAAATATTCTTCATAATTCCTGTATCATTTGTTATCATGTTTTCTTTTGATTTTATATGTTTAACTACCTAGATTTACTATGCTCTTCTATTTTCCTACCAAATTCTTCCCATGATTTGTTTTTTTTATCCTGTACAAGTGTTTTTTACTTTTATTCTGCATTGTTTATAATTTATATAGTCTCCTTTTTACTTCGAAGATTTTTTTCACAATGTTTTCTTTACTCTTATTTTTTATTTTATTTCTTGGTTCTAATCCATCTAATTTGTTTTCTGTTTCTGTTGATTCTTGTTATTTCGCATGTTGTTATAGCTGTTTCTATGTTTTAAAGGTAATCCACATCTGTTTAAAATCGATATTATATATACAATTTACAGATCTAAATATAAATAAACAATTGTATTATGGCGTTTACCAGTAAATCAATAGTACTTGACTATTGCGTTACCAATTGATCATTGTTAAAAAAAAAGAATTTCTTCGCCCATCTTTGTATAGTCTGTACTACGTTCTATCATTGAATTTGTCTACAGCTGCTCTAACTGATATAAAACACTTGCACTTAGTGAGCAAAATGTTATCTGATCAAACATTTAATGTTACTTCAGTAAGTTTAAAAATGTAGGCACAAAATCGTACGCCCTATGTTGGCAAAAGGGGTATCAATGAGTTAAAATATCTGTCATTAATTCGTAGGTCCTGCTTACTCATATTCAGCGGCTCTTGAAATCTCCTTTTAGAGAGCTTTCTTGAGTGTCTCAAACGCTCTAGTTCCAACCATTAAAAGTGTCTCATCCTATCTACCCAGTTCGATAATGTTTCTTTAGCAACGATATTTGCTTTGCTCAGGAATGACTCCGAACCTATAAATATTTCCTCAGAACCTTTCCTGGCTGGAAGATCTGCTGTTTAGTTCCATTTAATGCCATTAATTTCAGGTTTCCAAAATAAAGTTACTTTGTTGCTTTGCCCTAGAAGTATTTGATCCTGAAGATATTTTTAAACTAAAATGGAGTCAAATTAAGAACAGTAAACATAAACAACTAAACGGTTGATTCACTATTTATTCGTAAAATACGTTTTAAATTCAATTACAGCTGTTTCGCTAAAAACTAGCATCGACAGATTGACATATTGAAGTTACATTTTGTTTGTTTGTTTGTACTAGGTACCTGATGTTGATTAAGTGGTTAATGCTAGACCAAGTATGGAAGTATTAAGACATAACAATATTAAAGCCTAGATGTTATTAGCCCTACGGGATTATCCTGGATGTATTTCCCTCTAAGATCAATATAACTGTGCAATAATATAGAAAAACCAGGAAAAAACTATATCATGCTGATCTTTACAATAACTTAATATATTTCTGTTCGAATTATTACGTCTTATCTATGTATAAAATGAAGACTAGATCAAAGTAAACAGTTTAATAGTGGAGAACTTCCAAGATTTATTTGTTCATTCACTACTTTAAATTGTTGATCTGTTAGATATCTTTTTGTTTAAAGTTTTTCGAGAAAATCAAAATTTTGTTTTTTATCACAAATATGTAGTATTTGAATTTCATTGGTGTGTATGAGTGAGTGTGGATGTTCAAGAACGTGTTGCATAGTTTGACTTATCTGGTTGATTGAGTCTTATTTCAAAATTTCTCTTAATAAACTAAAAAAATTAAAAGCTATAAAAGTATTACATGTAGTGAAAATATTTCTAATACAATTTAAAAATAATATCTTTGGCAACATCTGCACTAATTTCATTCAAATCACACAATAAATAGTCGATCCGATTTGTTTCCAGAGACTAAAGCGTCACCATGCAGTCTAATCTCTATTCTACCTGGATAATTGGGAAGTTTTGGCTTAGATTCACCATTGGTTTACTTTCATAGACCCCTGCTTCAACACTATTCTTGGTCTTAGAGCCGTCCCCCCCCCTTCTACATGCTGTGTTGTTTATTTAGCTTACAAATAATCGCTGTGTTAAAAGATATATTGTTATTTTATTTTTTCATCTGAGATGAAACCTAAAAGTAAACATTTCATGTTATAGGTGAGGTCATACTCACGTTTCTACAGAAACATACTAAAGTTATTTCTCTTCTAATATTTAATTTAAGGAAAAATTTAAGACATTATATTAACGCAATAACACACATTTGGGGCCAGTCCGTGTTGCACAAGACGTGCGAGATGAAGTTCAATCTCGCACATAATAACAATACAATTTGATATTATTTAATTATAACTAAACCATTGTGGGTCTAACATGGTTTTAGTTAATTTAACATTTTAACAATATTTTTGGTATGCCAGTATTATTTGCGGTTTACAAAATCAATAGACAATCTGTGGCGTTAGAGTTACAAGAAGGTGATACGTAGGTTAGATGGCCTGACACGTGAAGGATCGAAAGTTTAATAAAATTTTGAACGAACCGTAAACTTGATAGTATACACATCACTTTAGCCCAGTCAACTTCGCATAAAAAATACAATTAGTTTAAAAAAATAGATGCTGGATTATATTCCAATATGGATTCAAATGAACTTTTTACTCAAAAGTATGGGCTATACAAGGTGCCCCGAAAAGTTTAATCATACATTATACCTCAGATTCGAGTCTCAAAAAAAAGGTTGATTAAACATCACTTACCTATATACAATAGTACGCACAAAACGAGTTACAGGGTGCTAAAGTTAAAAATTTAAATACATTTTTTTAACATTGCTGTAAAGCGGTTTAACGTAACGAGTGTATTGCCCTAAACGAAAAGTTTCTGCTACATGCAAAGTATAAAGAGGGAGGAAGTTCTTGTATGGAGCTTGGTCGCATGAAATGTAAACGTAGATATTTAAACAATTATTCAAGGAAAATATTCAATCCCGTTATATATATATTTCAATTGTAACGATAATAGCGCCTTTCTGGCAGAGCCAGACTCTTTTCAAGGAGTGGTTCGACTCCAAGTTAATGCTGTCTATACATTGGATTGGTGAATATAAGAGTTGATGGGCGCCACTATGTTTTTAATGGTTCACGGTTGGACAACAATAAATATAATCGAAAGGAAACTAAGGTGAAAAGATGGAAACAACTTGTATAAAATTAAATTGAATGCAAAGTTATTAATTAATCAAAAATGAATTGCTAATAACGAACGCGATACACCCGTCAGCTCTTATAGCCAGTGGGTTTATATATGAAACTGATAGGAAAAAGAATAATTGTTTATTGAAATAAGTTAATAAATTAATCTGCCGAAGGTCAGGCTTGAAATTTACAACTTTAAGCTAACGCAGTGGAGAAATACCACCGCGGGCCTGGACTACAGAAAGGGAAACTTGTTTTAGCAAAAATTCCACACCCTAGTAGGAAAAAAAACCAAATTCTTACCTATCTATCCGTGGTCAACTCATCCACACATCTGAGCAAAACGCCGAAATCTTCAAGGAGAGCCTCCAAATGGCTCTCATATCTCCTAATAACCCACTTTTTCAAAATAACTTCGCTGCTCAGACAGACCTCCTATATAATTCAAAACATAACCTACAGCCCACACGTCATCACCCCCTTTAATGAAGAGAAACCTCGTCACTCACCTTTCTCCATTGATGACATCAAATACTCAAATACTGGAAAAAACACAGCGCCTGTCCCCGATGTAATTTCACGACAATCTCTAAAAAAATCTCTCAGAATCTTTCTTTCCGGTCCTTCAAAATCTATTCAATGCCTGCCTTAAACTTTATTTCCCTAAATATTAGAAGACTGCCAACACTGCCATGATACCCAAGCCCGGACAAGACCCTACCCTGTCTGAATCATACAGGCCCTTATCAGCGTTCTGGGTAAGGCCTTTGAGAGACTAATCAAGGACCGACTCTGGAACTTCTGCTACAACCACAACATCATCCCACAGTTCCAATCAGGCTTCAGGCCAGAGCACTCCATCCTTACCCCATTGGTACTCCGGGATGAAGCCATCTACCTGGGGGTGAGATACACTCGCACCCTCTGTTGGACGTTCTCATCAAGGCATTAGGAGGAACATTTGGCAGAACCCACCCCTCCACTCCTCTGCACACCTACAAGACATTTATTCGCCCACTTCTACACTACAAAGATATTCCATACAGCACTGCCTCCACCAGCATCACAAGCACTATCCAATCTTGTGAACGAGCCATCCTCAGATATTACAAAGATCAAAATCGACTCACCCCCACCAATTTAGTCTAGGAAAACGCAAATATCACCCCAGTCCTAGAACGATTCAAAAATCCACAATCGAGCTATATCCAGCGCACTCTACGCTCCGACAACACCTTAGCCAAAAACTCTCTAAAACTCCCTTGGCTAATCAACCACCGCCCCCGAAAACCCAAGAGAAAAACCCCATATCTGCCACTACGCTTACTCCAAGCTAACCCCGAGGAAAACGTTTATTCCTCTACACATCACTTCTAGTGATTCGCTAAAACCCACACCATTATATTTTAAAATACTACTGTCTTTTTTCTTTGTTAAACGTCTTCTTTTTTGGTTTTGCTTTGACGCCAATTAAGTAAGTGTTAGGTTTCCGGATTTGTCAGTTTCCGAAGCTGAGTCTTCCAGGAATCTGCTCTGCGCAGAGTAATCTTGATTCATCGGTTAAATTTGATCTCTGATCTGAGACTTACTGTGCTGGCTTACATATATTTGATTATGTCTAATAAGCACATCCATTCCTTGTGCCTTGAGGTCCTTAGCAGTTCTTCTGTTCTCCATCTTCTTAATATAATTTTCTTTAAAGAAATCTTCATTAACACTGAAGGAGGTTCCTTTTAAATTGGTACAGTTTCTCAGAACCTCATACTTTTTGTGTAGCGATAAAAAACTTAATAAAATTTGTGCATTTCTAAAGTTTGTAATAGTATATTGTGTCACAAGTGCAAAAAGTAGTCTATTCCACACGATGTGTGAAAGTCGTGGCACGAGCGAATGCGAGTACTCCAATGACATAAGTGTGGAAAAGAATTTCTGCAAGAGTACTTTTTGTACGAATAAATTAAAAATATATTTATCCAACTTTAATTACATATATTTTACAACTTAACAGCTAATTATAACTGCAAAAATGTATGTTGACAGTACCCCAGTTGGCTATATTAATTTCAGGTACTTTTTTTATTTTAAGTCTTTCCTATTTTTTCAGAAATAAATATTTCTCCAGATGCTGTTTGATTTTCAACAGATTGCAATATTTTATTTGCTAATAACATTTTGCTTGAGAGACATTGATCTACTGTTCTGCTGTTGTAGTCGATTTCCACCCGCCATGTCGTTTGAGTTAAATTTACACCACAGTCTGCCACTATCCCATAATATAATATCCTATAATTATAGCAGATGACCATCGAAAACAATGACTGATATAGTTTTTAGTACCTGGCAACTTCAAAAACTAAGCAATTTGCTGTACCATTTTACACTAAATTTGTATATTCCAACACATTGCACTGTACGTTTCCCCTTCTGGTAATTTTGCAATATTTACTACAGCAGCAAAGCCCATGTCCTGAATATCACACATTTTTAAATTTTTTAGTTCTTCCCATCTGCATGCATCCGTTTTTCCGAATACTGGGGCAGCTTCAAAAAAAGTAAAATAATATGGATACAAATTTCTGTTAATAATTTTACCTTTGTTATGAAATAAATATCATCAGGAGCTTAATGTAAAAATGTATGAATTTGTTCAAGAATTTTTTATTTTTTTGGCGGCATATCCTTCGGATTTTCTTTTAAGAAATGCACGTAATTTGTGATAGCTGGAAATATCAACATTCGCCTTTACTGACAAAGTAGTCCTCAGCATTGAGTATATTGACGACATTGTTAGATAGCTCTCCAAAGTAAGCTATCATAACATGTTCTGAAATGGATTGTAAAGTGTGTTCAACAATATAGTGCCTTCTATAAAAGGGGACTGATGGTGATAATAAACTTCTTAGGTACTTTCATCTCAGGTATTGGTAAAGAATGCAGGTCAGGCTTAAATTTGCAAAAATAATTTTTTAATAGAAACGCATATTAAAGGATATTCACAATAAAGTTTATTAAAAATTTGAATATGTTAATATATCAATTCAGTTTCACTATCGTAGTCTACATTAATTATAAGGGGTTCTATGTATGAAATGCCCTGTATATGAATCCTCCACTTTTATTATATTATGGTTTATTGTTCTTTTCCGACAATCAGCGTCTGGGTTATCTATATTTTGCCGCATTAATGCAATTACAGAAGGATATAATGTAGGTATAGTATTTTGGGTCCGCACTTTGTTCTTTAGTTTTCTCTACATATGCTTAATCGGGTTGAATACGCAGTAGTAAGGAGAAAGACAAAGAACTGTTTGTCCTTTGGATGCTGCAATTGTGTAGCATACATATGTCTTCTGTATGTTAAATGTCCTTAGAACCTCTAAAAGCTGCGTTTTTTTATATCCTTATTCAAAGTACATTTTGTTTTGGAGCATAAATTCCTAGATTTCCGCTTTTGTATTAGAAGGGCCTGGAACCTTCTTTAATTGGCGACTATGGTAACTGGCATTGCTATGACACTATGCGGGGGAATATTTGGCAGTAAAATGTTTTCAAACCAATCTTCGAACAATTCGGCTGTAGTATCTTGATGGTAATCCAACGACGACTCTTGAATATTCTTCGCCGAAAGTCCCAAACTGTTTGGAATCCAGCCATTTTCTGATCCAGCATGAATAATCGTGATCCGTTTTCTTTTGTTCGATAAAGCTTTTGATTGGTATCCCACTGTTCCATTGGTCCATCCTTTTGCCAGCGTACCGTGGGTCTCATCCAAATAGATTATTGGTCTTTGTATAACCTGTAATCACTAATGGCAGTCAAATATTCAAGACGCCATTGCCATCCGTTGGGATTCCATAATAACTGGTCTTTTGTCAATTTTGCAGTATTTGAAACCTAGTTTGGATAAAAGTGTCCATAGGTTTCCAATTGATATCCTTGTCTCAGTGGAGCTCCTTATTCTGGTTTGCAATGATCTGATAGTAGGCACCAAGTTTTCTTCGTACATAGAGTAGATAGTTCTTCTTATCCAATCGTTATCACCGTCATCAGTGGTTCTGGAACACCACTATCGTGAATTGGTCACGAAATGTGAACTCTCACTGATGATTCCAGTATCCCTGTCAAATTGCTGGTTTCTCTTAGAGCAGGAGTAACCCAACCCCTTTGGACCAGCTTCTGATGAACATGTCTGACGATTTCTTTGGCATCAAGGGATAAAACTCGTCGTCGAACTGGGGAACAGTAATTTGTCACAAAAATTATCAAACAGCACAGACTAACTCTCACTACGGGAACACAAATATAAATGATTACACTCAACCAAAATTATACAAATACAAGAACCGATCCTGTGTGCATACTTTGACCATAAGCAATAAACATACGCTTTTGCAAAAACAAAAAAAGAAGAAGTAATATTACACGAGAGATATTTTTTAAAAACGCACAGAACGTAATAATTTACGCAAGAATAATTAAACAAAAACTATTGATTTTTGTGAATAAATCACTTTAATTTGTTCAATTTGATCAAAAATATTATCCTTTGGTAAAGTAAATGTCAAATTACTACTTTTATTAAAAAAATATTTGAGTTGCATTATTTATGCGACCAAATATACACATAGGTATAGTTGTAGTTCCAAGGTATAATCCTAACAGTAACAGAAAGAACATAAAATGGAGGATTATAGGAGTTAAATGCAAATAAAAATGTTCAATATACATTGCTAACACATAACGTTTTCAAAGTTCTAATTAATTTCACCAATTGTTCCAATAACCATTTTACTTTTAATTTTCATGGAGCCCGCACGAAAACCATTAAAATGTCATTTAGCTGGTAAAGAATTCTGATGTCAATTCCTGAGAAGGGTGGTTATTTGATTTTAATTAATTATATTTCAAAAACAAAAAACAATAACCATTAAAATAAATTTTATAAATAAAGAAAACATATTCATAATTATTGAGCATATTGGAATCGATATTGGGTTAAATCTTGTACATGACTCTTTGGGAAGTGTATTTCTTACACTCGTTAGGTGTCCACACTAACCGCTACGCGACTCGTGCTAAACTTTACTTTTGCATAATAATTCACTTTTCACACTTGTTGTGTAATATACTATTTCTGTGTGGATCGTAGAAAAAGTCCTTTTTATCTACCAATCATTTTGTTACGTAATATCTAATGAGCTTTTTTTGTTTCAGTCTTTTCAATCAAAGTTATCTTTTAGTTCAAAAGAAATTGTTGCGATCAGCTGTTCCTGGTGCAAAGCCGCCTATCACAACAAAGATTCTTGCTTCAATGTCAAACGGATAGGGGAAGAATGTACATTAGGTGAGTTCAATTAATCATTAACAATAATATGGACTTCCAAAAAGCAAGGGTTAGTACAATTAATTTAATTAATTAATCATGCTACTTCTGATTACTGTCGCTCTCGTTTGTTTGCAAATCAAACTCTGATAATAATTAATTTGTTGATGTTAAACTAAAATATAATAATATGTTTTAACATTTCTACTGTCTACGGTCTTACTAAATGCGGAATAGCCCGGAAAATAGTAGTTAAAAAAAGGCAAAAGGTTGAAAACAAATCAGTAATCTTGATAAATTATATTATGTGCACATCTATTAGCAGAATTAACCGCAGGGTGAGTAGAGGAAAGCGTTGTTTTCTTTTCTACCCTTTATACAAAATAATAATCTTAAAAGTACAGTATTTTATTTACAAGCAAAAAATTCAAAAAAGTTATCCTCCGTGTTCGGAAATTAGCGTTTTTAAGTAAATCAATATTGATTGAATGGATCTTATTTTAAGTCAGTGATTGTATTTTCTTTTCCTCTTTTTAAATTTATTTAACTCTTCGCATCGTCCATCATCTTTAAAATATGAAAGCGTATTTTACCACCAAGCATAATATGAAAGCGGCAATTTTTATGAGATATTTTGGTCGTGTAAAGCAATTATTTTTCTTAGAAAATGTGGACTATACAACAAATTATAGACTTAAATTATCATAATGTCCTGGAGCCAAAATTAAAATAATTTAACCACAGCGTTTATCCTGATAAATTCAATCCTTATTTCTTAACCACGATTTATTTTCGTTTTCCTTTGCTAATAATTTACTTGTTCAGTGCGATTTTTGCTTAATCCAATAAACCTCATTATTGATTTGCGTACGACTCTTACGCTAAAACTCTTTATATTATACAGTAATAATGGGGGTAGATTTAGCGGTTACAGCATCCTGAAAAAAAGGCCACGAATGAGGCATATATATTCATCAATTGAATGCTTTGAGTTCATTAGAGAAGTCAAATATTTGTGAATAGTTATAACAGCTTAAGCAAATATTAATTAAATTGAAACTAGAATTATTTCAAAAAATAGAATACATTGCCGATTTTTAATTAGACTCACTATAACCTAAAGTATTCATGAAAACATATAGATGAAGATTGAAAAATATATAGGGACTATGTATATTATGGAAAAAGTAACTAATAGAAATTTTTAAATAAAAACTGCTTTATTGTTCTTTAAAATATTCCTCTTATTCAGGAATTGTCATAGTAGATTTTCTATTCTTCATGATAATCAATGTATGGTTTTTGAACGGTAATACCGACTTGTCGTTTCCCACAAAACGATAATCCCCAAATATTTTGAACATTGTTGCAGGAAAACAGCAGCAGTTACTGTTCTACCAAAAGTAGAAAATCTAAAGGAATATGAAAATTTAAGATGTATAAAGTATTTTGCCAACTCTCTCTAAAGCCTATCTATGGAGGTTGAAATTAGAGACCGTTTTCATAAAGCATTTGGTATGATAAACAAAACATATACTATTATTATAATATATTACTTAACGTGTGCGTTAAGGAGCATTTTACGCACGAATGGAAAAGTAGCGCTTAATTTCGTCATTGCGTAAAATGATTTACAGCAGGAGTTGCGTATACTACTTAACCTACGACCTACTTTTACTTGTATTAATAACATTATTATTAATACTTGAACAACAGCAGTAATAGGTATTTTTGATGATTTTATTGTAAAACATTTAATTACTTCATATTAGTTATTAAAATTATTTTTTATAGTAACAGTACAACCATTAAATATTAATGGTACTTCGATGATTTTGCTTGTTGAAGCATAAGAAACATTTTTAAAAAATAATCGTTAACTGGCTGAATAATAACGTATGCGCATACTGTCAGACGTATGCTCTAGTCTACAAAAAATATTTCAAATATGTCGGTTTGGAATGTCAGTGAAGTAGATGTTCAAAATTAATGATACCGTCGAGACAAGAGATACTCGTATCTCGTATATATTTTCTCTCGAATAAAATCTGGAGACGAGGCGAGAGAAATTCTCGCCTTTCTCGATCTTTCTAGAACAAAAAATATCAGCTTTATAACTTTTATTATTTATTGTAAGTGTTTGAATTGTCATATTTAACAGTTAATGTTTTCGTATTTACGTAAAGAGTAAAAAAAGCATGTATGCGAAAATTTATAAAATTGTAGTGTAATACGCGACAACATTTTAAATGAATAGAGAATATATATGCTGGTTTTATATAGATAAAATATATTATATTTTTTTAGAAGCTCTCAATAATACCTTAACTGTATTACGGGTACATATATGTCTTCATGGCAATTTAAAACTATTTTAAAAATATAAAAATCTATATTAAAAAACGATACAAATGTGATCTTTGTCTTATCTTTTTATAAAAAAATAATAATGCGCCAATGTCTTCTTTCTTTTTTCTTCTTAATGTTATTACTGTTATTATTACTGTTAGAATTACAATTAATATTGTTGTAGACCATCCAATTGTTGACATAATAATGGAACCACAGTTGGTTTCTTTAATAGGTGTTAATTGTTTTGATAGTTGATTGATTTCGAAATTAATTTTACTTATATTTGAAGTTCGAAATGTTTTTCGTGTTTGAAGAGATGAAATTTCAATTTTTGGTAAAATTATTGGTTTTCCTTGTTATATTTGTTGATTATGGCTGAATTTCATTTCTTTAATTGTAAATTCTTTCCAATATTAATTGCTAAAATCCATTTAAAAGTATCATACAGACTACCAGTCAAGTGAGAGCTGGGTTCCGACGATACAGACTGGATGTTTAACGGGAGAAATATGTCGTTTTCATGCCATTCTTTCTACTTTGAAGCCTAGTAAACTAACTTAGTCTGTATGACACTTTTAAATGGATTAATATTGGAAAGACTATAACTTCGCAAGTTTCCGGAATGGTTATGAGAGATGGATGAATTATTTCTAAAAATTCTTCTCTTAGGCAGTTGGAAATAATTCTTTCTGAATTTATTGGAATAATTATAATTTCATTGTTTGTTACTTGTTCGATAATTGTTTCTTGGACGTCTATTTCATTAGTTAAACAGTTTTCTGGGAAGTCACCATTTAATAGCAGTTTGTTGTGAAATCTTGTTTACAGTAGTATACACCTTCTAATATCGCACATTCTTCTTTTTGGGCTTGACGTTCTTGATCTTCCCGTGCCAAATAAGGATAAGTGGGTGTATATATTTTATGGTTTTGGATTATAGGATAAATGTGGTAAACTTCTAGTATTTTGGTTTTAGGATAGGAATATGTATAGCAAAAATAAGTTTAAATTTTGAAAAGGTTACTTGAGTAGCGAGGAACAAATAATGTGTTAAAACATTTTTAAATTGAGGATCGTCCTGTTTAATTTTCCTGTTGAAAAGTAATATAGCTTTCAAAACTAGTTATTCTGTTATATACTGCGTTTTTATATCTTTCTAAATTGTTTTGGAGTTTTAATTGTTCCATAAAGTAGTTAATGATTGATTATAATGACCTATTAATTTTTGGTAAAGTGAAGTTTGTAAATTTGTTTCATGAGTTGATTTCTTTTAATTTTGCCCTAATGTACATATAGCATTGTTATATCTGATACCATCATCAGAATCAAGATTTCCAAATAATTATTTATTAACTTTGCCTAATCCTTTTATTAATCCTCTTTTATTTCGTATATGAGGCTATATATTTTCTACTTTTTTCATTACTGTATTTATTAAGAATTCTGTACTTTCTAACATATTTTCAGCTAAACTATGATAAGAGATATGGTTTGAAGCATTTATTTTTAATATACTATTTTTAATTACTAAAAAATTATTTCTTAAAATATTAGTTTGCTTAACTACTTCATTTAAATCCAAAAAATGAATAAAAGTATGATCCTAATTTTATGGGTAATAATAGGTGTTTTAAGTGAATATCGTCATTGCTAAACGTCTGGTAAGTGAAGAACATCAGGTACAGAAGAAGACTCGCCTTCATTTTGTTGTTGTACCTGTAAAATATTATTAGGGTTATTTTTAGGCTTACGGGAAAAACTTTTATGATAAGTTCCTTTATTTGTTTCTAATAATACTCCTTTATCTTTAATGATTTCTTTTCTTTTAATTTTGGACATTTTCTTGTCCCATGTTTTTGTACCAATGCGTAAGCTATTTTTTGATTGGAATAATCTGGAGAATCTGATCTATTTTGATTAGCTTTATTAATTAATTTTTAGTTTCTTTATTTCGTTCACGGATTTTATCGTAAAAAAGATTAAATTTGTTTTTGAGTACGGGGTATAGGGGAATTTCTGATTGCTTCGATTTTTTTTTGATTTGGTTTTAATCCATTTTGTGTTACTATATGTCCTAAGCATTCGATTTCTTTGTGTAAAAATTCAAATTTATCTGATTGTATTTTGAAATTTGTTTCTTATAATTTTATAAAAACTAATTGTAAATTTTGAATATGTTCTTGGAGACTAGTACTGAATATAATTATATCATCCATGTATACCATACATATTTTATTTTGCAGATCTTTGCGTACTTCGGCCATAACCCTTTGGAAAGTGGACGGAGCATTTTTAAGACCCAATGGCATTCGAAGGAATTCGTAATGACCATTATCGACAGTAAAAGCGGTTTTTTCTATTGAATTTTGGGAAATTTCAATTTGATTAAATCCGTTAGCTAAATCCAAAGTACTAAAATATTGAGCTCTACCCAATTTATCCAAAATATCTGTAAAATTCGGGACCGGATGCCTATTAAAAATTATTTTTTCATTAAGTTTACGATAATAAATTACTAAAAACCATTTTTGACATTCAGATGCATTATCGAGCATTTCATTAATTTGCCTCTGAACTTCTTCCTTATATAGACATAGGGATATCTATAAGATTTTACATCATTTTCATCGGTTGTTTTTATAGAATGTTTTATTTTAGAAGTGAATGTTAAAGTATCACCTGGTTTAAAAAATAAATCAGAAAATTTTTGACATATCCTAGCTTTTTCTTCCGAATTCATTATGTTCTGTGCGTATTAATTTATTTAGATCAACAGTTTTTTTTGAAAAGTTGATTGGGTCTTTTGTATTTCACTAATGTAATTAAAGTTATGTATTTCAAAATTCCACGATACAAATTTTTGTGCAACAATGGGTTTATTTAAAATTGCTGAAATTGTTTCGTTAGTTGTATTAATTATTTCACATATTGCATATCCATTTTTAGCTATAGTTAATGTTTCAAGTTTTGAAGTTTGTTTAAATAAGTTTCTTTAATTAATATTTCTCTCTCAACTACACTTACAGAAAGCGATTTTATTAATTTTTCTAAAATTTCTAAAAATTCAAACTTAATATCTGTAGAAGGCCCAAATGTTATCGCAATCGATACATGATCATTAAATAATTTTTTATTTGTCAAGTCTATATTTGGATTTTCTTAACCATATCTTCTACGCCTATGATCAAATAAAGTTTATACTACCATTGTACAATGATACTACCATCGTACTTGAACTCTTTAAAAGCTGGTACCTTAGCTTGAAATTTAATTCGTTTGCTGACTAAAGATGTTTTAATATCTATGTTGTAATGATAAATACAATTAGAATAATATTTTCCTGCAATTTATGGCCTTTTTTGGCTGCATCGATTGCTTTGATCATTAGCAGCTCCTACATAATTAGTTATTCATTGTTAAAGATGTGCAACAATAAGTTTTATATTTTATTCAAAACATTGATGGTTTTTAAATAGTCCAATATATCTCTGGTAGGTGTATTACTTCTATTAAAGATTTTGTACTACCTGTATCAATTAAAAGTTTAAAATTTGGATTTTTATTTTAATATACGGTAATGGATTATTTGAGGCAATATTAATTTCTACTATTTCTTTTTGTTTTTTACGGGGACCTTGCGAAAATTTTCTACGTTTCCATTAACAGAGTTTTCAAAATGTTCACATTCATTAGTATCATTCATTTTTTCGTTTTCGTCTGATTCATTTTCATAATTGTTAGCATATAATTCTTCAGCTACAACCTTTGGTTTTTGATTGTTGTTTTGAAAATTGTAATTATTACGAGGTGGTCTATTATAAATATTTGTAGGAACAAACTGATTAATATGATTTGTTCTCTCTATAAAATTGCTAGAAGTTGTCGACATAGGCTCTGGTCTAAGTAATCTATTTGCTGGTATTTAATTAGATTTAAATACATTGCGCGGGGGTCCAAATACTTGAGCATTAGTTGGATAACTTCGAGGTTTCTGAGGTTGTGGTTGTTCTGATAGGTTGACTTGGAAATGTTGGTTTTTGATACTACTGACTGCGCCAATTATGTTTTAAAAACAAACTTTTACAAATTATTTACTAATACAAAATTATCTAACAAAAGTCTTTAACAAAAGTAACAGAAGTAAGTTACAAAAGCCTAAAGCCAAAATCCTAAACTGAATATATTCGTGTCTTTATATACTAATTAGTACGTGACAATAACAAATATTTTAATAAAGGTTAAAAACCAAAAAATATTATGTTACATCAAAATGCACAATTAAAATATGGAAAAATAAAGGTATTAAATTACATCTGCGTAATATAAAAAAGTAGTCTATTATTCTAGGAACTATAAGAGTTAAAAAAATGGTATGAGTAATGTGTTGAAAAACCGAGATAAATTAACAATACTAGACAGGTTATAGTTTTAGAAATAGGAATAGTAATATAAAGAAACCTAAAGGACCTAAACATAGGTGTCTAGGTGTGTGTAAATCATTTTCACAAATTAAAATGGACATTGGATAAGAATATTTTGTATTCTAACACAAACGTACAAAATGTTTCACGTTTTACCAATGGCGCAGCCAGCATGAGTGGCATCCGGTGTGGATATTGTGGTGTCGCCCCATGAATGTTAAAATTAATAAAAATTAGATAAATTCGTAAACTGATATTTTATTTAATTGATGCCTCCTGTAGCTGCAAACCTGCCACTTGTAAACATTTTGAGTTGTAGTAATTATTTATTTTATATAGTGTCCTGTAAATAGGGTAAATAATAATATTTAAAATAACAGCCTAATTGATTTATTGTTAAAAAACAGTTTTTATTTACTAAAAATAATAAAAAACTCTTTGCTTTAACTCAACTTCCAAGTTTAATTGAAAAAATTAGGTTTAAAATCACAATTACAGCTGTTTTGCTAAAAAACTAGCATCGTCAGATTGACATATTGAAGTTACATTTTGTTTGTTTGTAGCCAGGTAACTTAAATATGTAAATCTGACGAGGCTAGTTTTTTAGCGAAACACCTGTAATTGTGATTTTAAACCCAAAAGTGAAAAGTGAAGCGAATCTTTTGGATGTTTACTGCCATTTTAGTCCAGTGTTTGATTGGCTTATCTTTATATTGTCGCTTTAAAGGTCTATTTATAAACTTGCAGTTGCCGTTGCCGCTCTCAGTTTCCGTTCCCGTTGACAGTTAAAAAGCTGCTTTCTCATTTGCAGATTTATATTCACCGTTGCCGTTACCGTTCGCCGCTGAGCTTGACGTTCCCTGACGTTCAGACATAACGAAGTTTTAACTTTTGCAGTTCGCCGTTCGCGTATTAACCAATCAAAACCCAAGAAAAGAAGACTATTTATTTATTCAACTCTATCTGTGAATGTGCGTGTATTATACATCTTTGCTTAATTTAACTTATAGCAATTGTAGAAGTATTTCTAGATAACCTAAATAGATATCGTAATCCATTATATCAACAAGTCACTAACATTATAGTAACAAAAATCCTTAATAAAACTTCACGAAAATTTAAACTTCATAATAAAAACGATAAACAAAAATCGATCAACTCTCTTTTTTTTTCTTTTTCGAAGTATTCAGTCATCATCAAACATCTAGTTTATAAATTGACACTACGAACGGCAACTGCAACGTCAAACAGCAACCGGAACAGTAACGGCAACGGCAACTGCAATACTATATTTGCGGATTTGTTTGGTAGTTGTTTTTTAACCGATATACGGCGGGAACTCAGAGTAATAAGTAAACAGAGGTGCCTCTACAACACAATAACATACAGTTTGTAGTCAATAGCAATGAACCTATAATTGAGAGAGATGAAAATAAAATTGATATCTAGAGGTGTATGTAAACACAGCCGTACAGTGGCGTGTAATTGGTTAGAGTATCAATGTAATATATAAATGTTGGTTAAATAATTTAATACGCATATTTTGGTAAGGAATTTATATCTACACTTATAACATGGCACCATACTTCTAACATATTTTTATCGGAAGGAAATTTAAAAGGATATATGTATTTCATTATTAATTTGATTTTCTTATTTGTAATAAATTTTAATTGAAATTGCTAATTTTACGCCAATGTAGTGAATAACTTACCGGTGATAGGTTAGATTGTCATTTTGCGATGTACCACAAAGTATACACGCTTTTCGGGTTTTCACCATTTTCAATATTGAAAATAAATAAAAACACTTTATAAAGTTCACTTCCAAAAATTCAGGAAAAATCGAACAAAGCGCTAATCGTTTCTAGACAATAACAAACAAAGGCACTGATGCCAAATTTTCGGTGTAGGTATTTGATACAATTGCTGCAGAGCTTTTTTATCAGTATTATAGAAAGGTAAGAAAGTGAATATTAAAATGTATTAAAGAATATTTTCTCTGAATAAAAATCTCCTCTTAAAAGTAAATTAAAATTGTTGTAAATTATATTATTACACAATGCTCTGCTGGTAAACAAATCTGTCTCGACGACAAGTAGTAGGAGTAGGGAATATGCCTACTGTATGTTTACTTATTACTCTGAGGGCGGGGTAGTTTAATATGTGTACTTTTTTATTTATGGTGTCCTACAATGTACAATGAATACTGCCTGAAAATTACATTCAGATTGAGAGAACACTTAGGTGTTTAAAAAACTAAGAATTTTAATTTGTATGCTGCAAACATATATATTGTTGTAAACTTACATATATATATATATACTCATATTATGTCAAAATAAAACATAATTATTTTCGTTATTTATCTCTCCTCCATTGAACAAACACCATATAAAATAGATAATTAGTAGAGACTCCAATGTAATACATTCTGCAAGAGTTTCATTCACTGCAACTACATCCTATATTAATGAAGGTTTGATTTTTTTATTCTAAAATTTGGATTTTAATCGAACGGTTTCCGTCCATAACAAATGGCATATTTAATCATGGTGAAATTTTTTCGTTTTTATTTTTAGTGTTGAAAAATATATATTTGGCCATGTCAATACTTATTATGTCAATCAGTGTATATAACACAATAATTGTCAGTAGTATGTATAATAGTATATTGTATACCTAGTAGGAAAAGCTTAACATTCCCGGAGCCGAGACTGGCAATACGGAGTCCGGGAATGTGGCTTTTCCTACGAGGTCTACATACTATTTTTCCGAAAATCGGGAATCATTAAAATTACGGTAAATTATTACTAATCATGTTAAAAATTTTAAATCAACATTATTATTTTTCCCTTAAATAAAAGAAGCCATGAAACATTGTTTCGTAACTACGGAAACGAAGTACATATTTGGAAAATATTCAACAAAATAATGCTATTAGTTCCCAAGTTCTTCCAGTTTTCAATACTGGTACTAATTGTCACATAACAGTAAATATAACAAATAATAAGTAATAATATTAAAATATGTTTACCTTGTTTGTACTGAAAGTTTTAAAAATAAAATTGTTTAGGAAAAAACCTGTTCGCATTTATGTTCTAAAGTTTACTTTATGGAAATAACATTTCCTTATAGTACAGAAATGAATATTTCCTTACTGTTATTTTCGGTTGCCAGGCAACAATCAAGTTGGAGGAAATATTGACCTTTTCTTTCAAATATATGTTGTCAAAAATGTTATTATTTCTTATCGATTTTCGGAAAAATAATTTACTATAGATTGCCGTGTTCGTACCTTTTTCATATTTGGTTTTTATCACGAGAGAACCGAGACGAGATTATAGAAAGGGTTTCTCGGGCGAGAGAAGCGCCCTCCCGTCGAGACGAGGGACAGGTTTTGTTTCGTCTCCCAAGCCGAGGCGAGATAAAGCCTTCTTTCGTCAGGTCTCGTCTCAAAGGCATCACTATTCAAAATACTCACCGTGAACGTTTTGGCCACATCCTAATTTTAAATAAAAGTGTTTCCTTATGTTAATTTACATATCAGGCATGACCGATCTAATTGAAAGCGTAATTCGTTCTCTAAAGTCATCTAAATCACATGGTTTAATTGTGTAAACAATATTTTTGACATAGCCCATTAAAAAAAGTCTAGTGGGGTAAGATCAGGTGGCTATTTTGTTGATTCTCGCCTGCCTATTTATTATTACCTATTTTTGGAAGTTGTGGAAGGATATAGTGAGGAAGATTAAGCATTTGAAGGCTATCCTAAATTGTTAGGTATTGCTCCAGTAGCTGAAAGGACTATAGGTACTACTGTTACCTTTTCTTGTTTCAAGACTCTCTTTATTTCTTCTGCGAGTAATAAATATTTTTGAATTTGTTTTCTGTATTTCTTTTGAATGCGTTGGGTCTATTAGATATGTCGTTATTGCTGTTTTCATGGTTTGTCTGCCCTTGTCAGTTTATGTTTTTTAGCAAGCTCTAAATCTATTTGTAAAACAAAGCTCGCGCTTGGAACTTGCAATACAGTTACAGAATATACTAGTCCATTATCCCATCAAGTGAAAGTAACTGGCATCGATATACCTGTTTATGACTGCCAACCTAGCAGTTCGTCTGGTGTAAAATTTTCTTATCTTAGTGACGTCAGGTTAAGGTCAATTTTTCTACTGTATATTTGTTATTCCTATTTTTATAAAACTTGTACATCAAAAAAAGTCAAACTTGATTATGATGTTCCCAGATTTTAGCTAATGATATTAATCTAGTCAGTTACCGAGTCATAAACAAAACCCCTTCTATTTTCATTTTATTTTTTAAATACGTTAATAAAACGTTGTTTATGAAAAAGTATGAGAGACAGTGGAATTTCAAAAAATTTTAGATTAAAAATCATGCACATTAACATCTTCCAATTTACACATTCCAAACGTTCCATACCTACTTGATTCGAATGTCCAATAAATTTTTGCTGAAGAGTATTTTATTAATTCAAGTTGTCAATCTCAGCTGGAATTTATATTTATCTAAGCGATTTATTATTTGATATCAAGTTACTTAATTGAAAAGTAGAATAGGTACTTTCTGCAATATCGCAGAGGCAGGTGATGTTTTGCAAAAAGAATAAAGCTTTTATTCGTGACTGTATTGGTCTCCGTTATTTACAAAGTTGATTATATCTGTTACGACGCCCTCCAAATTTTTATTTTATTAAAAAAAAATATTAAATCATTTTAAGCCCATATTAGTTACAATAAATCTTTGTCCAATAAATTTTTTATCTCTTGATATTCATTCATCAAATATATAAAATTAAAACTTAATAAATAACTGTGTAATGAACATCAGTTGTATAATAATCTGAAATTTTTTGAAGTTTAAAATAGATAGTAAAAGTAATGTATATCGTAGTTTATATTAATTATATTAGATATTGTTTAACAAATTATTAACATATCCGCCTATGACTAAATTCATTACTCCAACTTATCAGTAAAGCGACAGGTTAGGGTTCCAATAGTCGTTTTTCCGGCACACCACATACTGTCATAGTTCATTTTTTTTAACCCCTTTGCCTCACTAGTGAATTCAAAATTAGATAACATAAACACATTGCCTCTTCGATTGTCAATGAAATCTAGAAAATGAGTATTAACTAATTTAAAGTTTTTAAAGTAGTTAATGGACAAATAAATCTTGGAAGTCCTCCACTATTAAACTGTTTATTTTGATTTAGTCTTCATTTTATATATAGATAAGACGTTATTGTAACACAAATATATTAAGTTATTGTAAAGATCAACATGATATAGTTTTTCCCTGGTTTTTCTATATCATTGCACAGTTATACTGATCTTAGAGGGAAATACATCCAGGATAATCCCTTAGGGCTAATAACATCTAGGCTTTAAAATTATTGTTATATCTTTTTTCTTTCACACTTGGTCTAGCCTTAATACTACCTAATCAACATCAGGTACCTAGCTAGAAACAAACAAAATGTAATTTTATTATGTCAATCTGACGATGCTAGTTTTTAGCGAAACAGCTGTCATTGAATTAAAAAACTTATTTTGCGTATAAATAGTGGAAGTTGCGTTCAACCGTTTAGTTGTTTGCTGATCTTAGTAAGATGGACTTCCGCAGAGTAGAGGTTACTACAATCGACTCCCAAGTTGTGTCAGCAGCTGATGCAAACCGATAGAATTGAAACTTTTTTACTTAAACAGTACCTAGTTTCATTACTTTTATTTGCAAATTTTTGGATTTTTTTACATTTCGAAATTTCATTTATTTTCTTAAAGACCTTCTCCAGTTCTTTAACATCATACATTTGCCAGTCAGAACCGAATGTTTTAACCGAACCTACACTTCTATATATTGTTCTTTTGACGTTATGACTGGATGTCTTTTTAAAATTTTCTCAACTCTACCGAATGATCGGTCCGCAGGTAGAAAGCTTTGCCCTCTACCGGGAAATATTATTATTATTGTCAAATTATCTGGGGACTTGTTTTTAAGCTAACATAAGGTGTGAATGTCCTCCACATCTATCGTAGAATAGTCTGAGAAGATGAATTCCTTCATAATTCAAACTTGAAGATAATGAAATAAAGCAAAACTAATTTGAATGACTCCTCTTTCTTCTATCCAAACGTAGATTACTAAACGTCATAGAAACGCAGCAAAAAGCATACATAGTTAGCCTTTTTTTTGGCAGCGTACTCCATAATAAGGTTTTGTCTTTTCTGTAGGCCTCTTGTGTGTCTTACTTACTCCTTTAATCTGGTGCACTTGGAACACACATCTGACGCAGGGGATGAGAAGCCGACATTAAAATCATTTAAAAAAAATTTTCTGAACATCATATGTTACCTGATCTTCATCATCAGATAGCCTGTTTTATATTTTTGCTACTTTGCAATATAAAGAGTTGCAGTATATACGTATATACGTATATACGTTTCGACTTATTTCTATTGTAGTAAATTTCTTTATCACGCTAGTTACCAATAAATGCGGTTTTCTTATATACTCTGTCACCTCCCCTTTTCTCCTTTGAAACACCTCTTCCATCCAGAAGCTTTACAACTGTGTGTTTAGTGTGGCCGAAAACACTAGAGAAAAAAGTTTTGCAAACCCTAACCATATTTTACCAGAATTTAACAGGTAACAGACTGTTGCATTCCTTTCTTTTATTTCCTTATTCTGTCGGCATCGTTTAGCTGACATATTAGATACATAATTACATAAAAACATATTCTGGCCCTCTTTATGTTCGTTACTATAAAAGTATTTTCTATTTAAGCTTCATAAAATCTTGCATACTCACTTTGTAGCATATATAAAATATAATATTTAAAAATTGTAATTAATCCCAATTTTAACACAATCTCTTAACCTTACTTTTGCTGCTTCCATCATTTCCCTCATGCACACTAATATCTCCCTCCATAATATACAATTTTTAACTTAAAATACTACTTTCCTCAGATAAATCGATTGAATCAATAACGAACTAAAAACTAAATGCTTTAAAAGTCCAACTTTGCTTAACGATTTTAAGGAGATTTATACGGTTTTGGATGCAGACGAATATGTAGGCCTATAAATATCACGACCTAGATCCCGAAACCACCAAAATAAGATTTTGTGTAAAAAGTGGATATGTCTGGTTTGCACGCGACCTCCTAAATTTTGTACCAGAATATTTATATAATTGTCACGGCTGCGAAAGAACAAGACCATGAAATTTAAATAGGAAATTAATTGTCTTTAGGGCAAGGTTTATTGTAACTGTTATGGGTTTGCAATGGTCTTACCAAAGTATGAAAATATAAAAGGATATTAGAATATATGAATATATCAGCCACATTTATTTCATTTGGATTTAAAATATTTAGAATAGTAATATTAAATGTTAAACATTCAAATAGAGGAAGAATTCATTTAACAACTATATCTTGGATAGAAGTCAGAATCTAAAACCAAAAGAATATAATTAAAACTATTAATTTAATTCATATTTTTAATAAACAGTTATGTATTTTAGGTAGTTAAGTGTTTAAATGTTAGGTATAAGGTATAAGTACTTACTTGTTGCATGCAGATATCTTGAAGTGCTTCGATTACAGATATGTATTCAGACAAAATCTCATAATATGAGAAATACCTAAAAAAATATAAACTGTGTTAAACATGCTATGACAATGGTGAAACCCGTGTATTAACTATAAATGTCACAGTGGTAGACAATGTATCCCTACATTATTACCCAAAACTCACATAGTTACCACTAAAAGACTATTTCATTATCAGTTTATTAAACTTATAATTTTAAGTTATAGTTATAGGAAATGTATGTAGAATAGTAATTTTTACATTAGCTATAAGCTCTTTAATCTTTGATACTAACAGAAAATTTCACATAAACAACTTATATAAAAGTATAATAGTAGCTATAAAGTTCATATAAAATTAGTATTCAAAAATTATAATAGAACTATCTTAAGAGATTTGTGCACAAATTAATATTAATATTTGCTAAAATTTTTACAAATTTCAGGAGTTGCAACTGCCACAATTAGCAGATTTCAAACACTGATCAAAAAATAATTTAAATAGTTGAATATTAGAATGCAAATTTTCTATATACAAGGTGGTCCAGAATTATGTACATTAATTTTTAGAGGTCATAGTACGTCAAAAAATAAGAGTACTTCTTTATGTACACTTTTTTATAAAACCGAATAATAAGGGATATCCAACCCTTTATAGGGGCGAATTAAAATTCTTATTTTTTCTAATATCTTACAAACGGCTTTGACTACAGTTCATATTTCGGATGGGATTATAAGACATTAGGATAATTTCTTCTGGAGGCAAAAAAGAGTAACGAGGACTATGATTTGGGATTGGTCCGAATTGCTGCATAAGTTAACTGAGGGAGTTGTGCGTGGCAATAATTTCTTATTTTTTAATTTGACATGTCTGCCAACGCGGGGGAGTATGTTGTGGCTTCACCACAACGGAAGTAAAATAAATAAAAATATTCATCAAAAATACATCGACACTGATACTTAATATTATGCAAACAACATTGTTATACATATATAGAAGGGAAGGGGGTAGTTAACATCGGCCAAGGGAGAAACTGTAACGGTAGCATTTCCTTTCGAACCAGGGAGGTGTAAGTGTAATGTGCGATTTCGATAGCAAAAGTTTCGTTGTTTCGTGAGTGAAAAAAAGGTAAAAAAATGGATATTTAGTTCGTAGGTGACGAATAATTCAAGTAACCCGTATTATGTGACAATTCGTAAGGTTAGTAAAAATATATTTGTGCTAATCCGGTATGCAAATCATATTTTGGCGAATGAATTCAATTATTTTCAGTGAAGACTCACTTTAATGTAAGAATTCTTTATTTCGGATTAGGAATAGTTTAAAGCCATTCGTGGATATTTACCTACATAGTATTTCTAGACTTTTTCGAACTCATTTGAACATTTTGAGTATTCCTTCGAAGCCGCACCTGAAGCCACGCGGTGCTTAGCGCGCTTTTGAACTATGACGCAGCAGCAGCGCAGTAGAGGCGTATTTTCGTTATAACCAGACATCAACTTTACCATCAGCAGCACTTCAGTCAAGGCCAGGTTTTATGTGTTATACGAGGTGTTATAACACATAAACCACACGTTTAGCAGTAGAAGTGACTACGCGGTGTAAATAAGAACTTCTTTAAGGGATTCAGATTAATTTGTTTTAGGTACATATTCTTGATTGCAGTATTATTTATATTTGCATTTTATAATTATACATTTTGTTTAGGATTAAGGATATAAACAGATTTAATTGCGCAGTGACGTCACATTTAGTTTTCTTATGTTATTTTTTACGTTATAGGTAATGAGAAGGAGCTCTATATTTTTTAAGACATTCATATTTTATTTAATGTAGAACTAAATAATTAAATAGTTTTAGCAGGTCCTTCTCTTTAATAGTTTTTTGTTCAAACACAAAGTTTACTCTACTATACTCAAATTTAAAGTGTAGTATTTACAAATCAATATATGTTTACTGTTTTAATCACACTTTCATTGATTCGATCATTCCTTGTAACATATTTCACTCTGTCTTCCATATTTCCTTTGTTTGTTTTCTGTTGTCCACTTTCTTCAATAACTGGTTTTCTTTCTTTCTAATGTGACTAATTAGCTTCTTACATTTTACTAGGTTGTTTATCAGCATTTTCAATTGATCTTAATTGTTATTGTCAACATAACCTCACAAACATTTTGTTCTTCTTCTTGTGACTTATTCTTCTTGTCCTCTGTTTTGTCGGTCTACAGTTACACTTTCTCAATCTATATGTCTATGTTGAACTCGCCGTCCATCTTTTTTAAACATATAAAAATTTAATTTTATACCATAAATTTTATACATTTATCTTATATGTTCTTATATTTATTGTTTATTTTTTATCTGTTAGTTCGTTTGTAAATGTTTGTAATTTTATATTTTATTTTTTATGTTTTAATTGTGGTCCTTATACTTATTTTTATTTATTAATCTTTACACTAAGGTAGGCTTATTGTTCTCTTTCTTCATTTGTAACACTAAAATAACCTTTTTTATAGCCTGATGATGGCCTCAATGTTAGGCCGAAACTAGTCGCGAGTATTGTTTTTCCATCAATAATAAAATTCTGTGACATAGACTTTGGGTTTTTCATTTGGTTTGTTTTATTTTCATTTAAAAAATTTGTTAGGTTAGGTTAGGTTAGGTGAATATTCAGACTGACCATAAACCGTTAATATACTCGGAATTTTACAGTCGTGTAATGACGTCATTTTCGTGGGAAAAAACGTATGTCCTATTAAATTTATTTGTTGCTAAGTAACTGAGTACTGGTGTCTAATTACCTGTATGACTTTTACTATACAGTGGTGTACATAATATTTTAGCATTTTTTGATAATAATTAAGTCAATTTCCACAAGAAATCTATAGGTCTTAATAAAAGAAGAAGTCCTAATTAACTGGCTGACTGACTGAGATATCAACGCACAGCCTAAACGACTGAAGATATCGAAAATGAGGGTTTTTTGGCGGCATGTTTTGACGCTTTGGCGTTTTCAAAACTTCAAAACTGACAATCACTTGACAAGCATTTCAGGTATAATTTAGCCACGACAACAACATTTCGGCAAAATTTTTTGTCATTGTCATTTTACATTAGTTAAACAAGGATAGATAAAAATGACGTCATTACACGACTGTAAAATTCCGAGTATACCAATATTCAGTAAAGATTTATTATTTTTCTTCAATTTTTATTTTGATTATGTCTAATCTTTTTATTGTGTTTATTTGTAAAATTCTAGTACCTTGTTTCCTTTTGTATAAAAAAGGCGTGTTATATATGTAGTTGTAAGGGATACAGCCATGTAGACACTGCTAAATGGGAAAGTTTACCAGTTAACAGTGACAGTGGTCACAAGGTCTTTTTTTAGTTAAGTTGTTCTTTTTGGCAGTGATTAATAAAGTTATAGTTACCAATCATATTTACTTTACAAGTCAATGACCTGTCCTTTACAAACTAAAAATTTAGAAGGCCTAGTACAAGAAATAATCAACTTTGTAAATAACGGATACCCTGTTATTACAGTAAAGAGTGGAGATTTACTGTGTCAAATATTTTCGTAATTTAGCGATCAATCGTAGAAGACAAGAAGCCACGACGTGAAAATTCATTCGTCTACGTCAACCCGTGAATTTCTAATTCCATTCCAAAGCCGACTATGACAAATTCATCTCGTCTCTATATAACTCGTCACAGATAATCAGTGTGAAATCAAAATACCGTTTACGTCTAAGTTTTAAATATATTCATTTATTATATTATACCCTGTAGATTATAATATGTAATTATTTGAATGCACTATTAAGATTATAGGTTCTATTATACAGGTGGTCCAACGAAAGCTTAATACTTTGATTCGAGGGGCTTCAAAGTTTCCATCGATGACGAAATTACAGGCAAAATTAAACACTTCAAATATTTGCTGATTATCATATTTAGATTCAAAAAAGATTTACTGTCCCTACTTTGGAGTTTCTTTGTAGAATTTCTTTTGCATTTTGACCAATCACTAATTTTGATTCTAACCATTATTAGGTACCTACTTCCATTCAAGAAAGGTTAAATTAGGTTAGGTTAAATATAAAATAAGCATTCTGTATTAATGTAAAATAATAGCAACATATATATAAAATATAACTATATAACTAAAATTAAATAAAACAATTCACTGTATTATTTAAAAAATACTTCTTTAATTATCAGCAATATGTTCCTAGAAGAAAGAATATGTTTATCCCTATCGGGACATTTAGTATTAATTTTTGACCAAAAAGCATAAAAAATCCATTTTTTAATATTCTTCTTAAAGACATAAAATGTATTTACCTACTAAGTTAATAACTGTGGAATGTAAAGCATATATCAAACGTTTAAAATGTACGCTTTCAATGCCTACATTTTAGATTTAAATACACATAATTGACAGAAATTATTAAATTGCGGATTTTTAGTACTTTAGAGAACTGCGAATTCCATTAAGTACTTTTGGTATTAGGAAAGGTTTAACCTTAAAAAAGTCATCATACTTCCTTTTAAAGACCAGGAACCAACTTTTCCGGGTTCGTATTACTGTTCCCATTGTTTTGAGAGGGTGACACCTCTAGAGTATCGTTTGAATCGGCCAACCACATCCCTTACTTCAGCAATGCTAAAATACGAGTAGGGAATTCTTAATACCCACAAGACATCGTTAACAGTTGCACTAACAGGTGAGCCATAATTTTCATCGGCACGATCGTTTCTAACTTGAAATTCGGTATTTAGTCCAGGAGGAATCGGCGCAAGAGTACCGAAAACTATTCCACCTGAATTTTTTTATGTGATCCTTTTCAAATTGCCCTCCTAATGATATAAATGCATGTTGCCATGGCGCAACCCGGTGCCATATTGTTTAAACCGAAATTGTTTAAACAATTACAAGGAATTGTTATTTTTCAACCGGACAAATTTTTTTTATATTCTATATTGAAATGCCAATAAAAAAGGTCCTATGATTTTTCACGATAAAGTTAATATTTTTAAATATATGAATTTTTTAAGGTTCGAAAAATCTCAAATTTGGGTACTTTCGACCTATGAAAAATATATTAATAAAACAGATAATGTGAAAGTAATAAATGTTTTTAATTCCCTATACAATAGTTAATAATATTGTTAATAGAGATTTAAAAAATTTTTATTGTTTATATCTTTTTTTTAATTGTTAATTTGGCGCGCTCACAAGTATGCATCGCTTACTTTTAAGTATCGTTGTCTCTCTCTGACTCATGCGTTGCGTCGGCCTCTCTGTGTCTTGAATCATTATCATTTATCTTAAAAACTATCAACTTTATCAAAATTGTTAAAGAAAGCAATGTTATTAGATAATAATTAAATTGCCTACAATTTGTTTTTAATAAATTTTTTTCTGAAATCAATTTTTCAAAAGTTCTTTAATAATAAATAATAAACATGTCATTAAAATTACTTTTTTACCATATTTTTCATATACTCCTTCCTGTTTCTTTTTGTTTTAAGGATGATACAGAATTATGACGTCATTTACGTATTCCTTATTTAATGTCGACGTGAATTTTATTTGAAACTTTTGACAGTTCAGTTGTCATATTTTGATTTATTATGTCACTAATTATAATTTTGTGGTTAAGAGTAAAATAACATTTAACTAATCATATATTTAATACTCCTATATGGACAGTTGATACGATACTACATTACGGAGCCGACGATATTTTTTCTCTCTGGCGTTAGTTGATTTTATCCATACAGTGCATGCTTGAGAAATCTCTAAAACATATTTACCTAATTAAATTTTTGTGAAAATGTAGTTTAAATATTCAATATTGAAATTGGTATTTTAAAGGGTGGCTGTATCTTCCATAATAAAATATTTACAAAGAAATACAGAGAGACACAAAAGTTTAAGAATAGACGTTTAATTCCAGTGGCGGTTCATATTTTGTTAAATTATAGCCCTAAAAAAAGTTGGCGGAGTTAAAGGGGTGTTGATTCCCTCTGAAAATCCATAATAAATCAAAATAATTGAATGCAACTGTTTCTAATTTCTTGGGTATTCTGTATTTCCTATAAATTTTCATACATTAACGTTAAACCGTTTTAGAGTAATGTTAAAAAATACATTTAAATTTTTAACTTTAGCACCCTGTAACTCTTTTTTTGTACACTATTGTATATAGATAAGTGGGGTTCAATCAACATGTTTTTGATCTCAGGATCTGTGGTATAATTTATGAACATTTTTTTCGGGACACCTTGTATTTTGCGAGATTAAAAAAGTTAACAACTAAGTTTTTATTCAATATCAACTTTTGAAAACCTAGAGATTGTTCCTGATATTTTCTAATTAAATCTTGATTAAAATTTTTTATGTTAAGATTAAAACGGCATAATTTTGAGATAATTAGTTTCAAAATATTATTATTTAGAGCTAATTTAAATCAATGACCCGCTATTATCTCTGTTATTCCTAGGCAATACCATAAATATCTACATCAAAGGCTAGGCTAATAAAAAAATAGTGAATTGGCCAGCAGTCTCCCGGGGTTGAGTCATGGGAAGAAGTGTTATTTGTTTATCTCTGTTTCTTGCTCGTGGTTTTTAATTGTTCTCTTTCCTCGTCCAACTTGTCAATTTACACACATTATTGTGACATCACTGTCACCATTGCTTGACATAAGTCATAGGGTGTGTTCGGGGAGCACGCTATTTGCGCCAATTGGCGCTATCTAGTACTATTCCTCGTTTGCGTTATATGGCTGTTGGCGCTACATAGCTCAAAAGCGTGCTCCCCGAACACACCCATAGTATTATATCCAAACAAACTGTGGCCTTATGATAGTTAGTTTGCATTGAAGTTTTTTGTATTGTGGATATTCTTGTTTTTAACATTATTGTTAAAATTCTCTCTTATGGTGGTTAGGATTAAGTTGAATTAAATACGTTTTCTCAGTAGAACTATTTTTAATGACAGCCTTTCATAACATTTATATTACATACTCCAACAACACGTTCCCTCAACAACTAAATATTAGTAAAAACAAAAGGCAATACAAATGTAACTATTAACATTTATAGTGCTATATAAACAAATTATTATCATTAAAGAATAGTTTAAGTTATATTTAAAGAAGTTTTATTTTGTTCTAAGGTAAGAAAAAATTAAAATAATATTACTTAACCTCAAAAGCAAGCTTTTTTATAGAAAACAAAATAAAACTTTAAATACGACTTGAAATATTCCTTAACAGTAATAATGTGTCTATTTAGCACTATAATAACTCATAAACAAGAAAATACATGAAAATACATAATATAAAAACCTTCAATGCAAATTAACTACAATAAGGCAAACGTTTGTTTGGATATAGTAGCCACAGTGACGTTTCTAATAATGTGGCGTAATTTGATATTCATGAAACCTGAAAGTCAAACAGTCCATGATATAGGTGACGTCGTACTCCCGTTTCTACAGAAAAATGCTGAAGTTACTTTTCTTATATTTAATTTTAAGAAAAGTGAAATAATATCAACGCAATTAGTGAAAATAATTAAAATAAATTATTAGAACTAGAGCTAAATTTTATTCAAAATAACACTTCAACTAATAATTATCTCTAACATGGATTTCGACATGTTAATTTGTACAGATATATTAGAGAAACAAAACTTCATTTACAAAAGAAAACAGTAAAAATAATAACAACCTCATAGTAATTATTACTCTGAGGTAACAACTATTTATTTTATTTAATTGTGAAAACGTGAAGACGAATCGTATCCGTTTTAAAGTTTTTGAAAAACATTACATCTATATATTCGTGGCGAATTGCAAATCAGCGAATGATTTTGCCCTTATTTATAACTTAGGAGTGTAGGCGCGTTCCGAATCTAAATCGGCGTTTTTAATGGTCAATAATATCATCGAGAAGCTGTGAACTAATCGAAACAAATAAAACAAACATTTAGTGGGTAGAGTAGAGGTCGTCAAAGGAATTTTATTGTAGTTCTCAAACTCTATTACGGTTCACGAAGCCCTTTTGCCTTTTTTATGTCTTTTCCATTAAATACTAAGTGAAACGACCGACATAATTTGATTTCGCATCGGGATTCTCTAACCATGCCTTATGAAGGCAGAATAGTTTAATCTTGCACAATATCTAAAAATACAAGGAATATCAATACATTAGGAACTATTTCTATTTTGTGAATATCAAATAATAATAAACTTTTTTAAATGAAAATGGCTTTATTGCTTTTCAAAATATCTCTGCGCGTAACACTCGCTTAGTGGGAATGCCTACAAATTAACGTGAAATAGTTCCCTCTTATTTCAACGCCCAATGAGATTGAACTTCGTCTCGCACTTCTTGTGCAATACGGACTGGCCCCAAATGTGTGTTATTGCGTTGACGTAATATCACTTTTCTTAAAATTAAAGATGACAAGAAAGATAACTTGCATGTTTCTGTAGAAACGGGAGTACATCACCTATATCATAAAATGTTTGACTTTTAAGTTTCATTCTCAAAAGAAAAAGAAAATAGATAAGCATTAACCTTAGAACAAAAAAAAAACAGAAAGGAGTCATATATTAACTATAAGAAAAATTTGCAACGAAAGTCGGCCATCTTGAAGCTCCTTGTATGACGCATTGTTTATATTTACAAAATGCTGTCAAAGCAATATTTGCATAAAAATGTAAAAAATGAGCGCATAGGCATAATATCCGGTTTTTATAAACACAAAATAATTTACAACACTAATTGTATTCACACATTTGATTGGTTGAATTTTATTCAAAATAAAAACCCTAATATAAATTTACTGCAGAAGAAGTAAGTGCATAAAGAGGAGCCATAACCTGAGCAAATTTAGGTACGAACTGTCTGAAATACGAAGCCAGTCCAATGAATTGCCTTAATTGTGTGACTGTCTGTGGAGGGGGTAGACGAGTTAACGCATCGACTTTCTTGGGATTAGGACGAATTTCACCCTTGCTAACCTCGTAACCCAGATAATCGACTCTTTCCTTCATAAACGAACACTTTTTCAAATTGAAGGAAAAACCTGCTTCGGTAAGCACACGCAAGACGGAACGGATCCTTTCCAAGGTCTCATCAACGTCAGAATTTCCAATAATCAAAATGTCATCCATATAGACGACTGCATGAGTGTTAGCCAACGACCCTAATGCCTTATTGACTGCGCGTTGAAAAGCCGCGGGTGCGTTCCAGAGACCAAAGGACATTTTGAGATATTCGAAATGACCCTCTGGAGTCACGAACGCAGTCTTTTCAATAGAGCTGGGATGGATCGGTAGCTGATGAAATCCACTGGCCATATCTAGAGTCGTGAAGTAATGACAACCATGCAAACGATCTATTTGGTCAGCTATCAGAGGCAAAGGATAGCGATCTGGCACCGTGTTTGCGTTCAGTTCTCTGAAATCCACACACATAATTAATTTTATAAGTAAATTTAGAATATAACTAGCATAAACAAACTATTTAAGACATTTTTAGAGACAAATAATCATTTTAAGTTAATAAAAATATATATTTATTAGTGGTTTTGGTGTTGATAGTTAGGTTATAAGTATATTTTAAAACTATACCTATAAAACCTAACTAAACATAGTAAAAACAAACTAAATACCTAAATATTATTTTTTTTTAAATTTTTCACCGAGTCACAAAGCCTTTCCAAAAGGGCAATATTTTTTTTTTTTTTCGTTTTTTGTCTGAAGCAGAGCAGTCTTGACTTGTGAAGTGGCAGCTCCTGATAATGCCTGTAAGGATTGAGCCAGCAGCTAGAAAAAAACATTAACTTGATTAATTTAGAAGTTATTAACCAAGAAAAGTAATGAAATAACCTCCATGGATTTGCCTTGACTTGAATCAATTTCTTGGAAGTTCTGCCTTGCCTCCTGAAGTTGAGTACCAATTCTCACTCTGCTCGTTTGTTTAGGCTCTAAATGCAAAAAATTGTACTTAATGAAATCGTTTAAAAGATAAATTATTAATATTTCTTTTGTAATGAATTTAAAGAAAATACATACGACGTGTCTCATTCATTTTCTTACTTGCTTACTTACTTACTTCTTGAGGTCTCTCCATAACTGTTTGATGTAAAATAATGAGAAAGATTAATCTATATAGCATACTATACCCTCAATGTAGGTAGTTAAATAATCTAAAACCTACCGTATTCCACTGAGTACTGTCTTTTTGGACAGGTTCCAAAGAATTTAAAATTGCCGCAAGTTCTTCCCACATTGCTTTGTGTTTATTTCTACTGTCACCCAATAAATTTACCTGCGGCAGAGTCCGTGATCCTCCATGTACTTGATAAATGCCTCCTTTTTGGCCTTATTGTAACGAAGAGTTTTTCTAAAAAACGAATATGTATGCTACATACTAAAAAAAGGTTTATGTAACTCATAGACATGCGTGTTATTTCAATACCGAGAAAAAGCTGTCGTTTGCAATTTCTACAATCGTTAATTCTCGTGTACAGAATAGCACACATTTTTTTGATCGGTTCAACAACCGATGATTGTCGAGTTGTTACGATGACGATATCTGTCGAAAAAAATGTACAGAATAGCACCCCTGGTAGTGTATTGTGTCAACGTAAAGGTTCTTCAGGTAGTCGAAAAACAGTATGCACTAACGAAAATGAAGGACGTGTTTTTAACTAAGTTGTGCAATCACCTCAAAGAAGTCTTGTAAGAACTGCATGTAAACTCAACATTAGTGAAACGTCTTTACGTTGCATGTTCAAATCAATTGGTGGTTATCCATACCGTACTTCAAGTTGGACAACGACTAAATGCTGCGGACAAACGTGCAAGAGAAATTTACTGTGGTCGCATGTTGAGTTTAATTTACGAAGATCCCGAATTTTTGAAAAACATATGATTTTCAGACGAGAATCACGTTCATCTTAGCGGTTATATTAATCGACAAACAACCAGATTCATTGGATTTGAACGTCCTGATGTCATTGCAGAGAAACCACTCCACAGTCTTCGAGTTACCGTTTGGTGCGCGGTATCTGGTAATGGAATGATTGGTCCTTATTTCGTTGAAGATGATAATCAGAATCCACTACTATGAACCAAGAACGTTGTAGAGAGAAAATTATTATACCTTTTGTGAGAGATCAAAATAACTTTTGCCGTGCACGAAATCTACAGTTTCGCACACAATGGTTCCACCAAGATGGTGCAACAAGCCATACAGCTGTGCGCTCCTAAGACTTACTCCGTCAGCATTTCGATAATAGAATAATTTCTCGGGGAACAGACTTCGAATATCCTTCTCATTCACCTGATCTGACGCCACCTGACGCATACATTTGGGGCATAATGAAGGAAAAAATATTTCATTTGGAAAATCTGCCGGCGAATATTGCCGAACTACGGGAAATAATACAAAATATTTTTCGGCAGTTCCATCAACCACTTTTTATAAATATGTTTATTGACTTACAAAATCGATATGAAGCTTGTTTGCGTCGAAATGGTGAACATTTTGAACACTTACATTACAGAAATTAAAAATTAATTTTTATTTTTATTTTCGGTACTGTTTATTTTGGCGGATACTGTATTATCTTGCATCAATAATATTTTTTCTCAAATTGTTGTAAGTCGATTTTGGTGAAGTTATCGTGAAGCTGGTAACACAGCTTGGCGTGGGAGCATTACAACTGCAGCTCAAGATTAAATTTTATATTTGGAAGATAACTTTCAGTAACAGCTCCAGAATTGGTCATCGGGCGTACCAAGTAAACATAGACCTTGATACTAATGAAACTAATCTACACAGAATTTTAACTCTTTGGAAAGACAATTGCGTTGAAAGATTGGAGGCGTGGCAAGGATTTTAAAACTGACATGAAAACCATTGAGTTACTGTTTTATTTATCAACGAATCACGATTTGAATTTATCCAGATTTTCGTGCAATAATAACTTTCTTTTGATCTTGATGACATTCTACTTTATGTATTGAAACAAGTGTTTTTACTCTAGCTAATGCCATTTATATAATCTTTTCTTTTTAAGTTTGGGGCAGGGCATTTTTCCAGAATTTTTGAAATAAAGTTTTCTGGCTTCCATATACAAATGAGGTACGAAAAATGATGTTACCAATTATCGGGCTGTTTGTGTCTACAATCTGAAATACCAAAACTTCTAGATTCCCTTATTTCTAAAAATCCATCTTGAGACGGGCATATTATTAACTCACAACTGTCATTTTCCACTAACTCTGATCTACTTTGGTATGAAAATTACATTCTAACAGCGTTTGAAAATAAATTTCAAGTTGATACTATATGGATATACGGATTTTACAAAAGCTTTGAGTTGATCAGGCTTTGTTACTTTTAAAATTATTTGTGGTGGTTATAAACTATAAAGTTATCTGTCGAACAGAAAGAAATAGTGTTAAAAATGCTGGTTTTGTTTCATCGGTGTTCTTGTGATATTAATATTATACGATTGAATCAAAGCAACTGCTACCAAACTACATTCTCGAGAAATCCCAACTTTCCTGACTTTAATTACAACATAAAAAATATAAATCTTACTATAACCAATGACATAAGATATATTTTATGTCAAGTTTAATTATACATTGACATTTAAGCAACACTTATTAAAAATTACATCTAAGGCATTTGGCGTTAATGGACCTGGTCAAAAATTAGTCACTTTTCTACCATGCCTAGGTCCTTAATGGATCTCGACAATAATAACTCACTTTTTAACCGTGCCTCATATAACATTTTTTTACTACTAGCAGTCTATTTTTTAAATATTAGTTTTTAAAACTATTAAAAGATTTGAACGCGTTAAAATCGTTAAAAAAGTAAATTGATTTTCATTTGTGTCAGTTTATGACAAACCAATCATGGCCAACTCACAATAATTATTGGTAAACGTTAAAATATATACCAAATTAATACTTTGATGAAAAAATAAAAATATCTAGAAAACTGATAACTTTAGGTATAGGGAGTACTGCATAAAATTTGAAGAATGATATTGGTACTTTCTGATAGTGATATAAAAACAGGGTGTTCTATAAAAATTACCAAGAAAATAATGTACTTGCATTTTGCCACCCTGTATTTAATTTAACGAATATTATGAAAACGAATATGTATAATTTTTAACAATTATTAAAAAACTATGGTTGCAATAGATCAATGCTCATATACTCCTTTTTAATTATACAGGGAATTAAATATGATACGATTTTCAGGTAATATTGGTTATAACTTTTTAAATACTCTATATAACATAATAAAACTTTACATTGTTGTGATGTGAAAGTGAAGCAAATTTCGAATTTAAAATAAAATACAGGGTGTTCCATTTAAAAAAACATAAGTTTGGAGTGCCACCATCTTATGGAACACCCCGTAAGATTGTAACTAACTTTAAAATGTGAAGTTTAAAGTTGCCTACAATTTTTGTCAATAACTTTTTTTGTATTTTTTACTATAACAGATCTACTGAGCTTCCTCACACTAATCAATCACCCTGTATAACGATTTCTCGTCCAAAAACCCTCAGTTCCAAACTATTGTAAAAAGTAAATTTTAAAATTTAACCTTTGCCCCCCTGTATCTTCCTTATTAGCAACATTTTACTAAGGAAGTACTAGCTAAGCAAATCGCAATATTTAAAAGTGAAAAATCTACCATATTTGCATGTAAAATTATTTAAGGTTTTCGATTATACTGGATTTAGTAGGTGGAAACAAGATTATAGTCTAATGTTCCGGTTAATGCCACAAAGTAGAAAAATTCTGTTAATAAACATTATTTACAGTCACAGACAATACCCAATTAAATTTTAATATTTTAAATATATTCGTTTCCACTCTTTAAAAAAATTCGAGAGGTTTTATGGTATTGATCTTGATGTCATTTTAAGTACAAACTGTCGTTAAATAGAGTCTGGGGTAATTTAAGACTTTGCGTGAAGTTGAATGTCACACGCTGTGTTAAAAGCTCAGACTACTATTTACGACTCGATGGGTGAGCTATTTTATAAATTTACCAACACGTAAAAAAATATGTGTTTATTGCACTTCTTTACTTAAACCTGCAGCTTTTCATTTAGTTTACTTCCGCCAGAAAAATGATAAGATGAAATTAAATGTAAGTTTGGGCGTAATGGGAGAATAATTTACTTTATTAATGACAAAACACATTTTAGTTAAAAATATATAAAGTAAACGAAAAACAGAAAGCGTTGCATGTATAGAATTTAATTTGCAAGAAAGGGCTGTTGCCAAACAAAAACTATCGGTATATAAAATATCGGATACACTGTTATCTTCGTCTTCTCCAAATATTCAACCAAGAAAACTATTAAAATCGAAAACTATCATCAAGTTGTAAACAACTATAAGCTTATTTCTTCTGGGAAGTTATCGCACACCACTTTTGTGCTTTGCCTTAATAAATTAATTTTTTAACTTCACAACAATTTAGCCTTAAAAATTAAAAATTATAGTTTAAAGTAAATATTTAGTTTTTACTGTAAGTTAGGTTAAGCCATACAATACAAAAAACTAACATATAATAAAAATATAATGGGCCCATTGCATATAAACGCTTCTTAAACCTATAGTTGTATTTTGGGTTACACCCCCCTAAGGCGCATGTGGTTATTTAAATTTTTAATAATAATTTGATTAGTCGACGAAAGATGTAAAAATATACGTTGTCAGATTTCTTAGAGTAAATAAGTAGGCTAGACTTTGGAAACTCGAAAATTGTATGTTTTGAAATTTAAACAGACTTCGTGACGTATGTTTTGTTACTAGATCCTTTTGATAACTACATTTAGTAAAATCTAATTATAAAAATAATCAATAAATTTGAAAGGGCCGCTCACGCGCTTTGGGAAGGTCACCTAAAATACATCTTTACTGTTAAATTTTCCATCATTGTACTTACACTTGTCAAAATTAACGTAATGTAAGCTAACATAGGTTTATCAAGCATTTATGCAACTGTTTCAATATATAAAAACATATTATATATAAATTAATAAAAATCACAACGTTAATCTATGTAAATAACTAACAACTGGTTTAACGTCAACTGTCAACTTATTATTTTACACAAGGGCCGTGCGATAATTTTTTTTATCGCCTACCACTATCGAAAGTAGAATTTTATCGTACCCATTCAACTAGAGAAAGTGCCACTTTATCTGCCAAGGCAGGTAAAGTACGTATTTTACCTGCCTAGGCAGGTAAAGTATTTTACCTGCCTTACACCTTATAAGACAGATCCATAAAATAATATAAGCAAAAAATTAAAAATTGATAAAAAAATATTTCTTGTTAAAAAAATAAATAAAGAAATTAGACAGAACGAAACTGAACCTCAATAATAATTTATAAAACAGGAAATAGTGAATAAAAAAAGAACTTCCGCAACTTTATTTGCTAATGCTGGTGGCAGTAAAGAGAATCTTAAACGTCACGGCGGCGGGTGGAAAAGTGATTCTGTTGCCGAGTGTTATGTGAAAGAATCGGTTTTGAATAAAACAAAGATTTCTAAGACAAGTCTTGGGGGAACTCATCAACAACCAAATACTTATCTAATTAGAAAAGATACCGAAAATTCAGAAAAGGGTGAAAAGGAAAAACTCTTATTTAATTACAGAAAGCAATAGTTTTAACAAGAGCATAATCACAAACACTTCGGAAACATTTGCAATAACAGCTCCATCTACATCAGGTATAAACATTACAAATCCCTCTGGTTGTACATTTACTTTCAATGTTTATAATAAAGAATAATAAATGTTACTTAATATTAAAATATGTATTTCTTTTTTAAGTTCAGCTTCTGGAAATTTTAAAGTACATTAACTTTGGTAAGTTAAAATGTAGTGGTAGGCGATAAAATATTGTATGTAACACGGCAGCAAAGTGTCTTTATCAAACTTGTTTGGTTGCAAGCCTCGGCTTCGCCTTGGCTTGCAATCTCCAAACTCGTTCGATAAAGTGCCACTTTGCTGCCTTGTTACATAAATAGCTATTTTATCCCAAACTGTCAGTAAAATTATTCATTAATGTACTCATTTGCGGCAGTAAAGTAACACTTTATTGTACTAAAACAAGAAACTTTCATCTGCCGCAAATATTAATCAAGCTAACTGAAAGTTAATATTAGTAGTCGATGGCATTAATAGATTACTTATTCGAACTACCATAAATTTTATCTTACCGTAATTACGAAAAATATTGTAGATAAATAATGTTATAATTAATAAAATTTATGTCAAAATGTGAAATTATTTAGTATTTTGTAAATATATTAACATAAAAAAATTAAAATTTTTATTTAAATTGCCGATTTAGTTATTATACAACAAATATCGATTATAAATCAAAATCAGCCATTATGAAAAAAGTCATTTGTCATTAGTGTCTTGAAATTTATATCCAAAAGTTTCTTTAAGTGTTAACAAAGCCAATTTCAATTTATGTTTTTAGTAGTTGGCGTTAAATAACCTTAAGTGAGTGTGTGCAATAATTCCCTGCGGTGTTGATAAAATTTAAAAATCTTCAAAATAGTATCTCTAAAGTTTTAAATTACATTAGAGGTATACAACAGATACAAATAATTATGCCTACATTACTGACATCAATTGATGTCGAATCATTTTTAATGTATGATGTAGTATGAGTATTAGCTTGGGGATGAAACTTAATAAATCCCTACTTATCTTAGTTTTTAAACAAGGCAACTTCACAAATATGACGTGAAACGCTTTTTGTTTTACGTTCACTCTATAAACAAAAGTCTCAATGGAAACAAAGCTCAATTCTGCTTATATTCATTAGCCCCAAAGCTCCGAAAAGGATAAAGCTTAGCATTTGCTGCGTTAACAAAGTGAGCCCTCGAAGTCGCTGCAGTCGAATACAATGCCAATGCCAATATGCTTTCTGTGTGTTAGTAGTTGAGATGCATCTACTCTTCACCATTTTTTGAAAATGTTAAGCATGTGTTAAATTGATGAACATTAATCGATTTTTAGCTAAATAGCCACATACATATTTAAAAGTATAACAAACATTGGCTGATGTCTATGCCTATATATAATTTGTGTAATCGTTTTTTAAGTATTATGCTGTACTTATAAAACAGTTATTGAGAGCTCATGAAAATCCGCCTTACAATTTTTTATTGTAAAAAATTTGGTGTAAGATGTTATTGCGGAAAAATTAAAGTAAAGTTCGAAAAATTTTCAATTCTCCCAGTGTAATAATCGAAATTAATATCGCTTGTCAGTGATCAAAGTCATAAAAATTGGAAGCCAGAAGATCAAAACTTTCGCTTATGTGTGATCTGAGTATTCTTTGGTATAAATGAAATGTCAAATATTAGTTTCCTAGAAAAACAAAGACACCAATATACATTTAGTAAATCTTTAGCGACGTATCACTTTTTCACACAAACAAACATTCTCACTCGTATTTTCTGTTAAACAAAATGAATTTTTTATTGTTGTACACCTGATGTTAGTGATAAAAGAAAATTCAGTTAAAATACCGATACGTACACGCGTTAAATTTTGTGTGGGTGTTTGACCTGTCAGCTACAGTGACCGTTGCTATATTACTATGTAATTTCGCGAGATTTTAGAGGGTGCTTTACTGAAATGAACCCGAAGTAAATCATTAAATATCTCAGCGAAATAAAAAACGTGTTTTTGGTCTAACTTATATCATTTCTGGTAACAATAGAAGACATGTCCCTCTATGGAGAAACTGTTAAAGAGACGAATGAGATTAAATAACTAGAGGTTACCCTGGATGAAACACTTACAAGGAACATTTATTTAAAAAACAATTCTGTTGGATATTAATTTATTTTATTAAAACTCAAATAGGCCTATGAGTAACCCATTTTTTTTCGGGCTAAGGAAAAACTCGGTATTCCAGCGGTTTCTCCGTAGGACCCAAACATTGTTGGACTCATCACCGCTAGGATTCCTAACCAAAACTATCTCAAAACTCGCGTTGTCCTCTTCTCGTAATCACTACCCTAGCCTACTTCAAGATGAGCAGTGGTCATTCTCTTCTCTTAACCATACTCTCCACTGCCTTACTATCCATCCATTTCTCCACTCTTCTCAACATTATCTCCACCATATTTTTCCCAGGTTTTTCTCCAAGTTCATTACAACTTATTCATTCTCCCAGCATCTAAACGCGTGTCCTACATCATCCTTGACATCACACCTTTCATACACTCCAGTTCCTCTTTTTCTAATATTTTGAAGATATCCTGGTCCTGACTCATGCCCAGTTAGCACCTCCTGTGTCAAGAAGTAGTTCATTTCGCCGAATTTTTTATTCATCCATTCTTTCCTACTTCCAATTACTCTTTTTAGGGCACCTTCATACTTCTTCCACCTTATTTCAGTTTCCTCCTCTATCCAATCCATAACTTCCTCTCTCATCGCGCCCTTCCACTGTAGACTTCTGGCTCTAGCCATCACATACGATGGGTAGAATCTTGTCAGCACCGCTGTTGCTATTCCTCACACTGTCATGTACCCTTGCACCACCCTCAGCAACATTCCTTTCTGAAACCTCAATGAGTAACCCATGGCCCATGAATAGTAAACATAAGTTACAATTTTATAATATAGAAGTAATAATAATAATAAATGTTTATTTGCTGTAATAAAAAAAGGAATAATAACAATACATAATATGTACATACATAACAACTATAACCAACAAACTAACTATGCAAATAAACGATAGAAGCCACGAAGTAAACGAGTTACTTGTTGGTGGCATTACAAAAAAATTAAAACTTAGTTAAAAATTTAAATTAATTCAGAACAATAAACAACTAAAAGGTTGAATTAACTTTCACTATTTACTCGTAAAATACTTATGTAATGACGGCCGTTTCGCTATAGAAATAGAAATAATTAAAAATCATACATACATATTTTTTATATAATAATGTAGGATGTAGAAAATGCGGCGTAATGGGTTACGTTTTATTCATTTATTTTTCTTTTTTTTCAGTGTTACACGAAAAACAAAAATTTTTAGTTCTTGCTTGTACAAAGATACTTTACTTTGTTCTCTTATATAGCTTGGAATTATATTGTATATCTTAGGTCCTAGGAATATAAAGCTTTTCTGTCCAATTATTGTATGCATTAAAGGGTGAACAAACTTATTTTTTACGAGTACAGTACCGTTAGTTTTGTGGTGTATACCTATATCGTTAAGAGTATCCAGGAGAATACAATGATCGACCGTATCGAAGGCTTTAGCTAAGTTTACCAACACTCCAATTGAAGGCATTACTTTATCAAGGCTGTTATAGATTTTTTCTGTTAATAAATTAATAGCGTCTTGAGTTGACTTCTTCTGTCTTAATCCAAATTACGGTAATAATAGCAATTTATGCTTGTCTAGAAACGAATTTAATCTTTTCTGTATAATTTTTTCAAATATTTTTGAGAGGCTACTTAATATGGAAATGGGCCGATAGTTCGATTTATCATTTTTCTCTCCTTGCTTGTAAATTGGAGTTACTGTTGAAAGTTTAAATGCAGAAGGGAAATATCCTTTTTGTAGACATTTGTTTATTAATTATAAGATTGGTTTTGTAATGTAATCTTTAACTTTTTTTAATGTTTCTGATTTTAAACCATCCCAGCCCGGAGATTTTCCGGTTTTTATGAACTTATATTTTTTTAATTTCCTGATTATCAGTTGGTTGTAGGAATATGGAGTGGTTACTTCAGGTTTTTTTTCATTGTAATTTGGTTTTTTGTTTATTTTATTGGCAAGGTTTTTACCTATGTATGTATGTATGTATGTATGTATGTATGTATGTATGAATTAGGGGTGATAAGTACACTGCGACCTATAGGATCTATTGTGTCCCCCCTTACTTGCCAAGTTCTGATATTTTTTCAGATTTATAACAGCTCTTCGAGTCCTATTTTCCTGAGGAAGTTTAGGACATCGTCGGGCTTCAAATCAGGTAGATCCCCCTCTTCTATTTCATGTGCTCCTAGGTATCTGGCCCTAGAAAGATGCTCGGGTATGTTCCCAAGCTTTCTGAGTATTTGGCTCTCGATCTCAGTTCCCTCGTCTAGCTTGGAACCGTCCGTATACCACTTTATGGTATTCTGGTTTAAATTCTGTATGGTGTGTTCATTCCATTCAGATTTATTACTCAACTTTGTGATGAATTTTCTCACAAAGTTGAATTTCTTTGGCATATCATCTTGGGCATTTCCCAAGTTTGATCAAAATGCAGTGATCGAGGTTTTTCCCTGATAATTCCTTCTTTGATCATTCTTCCTTACACTTTCTAACAGAATGTGCAGTGGGGTCAAGTTTAAAATCACCTCCATTGCAGCAGTGGGGCAAGTTCCCATTGCTCCAGTGATACATGAACAGGCTAATCTCTGAATCTTCGAGAGATTTTTCCTCGTCGTACTCAGATTAGCCCTTGCGCCCCAAGCCACTGCCCCATATGTGCTTATTGGTCTCACTATTGCTGTGTACATCCATTGTAGAATACGAGGTTTGCATCCCCAGTTCTTTCCTGCAATATTCCTGCACACCATGAGGGCCTTGGTTGCTTTGTGTATTACTTCGTCTTCGTGTTTATTCCAGAGTAACCTGCTATCTAGGATGAGCCCTAGATATTTGACCTCTGTTTTCCACTCGACAATGGTCTCCCCTATTTTTATGATTTTTAGATTAGGTTCCTTTTTCCTTGTAAAGGCTACTAGTGTGGTTTTGGTGGGGTTGCTGCTGAGTCCCACCGAGTCACACCATTGTTTTGCAATGTTCAGTCCTCTTTGTACAATATCATAGAGGACATTTTCATACTTCCCTTTTGCCAGGATAACCTTGTCGTCGGAATACCCTTGACATGGTATGCCTTCCTTGGTCAATTGACTAAGTAGACTGTCCACAGTGAGACTCCACATAAGCGGGGATGCAACTCCCCCCTGTGGACAGCCTCTGGTCACATTAATGGAGATAGTGTCTTGTCCTGCCTCCATTTCTGCGATTCTTGTAGATAGCAGTTGCGACATCCAGATGGAAGTCGTTCTATCTACTCCTTTCTCAATCAGTGCTCTTTTGACTGCCTCATATGGCGTATTGTCAAAGGCCCCTTCTATGTCTAGAAAGGCACATACCACGGTCTCTTTTTTATTCAGAGCGTCTTGGATTTCATCAGTAAACTGTGTTAAAACGGCTTCCGTGGACTTTCCCGCTTGGTACGCCTGCTGACGGGGGTGCCATGGCACCTGTTCCAAGATTTCCGTTCTAATGTAGTTGTCTACAGCTTTTTCCATCGTTTTGAGAACACACGATGTGAGGCTGATCGGTCCACGGGATTTGGGGTGCGTAGTGTCCCGTTTCCCTGCTTTTGGGATGAAGGTGATTTTGGCCCTTCTCCACGCTTCTGGTATGTATCCCAGTTCAAGGCTGCTCCGACTAATTCGGATCAAGTGTGGAATTATTGCCTCTTGGCCCCTTTGGAGTAGGGCAGGAAATATTCCATCCGTTCCATGGGGTTTTGAACGGCTGGAAGGTGTTCATAGCCCATCTCAGCCGTTCCTCACTGCATTTGTGTTTTGCCATTGCAGTGTCTTCCCTGGTAGGTCTTTTAGCTTTCTCATTTGTTTTTCCGGAAGGGACTATTCCTCCGGGAAAATGAGTTTCTAACAGGAGCAGAGCTCGTTCTTTTTCTGTGAAGCTTTCATCTGGCTTCCGTAATGCCATTACAGAGTCTACTTTTTCTTTTGCCAAGACTTTGTGTAGCCTTACTGCAGAGGGTGTAGCATCTTTTTCTTCGCAGAATTTTCTGAAGCTGTTTCCTTTAGCTTTTCTAATCTCCTTATTATATGTTGTAAGTTTCTCGGTGTAGCTCTGCCAATCTCCGTTACGTTTGGCTCTGTTGAAGACCTGTCGCGTTTCGGATCTTAGGTTTGACAATTGACTGTTCCACCATATCGCATCTTTTGCTTTTCTAGTCCTTTGGAGAGAACAGCTGGATTCAAAGGCATCGATTATTGCCTCGTTCAGTTCTATGAGATCGTTTTCTAATGCCAGGTGATTCCTGGCATTTCTTTTAGTCTTGAGCCTTGCAAGATTTATGTTCAGGTTAGTGTTGTAATTTTCCCAGTTAGTTTCCCTGGGGTTTTTTCCGAGTGCTGGCTCAGGAGGATTACACTCTAATCTGAACGTAATCATTCTATTCGGTGAACTTAGTGTTATATCTAGTACTTCCTTTCTTGTTCTGGTTACAAACCTAGGGGTATTCCCTATATTGTGTATAACAAGATTCTTATTAAATATAAAATCTAAAATTTTCTCACCTCTTTCGTTGGTGTCTGTGCTTCCCCATACGGTATTGTGACCGTTAGCGTCGCATTCTATGAGAAGCAGCAGCTTCTTCTGTTCACAGTACTCGACTAGTCTTTGCAGTTCTGTAGGCGGTGCAGTCCCGTCCCCTGCAAAGTAGCATGATGCTATCATGACTTCTTGCGTCTATTCCCGAACTAGAGGTTTGCTTGAATCGGAACGAGGTCTCTCGACATGAACTCTGAAACACAAAAGTAATCAATGCTGTTACTTACCAAGATGCATGCTCTGGGTATGTCTACATTACTTACTTTATATATTAGCTTGGCTTCCCTACTTGCGAGTCCTCTCACCTGACCATCACGGACCCATGGTTCCTGGATCAGTACTAATCCCATTTGGTTTCTGATAAACGTCCTTAAAATAACCGCCGATGATCCCTTGGCGTGATGAGCGATATTATTTCCCGCCATTTTCCTTTTTTTTTCTCCCCTTCCCCTTACCTTATTATTTGTGAGGTGAGTGCCCTTTCCTCACCTTCCTCACTCCCGACCAGTGTCCTGTTGACTTCTTCTTCCACATCTCCAACCTCCATGGCTGCCTCATTTGATGAGTCTTGCCCATAGAGGTCAGAGATGTGGTAGTCCCCGATACTCTCCGCATCACTGGGCACCTCCATTCCCATCGACGCAGCGGGCACCGGGGTGACTTCTTCGGCTGCAGTGGTCTTTGACCCACTGCTGCTCCCTGGAGTTACGTCTTCTCCAATGGCTGTTTCCCTTGTTAAACCGTGGACGGGGATTTTCCCGAATCGGTAGAACAAGGTGTAGCCATTCTTCCTGAGGGTACTGCAGGATAGCTCGTCTATCGCTGCCCTCAGGAGTTGCCCTGCCGCCTCCTCCTTCAGGCTCAGGACCTTCCACCTTTCTGTACTCAAGCCCTCATTTTGGGCTTCTATCAGCTGAAGTAGTTTCTCAGCTGATATTCCTTTGCTCCTGGGAAGGAAGGCCGTCACCACATGTGGTTTGGGGATGTCGTCTCCCCCCCATGTTGTCAGCCTAAGCTCCCATTCCTTCAATGGTGGCACTTTCAACCTAAGCTACTCCGCTGACTATGGTGTTTCACAGTCCACGATTATGTGGCCCGGTTTAAAGTAGATGCCGCCGAACTGGAGCTTGTGCTCCCATCCGCCGAACATTTCCTCCACGATTGCCTCCTCCACCAAAGTCTGTTGTTCCGAACTGAGGGTATTCTCAGGGAACCCTTTGGGAAGGATGGCAACCTTCTCCGACTTCAGAGCCGCCGCATACTGCTCTTTTTCGTCGTAGAGGTGGTTTTCTTTCCCATCTCTCCCTTCTTTTTTTCTCCTGCGCCGGGCTGATAACCGTCTCAACCCGCTTGCGTTTTGGGCTGGAAGGCTCCTGGGACTTGTGCTCCAGGGCCTTCCCTCTGGCTGTTTCAGGAGACATTCCCTGATTTAGGTACCTTAGGTACCATCTATAGCCTGCTCCGCTGTACCCACGTCTCAGTGGGTCGTCCCTACCTCCAGGTTCTCCCAAATTGGGAAGTGGAGGCAGTTTCGAAGTTGAGGGCCTCTGGAGGGTTTTCCTCCTCTCAGATTCTCCTTTGTGGTGTGTTCCCACTCTGGAGTCTGAGTAAGTCTATATTTATATCTTCTATAAAAATACTATAAATACATGTTTCCGGTTTTTGGCTTAGAAACTTTGTTAGATCATTTAAGAATCCTATACAAACCTATACAAAGAATTTATTATAAATTTATTATTTTTAAAATTTATTTTTACTTGTAAAAGAAAACTTTCATTGAACCGTATAATTTGGCGACTTTCATAAATATCCGATTTTAAAAATAACACAACTCCATCATTTTGATTAAAATCGCCGTTGTTATATAATGTAATGTATCCAGGAATATTGTAGAGAGAGATATCATTAACAAGCCATGTCTCTGTAGAAACAATACATTTAAATTCTATATCAATTTCTTTTAACAGTAACACAAATTCGTCAAAATTGTGATTTAAACTACATTATGTTATTGTGGATAATTTTAAAATTGTTATTGTTTTCATTAATTTTAAAAACTTATCAATGATAATAATGGTAATAAAAAATACAAATATTGCAGAAATTTGTTTTGAATTTTTTCGATAGCCTCTAAATTTACTTGAGGTTGACCTCCCCAAATTATTGACCCAAACTCAGGCTTTGGTCGAACCCAGGTATTGTATAAAATTATTATGGGGTTTTTGTTATAAATAAGAGAAGTTTGCTTGAAAAAAAACCTACCTTGCGATTAGCACTAATCGCTGATTCTTGAGTATGTGAAGCAAAAGACAGTTGATTAATATACGAAACCTCCAAATCATTAATTTCTACTAGTCTTTTTAAGTTCTCCTAACGAATTAAGTGATCAAATTTAATAGTCCTTTTTTGTGAGAAATTGACATTATGCAACATTAAAAAATAGTTTGTCTTCTCTAATCCATCTGCATATATTGTTAATGTATTTCTGTAGCAATATGCAATCTCTAACTGATTTAACTCTTCTGAACATTTTAGAATCGACTATGAGTAAACAATGTATAGGGTTTTTCAAGAAAAATGGTTGACTGCAGTCGTGGGTGGATTTTAGATGTTTATGTAAGTTTACACGATTTTAAGTAAAACAGGTGCTGATAGAACGTGATAGCAACGTATTAGGTATTAAGTGCAACTAAAGACTTCGCGAAAAATAAAAACTGACAAATTGGACCAAAAAGATTAAAATTATATTTGCTATGTCTATTTCAAATGATTATAATCCGGTCACCTCGGCTAATCGGGGATGTTTATGGCCGAATTTGTTTACCTTCGCTGATATAACAGAGACAGGTCTGTAGTTGGAAACATCAGTATTGTCACCTTTTTTAAAAACTGGTGTCACTTTAACAGTTTTAATTTCCTTTAAGAAGGTACATAACTAGTTGAAATAAGTAAGAGGTAGTGATATTTTAGATATAATATTTTTTAGATCTACAGTAGATAAGAAAAATATTTTGGGACTTCTTTGAAATTTCAAATTCTGAATAAATGCATAAGAGTTGCATTGTTTCCAAGAACAGGTATAAACGGTAAAAAATGGAATTGTACAACCCCTGCCATGTACCTTTGTGCAGTTAACGTCCCATTGTCTATGAGGACTAACTCTGTTCAGCAATACACTCTTGAACATACGTACCAGGATCTGTTCAACAGAATTTTGATCCAATCAGTCCGCTATTGTCCAAGCCAAAGGTCGACCAAAATTCTTGCAATTCTGTGTTCACGTGAAAGCGGCGGTCTAGTAGCTCTACTACAAGAAGCTAATCCAGCAGCATGTAGTCACCACCTGTTCGTGCTCACGCTTATGTTTACATTTCTTAATTCTTGTAAATTATTTCGAAGAATAACTGCCGTGATTGTTCCGTTTATTAGAGTCCTAGTTACCAGAAAGCGGTCATCAATGGCTGTTGTATTCTTAACTCGATCTAAGCAAGGTTTTCAGGTCAGTAGACTAGTTTTTTTACTCGAAAAACTAACACCAACGTTCCTTGCAGTTTCGTGCTGACCGAGGCCATTTTCCAAAGGGAATAACAACAAAATTAATATTATTTACGATACACTGACATTGAAAACAAAACTCTAACTACCTGAAATTTTATTGTACTAACCCTTAACTGTGAAAGTCCATCATAAGAACAATGAACAACTAAACTTTTGATTACATAAAGAGTCAAAACCAATTAGACCTGTAGTTTCGTCTGCTAACGCTCCTAACACTAAAGTAGCTAAAAAATTAAATATTATTCTAAATAATTATGGTTACATATCAAAATATTTAGTACAAAATTATTATATTTGATAAAGAAATTAAACAAATATAATTTACAATATAATACTAAATTAGTATCGTTTGATGTAATTAATATGTTCTCTAAAGTACCTCCTAAAAATGTATAGTTTTGGTTAAAAAGCTATTAGATGAAAGAAATATCCATCCAAGTATAGTATCAGATAAAGTAAACCTATTTAATGTATGCATTAGCCAAAATTATTTTACTTTTGATAACAAAGCATAAATTCATAATGTAATTCTTTAATATTGTATTTTGGTAAAGTTATGTTAATGATGTGTTAGTAGGTTTTGTAGGTGGCGAACGATAGTTAGATATATTTTTTATTTATATTAAAGTACACGCAAAACAAACGACACTCAAAAACCGAAGCTTTATTAAACATGAATAATTAAATAACATTTTAAATAATGTGAATTTTTAGTTTTGCTTCTATAAAAAACACTTAAAAAGATTGCTTAGCATGTTATTAAAAATAGGCTGCTGCATTCTTCTGAAAAAAGTCAGCATTTTTTTCTCGGGGTTTATCAATGGTTGCCAGTGGGTTTTCTGTAAAAATGGCTTGTTTCAGCATTCCCCATACGTAAAAATCAAGAGTTTTTATATCAGGTGAATGAGAAGGGTAAGGAAAACTCGTGTTACGGAAATTCTTAAAAAAAATCTTCAAAATTTTCTCGAATCCGATCTAAGAATGCTGTCGTGGTGTGAAGTAGCCCCATCCTTTTGGGATCCATTGGTGTCAAAATTTGTTCTCTATATCGCACTTGCTTTTGTGTAAGGGGTCTTCTACGCTCGTCTTCCACAAAGTAAGAGCCCAATAATCCATTACCTGACACTATGCACCAAATCGTTACACGGTAACTATGACGAAGTTTCTCTACTATGATCTCTGGTCGTTCAAGTCAACAAAAGGATTTATCTGTCTATTGAAAAATTCTTTTAGATGGATGTGACATTCGTCTGTAAACTAGACATTAGAAAAAAATAGGGGTTGTTCATAAACCATTGCAAAGCCTGAAGCACAATAATCAACTCTTGATTTCTCTTGATTTGTCAAGTTTTGCCTAATCTGTATTTAGGGAAAACCACCAATCTTAAACATTAGACGTTTGACACTAATTTATTTTTAGAGATGTTCTGCGACTTCTTTTTGGTGAATCTAACACCTGTTGAAATAGCCTTCCGACGATCATCAGTAAACATTTTGCGTTGAGTTAGAAGGCTTCTCCGTTCTTCGAAATTTTGCAACGACTCTTAACAAGTCCTTAATATTCGGTGAAGAGTTCTGAAACTCTTCCCGAAATATTGGTAACAATTAACTAACTAGGTCCATTTGATCGTCCATTCCCGTATGATCGAAAATAATAAATATTTTTTCTTGCGTTGTAAGCACCATTTCGAATTTTTTTGACAGTTTGTTGGTAAAAACAATGTTTAAAAATACCATGACAACTATTATCACCTGTTTCATATGACGCGATTATATAACACAGGCTTCCTGATTTCAGTGATTATAAAATAAATAGCTACTTGTAATTGCTGTCCATTAAATTTGATAAATAAATTAATTAACAAGAAAGAACAGAAAATGTCACTACAAATAATATTCCCTCAACAAACTAAAGAAATTAAAATTGATAAAAGTATTACATATTGTAAAAATATTTCTAATACAACATCAAAAATAATATCTTCGGCAAAATCTGCATTAATTTCATTCAAATCACAAAATAATATTAAATGTTAAATGTCAAAACAAAATTACCTAAATCAAAAAAAATCTGATGTTTACAAAATTAATTGTCCAAAATGTTATGCAGTATATGTAGGTCAAACACAAAAAGTTTTGAAATAAGATTCAATGAACACTTAAAAGCATGAACACTTAAGAGCATATAAATTACAACAACCAGATATGTCAAACTACAAAAATACTAGGCCACATTATTGTGGTGTCACTGTCGCCATTGCTTGAGATAGGTCATGGCATTACACTGAAGATGTTTGTATTGTGTTTTTTACATATATCTACAATGTAAACTACCCACCACAAAGTTAAAGTTTGTTTGGATATAACTAAAGCAATGGCGACAGTCACAATAATGTTGCGTTTTGATTCTATTCGATATCATTTCTGTAAATCGCCTCTAATGTCTTGATGAGAAAAGTTAATTAAGCTAAAGTTAACTTTATTCAAAAATTAATTAAAACATTGATATTATAAGTTATTTGCTCTGTTGCTCTGTTTATGTAAAATTATTCAGTTTATTGAAATATCAAAAGCATGATAACAGTTTCAATTTAATTCATAATTTTACTAAACTCATTGTTTAAATTTATTTATTATAAATTGATAATATTGTGACACGTTAATTTTACCAATAGCTTTTTAAATAACCGTCTTTTGCAGATTGGTGTTATACGTATTGAAGCTTTAACAGAAAAACAAACTACAAAGAAAACTACAAAATAAGCAGATTATTTCGCTGCATAACTTTTCAAAGAAAATTCAAACGGATGAATTAAATTTAAAATATGTATAAAGAACTATGAGAAAATAAATTGTATAGCGCTTTGAAGAAAAAAACTCTCTATTACGACTTTATCGGATCGTATTCCCTGTGACGTTAGACTTCTATAAATAAATGTAAAGTTATTTCGCTACTTTGTGTTTTAAATTGTTTTTTCTTTTATTACAGGTGTTCATTGCAACAGTATTGTACCTCCTTCTTGGATAGTTAAGTTACCTAGAAGAGGAAATTTCAAGTCCAGTTTAAGAAAATCGCCAAAAAAACGAACCAGCGGAAAGAAAAATAAGCATAAAGTAAGTACAAGTCGATTTCAAACAATAACTATTATTGTTAAGAGACTCCGCATGCAAAACTATTGAGCTTTAGATATGTGGTTCCAAACATGTCTACAGTGTGTAAAAGCCAAATGGAATAAATTCATTATTTCGGTTACTGTACATATTTATAAAAAATCCCGAAACACGTCAAATTTAAATTATAACTTGACATTCTTTAACGTGAAAATGCAACCCCTACCTTCAACCCCCTTAGAATGACAGGTACAACCCCCAATTTTTTAAATGGGAAGTATAGGCTTGTGATATATCATTTGAAAGGTCTCTTCATTCTCTATTCAAAAATGTTATTGTTTTTAAATTTGATGCAAAAATTAACATTAAAAAAATTAAAATCATGTTGTTACCGAAATTCGCTAAAATATACTCGAAACTTATTACAATATACTTGAAACTTATTTCCCGTTTAGGTCTTGATAATGAGAAAGTAAACAAAACCATAGCAATGTGGTTTTTAGATGGTAACCGTTAAAAAACTTTAAAGAATTTCCGTGGCAACGCTATTATAACAAGCAGTAGTAAATTGTTTTATTTAAGTTGTCATTGTTGTAATTTAAGTATAAAGTTTGTTCAATTCAATTCTGAAAAATGGTTAGATTAACGGAAATGCATAAAATAACAGTTTTATAAATGATTGGTTACAGAGATAACATCCGAACACAACAGGAAGTAACTCGCCTATTTCATGAGAAATTTCCTAATTTACCGCCTATATCCCAAGGAACAATAAGTAAAATAGAAAAGCAGTATCGCGAGTTTGGTCATGTAAGGCAGATAAAAAAAGCAGCTGCCAATGCACTGAGTGATGAACTCAAATTAGATGTGTTGCTTGAGTTTCAGGAAAACCCACATACATCGAGTAGACAGGCATCCACTACATTCAATGCTAGCCATACATCGATAGCAAACATATTAAAAGAAAATAAATTGCATCCGTATAAGATGATACCTTCTCAGGAGCTCATGGAAGACGATTTTGATAGGAGAACTTTTTTTGTGAGCAAATGATGGACATGTTGGATAACAATATTATCCAATTAGAAGACGTTATGTTTTCTGATGAGTGTACTTTTTTACTTAACGGTCATGCTAATCGGCAAAATTGCCGCTACTCATCCACGGAAAATCCTCACTGGATGAGAGAAGAACACACTCAATCCCCTTAAAAGCTTAATGTTTGGGCTGGGATTGTAGGTAACAATATCATTGGTCCCTTTTTTTATTGAGGGCAACTTGAATGGCAACAAATGGCACTACTTCAAAATGATGTCATTCCAACGTAGGCAAATTTATATCCTGATCCAGGTAACCCTCAAGTTCCAGCGAATACGATATGGTTTCAGCAGGATGGAGCACCACCACTTTACCAACTTATTGTCCGGCAGTACCTCGATACAATATTTCCAATCGGTGGATAGGGAGGCGAGGATCGATTGAATGGCCAGCGCGATCACCTGATCTTACATTATTAGATTTCTTTTTATGGTGATATGTGAAGAGCCATGTATACAAAACTAAACCTTCTGATTTAAATGACTTAAAAGAACGAATAACGCTTGCGATTAGGTCTATCACGCCTGATATGTTAAATAATGTTAGAAGACAGTTTTATTTGAGATTAGGATGTTGCCAAGACGTTCGCGGAGAACATTTTGAACACCTACTTCATTAACATTCATAGTTCTTTTTCGTGTTCTACATTTTATTACGTTTTGCATTACATTTTAGTTTTTGATTGTATTGTAAAGAATTTAGGTAACAACATGATATTAATTTTTTTTATGTTAATTTTTGCATTAAATTTAAAATCAAAAACATTTTTGAATAGAGAATGAAGAGACCTTTCAAATGATATATCGCAAGCCTATACTTCCCATTTAAAAAATTGGGGGTTGTACCTGTCATTCTAAGGGGGTTGAAGGTAGGGGTTGCATTTTCACGTTTAAGAATGTCAAGTTATAATTTAAATTTGACGTGTTTCGGGATTTTTTATAGATATGTACAGTAACCGAAATAATGAATTTATTCCATTTGGCTTTTACACACTGTATATCATTTGTTTAAAAGTGGTTGCTTTGGCTTTAAAGCTTCAGCAACATCAGCATTAATAATAATTTAAAACAAAAAATATTGTAAACATTATTAAATGTAAAAATAAAAATAGCTTCATTAAAAAAATCTGGTATTTACAAACTTAAATGTTACTTTCATTTTTTGTTAGCTTTTCATTATTAAAAATCAATCTGTTGAGTTACTACTTTGCTGATTTGTTCACAATTTTAAAAATAATTATAGTGTACATATTACAAGAATGTGTTGAGCTGGTTAGGATTTATTATCAAAATCAAGTTCCGGAGAGGCTACAAGGATATTTCACCATAAAGAACGTAGCGTTCGCTATTAGTAAGTAATGGGATTAATTTTGACATTTATTCAAACGGGCTCACAGGATTATAGAAGTGCACCCATTGGAATTACGAATGATGAAGTAGCAGCTGTGGCTGTATTGGGCTTTATCCTACTTATGCCAAATACGCAATCTGTCAGACTACTGTCTGCAGTTTCCATTATTAGCCAATCTATCGTTTTCAGAATTTTACATAAACACAAGTTTTATCCGTACAAAATTAGATTAATTTATCGATTAATTGATGATGGTTTAGATCAAAAGCAAGAGTTTTTGGAAAATATTGCCGAACGCAACTAGACCCAAATTTCATGCACAACTTTGCTTTTCTGATAAATGCACGTTTTCACTTATGGTTAACCGCCATAACTGTAGAATTCTCCTCTTACATTTCGAGAAGCTCAGACATCCGGAAAAGCTTAACGTTTGGGTAGGAATTTTGGGAGACCACCTAATTGGACCTATGTTTATTCCTGATCATTTAGATGATGAAATTTATCTTGACATGATGGAAAAGTCGATTGATCCGTCAATAGCTGCAAAATTAGAAAACGAACCTCTACCAATTGAGCAACAATTGCATTTCCTCTTCACTACGCCGCACCATACCTCAATTTACAATTCTCTAGATTGGAAGAAGAGGACCTATGGAGTGGCCTGCTCGATTTCTTGGCGTACACCTTCTTCTTGTTGGGACATCTTTAAGTCCAAGATATTTGTGACATTCTGAAAATTTAACGAACTACGTCAACGAAAGGACCATGTTAGAGACGGTTTTCAGTTGCATTATTGCATTGTTGTGTGGATGTCAATGAAGGACAATATGAACATTTTATTTAAATACAAAGATATTATTTTTTTCATTGTAACAATAACACTTTTTAAGAATGTGATTTTTTCTTACACCGGGAAAACAAAGCAAACATCTTATATACATCAACATAACTTTAATTTATCTAGTGCTGAGTGTTGGCAAAAATTATTTTACCTAGTGTGAAATCCTCCAAAGTAAATTCACAGCAAACTTATCTATATTTAGTGATATGTTTCCTGATTTTCAATATAATTCTTCATTTTTAGCTAGTTTCTGGTATGCCTGGATACATTTGCAGATAAATAATTCTTACACTGTGGCAATGAACAAAATTTTTTAAACTTACCACTCATTTCAAAGCTATGCTTTTCGCATTAAATCAAAAAATCGAACCAAATATACAACAACAAAAAAATAATCAAGACTTTTTCCCAGAGTTTTACGTAAAAATTTTCTAATGTAGATGGCGCCCACTCCGTGGTGATCGCAAATCATACGAGTTCGGAAAAATAAGAAAAGAAGAATAAGTGATATTTTTGAAAAGCGCACAGAACGTAATAGTTTAAGCAAGATTAATAAATAAAAAACTATTAATTTTTGTGAATAAATCACTTTTGTTTGTCTAATTTGAACAAGAAATATTATCTTTTGGTAAAATAAATGTCAAGATAATACTTTTGTAAAAATAACTATATGAGTTGCATTCTCTATGCAACCAAATATACATTTACCTAGGTATGCTTTAAGTCCCAAGGTAAATATTAGTCCTATTTCTCTTATTACTTATACAAATAATTGGAATTTTCCTGATCTTAATGTGCGAAAGTAAAAATAGTTCCCAACGAGACGGCCCAAAAACTAGGTGCCATTTTATTACTCTAGAGACCGTGTAAAAAGTATGGGGAACGACGTAACTAAGACTTTTGGACCACTGCCGTCAATTTCTGGTGGCCCGATTTTCCGCCATAATTAAATAAACATTGCATCTGGAAACGTCATTTTGTATAAAATTATTACTGACGGCATACTGTTTATATTAACAGTAGTAGTTAAAAATTAAATTTAAACTTATTGCCCTCAAAAAAAAAAATGGCACCGGAAGTCAGGAAAAATTTTGAAAATTTGAAAGTTGAGTATCCATTTTAGTATCAAATCATTATTGACGGCAATAGCTATTGTTATTTCGTGTTTTATTAATGCCGTCAAAATTTACTGGCACCGGGGTTGAAAAAAGGGGGTGGTAACCCCTTACGTTGAATAGGGTTTTAGTATTATTTCATTACAAAATTTTTTTTAATATTATTAAACTACTTGAGAATACAATATTATAAATTATTGTGCCGTCAATTTTTAATGGCACCGACGGCTATTAAAATTAAAAAAAGTTTATAGCGTACAAGACGTGATACGCCGTCAAAAATATTTTTATGGCACTTGAAATATTTAAAAGAAAAGTTATAAAAAACAGAAACCACATGCTTAGGACAGAAATTAAACTATTTTTTAATAATTAACAGTATCGTTTTTAGTTTAATATTTTAGGCTGCAAGCATCAAAGGCGGCCGTCCACCCCCTTTTCTCAACCCCCGGGCCACCAAATTTTGACGGCGATGATAAAAAATCAAATAACATGATAAAATAAAATAAATTTTACAACTGCCGTCAATAATAATTTGATACAAAAATAGTACCTCTACTAGACGTAAATAAACAATTTTTCTGACTTCGTTTACTTTTTTTTTGACGGCACCAACTTTAAATCGTTTTTTTATTGATTTTGATGTGAAATATAATTTTTTTGTAAGTGCCAAACACTTGGGGTGACCACCCTTTTTTTCAACCCCGGTGCCAGTAAATTTTGACGGCATTAATAAAACACGAAATAACATCAAAAAGTATAGTAAATTATGCTATTGCCGTCAATAATGATTTGATACTAAAATGGAAACTCAACTTTCAAATTTTCAAAATTTTTCCTGACTTCCGGTGTCATTTTTTTTGACGGCAATAAGTTTAAATTTAATTTTTAACTACCACTTTTAATATAAACAGTATGCCGTCAGTAATAATTTTATACAAAATGACGTTTCCAGATGCAATGTTTATTTAATTATGGCGGAAAATCGGGCCACCAGAAATTGACGGCAGTGGTCCAAAAGTCTTAGTTACGTCGTTCCCCATACTTTTTACACGGTCTCTAGAGTAATAAAATGGCACCTAGTTTTTGGGCCGTCTCGTTGGGAACTAAAAGTAAAAATTGTAAATACCCACATAGGTGGGTAATAAATATTTTATTTAAATTCAAATCGAAATCAAGATAGGATAAGAGACAAGACCACACAAATTACTCAATTAAAGGAAAATAAATTGGTGATAAACTCTCCAAATCAATGTGGCTGTTAACACTATGTAAATCTCTCTTTATTTCGACCATTTCCAGAAAGTTTCGTTTGGTTAAATCACTTTCCTTAGAGAAAATTTTTCATTTTCAAAATCAAAATGGTGGAAATTACTAATGGAATGTTTAAATAAGGCATGTCTATAAATACGCTTGCCTAAATATTGCTTGGTTTGTCCTGTTTAGGTAGATGGACAGTCTTTGCAAGAGATTTTATACACAACATTGGTTTGATATAAGGTGTCGATTTTTGGTTTGAGATTAGTACCTTGATTGTTGATAGATTTATACTTTTTAAGAAATTTAGAAATATTTTCAGATACACCTTGTACATAAGGAAGTGTTAGGTATATAATGTTTGGGTTGGTTTATTTCGGATGACATTGAGCTATTATAGTAATTGTGAATTTTTTTTAATTATAGGATTAAAGAATGTGTTTATTTTTTTTAATATTGTCGGTTTTTATTTTTGGATAGTAAAGTTTAATTGCCCTGTCAGTAAGGATATTTTATTGTACCTTTAGTTATTCCACTTCGATTTTTTCAAATATTTTAAACTAATATAAGTGTGTTTTTGTAAGTTTTTGAAATAATGTTATTCTGCATGTGCTATAATTAAGAATTTTTTAGTGTTTTCTTTTTATACCTGATGATGGCCCATGGCCGAAACGTTGTGATGCCAGTTTTAATATAAAAATAGGTAAATTTTGACCGATACCCAGGAAAAATTTTAAATTGTTTCATTTATTACTTATATAAATGTGTTTTTAGGTGTGTTATAAATAAATTATTTTCACTTGTATTACCACAAGAGCATAAATTATTTCCGGAAATTTTTTTGAGGACTTCGCGACTTCGAATAATTTTCTTAAAATATTCGTGCCCGAAAATAAATTTAAAGGAATAATTTAAGCTTGCGTGATGTTTGGTAATAAATTTTCACACAATTTTCACATAATTTGGAAAATAATAATTAATCCAATCTGACATCTGTCACAAAGCCTTTTTAATTACTACTTAGGGTGTGTTCGGGAAGCACGCTTTCGAGCTATGTAGCGCCAAGAGCCATATAACACAAACGAGGAATAGTACTAGATAGCGCCAAATGGCGCAAATAGCGTGCTCCTCGACACACCCTTAGTTTACACATCTGCACCATAGAAAAATATAACATATTTTTATTTTTCTGTGGTCTGTACGTTGAGGCTTGCTCTGTGTCGTTTTAGCTGTCCAAAAATTTCCACTTAAATGTCATGGCGTCACGAAAAAATTCCGGAAACTTTTTAAATTGCCACGTTAACGAGTAAAAATCATGACATTTTATTGGTTAAAAAGTAGAGGTGTAAAATTTATTAAAAAAATTTTTTGAAATTTAAATAAGTGCAATTTGGGTATATTATGGGTGTAACAGAAACAACAGAAAATGGAGAATTACAGGTGAAGAATTAGTTCATAAAACCGTGTGTATATGTTGTGTATGTACTGAATTTATTCTGAATTTTTATACAATATTACATGCTAATATTACTACGATAGTCTGTTTAGCGCTAGGAGTTGCACTTAATGCTGATTGGCACATACAACAGGAGTTAAACGCAAATGAAAATGTTCAAAATAGGTATAGTACTGACAAATTAATAACATTTCTCAAGTTCCAATTAATTTCCCCAATTGTTCCAATAAAAATTTTACTTTTAATTTTTATGGAGCCCACGAAAAAAATGTCACTTAGATAATAAACAATTTTTATGTTAATTCCTGAGAAAGGTGGTTATTTTATTTTAATTAATTATAATTTTATGCAAACTCGTTTAAATCCTAATTTTTAATATAACTAACAATTAAAATAAATTTTATAATTAAATTTAGAATATTCATTATTATAAGAAATATTGGGGTCGTCGAAAAAATCGTGTACACAATGCGTTGGAAAATGCGTAATATTTTACTTTTCACACTATTGCCTAGTTTTTCAATATTATTGTACATGTACAGTTATACTGATTTCAAAGAAAAATATATCCAAGATAATTCCTTATGATTAATAACATCTAGACTTTAATATTGTTATGTCTTATTACTTCAATACTTGGTCTAGTCTAAACACTTCTTAATCAACATCAGGTTGTTCCATTGAAAAGCCAAAATGAAATTTCAATATGTCAATCTGACAATGCTAGTTTTAATGAATTAACTGTCATTGTATTATAAAAGTTTTGTTTAAAAGTTGCATTGTTAAATGTTCTTAATCGTATACTATATATTAATACAAAAATGTTTTTGTTGCAGGACAAAGAACATCGAGTTTTTGCCATCAAACCCATTCCGTCGACAAACGTATCACCGGTGATAGTCTTCATCAATCCAAAATCTGGAGGTAATCAGGGTGTAAAACTTCTTCAAAAATTCCAATGGCTTCTAAACCCCAGACAAGTATTCGATTTGACGCAGGGTGGACCACGAATGGGACTCGAACTGTTTAAGAAAGTGCCTAATTTAAGAGTGTTAGCTTGTGGAGGAGACGGAACAGTAGGATGGGTACTAAGCGTGATAGATCAAATTGGAATATCTCCTGCGCCCGCTGTGGGCGTCTTACCGCTAGGCACCGGAAATGATTTGGCTAGAGCTCTCGGATGGGGAGGGGTAAGTCAAATATTAATATTAATTAAACTTTTTCCTACATTTTATCTTGGCACTAGCGGAACCAACAGGCCAGCTATGTTTTGGATTGTTATTTCAATTAATTTTGTGTTTACATTTATATTTTTTTATATACATACATTACATACATGATTTTACCATTGTGTTAGTAAGTATTTACCTGATAATTTTTTAAAATTTATTGTACTAACCCTTTCTATGTGAAAGTCTTGATCTTATTAAGATCAGTAAAGAACTAAACGGTTGAATGAAACTTCCACTATTTATTCAAAAATAGGTTTTAAATTCAACGGCAGCCATTTCGCTAGAATTAGCATCGTCAGATTGACATATTAAAGTTACATTTTGTTTGTAGCTAGGTATCTGATGTTTATTAGGTAGTATTAAGGCTAGACCAAGTATGGAAGAAAGAATACATAACAATATTAAAGCCTAGATGTTATTAGCCCTAAGGGATTATCTTGGATTTATTTCCCTCTATGATCAGTATAACTGTGCAATGATATAGAAAATTAAAAAAATCTGGTGTTTACAAAATTAATTGTCCAAAATGTAATGCTGTATATGTCAAACACAAAGAAATTTTTAAATAAGATTCAATGAACACTTAACAGCATATAGATCAGATATGTCAAACTTCTTCGTTCTTGAACATCCACACTCACTCAAACACACCAATGACATTCAAATATTACATATTGGTGATAAAAAACAAAATTTAGATTTCCTCGAAGAACTTGAAATAAAAAGACATCTAGCAGATCAACAATTTAAAGTAGTTAATGAACAAATAAAACTTGAAAGTTCTCTAGTATTAAACTCTTTACTTTGATTGAGTCATCATTTTAACATAGGTAAGACGTAATTAAAACAGAAATATATTAAGTTATTGTAAAGATCAGCATGATATAGTTTTTTTCAGGTTTTCTCTATCATTACACAGTTATACTGATCTTAGAGGGAAATACATCCAGGATAATACCTAAGGGCTAATAACATCTAAGCTTTAATATTTCTCTGCTGTATTCTAATGGGACTTTACCAGATTCACTGCAAATGCTGAGTGTGGGACTTGTTACAGAAGGCACCTAATGCAATGCGTTTAGGATCTAGCCATATAGAGTTAGGACAGGGTCATCTGCTCTAGGTTTCTTGGAAAAGAGAATACTTTTTGTTTTCTCGGTGGAAAAATTGAGTCCTGTTATATTGGACCATTCCTCAAGGTTATCCAGTGCATCTTGCAGAATCCTCTTGGTGGTTTTTTAGGTTTGTTCCTTTTAATATGACAACAAGATCGTCTGCATATAGCCTTCCTTTAACAGGTAAGTGGCACTGTTGTAAAATATCGTTGATTGCTGTTAAAAATAAAGTCACACTGAAGACTGATCCTTGAGGGACTCCGTTTTCTTGTACTCTATGAGTTGATATTGTTCCGTTTGTGTGTACTGTAAATGTTCGGTGTTGAAGGAATATGGCCATACAATGCTGTTCGTTTATTTGTACTTCATGTATTTTCGATTCAAGATCAACTAGATTGCCCGTTGTAGATCTGTTCTGTCGAAATCCATTCTGCTCAGGTATAAGGAGCTTTTTGTTTTTCAAAAACCATACAAACGGGGGGTTTATAATCTTCTCGAATAGTTTGCAAGTTGATGAGGTTAGTGATATTGGCCTATACAATTACTATACCCACATTTTGTTCAGAATATTGAGCAGGCATTCTCACTTAGTTTTTAGATAAGGAATATTATCTGGACCTGGGGGGTTTTTTTATGTTAAATAAGGCATCCTCCAGTTCTTCTAATGATATTGGAGATTAATGGGATCGTCACAATTGGAATTTATAACTATCAATTCCTCTGCTTTGTTTTTGATTTTATATTTGAGGAATTGAGGTGTAGTTTGTGTTGAATTTTCTTCGAACTGATCAGCAAATGTCTGCAATATTTTCTTTTAATGTAATTATCTCATCATTACGTATTAAGAATTTAATTTCAGTACTGTGGGATTTACCAGATATTTGGGAGAATATTTTTCCATATAGAATATATTGCTAATAGATGATACGAAAGGATTCCGGCTTTGCTTTTTGCTTTGTTTAGTTTGACAGCAAGCTATGACCCTAAGTTTCTTGTACTTGATCTGATGTTGTGTAGTAGAATGCCGTCTGAATATATTAAAGGCTCGTTTATATTACTTGATAGCTTCTTCACACTTGTCGTTCCCCCATAGTGCTGGTGTATGAGTTCTAAGTGTTTTAGTTTCACCAATTGCCATGTGCGACGATTGTAATATCTGAGAATTGTAAGAAAGCCAGAGATATATCAGAAGTAGTGGGATCCGGCAAGCCATGGAGATTTTGATCTACTAGATTTATGAAGAGTGTCCATTTAGCTTGGTCGAGTTTCCATCTTGAGAAAGGTGTCGTCTTAGCTAAGTCAAAACTACGAGTAAAAATGAGGTAATGATCGCTACTATACAAGTAAAGGTGGACATCCCAGTTTAAGTATGCTTGAAGCGTCGGATCGCACATAGGTCGATAGCACAGGATTCTCCGTTTTGGATGTTCAATATTGTGGGTTCGCCTGAGTTTAGACTGTTTATGTTGTGGTTGTCGAGTAGCTGTTCTATGACTCTTCCTTTTGGTGAGCGATGTTTGGAGCTCCAGTATTATTAGTAGTAATTTTATCTTTATTTTCGTCGAAAATTTGCTGTAATTATTTCATTTTCTCTTGAAATGATTTGTTGGATTTAGCTTTATTGGGTGTGCGGAAAATAGGTTTATTCTGAGGGTCTTCGAGATCTTCGAGAGGTGTTGTTGTCGATTCTATTTTGGATTTCTCCATTGGGACATTTTCTTTAACATTGCATTTTTCGCTGTTCGCAGGTTGAGATGATGGAGAACTCATATTATTATTCATATTGGCTATATCATTAGGACCTTGAGATGAAGGTGCTTCTAAAGTTTGGTTATTTTCGGTAGAGTTGAATGGAGAAATTTATATATTTGATGATAATAGTGGGCATGATGCAGCTACGTGTCCTATTTTTTTACAAGAGAAGCATTCAATATTGTCAGCAGCTAGGAAGATTTTGTACGAAGTGTTATCTTCTAGAGGAGTGATATAGGTTTGTCGGCAGAAGCTATGTGGCTAAATTTTGGTTTGGATATATACAGTGTGTAAAAGCCAAATGGAATAAATTCATTATTTCGGTTACTGTACATATCTATAAAAAATCCCGAAACACGTCAAATTTAAATTATAACTTGACATTCTTAAACGTGAAAATGCAACCCCTACCTTCAACCCCCTTAGCATGACAGGTACAACCCCCAATTTTTTAAATGGGAAGTATAGGCTTGTGATATATCATTTGAAAGGTCTCTTCATTCTCTATTCAAAAATGTAGTAGATGTTCAAAATGTTCTCCGCGAACGTCTTGGCAACATCCTAATCTCAAATAACATTATGTAACATATCAGGCGTGATCGACCTAATCGCAAGCGTTATTCGTTCTTTTAAGTCATTTAAATCAGAAGGTGTAGTTTTGTACACATGGCTCTTCACATATCCCCATAAAAATAAATCTAATAATGTAAGATCAGGTGATCGCGCTGGCCATTCAATCGATCCTCGCCTCCCTATCCACCGATTGGAAATATTGTATCGAGGTACTGCCGGACAATAAGTTGGTAAAGTGGTGGTGCTCCATCCTGCTGAAACCATATCGTATTCGCTGGAACTTGAGGGTTACCTGGATCAGGATATAAATTTGCCTACGTTGGAATGACATCATTTTGAAGTAGTGCCAAATAATTGTTGCCATTCAAGTTGCCCTCAATAAAAAAAGGGACCAATGATATTGTTACCTACAATCCCAGCCCAAACATTAAGCTTTTAAGGGGATTGAGTGTGTTCTTCTCTCATCCAGTGAGGATTTTCCGTGGACCAGTAGCGGCAATTTTGCCGATTAGCATGACCGTTAAGTAAAAAAGTACACTCATCAGAAAACATAACGTCTTCTAATTGGATAATATTGTTATCCAACATGTCCATCATTTGCTCACAAAAAAGTTCTCCTATCAAAATCGTCTTCCATGAGCTCCTGAGAAGGTATCATCTTATACGGATGCAATTTATTTTCTTTTAATATGTTTGCTATCGATGTATGGCTAGCATTGAATGTAGTGGATGCCTGTCTACTCGATGTATGTGGGTTTTCCTGAAACTCAAGCAACACATCTAATTTGAGTTCATCACTCAGTGCATTGGCAGCTGCTTTTTTTATCTGCCTTACATGACCAAACTCGCGATACTGCTTTTCTATTTTACTTATTGTTCCTTGGGATATAGGCGGTAAATTAGAAAATTTCTCATGAAATAGGCGAGGTACTTCCTGTTGTGTTCGGATGTTATCTCCGTAACCAATCATTTGTAAAACTGTTATTTTATGCATTTCCGTTAATTTAACCATTTTTCAGAATTGAATTGAACAAACTTTATACTTAAAATTAAAATCATGTTGTTACCGAAATTCGCTAAAATATACTCGAAACTTATTACAATATACTTAAAACTTATTTCCCGTTTAGGTCTTGATAATGAGAAAGTGAACAAAAACCATAGCAATGTGGTTTTTAGATGGTAACCGTTAAAAAACTTTAAAGAATTTCCGTGGCAACGCTATTATAACAAGCAGTAGTAAATTGTTTTATTTAAGTTGTCATTGTTGTAATTTAAGTATAAAGTTTGTTCAATTCAATTCTGAAAAATAGTTAGATTAACGGAAATGCATAAAATAACAGTTTTATAAATGATTGGTTACGGAGATAACATCCGAACACAACAGGAAGTAAATCGCCTATTTCATGAGAAATTTCCTAATTTACCGCCTATATCCCAAGGAACAATAAGTAAAATAGAAAAGCAGTTTCGCGAGTTTGGTCATGTAAGGCAGATAAAAAGCAACTGCCAATGCACTGAGTGATGAACTCAAATTGGATGTGTTGCTTGAGTTTCAGGAAAACCCACATACATCGAGTAGACAGGCATCCACTACATTCAATGCTAGCCATACATCGATAGCAAACATATTAAAAGAAAATAAATTGCATCCGTATATGATGATACCTACTCAGGACCTCATGGAAGACGATTTTGATAGGAGAACTTTTTTTTGTGAGCAAATGATGGACATGTTGGATAACAATATTATCCAATTAGAAGACGTTATGTTTTCTGATGAGTGTACTTAACGGTCATGCTAATCGGCAAAATTGCCGCTACTGGTCTACGAAAAATCCTCACTGGATAAGAGAAAAACACACTCAATACCCTCAAAAGGTTAATGTTTGGGCAGGGATTGTAGGGAACAATATCATTGGTCCCTTTTTTATTGAGGGCAACTTGAATGGCAACAATTATTTGGCACTACTTCAAAATGATGTCATTCCAACGTTGGCAAATTTATATCCTGATCCAGGTAACCCTCAAGTTCCAGCGAATACGATATGGTTTCAGCAGGATGGAGCACCACCACATTACCAACTTAATGTCCGGCAGTACCTCGATACAATATTTCCCAATCGGTGGATAGGGAGGCGAGGATCGATTGAATGGCCAGCGCGATCACCTGATCTTACATTATTAGATATCTTTTTATGGAGATATGTGAAGAGCCATGTGTACAAAACTAAACCTTCTGATTTAAATAACTTAAAAGAACGAATAACGCTTGCGATTAGGTCTATCACGCCTGATATGTTAAATAATGTTAGAAGACAGTTTTATTTGAGATTAGGATGTTGCCAAGACGTTCGCGGAGAACATTTTGAACATCTACTTCATTAACATTCATAGTTCTTTTTCGTGTTCTACATTTTATCACGTTTTGCATTACATTTTAGTTTTTGATTGTATTGTAAAGAATTTCGGTAACAACATGATATTAATTTTTTTTATGAGCCGGTAGTACTTCATTGTTGATTTTTATTGAACCAAAATCCTAAATTTTGACGTTATCAATAGAGTTGAATAAGATTTCTTTATATTTGTCAGGGAATTGAAACTATGTTAGATTTTTATTTGATTCTGCTGCTGCTGCTGCTGCGTATGATTGGGAATTGGTTTGGGATACATTGTTTGATGTTGAAGACGTGGAGGTTAACTCGGGAAAATTACTTCCATGATTTTGTTTATCTATTATTCAAGTGCGGCATCTGTGAACTCAGACCGGTCCAGTCCTCTTGTGGAACGGGTCCGCTTATCTGTGTTTTAGATAAGGAGAAAAACTGTACTCGTGTGTCGTTATAAACTAAATGCTGTTTTATGTAAAAATAACTGTTGTACTCACAGTTTTCTTGTGCTTATGGATGTTGATTTTGGGTGAAAGAATGATTACTTTCAGAATTTGGTTAAATTACCACTATAGTCATCGATTTATCAGGAGTTAATAATACTGGTCTACTTCAATTTCTGCCAGGGCTGGCTCTCTATTTAAGTTTTTAAATTATGTCTAAACAGTTTTGTATTTTTGTGTATTGAAGTGTGTATCGATTAACAACAATTCCAATGATAAATCATCAGAAAACCTTGATAAAAACTTATAATACTATCCTGATAACGCAGGTAATTGGAAATTTCTCTTTTTAACATTTGTAACTAAATTTGACTACATTCGGCTAAAATACTAGCTACACCTTTATCCGCATTTAATTATATTAAAGCACTTTCTTTGATTTATCGTTTTTTATCATTAGCCTATTTTAATATTATTTTTGCTGAGTCCCATTGAACATGATGACCTTCTTCCCAAACATGTTTGCAAATACCTGACTTAAAGAAATCCATATTTTTAATATACTTTTTGTGTTCATCCATTCTTATTTTCAATGGTCTAGATGTTTTTTCTACATACAATTTGTCGCATTAACAGTGTATATAATGATATTATGAAATTTTTTGAAAAACAATAAAATATTTTATTAATTTCACATTTCACCAAGGACATGGTCTGCTATGAATGCACCATTTAAAATTCTTGAATATCTAGTTGTTAAATTTTTTCAGTGTCATTTTAAAACTAAAGTTCTTGATAACGGTAGGTGGAACGCTACCGACCTTCGAAATAAGAACATAAAAAATTGTGGTTTAACAATACAACCTTAATAATAAAAAAATATATTTAACGCTATGCATAATGTGAATACGATTAAATTTTTTCTCAGTGAATGAGATGAAGATATTCGATTCTTTGTATTCTCTGATGGAAATAAACTTCGAAAAATGATAGAAACACAGTTAGTTTACTAAATAAAATAGGTTAAGAAAAATATAGTGAAGAACAAAAATACAAAAATAGACCGAATTAAAAATGAAGATATTTGAAAAAAACTGGAACAAGAATCTATAATTAACAAAATCCAAACAATCAAGCTAAATTGGTGTGATCATATAAATAGAATGGACTAGATGTTTTTTCTACATACAATTTGTCGCATTAACAGTGTATATAATGATATGAAATTTTTTGAAAAACAATAAAATATTTTATTAATTTCACATTTCACCAAGGACATGGTCTGCTATGAATGCACCTTTAAAATTTGACAACAAAAGTTTTGTACTCTTCAAAATATTCTTGAATATCTAGTTGTTAAATTTTTTCAAAGTGTCATTTTAAAACTAAAGTTCTTGATAACGGTAGGTGGAACGCTACCGACCTTCGAAATAAGAACAAAACCTAACCTAACCTTAATAATAAAAAAATATATTTAACACTCTGCATAAAGGAAGAGATGTGACTCGAAGAGGGCAAAATAGACTGTTATAGGTAAAGCTCCCAGATATGGTTTTCAGCTCGTAACAAGTAGAGCTTAGTTTTTTGACAAAGCGTCATTGTGTATATCCCATTTTAGAGAGCTGTCAACGACAAGTCCCAAAAATATCACAGAGTCAACGACCTCTATAGTGGAATTAAAAATAAATAAGTTTTGTATACAGAAATAGTTGTAAAAGTTAAGCGAATCAGTTATAATGTTGTTATAAAATAAGCTACTTTACTGTTAGGTGAATCTATTAAAAAAACAATAGGTCTTATTGTTAACTCCGGATTATGTATGTAAAACGGGGAGCAACCAGTGATATAATAGGCACTAGATAGAGCTTAGAGAGAGAGAGAGAGAGAGAGAGAGAGAGTAATTGTAGCCAACATAAGAGTGAGATACAACGAGTCGAAGCAGGTGATAAAGGTCAAAATAGTATTGCATGTGCATGTGTTTTATCCCGATTTTCGATATTTTTGTAGTTGTACATGTTTAATACTGTTTAAACATATATAAAAAATTTGTAGACATTTAAAAATGGTTACTTTATATTCAGCCTATGGTTGTAAAAATTGGTTTGACAAAAACGAAAATATATCCTTCTATGGGTAGTAAGTTATTTAACTAAAGAATGAGTAATAAAATCCCGTTTAAGATTTCTATTTTCAGGAATGTATCTTTACACATTTATTGGTATTTTAGTTTTCCAATTTCACTAAAAATGAGGCTTATAGCTATGAAAAGGTAATATTTTTTGTCAGGGAAAAATGCTAAACTATGTTTGATTGATAACTTTCAAACCAAAGAAAACGGGCACACTATGGGTGTGTTCGGGGAGCACGCTATTTGTGCCAGTTGGCACTATCTAGTACTATTCTTCGTTTGCGTTATATGGCGCTACATAGCTCGAAAGCGTGTTCCTCGAACACACCCTATGTAACATACACATTTAGTCTAGCTGAAAATACATTTCGAAGCACTGAAAATTTTACTGGAAATGTATCTTACACCTGTTTTATATAACCAAAAATCAAAGCTGGGATTTTACCAAAATTAAATTACTATTATCTAGATAAATACTTCATAATAATCTGTTGCAGTTTATAGATATTATCTTAAAATTATAAGAAAAAAAGTGTAAATAATTCACTTTCTAATAGTCCTAATAGAGTCCTAATATTGATATTATTATGCATATTTCTTCTAAGCATTATTTTATTATAAAGAGAAGCAGGAGTTTTTAAAAGAATAACTTTATAAAACATATATGTTTGAAGCTGACCTCGACGTTTCATTTTCGAACTATTTTGCTGACTTTAATTTGTGAAATATATATGACCAAATTTTCTAATACCGTAGATAAATCTTAAACAGGAATTTTGAAATTTGGATATAAAAATTTGTGGATAAACTGTGTCATTCCGTCATTCGTCAATGTATTATTTCAGGGCTACACCGACGAACCGATATCGAAAATATTATCGAATATCAGCCAAAGCGATATAGTGAATCTGGACAGGTGGTCTTTGGAGGTTGAGAAAAATAAGGACGCCCCACTACCTGCTTCTACCGAGTCTGTTGGCAAAGAAAATCTTCCCCTAAACGTCGTCAACAATTATTTTTCGTTGGGAGTCGATGCTCATATTGCGTTGGAATTTCACGAAGCCAGAGGTGAGTAAATGCTTTTTTTATAATTTTGTTTCATCTCATTTGTGTCATCTCATCTTTACTAAGACCACTAGAAAAGTAATACATTTCGCACTCTCTCCTCCTATGGAAAGTGACTTTTATTCTCACTCTGTCAATAAGCCGTCAAATCCGTTAATCCTGTAACGTTTACAGATATAATTATTAATTTCTTCCCTTTTATTGGTATTATTGACCTAAAAACTGCACTAAAAACTAGTAATTATTATTTATGAAATTTATTGTACGAACCCCTAATTTGATCACTGGCGATGAAAGTAATGTACATTATAGCTGTCATCAACGGAGAACTTAATTTTCCTAATAAAATAGTGAAAGTTTTGTTATTTAGTGTTCTTACTAATTATTTATAGTACATTGGTTAAGTTGCAGCTAGTGTGAAAAAGCAAAATGGAATAAATTCATTATTTCGGTTACTATACATATTTATAGAAAATCCCGAAACCTGTCAAATTTACCTAAATCATAAATTGACATTCTTTAAAGTGAAAATTTGATCCCTACCTTCAACTCCCTTTGAGTGACAGTTACAACCCCCAATTTATTAAATCGGAGGTATGGGCTTGTGATGTATCGTTTGAAAGGTCTCTTCAGTCTCCATTCAAAAATGTTATGGTTTTTGAATTTAATGCAAAAGATAACTTAAAAAAAAATTCCTCGTATTACCGAAATTCGCTAGAGTACCTACACTACTAAAAGCTGATAGCAGGAATCTGTCAAAAACTGATGTAGTGATGGGAATGTTTTACGCATCAATTTTAAACGGAGATGTCTGGATTTTTTATTTAATCCGTGGTTGTGTAGCTTTACTCCACAATTCATTTTATATACATACTTGTAATGATTTATAAGCTATTTTATCTGCAATTAAAAACTAAATAAAAGTTATCATTTCAATAAGCAATGATTTAACTTGGGTAACTTGGGTTGGGGAGGTCGTACCCATTAATTCTGTGTAGTTTATCAAATCAAATATCAAGCTAGACAACCTATACCCAAAATCCAATTTCTATGTTTTTTACACTTATTATTACAGATAATATTATTATAGTTAAAAAAAATGTACAATAATAAGTAATTGAACTTACATCAAAATGGTCCTCACAAAAATAAAGTGCTGTTTTTGTTGAATATTACGCTTGGTCACGACGTGCAAGTCATAGCCACTTTTTCCGTATGACTTTTTTGGGAACGGATATAAACAATGTAATTGGTGTCTTATTTGGAGTACTTTCACATTGAGGTACTGCCCACCACTTATAATAGTTATATTACGAAATATTTTAAATTACTTGCGCTGACGTTACATATTTATTACTGTCAGGACTATGACGTCACAGAAACCACACTGACATAAAATATAGTTAGATATCTATATAATCGAAAAATCCATTTACCGCATTCGCGGTGTCTGGTAATAAAATCTTAATCGCTGTTATCACGGATGAATTTTGCCCATTTCTTTCTAATTCTGGCTAGACTCTTGCTTGTATCCATGTTGTACCTTTTTTTCCAGGATTTTGTTCACCACGGTATCCCATTGTTTTTCGAGGACGCCCTCTGTTTGTATTTTTCTGAATTCGTGCCTCCCATATTCGTTTAACCAATCTTGTATCTGTTATTCTGTGTAAAAGTCCCCATCATTTAAAAGTCCTCTCTTATATCTATATTTTTCATTTGATCCCCATTTGTCACTTTTCTAACTCTTCTGAGGTACTTCATTTCCACAACTTGTAATTTAATGTTGCCTTTATAATAATACCCAAGACTCACAACCGAATGTCAAAACAAGTCTGCATAAAGATTTAAAAACATTAATTTTAGTTTTATCTGAAACTTTCTGTTGAAGTTATTTGTATTTTACTTTTGATTTCCTTTTCTTTATTTCCATTTTCAACCCCTAGAAATTCAAACGTTTGCACTTGTTCTATGTTCACCGAGTCTAATGTTATATTTGTTACCGTCTGTCCTCCAATTGCCATAACTTTGGTTTCGTTTTTATTTAGTGTCATTCCATTATTTCCTAAGACTTCGTTCCATATTTCTAGGTTTTCTTGCAGATCTTCTTTTTCTGTAATAATGGCTGCATCCACCAAGGAGGCTGCTTCCGATATATTTACTCTTGCTGTATCGTACATGTAGACCTTTACTTTTTAGTGAGCATTCTTTTATTATCTCGTCTATAAAAAATGTGAAAAATACTGGACTTAAACCCCCACCTTTTCTCAATCCATTATTTGTCGAGAAAGTTTCAGATCTTCTGTAATTATTTATCATACAGTTAAGATTGCTTTTGTAGATATAAGTTTTGAATCAATGTCCCTTTTTCAAGTATTGTACACAATGTTCTATGTGGTACTCTGTCAAAGGCTTTCTGTAGGTCTATGTAGGCTATACATCCTGTAGTTCTTCTATTGTTAGAACATTATCGGCATTATAATTTTCTTCTATATACTATCTTCTCCTGTTCATTCTCTTCGTCGAACGTATTGCCGCCGCCTAGCAATTCTTAAAAATACTTTTTCCATCTACTCATTATGGCAGTATCATTCATACATATTTCTTAAAATATAGTTTTAGTAACAAATTAACAAGTTAAAATTGAAATTGCATAAATACTCATTAATATATTTTATTTTGCTGAAATGTGAAATTTTAAATTTATAGTATTAGTGTTGAGATTTGATTAGGTTATTTTAAAATTGACATTTTTTTTAATTTTGTATTTTTAGTTGAAGTTGACAATTTGAGAGATTGAAATATAATTTTTTGACAGCAACAGAATATAACGGAATTTAAAGTAGATTGAACGATAGAATACAGTCCAGAATAGTTAAATAGATTATAGCCCAGCAAGAGGTATATGAACCGGTTTTGAAATATTTTTCATCTACCCTTTTTATAATTATTTTTAAGTTATCTAATTTGTTGGTTTTGATACAAAGACTTTCGCAAGTAAAAAGTAAAATTAGTCAGGCAATTCAATGTACGCGATCTGATATTTAAATATTGTTTTCCTAGGTCCGTCTATGAAAACGACACCTAACAGACAGTTTTGACACTTCGAAATTTAGTAATATCATAAGATTTCGGAAAAATAAAAAAAAGAAGTAGTATCACACACGTGTAATATTTTTAAAAAACGCACAGAACGTAATAATTTAAGCAAGATTAATTAATTAAAAACTATTATTTTTTGTAAAAAAATTATCTGTGCAACCAAATGTACACATAGGTATGGTTTTAGTAAAAATGGATAATTACAGGAGTTAAACGCAAATAAAAATATTTAAAACACTTAATGTTTACTAATACATAACATTTCCCAAATTTCACCAATTGTTCCAATAACAATTTAACTTTTAATTTTCATGGAGCCACGAAAAAAATTAAAATGTCATTTAGCTAGTAAAGAATTCGGATGTTAATTCTTGAGAAAGGTCATTATTTCATTTAAATTCATTTTATTTCAAAAACAAACAATAATAACAATTAAGAGCCAATACCCCACTAGCCCGAGGCTACCATTTTCATGTAGGTCAGAGACAACCAACCTAAAAAACTAACAATTACAAAATGGATGAGTTCTATACAAGGCAAATGCTGCCAACAAAACGAACAAAAAAATACTGTAATAGGTTAGTCCTTAGACAAGGAAAGAGAGAGGACTGCGCATTGGAATCAATTTATGTAACCCATTTACCACCAAACTAATGGCGGACAATATTGACATGGGCGTATCATACGATTTTTCTTATACGATTATTAAATAATCATTTTCATTATTTCGTATTACAAATCTAATTTAAAAAAGTCTTTAAATATGTACTGCCCAAAAAAAAAACAACAATCATTTTAAAACATATTTATTTAATAAATATTACAATTTTAATCTATTTTATCTATTTTAAATATATGTTTTTGTTCCACGCCACTGCAAAACTATTACATCTATGAGAAAATAATAACAATTAATTGAAAAATAATCTTTAAAACTGAATGAAAACAGTTTTCAAAATGTACTATTAATTTAAGTTATCATACATAACATATGTGATTTAGTTAAACATCTATTACCTGAAAGCTGTAATATTAATAGAAATAAATTTCAAGGAAATAGTTTTAAAATACGTTTTACCTATGAAATTAAATTCCTTCCTCTTTTTTAGCACTCCTACTGTTGCACTTATAAACTGCACAATTAACCATTTTAAAATGTCTATTCAGGTAATTAAAAAAGGTGAAAATTAATAAAAAACTAAAAAAATACAATTCGACAATCCAAATTTGTTTACCACCAAACGTTTGAAACTTGGCTTCACTCACACGCATAAGGTTTTCATTGCCATGCGCTGTCCTCTCTTTTTCCTAGTCTAAGGGTTAGTCCCATAAGGAAGCATTTTTCCAATAAATTTTTGTTTTTTCTTATATATTTTGGCCCTTTATTATATTGTTGCATTATAAACATCTGTAATTTTAGTATCTATATTTTTATTATTCTTGTGCTGGCAATACCAGCAGCCAAGGCCACAGGCAGCAATACTGAAGAATGGGAATAACCTTTTTTTAGTTATAAATAAGTTGTCAGATTGCCATTCCGGATATTAGGCAATCCAACAACCTGTCAAATATGGTGTCCCAGGGCAAATATTGTAAGTAAACAACGTTTTTCTTCAAGCGGTCAATAAATGCATCTTTATGTGCATGTATATACGTAGTAAAAGTACGTCTTTATTGATTACTGGGAGATAAAGTCTTTAAAAGGCCATGGGAGATAAAGTAAATTATGGGCGAAGCCTATGACGTCATAAAGTAAGGTTCATTTAAAATTTCTTAAATAATAATACCGATTTATTGATCAATATTTATACAAAATATTTAATTAATATTTGTCAATTATCCAAATTAAAACAAATATATATATATATATATATATATATATATATATTATTATGGTTTGAATTTATAATTATAAAAAAATTTTGCTTAATTTCAAAACCTCGGCTAGCTCAAATGATTTTTTTTATAAGTTTTAAGTTTTAATTTTAAATTTCAAATTTTTAATTTTAAATGTTATTGATTTAAAAAATATTTTTTTTGAAAAAAATTATTTATTTATTTTTTTAAATTTTTATTACAGAAAAAAAAAACTTACCTAATAAACACTCTATCTACTCTTATCTATTCCTATCTACTCTTATCTATTCCTATCTACTCTTAATTAAATTTATTACTAACCTTAACTAAATTCGTCTTACTGTCTTTGTTTTATATTGTCTCTCCACTTTTCTTTTCACACTTTACTAAAACGTCCTTGCACGATTACTTCAACCAGCTGGATTTGACGTGCTATTCTTCTTTTAATCAGAAAAGGCAAACCAGACCACTTCCGCTGGTCGTCATTTCAATCATGTGCTTCAAACTCTTCTTTGATTAGAAGTACGAAAAAAATACGCTGCTCCAATAATTATACATATTAGAGTGGGAATAACGATTGCTGCTGCTATTCCAAAATAAATTCGTTCGTAGTAGTTTTTTTTTTGACTTTTTTTCTAGGTACTGTTTTTTTTTCAAAAAAAAACTCCTCTCAATCCTTATCAAACTTCCTTTTTTCTTTTTTCTTTAAAAAAAACTTCCTTCAATCTTTGTCAAACTTCCTTCACCTCGCAACCTCTCATCTAAAACGGTAACTGTTCTTTTTCTCATAATAATCCTTATTTTTATGTGCTTTCAAAACTGTCCTTCCACTAACTGTCACTGTCACTCCCTTAATCCTACTTACTCTAATGACAAAAAAACTTAAAAAACATTACATTGATCCTTCTGATTTATGTCAACATATCTCATTTGACATAAACATGACATTAATATAAAATAATTTTTTTCAATATTTGCCAAATCAAATTAATGTATTTTTTATATAATTATCAAACCACAATAATATATATATATATATTTTAAACAACAGTTACGTTATTGTTATTGAATATTATTTTCCAATACGCGAATATCAACTACTTTGACAACATCTGTCAAAAAAAGTAAGATGGCGACAACTATTTCAGTGAGAACTAAAGTTTGTTAAGGTAGGTAAAATATATTTGTTTAATTTTTATTTTTTTTACAGGCTTGAAGAAAAAATAGTATATATTACACGGAGTAGAACGTTCTTTTTGTGCTTCGTCCTGATTGCAGCCGAAGCGAAGCTGAGGCTGCAAACTAAGGACTCAACACAAAAAGAGTCACTTCTACTCCTAGTGATATAATCTACTATTATTTGTATATGACCGTGGCTTTCTGTAATGGATAAATTGTTAAAGGTCTGTTTTCGTGTTTATTGAAGGTGTTTGTGTTTGATAAAGAATAAAAGCTTAGTAGGAACAGTAAGGGTTAGTAAAATAAATTTAGCTTTTAATAACTTTTTGACTTTATTTGTGTGTTTGGTTTAGTAGAAAATGCCTACAACTTGTATTGTGGTTGGTTGTGGAAGCCGTTCAAGATATTTTGTTTAATTAAAAGTGAAAAATAAAACAAAATTGTATTATTAAAAAGTCTTTAAGTACAATCTGAGACCCAAAATAAAATTCGGAATTTATTGTATTCGCAATATATATATTATTATTTTAAAATTAATTTCTTAAGAAAATGGAAAAATCATTGTGCATACATTACAGTTCAAAATAATATTTCATACTTACCTATTGTATAGAGAAATAAAATAAGTAAAAAAAAAGAAACCATTTATTGTTACAAAGTTTTCAATTATAATTACCTGTAAATGTTATCGATAAAATAGTGAATTACTTATACAAAATTAAAAACTACAGATTTCGCAATTTATACAGAAGAAAATTAAAGTTTTCAATAAAATATTTTTTCAAGAAATGACAAAGTAATCGTAATACTTAAACATTTTTACGTTTTATTTATTTTTTCTTATTTTCACATTTTGGAGATAGATACCTAAGTCAGAAAAACATGTTATTAAAAAAAGTATCTGTGTGTGTTTACGTAAGCTGATGTGTGTGGTAAAAATTTTTGCCAACCGTTTAGGAAGAACAGCTGACCAGATTTTTACGAAATTTTCATAAAAAATCGACTATGTAAAAATATGGATCTGATTAGTTTTTGGGGAAATCAGAACGTAGGAAGGAAGTTTTTAAGGTGGTTTGAAAATTAAAAACTTTATTACGAAAAGATATCCAATTAAGAGGTTCGAAATTAAAAAAAAAAAAAACAAAAAAATAATCTAACCTAATAACTTGAAATAAAGTCTTAAAAATGTATTATAGGTAAACTAAACTGATTTCTTTTTCCACACTGGTCTCTCTACAAATAAAATTTTTAAAACTGCAACAAAACGAAATGGTTAGTAAGTTTACAACATAAAATTTATTTCACTGTTTAGTTACCTACTTGTTTTTGCCAAAACTATATAAACCCATTAGTGTACGTTAAAAGAGGGTTTAAATAATAGAAAAAAGTAAATAATCGATTTAGATCGAATGCAAATAATATACTTATTAGAATGAGATGTTCTCTTCTGTATTATGACAATTGAAAATTTTAATAGAGGGATGAAAGTAAAATCAAATAATCTCATCTGAGGTACTGAAAGTAAAAGTCATTATTCTTGATCGAAATTGATACCACATAGATTACAAAAAAAAATTAACCAACAAAGATGGTAAGATTTAAAAAAGTTTTTATTATCATCAGATACAAGTACAACTAGTATTAAAAGGAGAAATAATATTGTAATTTTATCATTTGGATCCCCTTGGGGACGATTGCTGAACAATAATCTAGACAAGAGACGACTTTTGGTTAGGTGCTAAAATTAAAAGAAAGTTTTTTAAATAAATAATTTTTATTGAACAATTAAAAATAATATATTATTCTCTGGTTTATTAATTTATTAAATAATAATCAGACGATTGGTGAGTTTCGTGTCTTTTGAAATGACCACCCAAAATTGGTCACTAGCTCTTTCTCTATATATCAGCACAGAATACACCAGCTACATGTATTTTGTGATGCCAGTGATTAATAAGAAAAACGCAGGGACAAGTCGAGTGTCTCTTCAATTCTCAATTTTGAGTAAGGAAAGTACCATATGTGACACATTTTGAAAAGGTAATTTTATGGGGAATTCATAAGCTCAACCAATGTTGTTGTGTAAAGCACCAATTTCAGCGCCCGCTTTAAAAAAATATTAATCGTTACGTAATTCAAAGTGTGACACCTCATTTTAGATTTATTTTATAAGCATTTTAACGCAATAAATAATATAATCCTAAAATCATATTTAATATGTGTTTACTGTTACGTAAATCTATAGAAGAAACAATAGGTCTCATTGTTAACTCCGGTTTATGTATTTTGGGCAATGACTAAAAAAGAGAGCAACTTAATTATATATTGAGATGAGGCTTCTTTTTTTTGATCTACACTTTATAGTTTTTAATAGTTTTTATAGTTTTACAAATATCACTTCTTACATTCATCTTAATATTTGAATACCCGCACCGCAAGATTTGGCTTAGCTTGGATCTTATTTTAATTAGTAATAATTTATTGACTTTCATATACACAATGCAACCATTATAGCCGTATGCACCATTCCTTATTAATTTTTAATTATTGATTAAATAGTAAATTAATTATCGTTACCTTGGTAACAAGTTGTTATCAAGCCACTAATCATAACTCTATTTAATGATTTGTAAAACTGATCATTATTCTGATCATCTGTCAATTATCTGCCACTAACAATTGATTAAATTTAATCACTGCCATTTGAATGTTTAAAGATTTAATAATACGTTAAAATAACATATGAAAGTTAAAAAGTTGTTTTAGCTATTCCTTGCTGCATCAGAGCCATAAATTGCAGTCACGTTAAGATGCAATCTCCAATCTTTTACATAACAGTCAGTTAAATATTACTCTCTCCTTCTGTTCTAGAAGAGCTGGAACAGAAAAGTGTATTTTTGAATTAATGTCCAGGCTGTATGGGATGCTGATCTCCAATTGAGAAATTTCGTTGTGTGGTGGCCAGGCTCTGTTCATTGCAGCACAATATTTAAAGATTGCCATTAGCATTTGGAGCTGGCGGCGAATAGACATGGTGTCAACAACTTTCTCTTTAATGCCTCTTTATGTCTACAGTAGAGGAGCAATAAAGTAGAGCTTTAATTGTTGACCAGAAACACCTAATAGTGATGTTTTAGTGTGCTCAAAAGATGCTTCTCCTGTTTATCTTTGGGCGTATATCTAAAAAAAAGTAGAAGACTTACTCACAATAATTAGTGCATGTGGAGCATATTTTTTGCAAGAGCATCGTGGCAGTTTAATGTAGTTTCTTTATTGAGAAATCAAACCATCGAAAACACTGGTTATAGAACTAAAGAGGTAGAGAAATGTTTCCTCGAAAAGAGATTCCTTTTTGAATAAAGATCAAATTTTAAGATCTCCTCTTCAATCTTTGCGTGTTTAAATTATTGTGCATAGTACCTCTTTTTTAAAATGTCTGCTGCATTTTTTGTAAATGCGTGTATCTTAATGTTCTGTTTAGATTTTTCGATAATAAGTATGATCGATTCACATATTTTTGTTTTGTTTTCAGAGGCTCATCCCGAAAAATTCAATTCGCGACTGCGGAACAAAATGTTTTACGGACAAATGGGCGGTAAGGATCTATTGAAACGAAAATGGAAAGATCTGGCCGATTTCGTCATATTAGAATGTGACGGACAAAATATCACGCAAAAATTAAAGGAATTAAGAGTGCACGCTATAGTTTTCCTCAACATTTCCAGGTAAATTTATTAGAATATAAAAATAATGCTTAAGGATATAATTAAAAAATATCGTACTTTCGAAATATGTGAAATATGAAATATAAAGAATATCACACTGTATTTATTGGAACAAAAAAGGCACCTACTCCATCAAGAAATATTCTATAAATAAAGTCTAATTAATCCCATGTTATATGCACTGTAAGTTGACAAAGTTCACTTAAAATAATAAAATACTGTATATGTATAATAGTCATAGTTTTTCCACATAATCGATATTTAAAAACTTTTTTATATTTTGCACACGTAATGTAACTTTTACGCACGCAAATTTTTGTTATAAAGGATTGGCAACATGAGTGAAGTATCTAATGACAAGACTATTGACAATGACATTTGAAGCTAATAGCAATTTATTAATTTTATATTGTTCTTTAAAAAAGTATTTGTAAATATGAATATGTTTTACTTATATAATATATTATTATCGGTATATTATTACGTAGCTGATCTATCATCAGCGTAGTTATAACATGCTAAACGTGTCCGTCTGTCTGTCTGTCCGTCTGTCTGTCTGTCCGTCTGTCTGTCTGTCCGCACGTTAACTCGAGAACGCTTTGACGTACAGACTTCAAACTTGGTATGTACGTAGTACTCATCTAAGGCATCTCTAGGAATAACTTTGGGCCTAATCGGTTGACCCTAAGCGGGTCAAAGGTCAATGTCAAAAACTTTTTCAAATGGTAACGTACGTCATTGGGCATATCAATCAAAAGGTACCTTCGTCCTGACTACATATATTACCTAAATTGTTAATCCTACGCGGGTTAAAGCTCAAAATCGAATTTTTTCAAATTCCTACGTACATGGTGTAGCATATCAATCGAAAGCTAATCTCACCGTGACTACGAATATTCCCTACATCGTTTGACCCTAAGGGGGTCAAAGGTCAAAATCATTACTTTTTAACGTGTATCATGTGTTATTTCAATCAAAAGGCACATTCGTCCTGACTACAAATATTACTTATATATTGTTTGACCCTAGGTCATAGGTCAAAATCACTAGTTTTTCAAATTTTAACGGTTGTCAAGAGGTATAACAGCCGAAAGCTTTAGGCTAGGTGAGCAAAGATATTACGCATAAAGTAATGCACAACTTTTCAAAGATATTCCCGTCGAAGCTTCCTAGCTGAAGGTCTGATTTTTCGTCACAATTCTAAATAATTGTCAAGTACCATGTATGCCAATTTTCATCATATCATGTCAATGCATTTTTGTTTTATCATCGATTAAAGTAATTGTCAAGTACCAAGATACCTTTTACCATATATTCAGTGTGTATATGCACATAAATTAGCCAGGGTATGAAGACTCAAATTTCATGTGAACATCATTAAACTTGCGTTTTTAAAAGTTAATTATCTTTAATGTTAACTGGGGTGATGTGAAAAATATAAATGCAAATATGGAAAACAACTAACAGTAAATCTTATTTGTAAAACTTAAATCTAATTTGTAACAATAAAAAACCTAATTCATTAAAACAAACACAGTTCATAAGATAAATTTAAATCTAATTAATAAAAATAAAGCTTCAATCTAATATTGGCACTTGGGAAACGTGATGCATATGGCCTTGTGATAGCTATAATAACTTTCATAAAGCCATGAATCCGTATTGAAATTGGAGAAGCAAACATCAATCTGTGTGCCACCGTCTGTTGATGGGACATCAGATGGCAATTGACTGACGAAACCACGATCCTCGAACATTTTAAAAATGCGGACATCCTGTCGACGCATTGGATCCAAAGTGATGTCTCCTGGCCGACGTAACAAGTTAACATTAATATCACCGGTAAATATTGCTTTTCCATGACTAGCATCCAGCTTTTTCTTCCAGTAGCTCACAAAATCGTCCAAAAGGAAAATCTGGCTTCTTATAGATGACTGTTATGATAACTTCTCCAGTTAGAAAGTTCATCAAGACGAGGTGCTTTCCATTTTCTATAACCGTTTCGCACTCAACATAGCCTGGAGGATCCGAGCCATCTGCAAATCAAGAAAATGTTAATTCATCACTCATTACAAGAAACAAAGAACGTTGTAACAGCTATCTAATTCAATACATTCATTACCTCTACAGTACAAAACAACGCCATCTGAACTCCAGCGGCTCGAGCTGTTTTCCCGATGGACAACATGAAAGCCAGGGATTTCTATCATGTCTTGATTTAGTATTTTGGGTTCCACTATAGCGATTATGTCGGCATGCATCGCGCCCACTTGATCAGCTGACATGTCCTGTAGATGAGCGTGAAGGGACGTAATGTTGTGAATAAACACTTTTCTGGTCGATAGATCAACGTCTTCAAAAAACCGCACTTCCAACTCGAGCGGATTCTCCCTTAGGCGAAGCATCTCTTTTCCAACGATGTCATCTTCACCATAAGGTTCCGGTGCATAAAACTCACCATCAAAATATAAGCCGTTAAGAGATGTAGCGCGACTTGAGCCCACGTACAGTTCTTTTGTCTTTAATTTTTTCTTCCCTCGAAGAGACACCACGACATGTTGCAACGATGACCCTTGTGACTTGGCGATTGTCATGCCGTTACAAGCTACTAATGGCATTTGGACCCGTGTTACTTTTACTCCTGCGCCGTAATACTTGCTTAATGTTTTTGGAATTTTCTCAATAGGTGTCCAAGTCTTGTGCTCTTCTGATGGAAGTTGGCATCTATTTTCACTCAGATAAGTCTTTCGTTTTTCAGCACCAATTTGCGGATGGTCAAACCGGAGCCAGAGATGATTAAATCTTCGTGCTGTTTAGCAAGCGTGATTGGGTCGTCGACATTAACTTCTCTCTCTTCGTCCTTCCAAGGGACGTAAAGCATTAACTGCTCCCGGAAATAGTTGATTGGGTCTGTACTCTGTGCGTAATGGCGGTAGCGGATGATCTTTGACTTCCATTTTCGTTTTCTTACAAACCCAGATCCATCGGTAAGCTCAAGGAGATCTGTTCGTCTAGTGTCTGTACGGAACAATTGGTTGATTAGTATAATAAGTATTTTATAAAAACTGGAACTTTCTTTATAAAGGTAATTGACTATCAAAAAAATTCTACAAGGTCAAAATTGATAACTTTTGGTACGAAAACTACTTGACGACATATAAGTCTTCTCACAAAAATTCAGGCAAAAAGTGCCGTAAACACTGCCGAAAATCAACAATTACTGAGACGTCAGGCATGTGCCTGTGTACTAGTTTTTAATGTAACAACACAAGCGATTTTTAAAAGACTTACCGTTTATAGCTTCAACTTCAGCATCATCCTCACTTGTGTCTTCGTCTTCTTCTCCATCTGCTTGAGCAGCCGAAACAGCGCGTCGTTTTTTCGTCTTCGAAAACTCGTAATCAGCTGCAAATTCAGCTAGGCACAAATTTTCGAGCTCTACCGGGCGTTTGATATAATGGTCGATTAGTCCAGCTTGGTAAATGTCTTCAGTGTCATCGGGAAGTTCCTCCAGAAGCTTCTTGGGCTTTAAGATTCGTGTTCTTTCGTCTGGGGGTGATGTATCAATATATACATCACTTCTGCTGCTATCGACATTCTTCAGTCCCAACAGGAACCCGGCAGCTTCTTGCGCTGATATCTCGGTTCCGTTCCACAGAGCCTTTGCCATATTCTCCAGCTTTGTAAATATCTCTTCGCTTCCGGTCGCGCGTTTCTTGTTAATTTGCCGCATCAACTTTGACATACCGCCATCAGATTTTAAAATGTAGCCAACGCAGTACTTGGCACATGCGTACGTATCAAGCACGAACTGAACGTCTACATTAGCCTTCCAAGCCAAAAGCAACTCAGCATTGTAAGGGTTGATGAATGCCTCGTCCACTTCGCGCTTGTGGAACACAGTTGTCCGTTTGATAGAGCTTCGTATCGCTATAAATCAAACAACAAAACCATGAGTCTTTATCATGTTTCATGGTCAACGTATCTTAATTAGGTAAAGATAATCGTACCTGCAATGTATGTGTCCTTATCCATTTGTAATTCATCCAAAAGTTCATCGAAAGAAATATTTTCTGCAGGGTTGCGTCCCTTTTGGTTAAGATTCAATCTGATTGTCTCATAGTTGTCTTTCAACTTCTTTTTCTTCTTTGCACTTAAATTTGCAGGAAGCGGCTGCAGAATCATTGTTTCTGGGAGCGGTGGCTTAGGAAAATTGAACCGACATCCTCCTGTTTCTTTCATACCTTTTTTACATGTGTGAGAGTGCTTGTGGACTTGATAAGCGACGTACTTGGAAAGCTCAGCGTCCGTCGATCTTGCACAAGTGATGTATTTGTCAATGAACTCAATGCATTTCCGTTCTGACTCAGAATTCCCTTCGATATACTCGGGGTGTCTTTTAGCCAATAAAGCCCATGAGAATGCGGGGACCCTCTCATTTGGAATTCAATTCGGCGAAAAAAATCATCAAGCTCGTGTGGTGAGAATATTCCTGTCAATGAACGAAATTATTGTTTAGTATGCCTTGCACGTGTATGAGTATTCGATGTTTTCAATAAATAGAGTATTCTTAAAGCCTCATTCTAGCTGAAGGTCTGATTTTAAAATGTGCGCCTATATTTTATCATCAGGTTTCATTAATTACTGCGGATGCACATACAATGTATTGAAGCTCTACCTAACGTGCGAATTTTAGTAAATCGACAATTAAAAAACTTCTACAAGGTCAAAATCAAAAAATTTTTATCCACAGCTTTCTTGAGGACTTATAAGTCGTCCAACAAAATTGCAAGCAAAAAGTGCCAGAAACACTGTTGAAAATCACTAATAACTGGGACGCCAGGCATATTACGCATACCTAAAGCCTAATTTTAGTAAATCGACAATTAAAAAACTTCTACAAGGTCAAAATCAAAAATTTTTTATCCACAGGTTACTTGAGGACTTATAAGTCGTCTAACAAAATTGCAAGCAAAAAGTGCCAGAAACACTGTTGAAAATCACTAATAACTGGGACGTCAGGCATATTACGCATACCTAAAGCCTAATTTTAGTAAATCGACAATTAAAAAACTTCTACAAGGTCAAAATCAAAAATTTTTTATCCACAGGTTACTTGAGGACTTATAAGTCGTCTAACAAAATTGCAAGCAAAACGTGCCAGAAACACTGTTGAAAATCACTAATAACTGGGACGTCAGGCATACTCATACCTAACGCCTTGCCTAATATATACTACATTTAACTTGTCCAGACGTTAACCGATTATAATGTATGCATTCATTGGAATATTTTATCAATGCATGACGAATGGTATGAAATACATTTACATGCCATCAGTGTTATACATCATGGATTACAAGCAACACTTATATACTTTCGAAAATTGATGATAAAATAAAATTGCGTTTATAGAAGTGGTTGAAATTTGGAAAAAGTGCTACCGTATATGTGGTAAATATTGTGATAAAAAGTCAGATCTTCAGCTAGAAAAGAACATCTTGAAGTGGGTCATATGTATATTATCTAATACTTATTTTGGCGTCATACTTACCATTACTTCTCTTCAGAAGGTTTTTGTGTAAAGAATTGTATCTTCTGTCAAAGTGTCTCATGCAAGTGACAGGATCTCTTTAATAAGCGAATTTTTTCTGTTCGTCAGAAATATTTTCGGCTTCCTCTTCCGTTAGTTCAATGTTGTCGAGTAGTCGAGACAGAATAACAAGAAGCTCGTTCCACTTGGATTCTGCGGCCGATAGGGTGATAAAGAGTGAACATTTTCCAAGCTGACGAACCATCGCAATCACCTTCTTGCATCTGGCAGCCCAGTAAGAAGGAGAGGAACGGAGATTTTTGAATACAGAGTATCCTTCGTCGTTATCAATTATGCTCTTGAGAAACTCTGGATCACGAACTTGCACTGCTTTATAAGCGGTTTGATTTGCCTTCTGCTTTCGAATAAACGTCCAAACACATTGCGCGACTTTCATGATGTGGGACCTCTTGAAAAAGAACAGAATCATCGTGGCAAGGCAGGCGCGGCGATCAAAATTCATGATTTCCCATTTCACAATGTCTGTATAGGATGCTCCTTTGATTTCTTTCCGTTTGTGTCCATTATAAGCCCTCGGAAACGCCATTTCGTCCACAAACTTGTCCTTAAACATCGAAATCGGTGTCTTGCCTTCACCTGGAGCGATGCGGAAAAAGTCGTGTTGCTCATAGTCGACCACATTATGAATCAACGTTTCATCTGCCCCAATGACTTCGTCTTCTTCGTTTTCTAACTCATCTTCATTAAATATAGTTTATAAGTTTTTAAGCAATCAAAATTTAAATACAATGATATATGTTAATTGGGGATTTTCGTATCTACCTGGTCCGACTTCTTCATCCGCAGGAGCTTGTTGACCAGTGGGGTTAACTACAAAGTCGATAATGGCGTCTGTTGACACATAAAATACAATGGGTTACTCTACTTTTGCCGTGACATTTAAAGGCTTTAAATTTGGAATCAAAAATTTCTTACCTATGTCGATGTGACATAAATGTCTGGAAAACTGGACATTATTTTCCCTATAAAGAGGCTGCTGAACTAAATACTCTCCGGCAGTGTTTAAGCGCGATACTTTGACAGGTTCGTTCATGTACGCTGAGCGATCAGCCATGCGTCTCATGAGCTCGACTTGGATTATTTTTGCATCATCGAACTGACGTGGAATCAGTTTGGCTGTCACACTCAAATCATTTTCTACGTTGACGACATTGCCACGAAGCTGCAGTTGCCGTGAAAATCCTAGCGGTCGAATTTGCATGAACGGAAGTCGAAGTGCCAAGAGCCTCTCTTCAAGTGGAGTCAATCCCTAAAATTCAATGAAACAAACTATTATAAATCAGTCAGCTAGTTTACGACGTTGATGTTTACCTTTAATTCTTCGGGCATCTCTGGAAATCCCACTCCATTGGACATTGCCATGCGCGGAACTTTCTTTTTCCCAATACTGTTTTTGCATGTGTGACAAAAACGCAATACGTGGGTAACGCGTGGAAACGGAGCCTTTTCCCACAAAACAGCTTTCAAAAATTCTTCATCTTGCTCTTGGAAAAGGTTCGAAATCTTGATCTCGGCGGTTTGATTTTTGTAGAGTAATCGTCCACAACAGGGGCAAATCAAAGTTGGGCCTTCGTGGATTTCTTCTTCATACAAATTAAGCAACATCTCAAAGGGTCTGGTCCTGAATCGCTCATTTCTTCTCGCGTTTTCATTTTCTCTTACAGCTGGATTTTCTCTTGCAACCCTCCGTCTAGCAGTGTTTTCTTGCTGTTCAGCAACGCGGACATCTTCATTCTCGCGTGACACACTGCGGTTGAGGGCATCTCTTTCCCTCTCTGGGGCGCGGATGTCTTCGTTTTCACGTGCAAGACTGCGGTTGAGGGCATCTCTTTCCCTCTCAGGGGCGCGGATATCTTCATTTTCTCGCACCAGACTGCGGTTGAGGGCATCTCGTTCCCTCTCAGGTGCGCGGATGTCTTCGTTTTCTCGTGCAACCCTGCGTCTAGCTGTGTTTTCTTGCTGTTCGGCAACGCGGATATCTTCATTCTCGCGTGACACACTGCGGTTGAGGGCATCTCTTTCCCTCTCAGGGGCGCGGACGTCTTCATTTTCTCGCGCCAGACTTCGGCTTAGGGCATCTCTTTCCCTCTCAGGTGCGCGGATGTCTTCATTTTCTCGCGCCAGACTTCGGCTTAGGGCATCTCTTTCTCTTTCAGCGGCGCGGACGTCTTCGTCGTTTCGCGCAAGTTTCCGTCGAGCTGATCTTCGGACTTTCGTTTTCGTCCAGGCATCGTTGACTTACTATAAAATGGAGTTTACACACGACCGTCAACATAATGATGTCGCACAGTTGCATTTAAAAATGACTTCAGCACGACGACTTAATGGATACATATTATTGGCTTACCTTTAAAATTCAAACTTACATTGACTGAGTTGATCTATTTCTCGTCGAACCACAGTATCGTTTGAGAAAATGGATAAATCTTCTGATGATTGCTAGTCTTCAACTGTGACTAATGAAACTTCTGAACAACGATTAACACTATAAAATAAATTCTACAAGGCAAAAATTGATAATTTTTTGTACAAATGTTAATTGAGGACTAATAAATGTTCACACAAAAATTCAGCCAAAAAGCGCCGGAGACACTGCCGAAAATCACGAAATAATATAGGGTGTTGGAAAAATGATGGTGTGTTATGACGTTTGTAAATATGAGTTTGAAAGCCATGAAAACATTAATGACGCATGATGTTAAGCCAAAACATTATAATCTATAATGTAATTGACGGACGCTATGATTAAGATAACTCGGTTTCATGAAATAACATAAATTCGACTAGATACTAACTTAGGGTATAATCATTAAAACAAGGATACATTTGACGAATTTTATTGACAATGGGTTTCGAATAATAACCATGAATGATTATAAACATAACGTCAAAGACTAAAGACTCTTAAAGCACCAATGATTAACATTTTGCATCAATAATTACCAGTAACAAATTTAATGATGACTGACAGATCTTGTCCAATTACTTAATTAGCCTTGCCAATGTTCTCCTCATCCTTCAAGACGCTCTCCTCAGCAATCGCTGCGTTCTCCTCAGAATTTGTGGCGTTCTCTTCCGGCATGATCTGAAGTCCTTTGGCCTTCGCAGCTTCCATGAACTCGTTAAGTAGCTTCTTTGCTTCTTCAGTACACACATTGGCCTGCAAAAATTCATTAAACGAAACGATATTAACCCTATGCGACAAAATCTTTATCCGATGAAAACCTAGGTTTAACTTATGGCACTTACTTCTACTATAGTCCCCGGGTTCACATTAACACTAGGTTGAAACTTAAAACTGGACTTGTTCGCGTTCTTGATCAAAACTGGCGTGTTGCACTCGAGTTTGGCAATTTGAGCCGTCGCAGCTCCCCAAAACACAACCTCAATTAAAAGCAACCCTTTTCCCGAAACTTGTATCTTCTGCCGAGTCTCAGTAGCGGTATCATCCTTCGTCGACACAACTATTCCAAGAAAATCTGTAATGAGGCAGTTCCGAATTATTATGTGTTACGAATTATATGTAGCAACTTTTAAAATGTAATCTTACCAATCCTATCCCCATCGTTCACTGAATCGATATCGTCGGCAACGACGAATCGTGGTCCCTCGACGTTGACAAAGTCTAGTCGGATCAACTCCTTGATGCTTGCACTGTAGCCGAGAACAACATCAAGTTTTCCTTCATCGAATCCCTTTTGAACGTCATAACTTTTAAGCTCGTAAACCGCGCCTTTCTAAAATTGACACGATAAAATAAGCGTTTGAGTATTGTGCGTTCAAATAAAAAATCTGAATTATTAAGTATTTGAAATACCTTGATGTCGTTGAACTTTTCGGCGATAAATCCAGCCATGTCCTTAAAAATTTTCAACTGACACTTGCCAGTTTCGTCCATGACCCCAAATGTCACAAGGCGGTCCGATTCTCGCTTCTCAATTACGCGAACAATTAAAGGCTCCATCTTTCTGTTATACGATTTAAAAAATTTATAATTATATTTTAAACTTGACTAACATTCTTATCAAAAACACTTTTGTGTGGTAAAATTAAAAAACTTACCGCTTTCCTGGTTCAAGATTTCCTATTTTAACACTTCCAGTGTCTGCTTTTTGGAGATCCATCAAGGTTTTCCGGGCAAATTTGACCGGTTTTAGCGAAGGTCCAGGCCCCGGCTGTACAGCTTGCATAGCGGTGCCTGAGGATTTTTGAAACAAACATGTTAGGAAATAGCAACGCCAATTACCTCATTTATTCCAAACACGATACATAATTTAAGCTTGTTAAAATAAATACCTTGATTTGCATCCGCCTTCCTTTTGTTGGATGATTTATCTCCAGTTCCACTCATCGTTTTAGCGTATTATGGCTCCAGTGACAATTATCAGCTGACAGTAACTATAAATGTTATGACTGGAACTCACTTCACTCGTAATGTCAGTTTTAACTCAAGCAAATCCTGTGAACTTCTCTACTAAGTCTCTGAACCACGATTAAAAGTTCACTAATTTTCACGGTTCACTGAATAAAAGACTTCATGAACCATAAAAACGCGTCGCAAGACCACTCACTAATCACTTTCGCTATTAAAGTCAATTTTCTAACTTCAATTACTATTAGTCAGCTTATCACTTGAAAAATTAATGAATCAAAAAAAAATACCAATGAAACTTGATTTCTGAAAGAGAGAGAAAAACAAGACGCTCCGCTCGCCACTCACACCACCGACCGAATGAGACTCTCAGACAAATTTTGCCTCTACTTATACTTCTTCTCTCACTTCTGGAACCTTCTCGAATGATGACAGGTTCTATCTTGTTCTGACATAACCAATGCATCATCCTCCTTTGTATAGTCGGATCGAATAGGCCATCAGCCAATCACAGGTTTCTGCATTCTTTGAATTTTCCTCATGGCGCGTATACTCTCGCAATGCCGCAATACTTTATGTGTACGGGCATCTATGCATTGTAAAATTCTACAAGCCAAAAATGACTTTAGTTAATTGACTATAAAATTAATTCTACAAGACAAAAATTGATGATTCTTTGTACAGATGTTATTTGATGTCTAGTTAGTGTCCACACAAAAGTTCAGCCAAAAAGCGTCGGAGACACTGGTTAAAATCACTAACTAATGGAAACAACTTTCAAATCACTAACAAATGGAAACTTCGATCAATTCTTCCCTATAAAATTACTGTGATTACCTACTGGAGTAATTTATGCTCTAGTTGACCATAAAAACGCGTCGCAAGACCACTCACTAATCACTTTCGCTATTAAAGTCAATTTTCTAACTTCAATTACTATTAGTCAGCTTATCACTTGAAAAATTAATGAATCAAAAAAAAATACCAATGAAACTTGATTTCTGAAAGAGAGAGAGAAAAACAAGACGCTCCGCTCGCCACTCACACCACCGACCGAATGAGACTCTCAGACAAATTTTGCCTCTACTTATACTTCTTCTCTCACTTCTGGAACCTTCTCGAATGATGACAGGTTCTATCTTGTTCTGACATAACCAATGCATCATCCTCCTTTGTATAGTCGGATCGAATAGGCCATCAGCCAATCACAGGTTTCTGCATTCTTTGAATTTTCCTCATGACGCGTATACTCTCGCAATGCCGCAATACTTTATGTGTACGGGCATCTATGCATTGTAAAATTCTACAAGCCAAAAATGACTTTAGTTAATTGACTATAAAATTAATTCTACAAGACAAAAATTGATGATTCTTTGTACAGATGTTATTTGATGTCTAGTTAGTGTCCACACAAAAGTTCAGCCAAAAAGCGTCGGAGACACTGGTTAAAATCACTAACTAATGGAAACAACTTTCAAATCACTAACAAATGGAAACTTCGATCAATTCTTCCCTATAAAATTACTGTGATTACCTACTGGAGTAATTTATGCTCTAGTTGACTCTGGTATAATTCAATTTACAAATGTCAAAATTTATAAGATGACGCATTGAAATCGTTCTTGTGTGACATAATTCGACTATACTATTACCGTAGTCTTCATTGTATGAGTCGTATGGTGCATGATGGAATATGAATTGGATTCCCTCTTGGTTTCCTAATGCGCTAATGATGATTCATGTGTATATGCATAAGCATATTCAGCACAACGCCCAACAGTAAGAATTTATTTAATTGACGATATAATGAAATTGCATTGACATAAAATGATAAAAATTGGTATGCACATTACTGAATGTAAATTAAGAGTTCTGACAAAAATTCAGACCATCAGCTAGAAAAGAACGGCTACAAAACACTTTGCTCATAAATACATAAGGTATACTACACTCAAATCCATATTATATCAGTATCCAATTCAAAAGGTGGTGGAAACTAGAAAATCGAATCAATTAAAATTGCTTCAATCGTATGTCTACATGAGAATACTCTATACTCGGTTATGGAACGCGCATTTGTGACATCGTTGGTTTCGTTCATTCGTGGACATACAATCGACTCCTTCAAATCGATTATCAGCTACGTTGCTACACGCGTACTTACACGCGTTTTATTCATTTTAAAATATTTTAAAACATTAACATTTGATCATTTAAATTTCAAAACTGTCAAATGTTATAAATTACACAGTGCTAGATATTTTTAATTATTTTAACGGTTTATTGTTTTTGATTTTATGAGTACCTAAATGATAGTTTATCAAAATTAACAAGAAATCTTAATATTTACTAAATATATAATTTAAATAGCCAAAGAAACCTTTTTAATACTATTTTGTAATTCCCCATGTATTTATCCTATTAGTTTAGATTTTTTATTAATTTAAACCCACATTAAAAAATTAACATCGCAGATTATTATCAAACAAGAAAATTATTTTTTATTTATAGATTTTGGCAGTAAAACTTCATTAAGAGGGGCGTCAAAAATGTGACAGCTGAAAACTGGTGGCAAGCCTGAATTGTACCCAAAATTTCAATCATTTTGTAAACAACAAATCTAAAGAACGCCTTTAAATTACGTATTCAAATTTTAACAGGATATAGCTTAGACCTTTCTCTAGAAGATAAGGTTTTTTAATTAAGTTTTATATTTTAATAAAAGAGATATTGCTGTTTAAGTGATGGTATGTTTTTAAAAAGTTTGACAATTTGTGATCACGAATTTTAACGCCAGAAGCTTAACTCCTAAAGAAAGCATAGAGAATGCGATTAGCCAAATATGAAGTTAAAGAAAGGTATATTTTTTGAGATTTGTTGCACGCAAAATTTGAACATTGCACTAATCTGTCAATTTAGTTCAACAGTTTTGGTGGCGCTTTTTTCAAAGACGTATGTCTATTCTAATTCTCCAAATCCAAACTTCACTTTCACAATTTGCGTTGGTTTTTACATCGTTTATAGCATTATCCAACTGTGATATGTGCAAGGAATTCAGTGTTATGTTGTCTTATTTTAGTCGAATTGGTAAAAATGTGAGTTTTGAGAGACCCGATTTTTGTTTATACTTTTTTTAATCTTTTAAGTTACCTAATCATTATCTTATATCATTATTTGTTAAATAACTAAACGCAACCTAAGGGATTAAAATTTATAAATTAAAACCACATAATATGTAAATATTAACAGCTAAGTGTTGTTAAACTGTTTTTCTAAATAGGCATGATAATGTCCACAAAGTAAGGGTTTCTAAAATATTTATTTACATGTTCAATAAGCATAAATATATAAGCTTTCTATTTAGATAATGTGAAGAATTAAAATTTACAGTCAAATATGTAATATTTTTATTAAAACAGTTTTACAAATTCGGGTTCGATACTGGATACGTCTGTTATCTTTATATATATCCCCTTCACCATTAAAAGTTTGTTGGTAAATGATAAAACAGACCAAAGGGTTCCATATTCATGTCAGAATGAAGTTCATATTTCCATAATATGGTGAACTGAGTACATATAATCGAGAAAATGTGTCCTAAAAAAGAAAACCATAAAACATTTACTTGTTATTTACTAATAATATGCAGATGTTATTTGGTAATGTTTAAAATGTAATTGAACCCTAAAATAAATATTTGTATTTTAAAACACATAGTATACCACAATAGGTTTCATATTGATGTAGCCATGGGTTCTATAACGGTCCAGATTCAATGCTTTTGAAGAAAGAGTTCTAAAAAATAAAAGATTAGAACTAACAGTAAAAATTATTAATTATTTACCATAAATAGAATAAAACCTGTGTAGGCAGTTACTTCAGGTCCAAAGATTTTGAGGAAACAGTTCTAAAAAATTAAAGATTAGAAATAAAATATAAAATAATTCATAACATTACTAACTCAGTTACAAATTTTGTCAGTCTTCTTACTATCAACAAAATACAACCAGTGTAGGCAGTTACTTGAGGTCCAAAGTTATTAAGGAAACAGTAGCATATATTTTGAAAACCATTGATTTATTTCTCCAACAATTTAATTATCTAAACATAGATGAAATAACATATATGGTTACCAGAAAAAGTATATTGCTAAAAATAGTATTTTCAGGAATACTATATTTGGAATACTATATTTAGAAAAGTAGTAACCTATTGAATCTTGTAGAAATATTTTGTTTACCATACTCCACCTAATAAAATAATGAAAAATTAATCAAATAGTTTGGATTTAGGAAATGATACTAATATTCTTCCTGGTCTATCCTAGTATTTAAAGTAGACAAAGGATGGTTCAAAGGACGAGTAGCATTAACACTTCTCTGAGATGCCCTAGTAAAGCCTTTTATATGAAACCAAAGAAATAATCTAACCAAGTAATACTAATTATTTAGTATCAAGAGACAAATTCAGAGGAATAAGCACACAGTAGCAGTAGTACACAAAATACCACTGATTTCAATTTTCCAAAGAAAATACTTCAACATAGACAAATACTATTGGTAGGTACTCAAAAAGAAGAAAATTCATATATCTAATATGCAAAATACTTATATCAATACATCTTTTAAAACTAAATTTGATATTTAGATCTGAATCATAGGTAATAAAATAAATAATACCTACCTATTAATTGTAAAAAAATTAAACCAGTAAATAAACAAATTAAAACTTACCTCTTATCACTTCTGATTACTAGATGGAGACTGCTTTCAGATGTAAATAAAATATGGATCTTTATAAAATAAATAAGATTTTTTTATTTGTGTGAAAAATACCAGTTAAAAAATTAAAGTTATAATCCTATTGGATACATTTTAATTTCAATTGATTCCACAAAGTATGGGGTTGACATTTGTTGGAATATAATTAATAGCCATAATTTAATGATACAATTAGTGTTATTAAGATATACCCATAACATTAACAATTATGTTTAGTACTTGCAAGAGTATTGTTGGCCAATCGCTGATAGTCAGCTTATCCCAATTCTTTAGGTATCTTGAAAACAGGTGCACAAAGTGTATTTCTATAGATACTAGATTGGTTAGTTATTATCGTAGGTTATTGAAAACATGGAAATATTTTTGTCTTGCGCCACATTCTTAAAATAAAAATAAACTATAGATAAGCTTTATTGTAGGGTGTACTTTACTTTGTACTCCATTTTTCATTAAATCATGGATCTGGGTGGTAATTTAGGAATGTCCAATACTCTCTAATAAATAAATGATATTTATTTATTTAGGCAGTAAATAATTAGCAAGGTACTTACTTGAAGTCATATTGAAGACAGACTAATCTGTTTATGTTTACAAACATTATAGTAACACTTTTGCAATAATCATCAAACGTTTTGGAAAAGTATTTAAATTTTTCCCCACAAAATATATTCTAAAAATTTACATCTACTTCAACACCTTCAAATAGTACATCCATCAGAAAGTAAATAAAATAATCTCTGATCAAACTAACCTCGTTTAATTTTGCATTGTTGCCAATACATTTCAATCTCAATTTTATAAAAGGTATAATTACATACTTTCCACTTCAATTTTTCTTTAGACCATGTGTGTATATTCAGAAACCGTAATATGTTTTTATTATAATTAATATATTTATTCCAATAAATACCTTAATTAGTAAGGGTTAGTACCAGAGCTGGGTAGTATCCGGATACTTCTGTATACGGATACAATATCCGGATACTTTTTATGTATCCGAAAGCTGTATCTAGATACTTTTTAAATTTTGTACCCGGTATTCGTATCCGTTACCAAATTTTAAAGTATTCGGTATCCGGATACTTTTTTTGATATTTGGATACTTTTAAATATTATTTATCGCCCTCCGATAATGCACTTAACGTAGGCACAGCACTGCCCTTCCTTTAATTCAGATGTGTCTAACATGTTAAATATGCCATTTTTCGTACTGGTCACCTTTATAATATATTATAATATTCTAATGGAGCCTTGTTTTTACCTATAAATCAGTTATAAAGTTTCATAAGCACGTTATTTATTTTTTATATTTTCTATATCTCTCTTTTCAAGAACCCCTTTGTACCCTGTATTTATAATTATTAGAAGAAATTATTTTTCGGATTATAATAAAGGATATCCTAATATTTATATTTTTATTTTAGTGTACCTACAAGTACAAATAAGTACACCCCCTAAAAAGTTTGAAAACTCGGCTGGTCTGACGCTAGCCAAATTCATATCAAAAGCTCAGGCAGTGACACGAAAAAGTTTTTCGTTAGCTCATCATTAAATGTATTTTTATTATTATATATATATTACATTCAAAATACATGCACATCACATAGTTTTAACACTTATAATTTATATCCTTTTTTAAAAAGTATCCGTCAAAGTATGCTAGGAAGTATCCGGATACTTGTATCCGAATACATTTTTAAATTAAAGTATTCGAACTTTTTAAAAAAGTATCCGGATACATTTTTAGTATCCGGTATACTTTTTTTCAATATCCGACCCAACTCTGGTTAGTACAATAAAATTCATTAATTAATGATTTGTTAGGAATGCCGAAATCTTATTTTATTTTATTTTCTTATATATCGATATTTTAAATCCTAAAAACTTTTAATTTGTTACGCCTATGACACAACAATATCACAACAAACTTCCAAAATGTATCCAAATAGGATATTTATTAATAAAAACTATACAGGTATTTTTCTTCTGTGTATGGTCTCAAGGTCAATTATAAGTGTATGTCGTGGAAACATTCAAAGATTTACGAAGCAAAATTCATCTTTTCATCTCTGTCTTAGATAAAGAAAGTCAACAAGCTCTAAAAATATTCAAATTTATAATAAAAATACTAATTTGAAACCACTATCGCCATCTACTCTACTCTAATTTAAAAATAACCAGATTTTTCACTAAATTCAGGCAGTCTTACCAAATTAGAAACGCATCTCTTAACTACTTAATAAATGTTAAGGTTCGTTTTTTAATAAACAAATTAAATAAACCAAAATTTAACTATTCGGTTTCAGGGAAAAATTATTTAAGTCGACAACATTACACCGTCAACTTCATCTAAAAATCAATAAATTTTAAACGCCCCCGGACGCGCTATCGTTACACATACACTTGTGAAAAGATAACACGTTGTTAATTAACAGAGCTTTAATAAACGTTTATGCAACCGGATCTAAGAGTATTAGGTTTTTCAAAAATATTCACAAATTAAAAAATTTTCAATAAAAATAACGTCTCAGAATTCTCCCAAGAGCTTATGATTTTCTTCCTTCAAAAATACCGCTATTTCACTTCTCAGTTCGTAGATACACTTGACAACAACTTGATATGTCCCATATCTGTACAAAACTCGGAGAAAATCCTTGATTTTATAGGCCCAGTTTTTCTACTTCTTAACCAATATGTAGTCCAGGGCTTAGAGACTTGGACTTTAAAGCTTCCCGCTGAATCATGTAATGTGTCCAAATTTTATCTGAAGATTCCTTTTCGCAAGCGCTTACAATTTATTGTATTTATCAAGCCTTGGGCTCCATCAGTGCAAATCCCAACACAATTTTTCCATTGCAAATTCGCTGCAATAATACCATTATTCATAGTTCTGAATAATTTTTTGGCTGTAGTTGTTACTTCAACATGTTTACAAAACAGTACTTCTTCACATATTGTGATATTCTTAAAGAATCCGATGTAAATAATCAAATGGGATTTATTATTGGTGTTAGTTGCCTTATCAAGTTGAATAGCAAATAATTTTCCAATTTGCTGATACTTAAGCTGTTCCTGAATGTCAACAGTTATTCGAAATTCTTTGGAAGATTCTATACTTTGACAAAGAATGTTGTTTAGTATAGCATATAGATTTCACCAAACAATGGTTCTACAATGTCTTTGGTAGCGGGTAGAATAAGTTTAAGTATAAGGTGCTTCTTCGCTTAGTTTTCGTTTGGCTCCAACTAGAAATGTATCTATATTTACCGCGTAGAAAATATTCAGTATTAGATTTCTTTAGCCGCGCATCTTGCGGCGAGACAATTCAATCTTTCGCGAAACATTGGCCGCGGTCCGATTCACGCTCAGAGTGCTTAGATAACTATCAGTTGGTCCGATTTGTGTTAGCATCCTAACGTTGAGATTTAGTATTAACCTTAGAACAAAAAGATACAGGAAGGAGTATATGCAAAATGACCTTGAGTCCAGAAAGGAGCTTGCATATGGCGGACAATTGTCAATTTTAATTTCCGTTTCCATCGACGTACCGAAAAAAAAATAAAAATTTTATGAAGGTTTTTATTTTTAATAAATTTCAACCAATTAAGTGTGTGAATACAATTAATGTTCTAAATAATTTAGTATTTATAAGACCCGAATGATACGCCTATGCGCTCATTTTTGACATTTATATGCAAATATTGCTTTGACAGTATACTGTAAACATAAACAATGAGTCATACTAGAAGCTTCAAGATGGACGACTTCCGTCGCAAATTTTCCTTAACGTTAATATATGACAGACTCCTTCTTGTTTCTTTTTGTTCTAAGGTATTAACAATGATTATGTCATGCTACCCATCGTAAACGCTGTAAGGCGATGTGAGCGTGAATCGGACCGAAAAGCTGAAAATACAGTGTTGTCTGGTCTAATTTTAATTTCCCCGGTTGAACATTTTTATTTTTCGCAATATAACACGGGCACAAAATTGTTTAAAATAAACTGGGAAGGCGTTAAGTATGAGAGTTTGAAAACTGCTGACATTTGTCATAAAACACATACATTTCCCTTAGGACTATAGAAAATCTTATTATATTTTACCTCTCGCAAAATTTTTTATTCTCCACTTCTGAAAATCTTTATTAGTTTTATTATAGGCAGCTTTAGATGTCGCCGGAACCAAAGATTCACAAGTTTTTGCGGCTTGAGTTTCTACGAAGTTTGAAATATCAATTTCATTTCTGAGAAGAAGCGGGAATCAAAACAGTCAACCATGATGATCCTCTCAAACACGACTCATAGCAAAATTAAAAAACCAATTAACCTCGAGAAATGTACTATTTATATTTTCCTAGTTGTAATAATAGCTATATTGGTGTGGTGTGTACATTTTAAGAGCTTCTTAAATCACTATTGTTTTTCCGGTAGATAAATATTTTATAATTTAAAACCTAATATTAAAAAAAATATTGAATCTCTTAGTTCATACAAAGGGTACGCGATCTTGAAAGATTTGACTAGAAATGAAATTTGTATTTTATACTTCTTTTATTGTGGGTAAATCTTAAAGAATAATTATTCGGTTTACAAATTTTAGTATCATCCATCCTTTCAGGTGATATGTGACACTTATAGTATAATTAAAATTATCATTCGCATACTTTTAAACTTTCCACCTTTGTTTTAGGGAAATAAATTTGCTTTTTTTGTCGCGAAATAAATAATATTGAGTAGTTTTCTCACAGTTATTTTTTACATAAAACAGCAACCACAATAGTATATTAAACAACACATTTCATATGGCTTTCTGTTACGACACGAGTTCAAGTTTAAAAAACGAATCGCCACTGAATTCTTTTTTATTAACTCTACTTCTAGGTTTAATTTATTTGTTTCTAGTTATAAATAAGATGTGATAAATATCAATCCCAGACAGAAGATGACAGAGAGGATGTCAGTCAGTGTGGCAGTTTATAATAGAAATAGTAAATTCTAAAAAAAATAAATATAATAATCATTAAAATTACACATACTCTATAAATCCCAGACTAATTTATCCAGGCTATATCTCTTAAACGAATAAAGATTCTCGAATGGAACAAAAACCGATCTATTCCATTTCCAATGCACTTTAATATGGCGTGGAAATATTCATCCCTTAGTTACAACCCCTAACTTTCTTAATAGCACCCTATACATTTTTTTATAATTTTAGATTTGATCTTCCATTGTGTATTCAACAAATTCAAAAATAAAATAGGTGCGTAGGTAATTAAGAAAATATTACTTTATTTTTTATTTTTGTTAAATTATTCAAGTAAGCCTTAAAGCATAAAGGAACAATTGAAAATGAATTTAATTAAAATACTAATAACTAATTAATATTATTTACATTAGATGTTCGAATTGTAGTCTACCTGCTGCAACACACATCTCGAATCTTGCCAGAAGATTTCTTGTACGTGTGGTTTGAATCATTGCAGGAGTAATTATTTTAAATACTAAATGCTAACAATTAACATAAAATGTTTCAACTTTGCAAACGTATCAAGGTTCGATGACAAAGCAATCATTTGATAACCACCAGGACTGATATATTTTCAGTTAAAAATTTTTAATTCAAATATTGTACAAAGAAGAACTCTAATTTAATAGGAAAAACCCCATCTTACAGTAAACCTTAAAATGAAATGATGCGATTGAGAAATGATTCGTAAGAAATATCACAAAAAACGAATTGATAAATCGAACTAAAAACAAATAAATGATAGTTTAAAAAACTAAAAAACACGATTTCATTGCTAAAATAAAGATACAGGGTGGGTTCAAAAAATAAATTATACGATACTGGAGATGGTACCAGATGCAATGCAACATAAATACAACTACCACAAGCCATTCACCGTCCTATTCCCAGAAAGGGACGAATAGTTCGAATCTGACCAGTGTTGGTATACGGACGGCTCTAAGACCGAGAGAGGTGGACCTTAGCCAGAACTTGGGTAACCTATCCACAATTTTCCAAGCGGAGGTTTTCGCAATGGAGATGTTCCTACAGGAGATGTTTAGGCGGGACTGCAGGAACAAAACTATAAAAATTATTTCCGATAGCCAGGAGGCACTAAAGTCACTGGAATCAAATCGGATCGACTCCAAGTTAGTTTGGAAGTGCCTTCAGGATCTAATTTGTCTAGAGTAAAATAACAAAGTAACCTTACTTTGGGCACCTGGGCATACCGGCATTGAAGGTAACGAAAAAGCGGACCTTCTAGCTAGGAAAGATGCTGAAGGAATATTTATAGGCCCGGAGCCATACCTAGGCATAGCGAATAGCGTAGCCAGAGGACCAATATTGAACTGGGTAGATCGGAGGAGATGTTCTTACTGGTTCGAGCTAGAGGATTTAAAGCACTCAAAGGCATTTGTAGATCTCTCTAAAAAGAGGTTTCATGAGGTGCTGAATATGAGCAGACAGGACCTACGAATAATAATAGGACTACTGACTGGACACAGTCGTCTTAATAGGCATATGAAAACAATTGGACTGGCAGAAAGTGCGGACTGCAGATTATGTCAGGCTGGGGATGAAACCGTGGAGCATATCTTGTATAACTGCCGAGAGCTCGAGAGAATAAGGATCAATAAATTTGGTCTGCATCAACTCGAGCCCAATGACTTCATGGAAGTGTCGCCAACGACCCTGAGCTTCATTAGAGGCATAGGACTGATAGAACGACTATAACCTAGGGGTGAGCCACAATAGATCTTTCAGGTCGCAGTGAAAGGGACGTAAAACGACCACTCATATAGAACCTAACCTAAACCTAACCTAATATACTTGAGACAGAAAAAGTGAAAAATAAAGGAAAGGATTGGGTTAAAAAAATTAAATTATAGAATGAAATATTAAAAAGTTTGGGAAGATTCTCAAAACAGTAAAAGTGGAAAATAAAGTGAATAAAAATTATGGATTGATAATTATGGATAATTTAGAAAACAAAATGTTTAATTCAAGTTATAAAAACAATATGGTATTTTGGTATAGATACATTATTATGTTATGATCTGTTAGCTGATTTTGTATGTAGCGAAAGACACAGTTAGGTATATATATATATATTTTAATAATATTAATACCTTGTATCTTAAAATTAATTTGATCTTAGAAGTTGAAGAAAATAATTTAAAAAATTTTCTGGATTTAAGAATTGAAAAGGTTAATATTTCATTAAAGTATTCAATATACATAAATAGATGTAACCATAACACATTATTCAAGTCAATCTATATCACATAAATTAACAGCTTTTAATTCTATGATACATAGATCATTTTCAATTCCAATGAACAAAAATAATTTTTATAAAGAAATTTAGATTATAAAACAAATAACTACATGTAATGGCTATCAATTACATTTGATAAATAAATTAATCAATAAGAAAGAACAGAAAATATCACCACAAATAATATTCCCTCAACAAACTAAAGAAATTAAAAGTTATAAAAGTATTACATATTGTGAAAATATTTCTAATACAATTTTAAAAATAAGATCTTCAGCAACATCTGCATTAATGCATTAATATCACAAAATAATGTTGATACAAAATTGTTAAATGTAAAAACAAAATTATCTAAATTAATAAAATCTGGGGTTTACAAAACTAATTGTCCAAAATGTAATGCTGTATATGCAGGTCGAACACAAAGAAATATTCAATAAACATTTAAGAGCATATAGATTACAACAACCAGATACGTCAAACTACTATGCAAAACACGTTCTTAAACATCCAAACTGACATACACCAATGACATTCAAACATTACATTTCTGTGATAAAAAACAAAATTTAGATCTCCTCGAAGAACTTGAAATAAAAAGACATCTGGCAGATCACCAAGTTAAAGTAATTAATGAACAAATAAATCTTGAAAGTTCTCCATTAAACTGTTTACTTTATTTGGGTCTTTATTCATTACATAGATAAGGCGTAGATAGATAAGGCGTAATTGTAACACAAATATTTTATTGTAAATATCAGCATGATATAGTTTTTTCCTGGTTTTTCTACATCAATGCACAATTATACTGATCTTAGAAGGAAATATTTCCAGGATAATCCCTTAAGGCTAATAACATCTAGGCTTTAATATTGTTATATCTTATTACTTCCATACTTAGTCTAGCCTTAATACTACCTAATCAACATCAGGTACCTAGCTAGTTTTTATCGAAACAACTGTAATTGAATTTAAAAACGTATTTTTCGAATAAATAGTGAAAGTTTCGTTCAACCGTTTAGTTGTTTACTGTTCTTAATAAGATGGACTTTAAGATAATAAGAGTTAGTACAATAAATTTTATTTGATTATTTTTCTCGGACGGAACTCGGACGGACCCAAATGGCAACGACCAAAGCTTCGAATTAAGGATACGATTTTTGGAACATGGAATATTCAAGGGATAAACAAAAAGATGGAGTGCGCTTTGAAGGGATTGGAGGAAATGAAGATCGATATTGCTGTACTCTGGCTAGAATTTATTTTTTCTGCTTTAGTTGAAATTTACAAAGTTCAAATTTTAAAATATGCCGTATTCATATGGCAGCATTCGCCATTTTTTGTATTTATTTTTAAACATTTGGTGAACTCACAACTGTGAGTCTGTTCTGAACTTTTAAAATGTGGTGAATGCGCATGTAGAGCGTTCGTGTTTTTATTTAATTTATTCTGTTTCTGCAGTTTTACAATACTCACTTTTTAGATGACAACATTTTTTCGTTTAGCTTAACTAATAAAAAATAAACATATACTGTCCATTAAGTTAAAAGCAACAGGTTTTGATAAAAAATAAGTGTCACTGATTCTGTATAGTTGTCCCTACATTCTCCCATTAAGCTCATATTTTATTATTGTTTAATACATAACGTTTATCCTTCGGTCTGGAAGCCTGCAGAAGTAATACCTTTAACTAAATGTGAGGAACCGAAAGAATTTATAAGTTTATTAATTCCCGTATCCCAATCAGGATTTCGACCTTTGCATAGTTGCAAACATGTACGTAATTAAATTTATGGTACTAACCCTTACTGTGTGAAAGTTCATCTTATTCAGAACAATAAACAACTAAAAGGTTGAATTAACTTCCACTATTTATTCTATAAATACTTTAAATGCAATGACAGCCGTTTCGCTATCGATGCTATTTCGATAGCGAAACGGCTGTCATTGCATTTAAAGTATTTATAGAATAAATAGTGGAAGTTAATTCAACCTTTTAGTTGTTTATTGTTCTGAATGTACGTAATTGTTTTACTGCGTTTAAATACTATCTTAAGGAATTTTTAATTATAAGTTGTGACAATTATTGATAGTTCTCTTCAGAATGTCTGTCTTTACAAAATATGCTGATCAGATCTAAAAGTTCAAATTTCTCCTAAACCCTTAATTTTATCGAGTTCAAACAAGAGTACATTTTCATTAGTAAATGGATTGGAAAATTTATTTTTGAAATTTAAATATTATTCAGATGGTCCCTATTAAAATTACGGATTATTAACCAATGGGCACAAGCCGTCTCTGCTTATCTGTACGTAATGTAGATTCATTTATACCGTCAAACACAGGACATGGATGTATGCAATCCGTCACTGGAATTTTATAGTATTCCAATGTATAGTTTAGAAATTATGACAAAACAAAGGTTTTTATTTCGAAACTTTAGAGGTCTATAACTCGAAAACGAAGGCTCGTATGACAAAAATGTATTTAAACTTCTTACATTATTTTGACCTTTTCTATTTGCTCCCGAATTTTTGGCATTAAGTTCCTGGACACTCTGTATATTGGGTACAATATATTAATATAAATTATTGTCTATTCTTGTGATGGTCGATTACTGAAAGACTTTTGACAAAATAAATCATTATCTGCTGAAAGCAATGGTAAAAATGTTGGTTTCTCTCTAAATGCGACTACTCTGTTACAGCAATACCTCCCCAACCGCATTCAAAGGGCTAATCTCTATCTAAACTCATTAGAATGGATTAGTATCGTAAATGGTGTACACCAAGGCTCAATCCTGGGGCCACTTCTTTTTATTTTGTATAGTCAAATATATTATGTGTTTGGTAAAAGAAATTTGGACCATGCAGTTAATCTTATTAATCACGATCCTAAATCTTTAAATATTTTAAATAAAATTGTACTGTCCATAAATAACAGAGAACCTAATTTAATGTTATTCCGTAGACGAGCCAAGCGTAATGGATATATAAATAGATAAATAAGTATAAATGGTGACGTCCTAGAGATTTAGGGCAGATGCATAAATTTAGGCATTATAATTAATTGCTAATCAGAAGAAGATTTAGTAATTTAAAAGTTATTCTAACAGAAATTGAAAATTAAAAAAAATCCTATGTAATTAACTTGTGTTATACCATTTGAATTATGTTGACGCCGTCTATGGACCTAGAATTCGCAAGTATGATTCCTATCATTTACAAAAGTTGCAAAACTCATGTGTAAGACTAATTTTTGATATTACAAGAAGAGACCATATCTGTGGTCAACTTAAAAATATTTGATGGCTTACAACACTCCAGCGACGAGTTTTAAATGCATCTGTTGTGTTTCACACAATAATTGATACCAAAGCTTCCTCATATCTATATAATAAAATAATATTACCATTCTTAAAAAAAACCATCTTACTCTACCCCACCAACGAACAAGCGCATATAATGGATCATTTTCTTATTACATTGTAAAGCAAATTGGTTTTCTGAAAGGTTTGATATGGGACTCAGTCAAACTAATTTACTAAATGATGTCGTAAAGCATCCAATATTATAAAAATTAATATAGAAAATATATTTGTTATACTTAAACATTGAAAAAACAATCTCTTAATGTATTAGTTTTTTTATATTGTATATCTTTTAGTTATATTTCACTGTATGTATTGTAGTAAATAAAAGCGTTTATTATTATTATTATTATAATTACAGTCCTTTCAAATTTTAATAATTTGGTGGATTCACCTGCAGACCAATCGCCAATGGTAAATAAACTGAATTGCTAGAAACATCTACTTTCTCAACAATCGTTTAGAAACCAACGAAATAAAATAAACCATATTCTTTACCAAAATAAAATTTTGTACCAGCTCTTTTATGTACTCTAAAATAAAAATCTTTTCTTCTGGTCGTCTCATTATTAGTTCTCTCTTAACCATTTTAAATACAAACAATCTTTTGTTATATTTATTTGTACACAGACCGTTTTGTTACTCAAATTTTGTTTTGTCAATGGTTTTCTGTTATTTTTAAATATTAAATTTTGTGATTGATTATGGTAACCTTTACTTTGTGGAAGTCCAAGAACATTAAAAATAGAACTTCGTCAATCTGACGATGCTAGTTCTTAGCGAAACAGCTCTCATTGAGTTAAAAAAAGTAATTTTTTGAATAAATAGTGGAAGTTGTGTTAAAAAGTTCTATTTTTAATGTTATTATTAAATTTTGTAATGAAATTTAACCCTTCCTCTGAAGAAGTTCATCCTATTAAGCCCTTTGATAAAGAAATTGAGATCATAAAGTAAATAGCTTTGTAGCTATGGCTATTGATTACATTTGATAAATATCAACAAATTAGAAATCTTAATAAATTACATTATGTGTACATCTAAAGCCTCTGCCCAGTACTTGGGTAACTATTTGGGTTACTGTCTGATTATGGGATAAATGTCCTTATTTTGTTGAAACACCCACTTGAATACATAGACTCGCTCATACACACCAATAATATTCAAATACTGCACATTTGTGATCGAAAGCAAAATTTAGACGTTCTTGAAGCACTCGATATAAAAGGCATCTGGCCAACAATTAAAAGATATTAATTAACAAATAAATCTTGAAAATTCTCCACTACTAAACTGTGTATTTTGATTGAGTCTTCATTTTATTTATACATAGATAAGACGTAAATGTACCATTCTTAACAAATAAAGTGGATATTACAAAAATCGGTAATTAATAATAAATCAAAATTCTATAAAATAAGTTAATCTTTATTCTTTCACGTAACAATTTACCCAAAAAAAAATAAATAAATTTTTTAAATGAAAAAAGAAACAGTTACAATAAAACAAAAAAATTGAAAAATGCGCAGGTTATAAAATCCTTTCACGAAAATAAATATCGTGTGGGTCCACCCCAAGCTTGCCTTAGTGCTGTCACTCTATTTGGCATGATCCTTATTAAATTATTAATAAATTACTCAGGTATGTTTTCCCATATTCTCTGCAAGGCATTGGCGAGCTGCTCTTGGGTTATGGGGGGCTGTTCGAGTCGGTTTAAATGTCTAGACATTTTGGCCCAGAAATGGTCAATGCAATTCATATCGGGTGTACATAGTGGCCAGTTCATTCTTATAAAACCGTAATATTTAATGCGATCATTTATAATTCTCGCACGATGCGGGCGCGCATTATCGTAGATAAAGACAATTTGTTCTCTTATTGCACCAAAAAATGGTACAATTATTGGCTCTATAACCATGTCCCTATATCGTACAGCCGTCATTGTCATATTAATTAATACCACTTAAACTGGTCCACCAACAAAAAGAGTGGTTGGCGCCATCAAACGTGCATAATATATCTGTCCTCTTTCTGTCCACACCAATATTCGATCATCACACATATTCATCCGAAATCTGGATTCGTCCGTAAGCATACAGTACCTCCAGTTCTTAAAATTCCAACGATTGTGTTAATTCTGTTAATTCTAGAAGCAGTAAATGTTCGGTTTCTTCTTGCAGTTACAGCTATAAAGCGGTCTTGAGCAGGAGTTCTAGCTCGTTCTCGTCCTCCCCCATGCATGTACGCTGCAGATCCAGTATCCAAATATCGATTCCATGCACGACTGACAACCCTTTGGGACACATTTAGCCATGTAGCAACTTCTTTTTGACTTAAGCCTTTGTATATCCAACGTACTAATTGATTGAGTAGCACTGTTTCTAATCGCCGTAGCGCCTTTTTTTTCAGGTAAACACATTTATATACTACAGTAACAATGTTAAAGTTACTACGAGCACGTCTTCATGACTAAAATATTAGTATTTTTAAATCAAATTCGTACAATTCTGGTTAAAGAGATAACAGCGTATAAAAAAAAACAACAAAAACAATTTGTTATAATCAGAGTTTACCGATAGCATGAAACGTAGGTATATTTAAAATATTTTTGTACCCAATTTTTTGAAATTTAAAAAATATCCACTGCAATTGTTGAGCAGTGTATAAATAAAAATATATAAATATATATGAAAAATATAAAGTAAAGAGTAAAGTAAAGTTTTTTCCTGGTTTTTCTATATCATTTTACAGTTTTACTGCTTAGAGGGACATATATCCAGATAATCCCTTGGGACTAATAAAATCTGAACTTTAATATTATTAGGTCTTATTAGGTACTTCAATACTTGGTTTGGTCTGATATTTAATCAACATTAACATCATAAAACAAAATATAACTTCAGTATGAATCTGACCATGATAGTATTTCGAAACAGCTATCATTGAATTATAAGAGTTAATTTTTCAACTAAAAGTGGAAGTTTGTTCAAACGTTTAGTTGTTTATTATTCTTATTATATAGGATGGAATTCGACAGATTAAGGGTTATTACAATAAATTTAATCAATTTTGTTTTATTTTTAAAACATTATTCAAAAATACTTTTGGGTTTGCTTAAATTAGGGCTGTCCAACAAAAAGTATAAATTACTCTCAAATACTGAATATGTATATGTCTTATATTAACAATAAAATGATACCCTAGCGAATTGACAAAAAATTACGGCTCGATCATTTCCGAATATTCTAGAAGCCACGCGAACGTATATAAGCTGATTAAATCAAGGGGAGTAGGAATTTTATTCTAGTGAACCTGGGTAATAATAAACATACATTGCTTGTATGCAAGTATTGATTAAAAAAAATATGACATTATACTGCGAAAAGATATTACACTACGTTATACGAGAAAACTTTCAAAAATATTCAGAGCAACTTATATAGACATATGGGTTTAAGAATAAAATTAATATTTTTAACTACTTATTACAAATTAAAAGATTTTTTATTTTAAACTTTAAAAAAATCGAAAGCATTATTTTAGTTTTAACTTAGCCACATACAATTACTATTGAGAACGTAAGCAGAACAGACCTTTAACTGAAATTGTATGATTTGTAAAGAGATTCTAATTTCAGCTATGGAGGAGGTACGCATCCGTGGAATAGATCGATGGGTAGTTATGAACCAAGTACCGATGATGGATTGATAGAAGTCATCGGCTTGACCACATATCAACTGGTAAGTGTTTTTTGACTCATTTTTGTATTATTTTCTTTTTTTATTCACGGTGATACATGGTAAATTCTGTAAAAAATCGCTTATGAAATTATTCTAACTTTTTTTTATTGTTAAATTATGAAATTATAACAAGAATAATATGATTTACATATTTGAGAGTCCAACAAATATATTTAAGACGAATGATTTGTTACGGTATTGTATACCAATGTATAAATGTAAGTAAAAACTAACAGCTTTATAATTTTTAATTATAAGCCGATATTGGAAACTTAGTTTAGCAATAAAATGTAAAATAGAACAATGAAGAAAACTGAAAGGAAATAAAGACATCAGTCCACAAAGAATCGATAAAATGAATAAAGACATCTCCAAAGCCATCAGGCCATCAGCCAAGATTTAAGACAATTTAAAAACGACGAAATTACACAAACCATTCGACAAAATAAGAACATGAAGGTAAAGAAGAGCAAATTTGCAAGTGGAAGGAACGAAATCTTCAAACTTAGGTGCGAAGCTGGATAAACGAAATGCGATCATTAAAAATTGATTCAAGCAGTTGAAAAGTTTTACGAAACTCTGTGTAAAAACTAATAGATATTGAATCAATTAAAGTATACCCGACGAAAAGTTCAAAATTAAGAATCCCTCCCCAAACAGTATTCTTAGCGTTGAAGTCCCCTGTCACCATCTTCCTCATATTTCTTCTTTTCCCTTTCGTTACCCTCAGATCGTCCTCCAATTCAAACATGCTCCTTTCATAATCCTCCAGGCTAATATTCGGACTAATGTACACGCTATACACCACCATGTCACCCATTCGCACTCCCACCTATCCGTTTCCTTTCCTCACTTCATCTACCCTCAGTCCGTCTTTCATCACTCTTATTCCCGCCTCTTCTGTAACGTTCATAATCCATCCTTGCTTCTCCACATATCTAGCATTTACCTCAGATCCACACACCACATCCACTTTCCTCCTAAAAATCACCCCGTCAAATACATCATGCGCCAGGTTTATCTGTAAAAACTTTCATTCGCCATTGGTCCTTCATCCCCACACTGCCTTCCCCTACCTCCTATTGTACCAAACTTCCTCCTAAGGGGTCCAGAGGGGCCACCAAATTGTTTCCCTCCTCATGCCCATCCAGCACCTTTTTCCTCATACAACAATTCTCCCCTGTTTTGTGCCCTCTGACCCTATATGCTCTACAAAAGAAGGCTTGCCTGCAGTTCCTGGCCATGTGCTCCTCGCTTTTGCACAACCAATATCTAGACTTCTCCTTGACCCCCTACTCTTGACACACCGCAACCTTGTATCCTTTAGCACCTCACCCAAAACATCTACCCTCCATAAATGTTACCCTATTCCACCCCAATTTCATCTTCCTTTTTCCCAGTAAAACTTCCGCCTTTTCTCATTCCGCAGTCACCACCGCCATCTTTATCCCATTCCTCTCTCTTACCATCTTAATCAACTTAGTACCTTTCCCAGTTAATTCCTATATTCTCCTCCTTATCTCTTCATCTTCCATTCACGGGTCTATCACATTAATGGTTTTTGTTCCCCTTCCTGCCTCCAAGGCCCTTGCTCCTGTAACCCTTTCCACCTCGCCCAGTATTTCCCTCACCTGAACTCCCTTCTTTGCTTCAATTATTAACTCTCTGCTCCTTGATATTCTGAGTCTATCGACCCACTCCCCCTTCATTTCCCCTAACCAGATTCAGATCCCCAATATCCTTCAGGATAACCGCCGCATTCCTTTGTTCTCTTGTCCTTTCCTTTTCTGTATAATATACAGACAATATATGGGCTGTCACCTTTGTCCCTATCTTTTTTACGCATGTCACCATTTTCCTTAATACTTCCAACCCCATATGTTAAATTACAATGGAATCATAGCAAATTTTATGTTTTTGACATAACATTTGACCATACTCTAACTGTTCATTTAACATAGACTTTTCTATGTCATCTCAAATAATCATTGAACTTGAAATTGCAATACAGGCTTTGTCATATTTTATTCTTTCTTTCTTTCCGGTTAACTGGTTTTTTTTGGAACACACGTTTTGAGAACGTTTACCAAAGGTACCAAAGAATATTGTAAAATTCTATATTATTATATTATATCTTCACAACAATGTCCCCTTCCACCTACGGTAAGTTCCTTCAACAACTCATATATTCCTAAGGCATAGCAAATCGGGGCTAAAGTAAGTGAATTTATATTTTTTTAGACCTTTTATTCTTTTCTTTTTGGCTCTGCAAATATTATCTATTGAGAACAATTAATAACTGCACAGTTAAACTAAACTTCCACTATTTATTTGAAAAATTCGCTTTAAAATCAATTACAGCTGTTTCGCTATCACTAGCATCGTCAGATTGACATATTGAAATTACATGTTGTTTGTTTGTAACTAGGTGCTTGATGTTGATAAGGAGTTAAGGCTAGACCAAGTAAGGAAGTAATAAGACATAACAATATTAAAGCCTAGATGTTATTAGCCCTAAGGGATTATCCTGGATGTATTTCCCTCTAAGATCAGTATAACTGTGCAATGATATAGAAAAACCAGGAAAAAACTATATCATGCTGATCTTTACAATAACTTAATATATTTATGTTATAATAATGTCTTATCTATGTATAAAATGAAGACTCAATCAAAGTAAACAGTTTAATAGTGGAGAACTTCCAAGATTTATTTGTTCATTAACTACTTTAAACTGTTGATCTGCTAGATGTCTTTTAATTTCAAGTTCTTCTAGAAAATCTAAATTTTGTTTTTTATCACAAATGTGTAGTATATGAATGTCATTGGTGTGTATAAGTGAGTTTGGATGTTCCAGTAGGTGTTTTGCATAGTTCGACTTATCTGGTTGTTGTAATCTATATGATCTTAAGTGTTCATTAAATCTTACTTCAAAATTTCTTTGTGTTTGACCTATATATACTGCATTACATTTTGGACAATTAATTTTGTAAACACCAGATTTTTTAATTTTGGTAATTTTGTTTTTACATTTAACAATTTTGTTCCAATACTATTTTGTGTTTTAAATGATATTAATGTTGATGTTGCCGAAGATATTATTTTTGAAATTGCATTGGAAATATTTCCACAATATGTAATACTTTTATAGCTTTTAATTTCTTTAGTTTGTTTTGGATATATTAGTTCTAGTGACATTTTATTTAGTTTCTTATTAATTAATTTATTTATCAAATGTATTGGATAGCCATTAGATGTAGCTATTTGTTTTATGATCTCAATTTCTTTATTAAAATTACTTTTGTTCATTGGAATCGAAAATGCTCTATGTATCATGGAATTATAAGCTGCTAATTTATGTGATAGTGGATGATTTGAATTATATGGTATGGTTACATCTGTTTGTGTAGGTTTTCTGTATATTGAATAATTTAATGAATTATTAACTTTTTCAATTCTTAAATCTAGGAAATTAATTGAATTATTTTCTTCAACTTCTAAAGTAAAATTAATTTTAGGATGCAAGGTATTAATATAATTAAAAAATATATCTAACTGCCGTTCGCTACCTACAAAACCTGCTAACACATCATCAACATATCTATACCAAAATACAATATTGTTTTTATAACTAGAATTAAAGATTTTGTTTTCTAAATTATCCATAAATATATTTGCCAAAATTGGAGAAATAGGACTTCCCATGGGAAGACCCTCATTTTGAATATAAACTTTGTTATCAAAAGTAAAATAATTTTGACTAATGCATACATCAAATAGATCAATTATGTCTGATATTATACCTGGATGGATATTTCTTTCATCTAATAGCTTTTTAACTAGAACTATACATTCTTTAGGAGGTATTTTTGAGAACATATTAGTTACGTCAAACGATACTAATTTAGTATTATTTTGTAAATTACATTTATTCAATTTTTTGATCAAATCTAATGAATTTTGTACTGAATATTTAGATGTGTAACCATAATTGTTTAGGATACTATTTAATTTTTTAGCTACTTTAGTATTAGGAGTGTTAACATACGAAACTACCGGTCTAATTGGTTTTGAATCTTTATGTAATTTAATTGTTCCATATAATTCTGGACATTGAGGATTTTTATTTACTAGGTATTTTTTATCGAAGTCATTAAATAGGTAATTTGAATGATTTACATGTTCTCTTATTTGGTTAGAAAATTTCTGTGTAGGATCGTTTTTTAGAATTTTGACATTACTTGACATTATGAAATCATTCACTTTAGATTTATAATCTTCTCTTTTTAAAATTACTGTTGAGTTACCCTTATCTGATTTTGTTATAATTAGGTTATTTTCATCTACTTTATTTTTGATTGATTTTAAAGCTAAAATGTCATTTTTAATACTTTGACTTTGACTTTTAAATTTGTTTGGTTTTATATCTTTAATAAGATTTGCTATTTGCATTTTTTCATAAATAAAATTATTTGATTTAGTTTTCAAAGCTATTTCAGAATCTGTGGCTAAAATTTCTTTTATATTATTAGTGAATTTAGGAGGTATGCAATATTTTAAACCTTTACTTAAAAATGTATTTTCATTATTTGAAAAAATAGTGTCTGATAGATTTGCGAACCGAGGAGCAAAATGTACTGGTATGTGAGTATTTAATGTGTTATTGTGTTGTGTATAATGTGTTGTGTTGTGTTGTATATTTATTAATTTTTCTAATTTACTTAATTGTTTTTGATATTTATTATGTTTCAAAATGCTAACCTGTTCTCTAATTTTATCATCTAAGCAAATAAAAATCCTCAATGTCCAGAATTATATGGAACAATTAAATTACATAAAGATTCAAAACCAATTAGACCGGTAGTTTCGTATGTTAACACTCCTAATACTAAAGTAGCTAAAAAATTAAATAGTATCCTAAACAATTATGGTTACACATCTAAATATTCAGTACAAAATTCATTAGATTTAATCAAAAAATTGAATAAATGTAATTTACAAAATAATACTAAATTAGTATCGTTTGACGTAACTAATATGTTCTCAAAAATACCTCCTAAAGAATGTATAGTTCTAGTTAAAAAGCTATTAGATGAAAGAAATATCCATCCAGGTATAATATCAGACATAATTGATCTATTTGATGTATGCATTAGTCAAAATTATTTTACTTTTGATAACAAAGTTTATATTCAAAATGAGGGTCTTCCCATGGGAAGTCCTATTTCTCCAATTTTGGCAAATATATTTATGGATAATTTAGAAAACAAAATCTTTAATTCTAGTTATAAAAACAATATTGTATTTTGGTATAGATATGTTGATGATGTGTTAGCAGGTTTTGTAGGTAGCGAACGGCAGTTAGATATATTTTTTAATTATATTAATACCTTGCATCCTAAAATTAATTTTACTTTAGAAGTTGAAGAAAATAATTCAATTAATTTCCTAGATTTAAGAATTGAAAAAGTTAATAATTCATTAAATTATTCAATATACAGAAAACCTACACAAACAGATGTAACCATACCATATAATTCAAATCATCCACTATCACATAAATTAGCAGCTTATAATTCCATGATACATAGAGCATTTTCGATTCCAATGAACAAAAGTAATTTTAATAAAGAAATTGAGATCATAAAACAAATAGCTACATCTAATGGCTATCCAATACATTTGATAAATAAATTAATTAATAAGAAAGAACAAAAAATGTCACTAGAACTAATATATCCAAAACAAACTAAAGAAATTAAAAGCTATAAAAGTATTACATATTGTGGAAATATTTCCAATGCAATTTCAAAAATAATATCTTCGGCAACATCAACATTAATATCATTTAAAACACAAAATAGTATTGGAACAAAATTGTTAAATGTAAAAACAAAACTACCAAAATTAAAAAATCTGGTGTTTACAAAATTAATTGTCCAAAATGTAATGCAGTATATATAGGTCAAACACAAAGAAATTTTGAAGTAAGATTTAATGAACACTTAAGATCATATAGATTACAACAACCAGATAAGTCGAACTATGCAAAACACCTACTGGAACATCCAAACTCACTTATACACACCAATGACATTCATATACTACACATTTGTGATAAAAAACAAAATTTAGATTTTCTAGAAGAACTTGAAATTAAAAGACATCTAGCAGATCAACAGTTTAAAGTAGTTAATGAACAAATAAATCTTGGAAGTTCTCCACTATTAAACTGTTTACTTTGATTGAGTCTTCATTTTATACATAGATAAGACATTATTATAACATAAATATATTAAGTTATTGTAAAGATCAGCATGATATAGTTTTTTCCTGGTTTTTCTATATCATTGCACAGTTATACTGATCTTAGAGGGAAATACATCCAGGATAATCCCTTAGGGCTAATAACATCTAGGCTTTAATATTGTTATGTCTTATTACTTCCTTACTTGGTCTAGCCTTAACTCCTTATCAACATCAAGCACCTAGTTACAAACAAACAACATGTAATTTCAATATGTCAATCTGACGATGCTAGTGATAGCGAAACAGCTGTAATTGATTTTAAAGCGAATTTTTCAAATAAATAGTGGAAGTTTAGTTTAACTGTGCAGTTATTAATTGTTCTTAGTAAGATGAACTTCCAAAAAGTAGAGGTTAACACAATCAATTTCATTATCTATTGACTTGAAATTGATTATTTCTAACCAGTATCGGATAGCAGGTGTACAAAGACATCCATTGCCCCGCACTTAGAAACCGTCTATTCAACAAGCGAGGGATTGCAGATTATTTGGTGACATCTTCCTAGCTTAGTCATAAGCCCTTCACATTTGGGAACTTTTTTGGTTACCATCGTTTAATGTTTAATTAGTCGTTTGTCGTATTTATTACTTTTTTAATAGTAGATGAATGCCTACAAGCTAATAGTAAGATAAATATATTTTATATTCATTCTATGTTTATTTGTTTGGAGTTGGCAGCTAAGAAAAGTCATTAAATCGATCGTAAAATGTTGTAAGCAAGACCCTAAATCAGTAGCGCACGTGCTTATTTATATCGGTATTAAGCAATTTCTATTAATCATCATATTTTAATCTTCTTTGGTAAGGGATAAGTAGACATAATACGATATTTTTAGAATATTTTGTTTTTCGATTTTAACGAGAATAATTGTGGTCGTTAGGGGTGTTGAGGGATTACGGTAACCCTATGTGTATAATTTCAAAAACAGTTACGTTATTAATCTATAAATTGAGGATTTGTTTGTATCCTAATACATAAGAATATACGTACTCATTAGTGTTGGTGGTTTATATTACGATCTATATTTTTATTATTTTATTCCAACATTTTCGATAGTGAAAATGGCGTCAAGTTCGAGTTTTGTTCCGGTACAAGTGCGTTTTCTCAAAGAGAAAAAACTATTGTTTAAAATGTTCATAATGCACTAATATATCAAGATGCATCAGCAACTGTTCGTGATGTGGTGACTAGGTGCTAGCTCCAATATGACCGGTGTTAGTGAACGAAGTATCTATCGATTTTTAAGTGAGAGAAAACAGGGATATGTTAGTGAACCAAAAAAACACATAGGAAAAAAGTTCATTATGGTCGATAATTTTAATAAAGATTCATTAGAAGACAAGTCTATTCTTTGTACTTGAACAGATTCCGACTTTGGATAAAGTAATGAGTGTTATAGTAGAAGTAGATACGATTCCCAAATTTGGACGAAATTGGTTTTAAGTATGAGTCGCATAAAAAACGAAAATTTTTGAATGAGACAGAAGAAATTATTTGCTGGAAAACACAATACTTAAGAAGTATTAAAAAGTTTCAATTTCAAATTCCTCTCATGCGTCAGGCATTTTTGGAGGGATATTCAACAGGATTAAATGCTCCTCGAGGAAAAGGTCGCAGACTAATAATCGCACACATTGGCAGTTAACATGGTTTTGTAGAAAATGGGTTATTAGACTTTATATCAAAGTCAACCAAATATTACCACGAGGAAATGACCTCTGATATTTTTGAAGATTATTTTTCCCATATTTTTGCAAAGCGCCACAAATTACAATATAAAAGATATGTAATTGACGAAATGGGATTTACTTTTTACTTATTAATTTATTTAATTCTTACTTATTAATATATAGCATATTTTTATTTTACTATTAATTTTTATTTTAGTTTGAATTATCCTTTAAAAAAACTTCGGTTCTACGGTCATGGGATCTATTCAGCTACCTGTTGTGACAATATTATCTAGGGTTTATATTGTGTTTGGGTTAATTAATCTCTATTTACAGGGTGAACTCATTGAAAAATAACAACTATGACTATGTTTCATTAGAAATGTATACTATTTTAGTTATTTTTCATGAACCCCCTTGCTTGGGCTTTGAAGGATTTGCATTTATAATAAATTCACTTTGCTGCCAGCTCCAAACACGTATAGGTAACGTTAACAGTTAGTTAAGAATTAATTTTAAGTATAACTTGCATAGACATAAGATATTACTATATAACATGTGTTTGTGATCAACTAAGATTTACTTACCAGTGCACCTAATGTATATACATTGAGGGGTTTCTTTATCCACTTAGTTTTTCCTAACCATAGTTATAGTAACAGCACACATATTGCACATATTTTTATTTAGATACTTATTAAATAATCTCATTATTAAATATTTATTAATACTAGTCAACCTTCTGTTAATAACGCCACCACAAAAAAATTAGCACCGTCATATAGCATAGAACGAGAACTAGATACGCTATTCGACAGAAAAATGTTGCGATTTAGAAGCAAGCTCTTTATTTCCTTTTGGAGTTTCTTTATTTTCGCATCCATTTTTGTATCCATTTCATTTAGTAGTTCGTAGACTTGCTGGGATTGCTCACGTTTCTCTATTCGCTATTTGCTAAAAGAAATAGCATTTGATGTCTAGTTCTTTTTGTTTCTTTATGCGGTTTATAGGCTAGGATAGTTGTTGCGATTACTCGGACATTGCCTTCTGAATCGGATCTTCGAAATCCATCACGTCAGGATCTATATTCATATTCACGTACTCACGTAGCCTATTCACCAAAACGGATTTTTCTCCAGCAGATTCTAAATACATTTCTCCTCTTCTGAGCTCAACCACCATTAGTTCACGAACCTTCTTTCAATCTAAAATCTTCATCCCACATCTGAAACCAATTTGAAACACTTGTGAAGACTTTTACACAATTTCGAGAAGGCACTTTAATCTTTCAGATGATAAATCTACAAACCTTGCAGCTTGCCTGAGATTGTAGCCGATTCTCTTCCCAGAAACGAAATTCCTTTTTTGGTATGGCTTTTTGTGAGACCACAAAAGAGGCTCCAAACCAAGGAAAGGTGTGTTAGCCTCTTTGTGAGTCTATCAGATTTCTCATTACCCATTAGGTTTGTAAGAATATAGATTCTTTATCCTTCGGAGACACTCCTAGACTATAGAATCTAGAGCGTGTATCTCCGCCTGAAAGATAGTTGGGGCGTTACCAAGGAATTTGAATAACCGAAAATATGGTGCCATAACTCCCACTCCATTAATCTATCTTGAACCCATCTGAACTAGTAAGCCTTCTTCCAGCTCTGGTTAAACCGGATGCCGGTTTCATATAACCACTTGAAACGGAGTCTCAAAGTCTTAAGGATACTAATGGAATTTTTATCAGGATCCTTAGATGACCAACCAAATCACCAGGTTTTACGTTTTGTGTCTGTTGTAGTCTTAAGGCACCAGCTGCAGCCTCTTTAATAATGTAATATTGCAATCCAGGTAGACCTAACATCGACTCCTATTCCTAGACAACCCAGCCGTTGCACATTTTGCAACTTAGCACATGCCGTTGATTGTTGAATTTTTGACCACCACACTAATGAAGTAATGAAGTGACCATAAGCTTGATAATAGTTTGATATGATCAAAAGTCCATTTTCTGTTTCAAGCATCAAGTCTTCCTAAATGTATCTAAGTTTTAGATAACTTCATCATGCTTGCACGTAATGGTTATGATCAGGTCATCTGCATAAGTGGTAGATGGAGTAGTAATTCAATTTAAAAATGGACTAACATTTTTTTACAACGTGAGCAGATTTGCATACATTTTTGGATCAGTAAAAAAAGAAATATTATCAGTAAATAATATCAGTATAAATCACTAATATCTCAGATGAAAAAATGAAATATATTCTAAATATCGGCTTATTGTTTGTAACTCAGTGATTAAAGCGTTTGAATCGAACCAGGAGTTTATTGACATATTGGCTCAGATGAACTAGCCAATAAGATTTTGTAACCAAAACGTCAAACATTGATATGGAAAAGTACAGCCATAAAGCCATTATCCATTATCGTGACATTTTTTTTCTAAGAAATAAATTATGTTTCATAAATGCCTACCTTAATTGTTTGGGGCAAATGCAAGAAAATCATATTCCTTTTGTATATGAATGTATAAATTGTGTTAAGATAAAAACATAGTAAAATGATTTTATGCATTAAAACTAAATAAACAGTAAATTTGTATTATGATACGTCTCTGTGATATAAACAAACTTCGTCCGCCCCTTCTACATTCTATGTTGTTTATGTGGGTTACAAACAAACGCTGTTTTAAGAGATGTGTAGTTACTTATCTATTTTATTTTTTCATCTGAGACTAATATAAAGATTGAATAACAATTAACCTAGCTACGAATCTTGTAGGATGCGTAATTCACAAAGTTTTTCACTTTTTGCAAATAATTTGTTTTTTCTCTTGATGTTGATTTCTCGCAGCGGTAACAGTTACATATTATTATAAAGAATTGAACTTTATACAAAAAAGTTTTCTTAAAATTTTTCGACACATTTTGTCTTCAAAAGTTATCCACGGTTAAAGTTGAACACTCGGGTTTTTGGAAATCTTGTTTTTAATCATTTTAATCATGTTTTCTGCAGCCCATTCTTCAAGCTGGCGGTCACGGCACGTGCATAACTCAATGTCGTTCCGCTAAAATAACAACTTCCAAAACAATACCGATGCAAGTTGACGGAGAAGCTTGCAAATTGGGGCCCTCTATCATAACCATCAGTCATTTGAACAAAGCGCCCATGTTGGCTAAAAGAAAACACGGAAATCCAATACCGATACAAACTCCTTTGGACAACCTAAACGTTGGTATTTTCAAATTAACTATGTCCGATTATGAACAACACCATTACGATAAGGATCTACTAGCTCAAGCAGGTAAGCCCAATGATATTTTTATGATTAACATTTGAATATTCTTGTCTGCATAATTTTTTATTTCGGAGGTGTCTTAGATTTTTTTGATTAGGAAATATGCAGTTTAATCCTAAAACAAAAGGCTCAAATCCTATAGGCTTACTTGAAATTATCAGTTGTAATTTAACTAATGCAATGAAATGTATTGGAAATGGAAAAGATGCTCGAATGCAAGTTGAGTGCGCTTAGCGCTCGAGTGCTTCACTTGCATGAGAGCAGATTTGTTAAACATCATCGATTCATTTTCGTTGAGTTAATTTGTATAACAAAATTTCACACCTCTACTTTTTAACGAATAAGATGCCTTAATTTTTTCTAGTTATCATCGCAACTAAAAAAATTTACGGACATTTTTTCGTAGCGTTTCAATATTTAAGCGGGAATTGCTGAAAGCAAAGAAAACTATGAAACCTCAACGTAAAGACCATGAACAAATAAAAATACATTATATTTCTCTATGGTAGAGAATTTTCAACTAGTAATTATTAAGCTTTGTGAAACTCTCTTACCGAATACCACTCAAGCTAAAATGATTCTTGGAAATTTTCTTTTGGGCAAGAATATTTTTAAAAAATATTCAAAATATTCGTGCCCTCAAAAAAAATTCCGCAAATAAGCTCTTGTGAAAATTTTATTAACCAATCAAATCGTATAGTATCACTGTCAATTGCTGCACATTAAAAATTCAATCTCTAAGTTTAACAGTTTTCATGTTACTTTAATAAATTATAAACGTTTATAATTACGTCTGCATTTATTTTAAAGTACCTGATAATTTTGCATTAATGCAAATTATCGATAATTTTGCACTAATTGTCAAATTTGACAGGTGAAAAAAATTTTCAAGAAAATATTACACCTCTTCTGTTTAACCAAAAAGATGCCTTAATTTTGTCTAGTTACCATGGCAATTAATACAATTTCCTGAAATTTTTTTACAGCCATAGAAAAACCATAGAAAACTCTGATACCTTAAAGTAAAGATCTTAGACAAATAAAAATATATTATATTTCTCTGTGGTATAGACGTTTAAACTAGTAATTATTAAGCTTTGTGACAGATGTCAGATTGAACTAATCATTTTTTACCAAATTATGGTGTGAAATTTGCTTACCGAATCCAAGCTTAAATTATTCCAAGAAATTTTCTTTTGCGCACGAATAATTTAAGAAAATTATTCCCTCAAAATTTTCGTACCCTCAAAAAAATTTCCGGAAATAATCTAAGCTCTTGTGATATTATACTTAAGTGAAAACACCACTCGTACTACGGACTCGTGGTGTTTTTTTTAACCTAGTCAGTTTCGTTTAGAAGTAAAAGACAGATAAATTCGATCACGAGTGGTACGTGAATACACCAATAATTGTTTTGACAGATGTAAAAAGTTTTCTTTGCGATCGGTATTGGGTTATGTCTTTGAAAACACCGAACTGGAATGACCAATCAAAATTGAAAGACAGCTGGTATTTTCGCGATAACTCTACACTTGAAACGCTGAAAGATTACCCGTGCGTCTTTGTATGTAAGCATACGAATAGGATAGAGAAGACAACAGTTTATAATTTAATATTATCGTTTGATATTTGTAGAAAAGGACAGCACATAGAAAAGGTGTCGGTGATATGATCGTTGAATCGTGACGCACGGGTAATCTTTCAGCGATTCAAGTGTAGCTGCCTTTAGCTTGTGATTGTTCAGATTATGTAAAAATTTCGAAATATAGTCAACGGTAATATAACAAGACGTTGATAAATATTCGGCTATTTTTGTTATTTCTAAATTACGAGAATATTTTAATATCAATTTGATGAGACAATTTTAGGATTAATAATCTGACTCCATTCAAAATATTCCAAAAATTTAGAAATAACAAAAATAGCAACATTGTGTTATATTTAGGAATATTATTTTTCGCAAAGATTAAATTAACTTTATTAACAGAACTCGAACATCAGGAATACAACTAAAATAATAATGAAACTGACAGTAGTATTTGACATTTTTATGTGACATTTTGACGTGACTATTTCTCTTGGGAGATAGTCGCTGATATCAGAACACGTACTCTGTAACTCGATAGAGATAGGCATAGAAAAGAAATAGCAAAGAAAGAAAATTTCTTTCTATCAACAAACGCTACTCTCTATGACTTTTTCCTAAAACCTTCGGGCAAGTTCGTATATAGAGAAATGTGTACTAATGAACCTGAAAATATTTTGATTTTTAACCTATCTACCAGTAATTTTGACATCATAAATGTCAATATTGTCATTTTAAGCATATTGTCATTTTCTATTGAGTGAAATGGATTTGGTAATTGCGAATTTTATAGAAGAGGCAGAAGAAAAAGATTGGAGGGAAATGCAGATGATCGAAAGGAGACATCCACGACACACGACAAATGTCTTAGAACTTCCTGAGAGTTCAGACAATATTAGCTAGGTAGTTGTGGTAAAATCAAAATAAACATTAATAAACCCAAAGATAGGCTTTTATTGACAACAACATGATAAACTAAAAAACAATGCCAATTGCTGAGAGTTAATGACGGAACACAGATACCGCGTTAATGTATATCATCAATTAAGTATTGTTTATATAGAAAAACATTGTTGTTTACAAGCAAAACTAATAAAATACCTCTCATTTTTAATTAAAAATAAAACTTTTCCTAAAAACAATAACCTAACAATGCCTTATGATGTACCTAGGGCATAAACCTTACGGCTACAATATTTGTTTTGATGTTATGCGCAATGGAAACCACAAATCAGACCCTTTTAGCTGTTTCTATTTCTATCTTCCGAATATGCATACGAAAGTACTCGACAACTTCCGAATAGACATACAGAGTAACGTTACAAGAAATTTCTTTTCTATTTTGTTACAGAGTTCACACTCAGGCACTCAGGTCTAGTAAAATAGTCGCTGATAATTGACTCCGATTGGTCTAAATTTCAAAAAATGTGACATTTCATTGGTTAATATAAAAAAAGGGAAATAATCAATATAATTACATTTATGTTTCTCTTCCAGCAATAAATATAGGTAAAATAGAAGTTAATCCCATTTCGGACTTGGAACAAGTCAGAGCAATCATCAACAAAATGTTGGAAGAAAATAAACAGATGATGTCTTCTGATTGGTGCTTTATCGATTGTAAGTACAAGTCGTAAATTTCAACTAACATATACCAAACACAAAAGTCATCATTGATGGCCAATCTTGCCAATTAAACAATGTTTTACACACTTCACATTTAAGAAAACCCTCAATCTTAAAAGTAAATGGTGCTTACATTTACCAAAAAAAGTTGAAATATTGAAAATCAATAAAACCGTGTTGGAATAAAATCTTATATTTCTGTTTTTAATGACTTTTATTAACACGATGTTATATTAGCTTGGGCTGTAATTCGTACGTATGTTTTGGAATCTTTGAACTTAATTTTCACCGGATTTTAGGAGTTTGATTTATTTGAAACTTTGCATACGTATTTGCATATGTCCCATGACAATCCAATAATTTGATAACAGTTTTCCATTATCCTTACTAGGATCGCCAGGATTGATAAATTTTGATTTAAAATTTTTTTCATTTAAATAATTTACAATATAGAACTTCATTTCACAGGAAAAATGCAACAATGAAATGATTCGCAAGAAATAACTCATTTTATGAAAAATATTGATAGTTTATATAAACTAAAAAACAAGCTTTTATTACTAATCAAACTAAAATATAGAAAATAAAGATACTAAGTGGGTTAATAAAGTATACGAGGGGAGAATGAAAAGTTTGGGAATGTTTTTTTTTAATTTTAGGAAGCTTTAACTGAAATTTTAAAGTTCTCGGGACAGTAAAAGTGACAAAAGCATTCAGGGTGGGTTCAAAAGGATGTATACTAGGAAAATACAAAGTTTAATAATGTTTTTTTTTAGTTTTATAAAGGTTTAAGTAAAATTTTAAATAAAAATGATTAGATTGCGAAATTATTCTTAAGGAATACCACATGTGCACAAAAAAACTAATTAATAAACTAAAAATTAAAAAATAAATGATTGTATAAAAAACTATAACATTATGCATTTATCGCTAAGCGAACTAAAAAAAAAAGAAAATAATATTTCATTACAAAGAGTTTATATTACAGTAGTAGAAGGTCGAACAACCAATCATAATTAATCACCCGAAATAAATTATAATAAAAGTTATTGAAAGAATAATTCAATTCAGAGTAAAAATCGTGGGGTGCATTTTACTACATTTCATAACTCTTATTGATAGTTACCAATAGAATAACTCTAACATTTAATATGTTAGCATAACGCTTTTTACTTTGAATTGAATTAAGTATTCTTTATTTACTTTATTATAAATTTTTATGTGTTCACCTTTGTTATCTTTTAATTACCCCAATTCTTTTTTATTTGAAGCAGTGTTTTTCTACTTTACAGTGCCTCAAAATATTATACCCATCTGTTTATCTGTTTTATTTCCCAGCTGTATCTCTGATGAGTTACTAACTATTTTTTTCGTCTTGTTCTTAAGTCTGGGTTTCTTAATATTTGTTGAATATATAACTACTAGTTCTTCAACTGTACCGAACCTACCTTAATAACTATTTAGAATTCAAATTAATAGTGCCGTCTTCTCGTTAGTAGCTTTTCTATCTAATGGCTTCCTACTGATAATTTTAAGTTAGCTTGTGGCGACTTGCTTTTGTTATTATTCAGGCAACTGTCACCGAAGCTACAAAAATTAATATTGTATTAATATTAATCACTGTCAGATTTAAAGATTTGTTATATTATATAAAGTCGTATTTCTGGTTTTATTTGACGTCAGTAAATGGTCTTCAGGAGTAAAATCTAGGAGGTGGAAGCACATTGGCATAAAAGAGGACTGGTTTATCAAATATCCCCAAATTTCTTTAATCTAACCGAATGAAATAGTTCAATGGTTAAACATTCCATGGAATGTTGTATAATTTAGGTGGTTATAATTCATAAAATGAGAGATAGCAATATGGTCACAATATTTTTGCAAATGTAATCAACAAATACTTTAGATGATTCAATAACAATCACAAATCTCTTACCTTAAATGAAGAGCAGGCCACAGAACAAATTCCAGTCGACCACACCAAGGCGACACAGTCGACCAGAAATAGGTAATGTTTGAGCAAGGTAAAAAATATATAGTTCCGTCTCCTCTGACATTAGGTCTATGTTGTTTTCATGTTCATATACATCTATAAAAATACTGTCATGGTTGTCATTTTCTTTTCGATAGTAGCGACCATGTAGCGACTACTATAGTTACCAGGCATTTGGACATTCACAAATTCGTTCGTCTCCGCTTTAGCCTTTTCATTTATCTTGGTCCATCTGTATACCACACCTAGTTTTCTTAACTAATTGCTATATATTTTAATTTTTATTTTAACATAAAAAATTTTTTCTATTTCCAGTCTTACTTATTTTTCAGCGATAAAAGAAAGTCTAACAACTCATAGGAATCGAAAATATTCTAAAAAGTTTTCACATTGACGAAAACTTTATGCAGAATAACAGTAATTAAATCTTAAATGATTTTCTTGTTGAAGTAGAACTTTTGTTTTGTATTTTTAATTAACCATTTATATTTTCTGAGCCTGAGTTATAAACTTCGTTCGGATAACTTAAGGGAAAATTTGGTTAATTTGCGAAATTTAATGGGACAATTTCTTATACCAGAAGACTAGGCATTCAAATAAGAGACTAGAATAAAAACAAAATTTAATTTTCAATAAATATACCTTGCTTTTAATTAAATTTATTGTATTAATTCTTACTCTGTGGAAGGTCATCCTTTTAAGTACATTAAATAACAAAATTTTGAAGAAAACTTCCATGTTTAATTAAAAAACAAAAGATAACAGATAGCTACATCTAATGGCTATCCGTTACATTTGATAAATTAATTAATTAATTGATAAGAAACAAGAGAACAAATCACTATACCTGAGTAATATTTCCTAAATAAACTAAAGAAAAAATATTGCGAAAATATTTCAAAATTATTACAATTTCAAAAATAATATCTTTAGCATTAATACAATAATTTAATATGCAAATAATATTGGTCCTGAAATATTTGTGATAAACTCATTTAAAAAAAAATCAATTTATTCACCATATTATGTGTTGTCAGTTCAATACATAATGCTAATCTGCTTTTTAAAACATTATTTTTTATAAAATATTAGTACTCTAGGTAGCAACAGAAACATTGCTGAATAAACAGTATTCATGAAGTCAATAACACAATAGTTGCTCTCCTGTCCTCACCTATTTTTCCGCACATTATTTGGTAAAACTCTAAGTAGGTGTTATCACTTAATATCAAAGGTAGATAATCAATAAAGTCTTAATGAACAATGTTATTGCTTCAAAGACCTATTTTACATTTTTGTAATATTATTAAAAAGTTATTATCAACAACAATTCCAGTTTATTTAAAAATTATCCAGTTTTATTTTATAAGAGGTGCTCGAAATGTCTGCCATTTTCTCTTAGACATAAATCTACTCGTTCTTGAAATAATGCCGATACGTTTCTTAGCATCTGAGGTGTAATAGTTCTAAATGCTTATTTTATTCGCTCCTTCATATCTTTAGGTGTTGTAGGTGGCGTTCAATAAACAAGATTCTTAACATAACCCCACTTAAAAAAATCAGTCTGTATTTGGCCATATTTTTGGACAGTTTAGACCGTTTAGAATCTATTGGTTGTCATTGGTTGTCTTACGGCAAGGGGAACGTTTTCAAGTAAAAGAGGAAGATAAGTAGTAAAAAAATCTAGATACATCAGGCCATTTAATAAGTTGCCTTCGAAAAAATGTGGCCCAATCACATGTTCCCCAATTATACCTCCCAAAACGTTTACACTCCATCGATCTTGACTGTGTGTTTCTCTGATACTGTGGGGATTTTCATTGGCATAATAATGGAAATTGTGCCTGTTAACCAATCTATTCTTATGGAATGAAGCTTCATCAGAAAATAACACTGTTTTGAAAAATCCCGATGCATTTTTACGGATAATAATGATGATATTTTAATATTCGTCCAACAGCCGTTGCAACAACTACTCTTTTTACCTGGAACGCGTCGCTCAGGATATCGTGGGCTATAAATTATTTTTGCCAATACACACTTTCTGTTGGATTCTCCCAAAACAAAAATCATGTCAATTTCATTTGTATAGTAAATTTCATTGTTACCTAGCGCACAAAAATTAAAAAACACAATAAACTAGCAAAAATGAATCTGAACTGTTACTATAGAAACAATAAACATTCTGGCATTTCAGCCTGTAGTGACTTCATTTTCGTTATGAGTTTTTATCTTTTATTTGATTTCTGTCATTCATTAAATGTCAATTTTGATGGATCAGAAATATTGCAATAATATTTAAGTGTATTGACGTGTGACGTGGCCATGGATTCGATTCTGCTTGAAGACGAGCTAGATGAAGATTTAGAAGAAGATTTCGAATACTATGATCACGATAATGAACTGAACTCATATCATATAACACTGAGTACCGACTAAAAAAAATTTCTTTTCTTTTATCATAACTTTAAAAATGTTGTCGAAAGTTTGACGCGTGGCGTCGGGTGTTAACTAGAATCACACTGAGCTGATTCGTCGGGTGGCGTGTTCCCCCCCTCTGCCGGCAACACGCTGTTCCAAATCGATTGGATGTTGTGGCGTGTCGTCACGTAGCGTGTTATCTATGTGTTTCTCACTATAATAAATACAGTTTACAGAAGCAAACATGAACCCTGGGTGGGCGTGTCCTTGTCGCTGTAGTTGTATTTTCATCTCACTTATGCAGCCACTAAAATTGATATTATCGTTAACATTGGCTCGTGATTGGCTGATTGTGATAACCTTGAAATTAGTTGGCATGGTCCGCGGACCATGTTTGCTTCTGTCGACTGTATATGGAATTAAGGTCGAAACATACTATTAAAACGTGACGCTACGCAACGCCATCCGACGCGTGTCAGTACGTGTCAGGGTCGAAACATACTATTAAAACGCAACGCGATGTGTTGTGTCGACACCCGACGCTCGTCGTGCATATAGACAACACGCCACGCTATGCTACAACACGTATCGTGTAGTGTAGTCTCTCACGGCAGACTTAAGTGTATTGACGTGTGACGTGGCCATGGATTCGATTCTGCTTGAAGACGAGCTAGATGAAGATTTAGAAGAAGATTTCGAATACTATGATCACTATTATGAACTGAACTCATATATAACACTGAGTACCGACTAACAAAAAATTTCTTTTCTTTTATCATAACCTTAAAAATGTTGTCGAAAATTTGACGCGTGGCGTCGGGTGTTAACTAGAAACACACTGCGCTGATTCGACGGGTGGCGTGTTCCCCCCCTCTGCCGGCAACACGCTGATCCAAAAGGTCGAAACATACTACCAAAACGTGACGCTACGCAACGCCACCCGACGCGTGTCAGTACGTGTAATTCCATATATTTATCATAGTGAGAAACACATAGACAACACGCTACGTAATGACACGCCACAACATCCAATCGATTTGGATCAGCGTGTTGCCGGCAGAGGGGGGAAACACGCCACCCGACGAATCAGCGCAGTGTGTTTCTAGTTAACACCCGACGCCACGCGTCAAACTTTCGACAACATTTTTAAGGTTATGATAAAAGACAAGAAATTTTTTGTTAGTCGGTACTCAGTGTTATATGATATGAGTTCAGTTCATTATCGTGATCATAGTATTCGAAATCTTCTTTTAAATCTTCATCTAGCTCGTCTTCAAGCAGAATCGAATCCATGGCCACGTCACACGTCAATACACTTAAGTCTTTCGTGAGAGACTACACTACACGATACGTGTTGTAGCATCGCGTGGCGTGTTGTCTATATGCACGGCGAGCGTCGGGTGTCGACACAACACATCGCGTTGCGTTTTAATAGTATGTTTCGACCTAAATCGATTGGATGTTGTGGCGTGTCGTCACGTAGCGTGTTGTCTATGTGTTTCTCACTATAATAAATATATGGAATTACACGTACTGACACGCGTCGGGTGGCGTTGCGTAGCGTCCCGTTTTGGTAGTATGTTTCGACCTTCAATTCCATATATTTATTATAGTGAGAAACACATAGACAACACGCTACGTGACCACACGCCACAACATCCAATCGATTTGGATCAGCGTGTTGCCGGTAGAGGAGGGGAACACGCCACCCGACGAATCAGCGCAGTGTGTTTCTAGTTAACACCCGACGCCACGCGTCATTCTTTCAAAAACATTTTTGAGGTTATGATAAAAGAAAAGAAATTTTTTGTTAGACGGTACTCAGTGTTATATGATATGAGTTCAGTTCATTATCGTGATCACATTATTCGAAATCTTCTTCTAAATCTTCATCTAGCTCGTCTTCAAGCAGAATCGAATCCATGGCCACGTCACACGTCAATACACTTAAGTCTTCCGTGAGAGACTACACTACACGATACGTGTTTTAGCATCGCGTGGCGTGTTGTCTATATGCACGGCGAGCGTCGGGTGTCGACACAATACATCGCGTTGCGTTTTGATAGTATGTTTCGACCTTTATGGCCTTGTTGGAGAAGTGAAGTAGAACACAGAACCAACCGGCCTCAGTTTGTTTGAACACGTCAGCCAAGTTTTTAGGGATCACGTCTGGTAAATTTTGTTTAGAGATGTTGGGTTCCCCGGAAGACGGTTGCCAGGAGAAATATATTTATATAATATAATGAATTATACTTTTTGAAAATAAAATTTTTATATTATATCTTTACGAAAATAAACGTTAATTTTGGTCTGCAGAAGCTTAAGTTATAAAATTATTTTACATTTGATGTTTCGGCATTTAATTGAAACAGCTCCACATTTTTGGTGACCCCGACGGAAGCTGAGCATCATTTCATCCATTCGTAAATCTGTTAGAAGACTGTGTAAAGAGAAGAGCAGAACGTGCCACGTCTAAAATCATCTAAAGATTGCCGATTATTCGAGGTGTTTTCTCTGTGCTTGTAGAGCACCACCCTGTAAATTATTTTTGGGTAAGCAATTTTTTCTGATTTGTCATTTTTGTAATTTTTTGGGTGACAGATTTTTCAAACTTGATAAAATGAACGAAAATACGAATATTGATGATATTAAACACGTGAGGTTGACTCCTTTTCATAATACTAACCCAGATTTATGGTTTCTACAGACAGAAGTCAATTTTTCATTAATAAAATTAATTCTGACAAAAGCAAATTCCACTTGGTTTTATCAAATTTACCAATAGATATTTTTAGCAATATTACCGATCTAGCTAATGAGTCGCTTTACGTTACGTTAGACTCTTATTTTACGTTATACTAAAGTATATCGTAAAATTTGTAAACATAGCTTAAAAATCAAGGTTACAGATGACATATGATATGTCACTAGTGCAAGTTTAAAAAAGACTGCTAAAAATAATTAACAAAAGTATTAAAAATTATTCCTTCTATTTACTGCTTTACAGAAAGCAGTTGAAGAAAGAAATAAAAGACTTTATTCTACAATTAAATTTATAATCAGTGCAGACCAATAGTATTATAGTTTCTTGTTTTGTTTTAAAAAACAAGATATTATTGAAGTCGATAAAGTTTTGCAAATACCAAACAGGATTGAAACTAATGATAAACATGCATGATACAAAATTTACAATGTAAATTTTTTGTACCATGGAAGTAGTAAAGTATAAGCATTAAAATCTGATTGGTTAACGTTATTTTCTAAAATAGCGTATAAATAAGATATATACGGTATAATTTTTGTTACATTTTTACGTTATACATTATAATGACAATTTTTATAACGTAAAATACCTTACCGCAAACTCTCTATTAATATGTATGATACCTTAAAGAAAACTATTATTGAGAGGTTGAGCTTAAGCAATGAAAAACGTCTAGAAAAATTAATTTCTAACTCAGAAATTGCCGATAGAAAGCCTTCAGACTTCTATCGAGAACTTGAAAGGTTAGCGGGAGATAATCAAATTATTAACCAAGACTTGTTGTTGAGGCTTTGCAAGAGACGTCTTCCAAAATATGTTATGATTGCTATCACTGTTTCTGGTAAGAGTCACAAAAAATAAATTTTAGAACTAGCGGACAATATTTGGGAAAGTTCACAAACCTCTAATAACGGTAATATTTATGGTATCAATTTGAATGAAGGTAGTTCATCTTTTAATAAAATTTTTTCAGAATTTACTGACAATTTTCAGAAAATGTTTGACAAAATGTTTGATAAGCAAAATAAATTAGAGGCAGAAATTAATTTGTTAAAAAATGAGGGTTTACATAGAAATCACGAAGAAACTCGATGTAATTCTTGTAGAACTAGGTCCAAAAGTAGAGATAGATTAAATAATCGAACACCAAATAGACCTTTGTGTAATGATGATTATAAACTTGGTAAGAAAGCAAAGAAATGTGCTGGGCCTTCTTGTCTCATGTATGAGTATTTTAACGTTGATGGATCAAAAAACGAGTAAATTTTTCAACAGTAAATAATTTAGGTGAAGATGTTTCAAAAAGTTTGTTTATTTATAATAATTTGGAATATCTTTGTGATTCCGGAGCTGATATAAGTTGTGTTCCTTATAAACTTTTCTGTGGAGCGAAAAAAGACGATGTAGTTCTTACATCTGCTTCCGGAGATCATATTTCAACATAAGGGAAAAAACTGATCAAAGTTGATTTGGGTTTAAGAAGATTTTTTCCTTTTACTTTTATGATTGCTGATGTTTCCCGTCCTATTATTGGCGCGGATTTTCTTTTTCGTGATGGTATTTTGATTGACATTAAAAATAAATGCCTAATTGATAATGAAACTTCAGTTAAATCTATTGGTCGTATTATAGAAACTATAGATATTTCACCTAGATTATTCGCTGTTGAAAACAAATATACCGAACTTTTTAAAAAATATTCCCAAATTTTTTCATCTTCTGATTTCTTTAAGCCTGTGGTGCACAATGTTAAGCATTATATTGTTACTGAAGGTCATCTTTCTTATAACAAACCCCGTCGTTTAGATTCTGCAAGATTGAAAATTGCAAAAAAAAAGAGTTTGACAATATGATTGAGTTAGGAATTTGTCGACCCTCCTCGTCCCCAGTTACATCACCATTGCATATGGTTCCAAAGAAGGATTGCGACGACTGGAGACCTTGTGGAGACTACCGGCAACTTAATTCAATTACAATTCCTGATAGATATCCTTTAACTCTTCTTTCAGACGTTAATAACAAAATGCAGAATTGTAAGATTTTCTCGAAAGTTGATCTTGTTAGGGCTTATCACCAAATTCCAGTTACTGAAGAAAATGTTTTTAAAACTGCAATTACAACACCTTTTGGTAGTTTCGAGTTTACCAGGATGCCTTTTGGTTTAAGAATTGCAGGTCAAACTTTCCAAAGGTTTATCAACGAGGTTACTAGAGAGTTAGATTTTATTTTTGTCTACCTTGATGACGTGGTCATTTTTAGTGAAAATGAAAAAATGCATTTACATCATTTAGACGAATTATTTAAAAGGTTTAATTCATATGGCGTAAATGTCAAACATTCAAAATGTATTTTTGGAGTTGAAAAGATAACTTTTCTTGGTTACACCATTTCTTCAGAAGGTATTTTGCCGTCTGAAGAGAAAGTTAAAGATATTATTAATTTTGCTAGACCCAGCACAATAAAGAAATTACAAAGGTTTATTGGTATGGTCAATTTTTACCATAAATTTATACGTAATTTTGCTGAAACATTAAGCCCTTTACATGATTTTGTAGCTTATTTGGACAGAAATAAGATGAAATCTTTTGATTCATGGCCGGAAGCTTGTGATCGGAGTTTCAATGAGGCGAAAGATCTTTTAGTTAAAGCATCTCTTTTATCGCATCCTTCGGAAGGAGCGAAGTTGTCTTTAACAACAGATGCTTCAAGCATTGCAATAGGTAGTGTCTTAGAGCAGACTGTCGATGATGTGACAAAGCCGATAGCTTTTTACTCTAAAAAATTAACTAAATCTCAATTAAAATATTCGGTTTTAGATAAGGAATTATTTGCAATTTACGTTTCCATCCGTCATTTTAGACATTATTTAGAACATAACCCAAATTTTGCAGTATTTACTGATCATCGTCCGATTGAGAAGGCTATTTTTTCAAAATCCGAGAAAAGTCCTAGACAGTTTAGGTATATAGAGTACATTTTGCAGTTCACAAGCAACATTAAGTATGTAGGGAGTAAGAACGTAGTTGTAGCAGATTTTTTAAGTAGATTAGAAGTGGATACCGTACAGCAAAATCCCGTTTATAATAGCAATGATATCAATTCAGAATTATTTAATATTTCTGATATTGATTTACAGTTAGGTTTAGATTTAGAAGAGCTCGCGAATGCTCAAGCAACGGACAATGAGTTAAATTCATTACTTTGCCAAGCGAATGGAAATAATAAAAGTAAGAGAGCAGTTTTAGGTAAAATAGCAACTAATATTCCAAACGTGAGCATTTGGTGTGAATTTTCCCATAAAGGAAAACGACCTTATATACCTAAAGATTTACGCTAGCACATCTTTAAAAAGATGCATGGTTTATCTCATCCGGGTATAAGAGCTTCGCAAAAATTGATTAATTCTCGTTTCTTTTGGCCAAGAATGAATAAAGAGATTTGTCTTTGGGCCAGAACTTGTTTTAATTGTCAGAAAAGTAAGGTTTCTAGACATACTAAGTCTAAAGTTGGAAATTTTGAAATCCCTAGAGGACGATTTCTTAATATTCATATCGATATCGTAGGTCCGTTAAAAGTTTCGGGTAATTTATTCTAACTGTTATTGATCGCTGTACAAGATGGGTAGAGGCATATCCAATGAAAAGTTTTACAGCTGATGATGTTATTAAGGTTTTAATAAATCAATTTATTTCTAGATTTGGGGTGCCTTTTTCGATCACTCATGATCAGGGTAGGCAATTTGAATCCCATATTTTTAAAGTTTTTAGCAGTAGATTAGGAATTAAGAGTGTTAGAACAACTCCGTATCATCCAGAAGCTAACGGAATAATTGAAAGATTTCATCGTACTCTTAAGTCAGCAATATTGGCTAGAAATAACAGAAATTGGAAAGATGAACTTCCTTTAATCTTATTAGGTATAAGAGCGGCAGTAAAAGAGGATCTTAAATGTTCTTCAGCGGAATTAGTGTATGGACAACCTTTAAGACTTCCTGGTGAATTCTTTTTAGATTCTTGTGGGGATGTGGACTCATATCCTATCCTTTGTAGATTACGTAAAACATTTGGGAATTTGAAAGTTTCTCAGGTTGTCCGTCACGGTTCAGCTAAGACTTTTGTTTCTCCAGAGCTTGAGAAAGGGGAATTTGTTTTTGTTAAAGTTCCCGGTATTAAACCTTCTTTAACGCCTCCTTATGAGGGCCTCTTTAAAGTAGTTAAAAGAAGTGATAAACTTTTTACTATCTTAAAGGAGAATAAAGAAGTTATTATAAATATTGATAAAGTTAAACCTGCCTTTTTGTTAGTAGATGATATGGAGCATAAATCCGTAGATGTTTCAAAGAAAGTTTCATTTATATTAAATTATCTTTTATTTTTATTATCTTTTATTTGATTTCTGTCATTCATTAAATGTCAATTTTGATGGATCAGAAATATTGCAATAATATGCCTGAATTCTTATGGCCTTGGCGGAGAAGTGAAGTAGAACACAGAACCAACCGGCCTCAGTTTGTTTGAACACGTCAGCCAAGTTTTTAGGGATCACGTCTGGTATATTTTGTTTAGAGATGTTGGGTTCCCCGGAAGACGGTTGCCAGGAGAAATATATTTATATAATATAATGAATTATACTTTTTGAAAATAAATTTTTTATATTATATCTTTACGAAAATAAACGTTAATTTTGGTCTGCAGAAGCTTAAGTTATAAAATTATTTTACATTTAATGTTTCGGCATTTAATTGAAACAGCTCCACACAGCCTACTTGGAGTTTTACCAAAAAATGTGTTTGTTTCAAATAACTTTTAAACGACGGAAAATAGGTGAGGACAGCAATGTTGAAGGAAATAAAATCCAGGGTCCAATGGTGAATATTTATACATGGTGTCCCATTTGAAAAACCTAGAAAAACTTCAATTAAAGTTTTTGGAATGTAAAATTTATTTAAGACCTTTCAGAACAAAATAAAAATTTTAAACGTAGTGTAAAAAAATGTTCAGTCCTTTGTCTTTGTATATTGTTAATTTGAAAGCTTTATCACCAAATCCCATAAAGTTGCGATTTTTTAAAAAGGGATGTGCAAATTCAAATTTTTTGGGAAAAAGGTAGTTTTTTCCGAGATGGCTGAAAGTTTTACAAAAAAAGTTTGGGAGTGTATAGTACCAACCTCACAGTAATGAGTAAACATAGAGTATGCATATTCCCTACTACTTGTCGTCGAGACAGATTTGTTTACTAGCAGAGCATTGCCAGACTAAGTACAAAGTAAGTAAGTACAAAGGAGGAAACAAAAACGTAATAGTATAATTTACAACAATTTTATTTTACTTTTAAGAGTAGATTTTTAGTCAGAGAAAATAATACTAATAAAAAAGCTCTGCACCAAAATTGTATCAAATACTCACACCGAAAATTTGGCATCAGTGCCTTTGTTTGTTATTGTCTAGAGGTGAATAGCGCTTTGTTCGATTTTTCATGACTTTTTGTGTATTGAAGTGAACTTTATAAAGTGTAATTGATTGTGGTAACCTTTACTTTGTGGAAGTCCATCTTACTAAGAACAATAAATAACTGAAGTTTAGTTCAACCGTTCAGTTATTTATTGTTCTTTATAAAGTGTTTTTATTTATTTTCAATATTGAAAATGGTGAAAACCCGAAAAGCGTGTATAATTTGTGGTACTTCGCAAAATGATAATCTAACCTATCACCGGTAAGTTATTCACTTCATTGGCGTAGAATAAGCAATTTTAATTAAAATTTATTACAAATAAGAACATCAAATTAATAATGAAATACATAAATTCTTTTAGATTTCCTTCCGATAAAAATATGTTAGAAGTATGGTGCCATACTTAAGTATAGATATAAATTCCTTACCACTATATGCGTATTTGTGTTCCTTGCATTTTAAAAATGAAGATATTATAAAAGGAACTAGAAAACATTTTTATTGAAATATGCAGGTCCCAATAGATGGACGACTGGGTTAGTTGATATTTCGTGTACACAAATTTGAATAATTTTTTTATTATCTCTTTGAATATTTAGTTGAATTAATGAAAGTTTGACTAATATATATATTTATATATATATATATATATATATATATATATATATATATATATATATATATATATATATATATATATATATATATATATATATATATATATATATATATATATATATATTATAATGATTTTCAATTTGGGTATACTGATTTAGATTTATTTTAGTCTTTATTTTTTTAATATCCCACGTTGGTATTGTCAATTTATAATGTTTTAAATTTTGTCTATACTGATTTAAATTTGGCTATAGTTTATTTTACCTAACAGCTAAAGAAGTTTATTATTTAGATATGTTTTTATTTGTTTGATTATGATAATCAAAATTTTTGTTTGTTTTATTGGTTTTTTCAAATATTTTAATTGAATTTGATGATTTAATATTATTTAATTTTATATACAGTTTACTTTTTCTTTTTTCTTTTAAGTTTGGGCGCCTTGTCAGAAGTTCAAACTAGCTCAGTTTACTTAATTTTAAAGTTGAAATTTAAAGTCTGACTCTCATCTTGGGTAGGATTCAAATTAAATATTGTTTAATAACTAATACACAATAAATTTAATGTCAAGTACTTCAAAAAAAATTATTAATTGGTTTTCACACGTTCAGTACAAATAAATAACAAATATTCGGATATGAAAAAATGGAGATGATATACAAAATATTAATTTACAATTGCAAATAATTAAAAACAAAATTACAAATCCTTAATTATCGGACGTACCTTGTATAACAGAGTTTTTCAAATATTGTCCTTGTCATGCGCAACGTAACAAAACTGAGATCGGCTTCTGCTTCGTTTACTCCCGCAAATGGAACAGCGTATTCAAATTTACAAGATGGCTACTATGGTTCCGTTTTGGAAACGTCTCTCGAATTTAATCTTTAAAATTCTATGGAATCTGCACTTGCTTTATGCAGTTTATTACTTTGGTAAGTAATTTAATAATAGCTGATTACTTTTCTGTATGTATTTTTAATATTACATGTATTACTTTAATATAAACAGCTTTTAATTAATTAAAAAATTTCTTCCAGTTGATAATCAATTAATACATACGATGTTAATTGCTCTGCGACCAGGAACATAAGAGAGTGAATAGATGTTAACTGCTCTACTACCAAAAACATAAGAGAGATTAATCATGGATTCTCCGGCCTTTTATAGCTTCTTGGAAAAAAACAAAAAAATGACGTCATCGGATTTCAACTGTTCGAATTTCAGAACAAAATAACCTACATTTCCGAAAATCCAGGTAATAAATTCACAATTCTGATAATACCTTTGATAACGTACAGATAGATCTCATCCTTATATTTGCTTAAATTCTGTTTGTATAATTTTCTAAGTACTTTTTCCTAGGAAATTTTAGATTCAAAATACACAACTTCCTTGAGCTGTCAACTTATTTTAGACTTTCAAATTTTTTTGAATTAACACTAGCTATTATATTTAAAATTACTCTAAATCCACTTAACTAGTACTATTTTAACTGATAACTTACTATTTTAACCCTAACAACTACAATTTAAACTTTTAAAAGATTTTGTTATTTGTATTACTTATACCTTATATAAGCTGATATTTTCTGTGTTATCAAAGGTTAACATTTTAAAATTTATATAAAAAAATTCCTCAATTATCCTACATACTTTTTGTTACATAAATTGTCATTTGTTAATGTTTATAAACTAAGTTTTTCAATATCTATTTCACTATGTATTCTTAAAATGTTCAATCAAAAGTTTAAGTAATTATGTTCAACACTGTCGATATGGGAATTAGTTTAATGTATTTCACCACACCTGCTACATGTTTATAATTAATCTTGTGTCTTTTTTAGGTACTCACAATCTATTGGTATATTTGTTTGTACAATATCGAAGACTTTGATTTTGTAAGTACTTCCTTTTTACAATATTAATTTAAATATTTTACTAACTAAAATTACATGTTGATTTCTTAAACATGTGGAAACCATTAACACTTTTTGATTTTTATTTTCTTTTTATTGTTTCAGATTAAACTGAGAATTTTGAAAAAGAACTAGGTGAAAAGTGAATTGTTATAATGAAAATGCATTCATTATGGATTGGAAAATTTTGATTGTGATACAATAATTGAATATGGATCCTATACAAGATAAGATGTCAAATACACTCTTTATTTATTTGAATGTTTGTAATTGAAGAGTAAATATTGAAAATTTAAGATGTACTAAAGAAAAAGTAATTGCAGATTCAATTAAACTTATTAAGATATCCCTTTTTTGTAAATTATTGTGGTAAGTAACTTTAATTCTATTTTGTTCATTTACTAATGTGTATTGTTTATTTTTACATGTTGACTTTCCAATATGACTAACTACCCTATATTGGCTTTTATCTTATAATGTTTGTTTATTATTATCAGATATGTAAGTTATACTACTTTGTTTTAGTGTAACTGTAGAGATACTGTTTGTTTATACAAATTCATACTAATTATATTATTTTTAGGTCAGAAGATTCATCTCATTTTCTAACAAGATGTATCTACTAAGTCCAAATGAAAACCTGTTGTGACCAGAGAATATTGTTTATTTTGTGGCTTTTACTGTGATATTATGACCAAATTTATGATATAATCAAGTTTATACTGTACTCAAGACAATACTTCTTTTTGGGTAATTACATGGTTTAAGAAGAAAAGTGTATTTCATTATGCATATCCTTTTTTTTTTTATTAATCCATTAGTGTAATGGCTATGATGGATGCTTAAAAGGTAAGTTTTGTTTTTATTAGTAATAATGATCCATTACAATATATATATATATATTACGGTGATACTTTAACCAATTACACGCCACTGTACGCCTGTGTTTACCTACACCTCTAGATGTTAATTTTATTTTCCATCTTTCTAAATTATAGGTTCATTGCTATTGACTACAAAGTGTATGCTATTGTGTTGTTGTGGCACCTCTATGTTTACTTATTACTCTGAGGTACTAACTATTTCGAATTTAAAAATGTGGAAAAATGTATGGCATTCCATTTAAAAAAAATCAGTCAATTGCCTAGTTTACTAATGGACCACCCTGTAAACATGAATATAATTTTTAAATTATAAATATAAAATTTAATTACCCTTTACATATACCTACCTTATAAATAAATATGTAAGTTATACAAAATAAGAGTTATAGAACTACATTTATGCACGTGTGATGCACAACTGTTTTTCGCCAAATTTTAATAGCTAAAAAAATTTAAATTGTTCTGGTCATGCCCTGGGCACTCTCCTCAAATGACAGGTCCACGTTTAGTAGTTAATGCTCAGGTCACGGAAGTCGCCACTATCGAAAATAAAAACACAATCAACAGGAAATCCGTTAATGACATATCAATTCTGAATTTATATGTTGTCAATAATATTGTTTGACAGTTAGTATTGTATTTTCTCGTTAGTAGATATATTTTCCAGCTAGAGTTTTTGTACTTGTGTGATAGATAGTATTGTATTTTCTTAGTAATTATTGTATTTTCTCGTTAATAGTTATATTTTCTCGTTAGTATTTATATTTTCCAGTTAGAGTTTTTGCAGTTATTTATTAAACTATGGTTTTTGTGTGTTCTGTTACGGGTTGCCTTTATAATAATAACTTTAAAAAAGTGCATTGTTTACCAAAGGATCCACAGGTAAGAATTTGATTTTTAAAGCTTCAGCGTATACCTATTTATTAGTATATGATGCATATTCTATTATTTCTATGTTACATTATATTTGTAGATTCTAAAAAAATGGTGTGATGCTTTAAATAGACCAGATTTGGTTAATGTAACTGGAAATTACCGTTATTAATTTAAAATCTGTATTGACCGCTTTACAAAAGACTGCTTTTTCTCACAGAATAGAAATATTACCGATTTATAGTTAGATGCTGTGCCTACTCTAAAACTTCCAGGTAAGAGAATGATTTTAAAATGTTGATTGTGAATTAAAGCAAAAATTTTTTAAATAACCAGAGCCTACAAATAGGGAAGTTGAAATACCTTACTAATATATGTTAATGTACAATTTTATTCTCAATTTCTAATTATGAGTTTTATATTGACAACTCAGTTTTATAATATTTAATATTTCTTTTTCAGAAACCAGCATCTCTCATTGTTCTGATGATCCTCTAACAACAGAAGCTACTCCTAGGACACCAGAATGCAATAGATCCATTTAAAAATAATTGGGGAAACATGATAAATAAATTTGACTCCTAATTGTAATAAAATTATTTTGCAAAAATAAAGAATTATTACTTATTTTATTTTTATTTTTATAAGTCATACCAAATTGTTAACAATATTAAAATACTTTAAAAATATTTTGAAAAATATATTTATTATATTTATCAGAATATTTTAAAAATATTTTAATATAAATATTTTAAATTAATCAATAAAATAAAAATACAATTATATAGTTAGTGCTCAGGTCACGAGCGGCGCTGTAAACACGTTTTTAAAAAACCGTTAGAGTCGGCTATCTATATACTTCTTTCTAATCTATGGTTCTGGTTGAGAATTGAACCCGAGCCGTCCGCGTGAGAGGCAAGTACGCATACCATTGCGCTAGCAGGCGTTCTGTTAAACGTTGCTCGGATTGTAGAATTTATACTATTATGTATTGTTAAATTTAATATACTCATCTGATCTTTTATCCAGGTAATCATTAATATAAGTTATCTTCAAAAATTTTAATATTTGTTTTGTCACACGCGATCAGTATACTATTCAAATTACTTAAAAAAATTGTTAATCAAAGGTTTGACAGATTGGTACTTATAATTTACAAATGTCAAATCTAAGGCACACTTTTTAGAGGCTAGAAAAAAATCGTGGCATTATGAATTTTCTGCCCTTGGGTTGATAGACAATACTTTCCGCCCTATTTTTGGTGTTCATGTGATTACTTTTCCGGTAAGGTAGGCCAAAAAAGCTTTTCACGTGATTAAACAAATCGTGCACATATGATTTATTTTTTTGAAGGGGATGACTCAGCTCACTGGGATAGGTTATCACTTGGTTTTGAAACTCGTATTTATGCTGATAATTATTGTTTCTTTATTCTTGCCTCTGCATAAATGAAAACTAGGTTTTTTCGATAACATCCGCAGTAACAATGTCAACTTTTTGTTCCAGCTTGTACAGCCGAACGATTTTTCCGTATCGACAAAGCTCAAGAAAGTCTGCATTATATATTTGACATTTGTAGCGAAAACCTATACATACTTGAATGCGGTGATGAAACCGTACCGCCTACACCAGAAGACGAAACCGCTAATCCATCACCAACGTCTAACTATCAAGCTTCTTATAACATTCCAGAAATGCGGATAAGGTAGGTCACAGAAAATATGTGTAGTACCCATAAACTTGAGAAAATTAAACAGCATTAGTAATAATAATATCTAGTTTATTGGCCTAAAACAGCGGTCGCCAAAGCGCAATGGAAAACATTGATGTTTAGTCCTATGTTTTTATAATCTTTTTAAATATGCCGTATCACCCTGTCTCACTCCTTCAATGGGAAAGTCTTCAGTATATTCATGCAGTCTTACACAAGCTTTGGCTCTTTCATACACATTCTTAATTAGGTATGTTAATATACCTCTACGACATTATCTTAATGCATAAAGCATTTCCTGGTGGTTGGCCATGTCAATGAAGATAAGGAACAAAGTTTTGTTCGATTAGTTTTAACGACTTTCTGTCAAAGGTTGATCGGAATCCTTTTTGCTCGCGTGGTTGATAGAAGTTTAATTTCTTGGTGATTATCTTGCTAAGTTAAATTTATTGTACTAACCCTTACTTTTTGGAAGTCCATCTTACTAAGAATAATAAAAACTCTTCGTTTTAACTCAACTTCCAAATTTAATGACATGTCAATCTGACTATGCTAGTTTTTAGCGAAACAGCTGTAATTGTGATTTTAAACTTAATTTTTCAATTAAACGTGGAAGTTGAGTTAAAACGAAGAATTTTTTAATATTTATTATTTTTATTATTATTGTTAGTGATTCTCTTGCTAATGATTCGCATGAATAGTTTGTTTAAATAGAGCAGTTTAATGGGACATTAATTTTTTAGGTCTGTTATATCTTCCCATTGTGCATGATTGTTATTACAGCTCTATCCCCTGCTATGGTCTTGTTCCGCTTGTTATTCATCCGATTATTGGTTCTTTATTGTTGACATATTTATGTTTCCTATTATGTTTTTTTATCTATTTCTGTAGAGCTCCTGAAAAAAGACCTGACAACGATCAGAATCTTGTTTTTATTTGTTGTTATTTTACCGTCTTACTTTCTTAGCTTAGTCATTTTCTATCTAACTTACGCAAACTTTTGGATTGACTTTTGTCCGTCAAGTAATTGAAATTGACTCTATTTAAAGGTTTGGTCAGCATATCTGAAATCATATCTTCTGTTTTTGGGCATAAGCACCAAATTCCAGATGTTATTTTTCTTCATTGATTCAATTTCTTCTTCCCTTCACTGTTTCCACAAATTATTGTTTATTCTATCATGGATGTCCTTTTTAGTTTTGGGTTCCTGTAATTCTGTAAATTTTTCTGTTGCAATGTAACGATCTGGTGGCACTCCTTTGTTTATTCTTCCTGAACACCTATGTTCTGATTGAATTTCATCCTCAGTTTCATTGTTACTTGTACAAGGTTCAAAACAAGAGTCACTATTCATTAGTTCTTTTGTACTTGATTTAACCACAACATTTTCTTGTTCTCCATTATCTATATTACCCTTATCTTTTTCAAATAAATTGTGTGTCTCCTTGTTTAACGCTTGTATTTTCTTTGTGAATATTTCCTTCTTTAGAAAAACTACATATCGACCAATTTTTATCCGATTGGTGTTTGTATCTAAGCTTTCGATTCCTCTTAATACCCCATATAATATATTAATTTTTCAGCTTTTCCAGTAAGTTTATCACCACGCTGTTCCTTTTGTACAGATTAGATTGTCTTAAGTCGTATAAACCTTTGCACTTCGACCTATGAAGTTTTTTTGTGCCTACCTTAATCTACTTGAACTCTAGAATGCCAATACTTTTAGGGAAGTTAAGCAGCTTTTTAGAGGGCAAATTCCTAATTTCATAAGGAGTCAGATCAACTCCTTCTAGGAACAATGCTACTCATTCGCTTAGTATATATTCCGCAGTCTCTTTAGCGTTTTCGCAGAAACGACAGTTTTCAATTTCCGATTTGCCCATTATTTTGAGGTGATACCTCAAAGGGCAGTGTCCAGTGAGAAGACCTACAGTCAATTTTATATTTTTTTGTTCATTGCAAGAAGGCATTTTGCTTTTTCAGGTGATATGTCCACAAACCTTTTAGCTTGCCTCAGTCCTGACGCATTCCTCCAGTGAGATCGTAATCGATCCCAGGAACGGAGAGTTCCTTTTTGATATGACAAATTACAAAGTTGACGTCTATTTCTGGTATAACCGGATGTGCCACATTCAGGACAACATTATATTTGAACTCAGCGTCATCCAAAACCTACAGCTTCGTAATTTCAGATTTTTTACATAACCGTATCCGCCATTACTTTTAGTCAAAAGCTTGGAAAACAAGTAAAAGAGTTTTCTTAAAAAACATTGCAGTTTACCCCAAAAATTCTGGTTTAATACCTATTAGTTGGCAGATTTTTATAAATTATTAGTGTTCTTGGGTTTAAAGGTTATTTAAAAAATATTTATTTCTAAACATTTATTGACGTTTCTATCTGTGGGAGCTTCTTCAAAATAAATTATTTTTACATATTCATAAATGTTTTGGTATAAAATATATTTTGTTGCTTATATATAAAAAGGAGATTTAAAAAATAAAAGAAAAAACAACTGTAATTAAATTAATAATGGTTTGTGCTTCATGATATACGGAAAAAATTAAATTTATTTGAGAAATTTTTGGCAAAATTGTTTGCAGTGTTTCTACTACTAGTAGAAAAGGATGAGGTATATAAATGTTTTCTACTGTAAGCTAATAATCTACTTATTGTAATTTTATGTACGTACATATATTATGGTCTTGATTTTCTGATTTAGTCCGAACTTATTTTGATGTTTTCAAGTCCATCCCCTTGCACTCTGCTACCGATGGCAGCATGTTCCGGACCCCTGGACATTAAAATCAATACGTCAATGTAATTACCTGATATTTTAATTTTTAGCAAAGAGGACGATCTCGATTCGCCCAGTGATCATCCGCCACTTTCGCCGAAAAATGTAGGAGACTCTCAAGAGGATTATCCAAATAGCCCAGAAGAAAACATACCTATAGACAATCAGCAATTGGCGAGAGTATCATCAGACGCCAGTATGAAAATTAGAAGGTATATTAACATAGTATTAGCTCTCACACATTTGTATACTAAACCTTTGATTGAAGTCGGTTGAAGTCCTTAAAATTCAAATAAAAATAGTAAATGTAAATATTTTGTCCTATAAGTAATGTAGAAAAGGTTTGGCTCACATGGAAGTGCTTTCTAATATACTTCTTTCTAATATTTTGGTTACCCTTCTCAGGAGTAAACTGTAAATAGCACGCTCTGTATACTCTACCATTTCGGATTGAATGTAAGATTACAATTTTATTCTGTTTTAAATGGTGTTTCATTGGCCTTATAATAACAAGAGGTTCCGTGACCTCTCGTTTTTCGGTATTTCCATATTTATTTTAAATTGAGACACTTGGACCATTATTAACGTACGTTCCTACTATTTAGGTTATTCTATCGGTTGTTGGCATCTTTATTTTTTAAATGAACTATAATAAAAATGTTTTTCTAAAAGGCCCACAAAAAAGTAGGTATTGAAAATAGTATATTACGTAACAAGAGTTGAATAAATAACCCATTACAATTCGAAGTGAAAAAGTTTACTAAATTTCCAGAAATAAAGAAAATCCCAATTATTTAAAATGTATAATGTGTTGCCGACATTTAGGGACATTACTCTTTTAACCTAGAAGGTATTTCTCTAATACTGAAAGCTTCTAAAGTTTTCTTATTATCGACATAATCTTAAACTAGATTGCTACTTCCGCTGCAAAAAGTCATCCAAATTGATTTTATGAAAACGTATCTGCGCAATGTGCAAGAGGCTCAGAGACTGTAATTTCAAACTTGACACAATAGTTCGAACATTTTATTCATAAGCGTAGTTGGTTTGAGAGTTATTATTGAAAACATGAGTTTTGTACTTTGATAAAAGAATTCTTCGTTGAATCACCTTATTTAATATAAGTACCTGGATAACCGAGTTGTGCTTGGTTTTAATAGTATTACTACTCTGTTTTGCAGATTTCTCTATGAATATAAGTATGGAAAATAAGTATTTGATCTTATATCCCCGAAAAATATAGCTGAAAAAGTTTTTAAAGGCTAGTACTAAGTACTAAGAAGAAATCGTTTATCCATCTTCAGTTCAATTTGTATCGTCGAATGTTCAGAAGAATTACAGCACCAAATTGCTATAATAATTTTTTATTCGTAATTTGTTATCTCGATTTTAAAACTCATCAGTTATGTTTAGTTGGTTATTGTTATTTATGGTGTACGCCAAGTAGGCCTTTTCACCCCTGCGCCATGGATATTCACGGCGAACCAGTCAAAACAGTTATTCCCCACTACGACAAGTCTCTAGCCCCTAGCCAACGTGTTAGCTGAATGAAAATAAATTACTTATTTTAAAAATGGATATTTTTCAAATTTGTTTAGTCAGATCCAATACCTCTTTTCGGCAATATGCCCATGTAATTTGATTAAGTCATGCAACTTCATTGCGCATATCCTGAAAGCTCCTGATATTTCGTAAGTAGATTAAGTTTTGTTATATGGGGTTAGTAGTGTAGTTTAAGGTTATCACGGTGTTTCTTATCGAAACACACATTATATTATAAGATCTCAATAATGTGTTACCGACATTTAGAAGCATTACTCTTTTAAGTCAAAAGGTATTTTTCCAATACTAAAAGTTTTTTTTTTGATTTTTTATTGACTAAAAGAATGTACGTAGATAAAAATTTCATTCCTATTTGATTAAAAAAAGAAATTTAAGTTTTCTTACATAAACGCACGTGTAGGTTATGAGACCTCATTACGTGTATTTTATTCTTAAATATCACTTATAAGAAATGTTGACAGCGTGATTTTTGACGTTTACAGACATGGGTATAGAAAAAATGTTTTTAATTCTGTTATTTGTTCATTTATTTACAACAAAGTCATTCATTAGTCCTATAGATGTTTTTCCAAACGTTCGTTTTAGGAAGCTTTTGAAACTTGAAACAAAAAAATATGGCCAGTTGTCACCCGTACGTTTATGATTATAAATAATTTAATTTCGTCTTGAAGATTGCTTTTGATTGTTGCTAAACGTTTTAAAATTATTGATTCTACTAATTTTAGAATATAACCAGGTAACAAGAAGTACATTAGCTTTAATAAAACATATCAGCTAAATATTAGGGAGGAGAAATTGCAAAAGAGACTGAATCAAGGGTTTACCATTTTCTTGCTTTTCATTTTATCACTTTAAGGGACCATGCACTTTTAGGAACTTGGATATATTTAAAAAAAACAATTATATTATACATTCTTGAATTTTTCTTTAGTGATATTAATTGATTAAAAAAAAATTAATATATATATAGTTAAAGATAGTCTGGGCTGACTAGTTAAATACTAAATATTTAAAACTATCGGGGATTGCAGCCAGTAATTATTAAGTCCACCCTTTAAAGTTTGATGAATAAAAAAACAGATATTCAAAATTTAAGTACTATTTATGCTAATATCTTAAATTTTGAACAGAAAAATAAAACAAACAACGATTTTTTAAATCTTATTTTAAATCTATTGTAATTCTAACATTCTTCATACATCTATAAAACATTCATAAATATTAAGTAAGTAATCTTTTGTGTCATAAATGACCAATGTCCTAATAATTTTTATTAAAATATAATTTACTATACCTTGTTTTAACAGTTTATCAAGATTTTCATTCAAAAAATACTAACTTCTAATTTAATCTCAAAAAAGTAACAAAAAGATGTCGTTATTTTATTTATTTCAGAAGTGACTGAAGAAGGTAAACAAATTTACTGAAAGTTCTCACAAAAATTTTAAAGAGTGTACTTTATAATTACTAGCTGCAATTCCCTATATTTTTAAATATTTATATATATATACATAATTGGCTGTCTGCATGAATAAAGCAAATAAATATGTCAGTACAAATTAGACTCTATTTATCTATCAATATTTCTCAATCAAATCGAATCTTGTTAGCATGTGTTATTAATAAAGTATGATTTGCACCCTTTGTTTTATTTTACTATTCCTCTAAATAAACAGTATAATTTATACGATTAATTTGGCAGAATTAAACATTCAATCTACATTGTGGTATGCTTTGCTTTCATTGCTTGTATGTTTTGATTAGTTTTAATTCAATAGGCTAAGATATCATTATAATTGTGCAGTAAATACAAAAAAACACTTTGATTACCATATTGTACAGCCTAAAAACTTAAATATGGTCATATGGTCCTTTGTTAATTTATTTAAGCTTCTTTATTTCGGCTGTGTTTCTGTAAAAACCCATGAAGATGGAATGGACTTTTGATAGTAGAAATAGCAATTGTAAACCGAATAAAGGGAACTAATTGCTATGGATGTTATTATTTACATTTACAATACAAACCCTCATAAAGTTCTAAACGGTGTTATAATATGGTACGTATTAAATTCAGTGTTAGTTAGTTAAACTACAAGTAATAAGAATTTGCCTTTAGAAACTGACTTCTAAATCTGTAAAAAAAAACACCTTGGTTTCCTACTGATATGCCTCTTCGTCTGTTTGTTTTTTTAGTTTTATTTCAATCATTACCAACTATGCTGACGTTTTTTAAATTATTAAAAAATTGGTTTCATTTTTAGTTATTTTTTTCTGGTTGGGTCATTGACATTGACTCTCTTAAGAATGTTTCATTTCCCTATGACCATCTAATGTGCTTAGGGTGATCGTGTTCCACTGTCTTTTTAGCATCCCACAGCGTATCTTGGGCTATAAATGCCAATCTGCATAAATTTTTACGATACAATCAGTGACATTCTGGTGGTTAGGTAAGAATCAAAAGTTGTCGTACTTCTCATAGCCCCAGGCAGGATACTCGCCGTACGTTCGACAATTTTCTCATAATCGATCTGTGAAGTACCTTTTGCCACCATACAACTGAACAGTGAACAAGCATCCGTTTTTTTTCTCTAGTGTACAGCCAGTTTACCACGTAAGAACCAGACCAAAGTTATTACTTTTGTTCCAAGCTACAAGTTTAATCTTTTCGGAAAATTTTATTTTGATTATGATTGGTATTGGGGTAATTATTTACATCTTCTGGTGAAGGTTGTTTAGCTTGGGTTGAAATCAATCTCTCGTTATGACATCCATTATATCTATTATCCCTGTTGAAAGGAGGATTTTTAGACCAATATAATCTATTTATTTATTAATTCGTCACGATTTGTAATCTAGACATTAGTATTATTTAAAGCATCATTGACTGTGGGTAGTATTTGGAACCTATTTATTAATTTTCATATCTGCTTCATTCTGGTTATTTGGAAACTTTATCCATTGATTCCAAGAAAAATTTGAAAACTTAGTAATACACGATTTAAAAAAATACGCCAAATTGTATATAAAGGGAGACGAATTTTCATATATAATCCACACGTGCACATATAACTCCATTCCCGCCTGCCAAAAATCTCAAGAGAAAGCTATGTAAATTACGGACGACAAAACACAGTATTGCTACTAGAATCTCTAGCCTTATTCAATGTTTAAGGATGCATGTTTCCTTTTTTTCAGAAAACTAACCTGTACCGTAGTTTAATTATTCTCGAGGAGAAATCTTCCTTCATACTAATAAGAAGATATTGTTACTATCCATGTTTACGTCGTATTTTAAGAGGATTATACATACAATGTGGATTTATTAATAGTTATAAAACTAACTGATACAATAAAAACCTCTTTTGGAACATAATTTAAATTTTCCAGTTATTATATACTTAAAAATAAAAAACAAACTTAAAAAATTGAATCTTTTATTCTGCTAAATAGCATAATTTAAACTATACTGATATTAAATAATAAGGGCCGGTCCTTTCACTTATAGATAAAGTCCTTGATAACTGTATCTTCTAGATATCTTTAATCCACCGTCTTTTCACCTTCAGGTAGACCTATCCGATAGATAAATATAATGTTTCTATAGGATAACTTGTCTGGTACTTTGGGTTCGGGATAAAGGAGTATTTGTTAGATAAATGCCACAAAACAGTAAGATTTTCTATAAAATTTTGTGTTTTATGCAAAAATAAGTATGAGTACTATAATTGAGCCGGTAAAGTTGAGTGTTGAGGTTAAAATAAAAATTGGAAATTTGTAAAATTGTGTAGTGTAGACAATTATTTATCAAAGGTGTTGACAATAGACGTAGTCGAAGATATAGACTTGCTGTTAGACGACGATTTAAATGAAGAATGCATTAAATTCTAAACATATTTTTTGCCAAGTCTAATCTTTTAATTTCCACAAGTACGAATCTGCTTGTTTATGGCTTTCAAACACAATTTCACTAACAAACGGGTCTTATTTTAGGAAAAAATTTATAGCCCTGTCCGCTCTTTTTCCCAAAGCATTCTTCTCCATAATGAAAATTGTTAATTCTAGTGAAATTTACAAATTGTGACAACAAATGTGATAACAAACAACAACGTACTACACCCCAAATATTTGAAAATTTTCTGTCCACTACTAACACTAGCGCAAACCTATAAGTTGATTTCTGTTTTAAGGCCAGGCACTTGGAAGAGTAAATATTTTACAGCATTGTGAAGTTAGGTACAATTCCAAGTAACAGATAGTAAGATAAAATATGATGTAAAGACAGAAGAAAATTATCCTTTAGATATTTTAACCTGAGACTTTAATCTAATAGATAGATATCAGAGACTTTATTCTGATGTGAAATGACCGGCCCTAAATCACATCCTCTTTTTTGTCACTTGAAAAAAATGTATTATCATCGAGCGTCAACCAATCCACTATGTTTGTTCTTTCCAAAAACATAATACCAGATTAAAAGATAGCTTATACCTAACTTGAGTATTGCAGATTCATTTATTTACCAGAGCAGTTCATTTTTTAAAAGAAGTAAGTAATTTTTGGACACCCGAACTAAAATCTTGGACTTCACAAAGGATTGGCAATTTTTCTCAAACATTGCAACTGAAGCTGAGGAGGTCTACTTTGGTTGCGTGATCGCACTATTCTCAACAAAACAACTTGAAATGAATTTACTGTTAATTCTTGTTTTCGGAGTTTTCAGAGATCAATCAGTATCTGATCCCAAATAAAACCTACAGTGTAGAACAGCAAAAAGGAATAAATTTGTCATATGGCTGTGGCCAACACTCGTCCTATGGACTCGTGGTTTTTTCTCGAAACAATTCAGTTTCGTTCAAAAATAAAAGACAGACTTATGAGATAAATTCAATTACGAGTTGAATTTTATTAGACTATTTCACGAATAAAGTTTCTTCATTAATATAAATACGAATATTGTATGACAGTCAAAATCAAATTATTAAAATCGTCAATAACAATTTAATGAGTAATAAGAGACAGAATTATGAGTTTTAATCTTAGAACATAAAATAGTACGGAAGTATTGCTTGTTCATGGACAGTTGACCGGGATGGTTATCCAAGATGGCTACCGGAAGTTACTTTTTAACAGTGGCGTCCTATATTTTTATTAATAGAAAAATAATTTTCTTATTGAAACACACCTATTATTCAGTATGGACACCAATTATTATATATTAAAATAACCATTTTAATAAGAAAAAAATAGTATAACATTGCCTAAAATGAGAGTACCAGAGTTAAGGAAATAAAACCAGTTATATACTACAAAATTTTTGGTAATTATTTAGAAGAGCTACTTCTGGCCAATTTCCGTAATTTTTACAAAAATACTTTATGGTCTACAAATAATGAATTGAGTATTCATTTAGTGCGCCACCCATCACTGAATTTTGCGTGTTCGTTTATCTTTGTTTTATCTTTTATAAAATGCAAAAAGACCAATTTAATTTGGTTAGTAATATTCTCTCTACATTTCACATTTTATTTTCAATATTTTTTATATATTTATAATGTAAAAAAATATGATGGTAATATTTAGGTTTTATTTAGATTTGTGGCAACGCTGGTACCTACATGACATAACGCAAGTTATGTTCGGAACAGCAGATAGCGCTGTTAAAAAGTTGATTTTAGTATTGTGTATTGCAGAATAAATTTTGTTGTTAAATAGAACATTTTGTTAAGATGATTACAAGTTATAATTATTGTAGATTTAGTTTTTCAGAGAATACCTATATTTAATTATATAAATATTGTGTGGTGCAGATTTTAATTAAATAAAATACAGAATGTGAATAGTGTAATGATGAGTGTCGATACATCTTTTTAGGAAAGCCATTTGTTAAAAGTAAGTCATGAGAGTATATTTATATATCATAAGATTACTTTTTTAATGTTTTTTTGGTCAAATTTATAATGTAATATATATCAAAATAATTTATTTTCTTTGTTATTTGTTGCGTATTACTATTTGCATACGATTTTCAGACGCCAAACTGCTAAAAATGGCAGCGCGATCCAAAAATAGTTCCAACTTTAAAAATTAATTTTGAAAAAAATATGCTTGAGCGCACTAAATAAATACTCAATTCGTTGTTTTTAACTATTAATTAAACAATTTTTATAAAAATTTTGAAATTATTACCAAATAATTACCAAATTTTTATTAAAATTTTTCATTCTACACCTACTGGCCCTTAAATTGAATTAGTTTTGTGTAAACATGTCTTAAGTTTTAGAAATAATGTTTTTAATAATTTAATGACTTTTCGTTGTTTCCATATTTATACTTATACTTACTTATATTTAAACAAACCTATTATAAACGAAAAATGTTCTAATTTTAAATGATTCATCCAAATGTTTAGCAGAAAACTAAATGTTTATAACTTGTAAACAAACTATGAGTCATAAATGGTTATCCAAGATGGCCGACTTCCGTCACCAGATTTTAACATTGTAGATATAACAAAAACTCCTTCCTTACTATTTTATGTTCTAAGGTTTTAATAACACTTTCCTTGTAATCACTTTCGTCCATTTTCCTCATGTTAAATGCCCAGTCTTTCAGAATGAATGCCAGTCGTCCGGTGGTATTTTGTGCATCTAATTTGTAGTTGCAATCGACACAGAATGTCATACATTGTTTCCATATATAACATTTTGATTTTTTTGTAGACATAGGTACGTTTTCATTTATGTTTTGGTTGATAATTTCATTTGTATTTGTACCGAAGCGACTCATTTTGACATAATCAGGTACAATTCATATTGACAGAACTGCCAAACTTTGTGTTGCCATGGTTACGTCGTTGAAAACACCGAAGCTGACTCAATCAGAATTGAAAGTAATACCACTAGAGATCGAATTTTCGCGACTAGTAAAAGACAGCAATGTAGTAGCTACAATAATTTTTTGTGACAGAAGTCAAACTTTGCTTTTTGATCGATTACGTCGTTGAAAACACCGAATTTGACAGACCAATCAGAATTGAAAGACACAGCTAATAGCAACTATTTCACTTATCTTAAAATTCTCACATAATCTTACCAATCGCAAACCAAAGACAACTTGTGTTATCGCGATAACACCATCCGTCTTTTAATTCTGTCAGGTTCGGTGTTTTCAACGACGTAACCAATACCCATGTCAAAGTAAAGTTTGACGTCTGTCAAAAAAATTCGTCCTACGAACGTTCGTTTAGATGTAAATTGACAGACTTATCGGCAAAATTCGATCACTAGTGGTGTTACTATTGAACATCCTAGACAGAAATTTTTTTGGACAATGTCTTATATTCAACTTTTACTGTTTCGGAAATATTGAGGGTTTCAAAATTTATTGTAAAAAGTAACAATCCATTAAAGAACATTTTTTCTATGCAAATTTTGTTATTAAACATACAAAAACATTAATGTTAATGTAAATTTTTAAAATATAATTGCACCATCCCAATCTATGAATATAAAACTCTAAATTGATTCACTGACTAAGGGTACATACACAACGGAGCCAGGAATACTCTCTGGTAGCCTGGTTGGTCGCTTACTCGCTTACTGCGAGGTAGAATTAAAGCACAAGCTGAGGCGTATTGCACTACCGACCCTGGCCGGTAGCCGGGTTGGTAGCAGTGAGCTAGGCGGAAGGCTAGGAGAATTGCCACTGTAATTGTTTTACCTCGCTCTAGGCGAGTAGGCTCGGATCCGAGGATACGCATTCACCCTTAATGTGGATTTTTCACATCTAATTTGTAAAACGGATGGGGTTCGCAGTGAAGTACATTTTGAACACATCTCTTGTTTGCAGCGCACACATAAGCTGACGTCCTCTTGCGCTGTTTGGTGTTAAAAATGTCATTTTGCTGGGGAAGATAGAGATGTCCTGTATATTATGCTCAATGCCCTCTTTGTTAATGATTGTGTTTTGCAGCAGCAGCAGCAGCATTTTATAATTACGTCTGCTGTGGTTTCTTCTGTCTCAATAGCCTTTGAAAAAATTCGCCATGGTAGAGACACCATTATTGGAGGTTAGATACCTTTCATGGTATAGGTGTGTTCTAAGAGAGGATTTTTTGAAATTCCATCCCAAAGTGGGAAAATACAGAATAAAATTTTGTGTGAAAATCCACCAGAATTTATATGCGTTATCATCGCCGACTGCATTGGACAGGCGTCTAGAGCATCATACATTAAAGGGGCAAAGTAAAAACTTCCTTTTCTCTATTATGTATAAGTGGGAAAGAGAAACATGACTTGGGACATCATGACAGCAAACTCTGTCATACCTCTTTTACTACAATTGACAACAAACAAATAGCCCAAATATTAGCCTTTTCGGGATATTGTTTATGTTCTTTTCTCATCCGGTGCGGATTTTCCCTAGCTCCATAGCGCAATTTTGACGGGCAACATGACCGTGATGGGTTAAGGTGCACTCATCACAAAACAAGACATGTTCTAATTGCATCACTAATATTTCCATAATTTCATGACAAAAATACGTTCTCGTATCAAAATCGTCCTTGAACTGAGTTCTCCAGTGTGAACACTGAAAGTAGAAGATAAAAGTATTGATTTAATTACACGATTGGAGGTGGTAACTGCGCAACCTACAGCTTTATCTGTTTTTGAAGTATCACTGAAAACTACCAGGTCTTAAATGGCTAAATTTATTTCAAGAAAATGCTGATTCAATAACGAACTAAGAGTATTATGTTTATTGAAATTATTGAACGACGCACGCACACGTATAGATTTTTAGCATGGGTCCACGGGTAGAAGGAGTCAATATAGGTGTAATCTATATTATCTAAGAGTTGTTAAAACTCATGGAAAACTTTGAAATTTAGAGTGAGATGGTTGGGGGGAGAATAGTTAAATAGCGAACTGGAATTTGAAAGATGGGATGAGGTTCTGGCCGATTATAATATGGTCCAAATTGTGTTTGAAGCTTTTATAAAAACTAACTGTTTTGGTAAATAAATCTATTTAATCCAATGTGTCTCAGATATTGTGTACAAACCGTCATAGACACTACTATACTAGAAAATAGGATCCAATGAAGATACGTTTGTTCAGTAATTTAATATCTTTTAAAATACATACTTAAAATTTTTGAAAAGTTCATTTTTAAGTAGTAGCAATAAAATTCAACCCATAATACATATTTTTTAATGGTAAAATGTTACATAGGCGATATGTTTAGGTCAAGAGACATCATCAGGCTCTAAGAGGAGAACATAAAAGTGCCAGAAAGAAATATTGACATAATAAAAGCTATATTTCCTTTCCTTTCGTACACGAAAAAAGTAAAGATTATCAATTTAATAATTAATACTTTAGCAGATTACGTTGTACCTATTCTTTACATTTGATAAGATCATTTGCAGATGAATCGGTGACAGAGCAGTCGACTTATTTTCTACTTTGCGAGAACTACCTATAGAATTTTTTTACTGTATCTACACATCGTTGGGAGATCTTGGTGTAGAGTGATCTGAATCTACTGGATTGCAGCGAAAATTTGCAGCATATAGAAACGGCAGTTCTACTTATTGTTTGGAATGTAATTTTAGATCGTTTTATTGCTGCAAGTAAAAAGCTTCAAGAATCTCAAGATTATTTATCAACTGTTATTCGAATTTATAGTTATCTGGATCTATTTCTTTAAGACATGAGAGATAGACAATTTTTTGAATTTGAAGAAAAAGCCGAAGCACGAATATTATCGTTATGATAGGTACTTCGTTTTTTTAGTATTCCGGCTAAAAATTGTTTAGAAGAAAAGTCTTTTTCCAGTATAAAAAGCAACATGGAAGCATGTGCTAAGATAGACTTAATGCTCTTGCACTACTGTCTATTAAAACTTAGCTAATTTAAGATACTAATTATGACATAATCCACGTTTTTGCGTGTTTGAAGAAATTTTCATACTAACTAATATTAAAAAAATATTTATTATTTATTACTCTAAAGTTAATAGCTTATTTATTTGTCATGTGGTTACTTAGTCAGATAGGGACCAAAAAATTTAAAATCTAAATTGTTTTTGATAACGGTACCGAAACTTTAATTTTCCATACAAATTAACAAAATTAAATATTCTAAGTATATCACTAAAAATATTATTTTTGATAATAATATTAGATCATAATTAACCAAATTAATTTGATTAACTAGAAAACCGATCTCTACGTATCCTATTTTCAAGTATATCAGCTAAATGTCCTTTGATAACTCTGGTACGACTAGATATAATTACTAAATTAAATGTTTAGTAGTTCTGAATTTCCTTAAATACTACTGTTTTCTAGTAGAAGATGTTTATTTATACTTGGGTGCCGAAAATTCGACCCACGCCTATTTTAGAGAAAAGAAATTTTTAGATCGGGTATAAATAAAACAAGCAAAATTTAATCAAATTAAAAAAAAACAATTTATGCTAAAAATGTCTTATAAAATCAAATCGCATAGGGTTTATTTGTTATTATTACCTGGTGTTACCTCCTCGGGTCCTTATAACAGCCTGTTGGTAATTAAACTTTTGAACATTATCAGTTAATCCTAGATAGAAAATGTCAATTGGATAAAATGCGTAGAATTGAAGGTAGCCATTTTTTTAATAATACGCGTCTGCGCGATGAAACGTACACAGCAAAACTGGCAAGATACATTTTGGAGCTTGTAATTGAAAAAAATGTATAAAGCTTTTTTTCAATTTTGTGGTTTATACATTACAATCTTTATTGATTGTTGAAGTATCAATTTAGTCCATGTTTTGCGGGTGGGTTTGCCTTTTATTGAATAAATTTATAAAATATTTTTCTTTTTATATAGCGGGAACTTAAACTTTTAAGTAAATTGAAATGTTTAAGAGGTTAAGGAGTAAATTTCTAATAATAAAACAATATTTTATTACTGATTTAAAAATAATAAACAATTTGATAACTGATTGTATATATTTACCTCTAGCTATAAAAACTGTAATTTTTAGAGGATGTAAAGATGACGGTGCTGTATTTTACGTACACTTTTTTCCAAAAATGATTAAATCATATTTCTTAAAATAACTAGAACAAATCCTATGAACGATTTCTTACTATAGCTATAGCTAGCATACGCGGAACTCACTGTCAATTTATTTTTCGGTTGCGCATATCTGAAATCGTCATGTTTCTAATTAGACATTTCTTGCCATTTCAGTAGACCATTTTTTTCAGTTAGAATTGAAAGAATCAGAGAAATTTATTAAGCAATATCGCAAAATTTTTAATATCAATACTTTTGCCTTAAGAGCAAAGAGCAATTTAAAAGGATTGTTGTTCATGAATATATAATTTGTATTACAAAAAACGTATCCCAATATCTATTATATTTTTAAAGTAACTACTTTTATTTCGTCTTTAAGAAACCTACAAAACTTAAAAATATATAGGTATAATGGGAACTTAGTTTATGGATCGAATTTTTGCGCCCAAGTGTTGTTTCTAATACTGGTGGGTTGAATTTTTTGACTAAAACTTTTTGAAATACATCCATTTTTGCAAAAATCCTATAAATCACTCAGTTTTAGTCAACTCTAAAGTTACTTTAAAAAGTGTTCAAATTGGTATGGAATCATAGCTAAAAAAGAAGAACGTACGTTTACTGTTATCAATTTTTCTTAAGGAGAATCAATCTTCCCACTTGTTCGTTACTATTCTCAAATAAATCACTTTTCTATTTTTAAAATAATTTTCTACTACCTACTTATGTTCTCACACTAATGAGGATTGTGCATGCAGCATCACTGAGAGATTGTTTGGTTTGAATCAAGATTCGTACAATGCTTATAGGTAAGGTTATTTGATGATACCGTTTCTCATTGTTGACTTTTTAATAAAGAATCCTGCGTTTATTTTGCTTTCTTACAGTTACCTGGACGAAAAACCCAATGACGATCTACTAATTGCCGCCAAAAAAGGTGATCTACGCACGGTAAGATTTTATTTTTAGTTTCGTTGACGATGTTTTAAAAGTATATCTCAAGTAATACCCTTAGTTTTCGGTTGCACAATGTAGGACCTTTTTTTTAAATAATCAGTATTTCTTTCTTTAATTATAATCAGTCACCACCAAAAAATATAATTCTTATCAACTTAAGAAATAACTAAATCTCCTTATTTTCACCACCTATAGGGAAATATGGTTGCCTCGTATTTTATCTTGCCATTCGTAGATAGTCATTAACTGTCTTGGGCTAACTAGATGAAATGCTGCATTATCTATAAAATCATTTACTGTCGTGGTGTACTAGATGTGAGGCTAAGATGGAATAGTTAGTTAGAGTTAAAAGTTGCCTATGAACAGTGTAGAAGAACTATCGGCTGTCCCTGGGGATTGTCACCAAGGGTTACGGAGTGGATCTACACTGCAATCATAAGACCTATGCTAACCTATGGCGCAATTGCCTGGGGAGTCAAAACAAACCAGTTGACAATCGTCCGCAAACTGGACCATATACAAAGAGGATGGAGGTGATCCTTGATCTCACCCCTCCATATATATATATATATATATATATATATTGATATGGTTTGTTTCGAGTAAAAAAAAAATTAAATATGAAATTTATGAAATTATTAATTTGGTGAATTCTATTTTATTAAAAAAAAATAATAATAATAATTTTTATGTGTCAAAATTTATTTTGAGTGAAGTTTTTCGGAAACGTCAAAATTTGAAAGTTATGTCAAACATAGGATGTTAGTTTTTCGGAAACATCAGAATTTGAAGTTTATGTCAACCATAGAATGTTAGTTTTTCGGAAACGTCAAAATTTGAAAGTTATGTCAAACATAGGATGCTAGTTTTAATAAAATTTATGTAATGTTTTGAAAAATGTATTAGTTTTAAGTATAGACAAGAAGTGTCGGAGATAGTGATGAGGAAGATTCGTTGCGAGGTGATGAGAGTTTTTTTTGACAGAAAGGGAATTGAAAGAAAAGTCAAAGATAAAAAGTTAATTTATACAAATAAAAAGGCAAAAAGCAAAGTTTATTGAAATTATAAATTAGAAGAAATCAGTTAAATTATTAAATTCAAACAGCAACAAAAATTTATAAAGCAAAATTAATACATTTTACTGATTAGTTGTGCAACGGACGTAATAACATAAAATAAAAACCATTTAGAATAAACAACTGGAGGATAAAGGACGAGGACAACAACTGGACGACAAAAGGAAAAGGGACAATAACTGTATTACAAGAGAAAGAACAAATATAAAGAAAACAAGAGTGAAGGACAATAAGTGTAGATAAGGTTAGTTAAGTTAATTAAGGTAGTTAAGATAATAGGGTTAGATAAGTAGTTAGGTATTTGTCTAGGTAGAAATTTGTTTAAATAATTTTCCAGTACAAAAATTAAAATAAATTTGAGTTTAAATCCAGAACCCTAACATCCTGAAAAATAATTCAAATAAATTCAAAATTTAAAAGTTATCTAAAGAGCATACCATAACAAATTGGCGCCCAACGTGGGGCCCCATTAAATTCAATTAAAAAATTAATTAATAGTAGGGACTTCACAATATTTAATTTTGGATTTAAAAAAAAAATTATAATTTTAAAAAAATAAGGTATTAATAAACTGAAAATTAAACTTTTTATAACATTTAGATAAGAAATAATTTAACATGGCAGACAAGAAGATGATTCTTAGGGATGGGAAGCAGTTATGTGAGGTCAAGGAAGGACAGGTAGTGAATCAAAGAGATACAGATCAGGCGGAGGTACAGGTTGACGAGGAGAGGAATAGAAGTACCGGAGATTTTATAGCAGAACAAGAGACAGATAGGAGACAAGAAAGGCAAGAAACGGCAAGGAGTGATTATTGGTTAAGGGAAATGTTTATGGAGTTGAATAAAAAATTGGATAGAAAATTTGATGAAAATAAAGAGGAAATGAAGAAGAATTTAGATGAAAATAAAGAGGAAATGAAGAAGACTTTAGATGAAAATAATGAGAGATTAAACAGAAAATTAGAGGAGAAATTGGATAAGAAATTTTTAGATGTAGAAAAGAAGTTTACCGAATTGAGGACAGAAATGAACACAGGCATGGAAGAAATACGAAAAATAAAACATGAAAACACAGAATGTAGAAAAGAAGTCGAAGGAATTAAACGAAAAATTGAAGAGACAAAAATAGAAGTTAGAAATGAAATGATAGGAAGATTGATGGAGGTGGAAAATCAACAGTCTACAGAAATTGATAATTTAAAAAAAAAAGTAAATGAAGAAATAATGGATTTAAGGGAAGAGTTAAAAAAAGAAAATAGTACACTATTAAAAAAAGGCGAGGAAGAATATCTGAAACAATTATATGAAGAACAGAGAAAGGTTAGAGAAGAAATGGAATTACAAAGACAAAATATTGATAAGGAAGTAAAGAAAAAATTAGAAGAAAAAAATGTTATAATGCAAGTGCCAACGTCTATGAATTATTATATTGATGACAATTTAAAATTTGATGGGAACACGAAGAGATTGCATCCCAAGACTTTCCTGAAAATAGTGAAAAACAAGGTTAAAATCTGGGATAATTTTGATGACAAAAAAGAAATCATTAGAGGTTATCTGAAAGGACAAGCACAAACCTGGTTTACCAGTAGAGAAGAAGAAATAAATAGTTTTACAAAATTTGAAGAAATGTTGATGAAGCAATATTGGGGTGAAGTCAACCAAAGTTACACCAGGGAGAAGCTGTATTTTGGTAAATATGATAAAAATAAAACTTCTATGTCAAATTATGCTTTATTGATGTATACACAGGCAAAATTTCTGGATCCTATTATGAAAGAAGAAGAAATTGTTACTTACTTATCGAGACATTTTAAACCACAAATTTCGGAAACAATAGTCACGAATAATATTAGGTCTTTTGAACAATTATCAAATTATCTGGTGAGAATAGAAAGAAATTTGCAAAATGAAAATGAGATACAACAGAGAGAACAACCACATGCACAAGTACAGATATCACAATACAGACGAAATTATACTCAAAATACAAATAATTACAATAGATATAATAGTAATCAACAAAATAATCCTAGGAATTCTAGAAATAATTTTAATGATAATAATAATCAATTTAATAACAATGACCACAGAGGACGTAATAACAGTAATTACATTGGGAATAATCAACAGGATAGAAATGGAACTAGGTATAACAATAATAATTACAACAATAGACAAGATACAAATAATAATCAACGTGTAAAAGAAGAAGAAAGAAGAATTCATCATATTCAGAGAGATAGAGAACAAGAAATTGTTGAAGTACCAGAACCAGAGATTATAAATGAAGAAATGGAAAATCAAAATTTTTTATCCAGCACATACCAAATATAAAAAATTCAATTTGTACATACGAACATCCAAGGGAATATATTAAATTTGGGGAGGAAGGAGATACAAACAAAATTTTGGATATATTGTATATTTTTGGACATATTAGGGGAAAACCAGTAAAAATATTAATAGATACAGGATCAGAGGCATCAATCATTAAAACGAGTATTATTGAGGAAAATTTGCAGCAATGTAAAGATAACATTATTAAAATACCAAAAACAACATTATTGGGAGCGAATGGCAAAAAGTTATGTGAAATAAATCATTCTATAATACAAAAGGTGGAATTTATGGAAGGAGTTGAAATTGAAATGCAATTTTTGATAATGGATAATTTAGAAACAGACATAGTTATTGGAATTGATGAGCTAGTTAAATGTAGAGCAAAAATAGATTTGGAAAAAAATGGAATTGGAATTGAATGGAAATATAATTTTTTGTTTAAAAGAAGATAAGAAAAACATTCGGTTTGAACGAAGTGATAAAATATTACTAACTATTAACAAGGAAATAAAAAAAAAAAGATATAGAAATAGAATGTGACAATGAGAAATATGAAGAAAAGGTTCGAGACATTCTTATGAAATATAAAGGTTTAGTAAAAAATGAAATGAGAATGGCCAATAATTATGTACATAAAATAGAAGTTAAAGGCATTGATAATTTCAAGGTAAGAACATATCCCATACCTTATAGGTATAGAAAATCTGTTGAAACAGAGTTACAGAAAATGCTTAAAGATGGTATTATAGAAAGAAGTAATACCAAATATGTAAACCCTCTTGTGGTAGTTAAGAAAAATAATGGAGAGCTTCGACTTTGCTTAGATGCAAGAAATATTAATCAATTTTCAATACCACAATATGAGGCTCCTATGAATGTTGATGCAATTTTTGGAAGAATAACAAATACAAAAATATTTTCAAAGATAGATTTAAAACACAGTTTTTGGTTAATACCTTTAGATGTTAATAGTAGAGACTATACTGGTTTCTCTGTGGATGGAGTATTGTACAGGTTTTGTGTGGTGCCATTTGGTATACAAAGTGCATGCTCAGCCTTGGTAAGAGCACTACATCAAATACTTAATAAATATGAGGATTTTGTACTACATTACATTGATGACATTTTAATTTATTCAAATAATGAAGAACAACACTTGGAACATATTAAAACAGTTTTGAGAGAATTGGATGAAGCAGGATTAAAAATAAATAAGGAAAAATGTCAGTTTTATAAAAAAAATATGTTATTTAGGATATCAAATTAATAATGAAGGTTTGACAATGGATGAAGACAGAATAAAGGCAATAATAGATTACCAAAGACCTAGTAATTTAAAAACGTTACGTAGTTTTTTGGGTATGATAAACTATTTTAAGCGTCTAATACCTGATTTAAGTAACAAACAATTACCACTGATACAATTATTAAAGAAAGAAAATAAATGGAAATGGACAGAAGAAAAAGAAATGGCTTTCATACAGTTAAAAGAAATGTTTAAAAAACAGTTAAAAGTTTATCATCCTGATTACAAGTTACCTTTTATTTTAAGAACAGATGCGTCAAAGGAAAGATTTGCTGGTGTATTATTACAAATTCAAAATAATTTGGAAGTGCCAATTGGTTTTATATCGAGAGTCACTAAAAATCATGAGAAGAATTATGGAGTAACGGAATTAGAGTTAGCGAGTATCATTTTTTGTATCACAAAATTTAGATTTTATTTATTGGGAGCAAAATTTGTAGTAGAAACTGATCATTCATCTTTAACAACTATATTAAAAAATCGTTTTGGAAATAGCAGAATTCATAGATGGGGGTTAATTTTACAAGAATATGATTTCGAGATAAAATATATTCCAGGAAAACAAAATATTGTAGCAGATGCGTTGACCAGAGAAGATTATACCAAGATCAATAATAAAAGAATAATTAAAGTTGGGATAAATATTATGAAAAATTCAAAAGGATTATTTTCAATTAAACAAATAGTTGATGATCAAAGAAATTTGTCAGAAAAAGAGAAAAATAAAGGAATATTCAAAGAAGGAGTTTTTGTTAAACTTGTAGGAAATAAAGAATTATTTATTATTACTAAAGAGTTAATAAGAAAAATTTTGAAACAATTACATATAGAAAATGGTCATTTAGGATCTCGAAAATTATGGATATTATTTAGAGAAAATTATATTGGCAAAGGAGATCAAAATTTGGCCAAAGAAATTACAAAAACATGCCACTTATGCCAATTAGGAAAAGAAAAGAACCATAGAAATCAAAATGTTATAAAAGTTATTCAGTCAAAAAAAATGTGGAGAAGTTATAGGAATGGATTTTTTGAGTAATTTAATTACCAGCAGATTGGGAAATAAACATATTTTAGTAATAATAGATATTTTTTCAAAATATATTAAATTATATCCTACAAAGTCTACTAAATGTAATATAATTAAAAAAAACTGACGCAATACTGCGAAGACATAATAAAGCCAGAAAATTGTATTGTTGATAATGCAACATATTTCAGAAATGATAGGTTTAAAAGTTTTTGTAAAAGAAAAATATTAAGTTACAATTTACCAGTATCAGACACCCAGCAGCAAATCCTTCAGAAAGATATATTAAAGAAGTAATCAAATTTTTAAGAATTGTGTTAGAAAATAAAAATCATCAAAATTGGGAAGATTATTTAGAAGACATAGAAAATTTTATAAACAATTGCCCAAGTACAGTTACAGAAGAAAGTCCTATTTATATTATGAAAAAAATCAATCCATGTAGAAATTGGATAAATCAAAATAAGGAAAGTTATGAAAATATAATAGCAAAAATAAATAAAAATTTGGAAAATAATGCTAGAAAATATTTAGATAGAATGGGAAAGAAAAATAAAGTGAAAACAAAATTTGAAAAAGGAGATTTAGTAATAGTAAGAGCATTAAAGAATTCAAACAAAAATAGAAATGTTTGTGCTAAATTAACATTACCGTTTGAAGGTCCATATGAAGTTGCTAATGAAAATGGTGTAAACAGTTATGTTTTAAAATATGTTAACAGTGATCAAATAAGGGGAATTTTTAATATTCAAGACTTATATAAATATTATCAAGAAATTTAAAAAAATTTAATTTTTATTAATTTAGATGAATATAAAAAAAAATATTATTTGTAGAGTTGGACGAAATTTATAAACAAATTTAAAATTATATGATATATTTATGGTTAAATTTTGTTATTATAATTTATTGTAAATAAATTTATAAAAACAAAATTTAGGGGAATTTGATATGGTTTGTTTCGAGTAAAAAAAAAATTAAATATGAAATTTATGAAATTATTAATTTGGTGAATTCTATTTTATTAAAAAAAATAATAATAATAATTTTTATGTGTCAAAATTTATTTTGAGTGAAGTTTTTCGGAAACGTCAAAATTTGAAAGTTATGTCAAACATAGGATGTTAGTTTTTCGGAAACATCAGAATTTGAAGTTTATGTCAACCATAGAATGTTAGTTTTTCGGAAACGTCAAAATTTGAAAGTTATGTCAAACATAGGATGCTAGTTTTAATAAAATTTATGTAATGTTTTGAAAAATGTATTAGTTTTAAGTATAGACAAGAAGTGTCGGAGATAGTGATGAGGAAGATTCGTTGCGAGGTGATGAGAGTTTTTTTTTGACAGAAAGGGAATTGAAAGAAAAGTCAAAGATAAAAAGTTAATTTATACAAATAAAAAGGCAAAAAGCAAAGTTTATTGAAATTATAAATTAGAAGAAATCAGTTAAATTATTAAATTCAAACAGCAACAAAAATTTATAAAGCAAAATTAATACATTTTACTGATTAGTTGTGCAACGGACGTAATAACATAAAATAAAAACCATTTAGAATAAACAACTGGAGGATAAAGGACGAGGACAACAACTGGACGACAAAAGGAAAAGGGACAATAACTGTATTACAAGAGAAAGAACAAATATAAAGAAAACAAGAGTGAAGGACAATAAGTGTAGATAAGGTTAGTTAAGTTAATTAAGGTAGTTAAGATAATAGGGTTAGATAAGTAGTTAGGTATTTGTCTAGGTAGAAATTTGTTTAAATAATTTTCCAGTACAAAAATTAAAATAAATTTGAGTTTAAATCCAGAACCCTAACATCCTGAAAAATAATTCAAATAAATTCAAAATTTAAAAGTTATCTAAAGAGCATACCATAACAATATATATATATATATATATATATATATAATTAAATTTAGGTTCTTTGCCGACTAATAGGTATTATACCAGAATTATTGGGTTAAAGAACAATGTTTTCAAGAAAACTCTTTTACTTGTTTTTCAAGCTTTCGAAATATATTTATTTCATTTTCAAGGAATAAGTGCGAGATAAAACAAAATTGGTGCTAACAACTTGGTAAATATAACATAAAAAAACTATTTACAAGGAGTATTGTCTTTAGGATTGTTTTAATTGTGATTTTTTTATTGTATTGTGTTATTTTTATTGTGCGTTGTTTTTATTCTTGGTAATGTTAGTTTTACATGGCAGCTTACTCAAACTTCCGTTAAGTAAGTCCTTTTTAACTTAGTTTTAACTCTACTAATATTCATTTTTTTCTTAGTATCCTGAAGAAGAATTTAAAATAAATTCGAAAGCTCGATAATTTACAAATAGTTTTACTTACCTTTGGCCGGTATCCTGACTACATCCCCAGATCTGTAAAATGTAAAACTTACCTCACTATGAAAATATAAAAGGATATTAAAATAATTCTCATGAATATATCCCCCAATTTATGTAACAACTTTATCTTGGATAGAATTCTGTAATACTATTTCATAACAACAAAGCAAGTCCCAATTCATATAGCTTTCTCTGGAAAGTCAGAAGAATATAATTAAAACTATTAATTTAATTCATATTTTTAATTAACAATTATGTAATTTAGGTATTTAAATGTTTAAATATTAGTTTTAAGGTAGAAGTACTTACATTGTGCATGTAAACATTTTGTAGTGCTTCGATAACAGATATGTATTCAGGCAAAACCTCATAATATGATGAATACCTAAAAAAATAAAAACTGTGCTAATAACTGTTATCAGACAAGGGTGAAATCAATTTATTAACTATAAATGTTACAGTGATAGACAAAGTAACCCTACTTTATTATTAAAACTCATATAGTGACCACTTAAAAGACTATTTCAACAACAGTTAATAAAACTTAATGTTAAGCAATTTAATTAGAAGAAATATATGTAAATAGTAATTTAAGTTTGTACATTAGTTATATGTTTTTTAATCTTTAATAATATCAAAAAATTTCACTTAAACAAGTATAATAGTTGCTATCAAGTTCATATTATAGATTAAAATAAAAAGCCTTATTTTCATTCTTTCAAGTCAAATTAGTATTCAATAATTATAATAGAACTACCTTAAGAGATTTATGCACAAATCCATTTCATATTATTTGCTCAAATTTACATAAATTCAAGGAGATGGACATGCCAAAATTAGCACATATCAAACATCAATTTTATAGGGAAAAACTGATCAAAAAATAATTTAAATAGCTTTTTCATGAATGTGAGAATACAGATTTTCTATATATTATCAAAGAAACATTCAAATATGTTAAAAATGTTTATCATTTTATGTAAATTTAGGTTAAATTTTGCAAATTGAAACAATTCATTGCTAATTTAATGTCATCGGTGTCATAATTAGGAAAATGGTATAAAAGGCTGTGCATTTTGGTTTTCGTTCTCTTATTCGCTCGTATCTCTCCGATTGGCAATTGAAGTTAATCACAACTTCTTAAGTACGGTGAGAATTGGTATCATACCCCAATTTTTTAATCAAAAGTTGAGTTTAATTACTTTATTTAATATCATCATCAAAGTAATTAAATAGAATCAAAGTACTTACCGAATAGTTCGAATCATCAAAATCAATCTGAATTCTGGTAAGATTGATAAGATTTGTTTTATCTTTGTTGGACATCAAACCAAGCTGATAAAACTGGAAATCGTGTATGGAGGATTGCCTCTAGCGAGATTGTTACCAACCGACAGTTATTTGAGGTACGTTCATTAAAAACATTTATTTGTGTGCTCATTACTATTTAAAATTAAACCAAGAACAAATATTAGCATTGATTAAATATTTCTCAAGGTATTTATATTGTATAAGGCAAAATATTGCATGTAATAAATCTTTAAAAAAGATAATAGTTTATAAAATTCTTGTATTGATTAATTCCGTAATTACAATTGGATGTTTTATAGAGTAGTCAAATTGAGTTTTACTTGAATCCTATCCAAGATAAAGAGTCGGGTCTCGAAATAAATCAAATTTTACTAAGCTAGCAGATTTTTATTAGGGCGTTCATTTAAAAAAATAAAATACAAAAACAATAAAATAAATCAAAATCTATAAAAACTAACCATCACAATATATAGGGTGATTGATTAGTGTGAGGAAGCTCAGTAGATCTGTTATAGTAAAAATTACAAAAAAAAATTATTAACAAAAATTATAGGCAACTTTAAACTTCACATTTTAAAATTAGTTACAATCTTACAGGGTGTTCCATAAAATGGTGGAAAATCAAACTTATGTTTTTTTAAATGCAACATCCTGTATTTTATGTTAAATTTAAAATCTGCTTCACTTCCACATCACAACAATGTAAAGTTTTATTATGTTATACCGCGTATTTAAAAAGTTATAACCAATATTACCAGAAAATCGTATCAAGTTTATCTCCCTGTATAATTAAAAAAGAGTATGGGAACATTGATCTATTGCAACAATAGTTTTTCTATTATCGTTAAAAATTATAAAACATATTCGTTTTCATAACACTCGTTAAATCAAAAACAGGGTAAGTCAATATGCAAGTACTTTATTTTCTTGGTAATTTTAAATGGAACACCCTGTATTTTATATCATTATCGAAAAGTACTAATATCATTCTTCAAATTTTATAAAATATTCCCTATACCTAAAGTTATCAGTTTTCTAGATATTTTTATTTTTCCATAAAAGAAATAATTTTGTAAATATTTTAACGTTTACTAATATTTATTGTGAGTTGGCCATGATTGGTTTGTCAGAAACTGACAGTTTGACATTATTGTTTACTGATAACTTTAGGTATAGGGAGTACTTTATAAAATTTGAAGTATGTCATTAGTACTTCTCAATAGTGATATAAAATATAGGGTGTTCTACTTAAAATTACCAAGAAAATATAATGTACTAGCATTTTGACTTACCCTGTATTTGATTTAACGAATATTATGAAAATGAATATGTTTAATAACTTTTAACAATTATTAAAAAACTATGGGTGCAATAGATTATTGTTCCTATTCTCCTTTTTTAGGTAATATTGGTTATAACTCTTTAAATACCCGGTATAACATAATAAAACTTTACATTGTTGTGATGTAGAAGTTAAGCAGATTTCAAATTTAAAATAAAATACAGGGTTTTCAATTTAAAAAACCAAAAGTTTGGTGGGCCACCATCTTATGGAACACCCTGTAACATTTTAACTAATTTTAAAATGTGAAGTTCAAAGCTGCCTACAATTTTTGTTAATAATTTTTTTTTGGAAATGTTACTATAACAGATCTACTGAGCTTCATCACACTTATCAATCACCCTGTATATTATTAATAAAAAAAGTGACCACAAAAATCTGAGTAACATTTATTATTATTTGCTATCTAAAGATAAAAATAAAGATCTAAGTAATACTAAAAATTCATGACATCTATTGGACATTTTTATTTTGATTTTTAAATGACATTTTCAAAGTTTAATTCAAAATTATAAAAAAGAATAAACCAATTAAATATTTGATAAATTTTAATCAAAATTTATATTTTTTCATGAAAGAAGAAAGAAAACTATAACCAATTATTTTCTACTTTTTTATTATTACATATTATCATAAGTTGTTTATTAATTCAATGACGTTATTTTGTTTTATAAATAATTTGACTTTAATTTAAATTCCAAATTGAATTTAAAATAGTTTTTTTATGTTATATTTACCAATTTTCTAACAACAATTTAGTTTTAGTTACTATTTTGAACAAAATTATAAATAATTTCAAAATTTCACCCAATTCATGGTACATGGTATAGTTCGTTGAGGTCGTATTGTTAAGGAGCTTTTAAAATAATAAAAATATACAGGGTGTTTCATTAAAAATATAGATCATGAACGATGCGTGTATCACCCTGTACATTTAAATGTATGTTTAAAAAGCTCACATTTGAATTTCAACGTTGACGGGTACCAGCGTTTTTTATAATCTTCTAAACTAACCCCACAAATAATTTTAGTGGTTTCCACACTGTATATGCGCCTGTTTTATACAGTGTGTCCCGAAAAGAATGGTCTTAAATTATACCACAGATTCTGGCGTCAAAAATATGTTGATTGAACCCCCCTTACCTATATACAATAGTGCACACAAAAAAAGTTACAGGGTGCTAAAGTTAAAAATTTAAATAATTTTTTTAACATTACTCTCAAATGGTTGAACGTTAATGTATGAAAATAAGATATTTGCCTTAACTCAACAAGTGTTTAATATGACCTCCTTCTTTCTGTATACAAGTTCTACATCGTTTCAACAAGGAATACCGAATATTTTGAAAAATTAAATGTTTTTGGCGAAAAACATATAATCTTTTTATTTAAAACAAATTATTGAAATTCGGTTTTATTATATTCTTGAGTTTTGAAATTTTAGTTTCTGTAATTTTACATTAGTAATATGAACCATTTTTTTATAGAAATAATTTCTTATAATTCAGAAATATTAAAATACAATCTTTAAGTATTTATCCTAAATGATTTTTGTATAGCTAGATTTATATATTGCCACCATCGTTTAGTTTTTACTTCAACAACGCAGATGGCGCAATAATAAAGTCAGAATTTTCAACATTGAGTTTGTTGCCTGTATGAGACAACATACTTGTCTAGCTGGTTAATATACTGAAACATATGTATACACGTCACTACCCTTTTCGGTCCAAGGACATTTTCACATTTAATCCTGCGTTCCCAAGTCCAATTTTCTTATTTTATGACTATTTAATAAATAAACATTAAATGTTATTATTAATGTGTAGATAATTTGTGATTAAGATTAAACCAAGTTGCATTTTATAGATCAAACAATTACACAACCAAGGCTATTCTTTACTAACAAAAGATGCAGCTGGACAAACAATGCTTCATCATGCCGTTCGGTATGGTCATAAGGATGTTGTTAAATACCTCACTAGGTGTGCTCCGTCGATCATCAACGAAAGGGATTCCAATTTGTAAGTATCACAAATATACAAATGGAAAAAATATACTTAGAAAGATACTACAAGCAGTTATAATTAGTGTTTTCTTCTAGTTTATCTCAAACATTCAAATGCCACCAATATTTCTACTCTACCAAAGAGATTCGTAACACGATACGTCCTGATATGCCCACTGAAACTGATATATTTCTTCCACACAAATTTAATAATCTTGGACTGTCCAATTTCCCTTTTTGGGCACATCGCGCAGCACTTTCAGTACAATGAAACTAGGGTGATTGTGTTTTATGCAATCATATACATTTAAAATTATAACTTTTTCACTAACATAAAGTGAAGAATTTTTTACATATCTTTACTTTGCAGTGATAGTCGTCCTTTTATATTTTTTTACACTACACCTTTATTACTATTTCAAAACCGCTATTTATATATCATTATAGTTTAGTTAGTCTGGTAGCAAATACTAACTAGTATATTTAAGACATATTTCTCTTAATTACCTATCATAAATGTCTTTAAGGTATTGTATGATTCACTCTTTCCTTAAATTTTATCTAGTTCCTCAGAACTTAATGTTAATCCTTTTTTGGGAAATTATTCTTAAACGATTAACCCCAATTGCAGATCAAATAAATTTCCAAAATTTGACTTGAATAGATGTGGGCATATATTATTAGACAATCCATATTTTTCATTGTTTAGTTTATGTTATCTCCCATACTTTTGACGAAGCACTCAGACAATGAAAAATAAAATGTAACGGGATGGGTATAGACATTGGAGATGATACATTATACACCCTGCACTATGCAGATGACCAGGTGGTTATTGCACAAGACAGAGAGGACTTGGAACATATGGGTAGAAAACAAAACTAAGGAATACAAAAAATGGATCTTAGGAAAAATTAAAAAATGTGATCAATGTATATACCTAGGAATAAAAGTAACAGAGACAGGAAGAAGCGAAGAGGCCATAAAAGATAGGATAACAATGGGAAAATAAGTGAAAGGTGAAATTGAACCCGATATTATGGCAAAAAAACATAAAACCAAAATCAAAAATAAGTAAATCTATATTAAAACCAGTAATAACGCATGGCTCCGAAATAAGGCAACTAACAGAAAACAACCTCAGGGCAGTGGAAATGGATCATTGGAGGAGAGCAGCGAGGAAGTCTAAACTAAAACATGTGAGAAATGAAGAAATAAGGAAACAAATGAAAGTCAAAGAAACGATTGTGAAAGACATTGAAAAGCAATAACTAGTTTGGTATGGTACGTGTCCATAGGGACAGAAGGGCTACCCAAAAAAATTCTCCAATAGATACCACCAAGGAAGAAATAAACTTTATTTTTAGGTATTTTTGCTAAGATATTTGATAGCTATTTTGATAATTTGTAAAATGGTGATTGGATATATGAGACTATTGGGCGCATTGGTATATAAGGTTTGTGTAGTTTTGGAAGACCATAAATTTTAGGTGTTATTGAGTTATGTGTTTGTAAATGTCATTGGACTAGTAGACCGAACTCTTAAACTTACAACACCTGAAAACCGTCAAGAAATCTTTAATAATTTAAAAAATATTTTATTATCAAATCATTACCCAATAAACTTAACAAAATCATTAAACAGAGCACCAATATACTATATAACAGTAAACCTAAACAACTATTATTACAGACAAGTTCAAATTTATAAACAACATAGATATGTGGTATTACCATATACTAACCAAATTTCAGCGAAACTAAAACGTATTTTATCACCACATAACATTAAGGTATGCCATAAATCCAGAAATATTTTACTTCCATTATTTACCCAATTAAAAAACTAAACTAGAAGTGTTAAAAAATATATACATATAGGAATGACAACACAACATCTAGAGAATAGAATCAATGGTCACAAAAAATGCATCAACAGTTCTACACAAACACGAAAAGAATTATAAACATGAATTTGATTTCAAAAATACAAAAATATTAGATCAAAATCCTAATTATTCTAAATTATCTATTAAGAAAATCATATAATATATATATATTGAAATCAAAGTTATAATCTGAAACAATAAAAAAGAAATAAAATTAAAACTATTAATAGTATTCATATGTTTAATAAATAAATTTGTAATTTTATGTAGTTAAGTGTTTAAATTTGTGTTATAAAAGGAAGTACTTACAACAACAAAATTTAAATTAAATGAATCAACGGTTCTTGATGTAAATAAGTTAAATTTGTAATATGAAGGTAATATTGTTAGATTTTAAAATTGATTCCCGAAGGGGGAGAGATAAGAAAGTATGCAGAATAATAATTATCAATAAATTAAATAAATTAAAGAAAAAATTCATAATTCTTATATGTAGAATCTACATTTCCAATTACTTGAATAAATCAAGGGAAGAATGTAATGATGAAGGGATATGTTAGGTATAAGACTAACAATATAAACAATGAGTATAAAAGGAATTAAATTTTTCAAAAATTATCTTATTGCACAAGAATTTTGTTCAAAATTAAATTGGGGGATTTGAGATAAATAACTTAGAGTAAAAAAATTAACAAGTAAAACTTACCTCAATGATTTATAATTAAAAGGATATCTTAATAAATTTCATCGAATCATCAGTTACTTTTTCTTTATTACATCTAAAGTTTTCAATATAAAAATTTTTAATGATAAACATTCAAATAAATAGAGAATGTACTTGACAAACTTATCTTGGACAGGATCCATGGTTTTTATTTAATCATAATATTTCCAATTCAAACAACAAGTCCCAATTCATGTAACAATTCACAATTGACCTGGTTTTCTTTTGAAATCGAAGTTATAATCTGAAACAATAAAAAAGAAATAAAATTAAAACTATTAATAGTATTCATATGTTTAATAAATAAGTATGTAATTTTATGTAGTTAAGTGTTTAAATTTGTGTTATAAAAGGAAGTACTTACAAAGGTATAAGGAGACCAATTGTAGTCTTCGATATTGAACAACTATTCCAATAGATCATTCCTACTTAAAAAAACCACAAGAACAATAAAAAACGTGCAACAAACATAGTGAAATCTAGTGAACTAATCCTTATATCTAAAGTGTTGGACTTAATTATACAAACTAATGATAAAACGCTTAGATAGTGGATAGTGAAATGACTATTGCAAAACAGAGTTTATAAACATTAATAAAAGACATTTTATATAAAAAAAAATGTATGTAAGATAATTAAGTAAGTTTTTTATATTAATTGTAAGCTGTGAATCTTTGATAACATTAATGATCTCATCTAATATAGTTTGTACATAATACAAATAATAGAATCTCTTGAAAGTTTAAATTTTAGTTATTAGAGTTTAAAGTAGCATTTATCAGTTGAAATAGGACTAATTTAATAAATTTACAGTAATTTTAAATACAATTTATAGTTTTAACTCAAATTTTGAAAGTATAAAATGATTTGACAGCTCCTGCAATCTGCCTATTTTTAAATCAAAAATTTCAAGAAAAAGTCAATTTAAACTTAAAGAAATGTATTTTTTGTAAATATAAGAATAAGAGCTAGATTTATGTTATCAAAGGTACGATTAAAATTGTAATATTATTACCTTAATATTCGAAAATTGGGGTTAAGTTTTGGAAATAACGAACAGTTGAATTCCGATTTTGATGTCATATTTGTCATTATAAGGCGAACCTATAAAAAGGCCAGGAAATCGATGATTCACTCTCTTATGACTCTGGTAGCAGCTTGATTAACATCGTATGTATTAATTAATTACTAAAAAAATTTGCATTAATCAAAAATCAATTCATGTTAAATTAATACATGTAACATCAAAAATACATGTATAACAGTATTTTAACAATACCAGACAGATTCCATCCAGATTCCAATAGAATTTATAAGATTAAATTCAAGCGTCATTTCCACATCGAGAGCCTGGTAGACATTTTGTTCTTTGTATGCTGTTATATTTCCGAGAGAATACGAAGTTGAAGCCGATCTCAGTGTTCGTTACGTTCCGCCTGACGATTACGATTTTTGAAAAGACTGTATAATACAGGGTACGTCCGATAGTTAAGGATTAATTTTTTTGTTTTTTGTTACTGTAAATTAATTTTTGTATATCGTTTCCATTTTTATCATATCAGGATATTTGTAAATTTTACTGTAATAAGCATATGGAAAGCAATTGATAGTTTTTATTTTTGTATGATTTATTCGAGTAACATTTATAATTAAATTCAGTGTATTATAATTTTTAAATATTTATTTTCTCTTGAATCCTACCCAAGATAAGAGTCGGATTTTAAAATTCAATCCTAAATCAATTTGACTGAGCTAGTTTAAAATTTTGATAAGGCGCCGAACTATATAAACACAAAAGAAAAAGTAAACTTTACATTAGTAACAATATTAAATCATTAAACTCAACTAAAACCATCAGATAAAACATACAAGAATTGTGAAGCATATTATTAAATCTACAAAATAAATCAATTTAACAGATACAAACTTATATAGAACATTAGATCATTACAAATTATTAGAATCAAAGTAAGGTTATAGTAAAATAGACTAATTAAATAAAGCAAATAAATTAAATTTGAAAATCAACTAATTTAAACCATAATATATATATATATATATATATATATATTGAGATAATTTTTCCCAATACAAATTTTAATTTTAAGTTTGAATTTGTTATTTTTCTTTATTTAATAAGGGTAGGGTTGAAACAAAATTTATTTTAATTTTTTTTTTAATTAAATTGAATTTTTCCTAAATAAATCCTATCTATTTTCCTAACTAAATCCTATCTAATCTTAACTACCTAAACTAACCTTATCTACCGCAATGTTCTTTTTTTATTGTCTTATTGTCCAATAGCCTCTTTTCTTCAAACTGCTTATTGGTCTAGTCAGACACCTTTTCCAACGTTCCAACACTATTATCCTCTTCTTCTGTATTTGGTTACTTTATTCTGTTTACATATGTTTTTATTTATTGATTTAATTTTTTTTAACAATTTACTTTGAATAATTGATAATTATATTAACTTTTTTACTTTTTTCTTCTACAATCTCCAACCAAAAACGTCAAAAAAAATCTTTCTCCATAAACCGTATTACTGTTACTGCTTTGCTATAACTGGCACCTTCTTTATTTCTTATTAATTAAAACTTCTGCTATTCGACCTTTACTTTCTTTTAAATTATACTTGTTCAACTCATATCACTTCTTTTAAAAAATCAAATTCATTTCCTTCTTCTCGTGACTTTTTCAAAAACTAAACTGTCAAAACTTCTATCCCCTGGCAACGAAACTTCTCACTTACTCTCACTTGCACTACTTATCTATCCTTAACCTAATACAAGTGTTGTTTACATTACATAAATTTTTTTGAATCTAACCTAATAAAAATTAACTTTGACATTTACTTCAAATTTTGACATATATATATATATATATATATATATATATATTGTGACATGATAGTATGTCACAAGTATGTCAAAATTAAATTAGATATAGGTTATTTTATTAACAAATATAAAAAAAACAAATCTGTATTACTAAAAATATTGTTATAGTTTTATAGTGAATTTATTGAAATTCACATTTAACAATTATAGTAAACAAAATTTAAGCTAAAGTAATGTCGATCAATGTATTTATTGTAAATTCACTAAAAATGTATTCTAGTTTTAGGAAACTTTTGATTGGTCTAAAATAATGATAAAAAAATCAAATCTGAACGCATATTAAAAATAAAACTGTTACTATATTTGTTAGGAAAACGAAAAGGTGGTTTTTTTTGGACAGACTGGTGAGAGACGTCAGAAAAATAATTTAACGAGTATTTTTGTTAATTAAAAGAGATTTTTTTAAGTATTGAGAAGAAAGGTCGACGAAAAATAAATAAATAAAATATTTCGGATAAAAGGAAATCACTACAATAGAGTAACAATATAATACAATTTTTCCCACTTCGATATAAGAGGCGATAAACTCTATCCAAATAGTAGGAATTAGAGCTGATCCTGTGGAGTAGAAGACTAATCCTATTGAAGGAAGAGGTGATGTAACTAGTATCGCAATTCAGCTAAGAGAGGGGTAGCCCTATCCAGGAAAAGGGTTCATAAAGAAAAATAAGAGTTATCCTATCGGTAAGGAAGAGAACAGTTGTAAATAAGTGAACAGTATTGAACATAGTTATAGACTATTGACATTTGTCATTTATGAAAGTGTAGGAATTGATTTTTTGGAATTTAAATTATAAATTAATAAAATAGAACTCGTACTAGTAATTACTAACAAAAATTTATAATTAATACAGATTTGATTTTTTCATAAAATAATTAACTTTTACAATTTAATTTTATATTTGATCAGTTTTTTTTAAATGTATTGTTTGAACTTATTTCGACCTTGATAGAAATATAATTCTCGTTCTCTGAAGTAACAATTATTAAAACCTTTTTACTAGCCGGGGCAAACAAAAAGAAAATCATAAGAGTCAATGTTAAATTAAATAAAACTACTTAAATTAAACAAATTAAAGAATATTCTAGTATATAAACTAAATTAAAAAAATTCAACAACATATCATTTAACATATATATTTGATAAGAAAACTAATAAGTTACGTAAAGATTTAAAATATAATAGATACGTAACAAAATGGCGCCCAACGTGGGGCATTTTTAATTACATTGTGATAGTTATTAATTCTGATGAGGGATTCAATCTTATTTTGTCATTAAAATCAACAATTATAATTTATAATTTATTGTTTGTTGAATACATTAATTAATTGTAAATTTAATGAAAATAATTTGAATAAAAATTTGAGATTGTCAGATAAACAGTACGTAACAGAAGACCTAACAGAAAGAAATACGGACGACATAGCAACAAAACGTTACTAAGAAGAGGAATAACTGAATCCGAAAAGAAAAATTAAAGGACTTACAGGAAGAGATAGGAAACATGGAAGACCTTATAAGAAAAGACGGTGAAGCAGAGGATGAAATAGTGCCTGTGTCGATTATTGAAGAAATACATCAATATGTATCGATCGAACAAAACCCAGGAGGATCCAAATCTGATTTCAAGGATTTGTTAACTTTTATGCAATTAATGAAAGAAGAAATTAAAAAGGATGCACAATTAAAACATGATGAGATAAAAACATAGAGAACAAGATAATAAATTGAAAAGAGTAGAAACAAGATTAGAAGAGTTTGAAGGAAATATGAATGTTATGGGAGAACAATTTAACAAAAGAATAAATCAATGGGAATTTGAAAGTCATAAACAATGTGAAGAATTAAATAAAAAATTGGAGAAATTAGAAAATCATAAGAATAATAACTATATTAAAACAAATACCAGAATTTCTGAAGTGGAGGATACTTTAAAAAAAGGAATTCAATTAAATCTTGAGATAGCCGAAGAGGAAAACAAGAAAACAAAACTGGAATTAAGAAGAGAAATTGAGGAAAAAATTAGATTAGTAAGAAGTGACGATGAAAATATAATTGGAAATAATTGGATAAGACAATTTGAGGAGAAATTTGAAAACTTAAATAAAGATATTTCACATTTATCTAATATTCATTTGGTAAATGATATGGGGTTACAATGCTTAAATTATTTAGGGGGAAGAGCTGAAGAAAGTACAAAATTTTGTGGGAACTTTAACCGAATACATCCTATGAATTTTATCGAAACAATTAAAAATAGGGGATACAAAATAAGGAAAATTCAAGATTTCAGGGAATTCATTAGGTCTAATCTAACGGGCAATGCACTAATTTGGTGGAATTGTAAAGAAACTATGATACATTCTATGGAAGATTTTGAAAAACTGTTCTTAGAAGCTTTTTGGTCAGAGATACAACAATGCAAGGTACGTGAGAAGCTTTATTTTGGTCGGTTTGATAATAATAAAAATAATTTAACAAATTATGCATTACAATTGTACTCACAAGCTCAATATCTAACTCCTACTATCTCTGAAAGTGAGATTGTCATGTTCATTTCTAGACATTTTAAACCAGAAATAACTGAAACGATTGCAGTACAAAATATTTGTAAATTTGATCAATTGATTTCATATTTGTCTCGTGTTGAGACAAATATTAGTAGTCAAACAAATAATAATGTTTTTAGGAGTCTAAATTATAATAGAAATACAGACAATACAACAAATAGATCTAAACCAATAAATAATAATTATAATCATACTGATAGAAATAACTTTAATGAAGGGTACCATAGTCACAATTTAAATTTTCAGAATAAAGGTCGAAATCAAAATTACCATAACAATAACAGAGTCAAATATAACAATAATAACAGTAATAGGCAGAATTTTCGAGACAATGGACGCCGAATGAATTCATCTGATAATGAAGAACAGGTGAATGCTATAAATTTGACGAGTACTAGATATAGATCAGGTAGTATAGATAATCAACAAACTTGTACAGACGAGAATCGGGTATCTATTCCGTCTGAAAATGTTGATAGATCCTGTAGAGCTCAGGATGCACATTTTTAGCAAGGGTGCACATAATTGGAACTAGATGTGATTATGTTCACCCACGTGAGTTTCTTTTCGATGAGGAACATCAACATCTAGAAAATAATAATATAGGATCGATAATTATATCTGCTAAAATTAATAACAAAGATGTTAAAGTAATGCTCGACACAGGGTCAAGTGTATCACTTATATCAGAAAATTTAGTGGAACATATCAAAACAATAAAAGATAATATAATAAATGTACCACGAGTCAATTTTATTGGCATAAACGATAAGATGTTAGGATATACAACTAAGTCTAGCATAATAAATTTAATAATAAATAATAACAATAATTTGATTGTACAGCTATTAGTAGTTAAAAATATGAATTATGACATTTTATTGGGAAATGATGAGTTGTCTAAAAATAAAATAATTATTAATTATAAAGAAAATAAAATTATTTTCAACAATAATGATGAAATAAAATTTAATCTAACAAATACTTAATTTAACAAATACTAAAGAAATATCAAATATGAAAAATATGGGAAACTATTATAGACCTGATAAGAGTGAAGAAACTGGAAAATGGACAATTTTATTGGAGATTCTAACGAAACAAAATCATATGGGAAAGTATGAAATTATAAAGTTGATATGAAAGATGAAGACAATGGTAGGAAAAATTCAAGTTATATTAAGAATGATAATTACAATGTGACTGAAGACAATATATATTTAGAAGATGATGTAGATAAAGATTTTACGGTAGGAGTTATGGATGCTAAAAAAGAAGATAATTTCAATAAAAATATGGTAATAGATTGTAATGGAAGTAGCATAATAGAAGAAGAAGGTATGGATGTTAAAAATGGAGTGAAATGTTTACGTTCTAGAATTAATTGTTGTAAAGAATGGAAAGAAAAAGTTCTAATGTTAATAAAGAAACACAGTTATCATCCATAGACATTTTGAAATACCTAGACAGTGCCGTAGCGACCCCAATGTACGGCAAAGGATCTCCCTTCAACTGGTATTAAAAGATCTATCCATCTATCTATATCGTCAACTGTATTAGAATAAGCCGTTTTAAAGAACTGTATGCGGATTATTTTTTTTTAACGTATTATCAACTTCATTCATATTAGCACCAAGGAAATCTATTTATCTTTTATCGGTTGGTACATTTTTATTTAATTTTTATTTCATAGACAGTTTGTTCTGACATATTTCTGTCATCTTATGATACTTATTTTAACTCAACTTAAAACAACTTTCCTCAGTAGTATCATAAAAAATAAAAAGATTTCCGTGGCGCCCATATTATTTCATAGAGAAACAATTATTATACCATAGTCAGAGCTAATGATCTTACTCACCCCTAGCCGAGGTATTTAACTATCATAATTTTTGCTGTGATAAACATTTGTAAATTTTGTTAATTATTGAAATATCTTTTACAACTAATTAAAGACGAAATTAAGATTAATAGTTGTTTTGTTGTAAATTAAATTTTTTTGGTATATTGTTATTTATTAAAAGTAAACTAAATATTTTTATAAATTCACTCTCAACATTTAAATCATATCACAATTGACGCCCAACGCCTAATATTATAACAAAATAAAATTTTGAGTATTGCACGGGACAGTAATCTTATATTTCCTATAATAGTGTTTCAAGAAAGCCAAGGGCGGATCTAGAAAGCTTTGAAAAATACAAAAAATAAATAAAGTAAGTCTCCATAGCGAATTCACAAACTAGAAAAGTAGTGATCAGTTGATTTGCTTATCAGGAAGCAAAGTGCTCAGATTAAAAGCGTCAAGTGTTTCCACATTGAAACAAGTTTCGAGATCCATGATCATATCCAACATCAAGGGAACAAAAATGAACCACTATAGTAATCCTGATACGTGTCAGTGGGGTAATTATCTCTCATTGTTTAATTTTTCGTAATTCGGGGCCTCAGAAGATATATTTCTAGATTAGTAGCAAACTAAGAAATAGCTTCCCATGCTTTTTCTCAGCTTTTTTTTTCTATTTGATTTAAAATCTTGTAAAAGATCTTTTAACATATTTCCAACAATAGTTAAATCCATAGATTTTTATTGCAATTGCTTACTTAAAAGCAGATTAAAATATATAGTTTATATAGGAGCAACATTTGAGTTAAGTAAACTTTTTAACAAAATGCTTGTTTTTGGAATGGATATGTTATTTCTCCATCAAAAATTATTTTGAAAACTTCACACATCTACTTTTTAACCAATAACATGTCTTAATTTTGTCTAGTTACCATGGCAACCAAAAAAATTGCGGACATTTTTTCATGGCGCCTCGATATTTAAGTGGAAATTTTTTGACAGCTGAAACCATAAAAAACGCTGAAACCTCAACGTATATAAAATTAATAAAAATTCAGCCTGCTCGGTTAATTGCAATTACAAATATACCATAATGACTACTACTTATATACGAATATTTTCTCGTGTATTCACGATAAAACTGGATAAACAATTTCCTGTAAGGATAATAATGTATCGAGTAAAATTGATATCTTTCTACTCGATATTATGACTCCTTTATATTTTAATGAGAATACAGAAATATTGTTTCTCGATATCTTACGTCTCGAATACTGAAATAAGAACCTCGTTGCTGAACACGTTATAAAACAGCAATCACCACATTATTTCTAACGTTGTAACCTGCATCGAGATATAATTTTATTTTACATTTAAACTTCTTTTATATCTGGATATAAAGACGATTCAATTTCAACCACTTCCATGTTCCATACAAAAAGTTATCATAAGTTATTAAGTTAAATTAACAAAGTTAATAGATATTTCATTAGAGATCGATCTAACTTGATAGAACCGGAGATGTGCACATTTTCGTCGTTATTTCCCAAGAAAACACTCATGGAAACTAGGATCTCTTGTCATCCGGTCTTGCTATCTCTCACCGCTCAGGTTAAACTTGGTAGAAATTTAAGAGAATTGGGAGATAGTGGGGCAGATATTGAGAAAAGTATTAGCAAAGGAACTTGAGGAAAACATGTATAGTCAGTAAAAGTTGTAAATTGTTCATTATAAAGCAAACTTTAGCAGGGCCGTAATTATATGTTTAGGTGTATACTTTTATGCTTCACAAATATGGAACATAATCATGAAGTTTGGAAATAATTTGAACATAATTTTTTTGTGAAGTTATACCAAAACCTCCATTCTTTAAAGATTCTGTCATACCCAGCACTCCCAGCCACTCTACTATCGGCTGCGCACGCTGGCCAATCAACGCTCAGCATGCCGAGCTTTCTCACATATAAATACAGCGGCAGAACCGAGCTGCGGTACTCACTCAGGTTGTAGAAACTTACTCGTGAAAAAAGCTGTACACGTTATACAGCGAAATATGTAGTTGTCATGGGTTATGATTGATGGCATAGTAAAGATTTTTGTTAAAGATGGCACTGTTGCAGTAAATAACTGAAATTTTATGTTGACAGCACAAATGATTCTTTAAGCTGTTTGTCAATTTCTGTGATCTGTGATCAATTGTCAATTTGTCGGCCTTGTTTACGTTGTTTATGTCTGTAAATGGTCTGTAGACACGTGTTTGTTTGTATTGAGTTGTAGAGTTGTGTTATTTTGTTTTTGTGTTTTTGACAATAATAATTATAAGATGGGATTTGTTCGTTGTTGTGTCCCCCAGTGTACTAACAGAGAAGCCCAAAGGTTAGTTATATTAAAAGCTTCATTATATTTCTTTTTATAACAAATCAAATTAAAATAAATATCTTCAATTTTGAATAAAGGAAAATACCAAAATCAGTGGCAAAGGTTTTTATTACAAATTTACAGGTTTACAGGAACAGCGACTAGTTTCGGCCTATAAGCAGGCCATCATCAGGCTAGAAAAAACATAGGTGCAAAAAAAAACCTGGTTTTGACCTTTACAGGTTTGGGTTGAATATTTTCATGGAATTCTCGTTATTTAATGTTGTTATTTTATTTATTAGTAATTATTATTCAAATCGAATTGAAAAGAAAAGAAGTGATAAATTGTGCTAGAACAACTTTTTGACGATTTTTGAAGAACAACGGATTTAAATTTGGCTCGATAAACGTCAGTTTATTATGGACAGTAAGAGACTGGTTGCATGGAGAAACAAATATTTACAAACCCTCACAAAATATAGAGAATGCGGCAGACCAATGTATTATCTGGATGAAACCTGCTACGACACACATGCAACGGTGAAGAAAGGATGGGCTGATCAAAACCAGCGAAAATGCAGTGTAGACGTTCCTTCAAACAAAGGAAAAATAATTAGCATTCTACATTGTGACAGTTCTGATGGTTGGGTTTAAGAAGCTCTCCTTTTCTCCGCTAAAAACATAAAAAATTGTTTTCTGGATTACCATCAAGATATGGATAGCCCTCTTTATGGTTTTCTGAAACCTTACTTCCAAAACTAAAGAAAAAAAGAGCTATTATTATGGATAACCCGCTCTATCATTCAACGGCGAGGGTAAGAGTACCCACATTCTACGAAAGATGAGCTGAATTTTTTTTGGAACAGAATGATCTTTACTATGAAAACAAAAACAATTATTAGAAGTGTTACGTGCCAAACGTTCAAAAAAGAGTATGTCATTGACTGTTTGGCAAAACAAGAAGGACATGAGGCTAAGGCTAAGGCTACCTATTACTACTACTACTACTAATAGGGTGAGTTGAAACCTTTCAATTAAAGAATTTAAAAATTAGTAGTAGTTTATTGGATTTACAAAAAAAAACATCTTTGCTTTCATGTCGTGTTTCAAACATTTTTAAACTTACCAAAATCAATAACTGCTAAATATCCTTTAGAATTAATAGCAGTAGATTTTATTAGTAATCTTTTGCCAAGTCACAATGGTAAATCACATATTTTTGTAATTATTGATATTTTTTCAAAATTCATATACCTTCATGCAACGGAAAAAACAAATAAAACAACTGTAACATATTTAAAACATATTTTAAAGAACATGGAAAATTTCCAAGTTGTATTATGGATAATGCTACTTACTTTAAAAATAAAAACGATGTAAAGCCTATTTTTACAAGTATCAGACATCCACAAAGTAACTTGGCAGAAAGGGGAATTAAGGAAACTTTAAAACATTTAAGATTACTTGTGCTAGACGACCACAGAAGTTGGGAAGACAATTTAAACAAAGTACAAAACTATATAAATAATACACCAACCTCGGGAACAGGGTATTCACCAATTATTCTTTTTAAAAAAGTAGAACCACAACGACCATGGAAAATGGATCTAAACTTAGATAAAATAATGAAATTGGTAAGGGAAAATGAAATAAAAAGACAAACAAAATATAAAAAAAAGATGTAAAAAAATTACGAAAAATCAAAGTTTTCAAGAAAGGGGATCTAGTACTAGTAAAATCGATAAAAGTTCCTAATAAGAAATCAAATATTTGTGCAAAGCTGCAACCAATATTTGAAGGCCCTTATAAAATTGATACTGACAATGGTATAAATAGTTATAGATTAATTCATCCAGAATCAGGACACTTAAATAACATTAAAAGAATTCAAATATTTGCATTTATTATATATTTTAGTTAATAATTATTTATGTTAAAAAATTAGATTAAGATTTTATTTTGAAATTTCTTATACTATAAAGAAATTATCAAAACATTTCTGGGGGTTCATTCATCTAGAATTAGAATATTTTCGATGAATTTTTAATTTGGACCAACCAATAAAAAAAACCAAATGTTAAAAAAATAATTAAATTGGTTTTGCCGTATTTTTAATATTTTAGTAAATAAATATTAAATATATATGTTAAAAAAGACTTTATTTTAAAATTTCTAATTTAATAAAGGAATTATCAGAACATTTTTGGGGGAATGTTGTGACATGATAGTATGTCACAAGTATATAATTTTGATGTCATATTTGTCATTATAAGGCGAACCTATAAAAAGGCCAGGAAATCGATGATTCACTCTCTTATGACTCTGGTAGTAGCTTGATTAACATCGTATGTATTAATTGATTACTAAAAAAATTTGCATTAATCAAAAATCAATTCATGTTAAATTAATACATGTAACATCAAAAATACATGTATAACAGTATTTTAACAATACCAGACAGATTCCATCCAGATTCCAATAGAATTTATAAGATTAAATTCAAGCGTCATTTCCACATCGAGAGCCTGGTAGACATTTTGTTCTTTGTATGCTGTTATATTTCCGAGAGAATACGAAGTTGAAGCCGATCTCAGTGTTCGTTACGTTCCGCCTGACGATTACGATTTTTGAAAAGACTGTATAATACAAGGTACGTCCGATAGTTAAGGATTAATTTTTTTGTTTTTTGTTACTGTGAATTAATTTTTGTATATCGTTTCCATTTTTATCATATCAGGATATTTGTAAATTTTACTGTAATAAGCATATGGAAAGCAATTGATAGTTTTTATTTTTGTATGATTTATTCGAGTAACATTTATAATTAAATTCAGTGTATTATAATTTTTAAATATTTATTTTCTCTTGAATCCTACCCAAAATAAGAGTCGGATTTTAAAATTCAATCCTAAATCAATTTGACTGAGCTAGTTTAAAATTTTGATAAGGCGCCGAACTATATAAACACAAAAGAAAAAGTAAACTTTACATTAGTAACAATATTAAATCATTAAACTCAACTAAAACCATCAGATAAAACATACAAGAATTGTGAAGCATATTATTAAATCTACAAAATAAATCAATTTAATAAATACAAACTTATATAGAACATTAGATCATTACAAATTATTAGAATCAAAGTAAGGTTATAATAAAATAGACTAATTAAATAAAGCAAATAAATTAAATTTGAAAATCAACTAAATTAAACCATAATATATATATATATATATATATATATATATATATATATATATATATATATATATATATATATATATATATATATATATATATATATATATATATTGTGACATGATAGTATGTCACAAGTATGTCAAAATTAAATTAGATATAGGTTATTTTATTAACAAATATAAAAAAAAAACAAATCTGTATTACTAAAAATATTGTTATAGTTTTATAGTAAATTTATTGAAATTCACATTTAACAATTATAGTGAACAAAATTTAAGCTAAAGTAATGTCGATCAATGTATTTATTGTAAATTCATTAAAAATGTATTCTAGTTTTAGGAAACTTTTGATTGGTCTAAAATAATGATAAAAAAATCAAATCTGAACGCATATTAAAAATAAAATTGTTACTATATTTCTTAGGAAAACGAAAAGGTGGTTTTTTTTTGGACAGATTGGTGAGAGACGTCAGAAAAATAATTTAACGAGTATTTTTGTTAATTAAAAGAGATTTTTTTAAGTATTGAGAAGAAAGGTCGACGAAAAATAAATAAATAAAACATTTCGGATAAAAGGAAATCATTACAATAGAGTTACAATATAATACAATTTTTCCCACTTCGATATAAGAGGCGATAAACTCTATCCAAATAGTAGGAATTAGAACGAATAGTTACACAATTGTGAATATTAATTCCTTCTGTCGAAGATGCAAGACACACGTTTTGATTTTGACGAAAAAAAGTATTATTGTAGCTTTTAAGCAGCAATCAAAGACAAATTTTATTTTATATTTATTGATTCTAGATCGCAAACAGCGCTCCATAAAGCTGTCGCATACAAGTGGCCCCATATTTGCTGCATTTTAATAGCCAGCGGAGCAGATTTGCAGATCAAGGATCATCGCGGACTTACTCCAAAACTTTTAGCACTGCAAAATAATGACCACGAGCTGGTGGCATATTTGGAAAGTAAGTATTTACATTTGATCTCTTACAAAATTTCAGTATCGGCAATATTCTTGGGTATTAAGAACATTAAACAAAAACTTTTTATCAAAATATTAACTTTCTAGCTCATTGGCAACTTTCGATATACATACAATGATCGTCAGATGGGTCGGGTGGTGGAGGAGAAACCCCTCTTAGCAGGGAAGATTTCCCGAAAATCATTCGAGGTATAAGGTTGTGTACCTACCGGATGACCGAACCCTAACCGAACCTAAAAAAATGAGCTAGAGAGCAAAATAGATAATACCAGCAAAAAACCAAGAGACAGACACGCAAGCGTAGACGGAATGTTTCTTCTTTCGAAATCTGTCATATTTTTTTGAGTATATTAACACCGTTTCACAAAATGTGTAAAGTAAAGAATACAAATTTCTCTAAATAAAAAACCTAAGACTTATAATTTGAAGCAGAATTTTTAAAAACATTTGATCTCTTAAAAACAATTGTGAGCATCAGTGTCCTTTCTTAGATGTAAGATTAAGTTTATTTTTTATAATATTGTTGGTTTTATTTTGTAAGTTTTAAAAATACTAATTTCGCGTCCAGCACTTTCATTTCATTGGTTGCATAGAGTATGTATAGTTGACGTAAAACATATACCTAGTGTAGCAAAATTCTGAAAGGTATTTATATTATTTTTGACTACCTACTAAACATGATTCTAAATTGTATTTTATGTTAAATAATGTTTAACAGGGAGTTTGGTTTAAACGGAAAGTGAGCCTTTTTTGTATCCCATTCCATATTTTTATGGAAAATAAAATTTTCTTTGCTTTGCAAAAACCATAAACAAAACTACTCTTTATTTTTGACGTTAGGCTAATTGGTCTATATGAATGGGGCGTTTGGTCTGAGATTCTACCTACCTTAGGAAGGTAGATGACCTTCACCTTCCTCCATATGACCGGAGTGTATTTCCAAGCTAGGCTAACCTTGATAATCTTACTTAGTTCCTGCCGTCCTCACCCGGTGATTTAAAGGGTTGAAATTCATCCGAGGCCCATCTTATTTTATCTGGTCGTGTGATGGGAGTGGCGATTTGACAGTCTTCCCGACTGGGTCTGCCTACCTCCTGGAGATTACTGGATGCCTCCTGCCGACCAAGATAAATGGTAGCTCCTGGGAAGTGTGCTTTAATCAGCAACTCCAAACTTTCCTGAGCCGTACCTGCATAGTTCCCGTCCGTTTTCGTCAGGAAACTCACCTTTTTATTGGAGTCCACCTTGGTCAGGACCTTGTGGAAAAGGGCGTATTTTGTGGTCTCTGAAATTTCCCCACAGAACCTTTTCCATGAGCCCCTTTTGTCCTTTTGGCGTCAGCTTACTCCTGTAAAGGTCCCAGTTTAGGTTGAGCTTGGCTTTATTAAATAGCCTTCTTACCTCGATTCTTAATTCCTCGAGATAATTATTCCACGAAACTGTGTTCTTTTTGCGTTTCCTTGTTCGTTCTGGGCAGTTTTCTTGATAGGCATTCAAAATTGCCTCATTAACCTGATCCACTGCCACTTCTAGGCTTTCTTTCTCTTTTATAGTGACTGACCTTTCCTTAAGTGATTCTCATTATAACCTTCCCAGTTCGTGTCCCATGGATTTAGAAACTCAGTCACTATCAGGCTTTTTTTCTTAAGACTCACATATTTTGTTGATACCCGTGCTGGCCCAGATGGTGTGATGGGCGTTTACATCGCAACCCAGTATAAGCTGCATATTCCTTTCTCGGCAATCGTCTACTACATCCTTCAATGCCTGTGGAGGGCATGTTTGCTCTTCCCCGGACAGTAGGCGGAACAGACGACTACTCTCTTCGTCCCCTCCTGTGTTTGGTATAAAAGGTTCCTGTAGGAGGGCCATATCTATGCCTTCTTTTTCAAACCGTCGACACAGTACGGCACTGGCAGCCTTGGCGTGTTGAAGATTGGCCTGAAAGAACCTAACGCTGTCCTCTAGGTTGAACTAAAGAAATCCTCTGTGGGCTCTGTGACCCTGGTTGGCTCACCCTGCTCCATGGCTCCATAGATCCCTGACCGGTAACGATCTTTTGAGAGGGCTCACGCCACTTTGCTGGTTTGCTCTCCTGAATTCAGCCTCTGTAGAAGATCCTCCTTTCCTCTTCCCCTTTTTTGGCACCGGGTCCTTCTCTGAGGTATTTGCTTTCGCTCTGTGAGGAGGGTGCCCAACTGGTTGTGCCAAGGTTCCTGGTTTTGTGACCTTGTCCTCCACTGCTCCTTTGGACTTGGGCCTCTGCTTCTTGACCTTGAACTTAATTTGGTCCATTCCATAGTAGGGACTCATGTCCAGCCTTTTGATTTCCTCCAAGGATTCTTCATCCATGGAGAAAGTCCACTTCTGACCCTTTTCCATCGGGGTATTTCCCCAAATGGTCCAGAGTAATGTCCTTAGCTTCCTGTTGCCTGTTTTGGATCCGTTTACCCTCTCTTTCTCGTCATCCTCGTCAGGGACATGCATGTAGCAAGCTACCGCTGGCTTAGGCAGGTCGTCTCCTCGAAGGGTCCGTCCTAAGACTTGCATTGTCCCAGTGAACCAAAGAAGGGACAACCCCCGCCAGCCAGTCAGCGCTCACCACGTCAGCGCAAGTTATCATCAGGTAACCGGGTTTATGGGTGCATTTGACGAATCTCACTTGATGTCCGTCCTCTGCCACTCCCTCGTATACCATCATAATGGAGTGCTGGAGAGCTTTTAGCCTATCCGGCTCCATCTTGGTGATAGGGTAACCTTCCTCCACTATGGCTACCCACTCCGACGAGGCCGCATTCCGGAAGAACGGTTTATCCTCCCTTCTGTGCCTGTGGAGGGGTTTCCCCTGAAACCCGGGGCGCTTCTTCACCTCTTCCTTAGTTTCTATAGGGCGTTTCTTCGCCACTACTTTGGCTTTGGAATAGTGCTCGCCTACCTCTTCCTGTTTTCCTTTTGGTAGGAGCGATTTTGCGAAATTCTCCTTAATTACCGCCTTTTTGGCTTCGTTGTAATCAAGGCCTCCTTTCATCAAAGCCTGCATCCTTTTTCTAGGTGCTCCCGAGTTCGCTCTAAAGGTCGCCTTCCGAGGACCGCCTTTCTTTGTCACCTCCGAGGACATGCTAGCAACGACGGCTACTTCAGCCTTATCAATGCTAATCGTCTCTTGGGCACTTTATTTATTTTGAAATTCCTCTATGACATTCATCGACATTCATCGTCAAATCAGTACAGTTTATGGTAAAAACATGAGTGAAGGAAAGGTGCGGAAGTGGGCCTTTAAAGATGGCCGCACAAACGTTCATGATAAGTAACGAAGTGGGTGACCTTCAGTAATTGCCAATGATCTCATTTAAAAAGTAGACTGTAAAGTGAAAGAGAACAGAAGGTTCACAACTTCGTCCTTAGCTGTAAAACTTCTGTTAAATCAGATACTGCTTTCATTAATTCTGTTTCTTCATCGAAACCAAACTTTTCTCGTAGATTTATATGCACTAAACATATTTTATGGGATTCCAAATTTAGCCAAATCCTCTATTCATTACTTTTACTATTACTTACGACAATACTTTTATCAACTCTATTTAAATTTTCCTCGCTGTTACACACAATATATTGAACCTAACTCGATATTTCACAAGGACGCCACATTGTAAATATTTAATTTTTAACTAAAAATATAATTGCGAATAAATATATGTTTACTTACGTATAATTTGCTTAAAAAATTATAACCTTTCTTGATGTCAGACTTATGACTAAAGAGCCAACGTCGTAAAATAAACCTCACGCAAATATTGTTAAAGTTCAGTAAGATGTGTAAAAATATTAAACTATTTGAAGTTTATAATTCTATATTTCTTCTTAATAAAACGAGAAAAAGGTAGTATTAATTGTCTAGTATTATGTTTTAAATGTTTTTAAATATAAATAGGTTAATATTGTTTAAAGAAATGTTTGATATTCGGGTTTATAAATAGCAAAGAAAAGAAAAAATAGATTTTAGATTAATAAAACCATGAATTCTTATTTTTCTTGTATCATGTCCGATGCCGAATGTTGACGACCATGCTTCTGATTTTATTTTTATTTTGTGATGCTGAACAGTTCCACGCTTGACATCTTATGCCATTCTCTCAGATTTACCAACCAGGATGATCTCTTTCCTCTGGATTTATTAAAATAGTATATTGTGCAACAAGGTGGAAAAGTTACACTTTTCTCACGAGTGTGAAAGTTTGTGGTACGAGCCTGAAAGGCGAGTAAGAAAAGTGTCTTTTCCACTGTGTTGCACACCATACTTTTTCTACGGCTGCATATTAATAATAAAAATAAAGAAGTGAATTCAGAGCACTTTATTATTATTATTGGTTATAAAATAAACGGCACATACTTAATACAAAAAAAAAACGAATTTAATTAATATTGTAATTGTACTGCAATTTTGTATTGAGATTCCTGATGTTTCATTTTTTCGTAACGTTTTGCTATCTACCTATCTACCTCACGGCTGAATTCCCATTTAAATGTACGTGGTGTGGGAAAAGACCCGTGAGGTAGATTTTTTCCCACAGTTGATAGCAATACGTCACTTTGTAGTTCTGTCAAATGTGTCAAAAGCACCACATTCCATAGCAGCCGTAGAAAAAATGTATTTTTTCTTCAAGCGGTCAATAAATGCATCTTTATGTGCATGTACATACGTAGTAAAAGTACGCCTTTATTGATTACTGGGAGATAAAGTCTTTTAAAGGCCATGGGAGATTAATATTTATACAAAATAATTAATTAATATTTGTCAATTATCCAAATTAAAAAAATATATATTAAACAACAGTAAAGTTATTGTTATTGAATACTATTTTCCAATACGCGAATACCAACTACTTTGACAACTGTCAAAAAAAAAGTAAGATGTCGACAACTATTTCAGTGAGAACTAAAGTTTGTTGTTTAAGGTAGGTAAATATATTTGTTTAATTTTTATTTATTTTACACGCTTGAAGAAAAAATAGTATATATTACACGGAGTAGAACGTTCTTTTTGTGTTTCGTCCTGATTGCAGCCTCAGCTTCGCTTCGGCTGCAAACTAAGGACTCAACACAAAAAGAGTCACTTCTAGTGATATAATCTACTATTGTTCTATACATTCACAGTAACTATCTTAAAAAGTAGAATGGCGCTCCATATTTGCGGGTTAAAAATATTAGTTAAACAGTTGATAAATACATTTAATGATAAAAAATTAATAAATAGGTTTTAACGATTATTAGTTGCAGTTGTTATATTGAAAGAAATTTATAGACAGCTAAGTATTTCAAATTTTAATATTGACTGGACTATGACCGTCTCCTTCATGAGAGGCAACTTTAAGTTTGCACTATATGTTTCACGTCAACTATAGGTACCTGATATGTACCTAAATAAATTCACCTATATTTTTCTTTTTAGGTCAACAACAGTTTCAATTGGTCTCATCAGATTTAGGAACTATGGTGTAAGAGGAAAACTTTTCTTATGTAACGTTTCTTATGGCCATTCAGGCGTCAAAACAATTTACTTTTTCCTAAAATGCCTTACTACATATGTTTAATTTGTAAAAATAAACTAGGGAGAGACCTTAATACGGTCTTTTGTATAATAATATTTTTTGCGTCTAAAAAAATTTAAAATTTCAGTCAAAAACAATTTGTAGAGACTCGATAAAAGTTGTTACAGAGCTTAGTTCGTTACGGCAATAAATAATATAGTCCAGGAAAATTAGGTAAAAATTGGCTATGCCGTTGGGTACAGTTTATATATTTTCAGAAATAATACCAATTTTTATTTTATTTTCAAACATGAAAGTACTGTTAATGTTACTCTGAAAAAAACAAACCGTACGGGGTCGGTTAGTACAGGGCTCCAACCAACCCCAGATCTAGATTTATCTTTTTTCCTATGATGTAAATATCTTGTAGACTAACTTATATGAAAACTTATAATATGCAAAACTTTAAAAGTCAAAGAGAAGCAACTCTCCGGATATTATGCTAAGAGCTGCTAGAGCAGCAAAACTGTGAGGAAAATCTTTAAGATCAGCGGAAGGTGAATTTAGCATTCCATTCAACACTTTTTATAAGCCCTTTATAAGCAGATAATATCTTGTAGTAGGATGTAGCAAATAATATTGTTAATCTTGTAGTAGGATGTAGTTTTACTACAGATCTCGAAATTTTCAAACCGTTTCCAAAAGAAGGAAAGCTGAATCAAAGAAGCCGTAAAATAGGACAGATACGCCTGTTAAATACGCACTGGAAGAATAGAAAAGGACAAAGGAAAGCAAAACAAATTCAGTAAAAAAGCAGATTTCTGGAAAACAGAAAAAGAACTTGAAGAAATAATCAAATAGTAAATATACAAGACAGTTAAAGGCGGTTATAACCATGATGAAGAGAAATTTTGCTTGATTTACTTTAAATCGTGGTCAAATAGTTTGCCAAAAACGAAATGGATCCAGTGTACCCAATGCAAAATGTGGGCAAGTGAAAAATGTGCAGAAGCATTTATTCTACGTATGTCATAACTGTGATTCGGATGGGTCTAAATAAATTGTCTAATTAACGATTTTTCTATTATAAACTTATATTCAGTTTATTCTATACTAATGACAGTAAATGTATTGCAATCATTTTTGCTGTTACCAACCAACCCCTAAGTTTGTACCAACCTTCCCCGGATACCGGGTGGATTAGTACACCCGCAGCCTTGAAGAATATTAAACATGGTGAATTTAATTTACATCCAAACGTATCTCGATTGGAGAATTAGGTAAACAAAACATCGGTTATTAAAACCATGAAGGTATATTTCCTGAATTTAATAATAATAATAAATTGTTAATAAAGCCTTCCATGTATAAAATGTACCAACCAACTCCAGGGTCCCTTAACGTTCTATTATAGTGTTTATTTAAAAATGGCATTAATAACAGTTTGATGTTAATACATTTTTATACAATCGCGAGATTTTTTAGGCGTGACTTCTAGTTTTGTAGATTTGGAAAATCGAGAAAAATACGCCATGTTTATCGTCAATATGTGTGGGTATATAAGATCTTTACATTACCTGAAAACAAATACTTATCTATGAAAAAAAAGTACAAAATGTTCCCTTCCCTAATTTTCCTGGGGTAAATACTAGCATTTAAAAAGCATCAAACTATTTTTATATACACGATGGTGGTACTTAATACTTATACAGGGCTGGTCATTCACACTGATATTTGGTAACGGTTTTTAGATTTTGTGAAAATGATAAAACTTAGCACTAATCAGATTATCAGCAAACTGAGTTTTATCAAACCGTCACAATGGTAACGCCATTGCGAATTTGAAATGTTACTCTATTTTTATCAGTTTGACTCTCATTGTTAATTTGGTGGTTAAAATGTTGATTTTTTCATTTTTTAAGAGGTGTTGATTAAAGGTGAAATAAAAAAATATTTCATAAAATGATATCCGTAAAAACAGAGATTTATAATTTAAAATAACAACTGTAAGTTAATCATTTAACTAAAAAGTATTTATAGTTTCAACCAAACGCTTCTTTGAGTGCAGCATTAATGTTGACGTCATATAGGATTTTAAGAATGTGGCGAATCAATGCATGACATTTTAGCTAAATCTGAGGGCTGCCAGCAAAAATCAGCAAAATAATAATAATTTTAAAACGTTCATTGAAGAACTAAGGAACACCAAGAAAAAGTAAAAAATATTGCAATATTGCAATTTCACTTTCCTGTGCCTGCTCATTCGGTTCGTCGTCCAACCTACTTCAAGAGAGTCTCTCTTATATTGGCGGATGTTGGTTATTGCTCGTTAAGGAACGATTTGCGTTTAGTTGAGAGAGCCGAGCAGTCACACAAGATGTGCTGGACTGTTTCATCTTCTTGGTCATATCCTCTGCATAGAGGTGTGTTACCTAATTGCATCCGGTATAGATGTTTTTGGCGACCCCAGTGACCATTTAGAATCCCCGTCACTAATATGACTTGTTTTCTGGTCATTTCCAGGAATCTTTTGGCTCTGTACTCGTTTGGTAGCTCACGGACTTTATAAAACAAACTTAACATAACATAGCCTTATTTCGACTATTGATCCTCCAAAGTTAAATGGAGAATGGTTACCACAGGAAAATAACTGTGATATAGTGCAGGGTTTGTTAAATCCAAACTTCGGTGCAACACTAATCACTCGCAAAAGTGGTGTTCTATCCACAAGGAATACCTTGTCGCACCGCACTCTACATTAGGTTTTAAACCAACCTAAGAAAACGTTGTAGTGTCGTCAGCGCCAACGTTTAACGTTATTTTAGACGATCTCACAATGGAATTAAAAAACGACACATAGCTTATAATCTAGGGAATTCGGAAGAAATATGAACTTGGAGAAAATGTTTCAATATTATTTTAAAACTGATATCGACGAATCATTTACTGATTAATATTTTTTTCTTAAAAGTACAGAAAATGTGTTTTAATGGATAAATTCTATACAGCTAACGGCTCCTGCAACAAATTTCAATGAATTTTCCCCGTTCGCCAATTACAAAAGTTTTCTGCCAACACATAAATACAAATAACGTCAATTTTTTATACTTTATCACATTATTGTAAGCCTACAGGCGCAAAAATGGCAAAACCGGCCTTGGTTGTCACAAAATCACAAACAAAATGCCAAACATTCAAGCTTCCAGCCCCGTATTTTTGACTGTATTTTGAATTTTTATTGCAAGACTTAAACATTTAGAAACTTGTCCATTTTATTCTTAGAGTATGTGCATTTATTTTTTACCTACTATATTTAGTAAAAAAAAAAGAAATTGTGATAATTCCATTTAGAACTATACGTCTGGGCGTTATTCATTTCATAGTATTTGAAAATAGCTGAAGAATGTAGATAGACATTTTTTGTAACATGTAAATCCACTGGTAAAGCTCCTAGAAAGGAAAATAGTTGAATTTAAAAAATAAAGATTTTCAAAGTAATATTGCTAAGAAAATTAAATTGTATTTAGATGGGTTTCTTAGCATGATTTGACAGATTTTTTTCTTGTGGGAGTAAAATTTGTCTTATTTAGAAAATAATTTAACGTACACCTTTAGAATAACATCCAAATACAATTTGTTAACAACCTGAATTATTGACAGTTCATCAGCAGAGCATACAATTTTAAATTATATTTGTTTTTCTTAAAAATTATAAAATTTTACAAATTTTAAAAGTTTAATAGGCTATTTGACAATGCAAAGAATAAATGGTCAAGTACTGTTATTAAGATAAGTTAAAAATAATAGTTCATTTATTTAAAAATCCGAAAATAAAAATGTATTATTTAAAGTGTTTGTCACGTGACATAAATGCTGTTGGTTAGTCGAGTTTTTGATATCACCTGCTTGTAGTATTTAAAAAGCTTTGTTCGGGTTTCGCTAGTAACAGTTTTCAAACAGCCAGAAGCATGCGGATTTCGGATTGTAAAAATTTTGTTGTTCACTCTCGTAATGGCCATATTGCAAATTGACAGCGCCATCTAGTGGTCATTGATTTTCGCGAATTCGATAGTATTTTCCGGAGCTTTTACCGACGTATTTGTACATTTTGAAAATGCGCACCATTTGTAACCCATTTTGTTATATACATCACTGATAAAATGTAAATCTAAGCGCACTTTTGTTTTTTGTATCACAGGTTAGAATGCAAGCTAGTGACATAACTTAACCTATTCCAGGGACATATTGCCAAAAAAGTGTCAGCTAATTTAATATTGAATTTTTAATTTTGATACGTTATACAGAGTCCTTCAGAAGTTATGGACACGTTTATGTAAAAATCGTAGGTAAATCAACGCTGTGTATCTTATTGTACGTTTATATTTTACACTTATAAAAATCTTGATTATAAAACGCATTTGCGTATTGTAATGTAACTTTGTGGCTAATAGCAATTTATTAATTTTATATTGTTCTTTGAGTAAGTATTTGTGAATATGAATATCATATTTTACTTATATGTTATATTATTATTTTAAAATATTTGAAAACATTAACATTTCATAATTTAAATGTCAAAACTGTCAATTGTTATAAATTACACAGTGCTACCGACATACTTTTTAAAACTAAAATTTTCGTAATTACATAAAAATAATAAATTATTTAAAAAAATGATATAACGGCAAAATATAAAAATTTTTATAAACAACTTATTTCATATGGCTGTTGTGACACTCGTTTTTTAAACAACTCATCGCTTCGCGATTCGTTTTTTAAACTTGAACTCGTGTCATAACAGAATTCCATATGAAATGCGTTGTTTAATATACTATTGCCTAACAGAGTTTCGTAATATGATGCATTATCACCGTATTCTATTAAATATTATTTGTTTTCCCTTTTGCATACAGGGTGGACGATAACTCGAAGCTTTCATTTTTTCTCTTCCTTCAAATGGAACACCCTGTATCTTATATCATAAATAGAATATCCGATTATGTAACTATAATTTTTGTTAAGTATTCCCTGTACCCAAAGTTTATGAAAACAGAGTTATTTTGTAATATTTATTGTAAACCATAATTATTAACCTATTATGAGAAAGCAATAAACGTTAAATGTAACAAACAATCCTTAAAAATAATAAATTTTAATAAACAATTTATTCTAGGTATAGGCTTTAAAATACCACGTTTATTTCGGGCTTGTTTAATTTATTAAAATAAACAGTTTTCGGTAAAACTAAAACAAATATTCTAGTGTACCATAAGTTTAAAGTATTAGTGTCCATCCATTGAGCTCAGACAATCACAGTAAGTACTAGATCATCTTATTACTGACACATTTCGTCACTTCGATCCGGTTTTCCTGTGGAAAGTTCTAGACGGGTTTTTTTGGAACCTGTCCTAATTACCGTAAATTAACCGGCGACAGAGTCGGCCTCAGAAAATTGTCTAAGACATGTGAAGATGACAGATAAAACTTCAATCGATGGAATAAACCCATCACAACCAACCTACTCCAACATACTAGCTACACATAAATATCCTACAAAAGAACAAGCCATCATCCTGACATCAATTGATGGATGGCGTTGGATCCATAGTCCAACCAAAAAATGTATTATATGCATCTCGGATCACAAACAACAGAATTTGTATCTACCTCTCCTCCAAAACAACAGTTGATAATCTGATCTCTCAAAATAAATCAATTAAAATAAATGGAATCGATACCGAATGTCGACGTTTAATAACTCCATCACAACGCCTAGTAATATCAAATGTATGCCCAACAATACCCAACGCACAAATCGAAGAAGAAATCCAAAAAATGGCAATAAAAGCAGTATCGCGAATGACATTCCTAAGGGTAGGAATACCTGAAGCAGATTATAGTCACGTATTGAGCTTTCGCAGACCAATTTTCATCTCTCCTCTTGAAAATGAATCTCTTCCAGAATCTTTCGTAATAACAAACGATAACACCTCCTATAGATTATTTCTTTCAATCGATGGATTAAATTGTTCCATATGCAAAACCATAGGTCACGAAGAATCCACCTGTTTTAAACAAAGAAACACAAATATGCCGGTAGATGAAATGGATATTGAAAATAGCATTGAGCAGACGAAAACATCAAATTCTACAGAAGAAACAGGCAACACAGAAAGGACAATAGAAACTACAACAAAAACAGCAGCTAAGAAGTCCACCTTTTGTTTTGAATTTCAATGAGATCTGTGATTTCCTACAAAACACTATTAGTGCTACAAACCCTGAAATAGCACCAGAGTATTCAAACGAACCTTCCGAATTACTAGACATTCTCAATTACATCTATGAACACATAAGAAATAAAACCTTAAAAAATAATATTACACGACTTAAGAAAAAATTATTTGCTACCTACACCTCAACTACAGATTTAAGTGATAGCGACACATTATCTCAGCATTAAATTAATATACTTCTGTGATGGATTCTTTTATTCTTCAGTGGAATTTAAACGGATTTTATTGCCACCATGAACAATTGAAACTACTCATAAATGAATTTTCCCCTAAAATACTTTGCCTTCAAGAAACCCATCTTAAAAATCAAAGAAACGTTTGCCTAAAAGATTATACGGTTTACCAAAGAAATAGAAACACTGTTTTTTCTAGCGGCGGAGTAGCAGTATTTGTTAGAAATGACATCGAATCAAATGAAATTGCAATAAATACAAACTTAGAAGCGATAGCAGTATCGGTTACACACAAAAAAAAGATAAATATATGTAATGTATACTTACCTCATCCCATTAAGACGGACCTAGTTGAATTAAATAACTTAATAAATCAGATCCCATGTCCTAAAATTATTGTTGGTGACATGAATTGCCATAACGTGGCTAGGGGTAGTAATAAAACCGATAAAAATGGAAATATTCTGCAAAATAACATAAATGCTTCAAATGTAACATTATTAAATACCGGTGAACCCACAAGATTCAATGCATTCAATGGAACCCTCTCAGCTATAGATCTTTCCTTTTGTTCTCCCTCAATAACATCCTGGATGAAATGGGAAACCATAAAATATTTGCATGATAGCGATCATTTCCCCATTAAAATATCTTTACTAGAAAAAGAAGCTCCAACAAACCTTCCTTACCAAACATGGAAAATAAAAATCGCAGACTGGAGCCAATATCAAAACGAAATAGAAAATAATATAAAAACCTTCGTGCACATCCATGACGTAAATGAAAATGTTACAAATATCAATAATATAATTATAAACGCTGCAATTTCCCATATCGGAAAAACCAAATTATGTAAAAAACATCCAGTACCTTGGTGGAACCAAAATATAGCCCAAGTATTGACAGCTAGTAAACATGCGTTTAATACATGGAAAAGGCAAAAGACAGATGAAAATCTCTTGAAGTTCTAAAACCTTAGAGCCAAGACACGGTATTTTATAAAGAAGAGCAAGAGAGAATCATGGGCAAGTTATGTATCTTCTATAGATTCTTCCACTCCAACAGACGTAATCTGGAGGAAAATTCGAAAGATTCAAGAAAACAATAGTTATAGATCCATATCGACACTATCTCAAAACGAAAGACTAATATCCTCAGTAAGTGAAATTCTAAATATCTTAGCCGACACCTTCGAAAGAAACTCGAGTGATATCAATCTAAATCTCACCTTTTTAGATTACAAAAATTCAGTTGAGCGCAACATTCCAATAATAAATGATAACTCTTACCTAAATCTTCCGATAACTTACCAAGAGTTTGATTTTTGTCTGAATCAATTGAAAAATACTACCCCAGGTCCCGATGATATTCCATCGTTATTTTTGAAAAACCTTCCGTGCAATGCTAAACAAATTATTTTAGAGCTCTTTAATAACATATTCTTACAAGAACAATTTCCCAATCTTTGGCGTCAATCAATAGTCATACCTATCCCTAAACCAAACAAACCGAAAATCGACCCAGCTTCATACCGTCCCATTTCACTCACATGTAATATGTGCAAGCTTATGGAAAAAATTGACTAATATGGCATTTGGAGAAGGAGAACATCCTTATACCCAACCAAAGTGGCTTTTGAGGCTTTCCTTATGGATCAAAAATTAATAGCTATATTTTTAGATTTGAATAAAGCTTTTGACACCGTCTGGAGATATCATATCCTGAAGACACTCCAAGAATGGAATATTCATGGCCACATATTAGCATATATAAAAAATTTTATAAAGAATAGAAAATTCCAAGTTAGAGTAAATGGTCACAAATCTTCAGTAAGACAACTTCAAAATGGAACACCTCAAGGATCCATTTTAAGCCCTACTCTATTCCTCATCGCATTAAATAGTGTAGTTAAAGAAATACGCAAACCTGTAAAAGTCAATTTATATGTAGACGACCTAGTTATTTATACGAAAAGCAAAAATGTAACATTAGCGTCGCAAATTCTACAAACGTGCTTACATCGCTTAGAAAATGGGGCTCTCAAAACAGGTTTCCATTTCTCACCTGAGAAAACACACTATATCGTTTTCAATAAAAAGAAATATTTAAATAATTTAAACTTACATCTAAATGAAATGCCAATATCTAAAGTAGATGAAGTAAATTTTTTAGGTCTCACTTTTGACTACAGGTTAAAATGGGAAACTCACTTAGCAAATTTACAAGAATAAATTTACTCAAAATTTTATTAAACTGAAAAAATTAAGCTCCATCCAGACCACTGCCATACGTACATCACTAGGTGCTTTTAGAACTAGCCCTGTATGCAGTCTGCTAGCATTAGCAAATGAGCCATCGCTGCATCTACGCCGGCAAATGCTCTCCCTAAACTACGCGGCTAGAATATCAGCCAACATCTCCAACGTAGCATATTTTCTTCCACATTTAAAGATATCAACACAAATTTTGTTAGAAACAAACCCTCAAAAAAGTTACCTTTTTACCAAAGGATCAGAAATATGAGTTATGACAGTGAGCAGTTTAAGCATTCTCTAAAAACAAAATTAAACATCCCTCCATGGACTACTCAAATACCAGGTATAGAAGCATCCCTAACATTCTATCAAAAGCAGACGACTAGCCCCTTACAGATACAAAATTCCTTTAATGAATTAGCATCGAAATATTCCAAGTTCTCTTTCATATACACTGACGCATCCAAAACAATTACAGGAAATGCTGCAGCTTATGTATATAAAGATAAAACATTTGCTCTGCGTCTACCACAAAATGCTAGTATATACACTGGAGAGGCGTATGCTATACTCCATGCCCTCAAAATGTGCAAAACATCAAAAGAAAACAACTTTCTTATTATCTCCGACTCATTAAGCACCCTAACAGATCTCAAAAATTTATATCCATCACATCCGATCCATGAGCTTATTAAAACGGAGCTTCACAACTTGCGAGATAAAAACATCGCTTTTTTATGGGTACCATCACACATGGGAATAAAAGGTAATGAAGAAGTAGACTCCTTAGCCGTAAAATCAATTTCCACTGATAATTTATCTATCCTCACAAAATTTTCCCACACCGATCATAGATCCTTAATAAAAACATACATATATCAAAAATGGCAATTGATCTGGAAAGACACTGAGACCAACTTGAGACAAATAATGCCCGAAATCGGAACCAAGCTCCCATTACCAAATAAAAGAAGAGAACAAGTCATAGTAAACCGTTTAAGAATTGGACATACACGAATAACACATCAACATCACTTAACAAAAGAAACCGCACCTTTATGTCAAACATGTCAGATTCAATTGACAGTGAAGCATCTGTTACTCGAATGCCCAGGAAATGAAGAACAAAGAAAACGCCACAAGTTAGGAAGCACCTTAAAATCAATTCTGTCTTCAACGGAAAACAAAATATTATCCTATCTCAAAGACTTAAACTTAAAATCAAAAATTTAATATTTGTTATTATAAATGTGCCACACTATTTTTGTAAATGTCTCCCCTGCTAATAACTCTTAGTAGTTGATGCGGGGTTATGTATGTTTAAATAAAAAAAGAAAAATTATTCTAAATAAAACAAGTCTCCAAAAGTATAATTCTAACCATAATATTAAACTAAATGTTCAAAGTGTTCACCGTTAACACCAATGCAATGCTGCAGTCTAATTTCTTATAATTGACTAACATTTTTCAGCATTTCAACGTTAACAGATTAAAATTGCGTTGTGATTCTCTCTTTCATGTCGTGTCTAGTAGTCGGGAGAGTTTTATAAACCTCATTTTTTATAAAACCCCCAAAAAAAGAAATACAAATTAGTTAAATCGGGAAACCGGGCTGGGCAATCATTTGGGCCCCCTCTTACATCTGTTATGAAATTCGGTATTGAGATAATGTTAATGGTGAACACTTTGAACATTTAGTTTTATATTATGGTTAGAGTTATACTTTTGGAGACTTGTTTTATTTATAATAAATTGTTTATTAAAATTTATTATTTTTAAGGATATTGTTTGTTACATTCAACGTTTATTCCTTTCACATAATAGGTTAATAATTATGGTTTACAATAATTATTACAAAATAACTCTGTTTTCATAAACTTTGGATATAGGGAATGCTTAACAAAAATTAAAGTTTAATCGAATATTCTATTTATGACATAAAATACAGGGTGTTCCATTTGAAAGAAAGGGAAAATGGGAGGTTCGAGTTTATGGTTCCCTGTATACAAAAGGGAAAATAATTAATATTTAATAGAATATGATGATATTGATTTACCTATACGATTTTTACATAAACGTGTCCATAACTTCTGAAGGACTCTGTACAACGTATCAAAACTTTATATCAAAAGCTTCCAAAAAATATGAGAAATCCGAATTCGGTATAATATACAGGGGTTCCCATTTAAAAAATCATATGTTTGGTTTGTAACAGAGTTATACAACACTCTGTATAGTTTAAGGTAATTTCAAAATATGGACCCTAAAGACATCTACTATTTTTATTAATAACATTTTTTGTTATCTTCTAAGACAACCCATTTACCGAACTTTGTCGTAAGGTTGGTATTCTTAGAACTCTACTACATAATAAAAAATATATTTTAAAACCTGTCAAATAGCCTATTGTTTGTTTTTGCACTCAAATTTTCTTATGCTACTCATTACAATTTCAACGTGCTTTATGTCTTTGTGATCATGTAGGTTATTAATTAATGTGAGTGTATTTCATTTTCAGTTAGAAAAAAAATGTATCAAAGGGTCCAAGCATTTTTACGAAAATATAACAATAGATTATTTATTAAACCTAACAAATATACCACGTAAACGATATATAGTTAACCATAAGCAAAAATAATCTATAGTCCATTTGAAAAAGAGAGTAATAAGTATGCAACAAATTATATTTTTGTTCAAAATTGTATATAGCTTTATTAGTTTTTTTACTTCCAGTATATTTCATCACGTGTGGATCTGATAAGGTTAGAAATTCGTCAGTATAGTACGAGAGCCAGCGACACTCGATCCTACGTGATAAGGAATTGTGATAAGAGTGGTTTCATGATATGGTTTACAAAGGGCCGAATGCAAAACCGCATTGTCGGCCAAGCATATCCTGTGCATTTGCACTTATAAAAAATTATTAACACCTTCTTTTTTTTAAGAATGTTACGTCATAAGGAATTGTAAAAAAAATTACATGGTAATATAGCTGATATCAAGGAGATTAATAAAATATATGTCGGCGAGCACTTATCCTGTGCTAAATTCTTGTCGGCCAGGGGCAAAGGGGTCATTTTTCATTATTGCGCTTACGTCATCAAGAATTTCGAAAATTTTTTTTTATAAATAAAGTTTAGGTCATAAGGAATAAAGGTAAATATGTCGCCCAGGCAAATTCTTGTGCCTAATATAATGTCGGCCAGGTCAAAGTGACCGACTCCTGCCTTGGTTCGAGTCCGATGGAAAATCTTTCATTATAATTTTATTCATGTGTAATAACATTAAATTTTCTAATTTTATTCGTAAATCGTCTTATACTTTGCCACGTTTTTGAAATGCTCGGCTGATTTTTATCTTCTTGTTTTTTTATTTTTAAACAAAAATAATTTTTCCTCAAAAGCACAGGATATGCTTGGCCGACAATGCGGTTTTGCATTCGGCCCTTTGTAAACTATATCATGAAACCGCTCTTATCACAATTCCTTATCACGTAGGATCGAGTGTCGCTGGCTCTTAGACTAGTATGTTACATACCAAGAAACCTGATACCTAGGTCAAATACTTTATGCTAGCCGTATTGAATCAATGCTTTCAATCACAAATCATCTTTCAATGACTAATACTCAGCCTCTACGCAAAGTGATTAAAACTATCAATCCAATGGAAACGACTGATCTTTAGGTTTTGGTACAAGCACATAAAATAATTAATTTAATTACATATGGTAACTAATATTATCAAATGGTGGTATTGATTTTATTGATTTGTGGACAACTACAATTTAATTTAATTACTGGGGTTATCAACACAATATGGCAAAACATCAATATTAATATCTGCGAGTCAGCAAAATTGATCATTGCGATAATTATTATTGGAGATCAATCCAATTATTCAGCTAATTAATCAAAGTAAAATTATAAAATCAATCACATTATGTCACTAATCATTATTGAGAATTAACCAAATTATTTTATAATTAAATTATAATAATATTTATTTTTTGTTCTATAAACAATAAAAAAAACTTAAACAAATTAATGATTGATTTGAGGTAAAAAAAATGTTTTATAAAGATCCATTTAATTATGAACTCTGAAAGTAATTGTAAATTATTTAAGCATATAATAATTATAATAAAATGATGCCGTAGTTCCATACATCCATGAAGTAACTATACAAGACGACTTTACTGCCACCTAAAATATAACAAAACTAAAAAAAATTGCGGATTAACAATTAGGAACAAAAATAGAATACGTACTATAAAACAATACAGACTAGTAGGTACATCACACTTCACGTTTCTAAAAACTCTAACGGCAGAAAGTTTGATCACACCTCATGATTAATATTAGGTTATTTCCATGGATATATTTGATAACTTTGAACATTAACAAGATACTTAGATGTAATTAAGTTATTCTTTAGACGTTAATTATTATTAATCATCAAAGTATTAAAATCAATACCTGTGAAGTAATTCTCACAATAATTTTTATTAAATTGAATCAAAAACAGAATTAAAATCGATCTCTGTTGCTGAAGAACGCCTGTCCAAGACAATGGACAAAATGTTCACGTATCCTATTAGATCATATTTTGACTATAAAATAAACCAAAAAATAGAAGTATCCAATTAAAGGTGTCATGAAAATTATGGCAAATTTGAAGAAATAACAATTGGCCATCTCTCCCACATACTATGGGGGAGATGGCCACAGCACAATGGGATAGTTGGCCACTGTAAGAAATGTTGTTACAAAATTTATAAATAAAATAATACCTTGAAAAAACTAAAAATTAACATTTGTATTAAGTACAAAAGTAACACTACACTTCTTTCCACACCTGTAGAACAGATCTACATATTTGTTGCAGGACACTTGTAGCCAAAACTCACAACGTAAACAATGAATCAAATTCTCTTTTTTTACCTTTTAGCAGTTTCCCATCTTGTTTCAGTTTAATTTTGTTAACATGTTTTGCTGACGTTAAAAGGATGGCTACTTTCTTTGGTGCAGGTGAAATTCCTGATATGATTTTTGTAACTGACACGATCTCAACAGATTACTCCGATGTGGTTGTGGGTCTGCGCTTGTTTTTTATCATTTAAAACTTGTTTTGTCTGCTTTCGTTTTCCACTATCTGCTAAAGTGAAGGCGTAGTCAGGAGGTGGCATATTTTCTCCAGCTTAATTGTAGAAGTTCACGAAACTGGTGGCGAGTGATTCGCCGTCTCGTATTATGAGCTTTCATCCAAAGTTGACAGGCAGCGTAGAAATGATTCTTCACAGGCTTAAATACAGCCCTGTCAAGCGGTTAGAGATAGTTAGTTGTGTGGCTGGGAAGGCAAAATAAAAATTTTCCTTGGTTTGATTGAAAGGGTGTTCCAATTTCAATTACATTTGCAAAGTTATTTCGTGTTAATGAGAAACCTCGATTCCGCATATTTTTTATGATGAACAAGCCTAAGTTTGTTATCATTCCCGAGGAGGCAATCAGGGCTCATTTTACTTTTGACAACCTAACCTAACCTTGAGAAAGTTCCTTCTTTAGTAGCCGGTTTAGGTTCTATCCCAAATTTAAATGTTAGTGAAGAGAGTCACACATATAATATGCTCCACGTAGCGACGAGTGCGGAAACGTAACGAGTGCAAAAAATACACTTTGCAACGAGCCCAATATTTTTTATAACTAATTTTTTTACTTTATTTATAAAACTTATTTTAATTGCTCCTCATGTTAAAAATTAGGTTTAAATATTGCATGGAAATATAATAAATTAAAATCAAATAATCAACTTTCTCAGGAATTAACATGAACATTTTATACTAGCTAAATGACATTTTCATTTATTTCGTGGGCTCCATAAAAATTAAAAGTAAAATGGTTTATTGGAGTAGTTGGTGAAATTAATTGGAACTGGAGAAATATTTACGTGTTAGCTTACATATGTGTATGTTTGGTGGCATAGCTATTGCAACTCATACATTCTTTTAATAAAAGTATTAATTTGAGATTTTAGCAAAAGATCATATTTCTTGATCTAAATGAACAAAAGAATGTGGTTTATCCACAAAAATTAATAGTTTTTTATACATTAATCTTGCTTAAAATACTACTATCTATGCGTTTTTAAAAATATCACACTAGTGTGATATTGCCTCTTCTTTTTTTATTTTTCCGAACGCGTATATTATTATTAATTTACGACCTCCCATGAAAACGACATCTAACACACAGTTTTGACACTTTGAAAATTGGTAATATTATACGCGTTCGGAAAAATAAGAAAAGAAGAAGAAATGTCACAACGTGTGATATTTTTTTAAAACGCACAGAATGTAATAATTTAAACAAGATTAACGAATAAAAAACTATTAATTTTTGTGAATAAATCACTTTGGTTTGTTCAATTTGATCAAGATATAATATATTTTGGTAAAATAAATGTCGAATTAATTGTATTATCTATGCAACCAAATATACACATAGGTATTGTTTTGGTCCTGTTCTAAGTTCTAAGATAAAAATTCCCAAGTATTATTGCTTTAGAAGTGTGTAAATGCCTTATTATTTTTATAAAAATTGCTATAAAATTACAATAGGTGGAATTTGGCTATACTATGGGTAGGTATAACAGAAACAACAAAAAATTGAAAATTACAGATGAAGAATTGGGTAATAAAACCCTGTTTACCTATTTGTTGTGTATGTTGGGGGGTAGACATTCATATCGGCCTCAACATCGGGCTAAGCCGCTAATAACTCTCCCCACCTTCGAATGGACTACTTAAACTGGTTGTTGGAATCGTAGACATTAATCAAGACCACATTATAGATTTTCCATTTATTATAAATGTACAAGCAAACTCGTATTAACGAGTATACAAACGAAGATTAAAATATTAAAATAATTACTTAACATGAAACGAAGGACCACCGGTTTCAAATACCGGAAATATGTTTGATTGAAACTTTATATTATTTGACAATTTGTCATTCACTGAGACATTGTATAGATATCTTTTAACTGAATAGGAATTTGGACTTACTAAACTAGAGAATGGAAAACATCACTTTCACTTAACTTTTATAATTTGAACTTTAAAAAAACTTTAAAAAACTACTGAGAACAGTGACAGTTCTTTTTGACATTATTTCTTTATTGTAAAATACTTGTTGTCATGGATACTTGTGAAATGAAATTGAATATATTCCCCCGCGTTCAAGAATGTCCCTTCAAAATAAAAAATTAAATATTATCCATACAAAAAAAACTGCTTATAAAGTAAGAGAAACTGGGAAATCAAAGAATTTTTTTTCAACAATTCAATGAAAAAATCTTTGTAATTGTCCGAATAAAATTACCATCTTATGTTTTAATTTTTACCGCTCGAACCTTTCCATCAGGTCCAGGAATAATTTCAACTATGCGGTAGACCAGCGCTTCCAGAAATGTTGTAATTGACAACATCGACCCCACAGTTTAAGTCTATATTCGGGAATGGCTGTTACATTATGCTCAGGGTAAGCGGTTAAGGAAGTACCAATTAGAAAATGTCCTGGTGTTAAACATCCCAAATCTGAAGGATCATTTGACAATGGACACTAAGGCCGTGAATTAAGAATGGCTTCAATTTGATATAATACTGTGCTCAACTCTTCAAATGTTAAGTGAACATTTCCTACTATTCGACAGAGATGAAATTTGGCATTTTTTATTGTAGCCTCCCATATCCCACACCAGTGTGGACTATGGGGAGGAATATGTTTTCACTGAATGTTGGTCATGACAGCGAATGGACTTATATGATTAATGTTATCTGAAGACTTGAAGAAATTTAAAAGTTCTCGAAGTTGGTTCTTTGTAAATAAACTACTTCAATATGTATGGCTTTGTGGCCATGCACACAAATATGGCTATATAACATTTTGTTATCACTGCTTTACGAAGTCGTGAGGATTTTATTAGAAGTGGTCCACCAAAGTCTATTCCGACTTTAACAAAAGGTTTAGAGATGAAAATTCTGTCTTTCGGTAAATTTGCCATAACTTGATCGGAGGTTTTTGCTCGGAAACGCAAACAAATTATACATTCGTGAATTATTTTTTTTATTTCACGTAGGCCATTAAGAGGCCAAAATTGAAGCTGAACATTACACAGAACGGTTTCAGCTCCTGTATACCCAAGACGGATGTGCTCGTGTCTTAACATGATTTTCACTACATGATGTTTGGACGGTAGCAATATCGGATGTTTTTGATCTTTCGAAATATCTGCATATTGCAAACGTCCTCCAATACATATCAGACCTAAGAAGCTTTTATTGGAAAGTCGTTTATCAGTTTCCAGTTCTGATATTCCCATAGAAAAATGTTGATTCTGTATGATTTTACAAACAGTCAACGTAGCTAATTTCCTTTCTTCAACGGATAATGGGCGTAGCCGTTTTGAAGATTGATTCTTACAATTAAAAATTAATCTAAGTACATAGGCTACAGACTGAAGAAGTCGAAGCCATGAAGAAAATCTAATAAAGAAGTGATTCCACAATTCATGCTGGATTGGCATATTGGAAGTATTATGTAAATTAATTTTTCTTTCCTCAGGAATATTGATGTCAGCAATAACAGGATTATGAACCTTCATTTGAAAGTCAGGGTTAAGAAAAAATGATGGTCCTTGCCACCATAAATTTGAAGAGATAAGGGAATATGCTGACATACCTCTAGAGAGTAAATCGGCAGGGTTTTCTAAAGAGGAAACATGGCGCCAATGCCATGTAGAAGATAGAGCTTGAATTTTTGAAACTCTATTTGATACAAAATTCGACCAACGAGAAGGATGACCTTGTAATCAATACAACGTGATTTGTGAATTTGTCCATAGATTCACTGAAGAAAGTATTAATTTTTTCTTGAAAATATTAAATATTTTTAGAGTCAGGTTAGCTAACAGAACCATAGCGCATAACTCCAAACGAGGAATTGATAAACTTTTTATAGGAGCTACTCGTGATTTTGAACTTATGAGAACAGAAGAAATAGAATGGTTGTGATATCTTATTCTGAAATATATACAAGCTGCGTATGCCTTTTGACTACTATCTGCAAACCCATGAATTTGAATTTCCATTATTTTCTTATTCAGAAATAGGAATCTGGGAACTTTCAAATCCTTCAAAGACATAATGTCCTTTATAAAGGAATACCACTCTGAAGACAAAGCAGGAGTTAACTGTTCTTCCCAGGATACTTTTTCTGTCCATAATTTTTGGATAAAAGTTTACCCCTTACTATGAAAGGACCAATTGACCCGAGAGGATTAAAATGATACTTGTGTTTTTCTCTTAGAAAGAGGTTCAGAAAGGAAAATTTTCGGAAGAGATATAGAAAATACATCAGTTAAAACGTTCCAATAAAGCCCTAATAGAGCTTTATTGTAACTTATGCAATTCGAAACCATGTGAGTTTAAAACATCCACGTCATCCACATATGTCTGACGCAACAATGCATCTGACGCATAAACATATTTCCCATTGTAAATTTTTGCCATTTCATTTAGAATTCTTGTGGCCAGAAACGGAGCACAATTTTTGCCGTATGTAACAGTTTTTAATTGAATACCACTCAGGTCTTTATCAGACTTTTTCCAAAAAAATGTTTTGTAGAAAGGTTTGCTCGGGGTTTATCAGGATTTGTCTATACATATTTTTTATGTCTGCTGAGAAAACAACTGAAAATAGCCGAAAATTACAAAGAATGTCGTACAGATCACACTGTACTTGAAAATCTTTTAGCATTACGTCGTTTAGGGAACTTCCAGAAGTACTCTTACAGGACGCATCAAAAACAACCCTTAATTTAGTTGTTTCACTACTTTCTGGTATCACGCAATGATGGGGAAGAAAGTACTTGTTTTCTAAATTAAAATTGACAAGTTGAAGAGGAATGATTTTTCCATGTCCTAATTCTATATACTCGTGGATAAATGCCTTATATTCATTAAAAAGATTAGAATCTCTTTGGAACCTTTTTTCCAAATTTAGAAAGCGTTTCTTTGCTACATGAAAAGAATTTCCAAGCTGATTATTTTCAGTTGGAGTTTTTAATGGTAGATTTACTTGGAATATACCATTTGAAAGTTGTTTCAAGGTTGAAATATATATTTCCTCTGCGAGTTCATCATTAGGGAAAAGAACTTTTTGTCCAGGAAGTTCTTCGACTTCCCAGAACTTTGTAAGAAGTCTATCGATTTTTGTATCAGGTTCAGGTTCAGGTTCAATGATTGCTCCTTGACTAAAAAAAGAAACATTAGTGGTCTTTTGACCAACTGTTGGAGGATATTTACCCCCAATCAATCATCCTAGTTGAGAGTTTTGAAGAATGGGTAAATTTTTTCCTACTCGAACAATATCTGGGAGTATTAAATCAAAATACCCTTCTGCTCCAATAAGGATGTCGATATCAGAAGGAATCATGAAACTCATGTCAGCAAGTTTCATGGACGAAGGAATTTTGAACTTTTCTAATTGTACTTTTACTTGTGGAAGTTTAGAGGTAATTATTGGAATAACACAGCAACCTAATGGATATTGTGTATTTCTGTTACTATCTGAGTAGATGACCAAATCGGTCATTTTATTAGAAAATGAGGATTTATTTAAAATAGCTGAATGCTGCATTATAAGTTCGAGCATTCAGTTTTGCAACAAGTTTTTCGGTTAAAAAGGAGTTTTGGGAACCACTATCAAGCAGTGCCTTTACCTTCAACGGGCCTTGACAACTATGCAATGTCACTACTGCTGTTTGCAATAGGACTTCCACATTTGAATTTCTAGAAGAAAGAGTATAGGATACACTCGAACTTTGTGGATTAGAATCGATTTGATTTCCAATTTCACTCCTTTCGGAAACTCTCGGTTGTGAAGATTGGGGTTGCTGATCACCTCTTTGGGTGCTACATGAACCTTGTTGAGAATTGTCACGAATTTCTGTATTTCTATGGGGCGTGAGTTGAAAGACAGTTGTGAGGATCCTTGTGAATTTCTGAACGGTTGTCTACCAGTGTGTATATTTGAACATATTATTCGAATGAAGAATGCTGTTGTGTCTTTTTGAACAAACAGTGCATGACTTTAAAGACACACTCATTCAGCTATGGCTGAAATTCTGGCAATACCAGCATTTCTTTTTATTATCTAACGCATGAGAATGAAGAGCTACCTTTCTCATAGGCTTAGGTGATTCTCTTTCCTTTTTATTGTCAGAAGAATTATTAGGATTTAATGAGTCTAATGTGTTACATCTGCTTTCAATGATTTTATAGAATTCTTCCATTGTTGGAAGACATTTTAAATTTTCGTTTATTGATTCGCGATTAATTTGATACTCTTTTATAGTACCAAAGTCTAATTTTCGTAAAAGCATATCTATTAAAATTAAATTCCACTTATCCACTGGGCATTTCAAGTTTTTTAATGATTCCAAGATTCTTTTAATCTTTGTGATGAATTTTCGTAATGATTGTGAATTAACCTTTGTTAGGGCAGGAAAATCTAAAATTTCATTTAAATGTGAATTAATTATCAATAAGTTATTTGAATATCTTTTTTCTAAGATTTCAATGGCTATTTGAAAATTATCGTTTGTGAGTTCAAGTGAATCAACAAGTGACAGGGGTTCTGATTTTAGATATGTTTTTAAATATATAAATTTTTGAATTGGTGTCAAGTTTGGATTGCCTTTTATTAAAGATGAAAAAATTTGATAAAATGACACCCACTTTTGATAGTCACCATTAAAAGTTGGCACTGAAATTAAAGGAAGTCTCACTCCTACTGTATCAGCAACTGTATTGGTTGAAACTTGTGAATGTGAAGAAGTCTTCGAGCATATATACTAACGTAGAAATAGCAAGCAATAGTGATTGTTTTGTATCACAGGGGAAACTGTCAGACACTACAGCCAGTGTCGTATCATTTTTAGGGGGTTTGAAATTAATACCTTTATAATACATTTTGAAACGTAACAAAATATTTTTTAGACTTGAATTTAAGTAGTAATAGTAATTATTTATTTACTTGGAATCATAAGATATTTTATAAAATATAAAGTTAAATTTATGGCATAAATTTTTAGATTTTCAGTATTCTTAATATTATGGCGGTATATTTGCTTTATGCATTTTCCTATTTTTAAACAAGTGTATAAGAGACGCTAATGCATATTTACTTGTAAAACGACCTTGATGATTCATTTTCATATTTATATTTACAAATCACACAAACTCTCACCATATAATATATACTCAAATTAATTTAAAAAATGGCTTTAAAAGTAATATCCAAACACTATTAAATTTTAAAAATAACTTCTAAATGCAAAACAAATTGACAATAATGGTATATGTGACAATTCGACTTGACACGCAAATTCAAAACGGACCAATAAGATTGCTGGACACTATATGACATTTATTTTCCCCCCCTGATACAAAACAAAGCTCATTTGGACGCTGTCTCTACGTAAATCCTCGATTTGATTCTCTATATCAGAATATTTGGAATAATTTTCATTCAAAGCTTGGGCTTTAATTTCAAGCAAATCTATATCAGTTTCTGAATCTAAGTTTTTATTAACCCAATTTACAATTTTTGTAATTGCAGATTTTGTATGTTTTCTATTCTTTTTTAGTGTGTCCATTTTAAATAATTTACAATAGAAATTACAATTACAAACGCAATGTTATCATGTCATTTTCTGCTAATATTTCGCCGATTACCTATCTTTTATTTAGAGGTTTGTGCATTAGAATTAAATTGTACAATTCTGTTTTAGTGTCAGCCATATTATAAAAAATGTTTCTTTCACTTAGCCACTTTTGCATCACATCTTTCTTCCATGATAAATTGGGCAGTGGTTCAATGAAAGTATTATGGTATGATGCATTATCTAATACTAGTACACATTTTTTCGGAGCGTTAGGAATAAACTTTTCCTTAAACCATTTGCAAAAATGTTGGTATCAATTTGAATATCAACAAAGCATCAGGTAAAAAACCCGATACACCTCCAACATGTAAAATAATCAATCTTTTACCTTTGGCTACTGGTGATTTCAAACACATATTTTGTCCATCGTCCCACATTTCGTTACAATTCGTTACAATATATTATTGCTTGTCCTTCTTTATATATTTTTTTTAACTTTCTCAAGTATTCAATCCGATTTGATTTGATGTCATGTTCCTCCGTTAAAATTTTTCTATTATCCTCAGTTTTCTTAACACTAAAATTCACAAGTCTTTACTAAAAATACAACTAACTAACAAAATACTAATGTTCAAATACAAAACCACAAAAATAAACTAACTATTAAAATACTAAAACTTCGACTGTACTAATACTGCGTAACCGACACGGTGTTCAATCACTGGCAATTTTAGTCTATGTTTTTACAATAGCTTATTAGAAACCGAATCGTGTAGACTGCGCAAGGGTGACTCATAGCCCATGAGATTGTCAACTGCATCTACATTGATCAAAGGCGCAACAAAGACAATACCTGTTTCGAACACTCACTAGGTTTTTTTTTCACCTGGAAAATCTATGTAAACACACATATGATGCACAAACTTAAAATGTAAGAACAATCAATCTACAATGTAAAAAAATGCCGGATTCATTTAAGATGACCCTGTGCATTTAGTTGAATTAAAAATATTTTACTTGCATCAATTATCCTCAAATAATCGGCAAAAAAACAATAAATTTTTTTTGTTTATTATAATACGTCTCAGTGATGTTTTAACGCTGTAAGAAAAACTTAATACTTACATAGAAAAATTTGTAAATATAGAACAAATCTTAATTGTAAACACAATTTAAATGTTCACAGTTTCAGAAATATTGCCGCTACTTGAATGTGACAGTTGTCACCGAATTTCTTTTCTTCAGCATCTGCGGAATTTTTATCCAAATGACTCACAATCCGGCTTGAACGGATCAAAATATTGGGGGCTAGACATTCATATCAGCCTCAACATCAGGTTAATCACTCTTCCCACCTTGGAATGGACTACTTAAACTGGTTGTTGCCTTATTATTTTTATAAGAATTTCTAAAAAATTACAATAGGTGAAATTTGGCTATACTATGGGTAGGTATAACAGAAACAACAAAAAATTAAAAATTACAGGTGAAAAATTGGGTAATAAAACCCTGTTTACCTATTTGTTGTGTATGTTGGGGGGTAGACATTCATATCGGCCTCAACATCGGGCTAAGCCGCTAATCACTCTCCCCACCTTCGAATGGACTACTTAAACTGGTTGTTGGAATCGTAGACATTAATCAAGACCACATTATAGATTTTCCATTTATTATAAATGTACAAGCAAACTCGTATTAACGAGTATACAAACGAAGATTAAAATATTAAAATAATTACTTCTTAACATGAAACTAAGGACCACCGGCTTCAAATACCGGAAATATGTTTGATTGAAACTTTATATTATTTGACAATTTGTCATTCACTGAGACATTGTATAGATATCTTTTAACTGAATAGGAATTTGGACTTACTAAACTAGAGAATGGAAAACATCACTTTCACTTAACTTTTATAATTTGAAAAGAACCTTCAGGATATATTTTGTAATGCTTAAAAAAGAGGATTGACCCTTCTTCACTTTAAAAAACGACTGAGGACAGTGACAGTTCTTTTTGACATTATTTCTTTATTGTAAAATACGTGTTGTCATGGATACTTGTGAAATGAAATTAAACAGTGTACATATGTGGTAAATTTATTCTGAATGTTTGTATAATAATTCATACTAATATTACTACTAGAGTCTGTTGCACTTTGTTTTAAATTTTTTGCGTATTTATCGCTAGGAGTGATTGGCGCATACAACAGGAGTTAAACGTAAATGAAAATGCAAAATACATTAATAACACATAACATTTCTCAAGCTCCAATTTATTTCATTAACGGTTTCAACAATCATTTTAATTTAAATTTTTATGGAGTTCACGAAAAAAATTAAAATGTCACAACTAATAAAGAATTTTGATGGTAATTCCTGAGAAAGGTGATTATTTGATTTTAATTATATTTCTATGCAATATCTAAACCCATTTACATTTTAACATGACCAACAATTAAAATAAATTTTATAAATAAAGTTAGAAAACTCATATTTAATCATAAAAAATATTGTGTTCGTAGGAAAAATCGCGTTGGAAACTGTATTTCTTGCACTCGTGACGTTTCCGCACTCGTCGTTACGCGGTTTGTGCTAAACTTTACTCTTGCGTTATATTTCACATTTCGCACTTGTTATGTAATATACGCCTGTAATTAACATTTGTAGCCAGTCGCAGAAAAGAATCGTCAAAAATAATTTGTTTCTCTCTTTTTTTCAAATGGAATATATTTTTTGATCGATATTATTTATTCCAAAAAATTAAACTATGGAATGAAAAACGCAACATACTTGTACCAAATAAAAAAAAAATTATTCAGATTTCACCCTATTGCACAGAATTTAGAGAAATATATATATATATATTCCATGTAAACTATAAGTATTTACGTATACTTTACAAAAGAAAAAACACAAATCAGTCTACCACATGTCCAGTTTTGGATATAACAGAGGGTCCAACAACTCTAAATATATATATACTTTATATGTATAATCGTAACTGTATTATTTTACCAAAAGAAATATCTATGAAATAAAACAAAAAATGGAATAAACTGTAGAAGCAGACCACTCAGGGCCGCTTTATCAATTGCATATTTTATCCACTAATTAATTATCAGTTAGATAATAGTAACCTGCACATAAAGGTCAAGTTTGATTTTTAATTAACTGGCAGGTAAAGAATGTTGGCAATAGTGATGAATATATGTAATAGATTTAATTGGTTGGTAAGCTTATTGAATGTATTTCTTAAAGGGTCACTACTACAACTGTTAAAGCTTCTTTTTATTCACTTACAAGCATTTTCTTAGGATTTCCAAATTGTACCATCCGGTTTTTATTTTAAATATTTTCTTTTGTTGATTAGAGAGTTTTATCAGTATTATCCTTTTTTCAGAAACTAAGTTGTTCCCCCTTTTCATCTTATTCAAATTCTTATCCATATCTTTCTCTCTTTGTTGTTGTAATGCACGTCTTGCACAAACACAAAGACTACTCTAAGTACAGGAAATAGAAACATTCAAGTTCAGACACGAATTTTGTGGAATTATGGGCTATCCTGTAGTTATATGAGTTAACCGCCAGTTGAAACTAACAGATAACTAGTAAACAGTTTAACTTATGGATAAAATTTTCTTTTATATCGATAAACCCACCTTTAAAAATTGGCATATAAGCACAGTCTGACTGTATTATGTTACCAAAAGAAATATCTATGAAATAAAACAAAAAATGGAATAAACTGTAGAAGCAGACCACTCAGGGCCGGTTTATTAATTGCATATTTTACCCACTAATTAATTATCAGTTAGATAATAGTAACCTGCACATAAAGGTCAAGTTTGATTTTTAATTAACTGGCAGGTAAAGAATGTTGGCAATAGTGATGAATATATGTAATAGATTTAATTGGTTGGTAAGCTTATTGAATGTATTTCTTAAAGGGTCACTACTACAACTGTTAAAGCTTCTTTCTATTCACTTACAAGCATTTTCTTTGGATTTCCAAATTGTACCATCCGGTTTTTATTTTAAATATTTTCTTTTGTTGATTAGAGAGTTTTATCAGTATTATCCTTTCTTCAGAAACTAAGTTGTTCCCCCCTTTTCATCTTATTCAAATTCTTATCCATATCTTTCTCTCTTTGTTGTTGTAATGCACGTCTTGCACAAACACAAAGACTACTCTAAGTACAGGAAATAGAAACATTCAAGTTCAGACACGAATTTTGTGGAATTATGGGCTATCCTGTAGTTATATGACTTAACCGCCAGTTGAAACTAACAGATAACTAGTAAACAGTTTAACTTATGGATAAAATTTTCTTTTATATCGATAAACCCACCTTTAAAAATTGGCATATAAGCACAGTCTGACAGACTGTGCAAATTGCAATTGATAAACCGACCCTCAAATAATATATTAAACAACACATTTCATATGGCTTTCTTTTTTAACACGAGGTCGTATCATAATCGTTTTGCCATTCTTTTTTTAAAGCACTTAGAACAGCCATATGGAATAACTTGTTTATATTTTTTTTTATATTTTGTCAGTTTATCATTTTTTAAATTAATTTATTTTTAAATGTTTTAAAATAAATAATACAACAATAATAATTATATTAAATACGTAAAAGATGATATTCATACTCACAAATACTTTCTTAGAGAACAATATAAAATTTATATATTGCTAGCCACAAATGTCATTGTCAATAGTCTTGTCATTGGATACTTCACTCATGTTGCCAACCATTTAAAACAAAAATTTGCATCCGTAAAAGTTACATTACGATACGCAAATGTGTTCTATAATAGACACTTAAGGCAACACACATACGTAAACGTATTTCTGGTACGTAAGTCTATTGTGCTTATGTATTTTGTATCAACTGGAAGAAGAGTAAAGACATGTCAAATACGTATCCGTATTTATAGAAAAAATCCAAACTCCCGATCTAAAAGAAAAAAATAAAAGTGATAAAAAATACTTTAAAAACAATGATAGGTACATGGATACTTATTTACTTACTGAAAGTGTCGAGTCGCGCTTTTTTCTAAATACGTTTTAGTTAGATTTTTAATTCGTTCCCTGATAGCTATTTCGGAAATAAAGTTTCCAATAATTTGAAGAATATTTATTTGAATTACATTCTACCTTTTGGCCTACTACTTTATTAAGAAGATGTAAATCGTCATCTTCTGTAAAATCCCTTTCATCCTTTCATTTTCAGCTTGCACTTTTTTAAACCTGCGCTTGTTCTGATTTGAATAATGTGTTTGAATACTTATTAGCTTTTTTTAAGGATTGTCACCTAGTACTCGAATATTGTCGATTAAAATCGGATGGATAATACCGCGTTGTATCTCATACAACAACGTATCTCATAACGCAAGTCCTTTAATCATTATTTCGGCGTTTTTTTCATTGGATTCATAAGTGTGCAACAATTTATGCCCTGTCCGTTGAGTTCTTTTAGGTACTTTGTCAGTTTCCTGTATTCTCCGGATGGTACGTTTACTTTTACTCCTAATTTCTCCTAATTTCTCGTTGTATTTGTACGTCATTTTTATTCCTATCGCTTTCACTTCTCTTCTAAGTCTGGGAAAATCCTTCGTTGTTTTTATGAAAATAGGAGGTGATCTCAATGTTGTTGGTTTTGTTCCTCTCGTTTCTGGATTGTTTGGGAGTTTTCTGTTTCTATTGTTTCGTTTTTTTCGTACTTCTTCGACCTAGTCCGATTTACTATTTTTCTTATTGGACTTCTAGGGCTCCTTGATCTGGCTTCTTTGTCTTCTCGTTTTTTCCTTTGGTTGTCTTTTTCTTCTCTCAGTTCTTTTCAGAGTTTTGAATTTATTTTCATATTTTCTTCGTGTCCTTTAGTTTTTCGTTTGCGTTCTTTTTCTTCAAAGAGTCGTGTTTCATCCCATTATTTCTGTATTTCTTCTTCGAACTTAGCTTTGAAGTCAGTCCTTCAGGGCTTTCCTTTAATTCCATCTCCGTTTCTGACTCCGAGTCACTGCTTAAATCGGAGTCGGTTACCATCAAATCTTCCTCTATCACCACCTTTTTCTTTGATTTCAGCAGCATTGTTTCCTGTCCCTCCTCAGGCCTTAAAATAGAAAAATAATTACGAGTTTCCACTTCTCTAAATTAATAGTTATTAGTTTAGTGGAATTCATAAATATTAATAAATCTATATCAATAAATTCACCGTGGGTAAAAGCATTTGGAGATAAGAAGTCCGAAGTCCCGTTTTTAAAATCGTCAGGTGCTTCGCTATGGGTGAATTTTTCACAACACCTCGTCGCTTACTAAACAATTTTCAAAAATTTTTTGTACAGTGAAAAACTTACTTCCATTTGTATATGGAGAATAATAACGTTTGTGTTATAACTGCATTACTATTTCCATCTAGCAGAACAATAAATGTATTGCAGCTTTAGACGTCCAGATGCCTGCAAATTCTAATTTCGTTAGAGGGCGCTGTCAGTGCTGTCTTGATACATGTTTATAGTCCATTTGAAATTATTTGCAAAACAAATCACTAAATTCTTCACAAAATTGGATCCGACTATAAGGTGTATCTTCATTTAATTAATGAAGTAATCCAATTTTATTTGGGTGAAATTTAACCAATAAATGCCGGTTGCACGATCTAGTTGTTTTATAATCTGTTGATTGTATAGGACCCAATACCGCTTCATTTTGCACTTGACTTCATACCTATTTATCTTTTTTATGTATTATTGAGCCTTTTTTAGCCTTAGCACACTGATTAATTTCCTTAGTATAGTGGTTGGAAATTTTGACCAAACTGGTTTTCGTATTTTTTTGTGACTGTATCACTAATATCGAAATTTTCACCTAATCTGAGCAATCACAAGCCAAAGACATCTGGTATTATCGCAATAATACCAGTTGTTCAATTCTAATTGGTCTGTCCCAATACCGCAATGAAAAGTTTGACGTCAAAAACATTATTGTAAATTAAATCTATTGTACTAACTCTTACTTTTTGGAAGTCCATCTTATTAAGAATAATAAAAAAATCTTCGTTTCAACGTAACTTCCAAGTTTATTTGAAAAAATAAAATGACGGCCGTTTCGCTAAGAAGCATCGTCAGATTGACATTTAAGTTACATTTTGTTTGTTTGTAGCTAAGTACCTGATGTTTAGGTAGTATTAAGGCTAGACCAAGTATGAAAGTAATAAGACATAACAATATTAAAGCCTAGATGTTAATAGCCCTAAGGGATTATCCTGGATGTAATTCCCTCAGATCAGTATAACTGTGCAATGATATAGAAAAACCAGGAAAAACCTATATCATGCTGATCTTTACAATAACTTAATATATTTGTGTTTTACAATTATGTCTTATCTATGTATAAAATGTAAACTCAATCAAAGTAAAAAGTTTAATAGTGAAGAACTTCCAAGATTTATTTGTTCATTAACAACTATAAATTGTTGATCTGCTAGATGTCTTTTTATTTCAAGTTCTTCAAGGAAATCTAAATTTTGTTTTTTATCACAAGTGTGTAGTATTTGGATGTCATTGGTGTGTAAGAGTGAGGTTGGATGTTCAAGTAGATGAATTTAGAATTAGATAATTAGAATTTTAGCAAATATTTTTATGGATAACTTAGAAAACATAATCTTCAATTCTAGTTATAAAAATAAAATTGTATTTAGGTATAGATATGTTGATGATGTGTTAGCAGGATTTGTAGGTAGCGAACGACAGCTAGATATATTTTTTAATTATATAAATACCTTGCATCCTAAAATTAATTTTACTTTAGAAGTTAAAGAAAATAATTCAATTAATTTTCTAGATTTAAGAATTGAAAAAGTTAGGAATAATTCATTAAATTATTCAATATACAGAAAACCTACACAAACAGATGTAACCATACCATATAATTCAAATCAGCCTATAACGCATAAATTAGCAGGTTATAATTCTATGATACATAGAGCATTTTCAATTCCAATGGACAAAATTAACTTTGATAAAGAAATTAGTATCATAAAACATGGCTATCCAATTCATTTAATAAATAAATTAATTAATAAGAAAGAACAGAAAGTGTCACTACAACTAATATTTCCTAAACAAACTAAAGAAATTAAAAGTTATAAAAATATAACATATTGTGGAAATATTTTCAATACAATTTCAATAATACTAGCTTTGGCAACATCAGCAGTAATATCATTTAAAACACAAAACAATGTGGGTACAAAATTGTTAAATGTAAAAACAAAATTACCCAAATTAAAAAAATCTGGTGTTTACAAAATTAATTGTCCAGAATGTAATGCTGTATATATAGTTCAAACACAAAGAAATTTTGAAGTAAGATTTAATGAACACTTAAGAGCATATAGATTAAAACAACCAGAAAGTCAAATTATGCAGAACACCTACTTGAACATCCAACCTCACTCTTACACACCAATGACATCCAAATACTACACACTTGTGATAAAAAACAAAATTTAGATCTCCTTGAAGAACTTGAAATAAAAAGACATCTAGCCGATCCACAATTTATAGTTGTCAATGAACAAATAAATCTTGGAAGTTCTCCACTATTAAACTGTTTACTTTGATTGAGTTTACATTTTATACATAGATAAGACATGATTGTAAAACACAAATATATTAAGTTATTGTAAAGATCAGCATGATATAGGTTTTTCCTGGTTTTTCTATATCATTTTACCGTTATACTGATCTTAGAGGGAATTACAATTACCCTTAGGGCTATTAACATCTAGGCTTTAATATTGTTATGTCTTTTTACTTCCATACTTGGTCTAGCGTTAATACTACCTAAACATCAGGTACCTAGCTACAAACAAAAAAAATTTAACTTAAATATCAATCTGACGATGCTTCTTAGCGAAACGGCCGTCATTGTGATTTAAAACATTTTTTCAAATAAACTTGGAAGTTACGTTGAAATGAAGAGTTTTTTATTATTCTTAATTATTGTAGATGCATTGACCTATAACTTTGTTCGTGATTATGAAGGGTAGAAGGAAGGGGAACCAACTTGTGCAGGAATAATGTCGAAAAACTGTCCAGCGGTAAGGAGCAAACCGTAGATGGCGCGTAGCAGAAGGGTAAAAAGACAATGTGAATTCAGTAATCTTACATAGGTTATAAACAAAGTGGTTGTGTCTGCTTCTACCTTCCATATTCGTGATATAGACTGTCCGCAAAATACCATTTGAGATGCAATTTATCTTATCAAGTCTGTCTTTTACTTCTAGTTTCGTTTAGAAGTAAATCGACAGACCTATCGCGAAAATTCGATCATAGTGGTATTAATATTGATTATTTAATGTTTTACAACGTTTAATTTTGGTTTTATTTCATAGACATTGAAACTTAGTTCATAGCTTATTAAAACTGAAGTAAAACTACCCATCTCAATAAAAAAGTACCACGGATTGTTATTTTTACAAAAATATTGTATTTATAAATTAATCTTAGCCTAATACTGTTCTTATGATTTGTAAAGTAACAGTCTGTGAATATTTATATAAGGTCTAATTGTACATATAACGATATAACTAATTCTTCTAGGTGAAATTTTTGCTCAGGTAAAAGGTAAAGTCAAATAAAAATATAAAAACCTAGAGAATCTATTCGATGCAATTATAGCTATTATTGTTTGTTGATAAAGAAAAATCACCAAAAACATCTTCCCTCCATATTCTACACCCAATATATAAGTCTATCAGCCATTTATCAAATAAATTACCTACTGCTGTTAACAACTAGAGGTAGTCAAATTAAAATGGACGATTTGTGAATAGCTTAGGTATATTTATTTTTGGTGATTTTTTTATAGATTATATATTTTATTTTATAATTTTTTTCTATGTTATAAAAAGATTATAGTTGTTTTCTCTAATTAAGTAGGTACCTATATCTAATTACCTATGTGATATTAATGTACTTTTTAAAGCAATGAGATATTTAATTCAATCAATTTTAACTCGTGCATGTTTAAATTATTACACATTTATAATACAATAAATATGTTCAAAAGTAATCCAATAGAGCAAATATAATAAGACACTCTAGAACTTAAAAATTTTATGGAATGTATCATTTTAAAATAACTATATCTAATTTATAACTTAGGCAACCATTAATAATTTGATATAAGAATGTTTCTATTGGATTATCAAGTCCTTATTCAAAACTCTGAATCTTTACCGATACGAATCTAACTATTAGTTACGTATGGGTAATTTCTTTACGTTTTCATTGTACTTTATGTATAAATTTTGCACCGATGTTTTTGAAATATTCCGAAATATATAAGGTTTCTGATGTTGCATAGTTTTCATTTTTACCTCTTTTCACGAACTATATTACTCTCGTTTATAGATATTCGTCAACCAAAATATAAAGAAATAAATAAAAAAACAAGGTCAAAACAATAAAAAAGTTGTTAAATGGTCGACCTATGTAGAAACATAGGTAATACCTAAGATAATAACACTTGGAATAATATACAAATGAACTTAAAATAAATATGAACGTGAGAACAATCTACTACAGATTTAATAAAGAAGCAACGTTGTATGGAATAGATGTGGTTATATGGATAATACTTGGAAAGGGGACAAAAAGAAATTGGAGACTAAACATAAGTATTTAAGAAATTGTATTAGATTATGTAATATAAATAATATTAACATAGCCGATGTCGAGGTTAAATTTAGAAAGAAGAAACGATAATACTGATAATAATAATAGTAAAAAATGAATAAGAACAAGAACAGGTAATAAATAAAAATAAAATCGACCTTTAAATGAAAGCAAATTTCCGTAAGCAAATTTCCGTTTGACAATATATTCTTGGTAACTAAATAAATTATAATTCAAAATCTTAATCTGGCTTTTCATTTTCTTTGGCAGTTATAGATTTTTAAAAATTTAAAGGTAGTATTTCAACTTCTTATTCGGCCCGTAAGCGAATTACCGTTTGACAGTTTATTCTTGGCAACTAAATAAGTTCTTATCTAAAATCTTAATCTTGCTTTTCATTTTCTTTAGCAGTTATAGATTTTTAAAAATTTAAGGGTAGTATTTCAACCCCTTATCCAGTCCGTAAGAAAATTTCCGTTTGACAGTATATTCTTGGTAAGTTAATAAATTATAATCCATAATCTTAATCTGGCTTTTCATTTTCCTTAGCAGTTATAGATTTTTAAAAATTTAAGGGTAGTATTTCAACCCCTTATCCCACCCGCAAGCGAATTTTCGTTTGACAGTATATTTTTGGTAAGTAAATAAATTATTATCCAAAATCTTAATCTGGCTTTTTATTTTTTTTAGCAGTTATAGATTTTTAAAAATTTAAGGGTAGTATTTCAACCATTTATCCAGCCCTCAAGCAATATTTTCGTTTGACAGTATATTCTTGGTAACTAAATAAATTATAATCCAAGATCTTAATCTGACTTTTCATTTTCTTTAGCAGTTATAGATTTTTATAAATTTAAGAGTAGTATGTCAACCCCTTATCCGGCCCGTAAGCAAATTTCCGTTTGACAGTATATTCTTGTTAAGTTAATAAATTATAATCCAAAATCTTAATCTGGCTTTTCATTTTCTTTAGCAGTTATAGATTTTTATAAATTTAAGAGTAGTATTTCAACCCTTTATCCGGTCCGTAAGCAAATTTCCGTTTGACAGTATATTTTTGGTAAGTTAATAAATTATAATCCAAAATCTTAATCTGGCTTTTCATTTTCTATAGCAGTTATAGATTTTTTAAAATATAAGGGTAGTATTTCAACCATTTATCCAGCTCTTAAGCAAATTTTTCGTTTGGCAGTATATTCTTGGTAACTAAATAAATTATAATCCAAGATCTTAATCTGGCTTTTCATTTTCTTTAGCAGTCATAGATTTTTATAAATTTAAGAGTAGTATTTCAACCCCTTATCCGGCCTCTAAGCAAATTTCTGTTTAACAGTATATTCTTGGTAAGTTAATAAATTATAATCCAAAATCTTAATCTGGCTTTTTATTTTCTTTAAGAGTTATAGATTTTAAAAAATTTAGCAATCATTCCACGTGTGACGGCCAACGAAGAAGGTTCTCCGTTGTTTGCTATCGTGTTTTTTATTACCTATTTCGAGTGCCAAGTTTTTGTGATACTACTGGTATGTGAGTTTTTTAACTAATAGGTAGATACTTTCATTTTTGTTGAAATATAAAATAGGCCAGTTCCTGGCGGCCTAAGTGTGACAATATTTTGGTTTCCAAAATATTACACTACTCACAATGTCCTCAACACAACCGAATATTCAACCCAGCTTCAACCCACAGTTACCAAAAGCAACATAAATAAACCTCAACCGCCACCAGCATCTTTTCCTAACAGAAAGCAGGCCATTGTCGTGAACGCACTTCCAGATGTCCTTTTTGAGTACATTAAGGCGATCGGCGAAATAGTTACACCAAAAAAAATTATTTTCGCTTCACGCATATCTAATCATCGTATATGCATCTACCTCTCATCGTTAGCTCTCGTTGTCGAAATAATAAAAAACCATCCAACCGTTACCATCAACCAGCAATCTACCATAATACGAAGACTTATTACTCCCGCAAAAAGACTGTTATTATCGAATGTATCTCCCTCCATTCCTCACACCGTCATCGAGCAAGCGCTTAACAATCAGCTAGGACTTCAACTCGCCTCTCCCATTTCCTTCATCCGATGTGGTACCCCAGAAGATGAATATGCTCATATTATGAGCTTCCGACACAAAACCTCTCCATCCCTTCCACATCCATAAATCCAATAATATCCCTACCGACAACAACCCTGCCTCACCCACGGCAACTCATGAACTTCTGCCAGATGATTCTAACAATTCATCTCTTGTCACAGAGGAACCTCAACCTTTAACCCCCCTACCCATAATCACTGGCATAAAAAGAACCCATTCAACTGACACCAGTCTTGAATCTCCTCCCGTTATCACTACACCTGCTATTCCTCCCCTTAATAATGACAACTCAACTTTCTCCTCAACTGCAGTCTTCCAAATCCCCAAAGCCACCCCCAAAAAAAAAACCAGAACTGCTGAAAAAGATCCCTGTAAAATAAGTACTAACTTACGAATAGCCATCGAGAAATTAATCAAAACTGACCCAAATGCCTTCTCAGTAACATCCATACAGTTAATCGCATTTCTGGAGAACTCTTTCGGTAGCAGTGACCCCTTGTCTGAAGCGTTAAAATACACAACAAACGTAAAAGCCCTTTTAGAAGACCTATCACAAATCTACCCATCTATACAACCTAATGATACCTCTGATATTGTAAGTCTACATTCCACCTGTTCAAACGACAGTGATTCCAACTTTGATGAATCCGAATTATCTCAATAAGATATACCTATATCATATTTCATAAATAAAATTAACCATAATTCAATGGAACTGCGACGGATACTATCCGCGCCTTGAACGACTCCAAAATTTGAACTCTATCTACCGCCCCGATTTCCTTTGCTTACAAGAAACCAATTTCAAAACAACCAATATCCCCCACCCAAAAGAATTTGAAGGTTACCATCATATTAGAACAAATTGCATTAGAGCCAGCGGTGGTACGTCAATATTCGCTTCCAGAGAACTTTACTCTACTCTTCTCCCTTTGACCACCAATCTCGAAGCAATTGCCATCCCAGCTTACTGTCCTAATAAATTAACCATTTGCTCCCTATATATTCCCCCTGATTATGCTCTAAAAGAAGAAGAACTATTCGATCTCATTTATCAGCTCCCCCTCCCCTTCATACTTACAGGTGATTTTAATGCCCATAACTGTATGTGGGGCTCATCGCGCACATTAGGACTAGGTAAAGTTGTATAAAATATACTCAACTACACTAACTCATGCCTACTCAACACTGGATCCAATACACACTTCAACATCTCGTCTGGCACCTTTTCTGCCATTGATTTAAGCATATGTGACCCCAAAACTGCCCCTTCTCTAACATGGCAAACATCAGACGATCTTCACGACAGCAATCACTACCCTATTATAATATCTAACAACCTCAACGAACAAGCAATATACAGAAGTTACTGGCGCCTCAATAAAGCCAAATGGCCTGAGTTTCGTTTAGAGGTCGACACACTCCTACAAAATATTCCCTTCTCGAACAATATACCCGCCGAATCTGTGAAAGTATTTGCTGACTCCATTCTCACGGCAGCTAAAACCCCCATTGGCAAAACTACCATCTTCCCCAATCATAAAACTGTTTTCTTAAAACATCTGTCCGACTATAGTCTCTCAAGACTTTTAGACATATTTAACGCCATCCGGCTCTCCGAGACATTCCCTACTCAATGGCGCAATTCGATAATCATCCCAATCCTCAAACCCGAGCAACCAACAAAACGTCCTCAATCTTATCGACCAATTGCTCTTACATGCACCATGTGTAAATTAATGGAGAAGATGATTAATAGGCGACTGCTATGGTACTTTGAAAAATACAATATTATTCCGAAAGAACAATCTGGATTTAGACGTGAAAGATCCTGTTGTAACTAATAACCTTACATATTACATAAAAGAATATATTTTTGATTCTACATACATTAATGACAGTACTTAAACATTGAATCTTATTTGACACATGTCATTCTTAACTACTAGATTTTAACAATAAATATGTAAATAAAATAAAGGCTCGATTTTAGAACACAACAATCTCCCACACTATTTTGAAATAAATAAAATAATCATTGAACAAAGTCATCCAGGTATTTAGGTGCACGACGTGTACGATGTGGACGATTTGGCACTAGTTGATGAGTCATAGCTTCTGTTCGCGGAGCAGGGGGTACATTCTCTAGCGGCGGTGGTCTGACTTCCCCAACTGGAGTGTCTTCATTAAGTCCTTGAACAACGCTGGGTTGCGAAGGAATGACAGTCACGGTTAGATTACGAGTCGGCGGAGATTCTTGAGTAGAAGAGTTAGCCACTGGTTGCTCTCTAGCTGGAGGATACTCTTCTGGTGGATTTACGAAAGTAACTCGACGTGTGACCTCTGACTTTCGAAGTTGGTCAACATGGCGTTTTAGTGTATAGCCATCATCTAACTTCACTCTGTAGTGTAGTCTCCCGAAAGTCTCTAAGATAACTCCTAGCTTCCATGTCTCTTTTCCACTGGTGAACATTTTTACGAGAACTCTGTCTCCCACACTAAACGACCTGAAGCAAGAGTGTAACGAATGGCTTGGAGATTTCTGCGAGTCTGGCGGCTTGCTCGGCCTGAGTAAATCCAATCTTGTTCGGATCTGTCTGCCTAGATAGAGTTCCGCAGGTGTCTTTTCACAACGTAAAGGGGTAGCGCGGTATCGAAATAATATTTGTTGAATTTTCGATTTCATTGACCCACTTTCTGACTTCATGGCATCCAATTTTCGTTTTAAAAATTGGTCGTAACGTTCAGCTTGACCGTTTGTTTGAGGATGTCCTGGTGCAATTAAACGGCGAAAAATTCTATTTGTTTCACAGAATTTTATGAATTCGGAACTAGTAAAAATTGTGGCATTGTCGGACACAATTATTTCTGGCAAACCATGGACACTGAAGATGTCTTTGAGGAATTCTATTGTAGAACCTGACGTCGGAGCAGCTTGTGACAATCTTATCTCCGGCCACTTCGATTTATCGTCAATCAGAATGAAAATGTAATAACCATCTTTCGGGGCTGCGCAATCGATATGGACACGTTGGAAATTTAATTTTGGCTCTTCCCACGGATGTAAAGGTGCAGCAGGTGGGGCACACGCAGTTGAAGCGCAAGCTTCACAACTTCTCACGAAAGATTCGATGTCACGGTCAATATTTTTCCAATAGCAATATCTTCGAGACAAGCTTTTCATTTTGGACGTCTTGACGTGTGTAGAATGTAGTTCTGACAATACTGAAGCTTGAAGGGCGTCAAGAATCATGACTCGATTTCATTTGAATATTACGCCTTCCTGTAGTGAGTATTGCTCCTCTTGATTTTCTCCGTTCTTCAATTGTTGAACTAATTTTGATAGCTTACTATCTTGCAAGGTAGCAGCAGCGATGGTTTTGGCTGATAACACGTCAGTTGATATCTGATTGATACATTGCTGTTGAATGATGTCATCTTCATTCATAGCAGGTAATTTTGACTGTAATGGAGCTCGCGAAAAATAAACTACATGGACGTTTTCGTCTGCTTTTTTGTGTTTGATGACATAATCAAATCCACTAAGAATTGTAGCATAACGTAGAAGTCTTGAAGCAGAAAGAACTGGCAATTTAGCATCCTGGTGAAATATTCGACTTAAAGGGCTGTTATCTGTTACTAGAGTGAATTTTCTTGCAAATAGAAACATGTAAAATTTATTTACTCCGTATATGATTGCTAAAGTTTCGCGGTCCAATTGACTATAATTTCCTTCGGCTACTGTCAGTGATCTCGAGGCAAAAGCTACTGGTCGTTCCTCTCCATTTACGATATGTGACAAGACAGCACCTACTCCCACAGGGCTGGCATCACAGGTAAGTATAACTGGCAAATCTGGGTTGAACGGTATTAAAACCCGATTGCTGGCAATTTCCTTCTTTAATCGAAGAAACGATTTTTGACACGATTTTGACCATTTGAACTTTGTATTTTTGCTGAGCAGACACCTAAGAGGAAACGTCAGGGATGACAAATTTGGAATGAACTTGGCGTAGTAAGTGGCAATTCCCAAAAATCTTCGTACGTCTGCAGTATCACGTGGTAGTGGAGCATCTATAATTGCGCGAACTTTCTCAGGACATTTCTTGATGCGGTTGTGCTTGATGACGTATCCAAGGTATGTAATTGACGTCTTGAAAAATTTACATTTTTCACGGTTGAGATGCAGATCATATTGGCGTAAGCGATTTAGACAGTTTATTAAATTTGACAAACACTCTTCTTTATTTGACCCGTAGATGATGACATCGTCGAAATATGCTGTAGCACCTTCCAATCCGGACAGTATTTGATGTAGAATTCGATGGAATTCAGATGGTGCAGGCTTTATTCCGAAGCTCAGGCGTTTCATGGCGAAGACTCCTCGGTGTGTTGACATTGCCTGAATCATTTGACTTTCTTTGTCGACTTGAACGTGGAGGTAGGCTTTGTACATGTCGAGTGTACAAAACACTCTGGCATCTCGAAGGTTATTAACAACTTCATCGATTCGTGGAATAGGAAAGTGTGCATCGTGGAGCTGTTTGTTGACAGCGACTTTATAATCTACTGCTAAGCGGACCTTGCCATTTGCTTTTGGAATTGGCACCAATGGTGAACCCCAATCTGAATGATTCACTTGATATATTATATCATTTGCAATTAATTCGTCTAATTCTTTATCGACTGCATCGCGAAGTGCAAAGGGAATATCTCTAGCTTTCAACAATACTGGCCTGGCATTGTTCTTCAGTTTCAATGAGCACTTAAAGTTCGGAATACACCCCACTTTTTGTTGGAAAATGTCGGCAAATTCTTTCATAATTGACTCAGGGGTCATTTCTAAGGAATTGACAGATTTGACAGATGCATTATTTTCTTTTGACATATCTAGACGTTTAAGATCAATATTTAGTCGACGTATCCATACTCGGCCTAAGATCGGAGTGAAATGGTCAGGTACCACGAATAATAATTCATTTGACGTGTGGCCCTCATATTGGACAGGAATAACAGCACAACCAAGCGGTTTAAAAATACCGTGTGTGTATGAACGAAACCGTACATCAGTCTGTTTAACGTCACCTTTGAAATTCAATTTTTCAAAATTACGTAGCGGAAGTAAAGTGAATGCCGATCCTCAATCAACTTCAAATTTTTGATCATGTTCCAAATTTAAACGTACCGATGTGAAGAATTTTGCGGCATCGTTGGTCGAAAGTTCCAGGTTAGACGAGAAAATATCATATATTTTATTAACACCTACAAGGTCATCTAAGAAGTTTGATTCAGCTACGTCTTCAGGATCCACTTCCACATTTTTGACTTGAGAATCTACCTGTCTCTTCATCAGATAGGACAAACAAACCTTTCGGACGTGACCTGTTTTTGAACAGGCACTACAACGTAATTTTTCACGAGGTACCTTACAATTATTCGATCTATGATTTGTTCTAGCACATCGAAGACAATTCTGCTCGATTCCAAGTGCTTTAAAGTTTATTCGTGAATTTTGACGAGTCTGTGATGGAGAGCGATCACTTTGACATAAACGTTGAGAACGGTTCGTCGATTGTCTGTTTTCAGAACGCGCCCGTGAAATCTTATTAACTTCTGTATTGACATCTGTATTTGACGAACATTGATTTGACATTTCTCGGCAATCGATCTTTGATGCTTCGTACGCTACTGCTGATTCGACCACTCTTTCGTATGTTGCTTCAGCTAGTTGTTAAAGCTTTTCCCGGATTCCATTGTCCTTTAGCCCCCGGATAAACTGAGCTCTTAGGAACAAATTCGCAACATTTCGTTCACATTCACATTCGAATTTACATGTAGACGCTAGTTGACGTAGTTCTGTTGAATATTGACTAATCGTCTCCCCTTCTTTTTGATTTATTGATAAGAAGCGATGTTGTTGTACGATTATGTTTGGGGTTGGACATAGATGATCTTCTAACAGCTTGACAAGGGTGTCATAGGTCATTGTAGCGGGATCCGCTGGTGTAGTAAGTGAACATAACACGGCATGTAGTTGAGGACCTATATATAGTAATAATTCTCTCACCCATAATTCTTTATTTTCCTTAATTCCTTTTAAATTGAACCAATTTTCGAGACGCTTACGATATTGACGAAATGTTTCCTTACTGCCGTCGAAGTATTCGAAATTTGATACCATATTGACGATTGGTTGAACTGGCTGATTCGACTTTATAGACTGTATAATATCCCCGTTTTGGCGTAAAACTTCAGCCATTGTGAACAATAGTGACTTTAAATCTTCGGACTGCATGACTCGATGTGTTTCGTACTGTACTTACGGTATCGACTTGACTCGGTGTTTTTTTTTCAGTTTTATCCTCGTCGCCACTTTGTTGGAACTAATAACCTTACATATTACATAAAAGAATATATTTTCGATTCTACATACATTAATGACAGTACTTAAACACGTCATTCTTAATTACTAGATTTTAACAATAAATAAAATAAAGGCTTACAGAACACAACAGATCCACTAAAGATAATCTTGTGCTCTTACAAATTCATATCGCGAACACAATTAACAACAAACAGGACGTAATAGCTGCTGTTTTTGACATAGAAGGAGCATTTGATACATTACCCAGACAAACTATCCTTGATAAGCTCAGACAATATAATCTTAGCGGCAACATATACTCTTTTATTAAAAAATTTCTCTCAATAAGGTCGTATAGAGTATCTGCTAATAGCAGTCTTTCTCCGCCTCATGTCCAACATGATGGGGTACCCCAAGGCTCTGTGCTGAGCCCCACTCTGTTAATCCTTACCATCAATAATCTATGCAATAACCTTCCTGCCCCAGTGAAATACACTTTATACGCAGACGACCTCGTAGTGTACTGTCATGGCAAATCCACCATCACTACCTGCAACATTCTGCAAACTGCGGTAAACACTATACAAAATAGAATAACCTCCCTAGGTCTTTCCCTTTCACCAATCAAATCAAAAATAATTAAATTCAGCAGAAGACTTCCCTCCCCCGATCCCGAAATAATAATTAATAATACACAGCTATCACTCGTCAAACACTGCAAAATACTAGGATTGACGTTTGACTCTCGACTCATATGGAAACAACACATCCAAGAAATTAAAGGCATTTGTATAAAAAGATTAAATATTATTAAAACTCTTTCACATCATAATTGGGGAGCTGATGAGAACACCCTACTAAAAGTGTATAGGTCACTCATCCGCTCCAAACTAGACTATGGAAGCTTTATATATATGTCTGCATGTAAATCCGATCTTAGTAGCCTCAATTCAGTACACAACACGGCCATCCGACTTTGCTTAGGAGCTTTTCGCTCAAGTCCGGCTGAGAGCCTTTATCGAGAAGCCAATGAACCTCCTCTTTGGCTAAGACGCCAATATCTACTCCTTTCGTATGCAACCTCGATCTCCTCTAATCCTAGTAAACCAGTACATCCTTTAATTACATCACTACCACACACCCCTAATACTTCCCCACCAAGATCAATCATACATTCAATTCCTCTTCTTCTTTCACCACTACTTAAAAATATAAATCTCTCCCAAACTAGCCGCCGCCCTCACTCTCATACTCCTCCATGGTTCAAAACTCTCCCTAAAGTAAATCTGTCCCTCAGTAAATTCAACAAACAAGAAACTAGTAAGGAACTTATAAGGAACACCTTCCTTGAAATCATCAATAAAAATCGTTACGAAATAGTCCTCTACACGGATGCCTCCAAAAGCGAAACTGGAGTCGGATGCGCTGTTGCTACATCTCAAGTGCCCATCGGATCATTCAAAATTCCCCTTTCCTGCAGCGTCCACACTGGCGAGCTATATGCTATCCTTCATGCCTTTAAATACATCTCCCAACCTAATGCACATCTTGCTATATGCACAGACTCACTAGCCTCTGTACAATCTATCAATAACATATTTACACAGAAAAAAATTTCGTACGTAATATCAACGATTAGCAGTGATTAAAATTTTGAACATTAATATTACGAATCCGTGATTAATACAATTATTTCTATTCTTTAAATAATAACTGAGCCCATTGTCACAATCACAGAGCTAACATCAATTAATGAAAGTGAAACATCAAACATTAACAATTTCATTAATTGTTATGATGTGCTCAAGCATTGAATTAACGATTGACAAGCAGTAACTTATGTGCTTTGTCGTTAAAATAATGATTTTATGATATAAATCTGTGAACAGTAGACGTTAAAAATCAAAAATCCATTTTTGTTGATTCAACGAACAGAAAACATTGACTTTGCGGAATCGAGCATCAAATGATGCACACGTGCGCCTTATAGAGCTTTGTTTTCAGTTATTTCGTTAGAATAGTTGGACGATGCACCAGTATTCTTGAGTGGACTCAAGAAGATTAGTAAAATATTTGTGTACCTACCTAACCTATACGTTTGCGAAAAACTTCGTAGTAAGGTAAGTAGTAAATTGTTTTTATTTAATAGATTTCTTAAGTTATGATTGTTAGAAAACTAGAAAATTTATTTTGAATTAACAATTAGGTACGGTAATTATATTGAGTTGAATTATTTTCGGTTATGGATTATGTTAGGTATTATCTATTCACTGGTATACACATAATAATAATAGTAATAAATTAAATGTCACACTTGTTCTTGAATACATATATACAATAAAGTACCTACATTTTATTGAAAGATAATGAAAATTAGATTCTCATCTTAACAAAATTTAAGAAAATAAGCAAGAATTTCTCGGCCTTTCTCAATCGAAAACTAGGTATATATGAATTCAAAAAGGATCAAATATTTCAGAATGAAGACCAGAAAAACAATCTAATCAATTTAATTTCGCAATATTTTGATGAAAATCAGGTCTCTATGTCTTTAGCCACAAGTCATAGATTGGAGAATGAAATCTTAGCTCGATTCAAAACTGAAAAATTGGTAATTTATGATTGATATAAAATAGCCATTTCATTAAAATTTTCCATTACATTTCAGGAATACTATCGCACCAAGAAAAGGGGAAAGCTTTATAATAAATGCGCGAATAAGAAAATACTTAATATTTTGGACAAAGTAACCAAACAATCGAATAAGAAAGAATCTCGCTTCACACAAGACTTCGGTAAGTAAAATTGTAAAATAAAGTTCTGAATTAAACGAATTTAAATAACAACTAAAAAATATATATACTTACCGAATTTACTTTAGTTATAGAAACAGATGCGGAAGCGTGTCTAGCAGCATTGAAATTCGAAAACTTGTCAGCAGATGAATTCGACAGTTACTGGAAGGCTTGTGCCCAATATCGGTTAAACGATTTGAAAACTATACAGAGTACTGCTGATATTTTCCAAAAGTGGCCATTCTATAAAAAACCCTCAGGATATCGTCTGGTGAGTTTAAAAAAACTTATACTGTATATTCTTTAATATTCTGTTTTATTCTCTTCAGATTGACATGGATTACGAAATGGCATTTGGTAGTGGAGATTTCCTAAGTAAATGGATGAAGTACTTTCCACATATAATGACATTTTTAAAAGATCATAACCACGTCAAAGATAAAGCTACTAAAGTTTTGGAAGACAAAGCTTTTGCCGATACAAATGAAGAAAGTGAGTTGATCAACTTGAAAAAAAACCTTATCTCCCAATTTACCGATTTCAACTGATTTATAATCTTATTTCTAGATGGAAAATATGCTTCTATATTATGGGCTATTCATGGCTATTTGGTGCCTGCATCCAAGTCGTATGTAAAAAAAGATGGCCACAAAACATGCACCAAATTTTCGATAAAAGATTCGCAAGAATCATTTCTTTTTTGGGCAAAAACTCAGCAAGAAATTGAGGAGCATTTAACTCATTTAAAGACAAGAAAAAAAATCAATACAGCCGTTCATCTTATGTATTGGAGATGAGATAAACGAAATTTCTCAAGTCTTTGTATATTTTAATGACATTCGAATTAAATTCTTTCATATCATAAAAGCAGTTGATATTTGTTTTAAGATCATAGGTATATTTATTCAATTTAAATTTTGCTCTCGAGAGCAAAATGTTCTGGAATTTCATAGAACGGTGTTTTTATGGCCGTAAAACACAACTTGAAAGTCCTAAAGTGCAAATTTTATGTACAATCGCAAAAATAAACAGTACAAATAATGAAAACCTTTTTATTTAAAAAACAATTCTAAATACTAGTTTTTACACCTACATCATATCACCTTACATTACATTTTTTTGCAGGATATCTGTTTTTCATGACTCTGTAAAAAAGTCTGAAAATTTCAATATCCCATTTTGTATCATGATCAAATGCAAGAAATAAGGATAAAAATAAGAATACTTACCCGTTATAGTTTTATTCAGTATTTTTGCAAGGTCAAGTAAGGGGGGTAGCTTGCACTAACCTCCCAAATCCCCCTGGATTCATGAATCAATGTCCGCTGTGATAACCAATTAACATCAAATGTTGGTTACTGTTCATTAATTCAAAGTACAGAGTTTATAAACCAATGTTATTCGTTCGTAAAATTAATGACCGAAAAACATTAAACAAAGTTAAGTGCTAGTAAATTCAACATACGAAGTTCATAAGTTAATGTTCATCGTTCGTAGTTTTAATGGTCGACAAACAGTTAATTTGATGTTGGTTGCAGCTTAATTCAACGTTTAAAGTTGATAATTCAATGTCCGCTGCTCGTTGCTTAATAAACAACAAACATTAAAAATTATGCTCGTTGTTCGTTAATTCAATGTACGAAGTTTCTATACATAGTTAATGAAATTCTCATCGTTGTATTAATGTTTCCCGTCATCGGCCCGAAAATGATGTTACCGTCCGTTGATCCGTCGTACTTTTTAATTAATATCACGTACTTTTTTCGTTCTGTGTACTAATCACCCCCTTGTACAAGCTATCCACGACAAGTACCAACTTCTTATATCCCAGAATACAACAGTCACTATTATATGGGTCCCCTCACATATAGGAATTACTGGTAACGAACAAGCCGATCGCCTTGCTAAAGAAGCTGCAACTATGCCCACTACCAAGTTGCATATACAAGTTTGCAAAGATCTTAAAATTGCCGTTAAGAGGTTAACTAGAGACACTTGGCAGGAAAACTGGGACCAAGTAACTTCAACGCAATATGGCATCCAACCGACTATAGAACCGTTCAACATCCCTGGTCTACCAAGAAATGAAATGGTCAAGGTAAGAAGACTACGCATTGGTCACACCCGTCTCACTCATGGCCACCTCATGTCGGCGTTATCTCACCCTAGCTGTCAACATTGTCATAGTAGACTACATGTCAAACACATCCTCGTAGAATGCCCACATTATGATACTCGACGACATCAACTCGGCCTGAAACCCAACATGAAGAATATCCTCAGCAGCCCAGACCAAATATCTAAAGTGCTCCAGTTCCTCAAAGAAGAGCAACTTCTCCATAAACTGTAAACAGCATATATATCACAGACTTTATTAAATTTACTAAGTATATAGTTTTAATTATTACATTTACATAATACTTTATAATAACTGTAACTCGTGCAAATGGCCATAGCTGTCTTACGCACGTAAAATTAAATAAAAAAGAAAAAAAACAAAAAAAAAATTTAAGGGTAGTATTTCAACCCCTTATCCGGCCCGTAAGCAAATTTTCGTTTGACAGTATATTCTTGGTAAGTAAATAAATTATTATCCAAAATCTTAATCTGGCTTTTCATTTTCTTTAGCAGTAATAGATTTTTAAAAATTTAAGGGTAGTATTTCAACCCCTTATCCCGCCGTAAGCAAATTTTTCGTTTTACAGTATACTCTTGGTAACTAAATAAATTATTATCCAAAATCTTAATCTGGCTTTTCATTTTCTTAAACAGTTATAGATTTTTAAAATTTAAGGGTAGTATTTATACCCCTTATTTATTTTCGTTTGACAGTATATTCTTGGTAAGTAAATAAATTATTATCCAAAATCGTAATCTGGCTTTTCATTTTCTTTAGCAGTAATAGATTTTTAAAAATTTAAGGGTAGTATTTCAACCCCTTATCCCGCCGTAAGCAAATTTTTCGTTTTACAGTATACTCTTGGTAACTAAATAAATTATTATCCAAAATCTTAATCTGGCTTTTCATTTTCTTAAATAGTTATAGATTTTTAAAATTTAAGGGTAGTATTTATACCCCTTATCCGGCCCGTAAGCAAATTTCCTTTTGGTAAGTAAATAAATTATAATCCAAGATCTTAATCTGGTTTATCATTTTCTTTAGCAGTTATAGATTTTTAAAATTTAAGAGTAGTATTTCAACCCCTTATCCGGCTTGTAAGCAAATTTCCGTTTGACAGTATATTCTTGGTAACTAAATAAATTTTAATCCAAAATCTTAATCTGGCTTTTTATTTTCTTTAGAAGTTACAGATTTTTAAAAATTTAAGGGTAGTATTTCAACCCCTTATTCGGCCCGTAAGCAAATTTCGGTTTGACAGTATATTATTGGTAAGTAAATAAATTATAATCCAAGATCTTAATCTGGTTTTTCATTTTCTTTAGCAGTTATAGATTTTTAAAATTTAAGAGTAGTATTTCAACCCCTTATCCGACACGTAAGCAAATTTCCGTTTGACAGTATATTCTTGGTAAGTAAATAAATTATTATCCAAAATCATAATCTGGCTTTTCATTTTCTTTAGCAGTTATAGATTTTTTAATATTTAAGGGTAGTATTTCAACTCCTTCGCCCGCCCGTAAGCAAATTTCTGTTTGACAGTATATTTTTGGTAACCAATTAAATTATAATCCCAAATCTTAATCTTGCTTTTCATTTTCTTTAGCAGTTACAGATTTTTAAAAATTTAAGGGTAGTATTTCAACCCCTTATCCAGTCCGTAAGAAAATTTCCGATTGATAGTATATTCTTGGTAAGTAAATAAATTATAATCCAAAATCTTAATCTGGCTTTTCATTTTCTTTAGCAGTTATAGATTTTTAAAAATTTAAGGGTAGTATTTCAACCCCTTATCCAGCCCGTAAGCAAATTTCCGTTTGACAATATATTCTTGGTAACTAAATAAATTATAATTCAAAATCTTAATCTGGCTTTTCATTTTCTTTAGCGGTTAGTTATTGATTTTTAAAAATTTAATGGTAGAATTTCAACCCGTTATCCCGCCCGTAAGCAAATTTTCGTTTGACAGTATATTCTTGGTAACTAAATAAATTATAATCCAAAATCTTAATGTGGCTTTTTATTTTCTTTGGCAGTTATAGATTTTTAAAAATTTAAAGGCAGTATTTCAACTTCTTATTCGGCCCGTAAGCGAATTTTAGTTTGACAGTATATTCTTGGCAACTAAATAAGTTCTTATCTAAAATCTTAATCTTGCTTTTCATTTTCTTTAGCAGTTATAGATTTTTAAAAATTTAAGGGTAGTATTTCAACCCCTTATCCAGTCCGTAAGAAAATTTCCGTTTGACTGTATATTCTTGGTAACTAAATAAATTATAATCCAAAATCTTAATCGGGCTTTTCATTTTCTTTGGCAGTTATAGATTTTTAAAAATTTAAGGGTAGTATTTCAACCCCTTATCCCGCCCGTAAGCAAATTTTCGTTTGACAGTATATTCTTGGTAACTAAATAAATTATAATCCAAAATCTTAATCTGGCTTTTCATTTTCTTTGGCAGATTTTTAAAAATTTAAGGGTAGTATTTCAACCCCTTATCCCGATCTTACGCAAATTTTTCGTTTGACAGTAAAAGAGGAAACTGGTTTTTAGGAATCCCAGATGTCTTTGTGTTTCTCATTTTCCACGCCGTTAACGTCTTTCGCCAGCTTTCCTTAAAAGGGCGGAAAAATACAACATCCAGCAGTTGACAAAGATGTGTACAATTTGGAGGAAGACACACAAATGAAATATTATGCTCCTCGCACTACCTCAAAATGTCTGGGTTAAAATGTGACGATAAATTATCTCCTAGAAGCACTTTTCGCCCTTCCAACATTTTAGCGTCAGGTAGAAAAATTGTAAAAAACCATTCGTTAATTTGGGCATATCTATCCAACCATGACTTGTACGATTGTATCTGGTTTCCCCGGAACAGCAAATCATGTTACAACATGGGTATCCCTTAGGCCCATTAGTTGTCCACGTATCCCACAAATTTTCACCCTTGTATATTACGTAAGGTGAAAGTAATGTGCCCGAAGCAGAACCACATATCATTACAGATGTTGCAGACTTCGAATGGTTACAAACTTTCTCTGGATATTTTGTTCCCCTGCGATATATACACAACTTTTTTCCTGGGTCATCTGCAAGATTAGACTCATCGTAGTTGAAAAAATTCTCAGGTGAAACTCCATCCAGTGTCTCTCGCCAATTATTGAAACAGTTCCTTATATCAGTTGGGGTTACTTGACTTTGTTTAGCACTAATATTGGATGCTAACCTCTTTTCAGCAGCATTTTGATGTCTTTTTAAGAAGCTGCTGACCCAGTCAGGACCTGGCATGTTGTTTTTAAAACGATGTATAATTCTTATTATCATGAAAACTATAGGTTATAGAGAAAAATAAGGCATAAGTTCCACAAAAAAAATTGTTCTTAATATTTATTAATACAAAACAAAAATATTCTTAAGGCGACGAAACCGCTGTATATTATTCCCTATGATACCACTACTTACGCAAATTTACTTTTCTCAATAACGGCAATATTAAATTGCTTTATGAAAACGTTTATGTAAAGCTTATACTTCAGAGAGTGTTACAAGCTTCTGACATAATCAAATTGTTTGAAATAAGTTTACAATCAGTTATCAAAAAGTGATATATTTTGTTCGTAAAATTTCATGATATTTACCGCCAATAAACCATTTTTTCAACATGTTGAAATATGTTAATCGATTCTAATTTATATTCAATATGTAGGCGTACTATTAAACTATCATGACCCAAAAAATTACCTCTTAATTTTCATCCAATTTCTTTAAAGTAAAAAAATGTAATCGAATGTCCTAATTAAGAAATATTCTATCTTATGTTATGGTTGTATGCAGAAACCTTTAAAATACTTGAAATCTTTGTACAACAACTGTAAATTTAAATTTGTTGTTGTTCATACCTTCACTCTTAGATGGCGGCTTGTATATTGTGTAAAAACCCTAATTATTTGATAATGTTAACCAGCGTTATGCCAGGATCGTACCTATAAATATTATTTTGTTTGTTGAAAGTGTGTGCGAAATACGATTTGGTTTTGTAATTTTAAAAAAGAGTTTTTATTTTTCGTAAGTATAACAATAAATTATTTATTTTTCAGAATCTATCATAGTGAATTAAATTAATATTATTAGTTTATTCTTTTTATCGGAGAAAATAATACACTAAATTTTCTGACAAAAACTTGATGTGTGGAGATCGGCCCGTGTTTTTTAGTTTCTATTTGGATGTTTTTTATTTAGTCTAAACTAAAAACTGCTCTGAATGTGGGTTCGTGAGTTGTTCATTTATAAAAAGTGTCGTTAATAAAATATATCCATATGTTTTTTTATTAATTCTTGTGTTCTAACAATTGTGATTGTTGTTATATTTAATAGATTTTCTAGATTTATTAATTTTTAAAATAATAGAATATGGTGAAATTTAATATTAGACGTGGACGAAAAAGAAATGTTAGCGCGTGTTAGGACCCAGTTTCACAGGAGAAGATTAGAAACTGAAATTGTAAAGGAAATTTTGAATGATGTTCTTGATCAGGTGGAAAGAAATAAACAAGTTACGATGGATTGTCGTCAAATACTTAATGAAGTTTTTGAGCGGGTTGTTAACACAATCAAATCACCTCAAGGAACATGTACAAAAATTTCAGAACCATCTGGCTTGGAGACTGATGAATACAATTTTTTCAATCATCCACTTTTACAAGAAGAAATGGACAGGTAATTTTTACACAATTTTTAAACCACTTTTGGAGAACAGATTCAGCTTTATTAAAATTTTGATAAAAATAATAAGTAAATATCTTTCTAGAATTGATAGTCATCAACTTGATATTGAATTTGTGGAGCGTCAAAAGATGTTTTCCGGTTGCCGAATTGTGGACATTGATTATTTTTTGAATAAAGCTATGAGAATTCAAATAAATCATAATAAAAAATGCACTGGCGGGAGGCTTGAAATGTTTCGTGAGGATAGATTTGGCTTAAAAAGTATTTTTATAATGAAATGCAATGCATGTGATAAAGAACTTTCCATAGCTAATGAAGATCCAGACAAGCCAGAGTCTATTTTAAATAGAGCAGCTGTTTGGGGAACACTCTCCACGGGTAGTACATATACCCATTTATTGGAGTTTTTAAGCATCATGGATATACCTTGTCTTTCAAGTAATATGTTTTATAAAATTCAAAGGAATTTAAGTGAAGTAAGTATTAAACTTTAAGTGGTTACAAATAATAGTTTTTACTAAATTTTATATGATTTTTTTTGTAATCTAATGTAATGTGTTTTTATTATTTTTTAATTAACTCTAATATTTTAATATATTTAAGTTGAACTAAATTTTAGAATTTAGTTGATTAAAAATTTTTATAGGTATGGAAAAACTCTCTGTGGAATGTAATACAGGAAGCAGCAGAGGAGGAATATGAACTTTCTAAACGATTCAATGAAATTGACCAAGATGGAAATGCCTGTATAACTGTATGTTTAGATGGAGGATGGTCCAAAAGGAGCTACGGTCACACATATGTTGCAAACTCTGGTGTGGTTAGTACTTCTATAATTTACTTAACGTAAAAGTTAGTGTACTAACTGAACTGTATATATTGTTATATTTTTCAATTCTTCTATCGAGAATTTATCAAGAACAATACACTTTTGATTTTAGGCTGTAATAATTGGAAAGAGGACAGGAAAATTGTTGTTTTTGGGAGTAAGAAATAAATACTGTTCAATATGTGCAAGAGCCGAAAATCGAAATGAAATAGTAAAAAAAACATGAATGTTTCAAGAACTGGACGGGATCATCTAGTTCTATGGAACAAGATATAATAGTGGAAGGATTTAACAATAGCATTTCAATGTACAAATTAAAATTTACAAAATTTATTGCTGACGGCGATTCTTCTGTCTATACCCAAATAAGGGAACGAGTTTCATATGGAATGGAGGTAATAAAAAATATAACTCAGATGTATATTTAACTCATATATTTATTTTTAATTTGTAGGTTCACAAAATCGAATGCGTTTATCACGCGTTAAAAAATTATGGGAAAAGGCTTTATAAAATAAAAAACAACAGGGAAGGCGTTGCTTTAGAGGGTAGGAAGATGTTGACAGGAGAAACAATAAAAAAACTAGAACAAGGTATCCAGGCGGCAATAAATTACAATACTGAAATAGAAAAATTAAAAACTGATATGAGAAATAGTGTAAACCATGTTTTTGGAAATCACTTTTCTTGCAACTCGAATCTATGTGCTCATGTTGGTGATGTTAGCAAGGATAGAACACCTGAGTTAGCAGCATCGGGATTACATCATCACATTTACTCTGCTTTGACACCATTAATAACCAAAGCGGCCATGTTAATTGACCGAGAAACTAACAATCGAGCTGAACTCTTTATGAGTATTTTGGCAAGATTTAATATGGGTAAACGATTAAATTTAATTCAAAGAGACTCTTTTCAAATGCGATCAACTTTAACGGGACTTAAATATAATGAAGGGCATTTATGGCATGCAAAACCATGGAAACAATTATTTCATCAGAGTCCTTCATCTAATTTAAAAAAGTTTATGGCCGACCAAGAGAAAAAAGTGATATGGACCAGAGCAAATAGATTAGGTAAACCACGACACAAATTAAATTTTGAAAAAAAAAGATGCGAGAAATCTTCTGATTACGGACCCAACATTGCAGATATATGTATTTCGGAAACCGATTTAAAAAATGAAGTAGAGAATTTGAGTCGGCGGTTGAAGGTAAGTATGCATTAAATACGATTTTTTCCGTTTTTCCACTAAATATTCTACTTCCTTAAATATTACATATATGAAAAAATAGCGGAAATATAAAGCAATCCCATATTATGTATAAGTATTAAAACCATTATTATTTTATTTATATTATTTTATTATTATAACAAAAATATAATTATATTGTTTTTTACAGATAACTTTACAGGAACAAAAGGAAATTCAGGAAAATACAATAGGTCAATTTGAAAACCCCATATATCTAACCCATAGAATGCATCGTCTTACTGCGTCCTACTTTGGAGCAGTAATGAAAAGAAGAATGACAACATCATGTGATGCATTGGTTAAACAAATATTAAATACGAAAACATTTACTACTCAGGCTACTGCTTATGGCAAACAGAACGAAGGAGTTGCAATTAGCAAATTTGAGGAACTAACGGGGCATAAAGTGACTCCTTCCGGTCTATTTATTGATGTAGAACACGGCTTCTTGGCTGCCTCACCAGATGGTAGATATAGTATTTTAATTAAATTTCTTCAACGTAATACGCTTTATTGGCTTTAGGAATTATCAACGAAAATGAAATTGTCGAAGTAAAATGTCTTCAAAAAGTGGCTTCATCTGGAATGTCTCTAAAAGATGCCGTCACAAAGAAAATGGTAGCCTGTTTACAAATGAACGATAATGGAGAAATAGTATTAAAAACAAATCACGATTACTACTACCAAATTCAAGGACAGCTAGCGATAACCAATGCTACAAAAGCGTATTTTGTAGTTTACTCAGGCGATAAAAACGACGTTTTTGTTCAGACCATTAATCAAGACCCTGTTCTTTGGGAGAGAATCATGCTTCCAAAATTGAAGATGTTTTATATGGATTGTTTAGGACCAGAAATAATATTAAATAGAAGGGGCAGACATATCAAATGTAGAGGTCCTCATTACATTTTAGAAGCTCAGTCTAAAGCACTTCAACAGAAATTAAAATAAAAGGTTTAGAATAAAAAAAAAGATTAGCACCACAGAATACGATTTATCACATAAAATTTTGCTATTTGTGTAATACTAGTTTTTGGTAATTAACAGTTAAGTTAAGAATAATAAAAAACTCTTCGTTTTAACAAAACTTCCAATATTTATTTAAAAAAGCAATTTTTTAAATAAATATTGGAAGTTTTGTTAAAACGAAGAGTTTTTTATTATTCTTAATAAGATGGACTTCCAAAAAGTAAGGGTTAGTACAATCAATTTAACAGTAAAGTTATTTGTATTATCTCCTGATGATGCCAAAATAGTTGCTGAAACGCGCTTAGATTGTTTAAAATATTGTTTTGGTTAGTGGTGACGATAGTGTTCAACATTGTTGATAAACCAATGGTTCCATGTTTTCCAACTTATGCTTATTTTGATCAAGTTTATGTTTTAAGTAAATAACACTCTGTGAAGTATAAGCTTCTAATAACATTTTTAAAATCCAATTTAATACATTTGTTATTCAAATAAGTAAATTCTCCTAGCATACTTCAAAACTCAGGATTGTCTATCTATGAGCAAGTGAAACGTTTGGTAAAATTTTTTATCAAGAACCAAATGGTGTATTCGATTAAAAATATTTTTGATTCCTTAATTTTTTATCAAAAATTATATAAAATCCATTATGCATTTATTCAATTAAACAAAATATGTATGGGAAATTAATTATGGAGCATAATTTTTCAAACAATTTTTATTTATTTTATTTATAATGTTACGGTCCATTTTTAGAAAAAATATGTATATACCAAAAATTAGAGAGCGTAACATTTTAAACAATTCTTATTTAAGTTTTTTTCTATAATCATCAATAACAGAATAATCACTTACAATAGAAAAATAACCACTTATAAAGTACCTCTTCAAATGTTCTGACTATGTCGAAAACCTAATCAACCCAGTCTAAAGTGGTGTTTTTCTCTTTGTTAGTTTTTGAGTTATGGTGTATACAGACACACATACAGACAGACAGACCCCAAAACATAAAGATCGATCAAAATTTCGAAGTCGAAAAAATTATGATTACAATACTTTTATAAACAATTTACTGAGCCAATTGGCTTATTTTTTAAAATAGCGAATATTTTTTGTAACAAGTCAATGGGCAAGTCAAATATAACCAACCACCTGAAAATGTTTATATTATGTGCCTTTATAAGTAAGTAACTAAATCGATTTTGTAGTTTATAAATAAAGTTAATTGTTTATTCCTCTAAGATACATTAATTTTTTTTTGTAAAAATGTTCTTGTTGCATATGAACATTCATGTGATAAAATATTGAGATTTATCGGACTAAAAACCTGTTGAAAAAAACTCATTAAAATTCCAAACTAAATATTTTAAATTAATTAATAATATTAATAAATAATAAAATTTAATGATTTAAAACATTACATATTCCTGACATTGCAACACATTGAAATGGCTAGTTAGTTTCATTAATAAATAAATCAAGTACGGCCCTGGATCACACCTTCAGCAAATATTTTAAAATATATCGGTTTACAATCGTTGATTGGAATTCTCTAGCAACAAATGTAAATAAGCTTCTCAATTGTGGCGCAAAACGATTATGGCAGCACTTATCGGACTACTTATATGTATAGCTGTCTTTCTCGGAGATAGAATCAGTTCCTTGTCGCGGGGATCCTCACTTTAAACTAAATACACATAAATGTTCATAACAGCCTAGGTACAATAAACCACAAATAACAAAAGTAAACAAAATATTATATGCTGCCATCCTAGTCTGCTTGAAATATGAAATACCACACAATATGTATTTGCAACCAATCAAACTGCGCTATTAGCCCTCTCGATACCCTAAGTGTACGTTCAGACAGGCAGCTATGGCGCGATGGGCGATGCGTTGCTATGCGATGCGATGAAATAAAACCTGTAAATACGCATGAGCGTGTTTATAAAGCGAGCTACTCGAGGCGATGCGAGCCTATGCATTGCGACGCTAGTTCGAGCGATGGTTTAAAATTCAAGCGTGTTTGTTTTCATCGTCAGTAATCGCTCAAATAGCAAGACAAATGGACGTGGGGAAATTAATAAATTTATAATAAATATCATAGAACCTACCTTAAAGCAACTGCTAGACGCTCTCTGACAGTAATTGGTTCCCTCCAGTTTGTGGTAATTTTCTCAACCACAGGTTTTATTTTGTTCTCAATATAATTGAACGTATCTAGTGTCATCCGAAAATATGCACGAAATTTTTCAGGATCCGCCATTAACTTAACAAATAAATGGTGAAATTCACCAAATACTGGTCGCTCAATATTGATTTTATGCACCCATTTACGTCTTGGTTTTCTTAATTTGGTTAGTACCATAAATTTTAATAAAGAACTTTCGGCTAACATGTGTCTTCGAAATTTTCCCATTGTGCACAAAACCGAAGGCAACACGCGACTGACAGATATCGCATAGCCACCTGTTAAAACACATCTAGACAATCGCTTACGATTAATTGCATCGCATCGCAAAGCAACGCATCGCCCATAGCGCCATAGCTGCCTGTCTGAACGTACACAAGAACAAGTTAAAAGGATTAATTAACATACTGTAGAATATGGTACATAAGTAAATTATTGATAACTTAATACTAACTAACAATGAAAGCAAACAAAAGACAAAGAGCAAGTTTATGTTAATAAATATATAGTATTGAAACTCACCTATATATGCAGGCAGCAGGGTTTAAAGAATCATAATAATAAAATTATTTGAATTTAGAAAGAATTAGTAACTTTAAATGACGGACATGTGGGGTTGAAAAAAAGAAATATGAAAATTGAAAATTATATAGATGAAAAAGTATGTACGGTTAGAAAGAATATGAAATATGAAAAATTGGCGAATAATAGCAAATACTTAAGTAATAAATCAGGGGTTAGAGTAATAAGTAAGTGGAGAGATCCCCCTAAACGGGGGTTCAATCTCCAGCAAACTTCTATGAACAAACCACAATTATCAGGTGGTTTAAGGGTATCACCCTTGAATAGAGGTTTAAACCTCCTAATTATAAAAGGAAGAAAAAATATAGTAATCATAATGATCAACATCGTTATCCATAATCAAAAATTACTATTATTGAGTAAAAAACTATAGATGATCAATAACTCACTACTAACTGAATATCACATGTGTAGACTATAAACGGAAATGTTAAAACAGGAAATACAAAATTGTCAATTAAAGAAAATGTTACCAACTAACACATAGTCTTGGTGGAAACATATAAAGATGACTCTAAGGAAATATGTGAGAAAAATGAAATTGGTATAATTAAGATTAATATCTGATACAGATCGAGAGTTTGAGGAAAAAAAAGAAAATTTAAAGTTAAAAAATTAAAAGATTTAAAGATCCAACTGTAGTATAGTATTAAATATCTCCATTGGTATTCATAGTGTTCGAATACTTTGTATGTGAACGCGCCTTATTTAACAATACCAGTGGTCAGTTGTTGTTTATCAAGTGTGTTAGTCGTTTACATATAGATTAATGTCAATGTCATGTAAAATGTTAAAATAATAGAACTGATAATAAATCTTTATTAATCCAGTGCATCTTCGTATTATTAAAGTCCTATATAAGACATAACAACATAACATGGTGTCAGGTTCAATTTAAACTAAATAGTTTTGTCGTCGAATCCAAATTGCCGAAGAAAAAGCCAAAAAATAGCAATAAAAAGATGTCATTATCCACTTCCTACGATTGAAAATATAAGGTCAAAATTAGCAGGTGCAAAGTATTTTTCAACTTTAGATGCACAGTCAGGATGTTGGATGATAAAATTAGATGAGGAAAGCTCAAATCTATGTGTCTCCATTTGGCTCCATTTGTACTCCATTTGGCCGGTACAAATTTTTAAGATTGCCACCTGAAATTTTTCATAAAAAAATGACTGAAATTTTCTCAGATATCGAGGGTGTATTAATTTATATTGATGATCTTTTAATTTATAGTGACACAATTGAAGGTCATAATGATATTCTAAAAAAAGCTCTCGAAAAGGCAATTTAAAATTTAATTTGGAAAAATGTAATTTTTATTTGTCGAGTGTACAATATCTTGGTCATATATTTATTTCAAGTGGTATGAGTCCAGACCCTAAAAAAATAAATGCCATTTGTGATCTAGAAGTCCCTAAAAATGTATCAGATTTAAAACGTTTCTTAGGAATGATTAATTATTTGGAAACTTATATAAATAATTTGTCAGATAAAACTACTGATCTACGTTTTTTATTAAAGAAAAATAATGCGTTTTGTTGGGAGCATACCCATCAGGTAGAGTTTGATCGTCTCAAGTCAATAATATGTCACATACCAGTCTTAACATATTTCAATCCTAGTCAGTCTTTAACTTTATCTGTAGATAGTTCGCAATTTGCAGTAGGTGCTGTCATTCTACAAAATAAAAAGCCTATAGCCTATGCGTCGAAGTCTTTAAGTAATTGTCAGTCCAGGTATGCTCAAATTGAAAAGGAGTTATATGCCATACAGTTTGGTTGTACAAGATTTAAACAGTATATTTATGGTCGTACTGTGAAAGTTGAAACAAATCATAAGCCTTTGGTAACCCTTTTTAATAAGCCTTTGTCAGAAGTACCTACTAGATTACAGCGTATGATGTTAAATTTACATTTTCGTGAATTGGTGGGTTGTCTGATGTATTTGATGTTGGGCAGCAGACCCGACATATGTTTTGCTGTAAATTTCTTTAGTCGGTTCCAAGATAAAGCAACCGATGAAACTTGGAATTATTTAAAGAGAGTGCTTAGATATTTGAAGGGTACAGTAAATTTAGGTTTCGAATATTTTAGAAATGATGATAATTCTTTAAAATGCTATGTAGATGCCGATTGGGAAGGTGATACACAGGATAGAAAATCCGTAACTGGATATGTTTTTAAGTTTTGTGAAAACACTTTGATGTGGTGTACCAGAAAGCAAACCTGTGTGTCATTGTCCACTACTGAGGCTGAATTGATTGCTTTATGTTCATCTGTTTGTGAAGGTTTATGGTTAAAGAAATTGTTATCAGATTTTAATGTTAATTTAGATATTCTTGTGTTCTTTGAAGACAATCAGGGATGTATGAATTGAATTATATAGATACAGCAAACCAACAAGCAGATATTTTAAGTCTTCCAGGAAATGTTTTTGTTAGATTAAGGTATATGTTGGGTTTAAAGGATTTTAGCGAGGGAGGGTGTTGATAGATATGCGCTAAAACCTTTATTCTTATTATTAATTATTTCGTATTGTAAATTATATGTGGCTACTCTATTTAGATATACTCTATTGTGTTCTAAAATAAAAGTGAGGAAAAAGTTAGGTTAGAGAGTAGAATGTTTTAGAAATAACGGTTGTTTATAATTTCATTTGTTATATAAATAAATAGTTTTTCATACAAGAGGTTGTGTCACTTTTTTAACGATTTACAAGATTTTTAACTTCCGAATCAGAATATTTCTTAACAAAATTTATGTGTTCTAGAATACGATATTCAAGTCTTCTTCCACACTGGCCAATGTAAACCGCATTACAATCTGAACAAGATAATTTGTATACTCCTGATTTGTGTAAGAGTGGGACTATATCTTTAGTGTTAATCAACCTGGATAAAGTGTTTTTAGTTCTAAAAGCTAAATCTACATTATACTTTTTAAAAACATTTTTAACCTTATATGAGAAAATACCAGTGTAAAGTAAGGATCCAAAATAGGATCTTTGAAAAGTATTGTTGTCACAAGTGACCAAATTGAAAGAAAACTTGAACTTACAAAAATGTTTAGAATAGCATTTTTGAATTAAATCTAATGAATAGTTATTATTAACAGCTAATTGTCTTATTAAATTGACCTCCCTCTCAAAAGCATCCCGAGACAAAGGTAAAGAGAAACATCTATAGAACAACGCATTGAAGGCAGCGAGTTTGTGAGACATAGGATGACAAGAATTATAGTCAATAAGGCAGTCGGTAGTGGTAGGCTTTCTGTAGATATCAAATGTGAGTGAATTATATAATGTATAATGTCCGTCCTAGAGTGAACACCACGTTTTAGTGAGCTCCGAAATTCGCAAAGATTTTAGTGGTTTTTCTTTGACAACAAATGGACGATAAATAGTAAATACTTGTGACACAGTTTAATAGTGCCTAATTAGTGAATATACAGCTAAAACTGCACTTAGAAAGGTATTTTTTTTTTGTAATAATTTAATTGAAACAATTGGACAACGTTGTCATATTTTGACTATCCAACATGAGTTCCACTAAAACACGTAGCACCAGTGTAACTTTAAATCAGATTGATGAAGCCCAAGTAGAAGCTATGATTATAAAAATATCCTCAAAATTATTAAATAAAATAAATGAGAATTTAGAAAAAATGTCAACTAGATTTGATTCCATAGATAATACATTAAAATCCCTCGAAGACAAGCTGTGTCATCTAGAAGAGGTTGGGCAAAATAATGACAAGAAAATTATGGAAGTCAACAAAAAATTAGATGATTTAAATCAAAAATCCAGAATAAACAGTCTTCGGTTAGTTGGCATAAAAGAAGAACAAAACGAAAATGTACTTAGCAAAGTTCTAAATTTATTCAATGATGAATTGAAAGTCAAGTGCAGTGTATTTGAAATAAACAAGGTATTTAGAATTGGCAAATTTCCCCAAAATTATACTAAACCGCGTTCTGTTATAGTAGATTTCGTTTCATATATCAAGCGAAATGAAATTTACAAGGCTAAAACTAATCTGAAAGGAAAAGGTGTTTTCGTTAATGAAGATTTGACAGATTCGCGTTTTAAGCTGCTACAAACAGCAAGGAAAAAGTTTGGTTGGTCACATAACTGCCGAATATACGTGAAACGTGGCAACAATGTAGAGATTATTAATCAAGAAAGTGATCTTCATTAGTGGCTTGAAGAAAAAAACATAAATAAATGATAAGCATTTTAGATTTGGTTAATTTTACTAAACTGTTAATATTAGACCTGTTTTACATGTAGGAATTTTTCTTTTGCATTATTAATTTATAATAAGTATATTTATAATATTTCTCAACTAATTTTGATTAATTTGAATTAGTATATGACATTTTTACTTAATTTTCGAGAACCACTTTTTAAACTACATAATTAAATTGTAATAAATAGAACTCACTAAAATAATTTTATTATTATGAACAATACTCTTAATGTGTATTTTCAGAATTGCAGAGGTTTGAACAGTAAAACCAATGATTTTCTCCAAAGTTCTTTAGACAATAACTTCGATATCATCTTAGCTGTGGAAACATGGTTACAAGATGAAGTAAATGATGGGGAAATTATAGATACTAATATGTATCACTTGGTAAGAGCAAATAGAAATCTAAAATTTACAAATAAGGTAAGAGGTGGGGGAGTCTTTATGGCAGTAACCAAGAAGTATAAATTAATTAAAACTGTGGAAAAATGTAGTACATTCGAATTATTATCAGTACATTTAAAAATAAGTAACAAAATGTTTACTTTTATAGTTTTATATATCCCTCCAAATAGCCCAAATGAGGTATATGAATCCGTCTTTAACTTTGTGCAGGAGCAGATAGTAGACGTAGAGAATACATACATATTTGGGGATTTCAATCTTAATGATATTACCGGGGCTAGTTTCAGTTTTGATAGAGTTCTAAATACGAAATTAAGCATATTACAAGAATTCTTAAATTTTAATTCATTTTGCCTTTTGAATAATGTAACAAATCTTCAGGGTAAAACTCTTGATCTAGTAATCAGTTCAGAAAATAATCAACAATATTGTAAAATAGTAAAAGATTCTATTCCATTTGTAAAAGAAGATGTATATCATCCAAGTCTCGATATATTAATAACTTACAAAAAAAACTTAAATTTATGTGTACAACCTATAATAAATGAAAATCGTTATAATTTTAAAAAAGCGAATTTTGAGAGTCTTACGGTAAAGGTACGGGATACCGATTGGTCACCAGTCTTACTGGAATCTGATGTAAATGAGGCTTTAGATATCTTCTATAAAATATGGAATGGTATTTTATCTGAGTCTGTTCCAAAGTTCAAAAAGTACGAATTTTGTAATAAATTTCCAATTTGGTTCACGAAAGAGATAAAGGATTCTTTGATAGAAAAAAAGAGATATAGAAAGTTACAAAGCACATCCCATTTTTACAAAGAAAAATATTTAGAAACAAAAAAGAAGGTTAAAGTTCTTATAAAGAAAGAAATGCGCAGGTACTTTAAAGACCTACAAGAAAATGTTTCTGGCGATATCAATTACTTTTGGAATTATATTAACAAAACAAGAACAAATTGTACAGAATATGGCAACTTCATATATCAGGGTAATACAGTTAAAGACAAAACTGCAGATGCTTTTGCAGAGTTTTTTTCTTTTATTTATGATACAAACAAAGCGGATTATAAATTAAATTTCAACAATGATATAACGAATATTTGTGACTCATTTTCAATTAACCATATCTCTGATCTCGATTTCCATAGTGCAGTTAAAAATTTAAAACCAAAAAAAGCCGAAAGTAGTGACGGCATTCCACCTTATATATTGAAAGGTTGTAGCGAATGGCTTATAAAACCTCTTAAATACATTTTCAATTTAATCGTCAAAACAAAAGTATTTCCACTTCAATGGAAAACTGCTATTACTACACCAATTTTTAAATCTGGTGAAAAAACGAATATAGAAAATTACCGGCCTATTTCAATAATGTGCGCACCATCCAAATTATTTGAGCAAATTATATACAATAAACTCTATAATTATATAGAAAAGTACCTAGTACCACAACAACACGGTTTTATGTCAAATAAATCTATAAACACAAATTTATTAATTTTTGGAAATCAAGTATTCGAAACATTGGGTGTTAAGTCTCAAATGGTTACAGTTTATACAGACTTTCGAAAAGCATTTGATAGTGTAAATCACGATGTGCTCTTGAGAAAATTATCTACATTTGGGTTGTCCCAACACTTTTTGGAATTAATAAAAAATTATTTAGAAGACAGAAAGTTTGTAGTTAGACATAACGGAAATGTCTCTGGGAAATATCATGCAAATTCTGGAGTTCCTCAAGGATCCAATCTCGGACCTCTTTTATTTAATATATTTATCAATGATCTTCCTTCCGTACTTAAATATGCTGCGTGTCTCTTGTTTGCAGATGATCTTAAAATTTACCTACGTATAAGCACAGTCGGGGATTGTGTTATGCTGCAAAAAGATATCCAAAGTGTTTACGAATGGAGTTTGATCAACAAACTTCACTTTAATATTAGTAAATGTAAAGTAATTAGTATAACTCGTTCTAAGGAACCCATTTTGTTCGACTATAAGATGGGAAGAGATTTATTGACAAGGTACACAGAAGTTAAAGATCTGGGTGTAACATACAATGATGTTTTTTCCTATGCCGCTCATTTAAAATATATTGTTTCTGCTGCCAATAAGATGTTGGGATATGTTATAAGACAAACCAGAAACTTTGATGACATTAACACCTTAAAGATTCTCTACTTTGCTCTGGTAAGACCTAAACTAGAATTTGCATCAATTCTTTGGTTTTCTGAATATGCAACTTCATTGGAAATGGTGGAAAGGGTTCAGAATAAATTCCTTAGATATCTGTATTACAAGAAATATCATACCTGGCCCGACTATAATACAGTCAGGACAAGCCATCTTAGGAATCAATTTAAAATATTATCACTAGATCAAAGAAGAACTATATCCGCTGTTATGTTGCTGCACAAAGTTATCAATGGAAAAATTAATAGCCCCGAAATTCTTTCTTTAGTGACATTCAATGTTCCTAGACGGCGCACACGTTCTATGTTAATGTTTTATATACCGAATGTATTCTTAACAGTTAAAGATCCTCTTATAATGATTATGAAATTAATAAATAATTATAATTTGCTCGTTGACATTAAGTGGAGTTTGTCTGAAAAAGTTTTTTATAATCGCATATTAAACCACATTTTAAATAATTCTTTATGAAATTTGAAACTTGTGAACTGATTTTAAGCCTCTGCAGTTCATTCAATGATAGGATGGGATTTAAGTTATCTAGGTTTTGGATTAAATATAGGCATGCTAATAATTGTTAAATGCAAGTGTGTAATGTAGATTATTAACCATGTAATAAGGCCTCCAGGCCTGTTTGGTTAAAAATAAATAAATAAATAAATATTGAATGTCTTTGGTGATCAATAAATCTAGGAACGGAAGTTGGTTATTAACTTCACCTTCAAAAGAAAATCTAATATTCACATACAAAGAGTAAATATATGTAAGAAAATCATCTACATCAGACCAAGTACCCATAAACAAAACAAAGCAATCGTCTACATACCTAGAATAAAATAGCAAGTTATGTCCAAACTGAGAATTGAGAAATCTCTTCTCTAAATTAGCCATAAATATTTCTGCCAGAAACGGGGATAAATTAGAACCCATTGCTAAACCTGAGGTTTGTTTATAAAAACAGTTATTGCATTTAAAAAAATTTTATTCAAGTGTGAGACCCAAGAGGGAAATTAAATCCAAAATAATATGAGTAGGAACATTGTTAGCAAATAAGTCTCTAACCAAGGAAATACACTCTGATGGAGGAATACTAGGGAAAAGATTGTTAACATCAAGAGAGAACATAATTGAACCTATAGGGACTTTGAAATATGAAAGTTTATTAGCTAAATTCAAAGAATTCTTTATTGAGCAATCATTAGAAAAATTAGTTAAATCACTGAGAATGGAATTAAGAAAATTGGCAAGTTTAGAAACAGGTGAATTGGTAAAGCTAACAACAGGTTTAATAGGGATATCTATCTTGTGAATCTTAGGTAATCCATATAAAAAGGGGGTAACCGCAGCCATAGGACCTAGTTTAAGATAATGTGTATTGAAAAAGGAAAGGATGTTGTTGTAATTGATTCTAAGACATTTTTTAAAATTGTTATTAAATTTGACTGTAGGGTCCAATGGTAAAGTAATAAAAGAAGGATCAGAGTGAAGAAATGACTCAACCTTAGAAATATATTGGTCTTTATCTAGTACTACCACACAGTTACCTTTATCTGCTTTAGTCAGAATCAAATTATTAGTTTTGACAGTCTTAGAAAGAGAAGTCAAATCACTAAAACCACTATAGTTAGCAAATTGTATATGATGATGGATAACAGAATTACACCTTACAGATTCCCTCTGTAACTCATGCAAAATATCGGATCTAACAAGATCTTTATTCAACAAATCTGTATTAGATAAAATGTTTTCACAATCAATAGCAATTGTTTTAATGTTGTTTTTAAAGTTATTGTGATAGTTGAATTTAAGACCACTACCCAAAATTTTCATAAGACTATCAGAAAAAGTATAACTGCTTAAATTAAGAACTCTATTATAAAATTGGAAATTGGAAAATTGAGGTTTTACAGTTTTAGAATTAGCAACTGACCGTAATGAACTTTTAAATTTATTGTTTAAATTATTGTACATATCAATACCAACATCGTCAACCCAATCCCTTATATCGTTATCCAATACAACAAATTCAAAATGACTAATACGAGAATTTAGCAAAAAATACAGAAATTTAAGTTTAATACTAACAAAATTAAGATCATTATAGAGTCTCTTGACTTCACTGACCAACCAGAGCAACTTAGCCTTTCGAAAAGTTGATCTTGATGTTCTAGTATCAACGTTAGAGTGCAAAGATATAGATTTAAGGAAAACTCCTGAACGCTTACATTTCTGTAGAGACCATATCCTCAATAAATACTTCTTCCTCTGAACCATAGTGTTTTCGTAATGGTGGATAACAGTAGGTAGACTAGCAGATATCAAATCGTAGAGGTTATCCATGACTCGAATGTGGGTGGTAGAGACGATTACAAAAATATCGCGACAGCTCCAGTAAAATTCGGCAATGTGGGGGTATTCGCCGACGATATCCGATCGGCGTGCGCCGAAGCGCAGTCGGAGAATTCTAGTAGAACAATTGCTAAGCGGATTCCGTGTGCGGTGTTTCTTAATCCCAGCGGCAGCTGGGCCACTGGAATCTATTTCTCGAACAGGGTAATCGCTAGCGTTCGAGTCGACGATAAGGATAGGTGGGAAAACCAGAGCTGTCGCGGTACTTTTGGAATCATCTCTACGAATAGTAGCAATAAAACTCGAAGTCAAACCCACAATATATATATATATATATATCTCACTCCTTATCGGCCAGACCTGCAAAAATACGATTACGTACCTCACCAGCCAGCACATATCAACTTGGGAAGTCGAGACTTCTATTCCACGACATTGGTGAAGACCATGTATTTGCTACTTCCGAGACAAATATCAATAAAACAAAAAAAATAAATAAGTAAACAAATAAAGTCAAATTATATTTGTGAAGACCTCAGCCTCACACCTGGCTATGCTACTTCCGAGACAAAGACCAATAAAACAGTAAATCAGTATCACTCCATTTTGCACGTACACTTTTCAACATTGCAGACTTTTCATGTACATGAGATTCATAAGTGTTTATAAAAGAACTAGAAAATTTAACTGCGTCTTTTTGTAATATATTGTAGTCATTGTTAGGCAACTCGCAATAATTCGTATGAATTAGTAGCAATTGTCATTGTCTTGACATTGACATGGACAGAGCGCCACAAATAATATGACACATGTGCTATTTTGTCATGAACGATGTACTATGTACTTTTCGTTATAATAAACTATACTTCGTTTACTTGTTATAAGTTGTGTTATTTAACAATTCCTGAACCAGATCTTACATGGTGTCAGGTAGTATATTAGTAGCTTGAACCCACTAGTATCAGCCAAAGAAAATGGAAAACTTGTTTCGCCCACCGGAGCCTCTTGTTCTTGATAGCTGCATATCAGAAAATTGGAGAAAATTTTCACAGAAGTTTGACCTATTGTTAACAGCCTCAAATTTGAGTTCAAAGCCTGAAGAAACTAAAATCGCTGCCTTTCTAAATCTTGTAGGGGATGACGGCCTTGAACTTTATAATAGTTTCGCTTACACTCCTGAAGAAAAAAATACTCTAGAGGGTATTAAGAAGAAATTTGATGAGTACTGTTCCCCAACTGCTAATGTAATCTTTGAGCGTTAGAAATTTAACAGCATTACACAGAAAGAAAATCAGCCCTTTGACAGTTTTTTAACAGAACTCAGAAAATCAGTTAAAACCACTGAATACAAAGATCAAGATGACATGATTAGAGATCGAATAGTTATGGGTATTTGGGATAAAACCACACAAGAGAGACTGCTTCGTGAAGGTAAATTAACCCTAAATAAAGCTATAGAATTTTGTAGAGCTATAGAAGTTAGTAAGTCACAAGCTAAAGCATTGCAAAATGAGGTGCAGGTAGATACAGTTAGATACAAACAAAATAAACCTGATAGAGAGAAAATCCTGTGCAAATACTGTGGATACAAACATCTGAGAGCCAACAAGTGTCCAGCATTAGGTAAAACCTGTGCGAAGTGCCAGGGTAAAAATCATTTTGCAGCAGTGTGCCATAATGAATTCAAGCCAAAGAGTGGAAGTCAGAGACCTAGTGTAACGGAAAGAAATGTGAATGAGTTAAGAGAAAGCAAGAATGAAAATAATTCAGATTTAAGCAGTGACAGTGGAGAATATTTTGTTGATTCAGTGAACCAGGTTAGTACTGTAACCAAGATAGATAAGAATCAAGAGGAAGAAAAAGTCTGGAATCAAAAAATAGGATTAGAAAATAGTGGACAGGTAAAATTTAAACTAGACACTGGCGCTGAGGTAAGTGTTTTACCATTACACATAGTAAAAAAATGTAAACTTGATAAGCAGATAAAACCAACACATGTTACCTTAATGTCATATGGTAGTAATAATTTTAAACTTAAGCCATTGGGTGAGGTTACCTTGTCATGTTCAGCAAATGGAAATAAAGCTATTGTACATTTTGTTGTTGTTGATGCTGAAGGACAACTACCCTTGCTAGGGCTACCAGGTTGTATTTCTTTAAAACTAATTAGACGATTATCAAGTATCACTTCAAATACAAATGCAGTATTTAGAAGTTTAGATGATGTTACTAAATCATATAAAAATGTATTTGATGGTCTGGGATCATTTCCCAAAGAACATACAATTAGTTTAAAAAGTGATGCTATACCACACATTCAGCCACCCAGAAGAGTACCAAGAGCTTTGCATAATAAACTTAAGTTAAAACTAGAACAACTAGAAGCCCAGGGTGTAATTAAAAAAGTTGATGAACCTACTGAGTGGCTGAATCCACTGGTTATAGTTGAGAAACCCAATGGTGATCTACGCTTATGCTTAGACCCTAGACATCTAAACAAGGCTATACAGCGAGAGCATTTCCTAATCCCCACAGCAGAAGAAATTGCTGTTAAGTTATGTGACAAAGAATATTTCACAGTTCTTGACATGAAAGACGGGTATTTTCAGGTAAAAATTGATGAGCATAGTTCAAATTACACTGCTTTTGGTACACCATTTGGTAGTTATAAGTTTTTAAGATTGCCCTTTGGCATTAGTTCAGCCCCAGAAGTCTTCCAAAAGAAGAACTTTGAAATATTCGGAGATCTAGAAAATGTTGGTGTGTACTTTGACGACATTATTGTTACAGGCAAAAAATGAAAAAGAACATGACCATAATTTACAACTTGTACTAGAGCGTGCTTTGAAATATAATATTAAGTTCAACAGTTCCAAAATTCAATTCAAGTCAAAGTCAGTCAAGTTTATGGGACAAATATACTCAAAAAAAGGGATTGAGCCAAATAAAACATATGTTAAAGCAATCTTGGATTTACCTAGCCCAAGTAATAAAAGTGAATTATTGAGAGTTCTAGGCATGGCCAAATACTTGAGCAAATTTGTCCCAAACATGTCCAAAGTAACAGCCCCCTTAAGAAACCTAACTAAGCAAGATGTTCAGTGGGAGTGGAACAATTGTCATGAAAATTCTCTCACTGAACTTAAACATTTACTAGCGTCTGCACCCGTTCTGAGCTTCTTTAACTCAGAAAAAGCTATTGAAATTGAGACAGATGCCTCCAAAGACGGCTTAGGTGCTTGTCTTTTACAGGATGGACATCCTGTTGCTTTTGCTTCAAGGAGCCTTAATAAAACTGAACAAAAGTATGCACAAATTGAAAAAGAAATGTTGGTAATAGTGTTTGCCATACAAAAGTTTCATTTTTTTATTTATGGGTTAAAAGTCAAAGTCAACACAGACCACAAACCACTTGAGAGTAAATTTAGAAAGGATCTGGCTTGTATTTCACCACGCTTGCAAAGAATGAGGTTGAGGCTACTCAATTATGATTTGTTAGTGACTTACAAGCCAGGAAAATATCTTTTTATTGCAGACACCTTATCTAGGGCATATTTGCGCGAAGCAGGCCTTAAGTCAGACCAGGAATTTAATTTTGACGTACACTCTGTAATAAAAAATATCCCCATGGCCGATGAGCGAAAAAATCAATTTAGGGATTGATATTTTTACATATGCTGGCAAGAGCTATTTAGTAGTTTTTGATTCATTCTCAAATTGGCTGGAACTCCGTGTTATCAAAGACAAATCAATAAAATCTGTAATTAAATGTTTAAAAAACATTTACTCTGTTTTTGGCTCTCCCGACTTTGTAAGTTGCGACAATGTACCATTTAACAGTTTTGAATTTAGAGAGTTTGCAAAGGAGTGGAACTTCAAAATACTCACAAGAAGCCCAAACTATCCATGCTCTAATGGCCTTGCAGAAAAAGGGGTAGGAATAGGAAAGAGCATTGTAAAAAAATCGATAGAATCAGGTGAGGATCTTGAAACAGCACTACTGCAGTACCGCAACTCGCCTATTAAGTTTGTAGGTTATTCCCCCTCTCAACTTTTGATGAATAAAATTTGTAAAACTAAATTACCTATTAGTGCAGAGTTATTAAAGCCTAGGCTGTGTGAAAATGTTAAAGAAAAGTTCCTAAACAAACGTCAAAGCTACACAGACCAGTATAATAAAGCTTCTAGAGATTTAAGGCCTTTAGATAAGGATAGTGATGTTACAGTTTATAATCATGTTCAGAAAAAGTGGGAACCTGGTCAGATTATTAAACCTAGCAACTTTCCCAGATCATATCTTGTTACTGATCAATCTGGAAATTGTATTAGACGAAATCGAGTTGACTTGAAAGAATCGTTAAATACATTTGTGCCGACAAAGGATCCCACTTTATCTGGACATATAGAAGATCTTTTATCTCGTAAAATCAATTGTGAAAAGAACGACCAGCCCTGCACTTCTCAAAAGCCTGAGTCTATAGCAGTAACGCCTAACTTTGATGGTTTGACTTGAAATAACGTAAACACTGAACCTGTATCAGAAACGTACAGAATGTACAATGTTTGTATATTGTAGAACCGGTGGATTACTTAGAGCCTTTTTTAGATTTTCGAAAGAGTTTTGACAATCGTTAGTCCAAATGAAAGGGACATTTTTTCTCGTGAGATAATTTAAAGGTTGAGCAATTTTTGCAAAATTTTTTACATATTTTCTATAGTAGTTAGTAAAAGCAACGAATCTTTTAACCTCTTGAGAATCTTTGGGCAGTGGAAATTTTTGAATAGCTTCTATTTTAGAAGAATCAGGAGAGACACCTTCTGAAGATATTTGGTGGCCTAAGTAAAGAATTTTTTTTTCAAAAATTCACATTTATTCGGATTTAATTTTAAATTAACCTGTCTTAATCATTGAAAAACTTTTACCAAATTTTTATTAATTAAATTAATTAAATTATTTGCAAAAACTACTAAATCATCAAGATAAACGAAACAACATTCGAAGTTTAGTCCCGACATTGCAATTGTCATTGCCCGTGAAAATGAACTGGGACTTGTTTTTAATCCCATGGGGAGTCGAGTCATTTGATAATGACCTCTATCGGTTGCAAAAGCTGTATATTTCCTGCTATTTTTGTCTAGTTCGATCTGATAATAACACTAAGATAAGTCAAGATGAGAAAAATACATTGCTCCTGATAATGAGTCCAAAATTTCAGATATACAAGGCAATGGAAATTTATCATCGTCTATTTGCTGGTTTAATTGTCTATAATCTATCACAATTCTAGCCTTTCTAACACCATTTTCCACAAAACCCTTTTTAGGAACAATTAACAAAGGTGATTGAAACTCTGACCTACATTCCTCTATAATCCCGTCGCGAAGCATTTTATCTATTTCATTATGAATTTGTGTTTTTTGTGCATGTGGCAGTCCGTAAGGTTTAATAAAATGTGGTTTTGTTGATTCTTTAAGTATAATTTTTTCTTTATAAATATTGCTCACCGTGAGCGGATCATTTTCAAGTTGAAATACGTCTGTAATGAATCTCTTTCGTCCGAATTCAAATGCTGGAAATTTATTGAATTTAATAGTTTATCTGCTCTACTGACAGAATTTGTTGATTTGTTTTAAATTCGCCTAAATTATAGCAATCTTTTGTTTCTAATTTTGGATTAAAATTTTTTAAGATAACTTCTTGATCTCTAACATTTTAAATTTTAATAGGAATTATATTTTGGTTAGAACCAACTAAAGCTCCCGCTACAAAGACTCCTTCACACAGTTCACCCGGCAGAACAACATAATCTCCATTGGTTTGAACTTTAAAATATTTAACTATTTCGCATCTACTATGAATTGATATATACAATTGTTGTTCCGACACAAGAGGAATTACTTGTCTGGTCTTATATAAATTAAATGAGGATAAACACTTTTCATAGTCTATCGTAGCTCCGTAGTCATAAAAGAAATCTGATCCCAAAATACCGTGCATTTCAATGTCATTTGCAAGGCCGTCTAGGAGTTGAACAAAGTTTTATTTTATTTATTTGTAATGAAAGATGTACTGTGCCAACTGATACTACTGACCCACATAATCCATTAATATGCATTTTCTTTGATGAATTAATTCTTTCGCTAATAACTACTTTATTTTTAAAAATTACACTTACACTAGCGCCTGTATCAAGTAAAAATATAAGTTTATTACCATTATAAAATAAATTAATAAAATTCAATCCATTTAAAGCCAAAATATTATAAAATGTTTCTGAATTAGTGTTGGTCACGAAAAAATGGTTGAGATATTTGAGGATTTTCTGAATATTCATCACTTATATTAGCATTTGAATTATTTATGTGAAATACCCTTCTATTATTATCTCTGCTATTGAACGTATTATTATTATGCCTACCTCTAAAATTATTTGATCTATAATTGGTACCCCTATATAAGAATTTCTGTTACTATTGTTTCCTCTAAAGTTATTTTCTCCAACATTATTTGGTTTAAAATTATTTCCTCTACTATTATTACCCCTAAAACTATTACCTCTAAACAAACAGTTATTAAGTTCTTCTTCTTTTGCACCTTCAATTGCTTGACTTAAATTTGTATAATTTCGTGCTTTAACAATTATTTGTAGATTATTATTTCTAAGCCCATTTGCAAAAGTATTGATTGCAATCTTTTCGTTAACTTGATTTAAAATATTACTATGACTTAAATTATCGCCAGCTTGAGAAAGTGTTAGCTCTGCTAATAACTTTTCTAACGTTTTTCCAAACTGATCAATAGTCTTTGACCCTTATTTAGCATTGTGTAATTGACTAGCTAAGGATGTTTCAGATTTTTTGGTTATAAAATATTTCTTTAAATCATTTACTAGAGCCCCATTATCAGTGTAAGTTTTATTTAATCTAATTTTTGCATTTTCACTTAAACTTTTCTTTAAAATATAAGTAGTTAATAATATTTTACCATTTTACCATTGTTTGGTTACAGTTTCAGAACCGTCCATAACCGGTAGCAGACTTGCCGCTGTTCTTAAATCGAATTTTTCCGTCATTTTATTAATTGAACAATCTAAATTTGATACACTATTACCCTGTACAGTTTGCTCAGTATGCTGCAAAAACTGTAATCTTTCTGTGAAATTATTTTCTATTGCATTAATTAATTTTTCTATTGTAATAGCAAGTTCTTTAATATTAGTTTTAATACGAAAATCTATGTCTGATTTATTAAACAAATCTTTTAAATTCTTATAACTATTTTTACACTTAGCTAAAGTTTCTAACTTACGATTTGTAACACTTTCATCTGTCCTTCTTTCAGTATTGTCTTTTATTAAATTTTTATGAAACACTTTTAGTTCTTCAGCAAAATTTTGGAATTGCCTTTCTAGATTCATTCATTTTATACTTAATTGCAAAACCTAAAAATAAAATCTTCTCTATCTTCTTAAACTAACTCTTGGCTCGCCCATATATGTCTGTCGATTTTTCTTTCTACCATATTTTTACATTTACGGTATAAATATGCTAATACCATAACAAAAGTCAATGTAATAAATATCATTTCTAGTACCTCCTTTACTCCATTGGATTGAGTATTATTTGTTTGGCCTCCCCTGTTACCAGCTTGTGCAATTATAACTTCCTCTTTGGATTCTTGTTGTCCCATTTTATTTATTAAAAATAACAGAGTAGCCCATTAACATCAACCAAAGTGATAACGCTGGACTGGCAGGATCGCCATGTAATAAAACATCTCTTGCATATATTTTTAGATAAGTTTAACTTCTTAATTATATCAAACACATCTTATTTAAAAGTTTTATTCAAAAAGCCCGAATTTTCGGTCACACTCCGGCGAGTTCGTAACTCTTGCTGAGTCGCCGGAATTGGTGACGACATAATTAACATTATTTCTAAACTTAAATAACTTATTAATAAACGTAACAAATCTACCGAGTGTTTCCTAATTAATAAATATATAAATACATAAACCTATAAATATAAGTATAAGTATTAAACATGCAAATACAAATACAATTACAAATATAGATATAAATACCATTACAAATATAGCACTTTATTAGATTACATTTTGTTTGTTTGTAGCTCTAGGTACCTGATGTTGTTTAGGTAGTATTAAGGCTAGACCAAGTATGGAAGTAATGACATAACAAAATTAAAGCCTAGATGTTAATAGCCCTAAGGGATTATCCTGGAAGTACTTTCCTCTAAGATCAGTATAACTGTGCAATGATATAGAAAAACCAGGAAAAACTATATCATGCTTATCTTTACAATAACTTAATATATTTGTGTTTTACAATTACGCCTTATCTATGTATTCGATAAATCTTGGAAGCCAAGAAAAGTTAACGAAAAAAGTTACGACACACCTCACCTCGTACACAGCACTAACATTTAATAAGTTACGACGTAACTGGGAGACGAAAATTATATCTGCCATCTACATGTCGTCAAATGAAATTCCCATAAGGCAGACTATCTTATTCTCTTTAAACTATGGTAGATTAGTAAACAGATTTTTTGAAAGATGGCGCCACTTTCGCACGTTTCATAAACGTGTATCTTAAAAACATAGGAGTATATGAATATTTTTTATTACTTGTATGCTTTTTGTATTAATATTTTAATACAATTTTTCTTGAGAAGGGTTATCCGAAGGAGACCCTATATTAATAATCACTAAATTAGTTATTTGTTCTATTGCATTCATAGGTCATGACAAGATTTTTCGTATTGTAACGTAACTTTATCAATAGATTTTTAGGTATAATTACAATACATACTTTCTTATTTTTTTGTTATCAATTGGTTAGGAATATTTATAAAATTGTTTTATATGTGTCAAGGCAAAAGGATATACATAAATGTTAGTTAGCAAACTGTACCGCGTCATCATGATCTAGGACATTGTAACTGCGAAAACTATCAGTTAATAACTGGTGAGAAGTAGGCTCCTAGCTCCAATACGTTAAAATTTATTTGGCAACTCCGCTCCGCTGTACATTCCGTCCGCCAGTTGGCCAGTTACGAGAGATTTATCGTAGTATTAAAAATATATAACTTTAAACTAATAAGTCTTAGTATTAATATTTAAAGATTACTAAAAAAAGGTCGGAAGTCATAAAAATCTTTAACAATAATAATAAAAACATTGAAAATCTTTGAATTAATAGTAAACAAAAAATATTATTGATTCTTTCATTGGAGCTGGTGGGTAAATGAAGATGTTCATGAATGAAATTTATTACAGAGGTAGAAAAAACAATTTTCTTTCATCTGGCATATTCAAAAATTACTTACAAACGTTCCGAGTGGACAAAATATGGATTTTAAATAAATGTTTGACGCAAATTCGGATATATCCTTTGGAGCTGGTGGGTAGATGAAGATGTCCATGAATGAAATTTTGCACAGAGGTAGAAAAAACTTTTTTTTTCATCTGGCATATTCAAAAATTACTTACAAACGTTCCGAGTGGGCAAAAAAAAATGGATTTTAAATAAATGTTTGACGCAAATTCGGATATATCCTTTGGAGCTGGTGGGTAGATGAAGATGTCCATGAATGAAATTTTGCACAGAGGTAGAAAAAACAATTCTATTTAATCTGGTATATTCAAAAGTTACTTACAAATGTTCCGAATGGGCCAAAAATGAATTTTAAGTGAATTTTTAACGTAAATTCGGATATATCCTTTGGAGACTTATGTTGATTAAGTAGACCAAGTATGGAAGTCATAAGACGTAACAATATTAAAGTGTAGATATTTTTAGCCCTAATGGAATATTATCCTGGATGTTTTATATGAATTAAAAAAGCTAAGTTTTGTTCCGTTGTTTATTGTTTTTAGTAAGGTGGACTTCCACTGAGTAGGGATTAGTACAATATATTTCACATAAAAAAATATTGTTAAAATTTGATGTTGAAATTCATTTATTACATAAATTGAAATATGGAAAAATAAAAATATAATAATGCTTCGCTATTTTCGAAAAAAAATTTTTTTCTTGCACCACTGAATACTCTACACTTTGTTTCTTGGACAGGAAAAATCCATTTTTACATACCAAATACAGGCGAATAATGTTAAATAGCAACAAATAAACTTTAATAGTTTTCGTCTAGTTCTACTGGACTAGGACAAATATTTTATTGTATTATCATTGCTTAAATCTACCGCTCAGCCCGAGATCGTTTCCTACTTGTAAGACGCACAAAGAGAATAGAGTACGAACGATAGACAAAGTGCTTCTTTGTACGAAAGTAGCAAATCTAAAATATAAGTAATTAATAAAATACGATAGTTTTAATTGCACACATTTTATTATTAAATCAATTTCACATTCACTGAAGTGTATTACAAATTCTACAGTTTTATTTAATTCAGAAATACAATTCATTGGCTAGAGAACATTCTATGTCGTTACGATAAATAAATTAAGTAAAATTTACGTTTTTAGAAGGGTAGTACACTGTTAGGCACGTGTTTAATTCCCCTATTTTTATGGATTTAAGTATACAGGAGTTCTAGTGTGGTTCTACTATCAATTTAGAAGATGTCGGGTTGATTAAACTTTTATCCAAGATATAAACAATTAATATTTAAAAACTTTCAATTTTATCCCTACATAAAAATAGACCTATATTTAATGAAAGGGACCAAATATTTGAGAATTATTATATATTGAGATAGATATCTAATAGTTAAAAATTTAATAAGTAGAACTTACCTTATAATTTACAATAAAAGGATATATTATTAATCAGCATTTACTTTTTCATAATTTTCACAAGACATACATTTAATATAAACAAAGAATGTAATGGGCATTTTATATTGAATAGAATCCATATTTTGCTATTTTATAACAATTAAATATTCCAATAGCTCATGAGTACCTTAAAAAGACATAAGAACAATTAAAAACATGTAGCAGGTGTGGTGAAATACAGTAAACTAATTCCCATATCAATAATGTTGGACATAATCACATAAGTTTTTGATAGAACACTTTAATAGTGCATAGTGAAATAAATATTAAAAAAACTTAATGTACAAACACTAACAAAGACATTTTATGTAACAAAATGTATGTAGGATAGTTAAGTAAATGTTTTATATAAATTTTAAGTTGTGAGTCTTTTGTAACACAGATAATCTTATCTTATATAATGCATAAGTGATACCTACAAATAACAGAATCTTTTAAAAGTTTAAATTTTAGTTGTTAGAGTTTAAAATAGTAGTTATCAGCTAAAATAGTATTAGTTTAACAGATTCATAGTAATTTTAATACAAATGATGGTTTTATTTCAAAGGTCTAAAATAAGTTGACAGCTCAAGAAAGTTGTGCATTTTGAATCTTAAATTTTCTTAGGAAAAGTCACTTAGAAAATTATACAAACAAAATTTTAGTAAATATAAGGATAAGATTTCACTGTAAGTTAACAAATATACTATTAGTTTTGTAATTTCATTACCTTCATATTCAAGAATTTTGGTTAGAATTTTTGCATTTAAACAATGGAATTTCGTTTTTCGATGTCATACTTGTCATTTTTCCTGGAAGCCTATAAAAAGGCCGGAAAATTGATGATTCACCTCTCTTTTGATTTTGGTAGCAGAGCAATTAACATCGTATGTATTAATTGATTACTAACTAGAAGAAAATTTTTTGCATTAATTAAAAGCTGTTTATGTTAAAGTAATACATGTAATATTAAAAATACATGCAATAAAATAATCAACCATTATTAAATTACTTACCAAAGTAATAAATTTGTCAAATCAGAGACTGATTCCAAGAGAATTTGAAAGATTAAATTTGAGCATTCTTTCTGCAACTGGTCCTTAGCCGCCATATTGTTGGTATTACATTTCTGACAGGGGACGAGGAGAAGCCGATCCGAGTTTTGTGCTGTTCCATTTAGACAATAGCAATTTTTGGTGAACGAACTTTATAATAAAAGGTACGTGTTATAGTTAAGATCCGAATTTGCGTCAAAAATTTATTTAAAATCCATTTTTTGGCCACTCGAGTTAGCCAATTGATAATAGTCAGCTTCTTCAGGTATCTTGAAAATAGGTGCACAAAGTGTATTTCTATAGATACTAGATTGGTTAGTTATTATCGTAGGTTATTGAAAACATGGAAATATTTTTTTCTTGCGCCACATTCTCAAAATAAAAATAAACTATAAGACTTATTGTAGAAGAGTCCATTCTCTACACTCTACACACTGCTCAGATATCTCTCCGGGGTAAGGGACAGCGGGGTGTTCGAGGTAGGCGGACCGAGCCGCATCCCTTCCAATGAATTTATACTGATAAACTACCGAACGGATTAATTTTTGCATCGTAAAATTCTACTTCGATGCGTTTTCGTTTTAAAAGGTATTAAGTACATTTACAAAAACCCTTTGACCTTGCGTTGCATAAAATATAAAATTAAGTTTTAGATTGTTTTAAAAAATTGTTTTTTTTTACTTTGGCACTGTGAAAGTTGTCGTTAATATTTATTAAAGGGTGTCGCATCACAAATTTCGATTTCCCATTTAATCAACATGGGAAAAAGTTGTGTTTGGATTTTGGAATTTTATAATCTAGTAACTAAATAAATGATCAGTAAGAGAATAAAGTATGTTTGTAGAAAATTTAATGCTCAAGAAAAGTTATATCCTACAATTTTTTCGTAAATCTACACCTTCGAAAGTTATCGTAATTTGAAGTTGAACTTTCGATAAATTTCATAATTTTTTAAAATTTCCAATGAAACTCAACTTAATCGGAAAATACACTTTTTTTGAACATAATTTAATTCTCTATAAATTATTTTTGAACAATTTTTATGGTTGTGAGCTATATTCAAATTAAATAATTTTAATTTCTAATAATGTACGACTATTCAGAAAATTTTACTTTTAAATATGTAGCTCACGAACCGTAAAAAATTTCAAAAAATTAATTATAGATAATTTATAGGAAATTGAACTATCTTCAAAAAAAGTTTGATCACATTTTCCGATAAAGTTGAGTTTCGCTGGAAATTTCAAAATATTATGAAATTTATCGAAAGTTCAACTTCAATCTACAATAACTTTTAAAGTAGTAGATTTACGAAAAATTTATAGAATATAAATTTTGTAGAAGCATTAAATTTCCTACAAAAATATGTTATTTTCTTAAATTTATTGTTAAAACCCTTACTTTTCGGTCCATTGTAGTATATAAACTGAAGAAACAAATTTCTAACATCTACTTCCGATATTTATTGGTAAAAATTGCTTTTTTACATACAATGACAGCTGTTTCGACTGACTAATAACAGCTGTCATTGTTTTTAAAAAAGCAATTTTTACCAATAAATATCGGAAGTAGATGTTAGAAGTAGACGGTAGAAATTTGTACAAAATTTCAAAATCCAAACACAACTTTTTTCCCTTAATAATTAGATGGGAAATCGAAATTTGCGATACGGCACCCTTTAGTATTAATATCAACAGCTGAAACTTTCAAAGTGCTTTTTTTGTCATTTTCAACAATATTTTCACAATGCCTAAAAAGAAAATAGTCGATTTTTTTGAAACAGTCTAAAGTATATACGTCAGTTAGTCTTATGAGTATAATTTAAAATATTTGTCTACTAAAAGACACAACTTATTTAAATTATAAAGAACATTTAAATAAAAAACTTATTTAAAAAAACGATAATAATAATAATAATAATAATGTAAGCTTTATTAAAAAATAATTTTAATTTGTTTATATACCGCTGTATAAAATAAAAATTAAATTAAAAAATATAGCATATATAAAAAGTAATAATAAATATGCACAAATAAATACACAAGTTAACAATAACAAATATACAACATTGCGAAATAATAACTCAAAATAATATACAATAGCTGTGTTCCATGCTAAGAATTATTTGGTAGGATGTAATCAGGATCTCTAATTTTCATACCACGAATATGTCTGGGATCTATAAGTTCCGGCAATAAACAATTAAAATAAAATTTTTCCAACTTTGGCAACATTTTATTTTGGAAAAAAATATTGTCCCTTTCTATTTCAATTGTTATACAGTCTTTCAGTGTCCACACGGTAAAGTAGCATTTGTCTTTTTGTCCTTGAATCTGATAATAATATCTATTGGTTTTTTTTTTAATTCGTAACTATCATTTTGGAATAACAGATATTTTACAGTTTTTTTTTCTACCGCTTCCGCAACTGTATAATTTCTAGCTAAAAAGGGACACTTTACTTCAACTAAACAGTTTTATTAGTTATTCCATCTGGAGAATATCCATTGATAAAGAGGCATTCGTGTATTTTTTGCAACTGACGCAGCAAAACAACGACCTTGATAACTTCTGTTCATAGTATAATTGATCCTTTTGCCTCCAATCTTCTGTGCTATCATTGCATTAAATTGTTCAACCAAATTATTATCAACGTTCTCTATTAAACTTCTTGAATGGCCAGCTAAATATATAACAGGTTCCATAATTTTTTCATATATATTACAGGCTTTTAAATCTTCTATATGATTGTTGGGGTCTGGTTCGGTTTTTAAACAAAAATATTTTAAATCGGAACAATGTTTGTGTTCTCCAAAGATATGGCTAATGCTGTTTAGTATGTCTTTTCGTAGGTAAATAATTTTTTCTTCGGCGGTTTTTTCTGTTTGTGTTTTTCTGTATAAAACTGCTTTCATTATAGATGACCTTATTTTTAGTATTTTATTGAAAATTAAATTTTTTATTATTCCTGGAACACCTTTTGTTTTTGTAGTTTCTTTTAACTTATTACAAAAGTTTCTCAATAAATGGTTACGGCATTCAACTTTTTGTACTGTACAGGTTTTATAAGGTTGGCTGTCCAGAATTGTTTTATAACAGCTACTGTCGCCATCTGCAACCATTTTATTGTAAATAATTTCCTGACTGCGGCAAAAACCCTCAGCTATTATGTTAGCCTCCATACTTGTTGAAGTACTTGTCCAATTTTTATAACAAGAATGCTCCTGAATTTCTTGTTGCTTATTTTCAGCTCTTTGACAAATACAACAATATTTATTTTTTACTCCTAAAAATAAAATTTTTTCTGATTTTAAACCAATAATTGCGGCTACACCAGAAAGGGAATTGTAATTGCCACTACCGCGATAAGATCTTTTTGCCCAACTTCCGTCACATACTACCGTTATCATAGGCACTCCATTTTCATCAACACTCCCACATTCAATTGCCATTTTGCTTTCTTCTTCTGCAGCCTTTTTCATGGATATCCAAGCTGTTTCTTCCCAAGCTTTGCAGAGTTCATTATGCAACCTTCTATACAAATTTGATGACATTTGATCCATTGCGCTTGAAAAATTTTTTAAATGTGTCAGTCCTGCGCCATTAGTTTACAATTCCCGCAACTGCTGCTGTATTAACATCAACATTAGACGGATCCTCAGGGTTAGTATTAAGCGTTTGAACTGCTCCACATAAATCACACTCTACAGTAAAAATGGATTGAAATCCTTTTTTAAATTCTCTTGTAATGTGAAGATTATTAAGGCTACAGTCAAATGGTGAATGTTTCGAAATTTTCACTAATTGGTCCATAAATTTTTGAAAATTTATAATTCGACACCCATTAATCTTTATTGGCCTAAAATGAAACAAACTCCATATTAGAGGTCTAATCATTACAATAATTTATTTAAAAAAGTAAGCATACATATAGTGTAGGTCAAGATGACAACCCATTAAAAGATCAAATATCTGAATAAACGGTCATATTGAGCAGAAGTATCAATTAACCGAATAGTCATATTAATTAAAATTTAAAAATGTGCGTATGGCAAAAAAATTAGGTAACGTGAAAAACGGTTATCAACTTCTTAAAACGAGTTTTAGGCTTAGGTAAGTAAAGGAGAGTAAATATGTATGAACTTTTTTTATTTTTTACGGCTTAATTTAATAAAAAGTGCTTCTATTAAAAAAAATAATATCTAAAGTTCATATTTGCCCAGTTTTTATACACACACTGTATACATAAAAAAACCTCATAACATAGATTCATATACCTTTAACATAGCTATAGTTAGCCCAAAAATAGTAGGCACTGAATTCTTAAAAATATTATTGCATAGAAACCGTTGTCGCGTTGTGATTCTACATATTTCATTTTTCTTGAAACAGTAGTCAATTATTAACAATATTTTCCGTACGCCAATGGAACAATCGTCTCTAAGTATTTAGTGCCTATTTTTTTGGAATCACAGTATTACCGTTACCCAACGGAAACTATTTCATATTTTTAAGTAGATCTTTGTAAAAATTAGTGTAGAAGCGTCTCTATTGAAGTCAAAAAGTAGATATAAATATTTGGAAAAAAATTTTAGAAAATAGTACTCTTAAGTTTGGCATTTATTTTAAAAATATATTAATATATGGGGTACTACTTATTTAAATACTTCAAATGGACCAGTGGTACACACTTTATACTATATGAGTATTTTAATTGAAGATAATTATACTTAAAATAATGAAAAATATATTTACCTTTTCCCACTTCGCAGCCTGTCAGAAGGCCCTGCAACTTCCGTGTCGAGTGGTTCAGTTATATTTGTACTGTAATAGGATAATTTTAATTAATGATATGTAGATAGGCAATTACAATACACATTACAAATAATAATTACTTAAAATAGTTTTTACCTAATTTCACTTTGAGAAGAAGTAGAAGGAGCGGAAACATCTAAATTATACTGAGTCTGCACTCTAAAAAATAAATATAAAATTTTTTATAGGTAGGTAATTGATTTAAAAAGCAACCAAAAATAATAAAAATGCAAACGAATGTATAGTTCGTACAATATAAATCCCGATCCACGTGACCAATATCTAAAAAAGTCACATCATACATACTCGTGTGCCCATAAACCTACGCTCATGTCGCAACAGTACGATTCTCAGATTATTTGCTACTTACCCCACTTGTATCATAAATAACTATATCCACAACTGTCATCATCGTCAATTAGTTTGTGTTATTTAATGTCTGTTCCAACCAAGCAGAGAACCGTTCTAAAATAGTAATTTTTGTGCGCAGTGGTGTACTGAGTTGCGCAGTGCACTAATTTGGTCTTGTGAATGGTAATATTACCGTTCTAGAACGGTTCTTTGCTTGGTTGGAACAAACCTTTATAGTCAAATTTAACGTAACGATTGAATAATATTATTTCATATAACTGTCATTATTATTTAATTCTACACCAAAAAATATTGTTCATTTAATATTAATTTTTATAAACTTATATAAATAGTTGTGGATAAAGTATATTATTCAACACGCACATAATGGCTATAACACATTTAGACATTACAAACTCGCCTCCGGCGTATTATAAGCATTACAAAAAAATACTTACATATTTGTGGGTTCGGTGTTTTGTGCAGATAATGTATCATCTTTAGTCAGATAAGGAAGATCAGCCTGACGACATCTAAAATAATATCAATATCATTTAAAATTTACCTAACTGATAAAAATTAACATGCCCTAATGTCGATATTAAATGCATAACTTACCTGTTATATTTTAAAATATTTTTCTGTTTCTTTCGCCGAGCAGACAAATTCAAACGGGATTTTTTTCCCTTTCTATTATCGTCCATTTTCACAAATATTTTAAGAATTGTCAACTTCACTAAAATACTGCACTTCAAATATATACTTAAATTTATAAATACAAAAAGCAAACACAATAAATTATAACACACAATGAAACAAAAAACGTAGAGACTCTAACAAAATCTAATGCAAACTGCGTATCGGTGAGAAGCTAGCTCCTAGCTCCTACCGTAGAAATACGACAAGCAGCTCATTTGGCAACAGCGCATCAAAATCGACTGTGCATTCTTACTCGACCAGCAGGTTGTAGGTAAAATTGAACGCTCGCACATGATAATACTACAAATTAAATACGGGGGAACCATGATAATTAGTGGTTGATAAAAAACATTTTAAAGTTAATTTAATAAAAACAAAAATATAAAATGATATAAAATATTTTTTAAATACTAATCTATACTTAATAAATGTTCATAGTGTGTTAAAATTGACATATCAGTGAATTTTTAAAGCAAATTGGGATATATCCTTTGGAGCTGGGGGGTAGATAAGGATGTCCATGAATGAAATTTTGCACAGAGGTAGAAAAAATAATTCTCTTTCATCTGGCATATTCAAAAATTACTTACAAACGTTCCGAGTGGCCGAAAAATGGATTTAAAGGGAATTTTTCACGCAAATTCCGATATATCCTTTGGAGCTGGGGGGAAGATGAAGATGTCCATGAATGAAATTTTGCACAGAGGTAGAAAAAACAATTCTCTTTCATCTGGCATATTCAAAAATTACTTACAAACGTTCCGAGTGGCCAAAAAATGGATTTTAAGGGAATTTTTCACGCAAATTCGGATATATCCTTTGGAGCTGGGGGGTAGATAAAGATGTCCATGAATGAAATTTTGCACGGAGGTAGAAAAAACAATTCTCTTTCATCTGGCATATTCAAAAATTACTTACAAACGTTTCGAGTGGCCGAAAAATGGATTTTAAGGGAATTTTTCACGCAAATTCCGATATATCCTTTGGAGCTGGGTGGAAGATAAAGATGTCCATGAATGAAATTTTGCACAGAGGTAGAAAAAACAATTCTCTTTCATCTGGCATATTCAAAAATTACTTACAAACGTTTCGAGTGGCCGAAAAATGGATTTTAAGGGAATTTTTCACGCAAATTCCGATATATCCTTTGGAGCTGGGTGGAAGATAAAGATGTCCATGAATGAAATTTTGCACAGAGGTAGAAAAAACAATTCTCTTTCATCTGGCATATTCAAAAATTACTTACAAACGTTCCGAGTGGCCAAAAAATGGATTTTAAGGGAATTTTTCACGCAAATTCGGATATATCCTTTGGAGCTGGGGGGAAGATGAAGATGTCCATAAATGAAATTTTGCACAGAGGTAGAAAAAACAATTCTCTTTCATCTGGCATATTCAAAAATTACTTACAAACGTTCCGAGTGGCCAAAAAATGGATTTTAAGGGAATTTTTCACGCAAATTTCGATATATCCTTTGGAGCTGGGGGGAAGATGAAGATGTCCATGAATGAAATTTTGCACAGAGGTAGAAAAAACAATTCTTTTTCATCTGGCATATTTAAAAATTACTTACAAACGTTCCGAGTGGCCAAAAAATGGATTTTAAGAGAATTTTTCACGCAAATTCGGATATATCCTTTGGAGCTGGGGGGAAGATGAAGATGTCCATGAATGAAATTTTGCACAGAGGTAGAAAAAACAATTCTCTTTCATCTGGCATATTCAAAAATTACTTACAAACGTTCCGAGTGGCCGAAAAATGGATTTTAAGGGAATTTTTCACGCAAATTCCGATATATCCTTTGGAGCTGGGGGGAAGATGAAGATGTCCATGAATGAAATTTTGCACAGAGGTAGAAAAAACAATTCTCTTTCATCTGGCATATTCAAAAATTACTTACAAACGTTCCGAGTGGCCGAAAAATGGATTTTAAGGGAATTTTTCACGCAAATTCCGATATATCCTTTGGAGCTGGGGGGAAGATGAAGATGTCCATAAATGAAATTTTGCTCGGAGGTAGAAAAAACAATTCTCTTACATCTGGCATATTCAAAAATTACTTACAAACGTTCCGAGAGGCCGAAAAATGGATTTTAAGGGAATTTTTCACGCAAATTCCGATATATCCTTTGGAGCTGGGGGGAAGATGAAAATGTCCATGAATGAAATTTTGCACAGAGGTAGAAAAAACAATTCTCTTTCATCTGGCATATTCAAAAATTACTTACAAACGTTCCGAGAGGCCAAAAAATGGATTTTAAGGGAATTTTTCACGCAAATTCGGTTATTTACAAAATAAATTGCTATAAATTGCTATAAATATGTCTAGGAACATAAAAATTGAAAGTTTTTAACGTTTTATTAAAAAAATAGATTTTTTATACTAATAACAGCTGTTTAGCCACAACTTCATACCCCAATATCTTTTTTTATTCAACTATTTCCGGCAAAAAACATTTTACATATTCATATATAGGTATATAAAATAATTCTTAAATGTTTGGTCCTTTTAATTAAATAATTGTAAATAGGTCTATTTTTATATATGGATAAAATTGAAAGAGTTTTTAAATATCAATTGTTTATATCTTGGCTAAAAGATAAACCAACCCCACATCTTCTAAATCGATAGTAGAACAACATTAAAATATAGGGGAATTAAACACGTGCCTACTACCCTTCTAAAAACATTAACTTTACTTAATTTATTTATTGTAAGGACATCAAATGTTCTCTAGGCAACGAATTGTATTTCTGAATTAAATAAAACTGTAGATAATTTAATACACATCAGTGACAATGGAGGAATAAAGAAATGTGTGCAATTAAAACTTTATTGTATTTTATTAATTATTTCTATTTTAGATTTGCTACTTTCGTACAAAGAAGCAGTTTGTCTATCGTTCCTAGAGACGATTCCAAAAATATCGCGACAGCTCCAGTAAAATTCGGCAATGTGGGGATATTCGCCGGCGATCTCCGATCGGCGCGCAGTCGGAGAATTCTAGTAGAACAATTGCTAAGCGTATTCCGTGTGCGGTGTTTGTTAGTCCCAATAATAATAATAATAATAATCGCTAGCGTTCGAGTCGACGGTAAAGATAGGTGGGAAAACCGGAGCTGTCGCGATACTTTTGGAATCATCTCTACTCTATTCTCTTTCTGCGTCGTACAAGTACAAGTAGGAAACGATCTCATGCTGAGCGGTAGATTTAAGCAATGATAGTACAATAAAATTATTCGTCCTAGTCCAGTAGAACTAGATAAAAACTATTAAGTTTATATGTTGCTATTTAAAATTATGTATTTGGTATGTAAAAATGGATTTTTCCTGTCCAAGAAACAAAGTGTAGAGTATTCAGTGGTGCAATTAAAAAAACCTTTTTCGAAAATAGCGTTAAAGCATTACTATATTTTTATTTAAATAGAAACATTTTTGCACATTTCAGTTTATGTAAAAGATGAATTTAAACATCACATTTTAACAATATTTTTTCATGTGAAATATATTGTACTAATCCCTACTCAGTGGAAGTCCACCTTACTAAAAACAATAAACAACGGAAAGTTAGAACAAAACTTTCACTTTTCTTAAAAATTTAGATTTTTTAATTCAATTACAGCTTTTCATATAAAACATCCAGGATAATATTCCATTAGGACTAAAAATATCTACGTTTTAATATTGTTATGTCTTATGACTTCCATACTTGGTCTAGTCTTAACACTACTTCATCTACCCCCCATCTCCAAAGGATATATCCCAATTTGCGTAAAAAATTCCCTTAAAATCCATTTTTCGGCCACTCGGAACGTTTGTAAGTAATTTTTGAATATGCCAGATGAAAGAGAATTGTTTTTTCTACCTCTGTGCAAAATTTCATTCATGGACATCTTTATCTACCCCCCAGCTCCAAAGGATATATCCGAATTTGCGTGAAAAATTCCCTTAAAATCCATTTTTTGGCCACTCGGAACGTTTGTAAGTAATTTTTGAATATGCCAGATGAAAGAGAATTGTTTTTTCTACCTCTGTGCAAAATTTCATTCATGGACATCTTTATCTACCCACCAGCTCCAAAGGATATATCCGAATTTGCGTGAAAAATTCCCTTCAAATCCATTTTTCGGCCATTTGGAACGTTTGTAAGTAATTTTTGAATATGCCAGATGAAAGAGAATTGTTTTTTCTACCTCTGTGCAAAATTTCATTCATGGACATCTTTATCTACCCACCAGCTCCAAAGGATATATCCGAATTTGCGTGAAAAATTCCCTTCAAATCCATTTTTCGGCCATTTGGAACGTTTGTAAGTAATTTTTGAATATGCCAGATGAAAAAGAATTATTTTTTCTACCTCTTTGCAAAATTTCATTTATGGACATCTTCATCTTCCCCCCAGCTCCAAAGGATATATCCGAATTTGCGTGAAAAATTCCCTTAAAATCCATTTTTCGGCCACTCGGAACGTTTGTAAGTAATTTTTGAATATGCCAGATAAAAGAGAATTGTTTTTTCTACCTCTGTGCAAAATTTCATTCATGGACATCTTTATCTACCCCCCAGCTCCAAAGGATATATCCGAATTTGCGTGAAAAATTCCCTTTAAATCCATTTTTTGGCCACTCGGAACGTTTGTAAGTAATTTTTGAATATGCCAGATGAAAGAGAATTATTTTTTCTACCTCTGTGCAAAATTTCATTCATGGACATCTTTATCTACCCCCCAGCTCCAAAGGATATATCCGAATTTGCGTGAAAAATTCCCTTAAAATCCATTTTTTGGCCTCTTGGAACGTTTGTAAGTAATTTTTGAATATGCCAGATGAAAGAGAATTGTTTTTTCTACCTCTGTGCAAAATTTCATTTATGGACATCTTCATCTTCCCCCCAGCTCCAAAGGATATATCGGAATTTGCGTGAAAAATTCCCTTAAAATCCATTTTTCGGCCACTCGGAACGTTTGTAAGTAATTTTTGAATATGCCAGATAAAAGAGAATTGTTTTTTCTACCTCTGTGCAAAATTTCATTCATGGACATCTTTATCTACCCACCAGCTCCAAAGGATATATCCGAATTTGCGTGAAAAATTCCCTTCAAATCCATTTTTCGGCCATTTGGAACGTTTGTAAGTAATTTTTGAATATGACAGATGAAAGAGAATTATTTTTTCTACCTCTGTGCAAAATAACATTTATGGACATCTTCATCTTCCCCCCAGCTCCAAAGGATATATCGGAATTTGCGTGAAAAATTCCCTTAAAATCCATTTTTTGGCCTCTTGGAACGTTTGTAAGTAATTTTTGAATATGCCAGATGAAAGAGAATTGTTTTTTCTACCTCTGTGCAAAATTTCATTAATGGACATCTTTATCTACCCCCCAGCTCCAAAGGATATATCCGAATTTGCGTGAAAAATTCCCTTAAAATCCATTTTTTGGCCTCTTGGAACGTTTGTAAGTAATTTTTGAATATGCCAGATGAAAGAGAATTGTTTTTTCTACCTCTGTGCAAAATTTCATTCATGGACATCTTTATCTACCCCCCAGCTCCAAAGGATATATCCGAATTTGCGTGAAAAATTCCCTTAAAATCCATTTTTCGGCCACTCGGAACGTTTGTAAGTAATTTTTGAATATGCCAGATAAAAGAGAATTGTTTTTTCTACCTCTGTGCAAAATTTCATTCATGGACATCTTTATCTACCCCCCAGCTCCAAAGGATATATCCGAATTTGCGTGAAAAATTCCCTTAAAATCCATTTTTTGGCCACTCGGAACGTTTGTAAGTAATTTTTGAATATGCCAGATGAAAGAGAATTATTTTTTCTACCTCTGTGCAAAATTTCATTCATGGACATCTTTATCTACCCCCCAGCTCCAAAGGATATATCGAAATTTGCGTGAAAAATTCCCTTAAAATCCATTTTTTGGCCACTCGGAACGTTTGTAAGTAATTTTTGAATATGCCAGATGAAAGAGAATTATTTTTTCTACCTCTGTGCAAAATTTCATTCATGGACATCTTTATCTACCCCCCAGCTCCAAAGGATATATCGAAATTTGCGTGAAAAATTCCCTTAAAATCCATTTTTTGGCCACTCGGAACGTTTGTAAGTAATTTTTGAATATGCCAGATGAAAGAGAATTGTTTTTTCTACCTCTGTGCAAAATTTCATTTATGGACATCTTCATCTTCCCCCCAGCTCCAAAGGATATATCGGAATTTGCGTGAAAAATTCCCTTAAAATCCATTTTTCGGCCACTCGGAACGTTTGTAAGTAATTTTTGAATATGCCAGATAAAAGAGAATTGTTTTTTCTACCTCTGTGCAAAATTTCATTCATGGACATCTTTATCTACCCACCAGCTCCAAAGGATATATCCGAATTTGCGTGAAAAATTCCCTTCAAATCCATTTTTCGGCCATTTGGAACGTTTGTAAGTAATTTTTGAATATGCCAGATGAAAAAGAATTGTTTTTTCTACCTCTGTGCAAAATTTCATTTATGGACATCTTCATCTTCCCCCCAGCTCCAAAGGATATATCGGAATTTGCGTGAAAAATTCCCTTAAAATCCATTTTTCGGCCACTCGGAACGTTTGTAAGTAATTTTTGAATATGCCAGATAAAAGAGAATTGTTTTTTCTACCTCTGTGCAAAATTTCATTCATGGACATCTTTATCTACCCACCAGCTCCAAAGGATATATCCGAATTTGCGTGAAAAATTCCCTTCAAATCCATTTTTCGGCCATTTGGAACGTTTGTAAGTAATTTTTGAATATGCCAGATGAAAGAGAATTGTTTTTTCTACCTCTGTGCAAAATTTCATTCATGGACATCTTTATCTACCCACCAGCTCCAAAGGATATATCCGAATTTGCGTGAAAAATTCCCTTCAAATCCATTTTTCGGCCATTTGGAACGTTTGTAAGTAATTTTTGAATATGCCAGATGAAAAAGAATTGTTTTTTCTACCTCTGTGCAAAATTTCATTTATGGACATCTTCATCTTCCCCCCAGCTCCAAAGGATATATCGGAATTTGCGTGAAAAATTCCCTTAAAATCCATTTTTCGGCCACTCGGAACGTTTGTAAGTAATTTTTGAATATGCCAGATGAAAAAGAATTGTTTTTTCTACCTCTGTGCAAAATTTCATTTATGGACATCTTCATCTTCCCCCCAGCTCCAAAGGATATATCGGAATTTGCGTGAGAAAAATTCCCTTAAAATCCATTTTTCGGCCACTCGGAACGTTTGTAAGTAATTTTTGAATATGCCAGATGAAAGAGAATTGTTTTTTCTACCTCTGTGCAAAATTTCATTTATGGACATCTTCATCTTCCCCCCAGCTCCAAAGGATATATCGGAATTTGCGTGAAAAATTCCCTTAAAATCCATTTTTTTGCCACTCGGAACGTTTGTAAGTAATTTTTGAATATGACAGATGAAAGAGAATTATTTTTTCTACCTCTGTGCAAAATTTCATTCATGGACATCTTCATCTACCCCCCAGCTCCAAAGGATATATCCCAATTTGCGTGAAAAATTCCCTTAAAATCCATTTTTCGGCCACTCGGAACGTTTGTAAGTAATTTTTGAATATGCCAGATGAAAGAGAATTGTTTTTTCTACCTCTGTGCAAAATTTCATTCATGGACATCTTTATCTACCCCCCAGCTCCAAAGGATATATCCGAATTTGCGTGAAAAATTCCCTTAAAATCCATTTTTTGGCCTCTTGGAACGTTTGTAAGTAATTTTTGAATATGCCAGATGAAAGAGAATTATTTTTTTCTACCTCTGTGCAAAATTTCATTTATGGACATCTTCATCTACTAAGACTTATTAGTATAAAGTTATAATATATTTGTAATATTACGATAACTCCCTCGTAACTGGCGGACGGAATATGCAGCGGAGCGGAGTTGCCAAATCAATTTTACCGTATTGGAGCTAGGAGCCTACTTCTCACCCGTAAACTGCGTTTTCTTTTTACCTTATTACAACACACACGAATACTATATCTGACAAATTTTATTGGGCACACTTCATTCGTCCAATAAGAACATCTTATCAGAAAGATATACAGATGTTAAAGATGGTATTCATGCAAAAGGATTAAAAGGGTCATTGTTAAATAAAGAAAGGAATTTTTGTTTACCTGTTAATTTATTGCACTTTTATGTTTGTTATATTCAATACTCTTTTTTTAGGTACATTAATATTGTTTATTACTTTTAATCTTTTCGGATGAATCGAAACAGTTAAACACTAATTGCAACCTTTCTTATAAGATGGGATTATCAGACAAATAGCAGTTTTTATCTTAAATACTGTTCAATAAAATTATTAATAGTTGTAGCTGGAAAAACAGTTTATTTAAATTTATAACATTAGAGTGCGAAGATATAAAACAGTCATAATAAACAATTAAACATCTATAAGAATGTAAATAATTACAATATATTTTTTTATTTTATATTTTACTCCACACTGACGCTGAGTACAACTCTGGCCCAATATTAGTTCTTATTAGTAGCGACAAGCGAACAAGAAATGTGTAGATCGCAGCACTGTACGATGAAATACAAAGTGAATAAATTCCAATGCAGACGTGTGGCTTTTTACATGATTTAGAGACTATTTTTTTACTAATCGATTAAAAACTGAAACTAAATGATAGGTAAAAGTCTAAGGAAGGTCTGTGCTGTAATATTTTTTTTTCTAAATAATGCTATTTCTGTACAAACCTTGATTAAAAAATAGCTAATATCGCAAACTTCAGTAGCAAATTAAAAGAAAAATAAAAAGTAATATTCAAAAATAGTACAGCAGAGGCATAGAATAAACTTTCCTCTTTAATTTGCTTCTAATTTCAGTATTGTAAGTGTCTGGGTTATGAAGAAATAGCGAAAATACGGAGACAGTTTTAGAGATTAATTTTTGCCTTGAGCATACCGGTGTGAAGTTAGCAGCCACTTTCTAGCGGCCACTTCGACGGAAACGTCCGAACAACCATTGGCGTCGTTGGCTGATAAATATTTTAAAATTTAGCTTATTGTGCTGCAATGCAGCGAAACTATGATGCACAAACAAATTAGACAAATTTTATCAATAATAATGGTCTAAACTGATTAAAAGAAAACCAATAATTATAAATAAGTGAAACGATAATTCTGTGAAGTAATTCAGAACATCATAATGAACTCAAAAACCACTTATTTAATTCAGTGTTACAGGATAACATTTATAAATGCAATTAAAATATTACGTGAAAATATAAATTCCTTAGCGGGGGGATGAAAATAAATATAAAAAAATCAATTTCTCAACTAGGAAACGGGGTATCAAGTTCAGCGTTACAGGACATATTTATAGATGCAATTGAAACATTATGTAAAAATATAAACTCCTTAGCGAGGGGATAAGGGGGTCATTTCGATGAAAATAAATTTAAAAAAATCAATTTCTCAACTAGGAAACGGGGTATCAAGTTCAGCGTTACAGGACATATTTATAGATGCAATTGAAACATTATGTAAAAATATAAACTTCTTAGCGAGGGGATAAGGGGGTCATTTCGATTAAAATAAATTTAAAAAAATCAGTTTCCCAACTAGGAAACGGGGTATCAAGTTTAGCGTTACAGGACATATTTAAAGATGCAATTAAAACATTATGTAAAAATATAAACGCCTTAGCGAGGGGATAAGGGGGTCATTTCGATGAAAATAAATTTAAAAAAATCAATTTCTCAACTAGGAAACGGGGTATCAAGTTCAGCGTTACACGACATATTTATAGATGCAATTGAAACATTATGTAAAAATATAAACTCCTTAGCGAGGGGATAAGGGGGTCATTTCGATGAAAATAAATTTAAAAAAATCAGTTTCTCAACTAGGAAACGGGGTATCAAGTTCAGCGTTACAGGACATATTTATAGATGCAATTAAAACATTATGTAAAAATATAAACTTCTTAGCGAGGGGATAAGGGGGTCATTTCGATGAAAATAAATTTAAAAAAATCAGTTTCTCAACTAGGAAACGGGGTATCAAGTTCAGCGTTACAGGACATATTTATAGATGCAATTGAAACATTATGTAAAAATATAAACTTCTTAGCGAGGGGATAAGGGGGTCATTTCGATTAAAATAAATTTAAAAAAATCAGTTTCCCAACTAGGAAACGGGGTATCAAGTTCAGCGTTACAGGACATATTTATAGATGCAATTAAAACATTATGTAAAAATATAAACGCCTTAGCGAGGGGATAAGGGGGTCATTTCGATGAAAATAAATTTAAAAAAATCAATTTCTCAACTAGGAAACGGGGTATTAAGTTCAGCGTTACAGGACATATTTATAGATGCAATTGAAACATTATGTTAAAATATAAACTCCTTAGCGAGGGGATAATGGGGTCATTTCGATGAAAATAAATTTAAAAAAATCAATTTCTCAACTAGGAAACGGGGTATCAAGTTCAGCGTTACAGGACATATTTATAGATGCAATTGAAACATTATGTAAAAATATAAACTCCTTAGCGAGGGGATAAGGGGGTCATTTCGATGAAAATAAATTTAAAAAAATCAGTTTCTCAACTAGGAAACGGGGTATCAAGTTCAGCGTTACAGGACATATTTATAGATGCAATTGAAACATTATGTAAAAATATAAACTCCTTAGCGAGGGGATAAGGGGGTCATTTCGATGAAAATAAATTTAAAAAAACCAGTTTCTCAACTAGGAAACGGGTTATCAAGTTCAGCGTTACAGGACATATTTATAGATGCAATTAAAACATTATGTAAAAAAATATGCAAAAAATTTGCGAGTTATTTTTTTTAGCTTTTGTAGCTGTACTAAGATCATTGTGAAACACAAATTTTTCTAATAAAATTTTTCAATTGGATTTACCGTTGCGGAGTTAAATAGGTATTTACATCCCTTCGTCATCGTGAGGTTTACCTATATAACAGAAGTAAGGCAAAAAATTTGCGAGTTATTTTTTTTAGCTTTTGTAGCTGTACTAAGATCATTGTGAAACACAAATTTTTCTAATAAAATTTTTCAATTGGATTTACCGTTGCGGAGTTAAATAGGTATTTACATCCCTTCGTCATCGTGAGGTTTACCTATATAACAGAAGTAAGGCAAAAAATTTGCGAGTTATTTTTTTTAGCTTTTGTAGCTGTACTAAGATCATTGTAAAACACAAATTTTTCTAATAAAATTTTTCAATTGGATTTACCGTTGCGGAGTTAAATAGGTATTTACATCCCTTCGTCATCGTGAGGTTTACCTATATAACAGAAGTAAGGCAAAAAATTTGCGAGTTATTTTTTTTAGCTTTTGTAGCTGTACTAAGATCATTGTGAGACACAAATTTTTCTAATAAAATTTTTCAATTGGATTTACCGTTGCGGAGTTAAATAGGTATTTACATCCCTTCGTCATCGTGAGGTTTACCTATATAACAGAAGTAAGGCAAAAAATTTGCGAGTTATTTTTTTTAGCTTTTGTAGCTGTACTAAGATCATTGTAAAACACAAATTTTTCTAATAAAATTTTTCAATTGGATTTACCGTTGCGGAGTTAAATAGGTATTTACATCCCTTCGTCATCGTGAGGTTTACCTATATAACAGAAGTAAGGCAAAAAATTTGCGAGTTATTTTTTTTAGCTTTTGTAGCTGTACTAAGATCATTGTGAAACACAAATTTTTTTATTAAAATTTTTCAATTGGATTTACCGTTGCGGAGTTAAATAAGTATTTTTGCGACATATACTGATTCGTCTCAAATTTTATTTGACAATGAGTGTTAAGATTTCCAAAGAAGGGGCATATCAAATTATAGCCTCAAAGTTATCTAATTTTGTTTCTAGATCGCAGTTTGAGGGTGGTGTGGGTAAAGACATTTGCTTTGACATAGCAAAACATCTAAAAGGTACAAAATATGGTTATGCCAGCGTTGTTTTCGATATTGTTAATAAAAACTCCTACTTCAAAAAATACTTTAAAAAAAATTGTTTAGCTAAAGGAAGGGGTAAAGTTGATGGAGAAACTTTAAAGAGGGCGCTGAAGGAAAATCAGTTAGATGTAATTAATGTATGTAAATTCTATAGAAGCAGTAGCTCCAAGTACGGAGCATTATGCAAATCATTGCGTATGAGAAACTGCCTTAATAATCGCATGCTAATTTACAAATGTTGGAAAAATTTGAGTATGGTTAATGTAGAGGATGAAAGTAGAATACCACCTATGGACAGTCCTGATGAGAATATATTATACACATCAACTCCAATGAGACATTTTGACATGCATTCTGGTTGTGAAGATAGCAATGATTACTTTCAGAAGGATTCTACTGAGAAAATGTTGATTGAGAGGCAATCGAAGTTTTCTTTATCTATTCATAATTCAAGTGAAGAAAAAATACTTGCAAATAATGTAAATGATCAAATAACTCCAGAAGATTTTGGAATTCCCAAGGAGATGTTAAATTTTCAAAACTCTCCTGATCCAACAGAAATTTTGCCCAAACATTCTCGTAATATCAAGTCACCACAGCTGAAAACTTCATTTACCGACTGTAAGATTTTAGAGGGGTCATTTTATATAGAAGAAAAAATTTGGAATATTATATATGATAATAAAAAACTTAATGTGAAATATTATCCATCTTATTTAAGGAATCGAATTTCTAAGTACGTCAATAATACTTGTCTGATAAATTTTCGCTGTATAAAAAGGTCTAAAAAGGAAAATTCTATTAATTTATACGCCAGATGTAAACATACAAATTACAACTGTAAAAAATTCAAAATAAACATCCGTATTTCTGATCGGCATGTACGCGTGTACAGTTCATCGTTGAACTACCATCATCAGAGTTTTCTAACAAGCCATGTAAGAGGAATAGAAAGGAATATGGTAAAACAGAAAATTAATAAAATAAAACCGTCCACATATAAAAAACAGACGCTTTTTAATTCCAGCAGAGTCTTGTTAAATGAAGGAAAAAATTTACAAGATATTAAGTCAGACTCTACCCTAAGAAAAATAAAATCAGAAGCTACCAGCGATTTGGATCGGGATAAAAACGATATGATGGATTTATTCCTCATGCAGAATGATCATCCTGAATATATAAAGGAAATATGTATTCCGTTCAATGTCAAAATATACAGTATCGAACAATTAACAGTTTTAAGATCACAGTATAATGAAAATAAATGTCCATCATTAATATATTTCGATGCTACTGGAGGGGTTGTGAGAAGTCCAATAAAATCCATGAAAAAGCAAATATATCTTTACACAGCCGTTATAAAAATCGCAAAACCAAAGAGAATATATCCAATTTTTTCAATGATTTCTTCGACTCACGATTCGAATACAATTTTTAAAATTCTCCATGATTTCAGATATTTTTGCGAAGAGCATACATTTTGGCCTGCCTTATCTGGGGTTGTAACTGATTTTTCATTTGCAAATATTCATGCAATTTGCAAAGCGTTCAATCGATGCACTTTGCTTGAATATCTTGAAAAATGTCACCACTCATTGGAAAAAAGGACACTGCTTCTGGACGAAAACATTATCGGTATACATTTATGTTGTTCCCACTTCATAAAGATGGTGTGCAAAGATATAGACTTGATTTCTAGAAGTGACATTCAGAAGACCTACTTCAAAGACCTTATTGCAGCTGCAATAATTGTAGGTGATATCGAAACTTTTGACAGGTTTGTGGTAAATATTTACATCATTTTGAACTCAAAAGTCTGCAGTACTTCTGTAAAATTAGCGCAGGAGAATATCAAACTCATACATGAAGGAAAGTCTGTGGCGTCTGGCGATTACCAGGAAATAGTAAAAATAATATCAAACGAGAGTAAGGGTAATGATAGCCAATACAAATCTAGTATTTTTTATAAAAGATTTTCTGCTCTGCTCAAAGATGTACATATTGAAATTTCAAACGGTGAATTAAATGACTGTTATAATCAAGACTTTTTCAATATAATTTTAACCAAATATTTGCCATATTATCCCCTGTGGAGTGCTTCCATCTTATCAAATGGTCCTGCAAGTAATTCGGTAGTAGAAAATTACTTTGGTCAATTGAAAAAAAATACTTTAAATTATCAGAAATATCTTAAATGCTCTCAATTTCTAAGAAAGCTTAGAATGGATGTGTTATCATTGAAAATTGAAAGTGACCTCGGTATAAGTAAATCGCGATTAACCAAACAGGATCCAACTGATGAAAAATTGTCGCAAGAAAGGTGGTCCCGAAAAGTCAAAAAAATTGACACCCACTTCACAGGAAGATATCTTAACATCGCCCAAAAATCGCATACTTCCACCAATTCCACCAATTTAATTTTTGCTGAAGATGACGAGGACTTGGCCCAATGCGCTTATTGTGGACATGGTATGAGTAATGAAAGGATAGATTGGGTTCAGTGTGATGAGTGCAAGAGGTGGATTCATCAGGCTTGTGACGACGTACCGCAAGAAGCAAATAACAGATATGAAGACAACTTCATCTGTAAGTTGTGTACTATACCCTCAATTGAGGAATCTGTTGAAGGCGCATCAGAAAACCTTCACGAAAAATGTGAGTCTTTTATTGCAAAGCTGGATTTATCCATAGCCGAAAGGATAGATCTAGAAATGTCCACTCGAGAACAACATTCATGTCCTAGGTGGAAGGAGGAAAGAAAAATAAGAGTAACTTCTTCCAATTTTGGTAGGATATGTAAGGTGCGGAATATATCGTCTTTTAATAATATTATTAATTCAATTAGATTTCCAAAAGACGTTAAAAGTGTAGCTGTTCAACATGGCCTAGCATGCGAATCTATAGCTATAAATAAATATGTCCAGTATACAAATTATAAATGGCAAAAGGTCGGTTTAGTGATTGATGAGGAATATCCATTTCTTGCTGGATCACCTGATGGCTTGGTGGAAAATGATGGAATGGTTGAGATCAAATGTCCGTTTAATGCAAGATTCCACGATCCCAATATTTACAAATTTGATTTTCTCACGGCTGATGGTCTCGATTTACAGAGCAACCATAATTATAATTTCCAGATTCAGGGACTTCTTCATATTACTAAGAAAAAATGGTGTGATTTGGTGATTTATACTTTTGAGGGGATCAAAATAGTAAAAATATATAGATGTGATCGTTTTTGGGAGAACATGCTGGATAAATTAAAGGATTTTTTCTTATTTCACATGTTACCCATGATCGTCAGTCCTGAATCAAACCCCTCATCCTATGAAAGAAAGTGGTGCACCATTAATAAATTAGACTTTCTAAATAACGGTCTCGTGAGAAATATAGATTATTATAAAGAACTCCCAAACAAAAGGGGTTATGTTGTAACATCTGAGCCAAATATTGATTTTTCGATTCGTGAAATTCTTTCAGATGATTACTTGACCCTTAACCATCAACAATGGTTAAGTGGCTTTGTGATCGACCACTGTTTCAATATTATAAACAAAATAGTTGGTAAAAAATATCAAATTATTTCTGTAGCCAAATCATCCCTTTTATTCAGTAACGAGAAATTGAACGATTCGTTTTTTGGAGGTATTCATTTTACGAAAGACTATGTAGTAATGCCCGTGAACAAACATTGTCATTTTTTTCTGGTTATTCTTTCCATAACCGACAAAAAAATCCTTCTGGTAGATCCTTTGGGAAACAAATTATTATTAGAAAGTATGGTAATATGGAAAGTCAAAGAACTGATGAAAATAAAAGAAAAAAATTACACAGGCCTAACAGTGGAAAAACCTGAACATGTAAAACAGACCGATGGTTATAATTGTGGTGTTTTCATTATTGCCTTTTTTTCAAAAATTTCAAAGAATGAGAAACTCACCGAAATCATTGATATAGATAATTACCGAAATGAACTAAAACTGATGTTATTAGAAAATAGTTCGGATATGAAGAGAAAATGTCTATTTTGTTCCCAGCATGTTTCTGATGATGAAACTCTTTCATTGAAATGCAGGATATGCCTCAGATATATTCACAAAAAATGTTTACTATCCTTTAATGACATTCAAAATCAAGTCAAAATAAAGGATAAAACAGTAAATGGCATGTGTGACTTGTGCAGGCAAAACTAAGTAATATTAGTCAATTTTTAATGAAACCCAATTAGGAAAAATCTTTATTTTAAAAGATTTTAAAGATGTTTTTTTATTTATATTTATTACTTTGATGTTTGACCGCACTGTAGCCTGGAATTCAGACTGCATCTTAAGAATTTGGTATTAGTAATTTTAGTTTTACGTCAAGAATATAATTTTATTTTTAATTAATACACTATGTCTGACCCATGGTGCGTTACCTAATTTCCTATTCGAGAATTATTTTTGTTACTTTATTTTTTATAAAAGTGACCACCTTATTCCATCTCTAGCTAAGGAGTTCATACTTTAACATAATATTTTAAATGCATTTTAAAGTTTATCCTAAAACGTTGAACTTGATACCCCGTTTCCTAGTTGAGAAACTGATTTTTTAAATTTATTTTCATCGAAATGACCCCCTTATCCCCTCGCTAAGGAGTTTATATTTTTACATAATGTTTCAATTGCATCTATAAATATGTCCTGTAACGCTGAACTTGATACCCCGTTTCCTAGTTGAGAAATTGTTTTTTTTAAATTTATTTTCATCGAAATGACCCCCTTATCCCCTCGCTAAGAAGTTTATATTTTTACATAATGTTTCAATTGCATCTATAAATATGTCCTGTAACGCTGAACTTGATAACCCGTTTCCTAGTTGAGAAATTGATTTTTTTAAATTTATTTTCATCGAAATGACCCCCTTATCCCCTCGCTAAGGAGTTTATATTTTTACATAATGTTTTAATTGCATCTATAAATATGTCCTGTAACGCTGAACTTGATACCCCGTTTCCTAGTTGAGAAATTGATTTTTTTAAATTTATTTTCATCGAAATGACCCCCTTATCCCCTCGCTAAGGAGTTTATATTTTTACATAATGTTTCAATTGCATCTATAAATATGTCCTGTAACGCTGAACTTGATACCCCGTTTCCTAGTTGAGAAATTGATTTTTTTAAATTTATTTTCATCGAAATGACCCCCTTATCCCCTCGCTAAGAAGTTTATATTTTTACATAATGTTTCAAATGCATCTATAAATATGTCCTGTAACGCTGAACTTGATACCCCGTTTCCTAGTTGAGAAATTGATTTTTTTAAATTTATTTTCATCGAAATGACCCCCTTATCCCCTCGCTAAGGAGTTTATATTTTTACATAATGTTTTAATTGCATCTATAAATATGTCCTGTAACGCTGAACTTGATACCCCGTTTCCTAGTTGAGAAATTGATTTTTTTAAAATTATTTTCATCGAAATGACCCCCTTATCCCCTCGCTAAGGAGTTTATATTTTTACATAATGTTTCAATTGCATCTATAAATATGTCCTGTAACGCTGAACTTGATACCCCGTTTCCTAGTTAAGAAATTGATTTTTTTAAATTTATTTTCATCGAAATTACCCCCTTATCCCCTCGCTAAGGAGTTTATATTTTTACATAATGTTTTAATTGCATCTATAAATATGTCCTGTAACGCCCAACTTGATACCCCGTTTCCTAGTTGAGAAACTGATTTTTTTAAATTTATTTTCATCGAAATGACCCCCTTATCCCCTCGCTAAGAAGTTTATATTTTTACATAATGTTTCAAATGCATCTATAAATATGTCCTGTAACGCTGAACTTGATACCCCGTGTCCTAGTTGAGAAATTGATTTTTTTAAATTTATTTTCATCGAAATGACCCCCTTATCCCCTCGCTAAGGAGTTTATATTTTTACATAATGTTTTAATTGCATCTATAAATATGTCCTGTAACGCTGAACTTGATACCCCGTTTCCTAGTTGAGAAATTGATTTTTTTAAATTTATTTTCATCGAAATGACCCCCTTATCCCCTCGCTAAGAAGTTTATATTTTTACATAATGTTTCAAATGCATCTATAAATATGTCCTGTAACGCTGAACTTGATACCCCGTTTCCTAGTTGAGAAACTGATTTTTTTAAATTTATTTTCATCGAAATGACCCCCTTATCCCCTCGCTAAGGAGTTTATATTTTTACATAATGTTTCAATTGCATCTATAAATATGTCCTGTAACGCTGAACTTGATACCCCGTTTCCTAGTTGAGAAATTGATTTTTTTATATTTATTTTCATCGAAATGACCCCCTTATCCCCCCGCTAAGGAATTTATATTTTCACGTAATATTTTAATTGCATTTATAAATGTTATCCTGTAACACTGAATTAAATAAGTGGTTTTTGAGTTCATTATGATGTTCTGAATTACTTCACAGAATTATCGTTTCACTTATTTATAATTATTGGTTTTCTTTTAATCAGTTTAGACCATTATTATTGATAAAATTTGTCTAATTTGTTTGTGCATCATAGTTTCGCTGCATTGCAGCACAATAAGCTAAATTTTAAAATATTTTAGCAGCCAACGACGCCAATGGTTGTTCGGACGTTTCCGTCGAAGTGGCCGCTAGAAAGTGGCTGCTAACTTCACACCGGTCTTGAGCATGGACTCCCTGGGTGGTAATTTACATAGGTATGTTCAATACTCTCTAAAAAATAAATGATATTAGGCAGTAAATAATTAGCAAGGTACTTACTTGAAGTCATATTGAAGACAGACTAACCTGTTAATGTTTACAAACATTATAGTAATACTTTTGCAATAATCATCAAACGTTTTGGAAAAGTATTTAAATTTTTTCCCACAAAATATATTCTAAAAATTTACATCTACTTCAACACCTTCAAATAATACATCCATCAGAAAGTAAATAAAAAAATCTCTGATAAAACTCTAAAACTAACCTCGTTTAATTTTGCATTGTTGCCAATACATTTCAATCTCAATTTTAAAAAAGGTATAATTACATACTTTCCACTTTATTCAAATTTTTCTTTAGACCATGTTGATGTGTGTATATTTAGAAACCGTAATATGTTTTTATTATAATTAATATATTTATTCTAATAAATACCTTAATTAGTACCAGAGCTGGGTAGTATATCCGGATACTTCTGTTTACGGATACAATATACGGATACTTTTTATGTATCCGAAAGCTGTATCCGGATACCTTTTAAATTTTGTACCCGGTATCCGTATCCTTGACCAAATTTGAAAGTATCGGGTATTCGAATACTGTTTTTGATATTCGGATACTTTTAAATATTATTTATCGCCCTCCGATAATGCACCTAACGTAGGCACAACACTGCCCTTCCTTTAACTCAGATGTTTCTAATTTGTTAAATCCCATTTTTCGTATTGGTCACCGTTATAATATATTATTATATTCTAATGGAGCTTTGTTTTTACCTAATCAGTACGTTGTTTAATTAATTACTTACATTTATTTTTTATATTTTTTATATCTCTTTTTTCAAGAACTCCTTTGTACCCTGTATTTATAATTAGAAGAAATTATTTTTCGGATTATAATAAAGGACATCCTGATATTTATATTTTTATTTTAGTATACCTACAAGTACGAATAAGTACACCCCCTAAAAAGTTTAAAATTAGAAAACTCGGCTGGTCCGACGCTGGCCAAATTCAAAATCAAAAGCTCAGGCACTGACACGAAAAAGTTTTTCGTTAGCTCATCATTTAATGTATTTTTATTATTATATATTACATTAAAAATACATGCACATCACATAGTTTTAATACTAATAATTTATGTTCTTTTTAAAAAAAGTATCCTAGGCAGTAGGTATCCGAAAAAAATATCCCGATACTTGTATCCGAATACATTTTTAAATGAAAGTATTCGAACTTTTTTAAAAAGTATCCGGATACATTTTGAGTACCCAACCCTACTCTGTTTAGTACAATAAATTTCATTAATTAATTATTTGTTAGGTATGCCTAAATCTTATTTTATTTTTTTTTATATTATCGATATTTTAAATCCTAAAAACAATTAATTTGTTACGCATATTATGACACAACAATAACACAACAAACTTCCAAAGTATCCAAATAGGATATTTAATAAAAAATATACAGGTATTTTTCATCTGTTTATGATCTCAAGGTCAAATGTGTATGTCGTCAAATGTCATGGAAACATTCAAAGATTTACGAAGCAAAATTCATATTTTCACCTCTGTCTTAGATAAAGAAAGTCTAAAAACTCTAAAAATATTCAAATTTATAATAAAAATACTAATTTGAAACCACTACCGCCATCTACTCTATAATCTTGTAAATTAAAAATTTCCAGATTTTTCACTTAATTCAGGCAGTCTTACCAATTTGGAAACGACCCTCTTATTGGAGTGTTCTAATGCAACAAACTTAGGATTAATTCATATTAAATAGGACCGGTTTTTAACCAGTCCTGTACAAGAGAAAATCATATTTATGAATAGTGTTGCAGTGCACGCAAAGTGCACTGAACAAATTTTCCAAACCCATCCCAGTTGTATAACGAAAATAATAACGCTGATGTTATAACTGCGTTACTATCGCCACCTATCAGAACTAGCCAAAATAAATACCTCATTTTCATACAATTTACAAATGCCTGTAATTGGTTCTAATTTTATTAGAGGGCGCTGTTAGTGCTGTATTGAACACAACCATAATAGCTTTATACAATGATAATAGTTTATTAAACAACGCATTTCATATGGAATATGAAATAAGTTGGTTATAATATTTTTTATATTTTGCCATTTTATCATTTATTAAATTAATTTATTATTTTTATGCAGTTAAGAAAATTTTGATTTTAAAAAGTATGCCGGTAGAACTTAGTAATTTATAACATTTGACAATTTTGACATTTAAATTATGAAATGTTATTGTTTTCAAATATTTTATAAATGACTAACACACGAATAATAATATATTATATAAGTAAAAGATAATATTCTCATTCATAAAAACTTTCGTAAAGAACAATACAAAATTAATAAATTGCTATTAGCCACAAATGTCATTGTCATTAGAATACTTCACTCATGTCGCCAACCATTTAAAACAAAAATTTGCGTTTTTATAATGAAGATTTTTATAAGTGCGAAATATAAAAAATAATTAATAAACTCTTGTTATTATCTTTGAACACAACTGATAACTCAACACTCAACCCATAGATAATAGGGACTTAAAGCAGTTCTAAAATTCACTTCGTATCCGTATACGTATCGCAATGCGCATGTGCAGAAGCGATACGTGGGTTTCGTTACGTTACGTGAAACATCTCTATGCGTGAAACGTATCAATCCGTCACACGTACCTAACGTAACGTATCACAATTACGTTTTCCGTGATCGCGTTTTTCAACGATTTAGCGATAAAAGTGATGTTGTATACTCAAAAATCATAACCTTATTTTCTATTCATCAATCATAACGAACATTTCTGTGATATGCGATAATGGATTTAAAAAGAAAAAGATTATTTTAAAGTGGCAATGACGACATTATTTTGTTAAGATAGATATCGGGGCTATTTTTTAGGTTAAAAATTAAATCACATGAATGGTTACGTTACGTTACAAACGCATTTGCTTTATGCTTCTTTTTGCTTAGTTACGTATCTCCTTTACGTTACGTATACGGATAAGGATACGTCATAAATTTTTAGAATTGTTTTATGTCTCTAAGCGGTCAGTGAGCACAACACAACCCCACTTAGCATTGTAACTGGGATAAGATCCATGATACAAATATACAAGATAAGATATCGCGCATGTTTGGGGCGTGGTTAGTGACGTCACTGGAGATCTGCCGCCATTGTTTACAGGTTATAATTTTAAATTTCTCCCGGAAAATACAAAATAAATTAATTAAAATGCGTTGTGCTGTATACGGGTGTGGTATTGACAATAACACTAAACATTTTTCGAGTGATATAAAGTTCTTTATCTTTGCAAAAGACAAGAAAGTGCAAAATGGAAATATTTATGTAAGCTGGTTAACAATTTCAACGTAAAAAATGCCCGTATTTGCTCAAAACATTTCACTTACGAACGAAACTTTAAACTTGAGTTGCTTGGATACACCCCAAAAAACTACCAACCCCTAAAAAAGGGAGCTATTCCGTCAAAAAACTTACCTTTACAAAGCAAACCTCAAAATCTTAATAAAGAAAAAGTGCATCTCGTAGGGAAGAACACATTAATAATAGGGAAAAAAAGTTAATGGAAACTGTTTTTAAAGAGTAAGTTAACACAGTATCATAATAGTATTAAATCATATTTTAAGTTGTATGATAGAATGATTGTATTATGGATAAATAAAATAGGTATTTTGTTTTTGTAGAGTGGATGTTTCTGATGGTGTTGATTACGTTGATAAGACCTACAATTTATTTGGAATTTACTATCAATCTAAAAAACAATAGACCTATATTTTTATATATAATTATACCTTGCCTAATTGCTTAATTATTTTACCTAGTCTACGTCTACCATCGTTCCCTTTAATTTAATCTCGAATAAAAATATAACTTAACAATTCTCAATTTATTTATTCTTAATTTTAAGCCATACATGTATGATTTGAATTTTGTTTTGATAAATAATGTTAAATAACCAACAAATAAAAGTTTTAAACAATAAATTGACCAAATAAATATCAAATTCCTATATATTAACATTGAAACGCGCTATAGAATACCACCAATGACGTCACATGCGCAGATCGGACGAGTTTTGAACCGCTAGATATCATACCTTGTATATTTGTATCATGGATAAGATCGATAAGATAATTTATAATATTAGAGATGAAGTTATGATGCGGCCAGTCATGAGAGGCGCCACAATCAAATAAGTTACGGCTACATTGATGTTTTTCGTAGTATGAATAAGGACATTTATTGGCCCTACCAACTGTCAAGTCAATTGCCAAGCCAATCAGAGAACTGTTCTGATGCGAGGACGCTGCATATGTAGTTGACTTTTTTGGCGCTGTTTGTCAAACATCAAACAGTCAATTTCTGTTCTGTCAGTTTGTGTTTTGGTTTGTTCTTTGTTCATAGACCATTTTGTTTTGGTTTTGCATCGGCCAGAGCATCGGTCGATGATAGTTGGTTGTGTTGTATTCTTCGCTATTGTGTTAATTATTGATTGTTTTATCCAATATATTATTACTTTTTGGTGTATAAATATGGAAACCGTCACCCGCAAAAACAAAAAAAAATGCTGCGTCCCAGGATGTATTGATACCACCAGTACTCAGTATCGCTTCCCGAATCCCAAAAATGAATTGGATATGTTTCAAACGTGGTTAAATGTAATAAAAAGTGAAAGACTAAGTCATATGACTGCAGAAACTATTTATAAAAACGTGCGTGTTTGCGAAAAACATTTCAATGATAATGATAAGTTAAAATAGGAAAAAGAGGTGTGAAGAGAACAGCGATTCCGGCTTTGATTTTATTAGGTAAGATAATCTTAAACTACTATAAAGTTGGTAATCCGAAATTTAATTTTAAATATGGATAATTTGTATTACTCAAAAAATGTTAAGATGCATTCAATTATCTACAAACATCTCTTATTTCAGCTTCTGATACTTCCGACCATGCTGCTAAGATATTGGAAACACCTTCTAGACAAAGTTTGGTTGATACTATAGGTAATGTTATAACAATAACATAATTTGATTTTTTTACAATAGTTCAATTTCAGATATTGATCAGCCATTCTGTAGCTTTCACATAGTAGTTGAAAATTTGAAAAATTCTGATGAAGTTGTTCTTACTACAAATATTTGTGAGGATCAAATTCAGAAAAAGGAACCATTATTCACACCCAAAAGTAAGTGACTAAGGAATGCTTGACATATGTCTGCTGAACAACTATTTTTTGGAAGGTATAGAAGTTGATCATATTCATAGTCTTTGGAATATTGAGAAATTAAAATTATGGCTAGAAACAATTTAATTCTTGCATTATTAGATGATGGCATTGTAATTGATATGAACCAAAATATTATAAGCCCATGTAATAGAAGATTAACAGGAACCTTTATACGATTATAACGTGAGAAGACGAGGTATTTGAGAAAAAAACAGAAATTACTACAAAGAAATAATCCCATCATATAATTAATTAGTTTTCAAGGAACATTTTAGAATGTTTGCAGGATCTATAGAGGTATACAATTGTATCTGTTGGATTAGAGTTTATAATAATTATAATTTATTTTATATTTACAATAATAAATGCTGTTACAGAGGTTAGAAATTATTAGGTATGGGCAATGCAATGGAAAATCCAAATTATTTGGCACCATTAAGAAAAAAAATTCTATTTACCATTTGGCTTTTATCCAAACAAGAAAGTTATCTTGCAGTTGGAGATAGATTTGGTTTTGCTAAAAGTATAGGTCATACTATAATAACAGATAGGGTAAATACATTAACTCAATTAATGCCTAATTACATAATATGGCCAGATAGACAAACCTGCAGCATCTCATCTATTGTAAGTTATAGAATTGCAACATTTGTATATACTTAATGTTCACAATGTAAAATAAGTAGTATGTAAAATATTTTCAGAATTTTCAACAACATTCACATGGAGTCCCAGGTGTTGTGGGTGCAAATGATGGATGCCATATTATATGTAAAGCGGCCCATAGACGATCAATATTATTGTGCAATATCCCGGGTTGTACAATAAAACTGATCGTGTGTAGACGACATTGAAAGGTTGTGCAATATATTGCGTGAAATTCAAATCCGTGAAAATATATTGTGCAAACGGGAAAGAATTGTGCCGTCTGTAGGCAACATTGCGCAATATCCCGTCAGTCTGTCTCATCTGGTAGTGGTGAACGCGTCGTCATGGTTGACAAGAGAGCGGATAAACAATTTATTTGTGAGTTCATTCAGTAATGTTTAGTGGGTGTGTTTCTCCCTGTCAATGAACCACTTTTTGGCCCATTTTCTCCCTTTTCGCGAGCTCTGTTCTTTTTTTCTCTTCTTTGCACTTACCGCTACAGCAATAGCAACAGCACACAACTCAGTTTCACTCAACATCTTCATCGAATGAAGTTGTGGCGAGGACTGTTTGCACAACCTGTTGCCAAGCAAATTGATCGTCTGTGTTCGTGATTGTGCCAAATATTGTACAACCGTCAATATCACCCCCACACGATTAAATTTATTGCACAAACCAACTTATTGTACAATAATATTGAGCGTCTGTGGGCGGCCGTCAAAGTATTGTGCAATCCAAATTGCACAATAATATTGATCGTCTATGGGCCGCTTAAGGCACCACCACACAATCCAAATGACTATTATAATAGAAAAGTATATCATTCAATTATTTTACAAGGTAATCATAAGAAATATATATAGGTTTATAGCAGATATATACAGTAGAACACCCCATCTATTGATGATGCAGGGAGTAAACATCTAGTGTGAGATAAAATCTCTTTTACTCATTGCTCATATTTAAGAGAAATTTCACCTCACACTACTTCTGACTGTATTGCTCCCTCTTGTAATGGACTCTGCTTTGCCAATGGATGGCATAGTATACAGTAGAACACCCCATCTATTGATGATGCAGGGAGTAACATCTAGTGTGAGATAAAATCTCTTTCACTCATTGCTCATATTTAAGAGAAATTTCACCTCACACTACTTCTGACTGTATTGCTCCCTCTTGTAATGGACTCTGCTTTGCCAATGGATGGCATAGTCTTATTAATATATGTCTATGGTTTATGTACACCTATATATACATATAATGCGTGTAAGATAAATTAATAAGTTACATTTATTTTTTAGGTGTGTGTGACCATAAAGCAAGATTCATAAATATATTTGTTGGATTACCAGGACGCGTGCACGACGCATACGTATTTACACGCAGCAATTTGTATCGGCAACTAACAAATGCAGAAAATCCGTTAATACCAATGGATTTACATCTGATTGGAGATGCGGCATATCCTTTGCTATCAAGTTTAATGACATCATTTAGAGACACAGGTCATTTAACACAAGAACAAATCACTTATAATAATAATGAAATTAGCAAAAATTTGTAGTATAATAGAGCTTTTGGTCTTTTAAAATGTAAATTTCGTAGACTCCATTATTTACATATAAGTGATTTTGAATTGGGAAAAAAAATTATTGTTGCTTCATGTGTGTTAAATAATTATATGATATGTAGTGGCGAGATTAATGGAGAAGAAATGGAAATAATTGAAAATGAAAGTAGATTCCACCACGATGGAAATGGAAATGAAATATAGTTTAAGTCACAGATAATTTTTCCTATTACTATTATATCTATATTATATATTTGTACCAAACTTTTTATGGCCCAACAAAGGAAACCGGCATGCCGTCGGCGCCCGTCCTGCAAAAGTACAGTTGCCAAACTGCAGAAGAAATCATGCTTTACATTTTTATTAGTAAAGCGAGTGCAAACTTTTGAGAGAACTTTATTACCACAAGGCAGCAATATTTGATGCTCGGCACCGTTGCTTTTCGTATTCCGCTGGCTTGAAATGGTTGCAGATTTGACGTTTCTTATTGGCTTATTAACTCATTTTTGGTTTGATATTGGTTCTTGTCGCAATTTTTATAAAAATTTTGTTAGTACACATTGACTGTTTTGACGAATTGTAACACTGTGTGTTGAATGTTGCCCAATAGTATTTGTTCTTTTAGCAAGTGTCCTTGTATCAACCAAGTCCACGTTGACTATTTCTTGTTTGTTTCTCTATTCCAGTGTTGCATTTAGTTTTTTTTTATTTTAAATCATAGCTCTTTGGAGGTCTATTGAAAGAGATGGAGACTCTGTGGGTCCAGAAGGTATGTAATAAAATTATATTTCCGATTGTTTGCTTTTTACTTTCCTTCAATTATAATAGGCAAGTATTGTTAGGGTGGAAAATTTTCGTTAACGATTTTTAAAAAAACGGCTTAAGGGATTTTGAAATTTAATAAACTGATGATAATAAAAATGTTGATATATAGGATGTCAATTTGAAGACTTAGAATGGGCTTATTTTGTACTACAATCAAAAAATTAAAAATTGCCACGACACGTCGATTTTAGTTTCAAGCAGTGGAGTGAACAACCCCTGAAATTTAGATAGGGAAAGTACCAAGTGTGGCACATTTTTGAAAAGGTAATTGTATGGGGAATTCAGCAATACTAATATTGTTGTGTCAAATTCCGATTTTAGCGCTCTCTTGAGAAATGAGCAGTAATTAAAATGATTTTAATTAATGTATCCCTGCTAATCTACGACCATTGAAGGAAAGTACCATATGTGACAACACACAACTAGTTTTTAAATAAATTCATTCTTCTATGCAGATCCAATCACATTTTAGGTTTCTTCTGATAGTGAAGAACAATTGGAGGAGAATGAGAATAATCACCAAAAATTTGGTATGTGGATTGCACCCTCCACTCAAAAAGCTATTAAAAACATGTACCACCAACTTAAAATAGAAAATAATGGATCTAATTATGGTGTAGTGGAGAGGATACACATTTTGACAAAAGTTTCAAAACCATCCATTAGAAAAGTACTGAAGAGCAAGGACAGTCTCAAGAAAAAAGCGGAATCAAAGGTCTCTGGTCAATCTGGAACCCAGCATGATGGAGAATATTAGAAGAAGGCTATATCATTTTTATTTTCGAAATATCGTGCCTTCTTTTGATATGATTAAAATTGAAATCAAGTTGGTTCCGGGTTTCCCTTACAAGTCTAATAATACCATCAGAAAAGTCCTACATTCTTTAGGTTTTAGATATCGAATGTTAAATAGAAAACACACTATAATGGAATCACAAAGAATCATTATTTTAAGAAATGGTTATCTAAATAAAATAGATGAAGCTCATCGGCAAAACAGATTATCGTTTATCTTGGTGAGACTTGGTACGACACCCACGACATTGTGAAGAAAGGCTGGAGTGACCAATCAGCTAAATGTTCCGTGAATGCTCCTCCAAATAAACGAAAACGTATTATAATATTACATGCTGGTAATGAAAACGGTTTTGTGCCAAATTGTTTGCTATTATCGGCCAAAAATATTTTAAGTTGTTCAGCTGATTATCACCAAGATATGGCAGCTGCTTCCTTCGAGAAATGGTTTAGAAAACAACTAATTCCTAATTTGCCATCAAATTCTGTTATAGTAATGGATAATGCCCCTTACCATTCTCGTCAAACTGGTGTAATTCCAAAAGCGAAAGATCGAAAAGAGATCATTTCGGCGTTTTTAGATCAAATGGGTGTATTATCCAGCTTTAAAAAAAGATTTGCTTGCCATATTGTACGTTTAACCCAATTGAATTAATTTGGAGCGATATCAAGAGGGATATCCTAAAAAAAATGCTGGAAGTATTTCTCAGGAATTATGGTCTAATTGCGTTCTCCATGTGAAGAAAATTGAAAATTCAACATTTCCGGCTCATTCTTGTATTATCAACCTGAATGACACGTCTAGTGAAGATGACAGTTCTAATGAGACTTAATTTAACCTTTAAATTCCCAATTCCTACATTTTTATATATTTTAAACTTAACTACGTTTTTAAATGTAACCTTGAGTGCTTTTATCATTTTATAAATTAAAATCAGACTAATACGTCCCAAATTTTCTTTATTTCTTACAATAATAGGATGCAAACAAACAACTTAAGATTATGCTGTTTATAACATCCTCGTAACATCATGCTTTGATTTTTAATTTTCAATGTAATGTTTAGGTACTTATAACACGTTAAAATTTCTTGATATATTTCCAAACATTTGCAATAATAAATCGTAACATCCAATAAGAATCCGATCCTGGACCGGTATCCTTTATAGTGCCGAAGTCGATAAAAACAAAAAAAAAGAAAAGTTATTTCTGATTTGAACTATAGATGATCAAAATGCAGTACAAAAAAGAAATCGTATAATGTATTTATTGAGATGATATAAATATACATTAAAAATTAATAAATATATTTATTTTTATTTAGGTGGGTTTATAATTTATTACCAAAAATAAAAGAAAAGAGCTCTGGTTTTCAATCTTCCATTCAGCATATACCATGTGCAGTACATCATTAGAAATGCATTTAGATAGAGTATTCAGACATAATAATCGTCCACGATTTTTTTCGATGTTCATATTATCATCTTTACAAAAAAAGGTCTTATTTAATTTAAGGTACAGCACCTCTTAAAAATGATACGAAACAGTTACTAAAGTACGTTTCACAATAAATCGTTGACTTGGTACCTGCTCTTAAGGAATTACTAATAAAAGGTGGTTAATATTTCTTCGAACATTTACAGAAAGGTATTATTTATTTTTGTCCAGGAAGATATGTACGTATACGTAAGTTTCAACAGTTTTGTTTAATTTCAATTAATAAATAAACTTAAAATTTGTTTGTTTGTTATTAAAAAATTTCGTGATTTTTTTACAAAATAAATTTAAGTTTTAGTAAATGTTACTGAGTTTTATTTAAATCTATTTTGAAAACCGGATTACGGATCTGTTAATGTTTACTGTACAGTGAGAAATTTATACCTTTCATTACTAATCCCCTAAGGTCAGGTACCGGAGTCAACGAATTATTGTGAAACGTACTTTACAAAAAATTAGTAATTTTATACTAAGACAGTTTTTTTCATTTTCAAGAGGTGTACTTTAAATTTATTAGAAATTTTTTTGCAAAGATGATTATCGAAAAAAATCGTGAAAGATCATTATGTCTGAATAATCCATCTAAATGCCCTTCTAATGATGTGCCGCATATAGTATATTCACTATTTAAAAATAAGGGGTTAAGAAAGTGGAAGGGCTTGACTAATGACATGCCTGTATCGTAAAAATGTGTCCCTCTTAGAACAAAAATCGACGTATTTCCTTGTTTAAAATCTAAGGAATACCTACTGCCAAATATCAGGGTGGACTGTTTTCTGTGACCCACGCTCTATAGGTATATAAAATAAAAATAAAAACACTTATATCGTGTAAGATTATAAAATAAAAAAATATTCTTTAAAAATAAAATAAATAACTTTGGAGAAATATAAACACATGGGTATATAATATGTAAAATCAAAAATGTTCTTTTTGAACAAAATAAACAAGTTAGGAGGGATATATAAGTATAAAATAAAGTTAATTTCAGTTTTGAGTCTTCAGTTCTCTCCTCAATTTATAAAAACTGATTATGGCAAAAAATTGTTGAATCATTAAATAATTTAAGCAATTAAAAACATTCCAAAATTTTATTTTGCCTACGACAAAATTAATTGTTTTATTAATCCATTCCTTTCTTTTTGAATCCTATTGCTCTCAATTAAAGATTCTTTTAAATCATTAATGGCTTGAATTCGTTTTTGCTCCAAGTCCATTTGTTTTTTTCTTTGATTGTACAAAGATGATTTATTTGCTTTTGTTGCTAATAATTGAGTTGAAGTACTGGGTACAGATGGTGAAACAAAATTATCTGGAAATACCTCTTGAATATTCCAAATCTCAGGTAAAATTGAAGGTTCATTTATTATAGATATGTTTGTTGAAAATTTTTCATTTTCTGTGACTGATAATTCTGTAGTAGGTACAACTGTTTCTTTTATACTTGATTCAAAAGTATTGTCAGGATTAATTGTTTTGTCATTTGCAAAAAATTCCTCAAATTTATCAAAATATTCCCAGGACACACATCCAGTAGTACTTGTTTTGTTATTATCTTTTATTTTTTTATAAGACCTTTTCATATTCCGCATTTTGCGATCTAAAATGTCTTTGATTACATTTGTATATCCATGTTCTTTTAATGTCTCGTACAATTTCTTGCCATAATCGTTTCTTCTTCACTTTTGGATCCTGAAATTATAATTTTCTTTCTGAATAAGCTGCAAGGAAGAGTTTTGTTGACTTAGTATACCATGAAAACTTCATCCTGTGTTACATGGTTGAAATCATTTTGCCCTATAATAAAACAAAAAACCAATTGTTGCATGTGTTAGAAGAATATCACTTTGTTTAATAATTGTATAGGTCAGAGACAACCAACTGTCTCTGGTATAGGTATATAATTTTTCTTCTTTCTCTCTGCACAATATAATTAATTATATATATATGTGAGATACAATTTATTGTACTAACCCGTTTCATTTATTGATAATAATACCGGTGCAGTTGTGTTAATCTTTATATAATCTTCAAAAAATGCTGTCTGGAGAATAAATATATTGTATATTAATAAAGAAAATATAAAACTTATATAATAAAATGAGAAAAGGTTATGTAAGTATATATATTTAAATAAATAAATACAAACCATTTTTTAATAAATCATGAATATTTTTGGTATCTGTTATGCTGTATGTAACATTATTAAAGTTTTAGAGAAGTTCATGTTGTAATATGTAATATTATAATAAATAATATTAAATAATCTTTGTTTACAAATACTAATACCATAGATAACCCACAAAAACATCACAATCTGCAACGTGTTGTGCTCACTGATTGCAAAAAACCGCTCAGAAAAATGGCGTCCGCTCACCAAACATATTGAGCTTCGATCATTGATCATATTCTTAGACCATAGAATAAGGTTTATATATGTCTTAGACTAAGAATAATTTTTATTCTTAGTCTGATGGGATCATATTGCGTTCACTGAACAGTTGTACAACAGTTGTGTTGTCGAGAAAAATACTAATTTATTTTAAAAATATTGATAATGAATTATACATTTTAATTAAAATAAATCCTTCCACATTCTTCTTGAAAAATTGGACTACTTCTTGTCGTGAACTCTACTAAAACGTCCATATCTATCAGGCCTATAGATTTATTTTTTAAATTATCGGTAAAAATTTGATAAGCACTGCCTCCTCCACCAATAAAAGAATTAACCACCATATTATAGAACTGGTCTTGATCTAAACTATGTAGATGGGTTTCGTACAGTTTTGACATCGTACTCTTGCAGATATCACTCTGCGTCACCGAGATAGATCATATCCTATTGGCATTCCTAAAAAAACAACAATTATATATAAATATTTAAATTATGATAAGGTGTTATCATCTTTCTTACCGGAAACTTGAAGTAAGACTAGCGTTAGGGTTGTTCTCAGAATAATAAGGAGCAACTGTAAATTCAAACAATTCTTTGAGATGCTTTCCTTGCATCACACCGAAATCTAAAGTATTTTCAAATAAAGGACAAGCTGTTACTAAATCGTTGTAAGTTATATCTATTAACATAAAAAATTAGTACTAAAATTGCAATCAATGTAAAATTTTTTATGCTTTTCGTTACCCCCTGCTTCTATATCCGCTCTCAATCCTCCAGGATTCTTTCAAGAAACTGGCATTGAAGAAAGCATGAAGGCCTCCACAGTCGATGTGAAACTTGACATTGAAGGAAACAGGCTTTCCCGAAAATACCAACTTCTATTGCATCATAATTCACGATTGTGTAATGGAATACTTCCACCTAACCGAAATTGTTAAAAGTTTAAACTACATCGTTGATTAGAGTTTGTTTTCGAGCAGACGTCAACATGAGAAAATCTTTTTCCTACGACCACATATGAAAGTGCTAGTTTGCACACTTATTTGTACTTAAGAAAGTAGCTAATATCAATACACGTATTGAAAAGTAAATATCAATACACGTATTGAAAAGTAAAAATATATAGTTCTATGATCTGTGACATTTACGTCAAATTTATCAATAGTAAAAACACATGAATGTCAAAGCAAGGACCATTTAATTTTTTTTTTAAATCTTCCTTGTGTCAAATATTGTATTGTAATTGCCAATACAAATTTTTCTGTATAAAGTAAGAATAAAGAATAAAGTTTCTTATAGGGTTTTAAATTTTTAAAAAATAAACATATTTTTATTCAGTATTATTATTTTTATAAAAACACTTTTAGAAAGAAGAACAGTTTATTCTTCTTTTTTATATTGTGTTTATGTTCCGTGCATGTGTCGAATGTGGATTTTTGAAGAAATGTTTGTGTCTCTGTTCACAATTATATTTGTGTCTATTATGATTACATTACTTTTCAATTAATTTCACCGACTGACCATTTTACTTTTAATTTTTATAGAGCCCACAAAAAAATTAAAATGTCATTTAGCTAATAAATAATTTTGATCTGAATTCCTGAGAAAGGTGGTTATTTGATTTTAATTAATTATATTTCCATGCAATATATAAACTCGTTTAAATCCTAATTTTTAACATGACTAACAATTAAAATAAATTTTATAAATAAATTTAAAATATTTATTATTAAGTATAAGAAATATTGGGGTCGTAGGAAAAATCGTGTACACAACGCGTTGGAAAGTGTATTTCTTGCACTCGTTACGTTTCCGCACTCGCCACTACGCGGCTCGTGCTAAACTTCTCTCGTGCGTAATACTTCACTTTCCACACTCGTTATGTAATATACTATTTCCTACGACCACATATGAAAGTGCTAGATTGCACACTTATTTGTACTTAAGAAAGTAGCTAATATCAATACACGTATTGAAAAGTAAAAAAATATAGTTCTATGATTTGTGACATTTACGTCAAATTTATCAATAGTAAAAACACATGAATGTCAAAGCAAGGACCCACGAATCCATATAATAAGGATGTGAAACTCCTATGCCGAGCTATAAAGCGCCCGTGGCTGAATTTACGGCTCCTATCTTGGCGGAGTCTAGTATAAGGTAGTTGCGTACTTTGTACTGCGCATCAGTTCGAACATCATAACTATTCGAAAACACATGCGGTTGGTTATCTCGCTCGCACAAAGAAAAAGACAGCCTGTTGCGCTGTACGGAGTACGCAACAACCGAGAATTTAACCCTGCCCAGATAGGCGCCTTTTCTCCTGCTACCCTCTCCACTCGAGTTTCACATCCTTGTTATATATTCGTGCAAGGACCATTTAATTTTTTTTAAATCTTCTTTGTGTCAAATATTGTATTGTAATTGCCAATACAAATTTTTCTGTATAAAGTAAGAATAAAGTTTCTTATAGGTTTTTAAATTTTTAAAAAATAAAAATATTTTTATTCAGTATTATTATTTTTATAAAACACTTTTAAAAAGATGAACAGTTTATTCTTCTTTTTTATATTGTGTTTATGTTCCATGCATGTGTCGAATGTAGATTTTTGAAGTTATGTTTGTGTTTCTGTTTACAATTATCTTTGTGTCTATTATAATTACATTACTTTTCAATTAATTTCACCAACTGACCATTTTACTTTTAATTTTTATAGAACCCACAAAAAAAATTAAAATGTCATTTAGCTAATAACGAATTTCGATGTGAATTCCTGAGAAAGGTGGTTATTTGATTTTAATTAATTATATTTCCATGCAATATATAAACTCGTTTAAATCCTAATTTTTAACATGACTAACAATTAAAATAAATTTTATAAATAAATTTAAAATGTTTATTATAATAAGAAATATTGGGGTCGTAGGAAAAATCGTGTACACAACGCGTTGGAAAGTGTATTTCTTGCACTCGTTACGTTTCCGCACTCGCCACTACGCGGCTCGTGCTAAACTTCACTTGTGTGTAATACTGTCGTAGATGGATTTTTCGTTGTCAAAGAACTCACCATAAGAGTTGGTTTCAAAAATTCACATTATATGTTTTTACCACCGCAACCGTTTTCTACATTAATTAATGAGGACAAAAAGACTGTAACCGTTGAGCAACCTACTTGGAGTAAAATTTCCAACACTTATTTAAAGTTTGTTGGCATCAAATTGTGGCACGCATAATCATCATAATTGAACCTTGTAACACTGTGGTTGAGTATTGATTCTATTACAACAGTTAGACAAGCTGAGCTACATATAATACAAATGATATTAAAAAGCTCGTAGGGAAACACATGGTCTTAAATTATAAATATATAATCAATGTAAGATTAAAGAAAATTAATGTAATTTTTCACTACTACCAACTACCATCTACTACAACTGTATTTTAGATATTATCAGATACTTTTTATTTAGAGGTTTTTATAAATGCAATAAATTTATATTTAATTTATTTTAAATAGGACTGGTTTTTAACCAATCCTGTACAAGAGAAAATCATATTTATGAATTATGTTGCAGTGCACACGAGGTGCACTGAACAAATTAATCAATCCCATCCCAGTTGTATAACGAAAATAATAACACTGATGTTATAACTGCGTTACTATCGCCACCTATCAGAAGTAGTCAAAATGTATACCTCATTTTCATACAATTTACAGATGCCTATAACTGGTTCTAACTTTACTAGAGGGCGCTGTTAGTGCTGTATTGATACTTGGATATTATTTTCAAACTAAATCTTTGGTGCAAATTGTCGTTGTAAATAAAACTGTTGTCGAGAAAAATAATAATTTATTTTAAAAATATTGATAATGAATTATACATTTTAATTAAAATAAATCCTTCCACATTCTTCTTGAAAAATTGGATTTCTTCTTGTCGTGAACTCTACTAAAACGTCTATATCTATCAGGCCTATAGATTTATTTTTTAAATTATCGATAAAAATTTGATAAGCACTGCCTCCTCCACCAATAAAAGAATTAACCACCATATTATAGAACTGGTCTTGATCTAAATCTATGTAGATGGGTTTCGTACAGTTTTGACATCGTACTTTTGCAGATATCACTCTGTCACCCACTGACCGAGATAGATCATATCCTATTTGCATTCCTAAAAAAACAACAATTATAAATAATTAAATTATGATAAGGTGTTATCATCTTTCTTACCGGAAACTTGAAGTAACTTAAGACTAGCGTTAGGGTTGTTCTCAGAATAAGGAGCAACTGTAAATTCAAGCAATTCTTTGAGATGCTTTCCTTGCATCACACCGAAATCTAATGTATTTTCAAAAGGACAAGCTGTTACTAAATCGTTGTAAGTTATATCTATTAACATAACAAATTAGTACTAAAATCACAAACAATGTAAAATTTTTTATGCTTTTCTTACCCCCTGCTTCTATATCCGCTCTCAATCCTCCAGGATTGGTGAAAGCAATTGCTGCATTGGTCCAACCACCATTTGATACATTCTTCGAATACTAAAATGTTTACGCAAAATAAGGATTATGTTGCTTTAAAAATAAAATAAAAATTTAAACATTTTTTTTGTGAAATTTCCAACACTTATTTAAAGTTTGTTGGTGTCAGATTGTGACTGATGCATCATCATCATAATTGAACCCTATGACTCTGTGGTGGAGCATTGGTGCTATAACAACAGTTAGACAAGCTGAGCTACACAATACATAAAATATATATAATAAAATACTCATAGAGAAACACTGTACATGGTCGTAAATTTTAAATCTACTTACAGTGTAAATCATAGCGTCAGTTACAAAATTACCAAGAGTGCATTCATTTCTGTAACAAGTGGATGAGCCTAATTTTACTAAACTCGAGCCTACGACCTGATTTCCTTCATTTTCGAATAGACGTTTCCAAGGTTCTAATGCAGCATTTATTCCATCATCTGAAACATTTCAAATTTGAAGCTTTAAAAAAGTGAGTATGGTGTGTCAACAGGAATTGAGAACTTTAGAAATGTTCGTACCTTGTGAAAAATTTGTGTCAAGAAATATGGGAGCTCCTGAGTAATTTGAAATTTCACCAGTATCATCGAGGAATATAGTGATATTACCTAAATATCTACAGTACGCCGAAGCTTGAGTAATAAGAATTTTGTGACCATATTTGCTTGTCACTACCGTTGGATAGGGACCCTCTACTTCAGCCGGGCCTGGTGGATTATCTGTAACATATTTCCATCTAATTAAGAAAGAACTATAATAGTCAAGGATGTAAATTAAATAATAATAATGGCACTAAACCAGTCTTTTATACAAATATAGTTTTTGTAAATCAGTTACGAAATAATAATTTTGATACTCATTCTAGTCACTCAAAGAGTGAAAAAATGAGATTTAATTTTGTCACTCTTTGATAAAATCAGATTTCATTTTGAAATTGATATACATTTTTATTCAGAAAACACGTACCTACATATTACAACAAACGTGTTCGTTCGTAGCTAACTAATTGTCATGATTCCTTCAACATATATGGTGAGAGACAACCCTTATGGTTGAAGCATAATTTGGATTTATTTTTTATAGCAGTATATACCGGAGTTCAGTAAAGACAACGCGGAATATCAATTCAATGATAAATTTTTGTGTATTTTCCATTATAAACCACTCTACGACGGATCTGGTAAAGGTTATAAAATGTCAAATATGTGTTGATGTCAACAGGTTGAATGGTGCATGATCTGTTTCTATATCTAAGAAAAATCGATTGTTTTTTATATGATTTGGACGCATTTGAATGTATTTTCGGACTAGTACAATCATATTAATTCCGGCAACATCACCTTCGGTTATTGTAAGAATTATCTCATTCTTTGTCTTTGTATCTGGAATCCTTATTTTAATAAAAGAACCGCAGTCGCTAACATCCTCTGGGCAATTCATTTCTTCGGCAACCTCCTGCTATCCCAACTATAAAAATTACTTTCAATACTAAATATGATCATCAGCTTCTATTAAAAATGTACGGCAAAATTCTAGAATAGTGCCCCCAAATGAATTTCGACAATTTTTTGCATAGGGCCTTTTTGAGGTATTTTTAATGGAATGACATCAAAATTTCCGCGCGGAAAGGCCGATTTTTGCGGAAAAATTAAAAAAAGATTTTCAAAATTTGGAGGTTATGTGCGATATCCGATAGGTTCAAGATCACTTATTGACACGTACTGAAACTACATAAATGCTATATCACAACGCCAACGACTATATCAATGAATGTAGGCATTTAAAGGAAAAACACATATAATGTGAGGTGTGTTTATTGATAGTAAAGTACGAAAAAAAAGTCATTTAAAAAATAACAGTGATAATTTCAATCGCTGAATTCAAATTTACAGTAATTGTAAAAAATAAAACGGATTATTTAATACACATAAAAACATTCGAAGTAATATGTATAAATAATTTCAGATACATAATAATTTTAAGAAAAAAAGGAGGATAACGTAAATTATAATGATAACAAAATAAAAATGATTCTAACCAAAGAAAATCAAAGTAATTCTAATGAAATTAAAAAATAAATTAAATTAAATGGGGACGCATCTAGAAGTCTTCATCATCCCCATCATTGGACTGATCTTCGTCCAAATCTTCTCTACCATCCAAGGGATTATACAACTCGCTCGCCAATCGGAAAAATTCAATTGTACGATCGAGTTGTAAAACCCGACATCTTTTAAGAAACATGTACCTGGCCAAATGGCCAGGCACATGTGCCTTAATGCGACCTGAGGCTGTCATCGATGTCTTTGCAGCTCGCCAAGAAGATTCAATGGAGTTGGTATGAGCACCCGTCTCCACCCACTCCAGAAGGTTATGGAGTGGTTAACCTGCGCATAATAAAAAACAAACATTGGTAAATCAAACCATATAACTTTGCACAGACCGGGCCGCATGATGCCAAGCCAGGCATAGCAGACCATAGCAGACCAAGCCATACGATGGCACATAACCTAACCTGATCTAACCTAACCTAACCTAACCTGACCTAACCTAACCTAACCTAACCTGACCTAACCTAACCTGACCTAACCTAACCTGACCTGACCTAACCTAACCTAACCTAACCTAACCTAACCTAACCTAACCTAACCAGACCTAACCTAACCTAACCTAACCTAACCTAACCTAACCTAACCTAACCTAACCTAACCTGACCTGACCTAACCTAACCTAACCTGACCTGACCTAACCTAACCTAACCCAACCTAACCTCACCACAACTAACCTAACCCAACCTAACCTAACCCAACCTAACCTCACCACAACTAACCTAACCTAACCTCACCTAAAATCACCTAAAATCACCTAACCTAACCTAACGTAACCTAACTTAACCCAACCTAACCTCACCACAACTAACCTAACCCAACCTAACCTAACCTAACCGAACCTAACCTCACCTAAAATCACCTCAACTAACCTAACCTAACCTAACCTAACCTAACGTAACCTAACTTAACCCAACCTAACCTCACCACAACTAACCTAACCAAACCTAACCTCACCACAACTAACCTAACCCAACCTAACCACACCACAACTAACCTAACCCAACCTAACCTAACCTAACCTAACCTAACCCAACCTAACCTCACCTAAAATCACCTCAACTAACCTAACCTAACCTAACCTCAACTAACCTCACCACAACTAATCTAACCAAACCTAACCTCACCACAACTAACCTAACCCAACCTAACCTAACCCGACCTAACCTAACCTAACCTAACCCGACCTAACCTAACCTGACCCGACCTAACCTCACCTAACCTAACCTAACCTAACCTCTGTCTGACCAGGTAAATAATGGCAGCTTTACTCACTACTATCTAATTTCACCGTATTCATTTTTTATAAAATTTCTATAATCGCTAGAGCTTACCTTCAAGTGCTCATACCCTTCTTGACCCAGGACATCATAGGCTTTCCAATAATCGGAGATTATGGTTGTCCCGAGCTCAATCCATTTCTTGATAATGGGGATGAGGGTGTCCGTGTCTCTCTGCTCCACTGGCACCATAAATACCCGTCCGGAGCCTCTCTCGAAACCTCCAAAAACCCACTGCCCCTCGATACGATGTCCCCGGTGGTACTTCCCAAATTTGGATTCGTCTATCTCGACTACAACTCCTGGGCCGCCTAATTTTTGCTTCCAGACAGATATTTTATGGTTGCATTGCCAAATCCAGCCATCTGTTCTAAAATGACAACACAGTAAGCAATCAACAAATATAGTGAATATATAAGTCTTACATATCCTGCATCCTCTGCAAAGTTAACGAATTGCCACACGCTGGACATTTATAATTCCCTTGCTGGGGAATAAAGCCCCACCGTTGTAAATGCTGTGGCAATTCATCTAGGTTTCCTAAAATTGCAGCTAGCCGCAGTAGATTCATGACCTAAATACATAAAAAAATGAAATAAAACTTGCAATCATTCAACAAATTTCACTTACCGGACTAGAAGAAGCAGATGACGACGATGATGTCGACGCACAATCCATTTTTATGAATTATAATTATAATTATAATAAAATGTAAAACGTTAATAGGTTAACTGTTCAATAAGGCTTTCCAAATAACGTGACATAAAGATGGCGTCTGTGGGCAAACCTTAGAACATAACACTGTCAAAGTCACAGACCGCATATAATCAAAGTTTCATAAACCATTCTATACGTGGTTTTTGTCAGTCATCCTTGTTTGATCTACTTTCACAACCAATCACAAGGCATGTAACAGGCATTTTTCAACTTATAACGTTAACAAGTCCAAATAATATATAAAATCTATTTTATAAGGTCACAAAAACTATATTCTCTCAACAATAAAAACTTCTACACCAACTTAAATAAAGAAAGAACTATGACAACAATACAAAACAATACTATTGTTTGCCTACAGCCGCCATGTTGAATAATTTTTGACAGATCGTTGGAAAGCCTAATAGATAAACAAAAAAATGGCGTCGTTTCATCAACAGGGTCGGGATTTTATTTTACAATTTAATTACTAAAAAAATTCGACAGAAAAAAATTCTTTTTCACGATCACATCGTGACAACTCGATCAGAAAAATTAATAAAAACTCATCGTTTTGAACAAGAGCAATCAGTTCGCGCATGCGCAGAAGTAGTAGTGAACATGGATGTCATCTATTAAAAATAATTATTTAAGAAGAAAAATTATGTAGTGAAAAACGTTTCCGCGGAAAAATTTGCAGGTTTTCCATCATTTCCCCACCCATACATACGCTGTGCAAAAAATTGTCGAAATTCATTTGGGGGCACTATTCTAGAATTTACCCAAATGTACTGAAATCTTTCTTACTAAGTTTTTGATTTTTCTGTACGATATATCCTTCCTTATTTCTTTTCAAAAAAGCAATCAAATTTGTAAAGTTACTGATATCCACATTTTTATTGGCATAGATTATGTTGTTCGTAACATAGAATAGTGACTCCACATCGTCAACGGTTGGAATACTTTTGCTTTGTATGAAAAATAATAAAAAAGAACCTTTTCTGATATCTATTTTTCAGAATTTAACTTCTTCACTCCGCAGCTCTTTTGGAAGTTAGAATTTACTTGGCACTCAGATTCGCTCATTTTTAACAACAAAACTAACAAATTAATAAAGGCGATTATTGTGACAAATATGTTTTGACATTTGAGACTTGTTGAAATGGTTATCTCCATAGAAACAAACAAGGATGGCTTTAATACTATCTAGCAGAAATAGGCCGACGTTAAATAATAACCAAGTAGGCCGGCTCCACACGTTGGTCCCAGCGTTTGTGCCAACGTTGGTCGGTTAATTCGGTGAGGCATACACACGTTGGCTAATATACCAGTTCTGTCCGGTCAGAGCCAATGTGAAGATGTCCGATACAGAAACAGAAATCGCTCTAAGCACTTGATAAAGTTCAATAAACTCCATAACTTTTTCATTTGTCCATGCCGGTGGCGCTTTTGTGGATGAGGAAGCTCGACGTACGCACTAGCTGTGTGTTGCAACAGAACTGAGCAAAGCGCCAACGTGTGGACAGATCGCGAGCGTTGGCGCAGATTCCTTTGATGAAAGATGAAACCGACACGAGCCGGCCAACTACCAACGCTCGGCCCAACGTTGGGACCAATACCATTTTCTAGGATCCACACGTTGGACGAGTAACAATATTGGCGCCAATGTGTGGAGCCGGCAGTAAAATAAATTAAAAATCAAAATGAAACTGCATTACAAAAAATCTTGTATATAAGCACGATGCAAAACACCGTATTTTTTGCATACGATGTGTGACATCTAGTGCAAAAAACACATTCATTTTGCAACTAATTATATTCGAATACTGCATAGACGGTCGGGTTGAAGACGGCCATGTCAACACTTCAACTTCAGTCTGTATAAAATACTTAGAACTATAAAAATTGTAAAGATAAATCGTTAGATTTATATAAAATAAAAGAAAATCGCTAAGATGTAGAAAAATGGTGATATGTGCTCTACTGAGAATGGTCCCCAATTAAACTTGTGTAATAATAATAATCCTCTGTGATGTTTTTGTTATCACAAACCAGAACAGAAGGGATGACGAAATTGAAAAATCAAGTATCAATAGAAGCGCCGCAAGCCACAAAGTAGACCTAAAAGAAATTACTACCAAAATAGACAGAAGATTAACATCCTCAATAAATTGTAGAAAAAGATGCTAAAAAGACCTTAAAGGTGATAGTGGAAAAGTATGTAAACTCAAAAAGGCATTTATATAGACACAAACAAACCGGGCAGAAAATGATCCAAACAATTACACTGCAAATTAACATAAATTGGATTTAGGAGGAGAAAAAGCCAGTCTTGCACTATACGTAGCCACAGCTTGATATCCCAAATAAAAAAGTAAATTGTATTGAATACACTTATGCGTTAGTTATAGCTGCATATATTATATATGCATATATGTATTTCATATAAATAAATTTTTGTCAATGTCGGTATATTTGTTCGTTAATCAACAAAGTATATTCCTAGAAAAAAGTCAAAGTAAGTTAAAAAAAACCATGTTAAAAATGTACCTCCCGTGAAAAGAAACGTATGGGAATGTGCTCCAACTATTAAGCTAATTTTTTCCGAAGCATTAGCAGCTAATTGTCGATCGACTTCATACCCACAATGCGACAATACGATATTGGTAAAAACACCTTCCTCGTTAACAAGTCGTTCAGCTTCTTTGTTTATACTTTCTGATTCATTGAAAAATTTCAATTTTCCCGTGGTACACAAAATCTAAAAACAAATCTCAACATTCATAATTACGCCCCAGGTAGCAAGCGTACGTTATAATGACGTAGGTACTTAATTTGTGATTTTCTGACGGCGGACGTCACCGACGCAAAAATTACGTCTTATAGATGTCATTATATAAGAGGACGTTACTATGGGTGTGTTCGGGGAGCACGCTTTCGAGCTATGTAGCGTCAAGCGCCATATAACGCAAACGAGGAATAGTACTAGATAGCGCCAATTGGCGCAAATAGCGTGCTCCCCGAACACACCCTATGTCGTTCTTCACATGACGTCATTATGAGGTAAATTTTTGGTCACTAATGCAAAACAAAGAAATATTTTGAAGAATAATGAAAAACTCTTCGTTTTACCAAAACTTCCAATATTTATTTAAAAAATTGCTTTATTAACTTTAATGACAGCCGTTTCGCTAGACTTAGCATCGTCAGATTGACATATTGAAGTTACATTTTGTTTGTTTGTAGCTAGGTACCTGATGTTTATTAGGTAGTTATAAGACTAGACCAAGTATGGAAGTAATAAGACATAACAATATTAAAGCCTAGATGTTATGAGGGATTATCCTGGATGTACTTCCCTCTAAGATCAGTATAACTGTGCAATGATATAGAAAAACCAGGAAAAAACTATATCATGCTGATCTTTACAATAACTTAATATATTTAACATCTAGGCTTTAATATTGTTATGTCTTATTACTTCCATACTTGGTCTAGTCTTATAACTACCTAATAAACATCAGGTACCTAGCTACAAACAAACAAAATGTAACTTCAATATGTCAATCTGACGATGCTAAGTCTAGCGAAACGGCTATCATTAAAGTTAATAAAGCAATTTTTTAAATAAATATTGGAAGTTTTGGTAAAACGAAGAGTTTTTCATTATTCTTAATAAGATGGACTTCCAAAAAGTAAGGGTTAGTACAATCAATTTAAATATTTTGAAATATAAAATGTAGGTAATTACCTTTTGTCTCAGGAAATGAGACAATTATGTTTCGAGTAGCGCTTAATTATAGTCTACATCATCTCCACAATACACCTATCTCTTTATTGAATACTCATGCGCAAAATATTTTTGAATTCTCCCCTTCCACTGCTAAAATATGACTACTTCTTGCTACCCAGGAATACCACAATTTAAATGAAAAAAACCCTTTTAGCTGTCAAAAGCTAGCTTCTATTTGCCGTATAGCCGCGTCAGCCCAAGCCATAAATCACAAAGGAGAAGTTTTAGTTTTTATTTCGTTCGTGTACGCCGCTTGCTAGTTATTATTGTGTTTTTCTTGTCTTTGTGTATTTAATATTAACGACTTGTGTGTACCTAGACTTTTCTTTGGATTTACTTTACTTTAGATTACTGATTACTTTTGCATGTCATACCAACACAATTTTATAAGGGGCACCAACATTTAGGGGGAACTACGAGAGTGGGAGTTGGTTCGCGCACGAGTATTCAACTTGAAATAAACCCATCTCGTTAATAGCTCAGATTTAATACTCATGTGCGAACCAAGTCCCACTCTTGTAGTTTCCCCTAAATGTTCGTGCTCCTTATAAAATTGTGTTGGCAAGCCTCTCAATCCGTATATTATTATGCATAAGACCATAAGAGGTTAGTTCATTGTTTATTTTATTTCAGTGGATCTGTATTTTGTTTTTTGGACCATCAGAGTATTTTTATTGTTATACGCACTAATAAAAATAAACAAAATAAACTTCCATGGAATGAAGTAGTCATATTTTAGCAGTGGAAGGGGAAAATTCAAAAATATTTGCGTATGAGTATTCAATAAAGAGATAGTTCTATAGTGGTATTCTCGACTGGTTTCATCTTCCAATTCGCATGAGACACAGTTTGTTGAATAGTAGGAGCTGGCAACACGGATTTAACGGTTATCAAATATGCTCTATGCCAATGTAGGATATGAGTATTGGTTTTTTGAAAGTTAAATTTGTATCAATTTGAATTTGCGTGGTAGATTGGATTGTTTTTTGTTTGACGCTCGTGTTTAAGGTGGACTCATGCAAGCAAAAATTAAAATTAAAAAGCTTTATTCATGACCAGCAAATTACATGGGTGGTATGAATAAAAACGAGGTAAATGCTAATATTACAAATTAAAGAATTTACTTAACCATTAAGGCCAATTTATTAAGTTACAGTTGCCGTTCGAAGTTTCAATTTATAAAATAGATGTTTGATGCTGACTGAAGCCAATACTTCGAAAAAGAAAAAAATAAAGTTAAGCGATTTTTGTTTATTGTTTTTGTTATGAAATTTGAATTTTCGTGAAGTTTTATTAAGCAAAGATTTATAATACACGCCCATTCACAGACAGAGTTGAATAAATAAAACATCTTCTTGGGTTTCGATTGGTTAATACGCGAACGGCGAACTGCAAAAGTTAAAACTTTGTTGTGTCTGAACGTCAGGTAAAGTCATGCTCTGTGGTGAACGGTAACAGTAACGGTGAATAAATGTGCAAATGAGAAAGCAGCTTTTTAACTTTTAACGGGAACGGCAACTGCATGCGGCAACGGCAACTGCGTGCGGCAACGGCAACTGCAAGTTTCTAAATATAAATAGACCTTTAAGCATATTTTAAGTTCCGGTAGTACTTACTTGTCGAAGTATGTACTACACTGCTTGTAGTATTTTCTTACTGCGTAGTACATGCTTCGAAAGGTGTAGCATCTACCACACTTTGACCTAGTCGGGAATTACAAGATTAAGACAAGTTTATCTAATTTGTTTAATTTCATTTGAAATAAGTTGTCAGGTGTGTAGGTAACAATTATTAAATGCCCCATCAAGAAGAATCCCAAAATGAAGATTTACAGTTAGCCTTCGTTATTATGCTGGAAGATCATAAACTAATTTTTGGTGAAAAAATGACACCTGCAAAAGACAAAGCCCTTAGGGATTTAACGGATATTTACAATAAAAGTACTAAACAAATATTAGGTAGATTGTAAACAAGTGATGAAGAAAATCAATAACATGAAAAGTAAAATTAAGAGTATGGTGGATAAGAAGAAAACCGGGAATCGGAAAATTAAATTAAACCAATAGCAACAAAAATTTTACGAGTTTACATGACTGTGCTAAGATTTTGAGAGATCCACATGAAGATTTTCAACAAATTAATGTAGAAGATGAACCAGTTATGGCTGAATTATATGCTGAACCAAATAATGCTGAAATTAGACGACGAGGAATCCAGTTCCGTAAAGAAATTGCAGAACTGATGTATAGAGAACGTTAAAACAAAAATTTGTTTGTTAATTTGTATTTTATTTTTCCATAAAAACCTAGCTCTGTGCGCATTATTTTGTGAACGCCTCGTATAGCAGAACGAACGCATCCACTCGGTGAAAGAAGATCCATGATTGTTACTGATCTAAATAGTGTATGTCATAAATGACATCTTTAATAATTAATGAACAAGAATTGCTTATGGTTTTACTTTAAAAGTTTTGAAACAGACTCGTGAAGCAATAGCTTGATTGTTGATTCTCTTATTTTTAGGTTAGTACAAAACATTTGGTTATCAGGATGTAAATATTATAATTTATGTAAATAGCTAATAAAACCTTTTATTTTTATATGAATCTAATCCTATTGTTATCACTAAATTACGATAATACCTTATACCTATGTCATAATAAATATAATAATAAAGTCTTTTGATAATTTATAAATAATATAAGTAATATTTTAAATTATGATTATATATTAATATTATACTTAATATTATTATTATTAATAATAACAATAATAATTTTCATACCGTGGCATTTAGCATTCTCGGTGAAGTTACTATTTTACCAACTTTGTTAACGTCAAGTAAATACTACTATTTCTTCTTGAAATCGAAGTATCTGCTGTATGAAGTCGCTACCTCAAATTATAGTAAGTACTTCAGCCATTATCGCGAGAGTTCCACTTAGTATAGTAAGTTCCGGAAAAATTAAAAGTATCTACTTTGAAATGTAGTACCTTCTTACTTTTGAAGTATATACTACGAAGATGTTAATACTTCTTGTATTAGCATGTACTTCGTTTTTATTCATACCACTTGAATTAGTAGTAAAAGCTTGGCATATGACTAACAATATAATCATTCATAACTTTTAAATTAGTGTTTCCTCTTTTACTTACAATTATTAGTACTTTGCAATGTCCAAACACTAATTGAAATTGTAAAATGTCAAAGTTCTTAAATAACTTAACTTTAGAGGTTTATACATATCGTGAGTATTATGCAAAAACCGTCTTGCGTCATTCGAAGAAAACGCATTTGAAGATTTACTCTTTAAAATTAAGCCGTTAACATTCATATCTGCCAAAAAAATACCTATGCCTTTCTCAGATTGTTTTTTTTGTTTATGATTGACAAGGAATGTTTATAAAATTGTTTTATGTGTGTAAAGGAAAAAGGATGTTTCTAAATGAGGTGTTTGAGTGTTAACTTATTTGTACGTCTCGTATATGACCTTACGGGTCATTATACAAGTTATTTTTAACGTCACAATGACGTCATCCACTGACATTAAAATAACTTCGGGGTGTAAAGTACGTTATTATGACGTAAGCTTGCTGCCTGTGGCCTTATAGTTTCCTAATATCGTATGCTTACTGGATAATCTTTGTTAACAACACCAATAATTCCTATTTTTTTGCCATATCGTTCGATAATTATACTTTTTTGGTATATATTTTGGATTTCTGGTTCTTCGGAATCGTCCATATTAGAAACGATAATAGGATATTCAAGGGCTTTTATATAAGGCACAACTCCAGGAATGCCGTGATCAAATTCGTGATTTCCAAGTGTCTAAAATTGAACACAAAAACCCATAAACGTAAATTGTATATACGTATAAATTTTTGAGTTTACCTCTGCGTCGATGGGTAATTTATTCATGAATTCTTGTGTTACGTTCCATCGTCCCATAGAATACCACAACGTTCCTTGAAAATCATCACCTGCATTTAATAGTACAGTGTTTGGATTTTCTTGTATCATAGTCATTATTTGTTTGTACAAACGTGAAAACCCGCCAATGCATTGTGCAGTTTGTTTACAAATTCCACCAGAAGAACTCGTTTCTTCAAATCTTGGAATTAAAAAAAATAAACGTTTTACAGGTAACAGGAATGTGTTATAATTCTGCAGATGTTTTATATACCTACTTACCTGGCATGAAAATCATTGAAATGAATGATAGATAAATGAAAATAATCACTAACATTTTGGGAAAATGTGTTTGTAAAAAACGAAATAACTATTAAGCAGTGTACTAATTTCATATTGATTATATTTTGAGCACGACTATTCAAAACATAAAAATTTACTAGGTACCTAATTTAAATAGTTGACTACCGATTAGGTAATTTTTAGCAAGATAACAAAATTTGTAATGTTTTATTTAGACAAAAATATATGTTTTTATCAAATTTTCATATTGTTTAAACATGGTTATAAAAGTATTAGTGAATCTCGAGATTATTTGTTATAAAACTTTTATAATTGACAAAATATCTAATATGTTTTTCAAATGACATATGTACACAAACTTGTAAATTATACGTTATCTGCTTTCGAATTTAAGAATAATAATATACTAAGAAATACGAATGTACACATATTATCAATAAACGTTTTATAATAATTGTATTGGGCTAAATAATTTTTAAAATAATTAATACTAGAGTGACATCTAGGTGTGTTTATTAGAAGAAGTCCTTGTCTAAGGAAGAAGTCGATAAAGAGGATAAAGAATGAAGTGGTATGCATTCAAGATTTAGTCATAGTTATCTGCATTACCGACGATGTCAAATGTCATGTAAACGTTGGTTGAAATCAAGAATGATAAACATTTACCAGGATTGCTTAATCCCATAAGACGTACGTTCGCCAAAAAATCGATCGCACGTGGTGGCCTGTGACGTCACTGCAGTCCTCGGCCGTATTATTCCTATCTTGACAATGCATTTTAGGTCGTTTTCAATCGTCGTTTTTAGATTTATTGTAAAAATATTCAAAATTTTGACTGGTATTTATTGTGGATACATTAGTGTACGTTGCATTTTTGTGAAAAATATTTAAAAAACTGTTCTTTTAAAATCCAGTTCGGACTTTTAAATTTCATGTGTTACACTACTTGGCTGGGCCAGCTGGGCATTGCTTGGTTAGTATCGTTGATATTCAATAGTAAATATATTTTTTATTTTACGTTTTTAGTGAGATAGTTTACTTACTTACTATTTTTTTATTATGTAGTTTTTTGTTAATTTTAAATTTGTTATTAAAAATTCTTTATAGAATACATATTATGTCGCTCCATAAAAGATTCACGGATTGTAATAGAAATGTGCTGCACATTGTTTATTATGTTTCTTTGTTTGTCAAAAAACACTAGTTTTAGGTATGATTTTGTGTAATAATAAATTTATTTGAATGTATTTTTTAAAATAAAAATAAATTTGTTTGAAATAGTGTTTTCTTTACTCTACCTATTTCCCAAATAATATTCAATAAACTGATTAAATGTAAGTATTAAAACGATTTTATGGGAATATTTATTATAAATTATAAGTGTTTAATCTTAAAAATTCAAATAGTGGTACGTTAGTATTTCAGAAATCATAAAAATACTGTCTAATTCCTATTATTTCCATGCATTTATATGGTAAGCGTTATAATGAAGGACTGCAGTGACGTCACACAGCTGGCGGACAAATCAGGCCGATTAGGCAATCCTGGTAAATGTTTATCATTCTTGGGTTGAAATCTAGACAAGATTCAAGGTTAAAATCCTTTTGATTGTCATCTGTCATTTGAGTTATAGTTTCATATTAAAATGAAGTAAGTTTTCTTATATTATTTTCAAAATCCTTTGATTAAATATTTTTTAATTAACAACAAATTTTTTTAATATTATTTTCAATAGTAATGTAATATATATTTTCTTTTTGTAGGATCGGACTTTGTGCGTACAGTGGGTACAAAATTTACCCCGGTCATGGTAAAACGATGGTTAAAGTTGATGGAAAGGTAAAACTAAACAAATTTCCATAGCATAATTTCTCATCATATTAATGATATTAAATGACATACCAAGTTTATTACAATAATTTGTTGATGTTTTAATTTTAGTCATTCACTTTCCTCAATTCAAAATGTGAAAGAGCACATTTAATGAAAAGGAATCCACGAAAAGTAACATGGACAGTGTTATACAGGCGTAAACATAAAAAGGGCCAAGAAGAGGAAGCTGCTAAAAAACGCACAAGAAGGACACAGAAATTCCAAAGAGCTATCGTTGGAGCTTCTTTAAACGATATCATGGCTAAAAGGAATCAAAGACCTGAAGTAAGAAAGGCTCAAAGAGAACAAGCCATACGGTATGTAAATTTTAACAATATAGTTTTTTCATTACAATAGTCAATTTAATTAGTAATGAGAGAAAATTATATAAAGTTGAATATTTGTACTAATTTTATTTTTGTTTTATAATGTACAACTTACTGAACTGTTTTTAATTGGTGTGTAAAACATTTCTTGAATTACCAGAAAGTCAAAGATCTGCATATTTTTACTCTCAAAAAAATAAGTTCAAAAGTGCTTATTTATATCAATAACAATTTTAAAATTGATATTTTAACAGGAAAAGGTGTCAACTTTGTATATAAATATACAACAGGATATATATTTTAATTTATTTTCCATTTTGGTGCAGTTCTGAAATTTTAGGTTTATTTCTATGAACATCTTACAAAATTGTTTTTTTAAATTATTTATTGAAAATTTTGTTAAATGAAGGAATATATTTACTTGTTAATGGTACAATTTAGGGCAAGTTGCCATCTCAAATTTATAGAAGGAATTGACAGTGCACTGTCAAATAGAATAATTCAAAATCCTTGTTTTAGTTTCTAAATGCAGGTGATTTAAAAAAACTTCTTTTATATGCTTTAAAGTAAGCAACTAATCAAAAAACAGTAATTATCCATTCTTATTAACAAGTTACAATATGATCCGGCATGTAACTAAAAGTGAAATTTCACTTTTAGCACTTGTTATTCATAGTTCACTACTTCCTTTGGTAATAATAATACTCCTCATAGATGAACATTAATATATATATATGAATGAGAATTGTTTGCTGACTGATTGAATACAGTAAATTCTAAGTTATTGGGTATGCAGCAAAACAAAATAAAGAACCAGTGTACTCTTATAAATTTTTTAATCTGAGCTTTCGGCTGTGGCTGCAGCCATCATCCATCAGCCTTGTCTAGATTGTGACCAAATTTGTATTCAAGATGTCTTAAAGATCGCCTAACATCGCATAGATAGGACTGTAGATTGTTGGGTTTACTTGTTACAACAAACAATCATCATATTGACTATGATAATATTAGTATTCTTTGTCGGGAAAGCCACGTACCGAGAAGGCTATTTATGGAGATGCTGTTTGTTAATAAATTTTCCCAGTCAATGAATCATAGATCTGATATTCGTCATTTAAATGAAGGTTTGCATATTTGTTATCTATGGATAACCGCCATAATTTTTAATTTAAGGTTATTCTTTTGCCATTTAAAGTTAATTTTACACATGTCTAAACAGGAGTATTTTAATAAAACACCAAAAGAAATTTTAACAATAAAATTATAATTATTAAATATTTTTTAATGCAAATTCTAACTTACCTATTATTTATTTGCTTCTTCTGCCTTTGTTGCTGCTATTTCCTAAAAAATTATAACAATTTTATTAAAATATTAGTTATGAACTTATCAGTTTGTGTGAATCATACTTAAGATCAGTAGTTATTGTCGTTTCAAGTTTCAATGTCAAAGTGCACTTACCACCTTGTTAGCTGTTGCGCTCTACATAAAATATGACGATAATTTATAATTATTGATTTTTAAACAATTTTAATGTGTATGTGTTGTTATACTTCTGTTGTTTTACATTTGTGAGTTTCCAAATTTTTTTTAGGTGTTTTTATTTACCATTTTTTTAACACTACCCTCAAAAAGTTGTAAGTACTGTTATTCTGTAATTATATTATATTGTAGCTTCCCTGATGATGGCTGTAGCCACAGCCAAAAGCTCGGATTAAAGAATTTATAAGAGTACACTGGTTCTTTATTTTGGTTTGCTGCATACCCAATAACTTAGAATTTACTATATATATATACACTTTGCTGTATCTTTGCACGTCATCGTTGTACGAAATAAATCAAAGCATTTAAATCAAACGTAAGTCTTTCTACATTCATGAAATAATTAGGAAATGTTTAATATCCCTTTAAACGTATTTATAGTGATTGTTTTTGTTTATTTATTGTAATGGATGTTAAAAACTCAAATGTTTTGAACGTAATTTTGAGTTTTCTACATATTCAACGTTAATATGATTATTGGAAGAAATTACTCTATTTGAAATAGAGAGCATCCAACAGCCGAAGCCAGTTACTGGATGAAAAATATGTTTTCATTCAAAATACAAATATAAACATTTACATCGTATACATATGACATTCAATTTTTAAGCTTAAGCATAAGAAAATGCCCTAAAAGATAAAAAACTGTTGTGCTTTTCGAACCAAGTTACTAACGCAAAAAAATTATTTAATTTTAAATTACAAAATAATAAAAACAATGGGGAAAAAAAATCGAAAATATATTAATTTGTAGAAAACTTAAAGGGTATTACAAATTAGTGCTTAATGTGTTAGGCTGAAATAATACGACTTTACTTATGTCGCATAACTAGAGACTTAGTATTTATTTTTTATACCAGCTGGTTTTTATCAATTTTTTTTTTACTTTTGCATCAAACTTCTCTGTATTTTCCAAAATAAAGTGTGGAAAGTTATGTGTAAAAGGTTTCATTGTTTTAGCCTAAATATTGGATTAATTACTTTGTTACAGCCTATTTCAACAAATATGACTATCACTAAATTATTAAAATAAATTAAAAAAAAAAATTATATATTTCCTTCATTTTCAGAATCCGAGCTATCTCCAGGATTTATTATGATGGGTTGAATATCACTATCAACTATATTTTGTTCTCGGACATACCACTTTTGAAAAATTTTATGAGTATGTCTTATGGTCCGGCTACACACAAGGTTTTGCCTGAGAGCATGCCTGCAGAAACTTATTTGCGTGCGTATAGACGGCAAGACGCGCGATTTTTATACGACGCGCGATACCGTCTTGCCGTCTATACGAACGCTCTTACCTGCGCAAACAAGTTTCTGCAGGCATGCTCTCAGGCAAAACGTTGTGTGTAGCCGGACCATTACACATTTTCCCCAAATGACTCTGTTACATTGATTAAGCGCCTCTTTCCACAAATTTTTAACATCACTATCCGAATAGCCGTCCCTACCAATATGCTTATTGTAATATAACTTGCAATTTGCCCAAATTAATTCAATGGCATTGAATTTGCAATGATAAGGAGGTAGTCTCAACACATCATGACCATGCTCTCTTAGTAACTTATCAATAATATACACATTTTCTTTTTTGTTCATTTTTGCAACTTGTAATAATTTAGGTTTTGTAAATTTTGCGTCAAATTTGATGTTATTTATTGTCAACCAGGTAACAATTTCATCTTTCTTTGAAGCAGTCGTAGGTCAACACTGTGGTATGGAGCATTATCCATCACAATTAATGATGGTTCTTCTGAATTGGGAATTAATTGTGTTCTTATCCACTTAGTAAAAATGTCGTTGTTCATTTCTCCATGGTAATAAATTTGTTTAGACTTAGAACAAAACAATAAATTTGCTTCAGAAACAATTCCGTTAGAAGAACCAGCATGAACAATTATGAAACATTTACCATCAAAACCTTCTGGGTTACGTACACTTTTGCTACTGGTGTCTTGCCAGGAAATTGTTTTATTCCCTTTTGAATAAATCCATGTTTTATCAAAAAAAAACAAGTTCTCTTGGATGCTCACTTTCCAGGTTTTCAAAGCATTTACGAAAGAATATTGCTCTTAAAGCAGCAATATTGGTTCGTTCGAATAATGCTCTTCGATTGTCATCCTTTTTATATTTAAATCCTACATTTTTTTATTACAATACTCAAGGGTGTTGTTCCCATGGTAACAACTTCTTTTTCTTCTAATTCACATTTCAAACTTTGTAGACTAACATGCTTTTCTGAAAAAAAAAAGTGATACTTAATTTAGAATTGTTCATTTTTATGTAAAACAACTATTGGCTGGCGTATAAACCAGATTATGAACTTATACTTACTTTGTATGTACATATCGTACCTACATAGTGTTTTGAATTGCCATTTTAGTTCCTTTAGGCAGATCAATTGTCTTGCTTTTACGACGACATCTACTTTTGCCTGTACTTGCAAGGACAGGATTGCTTTCTTTTCGTTTTTTAATTGTACATACTGTAGGCCGTGATATTTTCAAGGCAGCAGCTACCCTCTTAAATTGAAAACAATATCATGATCGATAAATTATTAAACAACATACAATTAATTACAATACCTCTTGAACCCAAGTCACAGGTTCCAAGGGTCCTCCGTTCCTTTTTTCCAACTCAAAATATTCATACAAAATCAGCACGAGTTGCTGGGATTGAGAATTTAATGTTTTTCCAGGAATATTCTAAAAATAAAAACCTTCAAAAAATATGTTGTTCTATATTTGTTTGATATTTATAACAACAAATAATGTTTTATATCGATCCGTTTGACAGAGTTTTAGCCAGATTCAAAAATAAAACGTCAAATTAAAGGTTAGAAAATTTAACTTCAAAAATTAATACTTACATCAAGGAATCTAACACTAAGTGAACAGTTAGTCTTTACAACTCTTTTTGAGAAAATCTATAAACTCAAGGCATGAAAATGTAATGGAAATTAAACAATATGAATATAATTTTTGTAAACAAAACGCTGTCAAGTTGACAACTAAGCAGGTTCAATGATGACAATTTATCACAGACTGTTGTTATATTACTGTCTTTGTCTGATGTATTATTAAATGTTGAACATGTGGCTTAATTTTAACATTTTATATTCTGTGAGTAGAAATGAGACAAAATTTAAAAATAGTTCGTGAATATTTTCATACATGTGCAAAGATACAGTGAACCAAGTGTATATAAATAACAGATAAAACAGATAAATAAAATATGTTGCTCTGAATATTTAAATAATTTTCTCTTCACTCTTAAATTATATGCATTTAATAAATAATACAATATTTATTTAAACAAATACAAGGTTCTTAAATTTGAAAGTACTATAAATAGTAATTATTAATCACTTAAGATTGCAAATTTACTCTCCTTGTTTAAACAATTCAATCTTGTTATTTAAAACTATCTCATGTGCTGCAAGGGGTGACAAACTATACTACCATATAATTCAAATCTTCCTATAACACATAAATTAGCATAGGGCATTTTCAATTGCTATGAACAAAAATGACCTTTATTAAGAAATTCAGATCATAAAACAAATATTGACTATCCATTGGGTAAATAATTTAATTAATAAGAAAAAATGAGAGAACTATTATTTCCTAAAGACATTCTAAAAACATTACATATTGTGGAATGATCAGAGATCCATTATTATTAATAAAAAAAGTAGTTTGTATGTTTCTTTAAGTGTGATAATTATTGATTTTTTCTATTAATAATTATTTAACTTGAAACTGCTTAAAAGATATGAGCAATTTCATTATTATTTGTGGAAGCAATATTTTGAAAATTTTTATATTCAGAAGCTTAACATTGGTTTCATACCATTTAATAAGCTTTTTTTTTGTAAGAGTAGTTTGCACTACCACTACTACAAGTGCACTTTTTATCGTCTAAGTGTAGTGGAACTGTAAACTGTTTTTGGTACCCATATTGTCAACAGTTCCAGATTTGGCATATTAGTTGTAGAGTTTAATGATCTTTTTTCCTGTCTGTATACAGATATTTTATTTGTCAATAATTATGTGTATTTATATTTAAAGTGCCGCAAAGGAACAGAAGAAAGGAACAAAAGTAGGTAAGAAGGCAACAGCACCAGCTAAAGCCAAACCTGCACCCAAACAGAAAGTAAGCAAAAATGTACCAAAAGCTGCTCCCAGAGTTGGAGGAAAACGTTAAGTTTTGTAAACAATAAAGGAATACATTTTCACAATGGTAGTTTTATTTCACTTTAAAATTTATTTGTCACAAAAAAATTTCAAATGGTTTTAACTAAAATTTCAAATTATGGCACAACTAAGCAAGTTAGGTATGATTTATTACTAAGGTAGGTACACATTCAAATTAATTGGACTCATTTATACATTGTGAAAACACCTTAATTGTAAACTGTGACTTCTGTGAGTAAACGTAAAAATCTTTCTTTATCATGTTTATGGAAGGAGGTTTGAATGGGCTACTGCTTGTTGAGTATTTTGTTACTGATCCTCTGTTTTTAAAACTTTACATGGAATTTGATCCTGCCGTATTATTTGAGTAAAGTAAACACTACTAGTGTTCGCTGCAATTTGTTGTATTTTTAAACTGCCTACAGTTTGACAGACATAGCTGAAACTGTGAAAATAGACACGCCCATGATGCGCATTTGTCGTACGACGAATTCCAGTGAGAAGGCACTTACCATTTAAGGTTTATATGGACCTCCGGAAAAAGTATCTACAAGTTCAAAAAATTTGAGACGTATTATTTTACCAAAATTTCATTTAGCTTGTATGAATTCTAGCCCAAGGCTCAGGTGGTGCTGCATTCCAACAATAAAGCGGAGTTGTAACCTCAGCTTGCCTGGATTCTTGACATGAGGAGCACGTTCCTACAAAATTGACAATATCATCGTCAATTCTAGGCCAATAGACGTGCAATCGAGCGTAAGATTGCATAGCTGAGATTCCAGGATGTCCTTCATGAAGCTGTTTTAAACGTTTTAAATGCAGATCTTTAGTTGGTGCTGAAATCAAGATATCGTCAAAGTAGCATACAGTACCTTCTATATCTGCGAGAATTTTATCCATCGTTCTTTGAAAAAGAGATGGAGCAAAATTTACACCAAAAGGTAAACGCTTGTATCTGTAATATCCCTGATGAGTTGCAATTACTAAATACTTTCGGGAATCTGGATGAATTTCTAATTGCAAATAAGCATCCTTCAAATCAATCTTAGTAAAGTACTTGCCACCATTTAATTTTGATAGTAAATCTTCCAGTATTGGAATAGGATAATCATCTTTTATGACCTGTGGGTTAATGGAGACCGAAAAATCCCCGTATAGTCGTATATTTCCATTCGATTTTAGTGGAGTAGCCCATTCAATTGGGTCTGTAGACATGTTTACTGGTTCTAAAATATCCTCTTGTACAAGTCTGTTTAGTTCAAGTTTTACACTATTTTGTAAAGCAATAGGAACTGGTCTTGGACGAAAAGCTTTAGGTGTTGCGTCTGGTTTTATATGTATTTTTACCATATTCTTGGAGTAATGTTTTTAATTTCATGTTTGTTGAATGTTCTGTTATTTTTGCCTTTGTGTTAATTGTTTGTTGTTTGTTATTGTTTTGTAGTTCTGTTTTTGTTTTAGTGCTTTTATTTGATTCTTTTACATTATGTATTCTTGATCCTGCTGGCAGCGGAAGCTTAAATGCGAGGCACCAGTCAAGTCCAAATAAAGGGATATCATCGCGATTTGTTACGTAAATTGGTAGTTTCTTTTGTTTGTTGAAAGCTGTTACTGTTATATAAAAATAACCAAGAGTTTTTATTTCAATATCCGTATAACCACAAAGATTCTCTGTAGGCAATAGTGTTGGCTTTCCAAAATTCTTCCACATTTGTCTTCCTATTATTGAGTGTACAGAACCAGGATCGTATAGCATCTCAGTTTTATCATTATTTAGGTCAACGTCAAGAAGAACTTTTGTACCTTTGCTAATTTCTCGAATGTGATTGATATCTGATAAATCTGTTGAATAATTACTAGAGTCGCTACTATAGTTCAATTCGCACTCAGTATCTCTAACATAACGTGTTTTGCGTTGATTTGCTTCGACTTCTGCCTTTCCAGTCGTTATACATACTTTTGCAAAGTGGTTTGTAGACATTGTTTGATGTTTTCATGTTTTATGTTACCACAACATAAACAGTGTGTTTTCGGATTAAGTATTACTTTTGTTGATTTTGTTGGTTTCTGTTGAACCCCTTTGTTACTTGAATGTCGTTTGTTTTTGTTCATTTTCACTCTGTAGGTGTGACTCTCATTATTGTTTGATAATGAAGCTAAGCGTTGTGTTTGTAAAAATGATTGTTCAAGTGCTGTTGCTGTTGCTTCCACTTGTTCTAGTGTTGCTGAATTGTCAGGATGTTGCCTAATAATTTCCTGTTGCCATGATGCATTTTTGATTCCGATTACAAGTTGATCTCGTATACGTTCTTTCAAATTGTTTCCAAAATCACAATTTCCTGCTAATGTTCGAAGCGCTGCTACGAATTGTGTAACGTTTTCGTCCTCTCGTCTAAACCTTGATGCAAATGTCACTCGTTCTGACAGAGTATAAACTTTCTTCCCATAGAAATTATCTAATACTTTTATAAGTTCTGCATACGTTTGATTCACTACCTTTGCCGGTTTGAAGTAATTATAAAGCATCTTAAAGGTGTCTGGTCCTACCTTGCTCAGCAAAATATTCTTTCTTTTTAGCGTCGATACTTCATCGGTTTTTGTTAGACCTACTTCATGGAAGTCTAATTCCATCTCAAAACGTTGTTTATAGTAATCCCACACTTCCTTATCTGCATCAAATTTCTCTAGTTGGAAATTCCGCAAGTAATCTGTGGCCATGTTCAGTGTTCTTTATCCTCGTCGCCAAATGTAGTATGGTAACTTTGTAAAGGTTGTTAACAAATAGATACGTTTATTAAATATTTTATATGAAATACAAATTGTAAAATGTAACTGTAATAACATTGACATTGATTGAACTAACTATCCTTTTTCTTTCTACTGTCATCTTTTTCTAAAGCCCTGTCCCATGCTACAACCATATTGTTTATAAAATAAAATAATAATCACTAAAGCACAATCAATAAACTAACGTATCACACAACTACTGCAAGTACTACGGCTACTTTGAAATAATAATTACTCAGCTTATACCTGTTTACTACCTATTTAGTATTTTTGTTCAGTTTTATTACCTATAAATCCCTATTACCTATTTATAGTTATTTAAAACCTCTTAAATATGAAACATCTATTTCATATTGTTATTGGTATAATTTACGGTCGAATAAAATATTTTAATTGAGTTTAAATTTTGGTAAGTAAACAATTACAACTGTCCAAATTTTGCATATCTATTGATGCTTTTTTTTCACCTTTTAAAAAGACTTTTTTAACCGAGGAAGATAACATTTCACTGCCAAAATAATTCACAAAATAAACATGAAGTATTACTTTTCATAGGATTTATTTTTTACAGATTCAATTATTAATTGATTATTATTATTCCATTAGCGTACTAGGTGTCTCCGGAACGTCTGATTCCAATGCAGTATCATCAGGTATATCCATAATTGGTGTTGAAGTGGATATTTTCGGCTCGTCAACTGGTGTCATCTCTGATATACAGGGTGTTTCATTGGGAAAGGGCCTAACTTTAACTGTTGATGGGGATCACTTTGGTGGTTCCAAAAACCTATATTTAATGTGTCTGCTGTACTTTATAACCGAGATACAGGGTGTTTTATAAATTTATCCTATTTCTTTCGAACCTCATAACTTCCGAGTTACCCTGTATATTATTTTGAGATTTGGTACACGTAATAACCATTACCTAGAGACTCCATCAAAAGCATCTCCAAAAAGATAATGCAGGTCCGGCTTAACAAAAAATTTCAAAACTCGTCTTTCCTAAAAACAACACCCTGTATATAGATTTTCTGAAAATTGCTCTTTATAATAGAAAAGGGTATGAAAAATCGAATATACTTATTTCTTTTTTATTTTTCCGCAGACAATTTTACTACCAAAAATTCACCGTCAAACTTATAATTTATGCACGTTTTGGGGGTTAACAATGGTATCGGAGAGGTTTTTTTTATTTTTTAGCTTGAAATGGAATCCATTCAATGCATCTAGAGAAGCATCCTAGAAATTCAAATGAGTGTGTATGTTTACGAGTACAGACCACTAAAAATGTGATTACAGGGCCGTACTTAGAACATACTCATTCAGTATGTTTCGAATATCTCGAACACCCTGTATCAACAAAAGTAAAATACGAGAAATAAATTTATTTATTTTAAATAACGAAGAGATTTTCATAAATTTAAATAATTAAAATGAACATAAAAAAAGAATTTCTAACATCTTTGTTCAAAAAAAAATTGTGGATCGTACATAAATTGCTCAAATTGACCTCCATTCTGCTCTATGAACTTTCTTGTACTTTTTGTAATATTGCGAATGGACCTTCTAATCACATCTGGATTATTTCTGATTTCTCCGCAGGCATTCTCTATTCTTCGAAGAAGTTCTTCTCTGCTATTGATGTCGGTAGCATATACTTTTGATTTGAGATATCCCCAAATATGGTAATCCACAGGATTGAAGTCAGGTGACCTTGAAGGCCAGTTATTGGGACCACCTCTGCCTATCCATGAATTAGGAAAATTTTCATTTAAAAATTCCTCAATATTACTCTGTAATGCACCGAAGCACCGTCATGCTGATAATACATTCCTGCTACATTTACGTATGCATCATCTAATAGCACTGGTAAAATATTCTGCAGAAAATCCAAATAGACTTCGCCAGGCATGTGTGGACCTATTAATTTATTATCAATGACACCGCACCAAACGTTAACAGAAAATATGTGTTGCGAATGGGCCTTTCTTGTAGCAAATGGATTTTCTTCTCGAGATATTCAAAACATACTGAATGAGTATGTTCTAAGTACGGCCCTGTAATCACATTTTTAGTGGTCTGTACTCGTAAACATACACACTCAATTGAATTTCTAGGATGCTTCTCTAGATGCATTGAATGGATTCCATTTCAAGCTAAAAAATAAAAAAAAACCTCTCCGATACCATTGTTAACCCCCAAAACGTGCATAAATTATAAGTTTGACGGTGAATTTTTGGTAGTAAAATTGTCTGCGGAAAAATAAAAAAGAAATAAGTATATTCGATTTTTCATACCCTTTTCTATTATAAAGAGCAATTTTCAGAAAATCTATATACAGGGTGTTGTTTTTAGGAAAGACGAGTTTTGAAATTTTTTGTTAAGCCGGACCTGCATTATCTTTTTGGAGATGCTTTTGATGGAGTCTCTAGGTAATGGTTATTACGTGTACCAAATCTCAAAATAATATACAGGGTAACTCAGAAGTTATGAGGTTCGAAAGAAATAGGATAAATTTATAAAACACCCTGTATCTCGGTTATAAAGTACAGCAGACACATTAAATATAGGTTTTTGGAACCACCAAAGTGATCCCCATCAACAGTTAAAGTTAGGCCCTTTCCCAATGAAACACCCTGTATAGTTTCGAGGGTTAGGAATGTAATGATATCAACATGTAGATCTCATTTGATCAACATGCCTTCTATAATCTTTGCCGCCAACATCTACTATATAGTACTATATAGATGTAAATCACCCTTATCATCCATGGCTGATCTTAATCCATCTTTAGCCGTCTGCACATATCTTTCAGCTTGGCCATTTGTCGATGGATGTGCTGGTGCAGTTCATTTGTGATAAATATTGGTTGATCTTAAGAACGATTGAAATTCGTATGATGTAAAATTAGATCCGTTGTCGCTTACGATCGTATTAGGTAATCCAAATGTAGCAAAAATCTCTCGTAGAGCACGTATTGTATGATAACTGGTAATCTTCTTCATTATAACCACCTTCAGCCATTTTGTTCTTGCATCTACCACAATCAAAAAATAATTTTCCATTAATGGACCGGCATAGTCAATGTGTAGACGATGCCAAGGATATAATGGAGATGACCATGTGTGAATTGGTACTCTAGATGGTTCTTTTAGAACTTTGGCACAACCTCGACAACCCTTTGTAATATTTTCAATGTCATTGTCGATACCTTTCCAATATTAATAGCTTCTGGCAAGGGCTTTCATTTTTACGATTCCAATATGACCCATATGTACCTAATTCGGTAAGTATTTGATTTTGAAATTTATAGGGAACCAAAACGCGTTTACCATACCTATAAACTGACGTAGTGTGTAACATCTGATGGCCTTTCAATTGATGTTATTGCCGTTACCTTTTCTGGAGTTTTCTGTAGACCTTCTTTACTAATTGTATGTCCAAGATACGTGACGCTCTTTTCAAATAATTTACATTTGGATTTATTTAGGTGCAAATTAAATTTTCTTAATTTATCCAAGAGAAGTCTAATTCGGTGATAAGTTTCATCTAGTATGTACGACCCATCACTATAATATCATCAAAAAAGCAGGCAGAGCTTTCCAAATAATTGGTGATATTCTCGTCCATAAATCTCTGCCAAATATTTGGTGCTGTTATTTTGATTCCAAACACAAGTTTATTTACCTTATATAAACCCTTATGCGTACTTACGGTTTGTAACAGAGCACTTTCGTCTGACATTTTCATATGTAGGTAGGCTTTAAATATATCAAAAGTACAATAATACTGACCATATTTTAATTTCTGATACAGGTCGTCAATTTTTGGAATCGGATATTTGTCATTCACAAGAACTTATTGAGCGTAGTTTTATAATCGCCACATAGCCTAACAGTATTATTAGATTTTAGAACTGGAACGACGGGTGTTCCCCAATCTGAGTGCATTACTTTTTCATATGACCCGTCGCGGACAAGGCGATCAATTTCCTCTTCAATTAATATTTTAATCGCATAAGGAGGATCTCGATATTTTACGTACACTGGTGTAACATTCTCACGTAATTTGAGTATACCTTGTATATCAGGAATTTCACCAATTTTCTCTTCAAAGTCGTCTTGATAGTCAGCGTAGATTTGATTCCTAAATCTTTTTATTTCTTGTGACACATCATGGCAATCTATGATTTGGACTGAAATGGAGTTTTTATTTATTCTCATTAAACGTAAAGCGTTTATCCATTTTCTCCCTACTATAGAGTCAACGTCTTGATTAAACTTGATGAACATTACTTTGCTGAATTGTATTACTCTGAAACTTCGCTGCTTCTATAGAATTTGCAATTTGTACCGTTTTAGTGAAATCTATTTTATCTTCTCGAAGTAGTCGTTCACGAATTTCAGCATCACGAATTCCCCGTATAAATTGTGATCGTAAATGTGTATTTATAATGTTGAAGTGTGACAAGCTGAACATTTATAAAATTACAGTAAATGCTTAGTTTTTTTAGTTCAGCCACATAATTTGAAATTGATTCCCCTTCATTTTGCATCCTTTGTAAAAATGTATGCTGTTCTGATATTTCGTTGGGTACTGGACTAAGATGATCTTTTAATAACTGAATAAGTACCATACAAGACTTTTTATTTGGTGTATCTGGTGCAGTTAAACTTTGTAAGAGTTGATAGTATTTCGGTCCAATGCAGTTAATAAGAACTTGAACTTTTTTATTAGGATCTGTAAATTCTCGCAATTCTAAATAATTTTCTAACCTTTCAATATAGCTAGAAAAATTTTCTTCATTCTCATTGTACACATCAAAATGTAAATTCGGTGTATTTGGTCCTTCGAGCATATATACTAACATAGAGACAGCGTCCAAATGAGCTTTGTTTTGTATCGGGGGGGAGGAAATAAATGTCATATAGTGTCTAGCAATCTCATTGGTCCATTTTGAATTTGCCTGTCAAGTCGAATTGTCATATATGCCATTATTGTCAATTTGTTTTGCGTCTAGAGTTATTTTTACAATTTAATAGTGTTTGGATATTACTTTTAAAGCCATTTTTTATTATTATATATTATATGGTGAGAGTTTGTGTGATTTGTAAATATAAATATGAAAATGAATCATCAAGGTCGTTTTACAAGTAAATATGTATTAGCGTCACTTACACTTGTTTAAAAATAGGAAAATGCATAAAGCAAATATACCACAATATTATTAAGAATACTGAAAATCTAGAAATTTATGCAATAAATTCAACTTTCTATTTCATAAAATATCTTATGATTCCATGTAAATAATTAATTACTATTAGTACTTAAAAGTCTAAAAAATATTTTGTTACATGTTTCAAAATGTATTACAAAGCTATTAATTTCAAACCCTCTAAAAATGATACGACACTGGCTATAGTGTCTGACAGTTTCCCCTGTGATACAAAACAATCACTATTGCTTGCCGTCTCTACGTTAGTATATATGCTCGAAGCTTAGAACAAAAAGAAACAGGAAGGAGTCTGTCATATATTAACTTTAAGGAAAATTTGCGACGGAAGTCGGCCATCTTGAAGCTCCTTGTATGACTCATTTTTTATGTTTACAGTATGCTGTCAAAGCAATTTTTGCATATAATTGTCAAAAATTAGCACATAGGCGTATCATTCGGTTCTTATAAATACTAAATTATTTAAAAAACTAATTATATTTACACTCTTGATTGGTTGAAATTTATTAAAAATAAAAATCCTGATATAATTTTTATTTTTTTTTCGGTACGTCAATGTAAACGGAAATTAAAATTGACAGTTGGCCGCCATATGCAAGCTCCTTTCTGGACTCAAGGTCATTTTGCATATACTCCTTCCTGTTTCTTTTTGTTGTAAGGCTCGAAGCATAGATATAGAACATCTCTATGGCTCGAAGACTTTGGTCCTGGTTTATAATTTTCCAAAGCCAGTGTCCAGTCCTTGTACGTTTTCGTCTGGCATTTCGAGATTTTTCTTCATCTCACAACCTCGTCGCCACTGTTATAGGATTTTTACGATAAGTTGACAATGACGTCAGAGCATAAAATTTTGCGGTGTTGTCACGCAGAGTTGTTTTTCCTTCATCTAGGTTAACTGGTAGTGCTGTGCTAATTCTAAATGTCAAACGTGTACAATACAATAATGACGCGTGGCAATTGGCTCGTGGCAACAGCGCGAATTGTTACCAATCTGTACACGTTTAATTTTCCTAGCTCTTACAAGTAAATCCTCAGAGTAATAAGTAAACATAGAGGTGCCACAACAACACAATAACATACAGTTTGTAGTCAATTGCAATGAACCTATAATTGAGAGAGATGGAAAATTTAGTGGTGTAGGTAAACACAGCCGTACAGTGGCGTGTAATTGATTAGAGTTCACCGTAATATTTATATAAATGTTAGTTAAATAATTTAATACGCATATTTTGGTAAGGAATTTATATCTACACTTATGGCATGGCACCATACTTCTAACATATTTTTGTCGGAAGGAAATCTAAAAGGATATTATATGTATTTCATTATTAATTTGATTTTCTTAATTGTAATAAATTTTAATTGAAATTGCTAATTGTACGCCAATGTAGTGAATAACTTACCGGTGATAGGTTAGATTATCATTTTGCGAAATACCACATATTATACACGCTTTTCGGGGTTTCACCATTTTCAATATTGAAAATAAATAAAAACACTTTATAAAGGTCACTTAAATACACAAAAATTCAAGTAAAATCGAACAAATTGCTAATCACCTCTAAACAATTACAAACAAAGGCACTGATGCCAAATTTTCGGTGTTGGTATTTGATACAATTGGTCTAGAGCTTTTTTATCAGTATTATAGAAAGGTAAGAAAGTGAATATTAAAATGTATTAAAGAATATTTTCTCTGAATAAAAATCTTCTCTTAAAAGTAAAATAAAATTGTTGTAAATAATATTATTATGTTTTTGTTTCCTACTTTGTACTTACAAAACACAACGTCTGGCAATGCTCTGCTTGTAAACAAATCTGTCTCGACGACAAGTAGTAGGGAATATGCCTACTCTATGTTTACTTATTACTCTGAGAGTAAATCTCATCTACTGTCAGTTATTTTTAAGTTACTTTGTTGGCAATATAATTAACTAGGAATGACGTCATGGTCAACTTATCGTAAAAATTCTATATACACTTGAATCGCTGAAAGATTACCTGTGCGTCACGATTCAACGATCATATCACCGACACCTTTTCTATCTGCTGTCCTTTTCTATAAATATCAAACGATAATATTAAATTATAAACTGTTGTCTTCTCTATCCTATTCCTATGCGTTTCAAGTGTATATCTATTTAACCCATATAGCACATGTACGACCTACGGACGTACTGGGGACGTACGAAACGGACGTATCGTTCGTCCTGGGGACGTACGGATTAGGGACAGTGTACGTCCTATGGACGTACCGGGTACGTCCTGATTCCGCGTAAATGGACGTCCCAGGTACGTACACTTTTGGTCCAAACTGTGCCTAATGTGGACAAATCTAGGACGTACCTGGTACGTCCAAATTTTTCGCAAATGGACGTCCTTGGTACGTACTCTTTTGGCTCAAACTGTGGACAGTTCTGGGACGTATCCAGGAAATAGGTGAAAAATAATCTCAATATTTTAATTAAATAAAACAATTTTCAATAACCATTTTTATTTCACAATGATTTATAAAATTTAAAATAAAACTAGGTAATGGGTAATAACAAAATAAAATAAAAATCATAAAATCAAAAGTAATAAAGAATTCTGTTAAAAAATACCTAAATAATACTTCCTTGATCTTCAATTAAATAAAATAAAAGCTTTAATGCTTGTTTCATGGACCTTTCCTTCGCCCTCTTTAGCCATGATTTGAGAGCTAGTTCTGTCTCTCTGAACGAACCAGACGACTTTCCTTCATCAGCAGCATCTTTAATCAAATAGCATCTATTAACTATCTATTAAATCCATCAACGCTATCCCTGTCACTATTATGTGAACCATCAACTACTAGCAATCGCTCGAATAATGGAACTCTTTGCCGACATACTTTAGATGTTTATCTACTTATATTTGATCGATTCATTATAATATTAAAAGATAACTTACCTTCTACAATTTCACTATTAACAGTTCACTATCAATCACAAATATGGTATGGTAATCTGTATTATTGTCTGTGTAGGTATGTATTATTTTAGTGCCAAAGCAAATATTCCTCCTTTTACATATCACACACACTCATAGAATATAGGTTAGAATAACATATTGTCAAAACCCAACCCAAACTTTGGCGCGTAATTTAAAAACATTATAGGCGCTTTTTCTCTAGCTAAACAGTTAGGTCTGCTGATTAACACGGTTAGGATTGGTTTTTCTTTTGTACTGTTTAGTATTTACCCTTTTTCTGTAACAAACATGTTTACAAAAATTGAAATCATTGTAATAACTACGTCTATTTAGGTGCGTACTGAATACGTCCAGAAACGTACGTACATTTTAGTACGAACTAGGTACGTCCAGAAAAGTACGTACTCAGAACGTATCCGATTGGCTTTAGGAATAAAAATTTGAAATGGACCCAATATGTACGTACTGACAACGTCCATTTGCGGACGTACCAAGTAAGTCCAGATATGTACGGACTCAGAACGTCCCCTCTGGTCCGGGGACGTAAAGACCCAAATCGGACTTAATATGTACGTCCCCAGTACGTCGTGTGCTATATGGGAATACATAAACATGACAGGAATGCCTCCATTCCTTATTAACGTCAAAGTATATCTAATCATTACTACCAGGGTTACCCGTCATAGAATATTAATGTAATGCAAATATCTAACAATTCTCGATCAGAAACGTTAAATATTTCTTAATATATTTTACATAACGTATATGTACTTTTAATTTTGTATTTCGTGATTTAATGCATATTCCAGAGAATTAATATATCAGACGTAATTAAAAAAAATCATTTTACCCAGATAATATTAAAAATCTACTATTACATATTGAGTACGCATTTTCAAGTACGATTCATGCATTAAACAGACCGAATAAACTTTAAAAATTGATTTTTGCATAACATCTAAATAAGAAGAGCTCCACGAAGCTAAACATTTTTAGACCACTAATTTCTTACTTATTTTAAATCCTAAAACAACAATTAATCTCAGCTACTTTTCATTTTTCTAGATACCTACCTTTGTTAGATATATACTTATAGCGTTTTCCATTCGTCGCACTGGGGCACTGGGGCAGAACTCGCGCCAGTATTAAAACGCAACGCGATGTGTTGTGTCGACACCCGACGCTCGTCGTGCATATAGACAACACGCCATGCTATGCTACAACACGTATCGTGTAGTGTAGTCTCTCACGGAAGACTTAAGTGTATTGACGTGTGACGTGGCCATGGATTCGATTCTGCTTGAAGACGAGCTAGATGAAGATGTTGTCGAAAGTTTGACGCGTGGCGTCGGGTGTTAACTAGAAACACACTGCGCTGATTCGTCGGGTGGCGTGTTCTCCCCCCCCCTCTAACGGCAACACGCTGATCCAAATCGATCGGATGTTGTGGCGTGTTGTCTATGTGTTAGCTGGCAAAGTTATGGTCTCAGTTTTTTGGGATACACATGGTATATTGTTCATCGACTATTTGGAAAAGGGAAAAACAACAGCGACTATTACTGTGCATTATTGGAGTGATTGAAGACCGAAATCGCGAAAAAACGGCCCCATATGAAGAAGAAAAAAGTGTTGTTTCATCAAGACAATGCACCGTGTCACAAATCATTGAAAACGATGGCAAAATTGCATGAATTGGGCTTCGAATTGCTTCCTCACCCACCGTATTCTCCAGATCTAGCCCCCAGCGACTTTTTCCTTTTCTCTGACCTGAAGAGAATACTCGCGGGAAAAAAATTTGGCTCTGATACTGAGGTAATCGTCGAAACTGAAGCCTATTTTGAGGACAAACCGAAGGAGTACTACAAAAATGGTATCGAAAAGTTGGAAGGTCGCTATAATCGCTGTATCGCCCTTGAAGGCAACTATGTTGAATAAAAAAATGAATTTTGTCAAAATATTGTGTTTTACTATGGTAGACCGGTGACTTTTCAGCCGACCTGTTATATTATATGGTGAGAGTTTGTGTGATTTGTAAATATATGTAAATATGAAAATGAATCATCAAGGTCTTTTACAAGTAAATATGCATTAGCACCTCTTACACTTGTTTAAAAATAGGAAAATGCATAAAGCAAATATACCGCCATATTATTAAGAATACTGAAAATCTAGAAATTTATGCAATAAATTCAACTTTCTATTTTATAAAATATCTTATGATTCCATGTAAATAATTAATTACTCTTACTACTTAAAGTCAAGTCTAAAATAGTATATTGTGCAACTAGTGGGAAAAGCTTTTCCCACGTGTTGCACACTATACTTTTTCTACGACTCCAAATTAATAAATAATTTAACAATTTCAAAGTAATATATTTCAAGTAGGTACTTATAAACTAATTGTTATGATAATTTATTATAACGTAATCAAATGGCCTTATTAGAAGATTAAAATATTTAACAAGAGAATCTTATTTATTAATTAGAGGGAAGGTAGTTTATTTAAATTTAAACAGTTAAAGGAATGTAATAAAATTTAAATTATATTTCCATAAATTAAAATTGTCAACAAATCACCTGTTACATAATATAAGATTTAATAATATAAGATTTACCATACAGACGAGTAGGTTGATGGTTTCTAGGTATTATCTAAATAAGTATTCATGATGCCTATAACAAATTATTCAAAATTAGTACTTATAAAGTTTTCACTGAAATTTTGCTTACATCTAATTATACAATCTGAAAAATTAAAAAGATAAACAAATAATGGGGTTATGAATTAAATGACAATGACATCAATTGTCACCTGATGTAGGGTAGCTTCTAAAGAGATGTTTTGATATGTCAACTATGACAGAAGAAAAAGGTTAACGTAATTGACATGAATTAAATAATAAAAGATGTGATACAAACAAATTCCAATTTAGAAATATAAGATATAATGTTTCCTATTCTCAAAACAAAGCTTTATTAGATATTATTAAATTTATTTATAAAAAAACCATAAGGTTAATTTGATTGGACAATGAATGATATAAGCATAATTAGAGATATAGAGGGCGAATTTGAATATAAAAAAAAAAGAAAAAAAGGAAAATCGGGGTAGTTATTGATTTTTAAAAAGGGGAATTAGTGAATTTTTGGTTTTGGAAGGAATAAAAAGTTTTTTTTTTGTTAAGAAAAGTTATTATAAACAGATTAATCAAAATCATATATGAAATTTTGTTAAAATTGTAATTAGATAGTAAAATAGTGATTTGTGACCAGTGTAAGTTACCTTTAAAAAGTTCCCAAAGTAAAAGATGGATCCTGAGTGATCTTCGTAACATCTTGAACCGGATTCCACGTGGGAGGAAGGCAGGAGACCCACACGAATAGTCAACCACGGTCTACAAAACAATATAAAGGTATTCATATTGTTTAAAAACATCGAGACAGTATAAAACGCTATTAGGAGAAGTAATAAAAAGGTATTTAATGAATTCTTGTTAAATAAACTTACCAGTGTGTGAGAAACTAAATTTTCAATAACGCTTAGTGATCTATCGTCCATTTTTTTTTGTAACTGTAATTATAGAAAGGACTACCAACTGTAAAACTTATAAAGAACTCACACATAATTGTTATGTGAGTTGCATAATTAATTGTAATAGTATTAGTTTCATTAGTGTGAATGTGTGAAGTATGAAAGAACATTTAAACGATCATGAATTTGTATTTGTATAACGAAATGTGTTAATATTTTTGAAACATTTATGTAATAAAACATTACATTGAATTTGGTTGATCTGTTTTGCATTTAACAGTAAATTTAATTAAAACTTCCATTTTTTTAACATAATAATAATAATAGAATAAATCAACAATTGATATAGGGCGTTCAAATAACTACAATAATAAATAATAATAAATTATAATACCTAGAGCCTGTGAACCCACAGAACCCTGAGAAGGAAAGTTTTTTTATTTGTTTTAGTATATAAAAGGTTATGTTAGTGTCTGTAACATAAATCAATTATTCATGTAAAATCAGTTTCATTATAACATAAATCATAAATCATACATACACAGACAAACATAACAATTGTCGCAACCAACGTAGGGCTTGGAAAAGGCGCAATAAAAAAGGGTATAAAAAAGGTTATTCATAGAATTTTTACATAACAAAAATAAATATAAAAAGAAAATAAAATAAAACTCATTCATACAAAATAAAATTTCTTTATAAAAATAAACATTTAATATTCATAAAATTAAAATTAGTATTTAAAAAAATAAAACAAAATAAAAGAAGATGCCCAGGTAACCAGCTGACTAAACATCACGTCGTGGCGACGTCCTTATTTGGTGATATTTGGTCACAGACGTCATAGGTCAGTGTATAGACGTTGGTACGACGTCGATGTAACGACGTCTTATGAACGACGTCGGTATAACGTCTGTTTCGTGACTTTAATAAAAAGTTATCTTTCTAAAAAATGTTAGCCAAAGACGATTTGATTCGGCCTTCCAACACCGTGTGTTCACAGTATACCAGCGATAGAAATGCATATCGTAACAAACACGTTCTCTTACGGATGCAGATTTCAACACACAATTTTTCCCCTACCTCGGTATATAATTGATTTAAATATGTTCCTACTACACTCTGATTGATTTGTATCTTACATAATTTATTTTATTAGATAGTATGCACATTCGTGATTAATCCTCTATACGTATATTTTACTTTGGAATTCGGAGTGACAGATTTGTTTAAATCTCCCGCTTCATTGTATACATTCCTCATCATTGGAGTGTTTTCCGTTTCCGTTATTTTTGACAAGTGAAACAACAGCACACGTGAAACAACGACTTGATGGACGTAATTGTTATATGTTGTGAAGTTAACGTGAATTGTGCAAGTTGTGTTGTGGCTAGGAGAGTTATCCCAGGAATTAGAAAGAAAAGTAAGTTTTCTAAGATTTATATTAAGAAATACAATATCAAACATTCTACTATGCTCATCCTCAATAAAATAGACAGAAATGATAAATTATAATCACCTTTAAAAGATGGCTACCTTTTTGTTTAGATGTACAAGTTGAGGCATCTGCTTTTATTCATCGATGAACTACGATGTTTTTCCAATGTTGGGAGACCAATCATCCTTTACATCATTTCCATTACTACATAGCTATTTTAATCCATGATGTACACTATTAGGCTAGTTATAGTTAGTTACTATTAATTGTATTCCAAATTCTATAGCCTATGGGCGGTATATACATTATCGAATATTATTTGATAAAAAAATCTTTGGTGAATAGTTTTTTGAATGTAATATCTACATTTTATGAAATATTTTTATATTTGATACTGTAATATGTATTTTATGTGTTATGTATTTTTATTTGATTTATAATGTATAATTGTTTTATTTTTATGAGTAGAGAATAAAAACTTTTTATTTACTAATTTATTATAATTAATAACTTCTCCTATACATTTTTAAAATCCTATAAATAATTTAGAACTGTGTATATAATATCTTAATATGACGTCGAGGAGACGTCACCAAATGTCGTCATTACGTCTAAATTATGACGTCGTGGGGACGTCACCAAATGACGTCAAAATCATGTGACTTTTTCACGTCGTGAGTACGTCATAGGGACGTCAAAAAATGACGTCATTACGTCTAAATTATGACGTCGTATGGACGTCTTTTGGTTGCTTGGGTGGATGGAACCGGAGAAAAAGTTCAGAAGAAGAAAGGAAAAAAGTTGATGGACTTAAAAGTAAAGGAATTGAAGGAAGAATTAGAGAGAAGAGGAGAAGATACTCTAGGACTTAAAACAGAATTAAGAATCAGAATGGAGAAGATATTAGAAACAGAAGGAAAAGACCCAGAGCAATACATCTTTGAAGTAAAGCAAGAGCAGGAAGGAGATGATACATCATTGTCAGAAGAAACAGGACAGGAGGACACACAAGAGTTTGAAAGCCAAACAGAGAGAAAAATACAGCAAAATGAAGGGGAAAAAGAGGAAACACCTAAAAAGAGAGAGGAAATTGACATAATGAGTATGCTCCAGATGATGTATCTAAAAATGGATCAAAATAAACAAGATATAAAACAAGATATGAATGAAATGAATGCAAAAATGGATCAAAATAAACAAGATATAAAACAAGAAATGAATGCAAAATTGGATCAAAATAAAGAAGATATAAAACAAGATATAAAACAAGAAATGAATGCAAAATTGGATCAAAATAAAGAAGAAATAAAACAAGAAATGAATGCAAAAATGGATCAAACAAAAGAAGAAATAAACAGAAGTAAGGAATCAATAATAAAATTAATGGAAGTAAAATTGGGACATGTTGAGAAGAAATTAGAAGAATCAAACCGATACATGGAGAATAAAATAGATGTTACTAAACAAGAAATAAGAGAAGAAGTGATTGGAAGGATTGCAGAAGTAGAAACTATTCAAATTAATAGAATAAAAGAAATAGAAGAGAAAGAAAAGAACTTTAGAAAAAATTAAAGAAGATGTAAATGAAGTCAAAATGGGAATACAAGATACACAAGAAAGAATGGGAAATTTAGAAGGAAAATGGGAGAATACCATTACTGGATTCCAACAAATTGTGGAAGAAACATGTACAGAAAAACAAAAACAAGAAGTAGAAAAAACACAAAAGAAGATAGAACAAATATCTAGGGAAATGGAGAACTGGAAAATAAGAAATGAAAAGAATAGGGAGATGGAAGTATCAGAAATGACAAGTCAAATGGAATGGAATATAAAGAAGAGACTAGAAGATAGCTACAAAGACGTTAAAAATGATGTTGAAGATATTAAAAGACAAGTAAACAGATCAGGTGTCATAAATCATACTTATATACAAAGTTCTTCAGATGAGACTTTAAAATTTGATGGAAATATTAGGAAAATACACCCAAAAGTCTTTCTCAAAATTCTAGTAAATAAACTGAAGCATTTTGATAATTTCGAAGATATTAAGGAAGTTATCAGAAAACACTTAATAGGTCAAGCACTTTTATGGTATACAAGTCAAGAGGCAAATTTTAATGAATTTGAGGATTTTGAAATTAGTTTTATGAAATTATATTGGGGAGAAATTGCTCAAGGGGAAGTAAGGGAAAAACTTTATTTTGGACAGTTTGATGAAACGCGAGGAAATTCAATGTACAATTATGCACTTCTACTATATTCTCAGGCGCAATATTTAGAACCTATTATAAAAGAAGAGGAGATAATTATGTTTATTTCTCGTCATTTCAAAGCACAAATTTCAGAAACAATAGCGGTGCAGAATATAAAAAGTTTTGAACAATTAACTAGTTACTTGATGCGAATAGAACGAAATCTGGTTAGCAATAGAAGATTCAACAATAATAGGGCCAATAATTTTAGCAATAACACTTATAATAATAATTCCAATAGTGACAGAAATATAAACAAATATAATAATAACAGAAATAATCAAAATAATTACAATACTAATTCTAGAAATAACAATAATTTTAATAATAATCAAAGACAAAATTATAATAACAATAACAATAATAGTAACTTTAACGGTAATAGACCACAATATAATGGGGTAAGTAATTATACCCACAGTACAAACAATAATAATAATAACAATCACGACCATCAAAGTAATTATAGACGGAATTATCAGAACTCAAATTATAATAATAGTAATAATCATCATAACTCTAACAATCATTATAATAGCAGACAAAATATGCAAAATGCGCAAAATACAAATAATGAAAACCGCAGAGTGCACTTTCAAAGGGTTAGCAATGCAGAAAGGACTACTTCCATAAATGGAGAAAATGTTCGAAGTGAAGAGTCTAATTTCCCTTCTAATGTCCAAGATGCCAGTCCTAATCATGATGGTGCTGGAACTTCACAAAATTTTCATTAATGGGTGAGGTAATCAGCAATCTGTACAGTTACGTTCACCCCAGAGAATTTCTAAAAACAAGAGATTGCATTAATGATAATCATAAAAATATTTTAGTTTCAATAAATGGTAAAATAAATGATACAAGGGTTAACATTTTGATAGATAGTGGGTCAGAAACATCATTAATAAATGAAAATATTATAAATAAATTGAATTTACAAGATCATGTAATTAAGGTTCCTAAAGTAAATCTAATAGGTTTGAATTTAAAGAAAATAAGTGAAGTAAACAAATCAATAATACTACAATTAAGATTAGGAAGTACTGAATTTGAGGTACAATTACTAATTGTAAATAATATGGAATTTGATATTTTATTAGGTTCGGATGAATTATATAGAAATAAGGTAGACATCAATTATGAAAATAGGAAAGTTACTTTGAAGGGTATAAGTGTGAAGTTTAATGAACAAGAAGAAACAGAAGGGGCAAAGAAAATAATGAATATAAAAATAAAGAAAAATGAAAATAGAATGGGTTATGAGACATCTAAAGAAAATGAGAAGTATAATGAAAATGATTTTAGAGAAGAATATTTTAATGAAAGGATTAATGGTGATATTAATGGGATGGATACAGAAGTAATGGATAGGAATGAAATTTATGAATATGAATTGGATCTCAAAGAAGATAATAAATGGAATGGATTAGATTTGAATTGTGAGAAGGAAAATAGAATGGAGGTTAAAAGATTGTTGGAAAAATATAAAGATTTATACAATGAAATGCCCAGAGTTGCACAGGATTATATTCATAGTTTAAAAGTTAAAAGTATGGAAACATTCAAAATTAAAACTTACCCTATACCTTATAAGTACAAGGATGATGTACAAGAAGCTATAAAAAATTATTGAAAGATAAAATTATTGAACACAGTACTACTTCATTTATAAATCCAATAGTAATTGTGAAAAAAAGATGGTGACATACGTATTTGTTTAGATGCTAGAGAATTAAATAAAAGATGTATACCTGAATACGAGGCACCTTTAACAATAGAAGCTATTTTAGGAAGAATAACAAAAACAAATGTATTTACCAAATTAGACTTGAAGCACAGTTTTTGGCTAATTCCATTGGCAGAAGAAAGTCGAGATTATACAGGTTTTATGGTTGATGGCGAGGTTTTTAGATTCAGAGTTGTTCCATTTGGAATGCAATCAGCTACTTCAGCTTTACTTAAGGCACTTCATAAAATTCTTAACAAATATGAGAAATTTGTCTTACACTATATTGACGATATACTGATTTTTTCTGAGAGTCCAAAAGAACATCTAGAACATCTAGAAATAATTTTAAAAGCGTTAGATGAAGCAGGTTTAAAAATAAATATTAAAAAGTGTGAATTTTACAAGAAAGAAGTCATTTATTTGGGGTACAAAATTGATAGTAAAGGAGTAAGCATGGACACAGATAGAATCAAAATTATAAATGAATATAAGAGACCAACAAATTTGAAAACATTGAGAGGATTTTTAGGCATATTACATTACTTTAAAAGATTAGTCCCAAATCTCACAGAAAAAGAAATACCACTTATAGAACTTCTACGTAAAAATGTTAAATGGAAATGGACACATGAAAGAGAAATAGCTTTTCAAAATATCAAGGCGGAGTTTACAGAAAACGTCAAAATTTTTCATCCTGATTTTACAAAAACTTTTATTCTTAGGACAGACGCATCACAACAAAGATTTGCAGGTAATCTAGTACAAGATCAAGGGGAAGGAGAAGTTCCTATATCATTTGTGTCAAGGATCACTAAGAAAGCGGAACGAAATTACAGTGTTAGTGAACTGGAACTTGCCAGTATATTATTTTGTGTAAACAAGCTTAGATTTTTCTTATTGGGACAAGAATTTATAATCGAAACGGACAACCAAGCACTGACTACCATACTTAAAAACAAATATGGTAACAACCGTATTCATAGATGGGCTTTGCTGTTACAAGAATACTCTTTCAAAATTAGATATGTGCCAGGAATTAAAAACACAGTAGCAGATGCAATAACAAGAATGGATGGAGAAATGAATAAAGTAACTAGGAACAAACAAATAGGAGTAAATCTCATGAAAGAAGATACAGGAATTTTTTCACTTAATACAATTTTAGAAGATCAACAAAATTTAACTGAATTGGAAAAGCTAAGAACAAAAATTAACTCTAACAATGTAAGGTACAAGGTCATCACTGATAAGGAATTATATGTAATAACTAAAAATTTAACAAAGAAGATAATCAAAGAACTACATTTAAAATATCAACATGCAGGAATAAGAAAAATTTATAGTATATTCAGAGAAAATTATGTATGTAAAAATGATTTATCAATAACAAAAGAAATTATTAGTAGATGTGAAATGTGTCAACTAAGCAAGGATAAAAATTTCCACAATGAAAACATTCCAAAATCAATTATTACAACTCATCCTCTAGAACTAATATCGGTCGATTTTATTTCTAACTTAATACCAAGTTCAGAAGGTAACCAACACATATTTGTTATCGTAGATAATTTTTCAAAATTTATAACCATGTATCCTTGTCAACGTACAAATCAAAAAGAGGTAAAGAGATGTTTAACCAATTATTTTCTAGAAGTAGGTATACCAGAACAATGTCTAATGGACAATGCTACCTATTTCAATAATAAAAATTTGAAAATTTGGTTAAGAAAATCAAAAATAAAACCTATCTTTACAAGCATAAGAAATCCTCGTTCAAACCAAGCTGAAAGATATGTTAGAGAGGTGATAAAATGTCTAAGAATACTTGTACATCAGGAACAATACATGTGGGAAAGCAATTTAAAAAAATAGAAGATGGTATCAATAATCTACCACATGAGGTTACAGAGATAGCACCAATAAGGATCATGAAAAACATCATTCCAGACAGACCTTGGGATCCAGAAATTATAAAACCATATGGAGAAATAGTCCAAGAAACATATAATAAAATAGTTAAAAGAGCTGAAAAATATAAATTAAAACGTAACAAACAAATTAAACAACGAACAATTTTTAAACAAGGAGATTTAGTAATAGTTAAAGCTCTGAGGGTTCCTAACAGAAGACTTAATAAATGTGCAAAATTACAGTTACCTTTTGAAGGACCATATAGGATTGAAAACCAAAATGGAATAAACAGCTATGTTTTAGTTCATCCTGATACTGGAGACATAAGGGGTATCTTTAATGTAGACGTACTGTACAGATGGCTGCCTTCCATAAGTGAATAACTAAAAAAATTTTAAATGTTAGTAGTAATTAGTAGTTATATATAATAAAGAGATTTTAGAAAATAGTTACTATGAATGTATGAAAATTTTATTTGAAAAATTCTAGACTTCAAGAAGTTAGAATGTTTACAAAAAAATTTGGGGTATGTTATAACGTAATCAAATGGCCTTATTAGAAGATTAAAATATTTAACAAGAGAATCTTATTTATTAATTAGAGGGAAGGTAGTTTATTTAAATTTAAACAGTTAAAGGAATGTAATAAAATTTAAATTATATTTCCATAAATTAAAATTGTCAACAAATCACCTGTTACATAATATAAGATTTAATAATATAAGATTTACCATACAGACGAGTAGGTTGATGGTTTCTAGGTATTATCTAAATAAGTATTCATGATGCCTATAACAAATTATTCAAAATTAGTACTTATAAAGTTTTCACTGAAATTTTGCTTACATCTAATTATACAATCTGAAAAATTAAAAAGATAAACAAATAATGGGGTTATGAATTAAATGACAATGACATCAATTGTCACCTGATGTAGGGTAGCTTCTAAAGAGATGTTTTGATATGTCAACTATGACAGAAGAAAAAGGTTAACGTAATTGACATGAATTAAATAATAAAAGATGTGATACAAACAAATTCCAATTTAGAAATATAAGATATAATGTTTCCTATTCTCAAAACAAAGCTTTATTAGATATTATTAAATTTATTTATAAAAAAACCATAAGGTTAATTTGATTGGACAATGAATGATATAAGCATAATTAGAGATATAGAGGGCGAATTTGAATATAAAAAAAAAGAAAAAAAGGAAAATCGGGGTAGTTATTGATTTTTAAAAAGGGGAATTAGTGAATTTTTGGTTTTGGAAGGAATAAAAAGTTTTTTTTTTGTTAAGAAAAGTTATTAGAAACAGATTAATCAAAATCATATATGAAATTTTGTTAAAATTGTAATTAGATAGTAAGTGTAAGTTACCTTTAAAAAGTTCCCAAAGTAAAAGATGGATCCTGAGTGATCTTCGTAACATCTTGAACCGGATTCCACGTGGGAGGAAGGCAGGAGACCCACACGAATAGTCAACCACGGTCTACAAAACAATATAAAGGTATTCATATTGTTTAAAAACATCGAGACAGTATAAAACGCTATTAGGAGAAGTAATAAAAAGGTATTTAATGAATTCTTGTTAAATAAACTTACCAGTGTGTGAGAAACTAAATTTTCAATAACGCTTAGTGATCTATCGTCCATTTTTTTTGTAACTGTAATTATAGAAAGGACTACCAACTGTAAAACTTATAAAGAACTCACACATAATTGTTATGTGAGTTGCATAATTAATAGTAATAGTATTAGTTTCATTAGTGTGAATGTGTGAAGTATGAAAGAACATTTAAACGATCATGAATTTGTATTTGTATAACGAAATGTGTTAATATTTTTGAAACATTTATGTAATAAAACATTACATTGAATTTGGTTGATCTGTTTTGCATTTAACAGTAAATTTAATTAAAACTTCCATTTTTTTTTAACATAATAATAATAATAGAATAAATCAACAATTGATATAGGGCGTTCAAATAACTACAATAATAAATAATAATAAATTATAATACCTAGAGCCTGTGAACCCACAGAACCCTGAGAAGGAAAGTTTTTTTATTTGTTTTAGTATATAAAAGGTTATGTTAGTGTCTGTAACATAAATCAATTATTCATGTAAAATCAGTTTCATTATAACATAAATCATAAATCATACATACACAGACAAACATAACATTATAGTTATATTAGAACAGTTTTTCAATATTATTCCTGGAGTTTCATTTAGTGTTGACGAATTCACTTTTGAAACTCTTCTCCAATCCATAAATTTTGCATAAGCCATTTCATATTTCTTTCTTGAAATTTCTGGCAATAGCTCTAAGGTGGCATTTTCAGCTTTTGCTGTTATTTCTGGGGGTGTGTTTTCAAACTCACTGTCGCTGATGTCCATAATTAGGTACCTACTTATTTTTTTATATTTTAACACAAAATTTAGTTGAATTAAACTAATATTAAACACCTTCTCTCTACTTTCATAACACTAACATTTGGGTACTTTTTAACGTTTGACGTTTTATGACAGTAGTCCAAAGCATTCTATAATCGAAAATTGTGTTGATTATTTCTCTATGGTACCGTGGCCCAAGCCGTGGGAAAGATTTTTTCCCACGGCTTATGCAACTTTTCCCACGGCTTAGGAAAAGTGATACTTTGTAGTTTCCTAAATTGTGGGAAAAGGACTATTTTCCATAGCAGTCGTAGAAAAAATATTTTGTTAAATGTTTCAAAATGTATTATAAAAGTATTAATTTCAAACCCCCTAAAAATGATACGACACTGGCTGTAGTGTCTGACGGTTTCCTCTGTGATACAAAACAATCACTATTGCATGCTGTCTCTACGTTAGTATATATGCTCGAAGGCTACATAGCACAAAAGCGTGCTCCCCCGCATAGCACATTCAGCATCGGTAAAGGGGGAGGAAAAATCTCAGCTCACTTCGAAGTGTGTGAATCGAAAAGAACGCGAACATTACCGATGTGAGCTGAGATTAACTGCGAGATCTCAGTCAAAAAAGACGCACTTATTGTAAACAATAAATTTTAATCAATTTAATTTCGACATATGGCAACACCTTTTGTCTTTTGTCTACCACTTTTAAATTTGCTATCGACACTAGTAGCCTCTTTTAGAAAAGATATAAACTAATTATTATTAATTATATATAATTATATATAATTATATTATATCTAATTATTAATTATTATTCTGGTTGATAAGGTAGATCTCTAAAATTTTAACAAAATTTAATTAGGTGGACAGAGCCATCTATAGGACCGGAAACGAGTGATGTGATAAGTCCATATAAACCTTAGAACATAAAATAGTACGGAAGGAGTTTATGTTATATCTACAACGTTAAAATCTGGCGACGGAAGTCGGCCATATTGGATAACCATTTATGACTCATACTTTGTTTACAAGTTATAAAAATTTAGTTTTCTGTTAAAAATTTGGAATAATTATTTATTGGTAAGTAGCTATTATTATAATAAATATACATTATATATACGTAATAGTTATTTATGTACCAAGGACGAAAAACTGACATTATAGTCGAGCATGCAAATTGCTAGCTGAGGCGCAGCCGAGGCTAGCAAGCAGGCGAGACAATAGACAGTTTTCGCCGAGGTGCATATTACATTTTTTCGTCGTCCCCTACGCTTTTATGAAAGTAAGAACTCACCTATTTGCTACCCCCGGCTACGTCCCACTCTCCCAACTGCAGACTCGATCATAATTCAAATAAAATTATAAAAAATGTGTTCTGATTTGAAGTGTAACAACTCTCTATTTAAATCATATTACTACAAAATTATCAATCTCGAAGATGGATATTGAAAGAACAGTTTGTGCAATTATTAATATTAATTCCTGCTGTCGAAGAAGATGCCAGAGACAAGTTTTTATTTTGGGTACTTGTTGATGCAACTTCAGATGCAGATGCTCCGGCATCACTATTTCTAAAACTCCCCTCTCGGAGTGCTTGACCAGTTAAAATACTTTTTGATACATTTATTTTATTGGGAATGGAATCCTCAATGTAACCCTCGGCGACTGTTGAGGATTTCCATCCTCCGTGCTGTTTTAGTGACAGCATATCTGCGCCGGCATTGACTAAAAGTGTTGCAGATGTGCGCCGATAACAATGCCCGGTGTACTCTAGTTCGTTCGGCAATTTTAAGTATTTTGCGGTTAAGCTAGGTATCTTTGCAAATGTATGCACACCAACCACGTGCACTGTACACTTTCCTGATTTATAATTGACAAAAAATATATTATGATTACAATGCTTCGGTCTTAAGTTGGCGTATTGTCGAAATATTTCTAAAGGATTCACTCCGTCGCAAAGTTTGTCTGTAACTGTAAAAACACGCCTTTTACCATTTTTTGAGTCTGGAATGGTTATTACAAGCATGTTGCTTTGATAAACAATATCCTTGGTCGTTATTTTACGTAGTTCGTCTCTTCGACAAGCCCCAGCAATTCCAATAATCAAACAGAGCTGAAATATAATATAACAATAAATGCATCAGCAAAATAACTAAAAACATTTTACCTTGTGCAAAAGATAAGTGTCATCAGGGGCATCACCAAGAAATCTGTTTATTTCATCTCGACTGAATACTCTAGATTTTTTCGCTTTGTACCCAACGCTTTGTTTTTTCAAAAATGCAATAAGTTTCGGAAATTTGGATATGTTAACGTTTTCCTTGATGGCTAGTGTAGACTTTAGCATAGAGTATATTGACCATAGCGTCGAGGACTTATAATTATTCTCATCAGCTTTACTAGAAAAATAGGCCAGAAGAACATTTTCTGAGAGATTCTCGACCTTATGTTCCTGACGCCAGTTCTTGAATTTGTTGTATTGTTTTTCGTATAAAATTCGTGATTTCTGTCAGTGGCGGCTCGTGACATCTGCTATAGGGTGTGCTGCATGAACCACGGCCAATATAAAATAATAATAGAAATAGAATAACATACGAAAACAAAAACAATAAAATTAGCTTTAATACTAATTAATACTTTAATACTAATAACGACAAATTTATTTACACCTAATTTAAATTGAAACTCCATTGTTTTAAACACGCTCGAACAAAACAAATTAAACAAAATTGTAACCTAAGAATTTCTAAAAACGGCACAGATGCAACGGTCACGAATAACTGTCGTGAATTGCAGCTCATTTCCGAGGCCGTTAATCAGTGGCCCAGCCGATTGCCGAAGCACATCGGCTAAGATCGCCGTTTGCCTAATAAATGCATTTTACCGCTGCCAGTGTTTCGGTTGTTATCGACGCGGCTTCACTGGAGCACCAAATACGTAAAAAAATTATACGGTTTCACTAGAGGAGTAAATACGTAAAAAAATAATATTAATCATTGTTGTTGGTGAATTATTATTAACAGTTGATGTTTAATATGATAATATGGCAGATTTGAAATAAAACTATATTAATTATTCTTTAATAATTAAGATTTGCTATGGTTGTTTGGTAGTTCTGCAGCTCAGCAGCACATAAAGAAAAGCCGCCACTGATTTCTGTGGGAGTAAATCCAACGTGGACGTATTTGCCAATTCCCGTAGCTCCGGAGGAGTATTACTTACATCCACATCGCTATCACTATTCATTTTTGATTACTTTGAACACACACCGCGGTCTTATTCACACGTAAAATCTAGCGAATTTCGTAATTACTTCATTTGACAACAGCAAATGACAGTAATTGTCACAGGCGCCTACGTTTTTATTAAACGAAAATTATTCAATCGCCGCTCTCGAACAGTGCCGTACCATAGCAACCGCAGCGGACGAAAAGTGTTTGCGGACGAAAAGTACTTGCCTCCAATAATAGTCGATTTTTCGTCCGGAAATCAGTACGTAAAATGTAACTTTTCGTAGAGGTCGACGAAAAACTATATTTTTATGTTTAAATTAAATTAATACTTTGTATTGATCCCTAACCTATCAACTTAAATTGACATAGGAAAGAGAATATTTTATTTTAATTATCATTAATTTACAATTTTTTGGTTAATCTCATAAATGTATATGTCAATTATTTTTATGTCTATAGAGTATTCTAAAGCAACGTTGTACAATAAATGTATTTGTGTATTAATTAACACATTATTACATTCACCGTTTCCCACGGGATGAAAATATTAGACGGAAATGGTTAAATATTGTGGATAAAGATAACTGGAGTCCAGGCAAGAATAGCTTTTTACACTCACAACATTTTACAGAACAATCATTTGATAGAATTTCTTCAGTAATTGTTTTACTAATACCAAATGCTATACCTACAATTAAAATCGCAAGAATGAAATATGTAAGTAATTATTACATCCACAAATTGCTTTAATAACATTGACCAAATCTATATTTTTTCTCAAATCTATTTACAGATATTTTACTTAAACATAATGTTTCACTAATATATACCTTTTCTATGCAGGTAAGGACTAATTACCCTTATGCTGAAGAGTTAATAACTACTAGCAGTGAAACTATTTCACCAGTTCCTGTTCCTGAAACTCTACCATCTACTTCTGAAAGTCCTCGTAGGAAACAACTTATAAAATGCATCTGTGTAGTATATTTAAAAACAAGAATTTATTATATATGTAAAAGTAAAATAAATAATGTAGAAAAAATTAGATATGTTTACACAAAATTCAATTTAAGGGCCAATAGTAGTAGAATGAAAAATTTTAATAAAAATTGTGTAGTATATAACTGGTTTTATTTCCTTAAATCTAGTACCCCCATTTTAGGCAATGTTATACTATTTTTTTTTCTCTACTTTCCTTATTAAAATGGTTATTTTAATATATAATGATAAGTGTCCATACTGAATAATAATAGGTATGTTTCAATAAGGACATTATTTTTCTACAAATAAAAATATAGGACGCCACTGTTAAAAAGTAACTTCCGGTAGCCATCTTGAATAACCATCCCGGTCACCTGTCCTTGAACGAGCAATACTTCCTTACTATTTTATGTTCTAAGATATAAACCTTAACCATTGAGTAATAAAGTAATAAGAGGCGCAACCTTATGGACTGATTTGGCTATCCGCCTGCCCTCCGACATATAGATGGCCATAGTCAGGCAATTGAATTTTGCTTCCCGAGAAAATTTAGCACGCTTTTGTGCTATGTAGCGCCAAACGCCCTCTGGCGGATAATTGATAAACCTACTTTGTGAGTAATCCCAAATTATTTTTAATTTTATTTTGGATTGTTATGTGGAGGTTGGTGTTTGATTCTTTTATTTGTATTTGTAAAATTACCAAAAAAAAAATTAAAACACACAACTCAACCCTAAGTTCGTATACAAACTGACACCTCAAACAAAAAGATTACTCACAATCCTCCATATTTGTTTACGTCTCTTAGCGTCCTCAACGGTAGTCGAAATCGCGAATAGTACTACATAGCGCCAATAGCGTGCTCCTCGAACACACCCTTAGTTACTGATGAAGTCATAATGAAATTTTACCGCAATTTCTGTTTAAATTAGACCAGAATGACAGTGACATTTTACTAGAACATCAGGGCCCTTATTCTCATCCAGTAGATATGAATACTCCTATAGGAAAATACACCATCTTCCTATCGGACTTTCATATCCACCGGATGAGAATAAGGGCCCCGAGCGCCAAGTTAAAAACAGACAAGGAAAAATATATCTCTTCTCACTCTTGAGAGTCTTGGGGTGGGTCATTTTAAGTTTTCATACCATGATCTAGTTTTAATCTTAGAACATAAAATATTTTATGTTCTAAGGTTTTAATATACCTTGTCCAATATGAATATATTTGGATTCGTCGCACTCGGGCAGCACTGGGTTTTTAGAGAATTCAAGGACAGTGCTGTCAGATGCATGCTCTAGGGCAAAACCAATGGAACACGAAAATGATTTGACCCGGACCGGACTGTTTGTTTCTGTTGACATTTGATAACAGTAATAAAATATTTGAATTTTTTGTTTTGTAAAGTAGATTTTATTTAACTAGGTGTGGTTTGTCATTTGGTTGTAAACATTAATTATTTATCCAGGGTTGTAAACATATTTATAGTAATGTATTTATTGAAAATGAAAATTCACAATGAAACTTTCTCCCTCGACTTTTCAAATTATTACGAAACTCACTATCCGCCATTATTGTTTTGCACTACCGTAACTCTTGATAAAATAACTAGTGCCAAATAATTGCCCTCCGTTCGCCCTTAGCTCGCTCGGAGTTTGAGTGACACATGAATGGAACACAAAAAAATGAAAAAAGTTCAACGAATGGAACACAAAACTGGCGCGAGTTCTGCCCCACAGTGCGACGAATGGAAAACGCTATAAATGATGAATTGATGAATATTATGTGCACGTCATCAAAATGAACAAATCGCTTTGTTCGTTTGACTTCCTTCGTTCGTTCGTGTAAACTTGGTAAATATTAAAATTCATAGGTCGCAGGTTGTTACAAAAAATAAAAAAGTGTAGAAAGTTCAGTAATAAAGAACAAACCCAAGAATGGTACATTCTTGGAACAAACCTAATGTTCATCTTTATCTGTCAAATTAATCGATAGCTAACCCTAACCTCACTAATTTATCCGCTTGCATTTGCCTGGGTAATTTGATTTCTGACGTGGAAATAAATTCCATCTGTAAACAAATTTAACTCATTATATAAAATAAAAATGGATGTAGCTAATTTGTTTGATGATGTTAAACGTATGAACAAAAGACAGGTGAGTTTTAACGTACGTTTTTCTTTGTAAATGTAAATTTATTTTTATTTATAGTTCATATATCAAGTATTGAGCTTTGGAATGATAGTTTCTTCAGCTTTAATGATATGGAAAGGACTTATGGTAGTTACTGGAAGCGAGAGTCCCATTGTTGTAGTTCTATCTGGTAGTATGGAACCAGCATTTCATAGAGGAGACTTACTCTTTTTAACAAACTACCCCGAAGAACCTGTTAGAGTAGGAGAAATTGTTGTCTTTAAAGTAGAAGGAAGAGACATCCCAATAGTTCACAGAGTTCTTAAACTTCATGAAAAGTAATTGTTTATTAATTTTTATTTATTCAAAATTCTAATTGGTTAATTAGTTGTATGTTTACTTAATATTATTTACTGTTTTAGGAAAAATGGTACAATAAAGTTTTTGACAAAAGGAGACAATAATAGCGTTGATGATAGGGGGTTGTATGCACCTGGGCAACTATGGTTAACTAAAGATGATGTTGTGGGTCGAGCTAGAGGGTTTCTGCCTTATGTAGGCATGGTTACTATTTTGATGAATGAATATCCTAAATTTAAGGTAATAGCACAATTTCATTTAAATTGTTTCTTTAGATTAATTTTTTTTATTTGATTTTATAACTTCCCAAAATTATAAAAAGAATATTATATTATACCAATCACTAATAAGATGTTTTCTGTTGTAGTATGCTGTCTTAGCCTGTTTGGGACTTTATGTCTTGGTACATAGAGAGTGAAGCTAAAAGATACTTTTTATTTTTCTAATTTAATTTTTGTTACTTAAAATAAAATTTCAAAAATTGTTTTTATTATTATTTTATAAACTGACTTATAAATTATAAAACTACAATATTTAATCATTTCATGTCCATTATTGAACATGATAAGATGGCAAAGGTAGGTTACTGCAACTCTCTGTTGTTTTTTCGTGCACCAGGAATTAATGGATTCACCATAAAAAGCTATGTAACCACTATAGGAACTTCTGTCCTAATTTTTACTGACATTATTTCCTTATCACTTATTGAATCTTCTGATTTAGATTTTTTAAGTTGATTCCTGTAGTTCATAGGAGTTAACAACAGTTTACAAGAAATTTAGTTTTTCCAGCAATTTGTTGATGTACTGCTATCCTGAGATAACGTTAAACAATTTTTGAGCCAAGTTATTTGAATCAATGGGAGGTATTTAGGCACTCCTAAAAAGGTAACATTGAAATGTTGAACCAAACAATCTTTCACAATGTTGATCTTCTCCCCCAAAAATACTGAAATCAGTAGGTCATCTACATACACTCCTATTATTTGCTGTTTGTTTGGAGAACTGAACAAACAGGGATCTGCATTGGACTGCTGTAGGTTGATACTGTGCTCAATATCCGATTTAATTTGCAAGGCGATTGTTTTAAACCATAAATGCTCTTTTTCAATCGACAAACTATTCCAAGATGCTCATTTAAACCTTTGGGAATCCTCGTGTATACTTCCATAATATCAATGTCTCCTTCGAAATCAAGACCTGGAATCTGAATCCCTGAGCGAGTCTTGCCTTTATATCTTGATATCTCACCTTTTTTCGCCTACTTTTTTCTTGAAAATTCATCTGCATCTAACAACTCGTTGATTGGTTTCTGCATTCCATACGTCATTTTTCTGCATAGGTTCAAGTCTTAGACTAGGAAAGAGAGAGGACAGCGCATGGCAATGAAAACCTTATGCGTGTGAGTGAAGCCAAGTTTCAAACGTTTGGTGGTAAACAAACTTGGAACGTCGAATTGTATTTTTTTAGTTTTTTTATTAATTTTCACCTTTTTTAATTACCTGAATAGACATTTTAAAATGGTTAATTGTGCAGTTTATAAGTGCAACAGTCAGAGTACTAAAAAAGAGGAAGGAATTTCATTTCATAGGTAAAAAGTATTTTAAAACTATTTCCTTGAAATTTATTTTTATTAATATTACAGCTTTCAGGTAATAGATGTTTAACTAAATCACATATGTTATGTATGATAACTTAAATTAATAGTACATACATTTTGAAAACTGTTTTCATTCAGTTTTAAAGATTATTTTTCAATTAATTGTTATTATTTTCTCATAGATGTAATAATTTTGCAGTGGCGTGGAACAAAAATATATATTTAAAATAGATAAAATAGATTAAAATTGTATAATTTATTAAATAAATATGTTTTAAAATGATTGTTCTTTTTTTTTGGAGCAGTACATATTTAAAGACTTTTTTAAATTAGATTTGTAATACGAAATAATGAAAATGATTATTTAATAATCGTATAAGAAAAATCGTATGATACGCCTATGTCAATATTGTCCGCCATTAGTTTGTTGGTAAATGGGTTACATAAATTGATTTCAATGCGCAGTCCTCTCTCTTTCCTTGTCTAAGGTTCAAGTTCATCTTTGATGGCTTTTTTCTCTTTCTGGTGCAGAAATTGCATTTTCAAATGATAAAGTTGCCTCCACAGACATATTGCAGAATTCCTGTTCGTAGCGAAAGGGAGGATTACGTTTTCGAGTACTTCGTCATAAATGAGGTAATAGTGGGATTTTCTGCATTTTCTTCCTCATTTATTTCATCGTTCCCGTTCTGAGGAGGAAAAATATAATCCTAGATATGAATAGGGGAGACCGGGGCATAATGGGCTACCAGGTTATAAACGAACAATCCTAATAATTTGACGCTACTGTAAAGTGTGGTTAAAGATATACTGTTGACTTTTGCTACCTTTAAACCAATGAGAGCTTTAATCCCATTGTGTGCGATCCGACCTTTTCAAGGGATCAGAGTCGGATTGAGAATGAGATTAAATAGAATTTTAAATGATACCTAATTGGTATTTCCTAATTGAATAAAGAATAATATTTTAATGGCAGAGGGTTAATAAGTTCAAAAAAACGAGTTTAATCAAATTTAAGCTAGACACATAAATAAAACTAATATTAGAATAGGAGCATAATATCAAATACAAAAATTTCTAAAAAATTAAATTTTTTCTAACTTACTCTAAATTAAGTTCGGTTTCACTATCATTGTCTAAACTTATTATTAATGGCTGAACATTAGTATTCATAGATACGTAAGAATTTTCCACCTTTATAATATGCTGTATGGAGTCTTTTCAACTATCAACAGTAATATCATATAGATACTACACTTTTTATTAATTTATTATTTCTTCGAAAATTCGATTTTAACTGATGTCAATCGGGTTTATGTGCGAGTTTATTACACACAAATTCTTTATTTAATTTAAAATCTTTTAATACGTCTAAAGAGGTCTCGCTTCGTGTAAGTTTTTTCAAAGTTGCATCCCTCCTTAAAGTATCCAACGGAAAATGCTTGTGCTGGTCTCTCTTGATTTTTTACTTCCTAACCTTCGCACTTCTTCGGGAATATCAATAAATTATTTTAATAGTTCTATTGAAACGTTCAGCAATTCTATTGGTTTCGTGTACTCTTGGGATTAAATTCTCTGTTTTTATTCCATTTTATGAAGAACGACCTCAGAGTACCTGCTGTGGATTTGCCTTCGTTATCGGACTTTAGTGATGAGCAAATGCAAGACCAAGACCAAGACCAAGACTGGGTTAGTCTTGGTCTTGCAGTCAAATAAGCAGTCTTGTTCTTGCAGGTTCCAGTCTTGGTCTTGCACCAAGACCCTTGCAAGTCTTGCCCTTTTTTTTAGATTTACTGGAGTCCGTTTTTACAAAAAAAAAGGAAAAATAGTTTTTGAAATCATTACAAGTAAAGAAATATTAAATGAAAGGGATAGTATTTTTCATTATACATTTTTTTTTATATTACATTGTAGCGATAAATCAATTATGAAATAGTTATTATCCCAACAAGTACGGAAATAGTATATTACATAACGAGTGTGGAAAGTGAAGTATTACGCACAAGTGAAGTTTAGCACGAGCCGCGTAGTGGCGAGTGCGGAAACGTAACGAGTGCTAGAAATACACTTTCCAACGCGTTGTGTACACGATTTTTCCTACGACCCCAATATTTCTTATTATAATAAATATTTTAAATTTATTTATAAAATTTATTTTAATTGTTAGTCATGTTAATTAGTTAATTAATTAGAATTCAAACGAGTTTATATATTGCATGGAAATATAATTAATTAAAATCAAATAACCACCTTTCTCAGGAATTCACATCAAAATTCTTTATTAGATAAATGACATTTTAATTTTTTTGTGGGCTCTATAAAAATTAAAAGTAAAATGGTCAGTTGGTGAAATTAATTGAAAAGTAATGAAATAATAATAGACGCAAAGATAATTGTAAACAGAAACACAAACATAACTTCAAAAATCCACATTCGACACATGCACGGAACATAACCCAATATAAAAAAGAAGAATAAACTGTTCTTCTTTCTAAAAGTGTTTTTATAAAAATAATAATACTGAATAAAAATATGTTTATTTTTTAAAAATTTAAAACCCTATAAGAAACTTTATTCTTACTTTATACAGAAAAATTTGTATTGGCAATTACAATACAATATTTGACACAAGGAAGATTTAAAAAAAATTAAATGGTCCTTGTTTTGTCATTCATGTTTTTACTATTGATAAATATGACGTAACTGTCACAGATCATAGAACTATATTTTTTTACTTTTCAATACGTGTATTGATATTTACTTTTCAATACGTGTATTGATATTAACTACTTTCTTAAGTACAAATAAGTGTGCAATCTAGCACTTTCATATGTGGTCGTAGGAAAAGTTAATTTCCGCAAGATTAAGATTTCATAGACAGTTTTCCGTTTCTTAAAACTCTTAGGTACTTTCTTCCAACCTTTTCGTTTCTTCTTCCGATAAAGACTTGTCTTCCAAAAATATCATCATTGCCAAGTCCAAATCATCCATTTTTTGCTTTTAATACAGAAACACTCTAATTATTGTCAAATAATGAAACTAAACACAAGATATAAAACAAACTATAAACACACAAAACGAAAGCAAATACAAAAATGGATTTAGGCGGTCAATAACGTTAAACTCTTACTTTACATCTGTGCTCACCGATAGCGGACGTCTTTAACGGTCGTCAAATTACGGCCGCTTTATTCCGGCACTGCTATCCTAGGAAACCAAAGCTTTAGAGTTTAAAATAATCCATGGCTGCTTTATTTTTCGGTTTATATGTTTAAAAGACGCAAGACCGCAAGACTCTTGCAGGCTTGGTCTTGGTCTTGCGTTTATCTTGCAATGCGAAGTCTTGGTCTTGCATTAGTCTTGCACTGCTCGGTCTTGATCTTGCAGCCTGAAGTTGGTCTTGGTCTTGGTCTTGCATTTTCTGCAAGACCAAGACCGCAAGACCAAGACCAGTCTCGCTCTTCACTATCGGACTTGAATATTTTGACCTTGTTTCGGTTTTGTTTTTTAATTCGTCTGATAAATTTAGTTGCCTCTTCCACCTCACTTTTTCGTGAATGGAATTTTACTTCCGCATACCTGGATGAATGAAGAGAAATAGTTCTTTTTTTCGAAAGACATTACTGGAAACGATCCAGCAACATCAGAATGAACTGTTACTAATATTTCGTTACACGAATTTCCTTCTACCTACTCTAGATATTTTTCCATCTTCCATTTGTCATCAGCGTCAAAGAAAATAGAAGCAGTAAGAAATAAATAAAACGAATTAAATTGTTCAGTTTAAAAATATTAATTTATTAATATTATTATTATTATAAATTATTAATTTATTACGAAATTAGAGTACAATTTACGGCGAAAGAAATAATAAAAACTTTTTTAAATACGACTCTAAATATTCCTTAACGATAATAATGTGTCTATTTAGGACTATAATAACCCATAAATAAGAAAATATATGAAAATACATGACATAAAAATCTTCAATGCAAATTAACTACAAATAGGCAAACGTTTGTTTGGATATAATGGCGACAGTGACGTTTCTAATAATGTAGCGTAACAGGTAATAAATCCGCAACATAAAAGATATGAACGCTGACAGGTTAATGTAATAATTAATCGATATATACACCAAATTATTCTCAATTCAATTTATTGTACTAACCCTTACTTTTTGGAAGTCCATAACAATAATAAAAAACCCTTCGTTTTAACAATCTGACGAGGCTAATTTTTAGCTATAATCGTTGATTGATAAGTTTGGGAAGATACGCAACCTTACGGGCGAAAGTGTACCGCAAATAGTGTCCGACAATTAGATGGCAATAGCATCGAGGTGTCCGAGAACTTTTTCAGGCGATTTGTGAAACAGTATGCAAGTTACGTTTAGATCGTTCATATCGGTAAATATTTTACAATTTGCGTCGGCAATTGATAGTTTTTAGTGTTTTGCGTATTTAAGTTTCGTTGCGATTAATATATTTTTTGAATTATGGAGATAATAAAAAATAAGTGCTGCAAACTTATCAATCAACGCTATAATTGTGAATTAAAACCTAAATTTTTCAATAAAACTAGGAAGTTGAGTTAAAAGAAGAGTTTTTTATTCTTATTGTCAATTGATTTATTAAAAGGAAAATTATAAACTCACAGATAGCCGATATAATTGTCGTTTCTTGAGATTCGAGAATCCTGATTTGAGGCGAGGAATGAATCGAAGAAATCCAAACGAATCCAGCGAGGAGTTGTCGTCTATGATGGTTCTCTGCTCGGTGAAATTGTTACAATATTTAGTCAGTAGACTTTTATATCACAAAATATTGAAATTAATTCGTTCCAATATGATTGGAAAATAGATGTGATCTGTGGGGCAATCTCCCTTCGTTCGTTCGTTTTTTTGCTAAATTTTTAATAATTAAAAAAATAAAATCGGCGTAGCGGGTAAGGCTAGTAAACAACGTTGGCCTCGTTGGTCTACGCTCTTAGGTAGCCCCTAATGGGGCCAATGGACTAGAATTCAAAATGCTCTTAATTCTACAAAATAACGTCGTGAGCTCTTCAAAAGACAACGCAGATTCTCCAATAACCTTGTACAGAATGGTCTTATAAGACTTTATCCCGGCTTCCCACAATCTACCAAAATGGGGAGCTGAGGGTGGGTTATTAGAAGACCACTTTATTTCGAGTTATTTCACTTTCTGTTTCCAGTGAGCGTAGGTGTAACAGAGCTCCTTTAATCGGTTCGCAGCACCCACAAAATTAGTGCCGCAGTCCGAGTACATATGGCTGGGTTTTTCTCTTCTCGACATGAACCTTTCAAAGCAAGCAAAGAAGCGCGGCCTTGCGTCTCAATGATTCATGGATTAGAATCGTCAACTGGACGTGTGTCAATTGCTACAAACTACTTAACGCCCCAACTCTTAATGCCAATCATTTTAGTGCAATTATGGCACAGTTAACAACTTTATCTAATGGAATAACGCAAGGTAACAACCAGATTGCAGATTTAAATTCTAAAGTCATTTTACAGTCAGCAGTAATTGATAAATGTGTTAATGATATTGATATTTTAAAAATCGAAAATAATAATTTGAAAGACAAAATCCAGTCTCTTGAAAATAAATTAAAAAGATCTACGGAAGAATCTTTTTCAGAAATCAAAGACCGTATGAAACGGGAGAAAAATATTATTATTTACGGTTTGCCTGATTCTAAAGACATAGACGATATTGATCAAGCAAAAAATCTATTATCTCTTGTTTCTCCAAATTCTGTAAAATTCTTAACTGGTGCAAGCGGCTTGGAAAACCAAACAGTTCCAGCACACCTCGGCCATACAAGGTCTTATTTTCTTCATCCGATATTGCCCTGGATATTTTAAAGAACAAGAAGCGTATTACAACACCGTTATTTTCAAACTGTACTATTAAATCGGATCTTACTCGAAAGCAAATGAACTATCTAGCAAACTTAAGAAAATAACTTGATGAGAAGAATAAAAACGGAAACAATTTTACAATAAAATACATTATGAACATTCCTACAATAGTTCCAACCCAACCAAAAAGGCGTAGAGATGAGGATGACTCTCCAAAAAGGCAGTCCGGATTAAAAAACTCCAGAACTTTCAACCAACCGATACAATTAACATAGGTTTTTGGAACTGTCAAGGACACCAAAATTTAATAAACGTTACCCCGGATGAATTGGGAAGTGCTGATATTTTGTGCATTTGTGAATCGTGGGTTATGGGTGATATTAAAAATTGCGTCCCTAATTATTTAAGTACAATTGCGTCCCTAATTATTTAAGTACCTACAATGTTATTAGTTCTCCTGCTATAAAAGAAAAATCATTTGGCAGAGCAAGTGGGGGTCTGCATATATTTTTTAATACAAACTATGTTTCTAAAATTATTGACATACTCCATGGTGGATAATAAGTTTGTTTACTTTTGATTCCTTAAAATTTATAATCTGTAATATATATTTTAAACCCAGTTGTGAAATTACTTACTTATTAGAAATGTTGCAAATCGTTCTTACGGAAATTTATGAAAAATATAGTGATATTTTGCTAATTATTGGAGGAGATTTCAATTCTAGAGTGGGTAATTTTGAAACTTTTACGGGTGAAATATTTGAAAATACTTACCTGTCAAGTAAAAGAATAAGTTATGATGGAGTAGTAAATTATCGTGGAAGAACTCTTATCGAATTTATGCATAGTAACTCCTTTTCTTTATTAAATGGTAGAACACCCTCAGACTCACCTGCTAATTTTACACATCTAAGTAAGTTGGGCAACAGCGTCATAGATTTGGTTTGGGTTAGTGACATGTTTCTCACTGAGGTACGTGATTTAGAAATACAAAATAATATTATCTTTTCAGATCACTTTCCTCTAATATTAACTATTAAAAGCGAAAATAAAAAGTTTAACTCGCTGATACATCATAAAAATAATAATTTAAAAACAATAATTTGGAAGGATGAGCTTGCATTAAACTTTAAAGTTGAAATGCAAAATTCTAGTCGAGTAGCTTTCGTAGATGATGTTCAAAAATCATATATAAATTTTTATGAAGCAATTTTAGAAGTAGCTAATTCTTTAGGTTTGGTCAAATTTTCACAAACACAACAAATAGCAAGAAAACCTAATAATAAATCTTGGTTCGATTATGAATGTGTAAATAAGAAAAAACAGGTAAAGCAGGCTCTTAAAGAATGTAAAAAACAAAATTTTATATCGGAATTTATAGACAGTTATTTTAAATGTAAAAAATACAAAAATCTCATTGGACAAAAGAAGAGAAAATTTAAGGATGATGTAATAACTAAGCTAAGTAATTTAAAAAATTCTCAGGAATTTCGGTACACAGTAAAGCAATTCCGTGTAAGTAGCTCATCAAAAAATTTACCGAACCGATAGATATGTGGGAAAATTTTTTTGCTGAACTCTATCCCGCCAGAGTCTTGGACAGCATTGTTTTTTATGATAGTCGACATCCATTCCTAGATACCCCTATGACTTTTAATGAAGTATATCATGCTATTAATAAATCAAAAAATAAAAAATCGCCTGGTGTGGATGGTGTATCTAATGAATTTTACAAAAATCTACCACACAATTGGATGCTTTATTTGTGTTGCCTTTTTAATAAAATACTTGAATCTATAGAGTGGTCAAATATTCTCATTTCTATGCTACATAAAAAAGGATCGGTGGAAGACGCTGGTAATTATAGAGTTATCGCTCTTGTGAATTGTTGCACAAAATTATTTACCTCAATTTTACTTGAAAGACTTATAATTTGGGCGGAAGACTCAACTGTTCTACTTGAGTGTCAATCTGAATTTAGGCCTGGCCGTGGGTGTATAGATAATGTTTACGTTTTACATTCTGTGGTACAGTTGCATATAAGACTTAAAAAACGCAAAGTATTTGGTATTTTTGTAGACTTTAAACGTGCGTTTGACTCAATTGACAACTCTTTACTCTGGCGAAAGTTACATAATGTTGGAGTTAGTTCAAAATTAATTGCAGTAATTAAAAATTTGTACGAAAATGCTTCTTTTAAGGTGAAATCGTTAGATGGATTGACCAAATCATTTGATCTGACCGAAGGAGTTCTACAGGGTGAATCGTTAAGTCCATTACTTTTCTCATTATTTTTGAGTGATATCGAAATATTTTTTAAAGAGCGGGGAGCAAAGGGTATGGCAATTAATAAGGATATTGGCATTTTGACGTTATTGTATGCAAACGATTTGGTCATTTTGGCCGAATCTGAAATAGATGTTGCTAAAAAATTGGCTATTCTTGAGGAATATACCAAATTAAAAATAATGCCCTTTTGCAAAGGAGTTTATAAGAACAGCAAAATAAAGTTTTATTTCAATAAAACCGAAATTTCTGTAGTCAGAAAATATACTTATTTGGGAGTTACATTTACGTCCTCCTCTTTTTATCATGAAATGTCTTCTTTAACATGTACGAAAATGCTTCTTTTAAGGTGAAATCGTTAGATGGATTGACCAAATCATTTGATCAGACCGAAGGAGTTCTACAGGGTGAATCGTTAAGTCCATTACTTTTCTCATTATTTTTGAGTGATATCGAAATATTTTTTAAAGAGCGGGGAGCAAAGGGTATGGCAATTAATAAGGATATTGGCATTTTGACGTTATTGTATGCAAACGATTTGGTCATTTTGGCCGAATCTGAAATAGATGTTGCTAAAAAATTGGCTATTCTTGAGGAATATACCAAATTAAAAATAATGCCCTTTTGCAAAGGAGTTTATAAGAACAGCAAAATAAAGTTTTATTTCAATAAAACCGAAATTTCTGTAGTCAGAAAATATACTTATTTGGGAGTTACATTTACGTCCTCCTCTTTTTATCATGAAATGTCTTCTTTAACATGTGAGAAGGCAAAACGTGCAGTAGGCGCTTTGTTGCCATTAATGGCCAGAATGGGGATTAACACCTGGCAGCCCCGAATAAAATTATTCGAGTCCTTAGCAATAAGTGTAGCTATGAATTGTATATCAATATGGGGTCTCAGATATATGAACGTAATTGAAAAAATTCAATTGTATTTTATAAAAAGAGTGTTGCTACTACCAACTAATACCGCTGATCATATAGTGAGGCTAGAAATAGGAAGGGTGAAGCTATCTTACAACATTTTTAAAATAACCTATAACTGGTTGCTGAAACTTCTTACTTTGCCTGATAGCAGGTATCCGAATATATGTTTCAAGAGGCAACGTGCCCTTGATGCAAACGAAAAATATAATTGGGCATTTTTGGTGAAGAAGCAATTTAGTTATATTGATGCAATAGATATTTGGGAAAATTTAGATTACAATACACTGCGTAAAAATAAAAGCATGTTATTCCGTAGATATTTCGATAAAATACAAGAAATTGATATGAGTATGGCGGGACGAAGCACTTATTTATTATATTATAATGACTTAAATATAGCGAAAACACCCCAATTGTATCTAACTATGAAATCACCCATCCAGATATGGCACTTCACACAAAATAGATCCTAGTGTAATATGTATTGCTTGTAACAGGAATGAGTATGAAACTGTATTGTTTGAATGTCCTATTTTTAGTGTAATTAGTTCACCTAACTGTGAATATTTGAAAGACTTAAATTCGCTCATTAGAACTCTTAATAACTTAACTCCAGAGTCTGCTAGGGTTCTAGCCGTCCATATATGGAATATTTTAAAACTAAAGGCTTTTATATTGGACGAATAGCTATTTTTTTACATTTATTGTTATATATATATATATATATATATATATTTTTTTATACTTTAAAATCATATATTTTTTTGTTAAATTTTATTATTACATTTGTTTTTATTTCCCTTTAATTTAAGTGTGGTATATCATGGCAAAATAACAGTGTTTGTTAACTTTATTTTTGTATATATTTTTTATATATATTATAAAATAATGTTATAAGATGGAAGCTTATAAGCTTTCAATTTTATTCTAACCTTACTAATTTATTTTAGCATATTATTAGCGTATATAACTAACTACTCTGTTTCCATTGTTATGTATAGGTAATATGTAATTTTTTGTAATAAGCCAAACCTCTTGCAATAAGCTGTAATAGTTTTAAATGCAATAAAGATATTATTATTATTATTATTATTATTATTATTATTATTATTATTATTATTATTATTATTATTATTATTATTATTATTATTATTATTATTATTATTATTATTATTATTATTATTATTATTTCTTTATAGTCTCACACTTAAGATGTTGTGGTAAAGGTAATGAGGGCTTTCGCAAAACTCACACCTCGTTGACTCATTTCACGATTTTCCTGACTATCCGACATGTTTCTAGAATTACTGATTTTTGCATGTCTGTTATTAGTTGGAATGGTAGATTATGTTTCGTGAATCCTGCGGGAAGTTCCGGTGGTATGAGTCCTGTGACTGAGATGACTACGGGGAGAATGAGGACTTCATCCATTTTCCACATTGATTTTATTTCCTCTGCTAAGTCCGAGTATTTTCGTATTTTCTCTGATATCGTCTTCTGTATGTTGTGGTCCAGGGGGTGTGCAATATCTATTAACGTTGTGATTTTGTTAATTTTGTCTATTACTGTTATGTCTGGTCTGTTGTTTATAGTTGTTTTATCGGTTATGATTCCTCGATCCCAGTATATTTTGTAATTTTGGTTCTCGTTGACTTGGTCTGGTGTGTATTTGTAGTATGGCTCTTCTATTGTTTTAATTTTATGTTTGTGGAGTAAATATTTGTGGAGGATTTTGGCTGTCAGATTGTGCCTGTTTAGGTATTCAGTTTGTGCTAGGCTCGAGCATCCCGATGTTATATGCTGTATCGTTTCGGGCATTGATTTACACACTCTACAGTTATCATTTTCCGTGTTTGTTTTTGATATGTATTTTTGGTAATTTTTTTTCGGTATAACCTGGTCCTGTATAGAATACATGAATCCTTCTGTTTCACTGTACAGGTGTCCGAGTTCGATCCATTTGGTTGACAGCTGGTGTTGTTTGTCTAGATCGTTCTTGAATCTACCATTATTATTATTATTATTATTATTATTATTATTATTATTATTATTATTATTATTATTATTATTATTATTATTATTATTATTATTATTATTATTATTATTATTATTATTATTATTATTATTATTATTATTATTATTATTATTATTATTATTATTATTATTATTATTATTATTATTATTATTATTATTATTATTATTATTATTATTATTATTATTATTATTATTATTATTATTATTATTACTATTATTATTATTATTATTATTATTTTCAGGTTCCACAGGACTTCCTGGTCACCACTTCTTTCCGGTACTTACGTACAAGGATTCGAAGCCAGGTCTACGGTGTAAGTAAATGTTTTAGGATGTTTTCAAACGTAAGTTCATAACTTTACGTACGATTCCAGTAGTTTCTATCAAAGTAATTTTTTGCATTTGACTACATATGTTTTCATTTATTTCCAGGGTTTTAAGGCCATCGATTGTTGCTGATGGTATTTCCCCAGTAGCTCCGAGGATTATTGGCACAATGGTAACGCGATCTTGGCTCCACATGTCTTTGATCTCATTTGCTAATGGTAAATATTTGTTTATTTTTTCTTGATGTTTTCGTTGAATATTTGTTGGGAGCGGGATTGCCATGTCTATGATGTATGTTTGGTTTGTTTATTCACAAGCACCATATCTGGTCTGTTATGTGGTATGTATACATCTGTAATTATTTCTCTGTTCCAATATAGCTTGTTATTTTCATTTTCGTACACAGCATCTGGTTTTAGTTTATAGTATGGAGTGTGTGGCAAATCAGGTTTAATTTTTTTAATAAGGTAATATAGGTAATTTTTCCTACGTTGTCATGTCTTTTCGTGTACTCATTAGGGGCTAATACTGTGCATCCGCTCACTATGTGCTCAATCGACTCTGTTTGTTCTCCACACATTCGGCATTTGTCTGTCTCTAAGTGTTGTTTCATGATGTATTTTTGGTAATTACGTGTAGGAATTACTTGATCTTGAATGGCCATGACAAACCCCTCTGTTTCTGGGAACAGTTGTCCCTTCTTAAGCCATTCTAATGATGCTTTCTTATCAATATGGTTTTGTTTGATTAATGCAGGATATCGTCCATGTAGTTCTTTGCTGAGCCATTTTTCCATATGATTTATAGGTTCTTTTGTAGATAGTTGTCCACTTTCTAGGTTCAGGGGCGTGATTTTTTTATCTTTGTCTACGATTACTTTGTATATTCCGGTTTCTTCAGCTTTTCTATGAAAGTAGCTTCTTAAGTTTTTTATTTGTTTCTCATGTAGTTCTTTAATATTTAACACTCCCCATCCTCCTTGCTCTCTGGGTAGGTGGAATCTCTCCATAGAGCTTCTTGGGTGGTGAAACCTGTGCTTGGTGGCTACTGTTCGTGTTATGCGATTCAGTTCAGTTAACTCTGTTTCCGTCCATGATATGATGCCGAAAGTATAGGTTAGGATTGGAATTGCATAGGTGTTAATCGCTTTTACCATATTCTTTCCACGTAACTTCGTCCTCATTATCATTTTGAGCCTTTGTCTGAGATTGCCTTTAAGGTGTTCTTTGGTCTGCTTTTGATCTATCCCACGTGCTTGTTGATATCCCAAATATTTGTACAGCTCGTTCTGTTCCATTCCAGCTATCACACCAGCCTGTTTTCCCATTTCCACTCCTTGATGCTTCCTCCATTTCCCTTTTTCCATGACATTGATGCGACATTTGTCTAGGCCAAATGTCATGTTAATGTCTTCACTAAACCTTTTTATTAATTGAATATTTTGTTTAAGGTCTTTATCGGATGAAGCATATGTTTTGAGATCATCCATGTACAGGAGATGGGTAAGTATTATATTGTTTTCTAACTTTACACCTTTATTTTGTTTTTTTAGGGTGAAGGAGAGTGGGTTGAGAGCCATGCAGAACCATAGGGGGCTCAGGGCATCTCCCTGGAAAATTCCACACTGTATTGGTAAGTCCCCGATTACTTGTTGCTTATTTTTGGCTGTGATTGTTAATGTTGTTTTCCATGTTCTCATTGTTTTTTCCAGGAATCTTATTATTTGCGGGTCAATTTTGTAGAGTTCGAGTACTTCCAGGAGCCACGTGTGTGGTACGCTGTCGAAGGCTTTCTGGTAATCTATGTACGCAGTGAAAAGGTCGATTACCAGCTGGTCTTTGCATCCTTTAGCTGATTTTGTGCACCCCTTTTGCTCTGCTGCTAGGAGATCGTTTTCGGTGAGGTGTTTATAAACTTTTTCAGCTATAACTCCTGTCAGTAGCTTATATAATGTTGGGAGACATGTGATAGGACGGTATTTACTAGGGTTTTTACTCGTAGGTGACGTTTTCGGTAGAAGATAAGTGATTTCTTGTGTCATAAACGTTGGTAGCTCAGTTCTATTTTCCAGTATTATTATTATTATTATTATTATTATTATTATTATGGAACTGCTGCACAGGTTTATCCTGGTATGTTTCTCCTATACGGGCTGGTGCCAAGTATAGGAGAAATCTATTGATGTCTGAGGAATGATCTAACGATATTACAGGTTTGAAGAATCACAGCTTTCTGTATTTGTGTGTGTATATTGATGGGCAGATTGAGTTCTGATGTGTGTTTAATAAAGGTTGCGTGGGTGAGGCCAGTTGAGGAGATGATGATAGGTATGACAGTGACGGTTTTTTGTTTCCATATTCTTTCCAGTTCTATGGCTAGTGGGATGTATTTTTGAATTTTTTCAGAATATTTCGCAGTTACATTATGATCGGTTGGTATTGAGATGTCTATTAGGTATGTGTGGTTTTTTTTCTTATCTATGAATGTGATATCAGGTCTATTGCATGAGAGAGTTTTGTCAGATTGGAGAGTTTTATCCCAGTATAGCTTGAATTCTTCGTTTTCGAGTATGTCAGGTGGTGTGTATGTGTAGTAGGGTGTTTGTTTATGCAGAAGTGAATGTTCGATAGCAATGCTTTGGTGTATAATTTTGGCAGCGGTGTTGTGCCTATCTAGGTATTTGGTAGGGGCTAATGTGCTGCAACTGTTAGTTATGTTCTATTGTTTCTCGTGCGTTGTGACATCGTCGGCATTTATCGTTTGTTACTGTAGGGTCTTTAATAATGAATTTACTGTATGCGCGTGTGTTGATTATACCGTCTTGGATCGCTAGCATGAATCCTTCTGTTTCGGGGATAAGTTCGCCTTTACGTAGCCATGTGTGGGAGTGCTTTTGGTCAATGTTGTTATTTTTGGAGTAGTTGTAATAACGTCCGTGTAGTTCTTTTCCTGACCATGTGTTAACTTTTTCGTTGTGTATGGTTGGTTTGTCTTTTAAAATAAATGTTATGTTGTAGAGATCCAGCGGTGTGTATTTTTTGTCGGTTTTTGTGACAGCTAAGTGAAGAGGGCTTTGTGTCGCTTTACTGTAAAAATAGTTCCTAAGGTTCGTAATTTGAGAGTTATGTAGTGAATGCATGTCTAGAATACCTCTCCCTCCTTCTGACCGTGGAAGAGTTATTCTTTCAATGCATGCGTTTTTGTGGTGCATGTTGTGTTTGGTGAGTGACGTCCTAGTGACCCTGTTAATGTTTTCAAGATCTGTGTGAATCCATTTTAGAATTCCAAATGAGTATGTTAGTACTGGCGCTGCATATGTGTTAATGGCTTTCGTAAGGTTTCTTGAGTTGAGTTTGCTTTTGAGTAGTAGATTGAGTCTTGAGGTAAATTTCTGGGTGACTTTTTGTTTAAGTTCGGTATGGTTTAATTTGATTGTCTGGTCGAATCCTAGGCATTTGTATTGGTCGGTTTCATCCATGTGTTCTATTGTGCCAGTTGCTTTGACTATCCCATTAGTGTTGGTCCATTTGCCTCGTTCTATACTATTAATTTTACATTTGTCGAGACCGAATTCCATTTTTATGTCTGTTGATATTGTTTCTGTGATCTTAATGAGGGAGTGCATTTGAGTTTTTGTAGATGTGTATAGCTTTATGTCATCCATATAGAACAGATGGTTGATTTTATGACTGTTGTTTTGATTGTATTTTAGTGGGAAACCACAGTTGGTGTTAGATAGTGTTTGGGAAATTGGGTTGAGGCATATACAGAACCAGAGAGCGCTTAAGGAATCTCCTTGAAAAATGCCTCGATTGATTGGAATGGTGTCAGATATTAGTTTGGTAGTTGCTGTTCTTATATGGATGTTAGTGTGTTAATTTTTCATTGTGTTTTTAAGGAAATTAATGATTACTGGACTAATTTTGTATATTTTTAACGCATGTAACAGCCAGCTGTGAGGTACTTTGTCGAATGCTTTTTGGTAATCTATATACATAATAAAAAGGTTGCGTTTATTATGTATGGCCTGTTGGTGTATAATTGAGTCTTTGAGGTACCTTAATGACAAAGTTTCTGATTTAACCAAGAATCAGATTCCTCATGAAATATTTGACTCGCTAGCAAATCGTATAAATCAGTTAACCGACAGCGTACCAACTATTACTGAGATATACGATATGTTATTAAAGAATGAATTGAAATGGAATCTCATGGAGAAGAAGATAGACGAATTCAATAAAGTAGCAGACATGTTTACAGTTTTTAAGCCAGATTTGTTGCTTAAATCAGTACGGGATATGGAACATAATCTCTTCAATATATCTTCAATGTTTTCCAACGATTCCGGAGAAACAACGAAAATTCATATCCATGATTCTTCATCCGTGGAGATAAAAGAAGATTTGCACAATTTGAAAAGTGATTTAACTCATATATCTAGTTTAGTGAAAGAGATGAACAACCAAATTATTAACAATAATCCGAAGAAGCGTCCCACCTATACTGCATCATCCTCTACACAAACTGAAACATCTCCTGAGGTGGCCAACATTCCAGAAGTTTCGAACAACATTCCAGAAGTTTCGAACAACTCATCCCCTAGCCGTAATCAAAGGTGGCATTTCTAACAAAAGTTTCTGCGAGCAAATTATTTAACAATGATGTATGGCCACCTGGAGTTTCAGTAAAATGGTCTATTGAATCTTCATTGTGCCAGGAAGCCTCCCCTCGTCCGACGATGGATTCTCTTCAGCCTGTGAAAATTAATCAAGTAATACGGCATGTAAGTAAAAGTTCTGATCCTTCCTATCCTGTAGTAGCCATTACATCTGACAAACATGCTATAGCCGTATGTAAATCAAACAGCTTTTCGTGTGAGAAATCATTCCAGCTTACAAAAGATTCCCACAATGTCACTAACTTTTCGCTGGACCCGATGACTCCTCCTACGGTCAGATTAACACAGGAGTCTTCTACTGGAGGTAATCGTTACATTATGTCTAGATTAAGAGAACCGGCTATTTTATCATCTCTCAAGTTATTCCTCGCCTATCTACATGACCAACCATCGTCTGTATGTTTTGAAGGTTATACTTCCACAAGTGTAAAGGTGTTTTTAGCATCCGAGGGTCTGCCCGTGGATCCCATAGCATTAAGGGCAATTTATTATAAATTCCATGATTTTTATGGCTTAAGCTCAGTTGAAGTGGATGAAGATCTATCCACCTACAGAACTTACATTACCTCGGAACGGAGAATTCACCTACAAAAAGTTAGAGAATGTAATAGCCGTTACTTTACTGCCGATTCTTCCAAGAAAAATTTTTAAATGATAGGACGTGTCAGGGGAACTAGAATCCTCACTTAGTTTTAAGCACAGTAAATTAAGAATGGTTCTAATTAATATTCAGTCAATACGCAATAAAACGGACGAGTTGTATTTGTTTTTGGAGGAATTGGGGTTCCCGCAGATAGTTGCTATTACTGAGCACTGGCTACAAGCAAACGAACCTGTTTTTATTGAAAAATATCGAGTTATCAGCAGATATGACAGGAGTAATTCAGCTCACGGTATTCAAAACAAGACTTCCTGTGGCATTGATGGGTTATCGGCTAAGTTGTTTTTAAATATTCCTGATGCGGTGATTAACGTTTTATGTTCTATGATCAATGAATCCTTTGAAAAAGGCCTCTTTCCTAACTGTCTAAAAACAGCAATAATTGTTCCTCTCCACAAGGGTGGCCAGAAACGTAATACTAGTAACTATCGTCCTATTGCCTTATTACCAATCTTATCGAAGATAATCGAAAGACTAATGAAAAACCGTCTATTGCCCTTTCTTTTCAAATATAAAATCTTGAAATTCCAACAGTTCGGTTTCCTACCTAATAAATGTACTAATGACGCAATGTTTTCTGACGAGTTGTATTTGTTTTTGGAGGAATTGGGGTTCCCGCAGATAGTTGCTATTACTGAGCACTGGCTACAAGCAAACGAACCTGTTTTTATTGAAAAATATCGAGTTATCAGCAGATATGACAGGAGTAATTCAGCTCACGGTGGAACCCTAATTTTATCTTTTAGCGATGACTTCTCGGCTATATTAAAATATGATTTTCTACAAGTAGAAAATACTTTTGAATTTTCCACAATTTACAACAAAAATATTGATTTGTATATAATTTGTATATACAGACCACCTCAATCAAATGTTCATTCTTTTTTTGAGAACCTTCTTAATTTACTTGACGCTCTGCCTGTTAAGAGCAAGAAAGTTTTATGCGGCGATTTTAATATTGACTTCGCTAAGGATTGCGCCACTCAAAAGTCTTTGGTGAATATTTTTGAGTCGTTTGATCTAAATATGCACGTGGATTCACCAACTCGTACTACTAAAACAACTGCTTCAATTTTAGATTACATAGTTTCCGACTTTCTATCCCATGATGTGAATCACTCAGTGATTAACTCAGGTCTCTCTGACCATGAAGCAGTTTTTGCCGAATTTGTATTACCTCTTAAATCTCTTAAGAAAAACACTCAGTTAGTGAGGATCTTCTCTCAACAAAACTTCAGCAAATTTCATAACTTATGTTTAGCAAATGATTGGATTGATCTTTCTGAAGATATTGACTCTAAATTTTTGTACTTTATCAATAAAATTATCAGGTGCTTCAACACATCATTTCCTCTTCGCTCTCGTAAAACTAAACATCACAAATCATGGTCTACGAGAGGAACACGTACTTCATCTAAGGATCTGAGATCACTCATGTATATTAAAAAATTCACAGACAATCCTCACATACTCAATTATATTAATAGCTATAAAATATTGTACCGGAAAACTATCAAATATATTAAACAAAACTATTATAACAATCGCATCTCTAGAGCTAAAAACTCCTCGAGAGAAACTTGGTCCATTATCAATGATTTGAGGAACAAGACTCGTTCCTCTAACTTTATTGAACTTGACCCAGACGAACTTAATAATTATTTCGTAAACGTGAGTAAGACTATTAGCTCTAAAATATCTCCAAGTCGTGACGCTCTTTCTTTCCTCGTTCCTTCTAAAAGAATCACTGATAGTTTCTTCCTTAGACCAATAGATAAATTTGAGCTTGTGCAAACCATACTCAGTATTCAAAACAAGACTTCCTGTGGCATTGATGGGTTATCGGCTAAGTTGTTTTTAAATATTCCTGATGCGGTGATTAACGTTTTATGTTCTATGATCAATGAATCCTTTGAAAAAGGCCTCTTTCCTAACTGTCTAAAAACAGCAATAATTATTCCTCTCCACAAGGGTGGCCAGAAACGTAATACTAGTAACTATCGTCCTATTGCCTTATTACCAATCTTATCGAAGATAATCGAAAGACTAATGAAAAACCGTCTATTGCCCTTTCTTTTCAAATATAAAATCTTGAAATTCCAACAGTTCGGTTTCCTACCTAATAAAATGTACTAATGACGCAATGTTTTCTGTTCTTAATGAAATATATACCTCACTTAATAATAAACTTTTCACGGCTTCGGTTTTTTGTGACTTCGCAAAGGCCTTCGATTGTGTTGATCATGGAATTTTGATAAACAAACTGGAATATTATGGCATCCGTGGTATTCCTTTAAAATGGTTTGAATCTTACCTGGGATGTAGAGAACAACTGGTGCGAGCAAATGGAAAACTTTCGAAACATTTACCAGTTAGCAGTGGTGTACCCCAAGGTTCAGTTTTGGGTCCAATTCTCTTTTTGGTATTCATTAACGATGTCACAGACTTACGAATTAATGGTAAATTCACTTTATTTGCTGATGACACTAGTGTAACATGGAACAGTCCAGATATACTAACTTTACATTCTACCATAGGCAAAGATCTCATTACTATTAAGTCCTGGTCTGACTCGAACGGGCTTTGTTTTAACACTGAGAAAACTTTAGTTTTATCTTACAAAGGAGTTTTGCAACCTCTCAAACTTAACAACGACTTAATAAGATCTTCAAATTCAATTAAGTTTCTTGGTCTCCACATTGACGATGCCCTTAAATGGTCTGTACATGTAGACACTTTAGCTAAAAAATTATCCTCTGCTTGTTTTGCCATTAAATCTGTATCTAAACAGCTTGATTCTTGTACTGCTTTAACAACCTACTACTCTTTATTCGAATCGCACCTTCGCTATGGTATACCTTTCTGGGGGTCTTGTAGTTTGCACCTCTTTGAATCTATCTTCAAGCTACAAAAAAGAGCTATTCGTTACATTTATGGTTTGAGTAGTAGGACGCATTGCGGATTCTATTTTAAGAAATACAAAATTTTAACTCTTCCCGCTCTATTCATTTTGGAATCCGTGTGTTTGGTTCGCAAACACTTTCACAATTTATCTGAGAGACCAATTCATAGTTACCCTACTAGAAGAAAAAATTCCGACATTTACTTAACAATACCCACCTCTGATCTGGTAAAAAATTCCATCACCTTCAATGCCAAGAAGCTATTCAATCAGCTACCTTTAGAATTAAAGGTGGCAAATACATTTGTTAGATTCCGGAGATTGGCAACGGCATTTCTGCATGAGAGACCTTACTATTCGGTGGCTGAATTCTACAATCTACCCTAGACTCTTGAGTAAATTGGCGTAGTTCAGTATTTAGTATGATGTACGTTGCTTGCATTGTATTATAATTATTAATTATTATTATTATTATTAATTTAAGTTTGTATTTTATATATTTTGTTTTGTATTGGTACAGTCAGTATTTTTTATGTTATTTTTTATATTTTTAACTATTTTTAAATTGTCGCTTTGTCCATAAAATTGTAAAAATTTTCATGACAATAAAGCTTATGTCTCTCTCTCTCTCTCTATAATGAGTTGCTCTTTGCAGCCTTGGCTGTTTTTCCTACATCCCTTTTGTTCTTCTGCTAAGATCTGATGTGTGTCCAGGTGTTCCTGAATGAGTTGACTTACAGTGGACGTAGTTATTTTGTATAGAGTAGGAAGGCAGGTGATTGGTCTATAATTAGCTGGGTTTAGGGTGTCGTTATTTTTCGGTTTGATAAACGTGATGCCTTTTGTCAGGAAGGTGGGAAACTCTGAGGGGTTTTGGATAATTATTGTAATCAATTCAGCTAGTCTATTATGAAGAGCCGTAAATACTTTAAACCAGTAGTTTTGGATCCCATCATGACCGGGAGCTTTCCAATTATGTAATTTTTTTATTGTAGATTGAACTCTTTTGGTTGTTATAATGATATTGTTGCTTTGTGACTCTATGTGGTAGTATTTGTCTTCCAGGTCGATGGTATTGGGGTTGTGATTGACTGGATTAGACCAGATTAATTGCCAAAAGTTGGCAATTATTATTATTATTATTATTATTATTATTATTATTATTATTATTATTATTATTATTATTATTATTATTATTATTATTATTATTATTATTATTATTATTATTATTATTATTATTATTCTACATCTTGCTTTTGAAGTCTATAGAGCTTTATAAAATTTTGTTCTGAAAACTGAAATGGATCCTCTGGAAAAAATCGCTGCCTTTCAATCTATCTTCCTCATCTAGAATATTCCCTCCTATGTATGGAAGAGCCATATACTCATGAAAATTGTAATACAATAACAAAAACCACTCAATTCTACTAGAATGAAGTAAAATACAAAGCACTAAAATACTTAAAATGACCCCAAATTGACTTTAATAATGAAACGAAAGTCATTATATGTGGTCTATGTGTCAAAATGTTAAAGTCAAAGAGCAAAACAGCTACCAAATGGTAGGTGTTTTGAAAACGGTCACCGTATGCCGTACGCATTTGGACTACTCTAACTGTTTAACAAAGCTGAATACCATTGTTGTCAGTTTGAACACATGCGAATTTTACGTCACAATGCGCTCAGCGAGTACGAAACGCTGACCGTTTTCAGTTACGGGAATACCCGCCCTGAAGCCAAGTATGTGAAATGAGGTTATGTCTTCCCAAGCGAAGCTTCGGGGAATGATGACCTGTCTTAGCAATCCGAGTTGGTTAAGGATTAGACGCCATTTTTAAACGATTTCGGGAAGTCCAATATCATCTCAACCAATTTTGGCTAGCCTTGCATAACTTGGCATAAAATAGAACAGGTGATAGGAAGCCCAATTGGTCGAAAATGCGATCAATAGTTGAAAAAATTACTTTCGTCATAGGCTTCAAAGGTGGAATGTCCAATCCATAGCTGAAAAGGCCCTTTTGCGGGTTCCATTGGATTCCTAAGAACCCTTTGTACAATAAAAATAATTAATTCTTCATTGAGCTTAATAGCTCCTGAGACGGCTGAAGCTCCAGTAGTAATGTCATCTACATATATGTCCAACAAAACTTTGGAGGCTAGTGGATGATGAGCACCTTCGTCTTGGACCAACTGCTTTATTTTTCTTTGTGCTAGTAACGCTGAAGGTTTTTCACCATAGTTAACAGTGCAAAGTTGATATTCCTGCAAGACATCTGGGTCGTTAAATCTCCATAATATATGTAAGTAATTACGGCCTCGAGGATAAACTAAGCTCTGACGATACACCTTTAATGTGTCGGCTGTGTAGACGTATTGGTATTTCATAGCCTCTTCGGGTTTCGGAGTCCAAGCAACGCAATGATAGGCAAAATAATATGAAGTCATCAGCATCTAGGATATTCTATGCTCTCGGCAACTGTGGTTAATAGATACATTAAATTAGCTCTTTCTGCAAAGGGCTTTAAATATCGCAAAATTTACAAGAGATCAGTAATAATGGAATACACACGTTTAATAAACTGGCGTTCTGAATATATAACGTCAGTAAGAAAATACCGGTCTGAAAATCGGCCAATACTCTACCTCGACGAGACGTGGTTTGACACACCCCTTCCAAAGGATGGTCTGATTCCTCTGATAAGTGTAAAACAAAAGCATCATCAAATAAAGGAAAGAGAATCACAATATTACACGCAGAATCAGAAAATGGTTGGATCCCAAGCGCTATGTGGCTTTCTGCCAAAAATATTAAGGAATCTTGTGTTGATTATCACGAAGATACGACAGCAGAGCTTCTGTATCTGTATCTGTAATTCTGGAAGGGTGGGTCGCTCCACTGCACTTAGGCCACATTTGGCCCATTGTGCGTCCTTCTGAGATTGAGCCTAACCTATTGGCTCGTCAACCATCCTACCTGTTTAAAGTAGGTGATAACGTCGCCTGTAGGCAGCTCCCTCAAACTGGCATGTGTTAGCCAGTTCTCGCCGAATACAGAAAGTCTTATTAGAGAGAGTGCCGGACAGTCATAAAGGACGTGCTCAACTGTCTCATCCTCTTGTTCACATCCTCTACATAGTGGGATGTCAGATAAACTGTTGTATATCGAATTGATATTTAATTACACAAAATTGTACTTGTAACTAAACTTTTTATTTGACATTACCTGTCACAACTAATCACACTGATTAATAATAAATAAAATAGTAAACAATATAAAAATAATTGATAATATACAAAGTGATACATAATAATCTCCGGCCTTTAGTATTATGTTCACAATTCAAGACGCTGAGGTGGTCGTCTTCTCCTAGTAGAGCGCCTTAATGTAGTATTTTCGGAAGTCTGTGTCTGAATATCTGTTGCAGATTTTCTATTTGTCAAATTAAACGGTGTTTCTATAGGATCTCTGTTCTCCTCACCTCTCTTCTCACACGATGAGTTTCTTGATGAATTACTGCTTGAGTTTCCTTTGTGTTGGCTACTAAATATTAACGATGTTGGCAATTTCTGATAATTTGTGGATGTTGATTCCTGATTGTAACGATATTGAGTGAATCGTTGTTGAATAAATGTTAAGTATTATTAAACTCTTTATTTGATGAATATATGAAACAACTCTTTAACTTTAGCGAACATGAATATATGAATATAATGACAAGAAGGAAGTGACATATCCGTGATGTTTGACAGCCACTCGTCGTGACTACAACTACGTACACGTAACATGTCCCCTAAAAAAATAAATCTAAATTTTAACCTAACTTAAAACAAAATCTTTAAATCTGCTGGGCTGTTTGATTTCGCGTCTTCGTGCGGTTTCTTTCTTATCCCCAGGTAGTTTGCTCTGTGGAGAAGACGGCGAAGAGGCCTCTGGTGGATCGGAGATCTTTGCTGATGAACACGACGGTCTCGGAACAATGGTGTCCTCGTCACTGGGTTGCGAAGACTGGCGCAGTAGGTTTGCTGATGAACACGACGGTCTCGGAACAATGGTGTCCTCGTCACTGGGTTGCGAGGACTGGCGCAGATTGATCCTATTGCGTCTGAACAGAGATCCATCGCTGGTTTGGACTATGTAACTTTCTGGGTTTTTATCTTCTACCACCACTTCCCCTGGAATCCAATTTCTGATTCCTTTTTGAATAAGTACCGGTTCCAAAGGAGAGAACTTGGTCAATCGTTTTGTATGCATATTATAGTATTTTTCTTCTGTGTTCTGTCGTTTTCTAAGAGTCTCTAGTGTTTGTTCTGTGTTAAATAATGGTCGAAGAGTTCTTCTGGAGTGAGGGATTGTTGTATTGAACTTTCGGCCCATTAGAAGTTCGGCCGGTGAAGGTAAGTCTTGTTTAGGAGTACTGTTGTATTCCATTGTGACTATATACGGGTGCTTGTTTGGGCATTTGACCAGTAAACCCTTTAGTGTTTGTATATGTCTTTCGATAAGTCCATTGGATTGGCTGTACGTAGGACTTGACGTCACTTGGTTGATGTCTAGTTCTTTGAGAAAATGTGTGAACAATTTGGAGTTAAAGGGGGGTCCATTGTCTGACATAAGAGTGACTGGTAAACCGTGTGATTTGAATATACTTGCTAAGGCTTCAATCACTGTTGGGGCATCTTTTTTAACAACCATTACTAGTTCTATAAATTTTGAGTGATAGTCACACACTACCAGGTAATTGGAGCCTTCAATTTGTAAAAAGTCTATCGCTATTTTTTCCCATGGTAATTGGGGCACAGGATGAGGATGAAGCGGCTGAGATGTGTTTGAGCGTGAATATCTTAAGCAAGTCAAGCAAGATGCTATTGTATTAGAAATTTGTTCGTTAATATTGGGCCAGAATACAGATTCTTGGGCTTTTCTTTGGCAAGACCCAATGCCTTGATGTACAGAGTGTAGTTTAGATAAAATATCAAACCTATGAGATTTAGGGATTATTAGTCTATTTCCCTTGAATATAAAGCCATCGATTTCGTGAATTTCATCTTTATAGTTAAAGTAGGATTTAGCTTCTTGTCTAACGGAACTTAGTTGATTAGGCCACCCATTATGTATATAATATTTCAGTGCCTGAAGCTCTGGATCATTGCTTATACTAGCAAGAAGTTCGTCTCGCTTTTGGTCTGATGCGACTACAATATTTCTTACATGGAAATCTTCCAAATACTCTGTAGGTATCGTATCATCCAAAGGAGATCTAGAAAGATAGTCTGGAATATATAACTCCTTTCCTGGAAGGTATTCCAAAGTGACATCGTATTTAAATAGGCGGATTACAAGCCTCTGCAGCCGAGGTGTTAACGTTTCTATAGGTTTCTTCACGAGCCCTAGTAGTGGTTTGTGATCAACTAAAGCTTTGAACGGTCGACCATATAAATAATAGTGAAATTTCTCACAACCTAGCACAACAGCGAGTAACTCCTTCTCAATTTGTGCGTAATTACGCTGCGCTGAGTTTAGGGACATTGACCAATATGCTATTGGGTGTTTATTTTGACTGATGTGTCCTCCTATCCCATACTGGCTGGCATCGGTAGCCAAGGTGACTGGCAAGCTCGGATCGAAGTAAGTTAAGACAGGGCTCTTTGTTATTAAATCCTTTAATTTTTTAAAAGCTAGATCTTGCGGGCCATTATCTTCCCAGATCCAAGGTGTGTCTTTTTTAAGTAGCTGTCTTAAGGGTGCAGTTATTCCAGCGACATTATCCAAGAATTTACTCAAAAAATTTATCATACCCAAGAATTTTTGTAGTTCTTTGACGTTGGTCGGCCTTTTACTATCCTGAATAGCTTTTATTTTATTTCTGTCAATGGATATACCTGCGTTCGTTATTGAATGTCCCAAAAATTGTATTTCAGTCTTGGCTAACTGTAGTTTGTCCAATTTAAACTTTATTCCTTGTTGGCGAGCTCTTTCTAGTAGTTTTCTCAATCTGTCGTTATGCTCCTCCGCGGAGTTACCAAATATTAATATGTCGTCCATATATGCCAGAGTTCCTTCCAATCCTTCTATGAAGTTGTTTATATATTGCTGAAAGATTTCTGGCGCGTTGCTAAGGCCGTAGGGCAATCTTTTAAACATGTACCTACCAAATGGCGTTATAAATGTACAATATTCAGAACTCTCAGTATCCAAAGGTATTTGATGGAATGCACACGAGGCATCCAAAACAGTGAAGTATTTAGCCTGTCCTATTTGTGCGAATATACTATCTATGGTGGGCAATTCTAGCCGCTGACGAATTATAAATTTATTTAGAGGACGAGGATCCATACAGATACGGATTGAATGGTCTTTTTTCTCTACTATTACCAAGGCGTTCAGCCACTCAGTGGCTCTTTCTATTTTGGTTATAATGCCATCTCTTTCTAAACTATCTAAGGCTGTTTTGACTTTGTCATGTAAAGCTAAGGGGATTTTCCTACACCTCGCAATATGGGGTTCAGCTTGATTATTCACCTTTATAGAACATGGTTTATTAAAACACCCAATTCCTTTGAAGACATCTTGATAGTTATTTATAATATTTTTGGCAGAATCTCTGATCGTTCCATTATTTAAAGGTTTATGAGCTGTATATTCAGTTCTGTTTGTTTCAGTAATATCACAGATTTTTTGTAGGATATTGAATTCTAGACAAGTTTTCAGTCCTAAAATAGGTTCAAAATTATTTTCCAAAATATAAAACTCAATGTCTTTACTTGTATTTTTATGTTGAGTTTTTAATTTACAAGTTCCCAATATATTCAGTTTATTTTTATTATAATCGAGGAGTGAATTTGTACTTTTGTGAATTTTAGGTTGGTTGTTTAATTTATTATAAAGATATTTAGGTAGAATATTGGCTTCACTACCTGTGTCCAATTTAAAAGAGACTTGAAGACCATTAACCAATATATTTTCTTTCCACTCTCTGGTATTATGGCTTAGCAAATTATTTATCTTACATACCTCTCTATTTGTAGTTATTGATCCAATATTTAAGTAATCTAACTCTACCTGGTCATTTTCACTGGACTCTCCATATTCTTCATTGGATTGTACTGTATTTACTGACTTTAATGCCTTACATACTCTGTGCCAGTGTCCAACCTTTTTACAGTTTGAGCATTTTGAGTTTTTTGCCGGACATTTTTCCCTCGGATGTTTAAGGTTACCACAAAAATAGCATTCATTTGAATTACGATTCTCTAAGGGTTTGTTCTTTCTCTGGTTATTATGGTTCCTCTTAGTATTGATTGTCAAAACGTCACTTTCAGTTTGGAGCTGGCCCCTTAAAATGGCTCCTTGTTGGCTCATCATCTCTGCTTGTCTTGCCATTGTTATAGCCTTCGTTAATGTTAAGTTTGGTTCCAGTTGCATTTTTTCACTAGTTCTTTTGTCTGACATTCCCACTACTAGACGGTCTCTGATTAATTCATCTCGTAAGATTCCAAATTCGCAGTATTCTGATAGTGAGTGTAAAGCCGTGATAAATACCTCTATGGGTTCCCCCGGATGCTGTGTTCTAGAATTAAAATTAAATCTTTCGAATATTACGTTTTTTCTAGGTATAAAATATTTATCAAATTCTCTAAGAACGTCTTCAATGTTTTTAGGTACTATCGGCCATTGTTTAATGATTTGTTCGCTCTCCTCTCCCATAATGTAGAGGAGCATGTCAATTTTCTCTTCTTCCGGTCTATCATTTTGTCTCGACACAGCCATATATCTTATAAATCGTCTCCTCCACATGGGCCACTCAGCCGGTGTTGAAAAATTGAATTTGCTTGGAGGATTTACATGGGGAATTCCTACGTCAGTGTTTTCCATTTTCTTTTACCGCTGCCACCATGTAACGATATTGAGTGAATCGTTGTTGAATAAATGTTAAGTATTATTAAACTCTTTATTTGATGAATATATGAAACAACTCTTTAACTTTAGCGAACATGAATATATGAATATAATGACAAGAAGGAAGTGACATATCCGTGATGTTTGACAGCCACTCGTCGTGACTACAACTACGTACACGTAACACTGATAAGCTGTTGAAGTCGATGGAAATTCCTGGTAATCTGTTGATGTAGATGGAGCTTTTTCTAAAACGGGCGAATTGGTAGGAAAAGGTCTAGACTTTGACGTATGTGAATATCCATATTTTAAAATGATTTCTGGTGAGGAAGGAATTGATTTCTTTGTATTCCTTTTTTCCTCACTAGCATTTAAAGTTTCTTGTAAATTTGGTCTTTCAATTTGGCAGGCTCTTAACTGATTAAAATGTCTCTTGATTTTATATCCTTCATCGAGGTCAACTAAATAACGCAATTTACCTAGTTGTTTTAATATTGTACCATACTTCCATAATTGTGATCCTGAGTAATTACGCGATTGCACTCTGGAACCCACCTTAAAAAACTTCTTAAAATCTGGTTGCTTCGCATTATTTTTGTATTCATTGTAAGGTTTAATAAGATCAAGTTTAGTCCTAATATTTTGACCATATAACAGTTCTGATGGAGTCTTTCCACATGACAGTGCTATACCTCATTAAAAAGGCATGTAATTTTTCATGTAGAGTACCCGGTTCTTCACTCATACACCTAAGTTTAGACTTGAAGGTTTGACAACTTCTTTCCGCTTGGCCATTGGTTGCTGGATGTCCTGGGGCAATAAAGTGTTGTAAAATGCCATTTCTTTTGCAAAAATCCACGAAATCGGTGGCTTTAAAAATTGAAGCGTTATCGCTTACCATAATTTCAGGAAGTCCATGTGAACTAAAAATTTCTCTTAAATGGTGTATTGTATTTGATGTTGTGGGATCATTCCTTGCCATTTTAATTTCCAACCACTTAGATTTAGCATCTATAACAATTAAAAAATAGTTGTTCAGAAATGGGCCGGCGTAATCAATGTGTATTCTTTGCCAGTTTTTTATTGGTTCTTCCCATTGATGTATTGGGGCTTTTGTAGGATTTTTTTTAACATCACAACAAGGCTGACAGGCTCTCACTAAAGTTTTTATATCATTATCGATTCCCTTCCAGTAGCAATAGTTGCGAGCTAATAATTTCATTTTTACTATACCAATATGAGTACTGTGAAGTTCTTGTAACATAGACTCCCATAGGGGAAATTACCACGGGCCCAGTCTTGGCCCGAGCTTGGGCCAACTATGCAGAATTCTGGCCCAGGCTTGTAAGCCAGGGTTGGCTGGGCCACTCTTGGCAACCAAGCCTGGACCACTCTTGGCAACCAAGCCTGGCCCATCGTTATCATTCCAGACTTTTACCCATCCTGGGCCAACCCTGGCTTACAAGCCTGGGCCAGGCTTTGAATGCCAGGACTGGTCCAATTTTGATTGCCAAGTCTGGGCCAGACCTGGTTGACAGGACTGTGCCAGTCTTGGTTGTTTGGACTGGGCCAGGCATTGATTGCGAGTACTGGGCCAGGATTTGTTTCCACTACTACGTTTTTAACTGCTATTAATTTATCGCAATTAAATGCCAAGTATTGACAATTAATGAAACAAAGGGATTAATAATTATATACACATATTAATAGTAATTATATATTTATGAATAAAAAAATCAAATATGCATGCTGCGTTGGGAACGTCCGCCATCTCTGTCTTTTGCTCCTGATAAATAAGTAGAAACTGCAGTTATCAGTGCGATTTTATCTGTTGTTGTTGTATATTTTGCCATTATAAATTCTGAAAAGATAATAATTACAGTTAATTTATGTTTCATATAATTAAAGCTTTAACATACTCTATAATTTGGTAAGTTTTTTTCCATATTCCCTTAATTTTTCTGCCACATCTGCTGTACTGTGGTTGAATTTCTTTTTTTAATAATCTTTTCATAATTTTTTTTTACATCATCTTCATATTTGGTACCTACAAGTACAATTTGCATTCAAAGGTGACAACATTGTCGAATGTTCAAATTTTACGGCGGATACAGAATGTTTGATGATCATTCTTTAAAGTGTAATACAAAATAATAAAAATATTGCATTCGATAAATAAAATTTATATTAGTTTATCTAATATTATGGAAAGTGATATACAAAATATACTTTGTGTCACTTCAATATATCCATATTATCCATATCACTAAATTAAATATTTTATGGATTGGCATAGTAAGATCTACCAACGCCATATTGACATTAGTAAACATCGCACAGTAAAAAAGTTCCACCTAATAACTAATTTTATGAAAAATAGACATCAGCATACTACCGATATAAATTCCGAACAATTCATCATTTTTGTGATGTGAACTTTCGCAAAACTTTTAAAAGTCCTGAAAAGCTAAAGTAAATAAATACCTTTGTTGGTAAAATTAAATTTATTGTACTAACCTTTATTAGTAGTAAATGTATGTTAATACTTACTAGTTTTGGTAATAATCTTGATGGGATACTTAAGCCACGTTTCGGACGGCCCTACATTAAGTTCCACCAACTTTTTCACCTTGTCTTCATTTTTGTTTGGTGGCCATAAACACATGTTTTCATTATCTGTAACCCAACTGATCGGCACCAACTCTACCACCTTTTTATTATTTCTTATTTCATCAAATTCAACCACAGCGTAATGTTTACTAGTTTCCGGCATATTAAAGTTAAAAGATTGAAAAAGCAAATAAAATTAAAAATGTTAGCTAAAACACCTAGCAAATGGCAATCTTGCATGCATAGACAAAACACAACACACGTTGCATGTACGATGTATACGAACGACAATCGATTGCAACCGATAGCATTCGTCTCGGGCCTCGGAATTAGAATGCGCAACCAATCAACTAAGCGCGGGAAAATTAATTTTATTTAAATGACTTTACTTTATTAGTTTAGATTTGTTTTTTGCATTTGTGTAAAATGATTATTTTAATTGTCTTTTAGAGTTTTAAGTGTGAGTTAAAATAATTTTAGTTAAATATTAGTATCTGTATCCTAGCAAGTTTATTTATAAATGGCAAAAGCTTGGGTAATCAATGGCATGGCCCAGGCTGGGTTATCCACTCCTGGCACAGGCTTGGGTTACCATTGAACGGCCGAGTTTGGTTTTACTAGTCTTGGCACAAGCTTGGGCTCCCATTAACCGGCCGGAGCTGGGTTAACCAGTCCGGGCACAGGCTTGGGTTACCATTGAACGGCCGACGTTGGTTTATCCAGTCTTGGCACAAGCTTTGGCTCCCATTGAACGGCCTAAGCTGGGTTATCGAGTCTTGACGCAAGTTTGGGTAATCATTCGCATAGCCAAGGCTAGGCTACCAACTTTTGGTCCAAGCTTGGGTTTCCACTGAACGGCCAAGGCTGGAATAGCCAGTCCTGGCCCAAGCTTGAGTTCTCATTGAACGGCCAAGGTTGGTTTATTCAGTCTTGGCACAAGCTTGGGTAATCAATGGCATGGCCAAGGCTTGATTAACCAGTCCGGGCCCAGGCTTGGGTTACCATTGAACGGCCAACGCTGGTCTATCCAGTCTTGGCACAAGCTTGGGTAATCAATACCATGGCCAAGGCTGGGTTATCCACTCCTGGTCCAGGCTTGGGTTACCATTGAACGGCCAAGGTTGGTTTATCCAGTCTTGGCACAAGCTTGGGTAATCAATGGCATGGCCAAGGTTGGGTTATCCAGTCCTGGCCCAGCCTTGGGTTACCATTGAACGGCCAAGGTTGGTTTATCCAGTCTTGGCACAAGCTTGGGTAATCAATGTCATGGCCAAGGCTGGGCCACCCAGTGTTGGGCCAAGCTTGAATAATCATTGGCAAGACCGAGGCTGGGCTAAACAGCCTGGCCCATGCGTGGGCCAATACAGGTGCGCCGAAGCTAGGTTTCCCGGGACTAGCCCAGGCCTGGCTCCATTGTCAACTCTGGGGACTTCCTACATGGGCTGTTGTAATTTTTTTGGAATAATCACTCTTTGTCCTCTAAAAAGTATATCATCTTGTATGGAAAATTCCGGATCAAATACTTTTCCTTTAAATACGTCTTCTTTTAATTTCCGTAGTTCTGGATCCAAATCTGTTTCTTTTTTAATGTTGTCATAATTTAAAATAGTAGAACTAATTTGATTTATTGTGGTTATATTTTGAATGTGTTCATCATCTCTTCTTGTTCGTCACTTATTTTTAAGGGATTTCTGCTTAGATAATCTACGTTGGTGTGTTCAGATGACCTTTTGTATTCTATGGTATAGTCAAATCCTGATAAAAATTGTCCGTATCGAACCATTCTTGTTGCAGATAAAACTGGTAACTGCTTCGTAGGATAAAAAATAGTCATTAATGGTTTATTATCAACAATCAAAACAAATTTCCTCCCATAAATGTAATGAAAAACTTTCTTAAATGCCCAATATATTGCTGTTGCCTCTCGATCTAGTTGACTATAATTTTTTTCAGTTTTTGTTAGGGTCCTTGAAATAAAAGCGACAGGTCTTTCTGAACCATCCGGTAGTCTATGAGATAGCACTCCTGAAATACCATTTGGACTGGCATCCGTAGCCAAAATAATTGGATATTCTGGAGAAAAAGGCATAAGGATACATTCGCTTGCAATTTCCTGCTTGGCATTTATAAAAACTCTTTCACAATTTTTTGTCCACTGAAATTTTTTATTTTTCTGCAACAATTCATGTAATGGATATAGTAAATTTGATGCATCTGAAATAAATTTATCGTAATAATATCATTCCTAAAAATTGTTGAACTTCTTCAACATTTGTCGGTCTCGGAGCATCTCTAATGGCTTTAATTTTCTCATTTGATTTTTTAAGTCCTTCTTGGCAGATAATATGTCCAAGGTATTTTATTTCTGTGGCAAAGAATTTGCATTTTTCTTTATTTACATGAAGGTTGTACTTCCTAAGTCTATTTAACACTTCAATTAGACGTTCTTTACACTGTTTAATCGTGGATCCTTGTATCAAAATATCATCAAAGTATGCTGTTGTGCCGTGTAGATCGCTAACAACTTGATCAATTATTTTATGAAATTCATTTGGAGCTGTCTTGATACCAAAATTTAACCTTTTAACTTTAAAGGTACCTTTATGTGTTGAAATTGCTTGAACCCTTTCACTGTATTCATCCATTGGAACATGTAAATAAGCTTTATAAACATCCAGCGTACAAAAATATTTTCCTTTACCCATTTTGTTGAATATATCTTCTATTTTTGGTATAGGATAACGATTGTCTTGTAATTGAGGATTAACTGTAACTTTGTAGTCAGCGCAAAGACGGATTTTTCCATTGCTTTTTGGAACAACGACTAAAGGTGTTCCCCATTCAGAGTAATCCATCTTCTCTATGATTCCTTCTTCTTCCAAATTAATCAGTTCTTGATTTACCGCTTCTTGTAATGCATATGGTATCCTTCTAGGTTTACAAAATACTGGTTTAGCATCGTCTTTTAATAAAAGAGAGCATTTGAAATTAGGAATTCTTCCCACTGTAGGTGTAAAAACGTTTTCAAATTTCTTTAAAATTTCTTCGATATCGTTGTTGTTCACGTATACAGCATCAATATCATGTATACTTATATCTAATTGTCTTAACCACCTTCTGCCTAAAATAGCACTGCCATAATTTTGAACAACGTATAAATCCGCTAATACTGTTTTATTTCTATATGTAACGGGAATTTCTGCTACCCCAATTGGTTCGAAAATGTGACAAGTATAACATCGAAATTTGACGTTTGTTCTTTTTAGTGGTATTTCAAGGTTTAATTTATTAAAATCGTTTTCAGAAATGATTGAGACTGGACTGCCGGTATCGCATTCAAATTTAAATGGTGTGTTTTTAATTAAAACATCAACCATCATTTTTGGCTCATATATAGATGTTGATTGATGTAAAAAAATGTCAACAACTTGATTTATTGAAAAGTCTTCAACGTTATCTTCATTTGTGTCGCTACTGTATTCATCTTGAATTAATTTAATATTTGATGATGACGATGCAAAGGAATTTTTTCTAAGAGTACTTATACATACTGAACTGACGTGACCTTGACGTTTACAGCTTTTGCATTGAAGCTTGTGCTTAATTCTGCAATCCATAGTTTTATGATTATTTTTTCCACAATGCAGACACCAGTTAATCCAAGACTTCTTAAATCCGAAGTAAAATTGGTTTCAATACGTGAAGCAGATTGACGTGTAAACTGATTGTCTGGTGCTTGCCGTGTAACTTTTGATATGGTTTCTGTATTACAATAAACTTCTCTAATTTCATTTTTTGAAGCTTCTATTGCTAAAGCAATCTGAAAAGCTTTGTCAAAATTAATGTTTATTTCTTGTAAAATTTTTTCTCTGATTTCATTATTAAATATTCCCCGAATAAACTGAGCTCGAAGCAGGGTGCTTATCATAGATTTATTACAAGCATTGCAATTGTGATCTTTACAATTAATTTTGAATTCGCAAGTCTTAAGAATTTCCTTCAAAGCAGCGACATAGTTTGATACTGTTTCATTTTCCTTCTGTAATCTAGTAAAAAATTTGTGTTGTTCGGTAATTGAGTTCTTTTTAGGAGAAGCAGTGTGATCAATGTATCATAATCTTTGGAACTGGGGAGGTCTGGTGAAGTTAGACTTGAGAGTACTCTATAGTATTTGCTGCCTAAACAATTTATAAGAATCATGACTTTGGCATCATTTGTCTCAGTATTATTTTCATTTAACCCTTTCAGTTTAAAGAAATTTTCAAGTCTTTGATTATAGCTTTCAAAATTTTCATTATTTTCGTCAAATGATTCAAAGTTAATAACTTGATGTTTTAAATTTTCCGTAATGCTAGTTTCACTTACTTGTTGTTGTGTTTGATTTAGTTGCAGGGTATTTACAAGTCCACTTAGGGCTGCTATTAATGGTGCTAACTGTTACGACATAATACTGGTCCTTTTTGTCCTGTATATCGGTTTTATTCCTCGTCGCCAAAAATTATTGTATATCGAATTGATATTTAATTACACAAAATTGTACTTGTAACTAAACTTTTTATTTGACATTACCTGTCACAACTAATCACACTGATTAATAATAAATAAAATAGTAAACAATATAAAAATAATTGATAATATTTATACAAAGTGATACATAATATAAACCCAACCTGTTCAGATGTTTTCGTAGGTGACAATGGCCAGTAAGTATACCTGTGACCAATCGCAGGTCCTTTCTGGTCATGGCCACGTATTTCTTGGCTGCTTTATTATTCGGATATTTCAGAAGTCCCTTGGATAGTATGCAATCTTTTTCTTCGTCCCATCTTCCCCTGAATTTGTCAAGGGAGCGTACCTTTACTAGGTCAACCACTGCTGATGCCGCCAAGCTGACAAGACTACCGGGTCCCAAGAGCATTTGGGAGGCAGTTTTTCTAACGAGTCAGCTATGCGGTTGCCTTTTAAAATTCCATGACCTTTTGTCCAGCCTAGATCTGATGTGATCCGTGGCCTATTCAGGGCTAATAGTACTTGTCTGCTGTCCGTAAGGATACGGATGTTTTTGCCAGTGATTTCTCTTATGGTAATCTCTTTTGCGGCTCTGTCTGAGCTATATTTGCATTACAACCCATAATTGCCCATTTTATATTTAGGTTTAGGGATCTGGAGTAAATTCCATATCATGAACTTTCTTTTATCTTAGATCCATCGGTGAAGATACATATAGTACCTGTCGCCAATGCATTTTGAGCATTGTCAGTGATTATCTTGTAGGGCCTGTGAAAGGCATATCTTGGTGAAATCGATTCTGTATTTGCTTGTAGCATTGGAAGCTCGTTTATAGCTTCGCGCCACAAACCACTCCTCGACTCACCAGATTCTACTTCAAGTTGTGTACCAGTAGAGCGGAGCCGTAGCATGGTCATTAAAACCACCTCCTTGATATATATGTTGATATATATTGAGACGAAGTTTTATTATCATAAAAAATTTATCCATTAAAGAAAAGCTTAATTTTAATAAGAATATGTATTATGATGATTAAATCAAAAACAAAATCGTTATTAAGTCAATTAAAAGCAAAATAAATAATAAAAAAGTAATCACATTACATAAAAATAATCAAAATCACCTTTAAAAAAATAAATAATAATAAAAATATAATTCTAAATGTAAAAGAAACAAACGAACAAATTATAAATTTTCTAAAAATATTTTTCTTTTAAATATATAAAAGGATTTTCAAAGATCTACAAAAGTGTATATTAAAAGTTCTTCTACGAATAACACCTGTGCATATGTATGACGTAAAATTATCACGAATTAGAGTGCTCGTAAACAACTTTGCGTGTTTGAAATGTTTATAGGGTCATTCTGTACAAATATTCGTAACAGCTGTAAACTTAACATCGATGTTATTAACATCGCGATGTTAAATCAAATTTAACAGCGCGGTTAAAAATCGTATTCTGAACAATATTACATATTGCAGCTAACTTCACTTTTATTGTTGGTTAATAGAAATTGCCGACTTTTTAGGTTATTGTTATGTTTAATGAAAGATATTGATTATTATTAGTTTTATATATTTATTTTTATTATTACTATTATGGAATGATATTGTTCATTTTGATTTAATTCTTGAAAATTTACAATTCTATTACAAACACAGTTTGACAGTTTCAACACTCCTAACGTCGAATATTTTGGTCGGCGTTATTTTAACAGCGAAAATGTTAAAATACATCGATGTAAATTACAGTAGAGCGTACAGAATAGCATTTTCATAACATCTCTCGACCTTGAAAGTTTACAGCGCTGTTACCGCTAACATTTTTGTACAGAATAAGCCCATTAGTTTCCATGAACTCCAAAACCTTAGAAGTGCACCTGTGCCTGTGACGTCAAATTAACACGAATTAGAATGCTCGTAAACAACTTTGCGTGTTTGAAATGATTAGTTTCCATGAACTCCAAAAGCTTAGAATAGCACCTGCACGTTGTGACGTAAGAGTTACTCGGAAATGTATCGGTCGAATTTATGATTTCAAGCCTCAGTGTGAATATAATTTGAGAGCTTTTCCGACCATAATAAATTATAAAAAAATTATTGAACATTAGAAATGATTATTGTATATATATTATGTAAAAAAATTGTTTGTAAAATATAAGTAGTTAGTTAGCAATAAGCAAATTAAGAAATAGTTCCTTCTGATTGGTTCTCGTGGAGTTTTAAAATGAAGCATTTTTATTGGTCAGAGAATAATGAGAAAGGGATCTCAGTTTTTACGTAAAAGAGCCAGTCAGGAAGAATAAAGGAGATTTAAGCCTAATTTTAAGACAGTCAAGACCCTTTATACAAATATTCAAGCCTCGTTTTAAACTTTCAACAAACATTTAATATTTAATTTAAAAAAAAACTTTCTCGACTCAACACTCAAGTTTAATTTTAAAAAGATTCAAGACTCATTTTCAAAACATTCAACAACAGTTATTAAAATATTCAACTCGTAATCTACATTTCTAAAAATGACTTTGATTAGTCATAAATTTTATTAACTTTATAAGTTAACAGTATTCGACTTTGAATCGAAAATAGGTTTGTTAAATCGAGCAGAGTAATCTTATAATATAACAGTTTCAACTGTAATTTTAATGATACAAAAGTTAGTATCAAATTAATATAAGAAACTTGACATACTTTATATCAGAAATAATCCTAGTATAAAACTTTGTAACACACCACTTGTAAAAAGGGAGTCTTATCAACCAGTAAATTGTATAAATAAATCCACAAGTAAACAATAATAAATTCTACATCGTAAGAGTTTCTGTCTTTAATTACACCATTGAAGTTTCTGCATCCCACGTGTTTACCAGAAGAGAAGATAGACCACCAGTTCCAGCGACACCTACATGTGAATGGCGAACACTCGAGAGACAAAGTTAAAAAAGGTACCGTTATTTAATTTGTATTAAGTGTGCGTATAAACTGTTTTTAAGCGATAATAGATATTTGCCGCTAGAGGACATTTATACTACTTTATTGTAAAGATTTTTGAATTTCATTTTGATACAAAATTAATAATTTTGTTTGAGCGTAAATCTGTGGTAAAACCTGTACGACCTAAGATACAATTTTTCGATAACGATAGTATTTATTTTTGAGTTAAACAAACGAGCGTAGAAACATTAATTTTATTTGAGCTAGTCATCATTATACATACTATTTAAGGGGCTAAAAACATTATTATTGTAGTAAAAAACTTCAACAATTACGTCAAATCAAATAAAAACAAACCACTAATAATATCTTGTCACAATTAACGTGGGTTTACTAAAATAACATTTAAACATCAGAAAAATTAAAATAATAAAACAAAAAAAGCTAAACCATAAGAACCCAATAACAATAAATTAATAAATTCATATTAACTTGGCGACCAACGTATCGGGCTCGATTAAAATCACATATTTTAATAGTTTAAATAACAACAAAAAAATCAATAAACATTACATTAAAATTTATTTAAAAATAAAAATACTAATAGATTATTGTAACTGTAATTAACATATAAAATAAATATCCCCCCAAACTTGTAATAAATTTAACGACGGATAAATTTTTATAAGTTTCCATTTTCTATTTTAACTTCAACTATATCCTATTTTATTTTATTTACATATTTATTTACACTTAACTACTAAATATATTACTTGAGTGAACTTACATGAAACACACCACGTGAAATTTTTGAGTTAGGAAAAATTAGAATTTATTTTCTACTTTTTTAGAACATAAACGCATCGTATTATTTTTTTCTTATCTAAGACCCTTTCTACACAATCATAATTTTTATTTTTATTAAAATCTCTTTCGGCATCCATGGCCATAGGTACTATTAAACACATTTCGGTACCCTTGTACCACTCCACTAAATTGCAACTGGATTTACAAATATTTTTCATTAACTTTTCTTGGCAGAAATTTTTATCATTCCTTTCTAATGAATCGTCAAATACACTTATTATGTTATAATTGCTAGTTACTTTAAAATTATTTATTGTTTCAAAATTACATATCTCAGTATCCTTAAATATTACCAAATTTTTATCATAATTTATTATAATTTTGTTCTTTGATAACTCATCATTACCCAATAAAATATCATATTTTAGTTTATTTACTATTAATAACTGAACATTTAATTTTACCTTATTTATATTCAAAGAAGTAAAAACTGTTTTATTAGAATAGCCTAAACTTTTATCATTTATCCCTGTAAAATTTACTTTTGGAATATTGATTATATTGTTTTTTAACATTGAGATTTTATTTACTGTATTTTCTGATATTAAAGAAACTGTAGACCCTGTATCTATTATAATGCTTAATAAATTGTTATTAATATTTGCTTTAATTAATACTAATTCTATTTCTTTATTTTCTAGATGCAGATTATCCTTGTCTATTAAAAATTCACGTGGGTGTACAAAGTCACATCTAGCGCTATTTACATTGTGCACCCCTATTGAAAATTTGTGGTTTGGGCATCATCTACTGGAGATCTGGCCCTAGGAGTCTACTACCTGAACGTGCAATGTCTCTTGGTGTATTACTTGTCTCATTTATCCCCTCATTACTGTTACTCGTATTAATTGCGTTTACTTGTCTATTATTATTGTTTGTATTTGCTCGACTATTGTTATTTTGTTCAAATCTATTAAAATTTCTATTATTATAATTATTGTTAAAATTTCTAGTGTTCTGATTATTATTGTAATTTCTATTATTATTGTAATTGTTCCTATTTTCATTATTTTGATTTCTGTTTTGATTATTGTAGTTATTGTTAAAATTATTATTATTATTTTGTCTGTTAAAATTGTTATTGTTACTTTGCCTATTAAAACTTCTATCATTGTTATTAAAGTTTCTTACATTACTTCTATTCTGATTGTTGATACTATTACTTAAATTTCTTTCAATTCTCTGCAAATATGTTATTAAATGATCAAATTTATTAATATTTTGTACTGCAATTATCTCAGATATTTCAGGTTTGAAATTTCTTGATAAAAACATTACAATTTCTGCCTCTGGTATAGGAGGAGTTAAATATTGACAAGTAGCATAGAGTTGTAAAACATAGTTGTATAGATTATTCTTTGTATTATCAAATTTGCCAAAATAAATCTTTCCCTGACTTTACTCTGTTGTAATTCTGACCAGAAAGTATCTAGAAATACTTTTTCAAAGGTTTCAAATGAATCTACAAACATTTCTTTGCAATTCCACCACAATAGTGCATTGCCTGTTAAACTTGACCTGATAAATTCTTTAGTCTTGTAAAATTTTGATTTTATAGTATTTATTTTTAATCGTTTGTAAATAATTTATAGGATGTATCTTCCTATAATCCCCACAAAATTTCGAACTTTCTTCAAACTTCCCCCCTATATTTAGAATTTGAAAGAATTTGTTACGCGATTGTCTGATAATTCAGAAATATTTTGATTCACTTGTTTTATTTTATTTTCGAGTTCCTCCTTTAATTTCTTGATTTCTTCACTATCTCCCACGTTTACATTTGTATTTAATTTTTCTTCTATTTCTTTTCTTAATTGTGTCTCTGTTTTTCTGTTTTCCTGTTCGGCTATGTCCAAATTTATTTGTATTCCTCTTTTCACGTTATCTTCGATTTCTGATATTCTTGAGTTTAATTTCAGATTGTTTTCGCTTGTTCTTTTGTCTATATTTTGTACTTGTTTACTTAAAAATTCTTGTTTTACCTCAATTACTTTAATCTTTTTCTCTTGATTTTCTACTTTCTTGACCAATTTTTCTGTTATTTCATTCAATTTTCTCGTTATTTCCTCAGAATTTTGTCTATTTTGTTTTTTCATTTCTTCAGAGTTAGCTTCTAATTTTCTTGTCATCTCTTCCGAGTTGGCTTCTAGTTTTTTCGCTATTTGTTCTGAATTGGCTAGGATGATGCTCATCAAATCTGCCAATGTGACATTTCCTCCAATCAATAAACATTACATTAAAATTTATTTAAAAATAAAAATACTAATAGATTATTGTAACTGTAATTAACATATAAAATAAATATTTCTAACATTTTATTATAAATATAAAAAGTCGAAAAATAATGTCTGATAAAGAGGAAGTTAATTTTGACACCTGGAAAGTTGAAGAACTCAGGCAAGAACTTAGAAACAGGAATTTGGATGATAAAGGAACCAAACAAATTTTAATCAACAGATTAAAAAGCCAAGAACAAATAGATATAGACTACAATGCTGAAGAACCAGAAGAAAGGGGGGAACAAGAAGATGAACCTCAACAAAAAGATGGTACATCTTCACAAACTGGAGGAATTACAACAGAGTAAAGTCAGGGAAAGATTGTATTTTGGCAAATTTGATAATACAAAGAATAATCTATCCAACTATGTTTTACAACTCTATGCTACTGGTCAATATTTAACTCCTCCTATACCAGAGGCAGAAATTGTAATGTTTTTATCAAGACATTTCAAACCTGAAATATCTGAGATAATTGCAGTACAAAATATTAATAAATTTGATCATTTAATAACATATTTAAAGAGAATTGAAAGAAATTTAAGTAATAGTATCAACAATCAGAATAGAAGTAATGTAAGAAACTTTAATAACAATGATAGAAGTTTTAATAGGCAAAGTAACAATAACAATTTTAACAGACAAAATAATAATAATAATTTTAACAATAACTACAATAATCAAAACAGAAATCAAAATAATAAAAATAGGAACAATTACAATAATAATAGAAATTACAATAATAATCAGAACACTAGAAATTTTAACAATAATTATAATAATAGAAATTTTAATAGATTTGAACAAAATAACAATAATCGAGCAAATACAAACAATAATAATAGACAAGTAAACGCAATTAATACGAGTAACAGTAATGAGGGGATAAATGAGACAAGTAATACACCGAGAGACATTGCACGTTCAGGTAGTAGACTCCTAGGGCCAGATCTCCAGTAGATGATGCCCAAACCACAAATTTTCAATAGGGGTGCACAATGTAAATAGCGCTAGATGTGACTTTGTACACCCACGTGAATTTTTAATAGACAAGGATAATCTGCATCTAGAAAATAAAGAAATAGAATTAGTATTAATTAAAGCAAATATTGATAACAATTTATTAAGCATTATAATAGATACAGGGTCTACAGTTTCTTTAATATCAGAAAATACAGTAAATAAAATCTCAATGTTAAAAAACAATATAATCAATATTCCAAAAGTAAATTTTACAGGGATAAATGATAAAAGTTTAGGATATTCTAATAAAACAGTTTTTACTTCTTTGAATATAAATAAGATAAAATTAAATGTTCAGTTATTAATAGTAAATAAACTAAAATATGATATTTTATTGGGTAATGATGAGTTATCAAAGAACAAAATTATAATAAATTATGATAAAAATTTGGTAATATTTAAGGATACTGAGATATGTAATTTTGAAACAATAAATAATTTTAAAGTAACTAGCAATTATAACATAATAAGTGTATTTGACGAAGTTAATGAAAAATATTTGTGAATCCAGTTGCAATTTAATGGTACAAGGGTACCGAAATGTGTTTAATAGTACCTATGGCGATGAATGCCGAAAGAGATTTTAATAAAAATAAAAATTATGATTGTGTAGAAAGGGTCTTAGATACCAAAAAAAAATTAAATTATGATTATGATGAAAGGGCAATTGATGCCGATGATAGGGTTAATGAAAAGAATTTAGAGGTGATGATAAATTGCAACAAAGGATGGAAAAATGAAGTTATAAAATTGGTAAAAAGATATAAAAGTTTAATTAATGATGAATCTAGAGTAGCTAAAAATTATTCACATAGTATAAAAGTTAAAAATATAGAGTTTTTAGTCAAAAAAATATCCAATTCCCTATAAATATCAAGAAGCGGTAGATAAACATTTAAAGAAACTGTTGGCAGATGGAATTATAAGTTATAGTACTACACCCTATATTAATCCTATGGTAGTGGTTAAGAAAAAAGATGATACGATGCGTTTATGTTCTAAAAAGTAGAAAATAAATTCTAATTTTTCCTAACTCAAAAATTTCACGTGGTGTGTTTCATGTAAGTTCACTCAAGTAATATATTTAGTAGTTAAGTGTAAATAAATATGTAAATAAAATAAAATAGGATATAGTTGAAGTTAAAATAGAAAATGGAAACTTATAAAAATTTATCCGTCGATAAATTTATTACAAGTTTGGGGGGAAGTTGAGACGAAGTTTTATTATCATAAAAAATTTATCCATTAAAGAAAAGCTTAATTTTAATAAGAATATGTATTATGATGATTAAATCAAAAACAAAATCGTTATTAAATCAATTAAAAGCAAAATAAATAATAAAAAAGTAATCACATTACATAAAAATAATCAAAATCACCTTTAAAAAAATAAATAATAATAAAAATATAATTCTTAATGTAAAAGAAACAAACGAACAAATTATAAATTTTCTAAAAATATTTTTCTGTTAAATATATAAAAGGATTTTCAAAGATCTACAAAAGTGTATATTAAAAGTTCTTCTACGAATAACACCTGTGCATATGTATGACGTAAAATTATCACGAATTAGAGTGCTCGTAAACAACTTTGCGTGTTTGAAATGTTTAGTTTCCTTGAACTCCAAAACCTTAGAAGTGCACCTGTGCCTGTGCCTGTGACGCCAAGTTATTATGAATTTATTAATTTATTGTTATTGGGTTCTTATGGTTTAGCTTTTTTTGTTTTATTATTTTAATTTTTCTGATGTTTAAATGTTATTTTAATAAACCCACGTTAATTGTGACAAGATATTATTAGTGGTTTGTTTTTATTTGATTTGACGTAATTTTTGAAGTTTTTTACTACAATAATAATGTTTTTAGCCCCTTAAATATCTATTATCGCTTTAAAACAGTTTATACGCACACTTAATACAAATTAAATAACGGTACCTTTTTTAACTTTGTCTCTCGAGTGTTCGCCATTCACATGTAGGTGTCGCTGGAACTGGTGGTCTATCTTCTCTTCTGGTAAACACGTGGGATGCAGAAACTTCAATGGTGTAATTAAAGACAGAAACTCTTACGATGTAGAATTTATTATTGTTTACTTGTGGATTTATTTATACAATTTACTGGTTGATAAGACTCCCTTTTTACAAGTGGTGTGTTACAAAGTTTTATACTAGGATTATTTCTGATATAAGATATGTCAAGTTTCTTATATTAATTTGATACTAACTTTTGTATCATTAAAATTACAGTTGAAACTGTTATATTATAAGATTACTCTGCTTGATTTAACAAACCTATTTTCGATTCAAAGTCGAATACTATTAATTTATAAAGTTAATAAAATTTATGACTAATCAAAGTCATTTTTAGAAATGTAGATTACGAGTTGAATATTTTAATAACTGTTGTTGAATGTTTTGAAAATGAGTTTTGAATCTTTTTAAAATTAAACTTGAGTGTTGAGTCGAGAAAGTTTTTTTTTAAATTAAATATTAAATGTTTGTTGAAAGTTTAAAACGAGGCTTGAATATTTGTATAAAGGGTCTTGACTGTCTTAAAATTAGGCTTGAATCTCCTTTATTCTTCCTGACTGGCTCTTTTACGTAAAAACTGAGATCCCTTTCTCATTATTTTCTGACCAATAAAAATGCTTCATTTTAAAACTCCACGAGAACCAATCAGAAGGAACTATTTCTTAATTTGCTTATTTCTAACTAACTACTTATATTTTACAAACATTTTTTTTTACATAATATATACAATAATCATTTCTAATGTTCAATAATTTTTTTATAATTTATTATGGTCGGAAAAGCTCTCAAATTATATTCACACTGAGGCTTGAAATCATAAATTCGACCGATACATTTCCGAGTAACTCTTACGTCACAACGTGCAGGTGCTATTCTAAGCTTTTGGAGTTCATGGAAACTAATCATTTTAAACACGCAAAGTTGTTTACGAGCATTCTAATTCGTGTTAATTTGACGTCACAGGCACAGGTGCACTTCTAAGGTTTTGGAGTTCATGGAAACTAAACATTTCAAACACGCAAAGTTGTTTACGAGCACTCTAATTCGTGATAATTATACGTCATACATATGCACAGGTGTTATTCGTAGAAGAACTTTTAATATACACTTTTGTGGATCTTTGAAAATCCTTTTATATATTTAAAAGAAAAATATTTTTAGAAAATTTATAATTTGTTCGTTTGTTTCTTTTACATTTAGAATTATATTTTTATTATTATTTATTTTTTTAAAGGTGATTTTGATTATTTTTATGTAATGTGATTACTTTTTTATTATTTATTTTACTTTTAATTGACTTAATAATGATTTTGTTTTTGATTTAATCATCATAATACATATTCTTATTAAAATTAAGCTTTTCTTTAATGGATAAATTTTTTATGATAATAAAACTTTGTCTCAATATATATATATATATATATATATATATATATTAAACCAGAATTTTTTGGGGTATACGGCAATGTGTTTTAAGAAAACTCTTTTACTTGTTACAGAAAACCAATAAATTCTGGTAGAAATATGAATTTTTTGGTCATATCATAAATTTTCGACTAAAATTAATTTAATAATGCAAATGAAAAAAAAAAAAAAGAATTACATTGATTTCGGATCCTATTTTTCATAATAAAAATTTTAAAATTTTACATGAAATGTTTTTAGAAAATGGTTATCCAAATAAATTAATAAAAAATGTATTAAGTAATAATTCTTACAATATAAATACATATGATCAAAATAATAAAGAATTAGACATTCAAAACAAATACAATGTATGGTAATGATACAAAATTATATGTATCATTACCATACATTCGAGAAATTACATCTAAATTAAGTAGAATTTTTAAACCATTAAATAATATTAAAATTACGAGTAGAACATGTCTTACCTTAAACAAAATTTTTAGTAAAGTAAAAGATACAACTCCAATTTTGGATTTATCTAATGTAGTGTATAGTATTCCTTGTTCTGCTTGCGATAAAAAATACATAGGTCAAACTGGCCAAAGATTAAAACAACGTTTATCCTTGCATAAGAGTGATACCACGTTACATCCTGAAAGATGTGAATTGGCTAAACATTCAATAACTAATGACCATCTTATCGATTATGCTTCTGTTAGTATTTTGGATGTACAAATTAACAATAAAAAAAGACTCTTTTTGGAAATGGCATCTATATCACAAGACAATGATATTATGAATAAAAAAAGTGACCATAAAAACTTGAGTGACATTTATTATTATTTGCTATCTTTGGATAAACATACAAATAAAGATCTAAATAATACCTAAAATTCATGACATTTTTTTGACATTTTTATTTTGATTTAAAATGACATTTTAGAAGCTTAAATCAAAATTATAAAAAAGAATAAGATATCCTTATTTTTTATCATAGAACAATTAAATATTAAATCAAAATTTACATTTTTCATGAAAGAAGAAATTAAAAATTATAACCTATTATTTTCTACTCTTTTATTATTACATTTTATCTCAAGCAATTAAGTTGTTAATTAATTTTATGACGTTATTTTGTTTTATAAATAATTTGACTTAAAAAAATTTTTTTAAATTCAAAATTAAAGTTAAAATAGTTTTTTATGTTATATTTACCATTTTTTTAACACCAATTTTGTTTATACTCGTGCTTATTCCTTGATAATGAAATAAATATATTTCGAAAGCTTGGAAAACAAGTAAAAGAGTTTTCTTAAAACACATTGCCGTATACCCCAAAAAATTCTGGTTTAATACCTATTAGTCGGCAAAGAACATAAATTTAATTATATATATATATATATAGTTGTATGGGGCACGGCCATGTAGACACTGCTAAATGGAAAAAGTTGACAGTCGGCAGGGCGATGACAGGCCGGGGCTAGAGGATGACAGTGGTCACAAGGTCTTGAGTTAAGTTGTTCATTTCTGCACTTTTATACAGTGATTAATAAAGTTACAGCAAATTATTGTATTTACTTTACAAGTAAACGACCTCTCCTTTACATGGTGTCAGGTGTGAATTAATAATTTTAACGAAACACTCTCCAGTGGAGTTAGTTTAACCTTGAAATATGGATTGTAAGCCGCCAAAAAATTTAGAAGAACAGAGGTTCGAATTTTTTATGAAAGCATCCGGTAACGATAAAATTCAGAATGAACAGGTGAAAAATGCTATCTTTTTAAATTCCATAGGAGATTGTGGCATTGAGATCTATAACACGTTTACCATTACTTCAGTAAGTACTTTAAAAGATTTTCTAGTGAAAATTGATGAATATTATATTCCAAAAAAAAAATGTTGTCATGGAGACTTAAATTTAATAACCTAAAACAAGATTTACATCAAGGAATACACTCATTCATAATGGAGTTGAAACGACAGGCAAGTTTGTGTGAATTTCAGTGCGCTAGTTGCAGTGAATCATATGAATCCAGGATGATTAGAGATAAACTTGTCCTAAGCATTGCAGATAAAGAAATTCAGGAAAGGTTATTTAGGGAAGCTTATCTAAAATTAGATAAAGATCAGTCGTATTGTAAATCTATTGATTAAATTGATTGTACTAACCCTTACTTTTTGGAAGTCCATCTTATTAAGAATAATGAAAAAACTCTTCGTTTTACCAAAACTTCCAATATTTATTTAAAAAATTGCTTTCTTAACTATAATGACAGCCGTTTCGCTAGACTTAGCATGGTCAGATTGACATATGTCAATCTTGACCCAAAACCTCTTAATAAATATATAATGAGAGAACATTATATGATACCCACAGCTAAGGATATCTTATCTCGCCTTACAGGTAAAACATTATTTACAGTTATAGACATGAAGGAGGGTTTCTGGCAACTCAAGCTAGATGAACCAAGTTCTCGATTATGTACTTTTAATACGCCTTTTGGGCGATACAAATTCAACCGTCTCCCATTTGGAATTTGTTCTGCTCCCGAAATTTTTCAGGCAAAGAACTTTGAGATATTTGGCGATATTCTTAACGTTGGTACTTATTTTGATGACATAATAATATATGGTCAATCTGAAGAAGAACATGATATGGCATTGAAGACAGTACTAGATAGAGCATCAAATTATACGGTTTGAGGTTTTGCACCGTCTGCCTTAACCATGCCAACGTTTCCTCGTTATCGCAGGTTACTTTGATTATTTCACCAGAGTGCGACCACGACCTGAACGTTGGTGGTTTCTTTTCGCCGTAGGTGGCGGACAGGGTTTTGTCCAGGGCCTCCACCAGCTGTCTCTTAATAAGACCTTTCCTGTCGGCATTAACTTTGCCGTACGGGTCGGCTTTGTCAATAACAGCTACCCTTAGGTGGTTGGTACCTGCTTCCCTATAGCTTTTATTGGCTATAGTTTTAGCATCATGCCTCGCTTTCTTCCCTCTAACGGGTGTTCCCTCAGAGGTGTCAGAGCGCATGCGTTTCTTTTCTTGGGAGACGACGCGTTCCTGGCCTCTTTTAGAGGAAGAACTGGCGCCGCTGCCCACTGGTGCCTGGTTTAGATTTGGAGGGGCGATTGGAGCCGGTGGTGTCTTTGCAGACACCCTCTTGTTCCCTCGCCTTCCTCCTCCTCTTCGCCTCAGCACCGCAGACTCTTTTACCTCTACGATGCTTTGGAGGTGTGCTTGTGCGCTCAGCCTCTGGATTTTGGTTTTTGTTTTTTTCCATTTTGGATCCCACGAGTAGCTGGGAAGGGTTGTGTCACCCCTGGCAGAGCCCGCATACCAGAGGAAGGCTGATGTACAATAGGGTGTCGTCTGGTGCCCTCAGGGGACCGTTCGCGTCCACGTTCCCCGTGACCATTCAGTACATCGGCACGGTACCTCACTCCTTCACTTGGGGGGCTGGTCCGCGGCGGCAGTTTTCGCAAAAGCTTTTGGGGGTTTTTTAGGCCCCCTCACTCTACTTATGACTGCCACTAATCAAGACATAAGTCCTGACCGTCCTCCTACCCGCCACCTGGAGACGCGGCTGGTAGGTAACCCAACCCCCAGGGACAGCAGAGCTTTTTGAAGATTGGTTAAAAATTGTCTGTAACCCAACATTCCGCCAAACAGCGTTATAGTAATGGACAACGCAAGCTATCATAGTCGACAATTGCAAAAAATTCCTGGCACAAAGAATACGAAATTGGAGATTCAAAACTTCATGGCTGCAAATGACATATATTTTGAGGAAAATTATACGAAAACAGAACTTTTACAAGTGCTGCAGTCATTTTCTTAAAAAAAAAGTATGTTTGTGATACAATTGCAGGAGAATAGGGACATACATTGTTGCGACTACCTCCCTACTACTGCGTGTTCAATCCCATAGAGCTTATGTGGCACCAACTTAAATCGAGTGTGAGCGGAAAAAATACTTCTCCGACTTTAAGTGGTAGTGTGGTAGAATTAATTAGGAACTGTATGAATGACATTCCTACCGAGAGTTGGAAAAGTTCTGTTAGTCATGTTAGAAATGTTGAAAACTCGTACCTTTCTGTAAAATCAATTGCGCCAATTATAATTAATTTAGATGAGGATAGCAACACAGAACTAAATATAGAATAGAATTGTAACATTAAAATAAATTACTTGTATATCTCCTATATTATGCAAAATTAAAATTTCTTAAGTTCGACCCTGTAGCACAATTGCATCTTTTACCTGGTAATTTTCTACACAATGAAAATACTATACCTTAAGAAATGTTCGGGCAAATACAAATTCATCATTGTTCGTAATGCTTTAGCCACTATCTTAGTTATTCATACATTTAATGAACTTTGGGTATCAGAAACTTATTAATTATAATATTTAAAAAAATAGGATTTCACGAAAATAAAATGACTAACATTTTAATACAGTGAAACTTCTCCATAACGGACACCAACGGGGAAAAATAATTGTTCGTTGTGTAGAGTTGTCCGTTATGTGGAGTTATCGCTTAGACAATTAAAATAAAAAAGAGATTTCGATTTGCTTGATCTTTAATTATACATATTCGTATTTGCATAAGCATATACACAAATAAAACAAATAAAATACTAATTTCAAAAAGGTAGGTATGTATTACATCTTAAAAAAATCATCAATTTTGGTTTGTTTTGGACATTATTTTTCACAATTTCTGACTCAACGTTTAGAATTACATCAGATATTTTTTGACTTACCCTTGCATTACCTTTATATATAAAAAAATAATTCTAAGTCTTTTAATTTTAGGTAAGCATCATTTAAATTATTTACAGTTGTAGTAAGCTCTAGTTCATCGTCACTCTCATTGTCGGAATCATTGGACTCCTGTACGTTTGCTTTAAAATCACTAACACAACTAGCTAAGTTAACTTCAGGATTTTCCGTCAATACGGCTGCATCAATCTCCACTTAGTTCAAAAAAATTTCAACTCCATGACTTTCGCCAAAGGTTGACAATGGCAAATGGTCTTCCAAGTCTTGTAGCTCCAGATTTTCCACAATTTCTTCTCCATTACTATCGTTTTTTAAAAACCGCACCTGATGAAACACTTTTTAATTGTTTGTGTTGAAACGTCTCTCCATGCTACCACAATCCAAATTAAGGCGTTAGCAATCGTTATGGACTTCTCCAGTTCAACCGTTGATAAAGAACATTCTATATATGATAACATTCTTCTCATCAAAAACTTTCTATACAGGGATTTAAAGTTTTTAATTATTCCTTGGTCTAACGGTTGGCAATGTGCTGTAGTATTAGGTGGCAAAAATATTATCGATTTGTTAGATAACTGAATATATCCGGATGGGATGTTGCGTTGTCTAGGAATAAGAGAATTTTTCTTTTTTGACGTTGCATTTTTCTGTCAAATTTGTGCAGCCAATCTGTCATTATATCTCTGGTCATCCAGGCCTTCTTGTTGTAGTACCAGTCGACTTGGACCTTATCAACATGAAAATTTTTAAAACAGCGAGGATTTTTACTTTTACCAATCACCAAAGGTTTTTCTTTATCCCCATTTAAATTTGCACACAATAATACGGTCAGCCTTTCCTTAGCAGATTTACCCCCAGTGCACTTTTTATTACGAAATGTAAAAGTTTTACTTGGTAAAGCTCGATAATACAGACCAGTCTCGTCAGCGGTGTAAATATCTTGAGGTAAACAACCACTTAATAAATTTGGCAGTTTTCTTCTCCATTCTGAAACATCGTCAAGATTAACATTTGCAGCTTCTCCAGAAATTGCTCTAAATTTAATATTATGTCTTAAGCAAAACTTGTCAAGCCAACCATTGGAAGCTTTAAAATTCAAATTGAGTTCTTTCGCCGCCTCTAATGCTTTTTCTTTTATTATCTCACTTTACAAAATCAATCGTACACAATAGTATCGATGGCAACACCTTCAGTTTTAATCCTCTTTTTTTGTTGAACATTTCCACTTTCACTATATAACTTTTTTAAATCGGCCTTTTTCTTCAAAATGTCACTAACTTGAGTTTTTCCTATTTGAAACTTTTCGGCCAAAACTCGAACACTACAATTATTTTTTTCAGAAGTTTCTATCACCGATATTTTTTCTTCCAAACTTAAAAAATTTTCTTTTAGTAGAAGACATTATTACCATTAGAACAGAATATGCAACTAAATTAGAAATGTGTATGTACAAAGGATGAATAAATTCTAAAATTGGTTTTTCCAAATCAAACTCGATGTACCTAAAGTATCTAGTTTCATGTACATAGCAAATAATGACAACAATGCTACCATTATCGGCTTTATTTTATTATATCCTGAGGATTTGGGAGTTCAAGGTTTTATATGTACATAAATACTTTCCAGGTATAATTAAGAGATAGAGATTTAAGAATTTTAAGAAATTTCTTAACATAATAATATCTCCGTTATTGGGAGACACTGGAACAACGAGAGGTGGCAGTTTACTATTGGCAGTTAACAATACGCTAAATGTTGTACCTATAGATATCTACTCCATTTGTGCCGCTATGGCTGAAGTTAAATTAATTGATGTAGTCATATGCAAAGTTATGAAGAAAAAAATAATTTTTTATCTCGTGTTAGTATATATCCCCCGAAAAACACTTTTAATTGAATTAGAATTATTCCTGGAGTGCTTAGAAACTATTGAGTGTCTTTATAATGAAATAATATTGGTTCTGGGTGATTTTAACATACTTGATTACATTCAGAGTAATATCACTGGTCAATCGGTAGCCGTACACAATTTTTCTAATTTCTTTAACTTATCGCAATATAATCATATACTAAATCACAACAATCGAATCCTTGACTTGGTCTTTTCTAATAAATTTTGCGATATACACGAGGCAATTGATTATGTTGTTCCAAAGAATAGCTATCATCTCCAAGAAAACGAAAATTCTTCAATTCCAGAAACTATGTCTTAAATGTCTTATAATAATATAAAATTAGAGAGTTAACAGGAAATTGCATTATCATTTGCTGACTTTTTCTCTATGTCCTACACTGATAATTTTCCTCCCGACCAATTCACTTCCCAACATATTATTCATAATATTTTTTAATGATATTGTTAATGGAGTGGATGTTAGTTTACTAATGTATGCAGATGATTTAAAACTATTTTTTGAAATAAGGTCACCTACCGATTATTGTAGACTTAAGGAAAATTTAAATAAAATCAGTAGGTGGTGTGATTTTAATGGTTTGCAATTAAACGCTTCAAAATGTTATGTAATATCCTTTTCCAAAAGCCCTACCCCAATACACTTTGATTATTATATTCATGATACTCCCATATGTCGCCCTAGCTCTGTCAGGGACCTGGGAGTCATATTTGACTGCAAACTCTCATTTGTTTCGCACATCACTAGTATCACCTCAAATGCGTTTGGTGTGTTGGGCTTCATTTTGCGAAACGCGAAAGAACTTACCAGTATTGACACTTGTAAGACTTTGTTTTGATTTCCATTAGTGAAAATTAGAATTTCCGTGAAGTTTTTCAAATTTTTCCATCTTACCATTTGTCATCAGCGTCAGTCAAAGAAAATAGAAGCAGTAAGAAATAAATAAAACGAATCATATTGTTCAGTTTGAAAATATTAATTTATTAATATTATTATTATAAATTATAAATTTATTACGAAATTAGAGTACAATTTACGGCGAAAGAAATAATAAAAACTTATTTAAATACGACTCTAAATATTCCTTAACGAATAATAATGTGTCTATTTAGGACTATAATAACCCATAAATAAGAAAATACATGAAAATACATGACATAAAAATCTTCAATGCAAATTAACTACAAATAGGCAAACGTTTGTTTGGATATAATGGCGACAGTGACGTTTCTAATAATGTGGCGTAATACGTAATAAATCCGCAACATAAAAGCTTTGAACGCTGACAGTTTAATGTAATAATTAATCGATATCACCGAATGTAAGTTTTGTACTGCTTTAATCTTGGACTTAAAGCTAGTAATTGTATTTTTTTTAGCTAATAGCTTTCGTTAAGGATATAAGTAATTGAACAAAATTGCTCTACTGTAAAAATTTAATCAATTACATAAAGTTTTACCAAAGCGTTTTGTAGGAAGTTTGAAACGAAAAAAACTGATGGATCAAGTAGCGACAGCGATGAACAGGTCAAAGTAATCACAATATCGCATGTGTCTTTATCGGTCACCACCACCACCACAGGTTATATTCAGCCGCAGGAACAACCTAGTCCAAGTTCCTCTAGAAATCTGGCTCTGACGCCGAATCCTGATTCATTGATGGATGAGGACGACTGTAATGAAAATGATATCGGGCGATATGTTAGACGGGCATACACGTTATCAACGGAAAAGAAGAAGGAATTGGTTGAAAACTGTTGGTCCCCTTCCGCTACCTATAACTTTGCAGAAGATGCAAAGCATTTGAAGAGAAAATTTAATTATTCTTGGTTGAAAACACTCTCCATGGCTGGTATATTCCAGGTGCCAAAAAGGAGCATTTTGTAAATATTGTTCGTTGTTCCCACCAAATTCAAATTCATTTAGATGCGTATTGGGATCATTTACTATAAGGCCCTTTTGTAAGTATAAAGATATTCACGAGCAGTGCAGAAAGCACATTGAAACTCACTTCCATAAGGAGGCATTGAAAGCTGCTAAAACTTTTCTCGAAGGTGTGTCTGTCGATGTTCAAGTGAACAAATTATTCCCAGGGAATTATTGAAGAAAATCGTAAAATTATAAAATCAATTATTTCCTGCATTACGTTTTGCGGATCACACGATTTAGCACTGAGAGGCAAACATTATGGTGAAGTTATATTCTCGAGGATTTATACAGGCTGCGAATTGACGCGGGAGATTTGACGTGAAGGAAGCAGCAGCATATAGTGTGCTAGCAGACGAAACAGCTATATTTCTGGTACTGAACAACTATCGATTGGGATACGATATTTTGATGAAGAAACACAGGAAGTTCAAGAAATGTTTGTCGGATTCATTGAGCTAAAAGATTTGGATGCGAAATCGATTGCACATAGCATAGATGAGTTTTTGACAAAAGAAGATCTGAATATCATTAAATGCGTTAGTTTTGGTTTTGATGGTTGGTAAGACGGAGGAGTACAAGCGATCTTACGAAAAAAGTACACCAAAGCCCTATACTTACATTGCTCGTCCCACAAATTGAATCTAGTTATCAATGATCTAAATTCACTTCCTGAAATGCCATGGGAACCAACAAAGATACTATAAACTTTTTTCGGGAATCAGTTTTGAGGAGGAGGTTAATACCTAATATTTCCAGGCTTTGCTAGACAAGATGGAGTGAGAAACACAAAACCATCAGAGTTTTTAAAGAACATCTTCCAGTAATTCTGGAAGCCTTACAAACATTATTTCAGGAAGGAAATAGTGCAACTCGGGAAAATGCCTTCCAACTGCATGCGGCTACTTCCAGAATTTCTTTAATTCTCGAGATTATGTTCATAGTCAAATACTCGGCTTTGATGGAACCCGTTGTTAACGTTCTCCAATCTGTAGCTTTGGACGTGATCAAAGCCTCGTAACACGTTAAAAGGATTTTACTTTTAATTAAAAACCACCGTGAAAATCCAGAAAAAGTGACAGAAGAAATTATAAAGGAAGCTACTGCTGTTGCGGAGAAAGTCCGACTGGAGGACGACATTACATCAATGCCGCGTATTATGGAGAAACAACGTCATAGATGCAATCATCCAGCAGGAAGAGGTGTTTAGTAATACCATATTTGGATTCAATGATAACCTCCCTTGAAGTACGTTTTCCTGAAGAAAACACGCCATCATTCGCATTATCTAACTTACACCCAGCGCAGATGCAAAAAATAACAACTGAAAATCTGCAACAAACTTGTGAATCTATTTCCCAGTTTTATGATTTACCGAACATAAAGAATGAAATCGAACTTTGGCAGCAATTGTGGCACGATAGGCCTAATCTAACAAATCTTACAGTTGTTGATGTCCTAAAAGAAACACATTCCTTCTTTCCTGAAACGGAAAAAGCATTGAAAATTTTGACCTGTACAGTAGAGCGGTCCTTTAGCAGCCTCAGAAGACTAAAAACATGGCTAAGAAGCACCATGGTAGAAGATCGCCTTAATGGTCTAGCCATGATGAGTGTACACAGAGCTATAATAAATAAAAACCTAAATAATTTTAATGATAAAGTGGTTAAAAGTTTTGCAAAAAATCCCCGCCGGTTATGTTTTAGTTAAATATTATTTTTGTTAATTATATTTTTGTTAAAATAATAAATTAAAACTGTGTCTAAAAGTTTGATTTATTGTGCTATCGAGGCCTGAGTACTTCCAAAGTGTAACGCTTCATGCTTTCGACTGTTAATATTTTTTATCCTCCATAATATTGCTCCCCTTACTCATTAGCTGGCCACGTCCTTGGTTGAGTTTGAAGAAAACTTCTTGTTTTTAGTCGAAAAGCAACTCCAATGTTCGATGTCAGAAATGCATCAATTATTCATTACAAGAAAATTAAATGCATTCCTATAAAATGATACCAGCTCAACAACGTGGGCAAGACGATTTTGATAAGATAACGTATTTTTGTGATATAAAGATGGAAATGTTAGATACAAAAGTGATGCAATTAGAACATGTCTTGTTGGCTGATGAGCGGAACTTTACAGTTCATGTCAAAATTGCCGTTATTGGTCTAGAAAAAAAACGCAATAGATGAGGGAAGAACGCATAATATCCTGAAAAGCTTAATGTTTGGGCGGGAATAATTGTAGCATAGATCTATTTTTCATTGATAACACTTATATAGTGAATTACCGTTTATTATTTTAGATTATTTAATTAAAAAAAAATTACTTTTTTGTTTCTGCTTTATGGCTCAATTCCTTTTTATAAGTGTCAAATTTTCGAGACATGCGATCGTAAAAATTGAAACTTCGATCGCAATCTCTAATAAAAGCGTGAAGTGGGAATTTATTAAGCGTTACCAACATTTTAGTGTCCTTGGTAGTATAAAAGTTTGCTCGATAAATAGAAGCCGCAGCCCTATTGATTTTTCCAACAAAAAAAAAACGCAAAAACAACAGGTAGGTATGGTAAGCCTGCATTTACCCCAATTTTCACACGTCAATGCTGTATAAAATATCTCAACTTATATGTGTTATACAATCATAATCGATATTCTCCCCGTGAATAATTTCTGCAGAAATTTATAATGGTATTATTAGGGCTTTTGTAATCGGCATTGTTGTACCAGTATGTGAGCTGGTACACTAAATTTCTCGGTAATCAAAATTAACAAGATATTTCCTTCGCATAGTGCCAATTGAAATAATATGTATTTTGATAAAACAAAATTACCGAAAATTACGAAAATGCCGCCGGCATAGGTTACATTTTGTGGATTAATTAATTAAGGATTCAGCTCCAGGCAAAAATCCCAAGGATCTCGTGGCCTTCTATTCAATTTACCAATTAATGTTCCTTAATTGGTTATGAGTATACTCAGTTGCTTATTTTAGATCACCTAAGCCAAATTTAAGGGAATCTTTCATGTTTAAATGCTTAATTGAACGAATTTGATTTGAAAGTGCTAGCATAAAGTAGGTATACTTTAAACAAAAATGATCTTAATAATGGTAAATTTTAAAACTATATCTTGTCCAGTATAAATCTAGGTGCACGTCATAGATTAGAAAGAAGTTCATAGATAGCCGACTCTAATGGTTTTTTAAAAATGTGTTTACAGCGCCGCTCGTGACCTGAGTATTATCTATATAATTGCATTTGAATTTTATTGGGTAATTTAAAATATTTATATTATAAATATATAATATTCTGATAAATATAATAAATATATTTTTCAAAATATTTTTAAAGTATTTTAATATTGTTAACAATTTGGTATTGACTATACAGGGTGTCCAGGAACTTAATGCCAAAAATTCGGGAGCAAATAGAAGAGGTCAAAATAATGTTAGAAGTTCAAATAAATTTTTGTCATACGAGCCTTCGTTTCCGAGTTATAGACCTCTATAGTTTCGAAATAAAAACCTTTGTTTTGTCATAATTTCTAAACTATACATTGGAATACTATAAAATTCCAGTGACGGATTGCATACATCCATGTCCTGTGTTTGACGGTATAAATGAATCTACATTACGTACAGATAAGCAGAGACGGCTTGTGCCCATTGGTTAATAATCCGTAATTTTAATAGGGACCATCTGAATATTTAAATTTCAAAAATAAATTTTACAATCCATTTACGAATGAAAATGTACTCTTGTTTGAACTCGATAAAATAAAGGGTTTAGGAGAAATTTTTAATTATCAGTTGTGAAAATTATTGATAGTTCTCTTCAGAATGTCTGTCTTTACAAAATATGGCGATCAGATCTAAAAGTTCAAATTTTAGTTTTAGTTTTTAGATTCATCAGATTACTGATTCAAGGCATAAAATCTGATAAATTTAAAAACTTTTCTCTACTTGAGCTTCCATAAGCCTAATTATAATTATAAAATAGCATTTACATTACATGATCGATTAGGTAAATGTACGTTGTAATTAACGTACACGGACTGTGACAATCTGATGTTTGCACTAAAAAAATCTAAACTGCTTCATTATTTAATTTATTTCTCAAATAGTGACAGATTTTCAGACGCGATTTAGGCCAGTATGCCTTTTTCAGTACATTATACTATTGAAAATTCGATGATAATAATAAATTAATGGAAGTATCATCGTGTGTTCTTCATTTATAAAAAAGTTAACAAATTTGTTTAGAAATTAATCATTTTTATATGATTTTACTCAAGCTGCCATTTATGCTAAAATAAAATTCGATCAAAGTATTACTTGAATGGCCATTGGCATACCGTTATTGTGAACCTAGCAGGTTGGCTGCCAATGTAGAATATACTTGATATTACTATACAATTGCTACAGGTAAGATAGCATACCCTTTGTGCATATCCGTGTATATCTCATATGGTAGTAATTTTGCAATGTAAAACGATGAGTTTTCGCATTTTACTCAAGTCCAAATTGATACCATAAAATATATGTATCCTCAAATGTCAACACTGAAAATGGCATACGATTCAAACAGGTTTGACATAATAAATAATGAAGATCAATTTGTAAAATAAAGAGACAATTCTATGTGTATTTAATCAGTATGACATTCCATTGTTGATGCAATCATTACCTAACAAATCAAAACAATTAATGGCATACAAGTTGTGTAAGCTTTACTAGTGTAATTTCGTGAAAAACATTATGAGTTAATAGAAAAAATTACCGTGCTTTAGGTTAGTATGCCTTTTGTTCTATACATTATGGGCTGTTTTCACTCAATCATGTAGCTATGGATACCTACATTTCGTTTCATTTCGATTTTGACATTTCAAATATTAATTATTAACAGCATGCGTAGTGGAAATACATCTTCATCAGTTATAGAAACTAACATGTCTGGATCTTCTTTAAATTTTTCTAATTGTTCCTTTGTTAATTGCACATTTAAATAAGTTGTTTCTGCTCTGTATTTTTTGTCCATGACCAGCAAAAAATTTTCTATCCGAATAACCCTCGAACATTGATAAATGCTCTAAAAATTTTATAACAACTTTTTCAAGCTTGTTGCTTTCCAAGCAACCAACAAGCTTTCGAAATCTGTTATAAAATTGTTTCGAACAATTATCAATGTCCTTGGGTTATTACTACTGATAATTAACTGTCAATAAACAACTATGGCAGACAAGTTATGCGAGTTCATCATATGAAAAATTCATATGAAAAAACATGACCGCGCATTTTTTGACGTAGTTATCGTTCCGACATTTTAGGACGCTGCGCACGCGCACGTGACGGGCCCAAAATCGACTGAATTGTGACAACTATTGTATAGAGCACACAATTTCAGAGCCATGAGTGAAAAGGAACTGTGTTTTGTGTGTGAACAACGATATGAAAAAATAAAACTTTTTACTGAAAGTGCATTACTGAAGTGTCAAGCAACTTTGCAGTTACGAATTAGATATAAATTAAAATACAATGAATGCAAACTTCCATCAACAGTGAACAATGAAATCGGTTATCATCCGAATGTTATAGTGCTTTCAATGCTGTGAAGCAGCAATATAAATCTGAAGAATATTAATCAAAAACGTAATTGTTTAATATTGAAATATCATATAAGATAAATAGTTGCAATTTATGTAAATATTTTATAAACTTAGAGACAATTGATATTAGTTGTTAAAAATAGGGACAATAGGGAAGGATGGTTGAGTAAAAATGCTCTCTCTCTCTCTGCCCCCTTCATCTATCTATATTTTTCTTTCTTTCTACAGCTAAACATAACATGCGTCTACTCTAACTTGCTCTTTTCATAAAGCCTCGAAGTCCAAGTAGAACTATTCATAGGAATAGTATTTTTCACAGTAAATGGTATTGGATTATTAACTGCAACTACCCGATTTAATCTCATTGTGTAGAAAATCATCAGTTTATCAAACGTGTCGATTCCATTATTACTTGTCTCTTGTCAATATGCTATACACAAAGCATATACCGAGTTAACTTAAGCGACATTTTAAGAAAAAGGTTAAATTCATAAAAAATAAGAGAACTCGAATAGTAGTTCCATGTGGTAAGCACATTACTATCAATGTGAATGAGCTAAATGATGCTGACGTCCTACACAAAGCAGCATTAGTTCTTCGACGAGTTATTTCTTCCACAGAAGCACGTAAATTGACTAACAACATCACAGCCACAGCGCCGATCGAAGGAGAGTGTAACCTACCGAAAGAATTGACCACTTTTTTTCAAACTGTGCTTGCCTCGTTTAATTATAGAAGACGTAAAAGCGATAAAACTAAAAGGCTCGTCAATTAATTATCTTCCGATTTGGTTCATGGCGTCACAAATGGCCAGGTGTTACCATCAAAACACACCATCTTAGGAAGCGCTATTAAATGTTTAACCAGCAGCAAAAAAGTTGTGAAAATTCTTCATAGATACGGACATATTTGCAGCTACGACGTCATAGAACAGTTCGAGACGGAAGCTACATACACAATGATGAATGCATCTAGTCTTTGTCCACCTGAAATTAATTTGAAAAAAGGTCTTTTAACAGTTACAGCGTTCGATAATTTCGATCGATTCGTTGAATCTACTAGTGGCAAAACAACATTGAATGATACAGTTGGTATTGTCTTCCAAAACGTTCTTAACAAACCACAATCTCTTGATAATTCTGAGGTTACCGCAGTTGCCATCAACATCTAGCGTGGGCCAAAAGCGAAGGAGTTACAGAGCAATTCTTCCAGAACTGCAGCCATATGCGAAGAAACCAAAAATTTTATCCACAATGTTGCCATATGATTCCCCGTTACGCCAGTTAATTCCCACAGACTTGCCGAAAATTAAAAGTATGGATCTACTCTGGATGATATCACATGTCTGTGGCATCAGAACTCGGATGTGGGTTGGTTTCAACGCACAACTATTACCTGATAGAAGTTCGAAACAACGAATTGCTTATTTAGCACCAATAAATCAGTCTCCTACTGATAAATCAGTTGTATTGGAAACAATGCGAAAGGCCTTACAGATAGCAAACGAGTGTGGTGAATTATATGCTCAAGTTACGTATGACTTGGGTATTGCAAAAATTGCTTTACCTTTACAGAATACCGAACACAACGAATTCAAGCGGCTGTTCATTTATCTTGGTGGTTTCCATATTGAAATGGCTTTTTTTAAAGCAATTGGCTCATTCATAGACTCGTCGGGATTAACAAACGTGATGATAGAAAGCGAACTCATTGGAGGTGGATCTATTCTTAGTTATTTGTCAGGAAAGCATTTCAACAAATGTAAAAGGTTGCATATCTTAATATCGCTGTGCTTGCAAATGCAACACTTCCAGTCGTTTTTGAACGCAGAGGGAATTACAATCGATGACAATATCAAGCAGTATCTAAGAGATTTTCAAAAAGAACCTCTATACATATATTCAACTGATCCATTATTACCTTATGTTCGAAAGAAGTATCAGAACTGCAAACTTCGAACTCTTCTGCTATATAATCGCAAAGATGAATAACATATTTTTCACGTTTAATCAACAAAATTATGCGCGCTGGCTTGCGTGGTATAATGACACGCTTCTAAACGTTGAACAAACTCATCCCGGCTTAAAAGATAAATTTTTGAAAGGAAGTTTTGGCATAAAAAGAACTGACAAGTCATTCTCTAGGGTTCCAATTGATCTCACGTTGGAGCAAACTATAAATGCCGATGCTGGTAGAAGACTTACGGGCATTACTCATCTTACAAATTCGATAGCTGCTCGTCAAAGATGGAGTCTCAATCACGGTATAAGATGTGCTTTAATTTCCGCTGTAATAGATGAATGCGGACTTACATGTAAACAAGACACCACCAACGACTTACAGAACAATCGGATAAATAAAAGTAGGAATCAAATGTGTCATTTCATAAATCAATTACATACAAGAATGAATCCCTTTTCTCCTGATATAGGGAAAGACACTCTACTGAATATTGCAACAGGACAAGCAGCCCCCGATGACGTTGCAAACTTTTTATTAAATGTAGAACAAATCGGAGAAAAAATGAGAATACGAATGATCGAAGAATGCACAGAGGACAAAGAGAAGTTTCAGAAGTTCGTTATAAAACGAAATAAAATTTTAAATTTCGCAAGCTCGGTTAAAAAAAAAGAAAACCATTTCTGGTAAGGTGCCGGAAATCAAACTCTAACGCGATTTGTTCGGGAGACTGTTGGGAATTGCATTATCTTCCGACGAAACAATTGATATAGAAAAAGTACTAATAATATGAATACTATATGAATATTAAATATGAAGACAATAGTGCCTAGAATTGAATGAAATTTGCCATTTTCATTCAATTATGTCCATTATTCGCTATGAACGGTTGCTAACTTCAATATCTCTTGATTTTTCAGATTTTATCTTATCCGCTGACACCTGTGCCGTTGTCATTGTGTCATATAGAAGGTACAATAAACAAGACCGATAAGTCGGTCTAAGCGAAAATTTTAATGAAATCAATAGATGATCATGGTGAGCCGCAAAATATCGAGGCAACGATCATTGACGGTTTCTTCATTCTGCACTTGCTGACACAAGTACCGCAAAAATTTGGAGATATTTCTCTGAAAATTTTACGACTGTTGGCAGGACGGAATTCGAAACGAATAGTCATTATTTTCAAAAGCCCTTCCATCAAGGACAACGAGCATCTGTTGCGAGACAATTTTAGTCGGGATTACTGCATAATAGGTAAAATACATACGAAAGTAAGCTATGAGTTGAAGCGTAATCATTTCTGTTGTTTTCATTAGGTCCAGAGCAAACTCGACCGCCAGATTTCAGTGCAGAACTGAAAAATATCAACTTCAAGGAATGCCTTGTACCATTTCTAATTGATCATTGGATGTCATCGCCAGAAGTTGCCAACATAATCGGTGATAAAGACATCTATGTTTCATTTAAAAAATGTTATCATTTCAATGTCGTGGACGGATCCACTGGATGCCACATTATCACCGATTATCGATGTGAAGGACACGCAGAAGCCGATACGAAAATCGCCTTTTTTTTGAAAAATATAGCAGATTCAGGCGATATTGTAGTACGATGCTCTGATACCGATATTTTTGTTATAATTTTGGGAAATATAGCACACATTCCACGAACTGTTACAATTTGGCTACTATTCGGTACGGGGAATAATCAGCAGTATGTCAACGTCACCGCTGTATATGAGGCATTGGGGAGCACTCTCTGCATGGGTTTGCCAGCGTTCCACGCATTTACCGGCTGTGATTTTAACCCGTCATTTTACCGACTAGGGAAAAATAAGCCGTGGAAGATTTATAAGGCGAATGAAAAATTCCAGAAAGCTTTTGCTTGCATTCAAGACCCTACCGGCGAGAATTACGAATCTTCTTTCCAAACACTACAAGAATTCGTTTGTAAAATCTATAGTACGAAAAAGAACGGATTGGATGATTGTGAAAGTTGAAATGATGCACGTGTCCGCCTTTTCACAACAAATTATTCGATGATTGACAGCAGCGATGCATTCAAACAGAAGTTATTAAATTTCGATGCATGCGTTTTACCACCATGCCAAAGGGAGTTGCACCAGCTTCTCCTGCGGACTTCATACATTGGCAACATGTGGAGCAACGCTCATTCCTCTAATTCCATCAGTGATGATCCCCTGCAATTTGGCTGGAGCATCGAAGAAAACGGTACATACACGTTCCGTTGGTTTGAAGGAGATGAGGTGCGACACTTCGTCCACGAAATCTTTCTAACACCCGACGAAAGTGAAGGTAATATATAAGCATGATGATTTCTTATTATTTACATCAGTTATTAAAATTCATTACATTGTTCGATATTATTATTTATAGATCCAGAAAATGATTGCCAGCATGAAACAGTCATCGAATCTTCGGACGATGAAGATGATGAGTATGATGATGACAACGGTAATGATAATGGAGGGAAGGATAGTGATATAGATTGTGATGACGAGGAAGAAGATACTGAAAGCGATAAAGATTATAATATGGAAATAGACTTTACTTATGAATAAAGAAATTAAAAGTAATATGTATGTTTGCATAATAAACTGTTCGTTAATTGTACTTTACATGAAATTTAATAAAATATAAATTCTCATAGTTTCGTGCTAGTAATAAATTTAATTTATATGGAATAAATGACTTTATTGTGCCAAATCGCACCTCAATTTGCTGGAATAAGCATTTATTTGTCCTAAATATAGATTTATTAACATTTTATGAATCCAAAAAAAAAATACAATTTTCGCGGTAAATAATTATATTAATGTATAATAAAATGATCTGTGGAAAAAAAAGAAAAGTTTTAATAAATAAATAGTATATAAAATTTATAAATTCAAAAATGAAATTAAAGCAGCATAAATGATTTTTCCATAATGAAAATTTTGTTTTTTGTAAGCCGCAGACCAGTCTAATCAGTATGCCCGTTATTATTTGATCCAAATATACCGTGATTCAGTAGTTTACAAAAAGGCATACTGTTTACAAAGGAAGAAAATCGTCCATTTCATTTGCATTAGTCCTTTCTCGTATTCACATACTATTTCATAATTTGAGAACTTCAGACGTTATCAAACGATATGCCATTAATTGGACCATCCAAATATATCTCAAATATGTTAAAAACAAAGTGGCATACAGATTAAACACACGGCAATTTTCCGTATCATTTCGCAAATTTTTTCGCGTATGCCTACATCAGTTAACCACCCAATTGCAATGCCAACTTTATATACATCGAACGCTATTATGAACTGAATGAAACCAAAATGGCATACTGATTTTAATGACGGAAACTTATCGTTTAACATTGCAAAATCACTACCATATGAGATATACACGGACATGCACAAAGGGTATGCCATCTTACCTGCAGCAATTGTATAGTAACATCAAGTATATCATACATTGGCAGCCTGTTTCCGAACACGGATAAAGCATATTTTAGAAAGCATATCTACCTGGGCATGTCAACCTACTATGCCAATGGCCATTCAAGTAATACTTTGATCGAATTTTATTTTAGCATAAATGGCAGCTTGAGTAAAATCATATAAAAATGATTAATTTCTAAACAAATTTGTTAACTTTTTATAAATGAAGAACACACGATGATACTTCCATTAATTGATTATTATCATTGAATTGTCAATAGTATAATGTACTGAGAAAGGCATACTGGCCTAAATCGCATCTGAAAATCTGTCACTATCTCCCGGTCTATAAACAATTTAATTGGGTCAATTCTCTCATGATTTGGATTGTTTTTTAAAAATCTCGAGAATTTCTCATCTTTTCCTTTGGTTACCAGGTTTATTCTTTTACACCAAAAATAGATACAACACCTGACAATTATTTTAATGAGTTTATCAGCGGAACTTTATGTTCTGGACAATTTATAACATTGAAACTCAATTGTTTCAAAATATTTTCTAGAACAGAAGAGATATTCAAACAGTGACACAGACGAGGAATCAGGTAAAATAATCTTGATATTGACTGAGCAACTAAGAAATGGAAATAGTTTCCAGGTCTTACCAGTTTTAATTTTTCATTTTGTCTGTCATCTATGAAGTCTGTATCACTATCTGAATGTCTCTTCAGGCAATTGTCCCTACAATTCAAATACTGAACTGTGCGAATAATTTTTTTTGCAATTAAGTCAGCAATATAAGTAGCCGTACATTTTGAAATTTTATTTCGTCTGTATAATAATATATTTGAGGGTATTTCAGGTATTTCCACCTCTAAAATTGTTTAACACCAATGACTTGAAGGAAGCAATAAAATGAGAAGCACTGGGCATGGTTTCCCTTACTGAATAATTTCGGATACACCTAAAAAACTTTCAAGTGCATCTTGCTGAAATACCCTCAAAGATATATATTTATTTTTATTTGCATTTAAAATTTTTTGGCATAAATATGTAACGCATCTACGTGCTTCTCTACCATGCTAATACTTTGTTTATATCTTTTTTGACATTTTGACATTTTCTGACGTTCTGACTATGGTTTTTCATATTTAGACATAATTTTGATTTAGACATTTCTGTCCAAAATATAAGAATTTTTGATTTATATTAACATAGAAAAATAAGGACTTTTCATTCGCGATTTTTGTTTCAGATTAGTTAAGTTTATGAGTTAATTTTAGTTATTTTATTGTATTTTATAAAATAAAAATCGAGTGAGTCAATAAAAGAGAAAAACTATCTTATAAATGGAGAATTTTTGTCTAACCGAAAAAAACAATGGTTTAAGTTAATCTTAAAATCCAAAATGAAGCTACAATCTGGATATAAAAACTATTCGTTTACGTGAGAGCTCAACTACATATATGTTTCCTAGTGATAGGCAGGATTTAAAAGCTTATCACTCTCAGTTGCTACAAATTGATAAAATAAAAAAAGTTTGTAAATTAATGACGAAACATGGTCAATATCGAAATATTTCCATAGTATTACATGAAGATATTGCAAAATTGTACATGGATGAAGATTTTGATATGGTATTTGAAGATTATTATTTAGAAGTAATAGAAGATCCAATAGATAAACCTGAACTTGTAGGAAAGTTACTTACTACCTGTAATAATCCAAAATTAGATTTAAAATCGGTCACAAAAATTTTTATATTGGAACCGTTTACCGGCAAAAATCAAAATACTGAGTATTGGCTAGAAACTTTTGAAAGTGAATGTAAGAGATTTGGAATAAAAGAAGAAAATATGTTTGAAATTATGAGATTATTTTTATAAAATGGTGCTAAAGATTGGTATACATCAGTCAATATAAAATATGGTATCAATTTAAAGAATCTTTTAAAACCACATTTATAGAAAAAGGATGGTCCAATGCTCGTTTTGTCTATTTATTCAAGCATATTAGCGGATCGTTAGTAGAATATGCTTTAAAAAAAGAAAAAATGCTATTGTCAAGAGATCCCAAAATGGCTGAAAATATTCGTATTGATCTTGTTGTGATTGGCCTTCCCATTTTGATTCAAGAAAAACTTGATAAAGAAAAATTACAGTCAATTGAACATCTAATAAGTGAAATTCGAAAATTTGACTCAGAAACCTTCAAGGGGAGAGAAGTTTATAAAGAGGATAATAAAATTCAGAAAAAAACAGGAATTGAATCAAAATTTGCTGATGAAAGAAAGACTTGCCAAATTTGTAAAAAACAAATATCATCCTCAAGATTCTTGCTGGAATAAAGATAAAATTAAAACCGTTAATAATACTGAACTTGAAGATAATTTAAATTCTGAATTACCCGATTCAAAAACTAGGAATTATACCACTGATTCGACTGAATGTGCTGATTAACAATACAGAACAAGTACAAGGGATCTATGATTCTGGTGCAAATGTTACAATGATAAATTCCAAAATATTAAAGAAATTAAAAAAAGAGACTACAAAGTATAAAAGCATATTCAGAACAACTAGTGGTACCTACTGATGTTACTGATGGTATTGTACCATTGAGAATGAAAATTTTTAATATTGAAAATTTAATAGATGTTATTGTTATTAATAAGAATAATTTTAAATATGACCTAATAACAGGTCTTGATTGTTTAAAAAAATTTCGATTAAGTCAAGATGACAATCTTGAAATTAGTCAGAAAGATATAAGTAAGTTAGAAAAGGATTTAGATGAGAAAATTAAAAACAAACTAGATCCAAAGATTGAAGTAAATTTTAATGAATTTATCAATACAGATGATTTTGAACCAAAGATTAATCACTTGGATAATATTCAAAGAGAAAAAATAGATTCTTTAATCAAGAAATATGAAACAATTTTTGCTAAAAACAAATTTGATTCGGTTCAGTCTCACGACGCTCATATAAAATTATTTGATAATAAATTTACTGCCCATAAACCTTATAGATGTTCAATTTCTGATCAAAAAGAAATTAATCAACAAATTTCGGGATTATTAAATTCTGACTTGATTGAAAATTCTATATCGCCCTTTGCAGCTCCAGTCACTTTAGCTTTTAAAAGAGAAGACAATAAAAGATCACTTTATGTATCGATTTTCGATCTCTCAATAGTTGTTCCAGAATCTCAACCTTTCCCTCTAATAGATGAACTTCTACGAAAAACGAGAGGTTGTACATGGTTTTCAGCTTTAGATATTAATTCTGCTTTCTGGTCTATTCCAATAAGGGTAAAAGATCGTTATAAAACAGCTTTCGTAACACAAGATGGCCACTGGCAGTGGAAATGCTTACCATTTGTTTTAAAAACTTCTCCTGCAATTTTCCAGAGGATCCTGTCAAATATTCTAAGAAAACATTCACTAATGGATTTTTGCAGTGTTTATATATTAATATTTTCTAGAAGTTTCGATGAACATTTAAAATATTTGGATCTACTACTTGAGGCTATAAAAGAAGAAGGATTTGGATTGAAATTTGTTAAATGCAATTTTGCAAATAAAATTTTGCTATAAAATATCTTGGTCATATAATTGAAAATAATACCATTAAACCAATTAATAATAATGTAAAAGCTATTAGAGATTTTCCAAGACCAAGGAATAAAAAAAAATTTTCGACAGTTCTTAGGTAAAGTAAATTTCTATTATAAATATATTCCAAACCAAGCAAAAATATTAGAACCTTTTTATAATTTGCTACGAAAAAATATTGATTTTTATTGGAGTGAAGAATGTGAAAAATCGTTTAATATGATAAAAAATTACTTATCAAACTCTCCTATGCTTGCAATTTTTGATCCTCAATCACCAATAATTCAAACAGATGCCAGCATTGAGGGAATAGGAGCCATTTTAAAAACAACCTCAAACTTTACATGTTGCATACTTTTCAAAAAAACTAATTCCTACTCAAAAGAAAAAAGCAATTTATTTAGAATGTCTAGCAATTAAAGAAGCTATTTTGTATTGGCAGTATTGGCTTATTGGAAATAAATTTATAGTTCTCACCGATCACACACCATTGGAAAATTTGAAGATAAAATCAAGAACAGATGAGAGTTTAGGTTAGGTTAGGTTAGGTTAGGTTAGGTTAGGTTAGGTTAGGTTAGGTTATCAATGTGTGGTTGGTTTAGGTCGTGATGATGTCGACCATGTAGAGCTTTTTGGGCCCATTTTACTTGTTTTTCAGCATCAGTTGTTATGTCTAAATCCATATTAGGGTCTGCTAAACTTAGAGGCGAGTATTTCTTATCTGCTCCTATGACAGATTTATGTAAATTCGATGACAGTGATTTTGTAATAAAGAAGTCTCGTAGTCTATTTATCTGATTGTTATGTAGATTTACTATATCGCATAAAGCTCTTCCTCCCTCCTTTCTCGGTAGTGTTGTTCTAAGCACTGACGATGTTGGATGGTGACATCTGTACTTTGTCATCATAGTTCGGGTTGTTCTCTGAATATCTTCCAATTCGGTTTTTGTCCATTGTAAAATACCGAAAGAATAGGTCAACACAGGTACGGCCTATGTATTAATGGCTCGGTTTAGATTTCCTGCGTTCAACTCAGATTTTAGTAGGGAACTTACCCTTTGTGAAAACTCATCCCTGATTTTAGCCTTGGACTGTTTTTGGTCTAACAATCTGGCTTGTTGAAATCCTAAGTATTTATAGGTTTCCCCATTCTGCATGGCAGCGATTATATCTCCACTAGGTAGCGCCACATCTCCATTGACAATTTTTCCCTTTTCGATGTTTAAGGTTCTGCACTTATCTAAACCAAATTCCATGTGTATATCACTGGAGAACCTTTCGGTTATATCCAGAAGGTGTTGGATTTGTTGCTGATTGGAAGCAAAAATTTTGATGTCATCCATATAAAGGAGGTGGGAGATGGTGCAGTTAGTATTTTTATTGATCTTAAGATTGAAGCCAAGTTTAGTGTTGTTGAGCATGGTAGAAAGTGGATTCATTGCCAAACAGAACCACAATGGACTAAGTGAGTCCCCTTGGAATATTCCCCTTCGAATAGAAATGTCGTTAGTCTTAATATATTGACCATTAATATTTACCTGAAGACTTGTTCGCCATTGCTTCATCGAAGCTTCAAGAAAAGAAACTATGGTGGGGTTTATTTTATAGATGTTTAAAACGCTTATAAGCCAGGAATGAGGCACGCTGTCAAATGCCTTACGGTAGTCTACAAAAGCAGTCCAGATGTTGCGACATTGCTTTTGCGCTTGCCTTAGGATAACAGAGTCGATAATAAGCTGTTCTTTGCAACCCTGGTGACAACGTTTACATCCCTTTTGCTCCTCTGCCAAGATGTTATTTTGGTCCACATGCCTGTAAATTCTGTTAGTAATGCATGATGTTAATATCTGGTAAAGCGTTGGAAGACATGTGATTGGTCTATACTGGGAAGGATCCTGTGTGTTAGCTGTTTTGGGAAGCATATGGGTTAAACCATGAGTAAGAAAGGCAGGAATGTCTTCTGGATGTTGAAGAATATGTGTAAATTTCGATGCCAATACTTCGTGTAAGCTGCTAAATTTTTTGTACCAGAAATTTTGGATGTTATCAATTCCTGGAGCTTTCCAACTATTAATCTGTCCTATAGCTTGGTTTACATCAGCTGTTGTGATGTTATCAAACATCATTGGAGCAATGTTTGATTTGTCCGCTTCGGATTCTATCCATGCTGCGCCCTCGTTGTGTTTTTGAGGACTGGACCATATTGAAGACCAATAGTCAAAAAGTTCATCCTTACTTGGAACATTGTGGTAGTTGTTTGTTCCGGCACTACTAAGTTGTCTGTAGAACAGCTTTTCATTGGTGTTAAATAAGTGGTTTTGCTATTTCTTTTTAGTGCATTTGACGTAACGAGACAATCGTTTGGATTTCGCCTTTAGCTTTTGCCTAAGAAGGTCCATATATGAACATAAGTGTTCCTTATACCTTGGATGTCCTGTGTTAGTTTTAATTTTCTTAAGAATTTTCTTGACTCTATTAGTTAGGCGTCTGGACGGTTTAGCGTTGTTAAATTCTGTAAGTTGTCCCAATTCCTTCCTTATGTCATTAATGGACTTCTCAAGTCGCTGTTGCCACCAAGGTTTATATGGCTTCTGCTTTTCGGTACACTTTCTGTTCGGGAACCGTACTTGTTGGTTGTGACTTCGGACAACTGCAACCGCACCACAGTAGATAAGGGTGTGTATCTCTTCCAGAGTACGGTAGTCCTTGGCACGATCCTTTAAGAGTGAATTAATGACTGCAAGAATATTATTGGTATTCTTATTTGATTTGAGTTTGGGCAATATTGGTCGATGAAGTGGATTGCTACCATCAAATTCTAATATTGCTTTAGAGAGTTCGGTAACAGCATTTTCGTGTTCGTCAGGTTGTGTGTTACTGTCTGTGTTTGGGTTTTCGTCTTGATCAATGTTTGGTGTGTCTTCGCCAGTGTGGTTTTCAAGTCTTACATTATCCAGCTGATCATTTGTATGTTGAATAACATTATGATCGATTTCTGTTTGGAGCTCAAGAAGTACTTCACTTCGTATTTGTTGCATAAGTGGACCAGGTAGTAAATTGTTTTTAATAATTGTTCGACGCTGGTCAGCAATACGTTGTTCCGTAACATGTTGAAACTCCGGGTACTGTTGTATAAATGCTCGATGAAGGGCGAACCTGTATGTTGTTAAATCAGTCTCATTTTTTGTTGTTCTAAAATAGGAGCGTATAATAAATGAATTCATTTCAGTAGTCCACTTCATACGCTTCCTGGGCTTTCCGGCTTTAGTGGTCATGGATGTACCGTCCTGCGATACAGAAACAGCAGAAACCGGTGGAGGATCTTCGGTGATAGTTTCCTCTTGTGTTGTCGCAGTAGCCATACTCGATGTCACGCTGCGCATGCCGCTAACCGAGGAAGAAGATGCATCATTTTTCGAACAAGTCCTTCTGTCATCAACTTGAACGCGACAAGAGTTGTAGGTGTTGCCATGTCGATTCACCTGGCGATTCCTAAGTGTTAAGGTATCGGTAATAATCGAATTATTGCTCCCCCCAGAATCCATGGAGCAGACAACCGACATACTAGGTACACCGGCCGTGTGGGATTGTCAGCGTTGTACTCTACCCACCTGGGGTAATTTAGTTTTAAAACTCGACATTGTGGTTGAAGCATTTTATACCTACTGCCAGGTACTACCATTTTCCCCTGGTAGCCCAGGTAACTCGGACCCGTGGGGGCGTCACTCCCCAGGTAGAAAAACTACCCCGTGCGGGGTTATTATTATTATTATTATTATTATTATTATTATTATTATTATTATTATTATTATTATTATTATTATTATTATTATTATTATTATTATTATTATTATTATTATTATTATTATTATTATTATTATTATTATTATTATTATTATTATTATTATTATTATTATTATTATTATTATTATTATTATTATTATTATTATTATTATTATTATTATTATTATTATTATTATTATTATTATTATTATTATTATTATTATTATTATTATTATTAGTGCAGTTGGTGCCAACTTGAGCACACGTCTTTTAACAGTAGCTCTGTACAATTTAGCTATTTTAGTGTTTAAATATAATTTTAATTTGTGAAAAGTGCACTAGTTCCTGTTTAATATATTGTTTTATCATCACAGTTATTGGTAACTATTTTTATTTGATAATAAGTGCTTATTTGAACTGTAAATAAACATTCGTTTGTCGTTTTCCAATATTCAAGGATAATTTCATTAGTCAACTTTTTACAAAGTCTAGTTTTTCGATTTTATAAGTCGTGAACAATTACACTCGACGTTATTTTTAATCTTTTTATTTTCGTTTCGACTTTTGGTACCGTTGCCATTCAATTTTCATTTTTCTGACCATGGGTGAACCAAATAAATTTAATGGAGAGGACAATTCCTGCATAAATGTGTTCGGTGCGGTAAATTATCGCACAAAAGCTGCCTTGTTCAATTAAAAATTGACATTAACAGAAAAGATGGAGTGATCTGCTGTAGTGAATCAAATATCATCAAGATTAAACCCATTGATGAAGTTTCTCCCTCCGAATCAAAGGATATAAAGAATAACGAGACGCTTTTGAAAGTGATGTATTTAGAGAAGATCATCAATGATAAGGTAGAAATAATCGAGAATCAGAAAATAGCAATACAATCCTTAACAAATCAAGTCGCTTTACTGGAAAAATTACTGTCAGTCCAAAACACGAGTCAACAGCTATCCATAGATAAGAAAACAACCACTAGAAAATTTACAAATGCACCATCAACTGGTGCAACCTCCTACTCAGCTGCTGCTCAAGCCCATATTGTAGATACTAAACTAATTTGCAACTCGATCCAACCGATCACCACTTCTTCAGTCTCTTCAGCGATTCATCACGCAAAAACTGCCAACCTGTGTAACGAACTAATAAACATCGAACAGGATATTACATTGGAACACACAGAGAAGAACGTGAACACCAGACAGTCCATCTTGAGAAAAAGTATACATGAAAAGTCCAAACGAAATATCCTGGTTGGAAGCTGCGAAAAACCTAGCTGTTCCTTTAAAGCTGCCGCACCAAGACAATATAGAAGTCTTAATCACTATCATGTCACCAATTTGGATCCGGGCGTCAGTGTTGATGATCTTGCTGAATACTTGAAAGGTTTTGCTCCCAATGTTATTGTTGAAAAATTAAATTCTCGTAAGCCAGAATTATATGCTTCAGTTAAAATTTCAGTGCCGGTAGATGAATCCGATAGTATTCTAAGTTGTGAGATTTGGCCTAGTGATGTAATTGTTAATCGTTTCTTTTTTCGTTCCAAAAGAGATACCACAGACAGTATCCAGCATTAAACAAGATGTATATTCTATTATGTCTAGTTTTAAGAGATTCGCATTTTCATTATTCCATATTAATGTTCACAGCATATCTAACAAAATATGCGAATTAAACTTATTTTTACACATAAATCCATTTGACGTAGTTATTTTTTCTGAACACTGGCTTGATTCGGAGAGTTTAATACATATTAAAATAAATAATTACAACCTAGCATCATCTTTTTGCAGAAAAAATAAAAAGATGCACGGCAGGGTTGCCATATTCGTTAAAAAAAATATTTGTACTAAAGTTATAGACGTACTTAGATTTAGTGAACCAATACACGCCGAATTTTGCGCAATTGAGTATAATAAAACATATGCTGTATTAGGCGTTTACAGATCCTCCAGTAAAGGCGATAAGCAAATTTTTAAAACGAAATTTACTGAGGTTACTGACTATCTGTCATATAAGTATAAATCAATAATTATTATGGGCGATCTAAACGTGAACCTTGATGGGAATAATGAATTTGCCAATGATTTGCGAAATATAATCAGTATGTATGGCTTGAACCATTACATTCATACCCCTACTAGAATTTCTTTATCAAGTAGTTCATGTTTAGATAACATTATGACTGACATAAGTAAGGATAATTTACATACTGGTGTACATGAACCACTTATTTCGGATCATTCGGGTATTTTCATCTTTTTCAACAGAGGAACTCCAAATTGCAATCTAAGCTATAAAAGAGAGTTGTAAATGACAAAAATCTCGCTGTTTTTGCCAAACTTCTTCAAGAAGTTAATTGGTTGACAGTTAATTCGTACACTAAAAATGTAGATGAATTTGCGAAATTCCTAGTTGAAACATTATCATCCAAGGCAGATTACTGTTTTCCATTAAAATCTATTTTTCAGAAAAAGTCCGAAATTAAGTGGTTCTCTAATGATTTGAGGGCTTTGCGTAGGGACGTTTTCGCTAGTAGAGATCGGTTTAAATCATCTAATCTTTCACAGGATTGGAATACCTTTCGCGAGTTACGCAAACGTTATAAAAAATCATTAAAGGAAACAAAGAAGAAGGCTTATGAGGACCTCATAGAAAACTCAGAGAATAAAACAAAAACTATTTGGCAAATTGTGAACAACGAAAGACAGGGTAAAGTTCAGTCTGATATGTCCAGTTCGATAAATTCAGAACAGCTTAATGAGTATTTTAGTGCTGTATCAGAAATTATTCTAAATGGTATAAATGATACAGCGGTAGATCCGTTAAGCTACCTTAAAATGCAACATAAGCCATCTTCTTCATTTTATCTCTTTCCTATTACAGAATACGATGTGCACGAAGCGATTCGAGCATTAAAGAATAAAAGATGTTTTGATCATTACGGCATAAGCGTTCCTATGATTAAGATAGCTGATGATTCACTGATCAAACCTTTGACTCACTTATTTAATATGTGCATAGATGAGGGTAACTGGCCAGAAGCTTTTAAAATTTCAAAAGTAATACCGATTTATAAAGGGGGTGATCGTGACCAACCTGAAAATTTTAGACCAATATCTATCGTTCCAGTAATATCTAAAGTTTTTGAATTCCTAATTAAAGATAGGATAGTTTCGTACTTAGACAAAAATCAATTATATCAAATGCACAATTTGGTTTTCAAAAAATAAGTCAACAATTTCTGCATTAACCACTGTTGTTGAATATATTGTCGAAGGTCTTGATCAGAGAAATTCAACACATGCGACCTTATGCGACTTAACTAAAGCATTTGATTGTGTTGATATAAATATTTTGCTTAAAAAGATGGAGTTTTATGGATTCCGAGGTAAGGAAATTAAACTGTTCGAGACCTACCTACGTGATAGGCGCCAATATGTTAGTTTTAATAAAACAAATTCTCCTTCAACATTAATAAATAGTGGGGTACCGCAGGGTTCAGTCTTGGGACCAGTATTGTTCCTCATATACATAAATGATTTGCCAGCTGCAGTTAAGGAATTTGGTACGACTATCTTATTCGCTGATGACACCACCTTTTTAACTAGGGAAAGTCAGAACTTACAGGAAAAACAACTAAATCAGGCTAAAGTATGGTTTGCATCAAAATAAATTAAAGCTTAATGCCACAAAAAAATGCAGGAAATTTTATTTACTTCTGATAAACTTGCTCCGCAATCAGATCCTGTCAAACTATTGGGTGTTACCCTGGACACAAATCTAGATTGGGCTGATCATGTTAGGTCTCTCTGTAGTAAATTGGCGACCCAACTCTTTGTAATGAGACAGCTACGCCAAAACATTAATTGTAATAAAACAATGAGAACGATATACTTTGCTGTAATACAAAGTCATTTAGAATACGGATTAATACTATGGGGAAAGTCGACTCACGCTCAAAAAGTTTTTGTGATGCAGAAAGCAGCTGTACGCATAATAATAATAATAATAATAATAATAATAATAATAATAATAATAATAATAATAATAATAATAATAATAATAATAATAATAATAATAATAATAATAATAATAATAATAATAATAATAATAATAATAATAATAATAATAATAAATTGAACGCAGGCAACCTAAACCGAGCTATTAATACATATGCCGTACCGGTGTTGACCTACTCGTTCGGCATTTTACAATGGACAAAGACCGAATTGGAAGATATTCAGAGAACAACCCGGACTATGATGACAAAGTACAGATGTCACCATCCAACATCGTCAGTGCTTAGAACAACACTACCGAGAAAGGAGGGAGGAAGAGCTTTATACGACATAATAAATCTGCATAACAAACAGATAAATAAATTGCGAGACTTCTTTGTTACCAAATCACTGTCATCGAAATTACATAAATCTGTCATAGGAGCAGATAAGAAATACTCGCCTCTAAATTTAGCAGACCCTAATATGGATTTAGAAATAACAACTGATGCTGGAAAACAAGTAAAATGGGCCCAAAAAGCTCTACATGGTCGACATCATCACGACCTAAACCAATCACACATTGATAAAATTGCATCAAATAGGTGGCTTGCTGACGGTACCTTGTTTCCAGAGACTGAAGGATTCATGATGGCCATTCAGGATCAAGTAATTAGTACTAACAATTACAAAAAATTTGTTATCAGGGACCCAACTATTATATCGGACAAGTGTAGACGTTGCCAACAAACGTCGGAAACGATACAACACATAACACATGGATGTTCAACGATAGCCAACACGGATTATTTACGCAGGCACAACCAACTGTGTAATATTATCCACCAGAAACTAGCCAACAAATATGGACTTCTGAATACCTATACACCGTATTACAAGTACAATCCACAGGCAGTGCTGGAAAATGCAGAGTTTAGACTCTACTACGATAGGTCCATTATCACCGACAGACAGGTGACGAATAATCGACCCGACATTGTAGTAGTGGATAAGAAAGCCAATTCAGTGCTGCTAGTCGATGTTGCAGTTCCAAACAATAACAATATTTTGGACAAATACAATGAAAAGATAGCAAAGTACACCGATCTTGCCATAGAAGTGGGACAGATGTGGCATGCAGAAAAAGTGGAAGTGGTACCGATCATCGTATCATCAACTGGACTCATTCCCAAAAGTCTTGAAGACAGTCTCAAAAAACTTGAACTTCATAAAAACACTTTTATTGACTTGCAAAAAGCAGCAATTTTAAATACATGTCACACTGTTCGGAAATTTTTAAATATGTAAATTTTGAGCCTAATCTCATTTGCGTTTACGCTCGGGATAGGTAAATATTACCAGCGAAAGCTGAGTAAGTGCATAAGTCTTTTGATAATAATAATAATAATAATAATAATAATAATAATAATAATAATAATAATAATAATAATAATAATAATAATAATAATAATAATAATAATAATAATAATAATAATAATAATAATAATAATAATAATAATAATAATAATAATAATAATAATAATAATAATAATAATAATAATAATAATAATAATAATAATAATAATAATACCATACCATACCATACCATTTATTGACCAAAATTTACATATAAACATACGTGCAAGGTCACAAATATAAGTAATATAAACAATGAACATTTCCTAATAGTACCTAATAGTATTATATATACAAAATATATATTTCATTTAATAACATACATTTATGAAACAAATCAACTTATGATGTAAAAATAAAATTAAAAACATAAGAATTGTTGAATAGAATAAAAACTATGCTTAAGTAAGAATTCTTTGACGGTTCGTTTAAATAAAGAAATAGACATATTTGCAGTTTCCTTACCCAAGATTCTTATAATTTTATTATATAGATTGATATCAAGTTTATTTCGCTTAGTAGTTTCAATCCTTGATATCCCCACTACCAAACTAGAAGCACCTCTAGTAGTATAATTATGTTGGCTTGAATGACTTAGAAAAGTTGTACGGTTCTGGTGTATAAAATTGACCATTTCTGAGATATATATGCAGGGTAGAGGTAAAATTGAATATTTTAAAAATAGTGGTTTACAATGTGTATCCCATTTTGCTCCATCAATAATTCTTAAAGCAGATTTTTGTAATTTGAATGCTGCCTCACTACCTGCTGAATTACCCCATAATAATATACCATACGATAAGTGACAATGTACGGTTGAAAAGTAGACAGTTCTTAATGTCTGGGATGGTAAAAATGGTCTCAGTTGTCTAAGTGCAAATATTTGCGAAGCAAGTTTTCTGCACAATGAACTCAGATGAGGTTGCCAATTTAAATATGTATCTAGTGTTATACCTAAGTATACCACCGGATCTGATTTCTGAATTAACCTGCTAGAACTCACCAATAGCGTTTTATTTTTAGCGTCATTAAGCTTAAGATTATTTGTAGCAAACCACGTTCTCACTGGACTCATATTGTCTCGACATTCAGAGCTATTTGTACGGGAACATATGGTTGTGTCATCAGCAAATAGAATACATTTAGAATACTCTACTGCAGCTGGTAGATCATTAATATATAGAAGAAACAATACTGGACCCAAGACCGAACCTTGGGGAACGCCTCTGTCAACACCTTGTATGCTTGAGTTAATGTTATTTGAGCAGACATATTGTCTTCTATTCTGGAGATAGCTACCAAACAAAAGCAGTTCTTTGGACCTTATTCCATAAAATTCTAATTTTTGTATCAGCAGTTCAGGATCAACACAGTCAAATGCCTTACTAAGATCACAAAATGTGATATCCACATTGGTTTTCATATCCAGTGCCTCAACTGCATAATTAACTAGTTCCAGTAACGCTTTACTTGTTGATTTTTTTTTACGAAAACCAAATTGCGCTGGGGAAAAAACATTTTTTATTTCGCAGTAGCTTGTTAGTTTCTTTTTGATTATGATTTCCAATATTTTACTTAGTACTGGTATAATCGCAATCGGTCTATAATTATCAGAGACATCTGGATTACCCTTTTTAAAAGTGGGTAAAATTTTTGTTATTTTAAATGAATCCGGCCAGTTTCCTTCTGAAAGACATTTATTATATAGGCTTGTAAGGGGCTCAATAATAGAGTAAAGACAGCTTTTAATTATTATGCTATTTAGACCATAATAATCTAGACATGGTTTGTTTTTTAAACTTAATACAGCTTCTTTAACATCAGATTCCAAAATTGGACTCATAAAGAATGAACTAGATGGTTTAATTAATTTATTTAGATAATAAAGGGGATCCACATTTGTACTTGTGATAGTATTAACAATGTTTTGTACAACATTACAGAAAAAATTATTAAATTCATCAGGGGAAATTAATGTTTGCTGTACAGTGTTTTTATTCGTAGATCTTTCGGAATTTACCAGTTGCCAAATTTTTTTATTTTTGTTTTCCGCTTGTTCTATTTCTGATGAAAAGGCTAAACGTTTGTGAATTCTAATTGATTTTTTATACGATGAGCGAAGGGCTGTATAAGCTGTCCAATCCGATAAGCAGTTAGTTTTTTTAAATTTATTCTTTAATAATAATAATAATAATAATAATAATAATAATAATAATAATAATAATAATAATAATAATAATAATAATAATAATAATAATAATAATAATAATAATAATAATAATAATAATAATAATAATAATAATAATAATAATAACCCGAGTATTCTAACCCGCTCCCCCACTCCCTCCGCAGCTGCGCGTGTCGTAAGAGGCGACTAAGAGCAAACCTGGCTGTAGGTATAAAAAGCAACCCATTAGTAATGGAGAAACAATTAAGGAATAGGACAATACGGCCGCTACCTGAGGAACGTCAGGGCACGTCTGGAGCTGGTGCTGGACGTGACAGTCAGCGAGCCACCAGTGGTAGAAGGCTTAACAGGTGGGCCTCTATCGGGAAACCCGAAGAAACTACACCCAACAGTAATCAGAACAGTCAGACTCCATCGACATTGACTGTCACTGCAGGAAGTGTTTCTGGGAGTGATAATCCTTTATTACCCGAGACCACTCTTGCAGGAAAGAGAAGAGTTCGCATGAAATGGACACCCGAAATAAACACATTTATCATGCGCTCTTACTACTACCTAACTTGAGAATGACATGACATCTGTCAGAACAAAACTACATCAGACTTTTGTAACGGAGTATCCTGAGATACAGGTGACAGAGCAACGAATCGCCGACCAACGAAGAGCTATTGTGACGAAAAAGTTCCTATCAGAAGAGACCCTCCAAAACATTAAAACAGAGGTACGGGAAAGACTGGAACGCGAAACTGACCAAGACCATAGTGAGGATGAACAGAGAGAACAAAACAATAATATTGTAAGGGAGCCTACACCTGCAGATGAGAACATCGAAGAAGAAGTGGTAAACAGAGGAGTAATAGAGGAAGACGGACAAGAAGAAAATAGTCGAAGTATACAGATAGCGGAGGAAATAAAGAATTTACTTGGAACAATGCTTCAAAACTATAGCGGCATCGATCCAACACAACGACCGGCCATCCCTAAGCAAAAGACTTCTAGAAAGCTTGCAGAATCCATCAACATACTGAACGAGAAGATATTGCCTGAATTAGTAAGAGACACTGAAACTTTTTCAGAACTACATGACCTGATCTACTGTTCAGCCATTACCATCGCAACCCTCAATGGTGCTAAGATAAGGGACAATAGTAACAGACAAACCCAGTCAAGAGATCTTGTACCACCATGGAAGTAAAGAATAATGAAGAAGATCAACATTAAACGAGCTGAGATTGCAAGACTAATAGAATACAACAAGGGCAACCCGAGTAACAGAGTGAAGAAAAAAGTCCAAGAAATATTTAAAAAGTACAGGGTTCATACTCCACGAGATCTACCTAACCCGACTGATTTTCTTGACACTCTCTATCAGAAACTGGCTGTGTTCAGTGCTAGGTTAAAAAGGTATTCGCAGTGCAATAAGAGAAAAAGAGAAAACCATGAGTTTAGGAATAATGAAAAGAAATTTTATCGATCACTGAAGACACAAGTACATTTACCAGAAGAGAGAGAACTAGATGAAACACCAAATAAAGAAACCATAACGACTTATTGGTCGTCTCTATGGAGTCAGAGTGAGCAATACAATGAAAAGGCGGAGTGGTTAAGGAAAGAAGAAGAGGAATATGTGAACATCAGAGAAATAAAAGAGCTAGAAATATCTCAGGAACTGGTCTCCGAGGTTATTAGAGGCACATACAGCTGGAAGAGCCCTGGAAGTGACCGTCTGCACAACTTCTGGTATAAGAAACTGACCAGCACTCACAAGAAACTAGCAGAGTACATTAAAGACTTCCTCAAACATCCCAACAAAGTCCCCTCTTTTATTACACAGGGTAAAACCTACTTGCTACCAAAAGGAAAACAGTCAAGAGATCCCTCAAAGTATAGGCCTATCACCTGCCTACAAACTGTTTACAAAATAATAACATCGTGTCTTGCAAAAGGATTGAACCAACACATAGAAGATCTTGGAATAATGAGTGAAGAGCAAAAAGGATGTAGAAAGGGAACCAGGGGTTGCAAAGAGCAGCTCATTATTGACTGTACCATATTAAAAGAAGTTAAGAAGAAACAGAGGAATCTAGCCTGCTGCTACATAGACTATCAGAAGGCGTATGATAGCGTGCCACATTCTTGGTTAATTCGATTCCTTCAAGTGTACAAAATTCACAACAAGGTAACCTCCTTCCTTCAACATCTTATGCAGTCATGGAGGACGGTTATTCAAATAACAACCAATGGATCCTACATCACTACCCCTGAGATCAAGATCAAACGAGGCATTTTCCAAGGGGATTCCCTTAGTCCTCTTTGGTTTTGTTTAGCCCTTAACCCACTGTCTAAGATACTGAACAGAACAGGGATAGGATACACGATGAAGGATCAACACGAGACACACACTATCCCTCACCAACTTTACATGGATGACCTTAAATTATATGCCCCATCGCATGACAAGCTCACTCAACTCATCCGGTGTGTAGAAATATTCTCTAGGGACATCAGTATGAAGTTAGGTCTAGACAAATGCAAGGTTATACGTATAGAAAAAGGAAAATGTTTATTGGGAGACATCCAATTAAAGAGTGGGGGCCTCATAGAAAGTATGTTGGAAGAAGATACTTATAAGTATCTTGGATACGAGCAAGCCAGAGGAATTGAACACACCAAAATAAAAGAGAACCTCACAAAAGAGTATCTTGCAAGAGTCAAAAGAGTATGCAACACCAAACTTAATAGTAAGAACATGTTCAAAGCTCTCAATACAATGGCTATACCTGTACTCACCTATTCTTTTGGCGTAATCTCGTGGACTGACACGGATCTCGACAACATCATGAGGAAGACAAGAAATGCGATGACTGCACCGTAAGCATCATCCCAAATCAAGTACGCTCAGAATGACTCTTCCCCGGGATGAGGGAGGTAGAGGACTCATAGATATCAAGAATCTTCATAACAACCAGGTAATGTTGATGAGAACCTACTTCCACCAGCGCGGTGAAACGTCACTTCTTCACCGTTGTATATGCATGGCAGACAAGGGCTGTACACCGCTCAACCTGGCAAGTGAGGATAGACAGAGAAATGAAATAATACGCAACAAGGAGAAAAAGCACAGGGAGTGGCGAGGTAAAGCACTGCACGGGAGACATCCTTATGACCTTGATCAACCTTTTGTCGATAAATCTGCCTCGAACGCGTGGTTGAAAAGGGGAGAGCTGTTTCCTGAAACAGAAGGCTTTGCCATAGCTATTCAAGACCAAGTAGTAAACACGAAGAACTACTTAAAGTATATCGTCAAAGATCCAACGGTAAGAGATGACAGGTGTAGAAAATGCAAAGAAAAATCAGAGACAATCCAGCATATCACAGCAGCCTGCAGTTTACTTGCACAAAGTGACTATCTACATCGTCACAATCAGGTCGCTGCAGTGATCCATCAGAACATATGCTACGGGAAAAAACTCATATCTGAACAGCAGAAGGTACCCTACTACAAATACGTGCCCAAATCAGTCATTGACACCAACAAGCTCACGATCTACTACGACAGGTCTATTATTACCGACCGCTGCGTGCCTTTCAACAGACCGGACATAATTGTAAGAGATAAAGAAAAAAAAGAAGCTATTATTGTAGACGTGGCTATACCCAACACTCACAATATTGTCACAACCATTACTGAAAAAAAGAGGAAATACACAGAGTTATCAGACGAAATTAAAATGTTGTGGAACCTAGACAAAGTAATTATCGTGCCAATCGTCATATCAACCACAGGAATCATCCCGAGGGAGCTACACAGAATCCTGGAGATGCTGGGACTGCACAAAGACATTTATCTTCTCCTACAGAAAGCAGTAATCATGAACACCACACGGATTGTCAGAAGATTTTTAAGTCAAGAATAGTAAGATGGGAGTGCTTAGATAATACTCGTACCCCATTTGTCAACCAAGGAAACTTGAGATACAGGAAAGGAAAATAATAATAATAATAATAATAATAATAATAATAATAATAATAATAATAATAATAATAATAATAATAATAATAATAATAATAATAATAATAATAATAATAATAATAATAATAATAATAATAATAATAATAATAATAATAATAATAATAATAATAATAATAATAATAATAATAATAATAATAATAATAATAATAATAATAATAATAATAATAATAATAATAATAATAATAATAATAATAATAATAATAATAATGGAGATATAATCGCTGCCCTGCAGAGTGGGGAAACCTATAAATACTTGGGATTTCAACAAGCCAGATTGTTAATACATATGCCGTTCCTGTGTTGACCTATTCTTTCGGTATTTTACAATGGACAAAAACCGAATTGGAAGATATTCAGAGAACAACCCGAACTATGATGACAAAGTACAGATGTCACCATCCAACGTCGTCAGTGCTTAGAACAACACTACCGAGAAAGGAGGGAGGAAGAGCTTTATGCGATGTAGTAAATCTACATAACAAACAGATAAATAGATTACGAGATTTCTTTATCACAAAATCACTGTCATCTAATTTACATAAGTCTGTCATAGGAGCAGATAAGAAATACTCGCCTCTAAATTTAGCAGACCCTCATCTGGACTTGGAAATAACAACTGATGCTAAAAAACAACTAAAATGGGCCCAAAAAGCTCTACATGGTCGACATCATCACGACCTAAACCAACCACACATTGATAAAATTGCATCAAATAGGTGGCTTGCTGACGGTACCCTGTTCCCAGAGACTGAAGGATTTATGATGGCCATTCAGGATCAAGTAATTAATACGAACAACTACAAAAAATTTGTTATCAGGGACCCAGCTATTACAACGGACAAGTGTAGAAGGTGTCAACAAACAGCGGAAACCATACAACACATCACATCAGGATGTTCAACCATAGCCAACACGGATTATTTACGCAGGCACAACCAGCTGTGTAATATTATCCACCAGAAACTGGCTAACAAATATGGACTGCTAAATACCTATACACCCTATTACAAATACAATCCACAGGCAGTGCTCGAGAATGCAGATTTTAGACTCTACTACGATAGGTCCATTATCACCGATAGACAGGTGACGAATAATCGACCCGACATTGTAGTAGTGGATAAGAAAGCTAAATCGGTGCTGTTAGTCGATGTTTCAGTTCCAAACAATAACAACGTTTTGGATAAGTATAATGAAAAGATGGCAAAGTACACCGATCTTGCCATAGAAGTGGGACAGATGTGGCATGCAGAAAAAGTGGAGGTGATACCGATCATCGTATCATCAACTGGACTTATTCCCAAAAGTCTTGAAGACAGTCTTAAAAAACTTGATCTTCATAAAAACACTTTTATTGACTTGCAAAAAGCGGCAATTTTAAACACATGTCATACTGTTAGAAAATTTTTAAATATGTAAATTTTGAGCCTAATCCCATTTGCGTTTACGCTCGGGATAGGTAAATATTACCAGCGAAAGCTGAGTAAGTGCATAAGTCTTTTGATAATAATAATAATAATAATAATAATAATAATAATAATAATAATAATAATAATAATAATAATAATAATAATAATAATAATAATAATAATAATATCGTTTATTGCCACTTTACATATTACAATATGTGTGAGGAGTACAAAAGTATGAAATAGTTTGTATATGAATTGAAAAATACAGTTAAAATAAGATATAAAAATTAAACAATATCGTAGCTTAAAAAATTATACATGGAATATAAAACAGGTTAAAAACAACAACGTACATTAAACAATAAGATTACATTAAAATGGATTTACGGTAACAGGTTTAGCGATAGATAATCTTAATAATTAAACACCTATTTAAAAGATAAAAACTCGCTTACTGTATAAAAACAATTCTCAAGCAGAAATTTTTTTACTTTCGTTTTAAATGATCGATGTGACAAATTTTTAATATTTACATCTTTAAAAATAGTTAGAACTTTGTTATATAAATTTATATCTATTTTATTTTTTGATGCACTTAGTATTCTAGAGTACTGAGGAACTAGTTTATTTAAATTTCTAGTAGAATAGTCATGATTGTCCGAATGACTGACATACGAATTTAAGTTTTTATGAATTAAGATAACGGACTCTAGAATATATAAACATGAAAGAGTCAAGATTTTATAATTAAAGAAAAACTCTCTACAATGCGCATCATAAGACGCACCAGCTATAATACGTACAGCAGCCTTCTGGAGCTTAAAAATCTTTTCCACTCTAGCAGAACTACCCCAAAGAGTAATACCATAGTGGAGGCGCGAATGGACGGTAGCAAAATATACCATTCTTATAACATGAGTATCTAAGTTATAGCTCAGCTGACGTAGTGCAAATATCTGACCAGCTAACTGTGAACATAAAGAATTTACATGTGGAGACCAAGTTAAACGTGAGTCAAGCATAATGCCCAAATAATTTATGGGTTCAGATCCACCAGCAAGTCTACTAGATGTAAATAATATATGTTGTGTCTTATCTTCGTTAAGTTTGAGTTTATTTGTAGAAAACCAATCTTTTGCAATATTGAACTCATCCGTTTTTAGTTGTTCATCCTTTTGTGATGCTATCATTGTATCATCCGCAAATAGTATGCACTTAGAAGATTTCAAAGCGTCTGGCAAATCGTTAATATATAAAAGAAATAACAGAGGACCAAGTACTGATCCCTGGGGTATACCAATCGAAATGGGGAGTAGATCTGAATCCACATTATTACAACTTACAAATTGCCTTCTGTTGTTTAAGTATGAAGTAAGTAGCCCAAGCTCCTTGGATCTGAAACCGTAATTTTCAAGTTTGGATAGTAGCAGGCTCGTGTTAACACAATCGAAGGCCTTGGTCAGATCACACAACGTGGCTAACGTATTTCTGTTCCCATCAAAGCCCTCAACAATGTATTCTACGAGTCCACTTATTGCTTTCGCTGTAGAGCAATTTTTCCTAAAACCAAACTGCGACGGTGTTAGCAAGTGTTTGTCATCACAGTAGCTTGTAATTTTGTCACTTATTAAATATTCCAAGATTTTACTAATGACGGGCACAATTGCAATGGGTCGGTAGTTACTAACATCATCTAAGTTTCCCCTCTTATATAATGGTAATATTCTGCTAATTTTCAATGAGTCCGGCCAAATTCCAGCTTCCAAACATTTGTTAAAGAATACGGTTAAAAGAGGTATTATCGAATTCATAGCTATCTTTATCATTTTACTATTAAGACCATAATAATCAGGAGCATCTGAATTTTTGAGTCTCAAAATAGCCTCTCGAGTATCAGATTCCAATATAGGGGACATAAAAAATGAAAAAGATGTCCTTCTGGATACACTAGGAACCCCGGAAGGTGCTATAATGGAATTTGTAATAATAATAATAATAATAATAATAATAATAATAATAATAATAATAATAATAATAATAATAATAATAATAATAATAATGAATAAAAAGACAAATAAAACCTATCTTATAGATATATCTATTCCAAATGATATTAATATCTTACAAAAACAGCAAGAAAAAATAACCAAATATACACCACTAGCATTCGAACTAAGAAAATTTTGGAAACAAGAACAAGTTACAATAGTCCCAATCATTATATCAGCAACAGGAGTTACACCGAAAAGCTTTAAAAACTATCTTCAAACTCTGGATATCCACCCTAATATTCACAGTACGATACAGAAAGCAGTTATTCTTAAAACAGCATCAATAGTAAGAAAATTTCTACTACTGGAATAGAAACAAGCATCGTATACGACTTGGTATAAACCTGTCGTAAAACTGATATACCGCAGATGCGAGAATAAAGAATAATAATAATAATAATAATAATAATAATAATAATAATAATAATAATAATAATAATAATAATAATAATAATAATAATAATAATAATAATAATAATAATAATAATAATAATAATAATAATAATAATAATAATAATAATAATAATAATAATAATAATAATAATAATAATAATAATAATAATAATAATAATAATAATAATTTTAATAGAAATAATTATAATAATTACAAAAATAATCGTCAACAAGCAAATTTTAACTCCCGTTCAAATAATTTTTCAAATTTTAATTCTAGACCAAGTTTCAATAATCAATCAAATAATTCCAATTTCCGCCCAAACTATAATTCTAATTTCAAACTCATTTTAATGCCAATTTTAATCAATGTGATAAATCTAATTTCAACCCTAATTCTAACAATTTTAAACCACAATTCCAAATTAATCGTCGAAATAAAAATAATTATCGTCCAGAACCCATGGATACTTCTGGAAATTCTCGTAGAACTAACAACGGTAATAATCATCGTAATACTAATAATTATTTTAGAAATCAAGATAACCAAAAATAATAATTCCCGAATTAAATGCTTTCTTAATTGATCAAAGCTTTTTAACTGAAAACTTAGCAAATAAATTTTATAAAAAATATATTACAAATGAAAACTTTACTGTAGAAACTCCTCACGCGATTTCACATCATAATGAAACTTTAAAAATACTATTTCCAACATTTAAAGAAAAAGATTTTCATAAATTTTATATATTCAATTTTTCACCTAATTTCGATGGTTTTAAAGATTTTGTCATAAGAACCCCTAAATTATTTTACCACTTTATGCCGCTTCTGAGGATGAAGTTAAAACAAAAATTTTTTGAACAAGTAGAATTTGTAATTCTCCCTAGAATGTCAAAAATAGTAAAAGTTCCAGTAGATAAACCTCATGGTACAGGTATAATTGATATAAACTCAAGGTTTTTGAACGCAGAATAAATAAACTTTTTTTAATGACAATTCTATTACATTCAATATGTCATACTAAAATCAACAACTGGACATTCTTATATACAAAGAGATAAATAATCATTCAGAGGTGTCGAGATCAATGCAATACTATTTCAGCACCCCACCTACTTGACATCTTTGAATGTTTCAGCAATTAAACATTTTTCAAGTTCAATTCATTGATACACCATTCTAATTTGTCTTGAGAAACTGGTTTCGTCAAAAAATCTGCTACCATTTCATCTGTTGAGACTTGTTCAACAATAATTTGTTTATTTTCCACTGCATCTCTGAATTAATGGTGCCTAATATCGATGTGCTTACTCCTTGCATGGTAAACGCCGTTTCTTGATAACTCTGTAGCACCTTTGTTGTCGCAATATAGAACGATTGGTTGATGTTTTAATTGCATAAGGCCAATCTCTCCAAAAAGTTGCTGAATCCATATAGCCTCTTTGGTTGCATGACTAAGTGCCATGTATTCAGCTTCTGTTGTGGACAGAGCCACCGTGGGCTGTTTTTTACTATTGTAATACGCTAAAGAAAGATTCTTATTTGTTATTACCAGATGTAATACGGTAAAAGGTTTTAAACTTAATTTTTAATAAACTTTAGCCTAGCCGAGCGGATGTTAGGCTAAAGTTAGGGTTTGTGGATTCGGCCTCCGCAGTATTTGGTGTTGGGAGGTCTTACTTCGGCGATCAGGAAGGACGGGATTTGTTGCTGGGCTCTGAAAAAGGTCTGGAGTCTAGAGAAATGATACACAATATCCTCGGGAAAATCTAGCAAATTTATTAAACTCTAAGTTTGATGATACAAGTATAAATTTAGATGAAACTCTTGCGGAATGCTATATGCATCTCCCAAAGAAAAAGAAAAAAAAACAAAAAAAACTTTCTTTAATTTAACATTAACAAGATTTAAAACTAAACAACAAAAATAATTAAACTATGGTCTGATGGACCCTGGCGTGACAATTCAATTTATTTATGATTTAATTACTTAGTCGCTATTTTATGAATTCCTTTACCGGAGGACTCAGTTCTCTGTCGGAGAATATTATCTACGTCCCGACAGTGGAGACCCGGTAAACTCTATATATCCGGTTGAGGATAAAAGTTACAATATTCGTCTGTATAATTAAGACGATAGAAATTCGCTTAACAAACAAATCCAAACTCCCATAAAATTTCTTAGTTATTAAGGGTTAGTATAATCGAAATTGACTCGCCAATTTTCCTGCAGCGAGTTTGGGTACACACACTCACTTATTTTTATTAATCGGCCCGGTAAAAGAATTTAAATTATGATTTATCCCTTGGATAATATTCACTGCTTGTATTATTACAAAAAAAAAGAATTATTAACTCGTTTTCGCGGCCCGGTAATCGATTATTTAAATTTATTACTTTAAATTAATTTATTGAAAATTAGCACTTAGCTCACTTTCCAAAATAACACCTATAAACACCTAACGCGTTTGATTCGATTGGCATCAAGCCCATGGAACGCTCCAAATCGAATTCCCCCCATGTTCTTAACACGGAGGATTCGATAGGCATCTAGCCTCTGGAGACGTCCAAATCGAATTCCTTTTTGTTCGTTTTTTGGTCCCCAGCAAAAGCATGAGACTACCCTTTCTCCCTCATTCTGTTTGCTTGTCTTTTTTCTATTGGCTAGCTGCCCTGCTACCCGTACTGCTTCGGTACGTCGCCTCGAGCTGAGCAAGCAAAAATTTGGCTCACACATCGTTGCTCTCCTACGTGACTTTTTTTTGTATTTTCAGCACCGCAATTTGTTTAATTATTTAAATTATTTGGTTTCGTATTATACTTTGTTTTACAAACACATTCTTGAGAAATAACTTTCCGCTGACAAGTATCCTACAAAGGTTACCTAGTTTCTTTTGAATTAATGATACGGGGGAGCTCCGATATGTTGTTTAACTTATTGCCTTATTGTTTGAATTATTGTAACTTTTATCATCATATCAACCTTGGGCGGGGACGGGGGTATCTTTGGATTATTACATTACTTCCCTCTTTGAAAAAGAAACGGCTTTACAGAGCCGTTTCCTTTTCGGAAGTTCCCCCTCCCTCCATTCCTTAAATACTAGTTACCCTATCTACCTTACATTACAATCTATTACATTATTTTACCATACCGTAGGTACCGTTACATCTTATCGCGTTTCGTTATATTGTTCTCTGTATTGTCACATTGGTTTTCGCGTCGCGCACTTACACTAGCTTCTGCGTAGTTTATTCTTTATCCAACCGTACTCTCCATTGTTGCCCTATCTTCTCTGACTTACTGATTTCGTTGCCTGCTAGCGGCATTGCGCCACGCTAGCAAGTTCCCTCGATGCCAGCTTCGGTGTGACAGCTAGTTGTTGCTCATCGTGGCCTCTCTGGCATTGTGTTTTCCTTGGGATTTTATTGGGGTAGGCTTAGTGAATGCCTATAGAATAATGTTGTACAAGGCTATGCCTGCTGGCATTGCGATGCACAGAAATTCATTTTAATGGACAGAGATGAAAGAGTTGATATATGCCGTTGATATATGCAATTGATATGCGAATTGGTGAAAGGATTTCCTTTCGAAACTTTATTTAGCTATAGTATGTAATGTTGGGGCATTAGAACAAGGTTAGACGATCAACTCTCTCCGGGTTATTATAGAATTTTTTGATTGTTTGGGTCATGTACTGGACAACCTCTGGTTTGTTTACTTAACCTTGTGAGTCAGTTCAGTGTCTTCTCTGGTTTGGATCTGCTTCTTCTTTTGGTCCAGATGGGAGTATTCTTTGCTCTTCTTTAATTTCCCGTTGTGTGTACAGTCCTTCCGCTCCTATTGGTTGGAGTGGTGTTAGCTTAAGTTCTTCTTCCGCTCTACTGCAATTTCTACTGGTATATAATGATAGAGCTGTTATTTTCGTTTTTGGGTCTGCGCAGTCGGACGCGCTGAATCCCATTGTACCTCCAGTCTTGGTTAGGGCTAGAGTAAGGGTAATACCTAAATCCATTGTTAGTTGTGGCAGCTCCATTCTTGATTCTGATTCTTCTTGCGCTTCACGCACATTAAGAGTACATATAGTCCAAGTGTAAGCCGCGCACTTGTGTAATTATAGTCCGATCTCATTTTCCTAACTAAATTAAAAACTGGGTGTTTATCACAACAATAAACAATAACTGTATCTTAAGCGAAATAATAATAACAAAAAAAATAATGTTCAGTACAGTAATTGCCTAACGAACAAAAAGTAATTCTTACTAAGTTCGAACACATGACAAAAAAAAATCAAAAATCTTTGTTACAACACTAAGCACTACGTATAATATATAAATTCATAATAACGGCAATCAATAATAAAAAAAAATATTCAGCAATGTAATTGCAAAGTACTGAATTCGAACTAAGTTCTTGCGCGTTACATATATTTGTTAAAAAAATGAAATTAAAAGTCATTGTTACAACAATAACCATAATAGCATATGAAATGCTAATAATAGCTTAAAGCAACCAATAATTACAAAAAAAAATATATTCAGCATATTAACTAGGAAATACTCTATTAATAATTATAATAGCTCTTGCACAATTAACCTTTTTTTTTATATTTACAAAATGATTCGGAAAATTGGAGTATTACAAGTGGATCCATTCTTTTATTCCAATCTTCCTACTATCTGAAAATTCACTGACTCGATGCGGAAAGGCGCAAAAAAAAAATTCTTGCTGGGAGAATTTTTTTTTGTAAATAGATAGTGAACCCCTAAAGAATAAAAAAAGATCTTTTTTTTTTAAATGATACCCCTCTTTTAAAAAAAAAAAATTAAAACCAAAAAAAAAATATTATATTCTTATTCTAACTAAACTACCCCTATGTATTTATATGGTATGTTCACGAAAAATTTCAAAGTGGACCCCTTTTTTTTTAAAAAAAACATTCTTCCTTATAATATTGGCTCTACTGTAAGGGTTGAACTTGGTCCCTGTGGTTACATATCGTATACATTACCCCTCGATATTTGAAGTATTTCGCTTTTCTCCTACCCTAATTGGTTCCCTCAATATTACATGTACTTTTTAATAACAGTTTGTGTTTCTCCCCTGCGTTGCCATTGGTATGCGTCATTTTTAGTTATTATTTAATTGACTGTTAATTGGAGTTTGACAGCGAATATTCATACTCATTCCTTCCCCCTTTAAAAAAAAAATGCGTGCAGACCTGCTTAAAAGGTTGCAAAACACAAGCGCAATTTAAAGTACTAGCGTAAAAAAAGCACATTCTATAATTATTTATGGCTTCCTGTAGCCTTTTCCTAAATTAACTATATCCCAAAAAATCTAATATCTGACTGATTACTTGACCATAGACTAATTGCAGTTATTTAAATTAAAATGAACCTTTAGAGACTCGTCTCAATAATATAACAAAAAAACAAAAACATTTTTTCATGTTGAATAAACCATTAAAGTCTTATGTACTTAACTAATTCAAAATAGTAAAATTAATATTTGTAGTTTCATCTAATCTAGATACACCCCTTATATTTGTATACCCATAATTTATCAATTAAGAACTTTTTAATTAGTTGTGGCTTTTACTAGCCTTATCCCATTTAATAATTAAACTTTCCACTTACCTTTGCTTTCTTAATTTATCCTGGTTAGAGCATAACCCTTATTTACTTTACCTATTTCCATTTTTCCTTTTTGGAATATTTTTCTCCTCCCATGATTAGAAGTGCTGTTTTGGGGATGAATCGTAATAATCGACTTGCGATAGCATTATGTTACACTTACTGTCTAGCAGCGGGTCCGAAATCAAACTATATTTTTACAAAATTACCCAAAATTGCATGTCAAAGCTTCTTACGCTACCTTTTGTTTGGGCGTTCAACATCATGTAGCAGGGTGCCAACTCAATGTGGTCCAGGGATGTTGCCTGTTGGTGTCCACAGTAACCATAGGTCATCGCGCAGGTCCATTGAGTAACCCCCATGCTTCATAGTATAATCGCCCTTACAGCTGGAGCGAAGTATGTTGACGTTTATTAGGTATTGTTTATTTTTGATTCCAGCCCTCCTTTGTGCTTAGGCCGGTCGCGTTTGTTATTACGTTTTTTTTTCTTCCTGTCATCTGCTGGGTGATCTTCCTCTATGTCAGGTTGATTCTTTTTTCATTAATACCTTATTATCTGTTTACTACTTTCTGTTATTACACTAAAGACCATTATGTATAATTCTGTATACGATATTCGTGATCACTTTTTAATTGACTGAACTGAAACCTATTACTGATACTTATATTGATTGTGGTTATACTGCAATATGTATTCTTTGGACCTATCTAATATTGATATACTTAATTTAGTTTTCCACACTCCTTATTTACCTATTTCTCGAAAAAAATGAACAGCAATTCTAAATATATTACTACCGCCGTTGTTATGTTTGTTAAAAAAATATTAAATGAATGTGAATAATTACTTTTTGTATTTTTTTTTATCATTTTAACTTTGAACTATTATGACTTAGAAAAAGAATATTGACGGCGTTTGGATAGTATCTATCAATGGCTATAATGGAGGACACCATTGGCCACTGGTTCCCTTCACCTTTGAGCCATTGGTTGGTACTTTTAAACTCCTTTATATTTAATTCGATTATACATTTTCTTGTGCGTCATCGTATGTTTCTGGTCCTTCTTCTATTATCTCAGTATACTCTTCAATATAAATTTACTGACTGTCAGCTGTCCATTTTACATTCGGACTTTTCGTTCCTTTATGCCATAGTGGTTTTGTAGTAGAAGTTGCGTAGCATACATAGTCTGATAGACTGCTTGGTCGATTCCTTACTCTCGTCGACCTTCTCAGGGGTACATTTTCCCTGTTACTCTTAATTCTTTTCCTTTTGGGCTTTCCTTTTTGCGGCTTTGCTCCCGCGCTCCATAACGGAAGAATTGCACCCTTTTCCGGGGTTACCTCATTTTCTTCCTCTTCTTCTTTGGCTTCCTCTTTGCCTTCCTCTTTCTCTTTTTCTTCGTTTTCCTCTTTGCCTCCCTTGAGGTCTTTTACTTCCATTTCCTCTTCTGTGAGAAATTCCATATCATCCTCATAATATCTTTTCAGCCTATTTATGTGTACTACTTGTACATTTCTACCTTTTTCCGTGCTTAATTTGTAGGTTACCGGTCCTACTTTTTCTCTTATAACAAATGGCCCAATCCATTTTTTTCCTAACTTCTTTGACACTCCTATCGTAGTGCTTAAATCCCTTAGGTATACTTTTTCGCCTAAATAAAATTCTCTAACCTCCGTGGGGTTATATCTTCTGAGCTCACCATTTCACACTGTATATTTTTCGAGCTCGTCGCTATTTTTTCTAATAGCATTGTAGATTATACTCGTTGTGCATAATTTAGCTTTGGATTCATAGATCCGTCTTGCCTGGCACATTTCTATATATATCATATCTTTTTCCCTATTTGCGACCTATTTTGCCCTATTTTGAAGTATTTACTTCTTTATTAATCTCGCAATTCTCTTTTTTTTTCACTATTAATCTTGGTGTCCCGCACGTGACACGATCCTTTCTCATGTAGGCCCTATTCGCCTAAATAATCGCGTATACCCGGTGTACACATTTCTAAACCTTTTTATTACTTTTATTCGCCTCCTTTGGGCAAATACATATTACTTGCGTATACCCCGTATACAAGTATCTAAAACTCTTTTATTTTACTTGCATATACTCCATATACAAATATCTGAACCTATCATTATTTTACTCGCGTATACTCTATTATTTCCTTTATTCGCCTCCTTTGGGCAATTATATTTTTCCAATTTACCCTTTTTTCGGGCTCTCCCTTTGTGGAGTACTTAATTCTTTTTAACCTCATACATTTATACCACTTTTATTCGCCGCAAATAATCGCTAATACACTTTTCTGACATTTTCCCCATTGCTCACTCAGATTATGTCCTAGCTTCTAGTTCTAGGCAAGATGAGCATCCTCTTTTAGTAACTACTTACAGGAGCTGTACTCTTTAGTACAAACTGTCCTGCACTTTTTTGTTACTGTCAATATATTGACATGTTGCCCCTGTATTTGAGCAACGAGCTATTAGCATCGGGCTGCTAATGACATTTATATGTCCGTCCTGTATGCACACTTTTCTGCATACCACGTATTCCATTTTGGCCTTGGCATTATATCTTTTTTACCTAAATTTTTATTTATATTTGATATATTCCGGCGCATAGTATAAGTACTTAAAATTTATTTTTAAATTATATTCTTCTTTTCCAAATGCACCAGAAGACAGCTCTGACTTCTTAATAACTTACTTTCTTGTGTTAACATTTTATACGTCATTACTTTAATTATAAATATTTTAGCGTACTTTTAAAATTTAATTAATCAGCACTTCTACAGAATGAGATACCTCGTTGAATGACTTTGTTGCAACAACGAAATTATTTTCTAAAACTACCCTCAATTTTCCATTTAAATTTGTCGCTGTTACTCCTAACGGCTGAGGGGGTAGTTGTACCACCCTTGAAGTGGGGGTAGGTGCTGCTGCTGCTGCTTGCTTCGTTTTGTTAGTATCAGGCATTTTATGGGTGTTTGGATTTTAGCAATCAAATGTAAATACAATTCCCAAGTTAATAAATTAAACAATAAAATATTCCTACCTTGACGAAGATCCTCTCGTAGAAGGAGGTTGGTAGTTGAGGATGGGTTTAAAAGGTACGTGTATGTCTTTCGTTACAAGTACGCGAGATAAAAAAAATAGTTGTATATTATTTTTTCGCCAAAAAAAAAATTGTTGACTTTTATTCTCCTTAAATTTTATTTTATACACGCATTAATAATTGTGCTAATCCTTTTGAACTTTTGTGACTATAGTCTTAGTTGTAACTCCTTTATTTATTAAATTAAATATTATTAAATAACCAAAAAAAGAGGAAAATATTTAACTAAGTTTAAGTTAAAAAAATAAAATTCCAGATAGAGCGACGTAAAAAACAGTTAAGTAGGTACTAATGATCGCTGATGACTTTTCCAAAAAAAATTTAATCTGTTTTTATTTTTGTTGTACAGTTCAACTGTAAAGTTATTTTCTATAATTTATTAAAAAAAATTGGCTACTACGGCACTGCTTTTCCGAAGGGGCGGACAAACGCAAAGAAAATTAAATTAGCTTAAACCACAATTAAAACAAATTAAGGAGATTAAGGAGAAAAAAAAAGTTAAAGTTTTTCAACAACGAATAAAATCTGATTTAACTATTACGTCCCTGTTCTTTTAAAATCAGAAAAGAGAATAACTTCGATTGTAATCCCAAAAGAATGATATTCCACACCCAAAAAAAAATTAAACAATTTCCGAAAAAAAAATGTAAAAGACGAAAAAAAAATTTCTAACTTTATTCTCAACCCCAAAATTCTGCCAAAATGAATTAAGTCCAAAAAAAACAAAATAAAAGAAATTCTGAAAGAAAATAATCGACGTAACGTACACCTGTGATTTTTTCAAAAAAAAAAAAAATTTAATTTAAATACTACGGCCCTGTGCTTATAAAGTGGGAAAAGAAAATAATTCGACTTTAGTCCCCAAAAAAAAAATGAAATTCCGCAACCAAGGAAAAGTGTTAAAAGTGATAAAAAACCTGTAAAAGAGAGAGAAAAAAAAATATTTTAACTCGATTTTCAACCCCTAACTTTTACGAAATGAGTCTAAAAAAAATGAAAATTACAGTAATCCTAAAAGAAAATAAATTCGTAATGTACTCCTATGTTATACAAATCGAATGCTATACGTGTATAAATTTCTTTTTGTATCAGAAATTGATTGACTACTTCTCTGTAATTTCGAATGTATTACTCAGAAAAAATAAAGATTAAGATTATTTTTTAATTCGTTATTATTGCATGTGCCCTTATAACTTTGAATTTATTTTTCTTTATAAACTGCGTATTATTTATTATAACTTAGTTTCAAGTTTCAATATTCCCTAATTTTAAATTAAAAATAATTAACAGAACTGGGAGATTTACAGTTATGTTGCATGTATTTTCCTATTTTCATGACATTAATGTACAGAATCCGTGTTTACGACCCTATATTTTGCCAACCCGTTGTCATAAAAGAATTGTCCTCTAAATAATTTATTTAGTTTACTATATTAAGCTTGTCGCGTGAAGTTTTCTGTATGTATGCCCTATTTTCTAAATGTTTTACTTTTAGGTACTTTCTGTACTAAATTAATGATTACATCATGAAAATTATGTTATTCCTATTTATATGTATTCTTCTACAGCCTTTTTACGAACAATTCCCGTGATTTTCCTGACCTATATACCTCTGAGTTTTGTCGTCCGTTTGCATACATATGAGAATTACGTCACTAAGTTAATGAACTTAAACGTAGTGTCATTGATATGTGTACAATAATTATTAAAGAAGTGAGTTTTAAACGCGCTGACATTTATTTTTTTTAAATTAAATGTTTTCCTTTATTTATCTATACAAAGCGGAATTTTGTTTTAATGCAAATTTTTAACGATAAGAAATTACTTATTATATTAGCACAGTGACATACCTTGATTTTTTTTTATTATTATTCTTCTTTGTAATATTAAATTATTCTGTGTCCTATATAAACTTAACTATATAAGTATGCACCCAGAATGGACTTTTTTTTTGATAACCTAGTATTCCGTTTGGGTCCAGTTTTGGGATTTCGTTATCGCTATTTTCCCTAATGGGACTGAAATTACATTGAAATGCCCTTCTTATTTCCTCTCTTTGCTCTCTGTTTTAATCGCGAAAATTCTTTGGTCTTTGCAGCCTCAACTATGTGCGAACACTACCGTCAAAGCTGTGTATGACCGTGAAAAAGTGAAAATTCAGTCTTTGCAGTTTCAACTATGTGCGAACACTACCGTCGAAACTGTATATGACTGTGAAAAACAAATGAAAATTCAGCCTTTGTAGATTCAACTATGTGCGAACACTACCGTCGAACCTGTATATGACTGTGAAAAACAAAATGAAAATTTACTGTTTTCCTTTATATTTGACTTTTACTAAACATTAACTAGCTCGATGAGATAAGAAGGTATGATTAAACAATTTGACCTCAATATTATGGCAACTTCCAAATCCCGTTTCTCCTGACAATGAAATGAAAAAAACCGAAATTTAATCCGCAAAACCGCTGTCACCAGATGTAATACGCGAAAGAAAGATTCTTATTTGTTATTACCAGATGTAATACCGTAAAAGGTTTTAAACTTAATTTTTAATAAACTTTAGCCTAGCCGAGCGGATGTTAGGCTAAAGTTAGGGTTTGTGGATTCGGCCTCCGCAGTATTTGGTGTTGGGAGGTCTTACTTCGGCGGTCAGGAAGGACGGGATTTGTTGCTGGGCTCTGAAAAAGGTCTGGAGTCTAGAGAAATGATACACAATATCCTCGGGAGAATCTAGCAAATTTATTAAACTCTAAGTTTGATGATACAAGTATAAATTTAGATGAAACTCTTGCGGAATGCTATATGCATCTCCCAAAGAAAAAGAAAAAAAACAAAAAAAACTTTCTTTAATTTAACATTAACAAGATTTAAAACTAAACAACAAAAATAATTAAACTATGGTCTGATGGACCCTGGCGTGACAATTCAATTTATTTATGATTTAATTACTTAGTCGCTATTTTATGAATTCCTTTACCGGAGGACTCAGTTCTCTGTCGGAGAATATTATTTACGTCCCGACAGTGGAGACCCGGTAAACTCTATATATCCGGTTGAGGATAAAAGTTACAATATTCGTCTGTATAATTAAGACGATAGAAATTCGCTTAACAAACAAATCCAAACTCCCATAAAATTTCTTAGTTATTAAGGGTTAGTATAATCGAAATTGACTCACCAATTTTCCTGCAGCGAGTTTGGGTACACACACTCACTTATTTTTATTAATCGGCCCGGTAAAAGAATTTAAATTATGATTTATCCCTTGGATAATATTCACTGCTTGTATTATTACAAAAAAAAAGAATTATTAACTCGTTTTCGCGGCCCGGTAATCGATTATTTAAATTTATTACTTTAAATTAATTTATTGAAAATTAGCACTTAGCTCACTTTCCAAAATAACACCTATAAACACCTAACGCGTTTGATTCGATTGGCATCAAGCCCATGGAACGCTCCAAATCGAATTCCCCCCATGTTCTCAACACGGAGGATTAGATAGGCATCTAGCCTCTGGAGATGTCCAAATCGAATTCCTTTTTGTTCGTTTTTTGGTCCCCAGCAAAAGCATGAGACTACCCTTTCTCCCTCATTCTGTTTGCTTGTATTTTTTCTATTGGCTAGCTGCCCTGCTACCCGTACTGCTTCGGTACGTCGCCTCGAGCTGAGCAAGCAAAAATTTGGCTCACACATCGTTGCTCTCCTACGTGACTTTTTTTTGTATTTTCAGCACCGCAATTTGTTTAATTATTTAAATTATTTGGTTTCGTATTATACTTTGTTTTACAAACACATTCTTGAGAAATAACTTTCCGCTGACAAGTATCCTACAAAGGTTACTTAGTTTCTTTTGAATTAATGATACGGGGGAGCTCCGATATGTTGTTTAACTTATTGCCTTATTGTTTGAATTATTGTAACTTTTATCATCATATCAACCCTGGGCGGGGACGGGGGGTACCTTTGGATTATTACACTATTCCAGGATATGAGACAATTTCCGAGTTTGAATGCATAACCAGCATAGGATTTCCTATCATCAGTGTCGCTTCCCCAATCGGAATCGCAGAAACCGGTGATTCTTTTCTCTTCACTTTTTTCGAAAAATAGTTTTTGCTTGATTGTCCCCTTTAGGTAGCGAAAAATCCGCTTTACTGCCGTCCAGTGGGTTTTTCTAGGGTCGTTATTGAATTTGCTGACCACACTGATAGCGTGACTGATATCTGGTCTAGTCCACTGCGAAAGGTAGATCAGTTTAACGACGGCTTCTCGATATGGAATTTTTTTCATTTCTTCTCTTTCCTCCGTATTTTTCGGACTCATTTCGTGATTCAATTTCTGATCCTTTCTTATGGGCATTGCAACAGGATGGCAATCACTCATATTGAATACCTCAAGGATTGACTGAATGTAACTTTCCTGATCAATGATAATTTTTCTGTCTTTTCCATCCCTCGATATCCTGAGTCCTAAACACTGATGAGCAGGTCCTAAATTTTTCATAACAAAAACTTTCTTCAGATTTTCTTTGAATTTCTCTGTTTGAAAATATTTTTCTATTTTTCTATTTGAAAATGTTTCAAGCTCTGCCTGATTGCTTGAGGCCGTAAATTGCCTTTATCAATTTACACAGTACTCTGGAATCCGATAAAGAGCCGAGTTTGGGCAACTCCATATAAATTTCCTCTTCCAAATTTGAATTGAGGTAGGCAGTTACAACGTCCATCAAATCTATTTCAAGATCCAATTCCACGGCTACTGCTAGCAATGCCTTCAGCGTGTTCTGACGAACTACTGGCGAAAAAGTTTCTTCATAGTCAATACCTTCCTCTTGTGAGTACCCTTTAGCCACAAATCTTGCTTTATGAGTTTCTGTTTTACCGTCTGCGTCAGCTTGAAAACCCATTTACTTTTTATCGCTTTTCTTCCCTCTGGGATATCCTCTACAATTGACCAAGTATTGTTTACAGAATGGGAGTTCAATTCATCATCGATGGCTTTTTTCCATTTATCGGCATCTTGTCTTTTCAGAGCTTCATCCAATGTGACCGGATCGGAAACATTTGCTAGACAAATCTCGTAGATATTCTGGTTTTTTTTTTGGTCCTCACTTCTTTTTCTATTTCCGCTTCTAGTCGGGTATCCTCATCATGAACATTTTCTGTTGCATGATTTTCTTCATTTTCCTCATAATTTTCAGAGATTTCATCGGCCTCTACATTATTTTCAGTACGTCCATTATCTTTTTGATTTGTGTAAGAAAAATCTTCTTAGTAGATGTACTATGAGAGTTCTAACCCACTAGAGGAGTGGGGGTACCTCCGTATATACAGCATAGGAGTTCTGGAACGGTTCTGAACTGTCGGACTGTGGTTCTGAATTGTGGACCAGTTGTTTATTTGGAATAGTTGTGTTATATTATAATGATTGTATAATTGAGCGACTGGAACGAATTTTATTGGAATTATTAAAGAAGTGTACGAGTTTGTGTTGTATTGCGGGTTGCCTGCTGGTATGACAAAAAGGGGCTGCGTGGCGGCCGCTGGTGGGATTTGAACCTACGGACCGTCGGTAGAATTTTTATAATTTAAGCGCCCTTACCCACTGGGCTGCTAGGACCGAAGGATTATATATGTTAAGAATAGGTATTTAAACTCGCATCGCGTGGGTGTGCATTGATCGATGGTCGCGTCGTTTGCGAATATCGTACGGGGCGTGGGCTAATTTTCGTCGTGTCGCAAAAAATCTCGTTACATACAGGGTCGGTAAAAATGTTGATAAAAATATCGTTACATACAGGGTGGCAAAAAATGTTAATTTGATCGAACATGTGGTTTGTAAAAATAGCATGAGGTAGCGGATCGTTGCTAATTAGTTGTTTATATACGGGACAGTTCTCCATTTTCTCTTTATAATCTATACGGGAATGTAAAATTACGACACATTGATTGTCAAAAGGGTACGATGCTAAGACGTCATCACACATGTTTTACAAGGGTCATCGACAATAATGTTAGTTACAGATCGGAAATTAGACCGTCCAAATATCGGATGACCGTCGCAGATGTGTCTTGTTTTATTTGTTATCTGTTTATATACAGGAGGATGGTACAAATAGAGGTATCTGATCGTACAGTTTTCATCGAATTTGGTCTGTGATAGGTATCTTGTAATCTAATCATATACAGGGTATGTCGGGATACTAAACAACTTTTTGTATTTAAAATATCAATTTGATGATATGGTACGGGTTAGATACGGGATATATACAGGGTTTGTCGCGATGAATTAGATCGTCGAAATATCGAATTATGATCATTCTTAATACGGAAACGGTTAGGGGGTATGTGGCAAAAATGTCGGTGTCGGCCGTGAATTAAAAATGTCAATTCGATCATTTGTAAGACGTATATTATGATGTGGGTAAAAGATAATTTCGAGTGTACAGGGTATATCGCGAAGATCATTCGTAAGAGGTACGGGGGATGTCAATTTTTTATACGGGATATGTCTGCATATACAGGGTTTGTCGCGAATTATATCGTCGAAATATCGGATTATAATCATTCTTAATACGGAAATGGTTACGTGACAAATAAAAAATGTCGTTACATTAACGGGGGTATAGTCGTGAATTTTATATTAAAAATGTCAATTCGATCATTCGTATATGGTGCGGTGGTCATTTCGAGTGTACAGGGTATATCGCGAAGATCATTCATAAGAGGTACGGGGGATGTCAATTTTTCATAAGTGGTATGTATACAGGGCCGTCCAAATATCAGATGGATGTCGCAGATGTCTTGCTTGTTTATATACGGACACAAATAAAGGTTTCGTTTTCACGTATTCAAATACTGAAGGCGTCGTTTTGCCAATTTCTACTCCAGTGTACAGGGTATGTCGTGAAGATCATTGGTAAGACGTAGTACGAGGGTTTTTATATAAGGGCATATCGAGACCGTCCAAATGGACGTCGCAGACGTGAAAAATGTTTTATCTGTTATCTGTTTATATACGGAGTATGGTACAAATAGAGGTTTCGTTCTCAAATTCTGATCGAACAGTTTTCATCGAATTTGATAATCTTCTGTGATAGATACATAATCTAATAATATACAGGGATACTAAGAAATGTTAGAAATATCAATTTGATGATATGGTACGGGTCATTTTGAGTTAGATACGGGTCTGCATATACAGGGTTTGTCGCAAATTAGACCGTTGAAATATCGGATTATGATCATTCTTAATACGGAAACGGTATGTGGCAAATAAAAAAAAAATGTCGTTACATTAATGGTTATACGGGGTATAGTCGTGAATTTTATATTAAAAATGTCAATTCGATCATTCGTAAGACGTATATGATTTGGGTCAAAGATCATTTCGAGTGTACAGGGTATATCGCGAAGATCATTCGTAAGAGGTACGGGGGATGTCAATTTTACATACGGAGCATATCGAGACCGTCCAAATATCGGATGGACGTCACAAATGTGTCTTGCTTTAGTTGTTTTCTGTTTATATAAGGGTATGACACAAATAAAGATTTAGTTTTATCGAAATCGGTCATTTTCTCAGTTAAATGCCTATGTACAAATCATATACAGAGTATGTCGGAATGCCAAGCAACTTATAAACATTAAAAATATCAATTCCTAAGTGTTATGGTCAAAGGTCCTTTTGAGTTAGATACGGGATATGTCTGCGTATACAGGGTATGTCACTAATTAGACCGTCAAAATATCGGATTAAAATTGTAAATCGTTGCAGATGTGAAAAATGCCTGGCTTTAGTTGTTTCTGTTGGGGTATGGCGCAAATAAAGTTATCCAAATTCTGATCGAATAGTTTTCATCAAATCATTTCAAATCATTTACAGGGTATGTCGGGATACCAAACAACTAAGAATTTTTGTATTAAAAATCAATTTGATGATATGGTACAGGTCAGAGGTCCTTTTGAGTTAGATGCGGGATATGTCTGCGTATACAGGGTATGACACTAATTAGACCGTCAAAATATTGGATTAAAATTGTAAATCGTTACAGATGTTAAAAATGCCTGGCTTTAGTTGTTTTCTGTTTATATACGGGGTATTAAACAAATAAAGGTATACAAATTCTGATTCGCGGAGTTCTACTACTTTAATAAGTTCAGTTTTTGTCATATTTAGGGTCTTTAGTCTTTATATTTTTTCATCTTTTAAATTTTCATGTTGTAAAACACCCAGTCTGTCATCTTTTCTATGTCGAGATACCAAACAACTAAGAATTTTTGTATTAAAAATATCAATTTGATGATATGGTACGGGTCAAAGGTCATTTTGAATTAGATATTCTATACGAGAAATGTCTGCATATATATATATATTAAGAACGAAAACACCATCGAGAAGCAGGTATGCATCCTTCTATGCTATTTTTAGCCTAGGTCTTGGGCCGCGGATATCAACACAAAGGGCCCTCAAAAAGGGACAAAATACGGAGCATATCAAGACCGTCCAAATATCGGATGGACATCACAGATGTGTCTTGCTTTAGTTGTTTTCTGTTTATATACGGGGTATGGCACAAATAAAGATTTAGTTTTATCGAAATCGGTAATTTTCTCAGTTAAATGCCTATGTACATAATATAATCATATACAGAGTATATGTTGCCAAGCAACTTATAAACATTAAAAATATCAATTCCTAAGTGTTATGGTACAGGTCTAAAGTCCTTTTGAGTCAGATACGAGATATGTCCCAATTAAACCGTCAAAATATCGGATTAAAATTGTAAATCTTTGCAGATGTGAAAAATACCTGACTTTAGTGGTTTTCTGTTTATATACGGGGTATCGCACAAATAAAGGTATCCAAATTCTGATCGAACAGTTTTCATCAAATTCGGCCTGTTAGATACCTATGTACAAAATCTAATCATTTACAGGGTATGGCGAGATACCAAACAACTAAGAATTTTTGTATTAAAAATATCAATTTGATGATATGGTACAGGTCAAAGGTCATTTTGAATTAGATATTCTATACGAGAAATGTCTGCATATATATATTAAGAACGAAAACACCATCGAGAAGCAGGTATGCATCCTCGAGCGCATACCAACCCTTCGATGCTATTTTTAGCCTAGGTCTTGGGTCACGATTATCAACACAAAGGGCTCCCAAAAAAAGGACAAATTAGGGAGATAAGAAATTAAAAGTTTTTTCGCTAGTTATTCGATGATGTAACATAAACTTCTTTTAAATTTTTATAACGCTACTACAATATATTTAAAGTGGAACTTCGAATTGTAGCGCAGCAACTGCATCTACAAGCATATATACAGATTACGTCGTGAATTAGGATGTAAAAAAGAAAAATTTGTTTATGTTGTGTACGTCAGTCGATAATGTAAGGTATAAAAGTATGTCATATAGTTACAAAAAATACATTGTTATGCTTTCCATATCGTTAACTAATAAATTATACATTGGGTATAAATTGTAACAATCCAGACAACAGTGACTACTGTTTTCATGAACCATTGTTTTGTAAAAAAAAAAAAAATTGGTCTATTTATGTATTTGAACCAAACACCTATATTAATGTTTTAAATAATTCTTCTATAAACTATTACGATTCAGATGATAATCACTACATTTAAGTACCATTGTTAAAAAATGGCCTATATAAGATAAATATCTAAACTACGACACTAAATACACCATAATAAAAGTATTACTTCCATAAATTCTACGTGAGGTGTCATTTTTATCACGATCCTTGTTTATATATAAGGGATAAAGGTTTAGTTCTCATGTATCCAAATATCCAGCAGTTTTCGTCGTAATTCGGTCCTTCTCGCTGTATGTTGGGCAACTAAACAACTTAGAAATTTTATATTAAAAACGTTAATTTGATCATTTGTAAAGCGTATATGATCTAACGACTTTCTGCTGAGATTAATATTCGACATCATAAATATTTTTAAAACTGGAAACCTTGACAACCGTTGAAAATATCTGATATCTGAAAAATATGTTTACTTATATTAAATAGTTGTCATAAATAAAACCGGAAACTTTGATGGTCATTTAAAAGATGACAGCACCATTTTTATTGCAAGGACATTGCTTTAACTATTACATAAAAGATGGCGTTATTTATTTATGTTTTGGAATAAATATGGTAGATTGAATCATCTTTAAAACTTCTGCACACCGCTATCAACAACACGCCCTACAACAGCGAGAAAATGAAAGTCGATACTGTTTTTGCAATGACATGTGTAAAATTGACATCTATTTTTGTTTTGATTTTTAAAATTCAGTACGTTTGTAGCTTCTTTTATCTAATTTTTAACATTTCTTCGGGGATTATTAAATCTGTTATAGACTGCTTAACACAAATTTATAGAATAAAGTGCCTTTAACAGAATTAAATTGGTAATACCTTTTTTGAGACTTCCTCCAAATGCAAAATGTCAAATTAAAGAATCAATTAGAAAATATTTGCTTGTCTGAGAAGAAAAACAAGAAGAAGTAGCAGCCTACGTAAGTGAGTAGTGTTCGTATTAACTGGATAGGATCAGTAGAAGTAGTAGTAGTAGAATACACACTAGCTTTTGATTACGTCTATAGACAATTATCACAAGCCATGTAACCAATGAGACGTATTCAACCCACAACGCTATAACCACCACCAACACCATGTTCTACCACAGAACAGAAGAACAATGAAGTAGATAGTATTTTAATAAATTATTTATTTAGTGGCATTTATTTTTGTTTCAATTTTAAAAATTATCTTAAAAATTATAAAGCGGAAATTTTACATTTACAAACAATATGAAAATCAATGAATACACAGTGTGTTTTAATAATAATAAATAATCCATATTTTCTCAACCATTCTTTTTTAAATAATTATTAGAATGGTAATATACCATTACAAAACAAATTACGGAGACGTTGTACAATACGGTCCAGAGATGACGTGGCAGGGGTTTGTATCTTGGACTATATTTCAAGTTTTTTCATGATGTACCGCCAAATTTGTGAACGTCAATAATTTCTGGAAAAAACACCAAAGGTGAGACGATATTTCTTGTACAGAAATTCCGCGTTTTGATGACCATGAACGTTAAAATAGTCTCCAGCATACAATAACTTCCTCTTAAATATTTTATTTATTTTAGAATAATCTACATCTCTTTTAACGCCATACACATTCCTTTCCAAGTAGAATGCCAAACAATACATGAAATAATTTCAATAAGGTGCAGTCAATAATAAAACTGAAATAGTAGAAAATTGTTTCCACCTGCACCCAAGGTAAAGAAACTTAACAGTTTCTATACCAAGCTTAACCGTTTTCTATGAAAAAACAACTACTTCCTGGGCTATATGCCCCAACGGACATTGAATTACTTTCCAATAGAAAACGTGATGGTGACCGACTTCGTCGATACTTTCAAAGAAAACGGTCAAGCTTGGTATAGAAACTGTTAAGTTTCTTTACCTTGGGTGCAGGTGGAAACAATTTTCAACTATTTCAGCTTTAAAGCCAATTTATATGGTGTGTTCTTTGGTAATTAATAGTCCAGATAATATAAAAATTGGCATATTTAAAAAATTTAATATATTCATGCATATACTAGCGTACATATTAGCAGTCCATGATTTAATAGTAGAACAGTACTGGAGGATTTTATGATAATCAGACTTAAACAAGCCGAACATTGTTTTAATAAACCTTTCTATATTGGGATGGTCATTCTAGATTTGGCTAAAACTGTAATGTACGACTTCCACTATGATTTGATTGTGGGTAGACAGATGTATACTACTTGCATACAGATACTGACAGCTTTATATATGAAATAAAGTTTGAAGATGTATATAAAAAAGTTATCGATAAAGAAATTTAACACTTCAGACTATGCTCCAAATAACGTATACAGTATTCCTCACGTAAATTAAAATATTTTAAAACTAAGGAGGGATGAAGCCAATAAGAAAATAATAACACATTTTGTTGGGTTACGGTCTAACACGCGAATATTTATGTATTATTATAATATGTGTATATTAAATACCACCGCAATAAACGAATTTGTAATTGATGAACATTTACCCCAAATTTTGATGCTTAAAATATTTAAAAATAATGCTCATGTAATCTATAATAATGCCGAACGTAGCACAAAAAAGCTTGATTTAATATCAGTCACAAAAAAAACCGTTACATAAATTCACAAGAACGTGACTACTAATTTGTCCTATCAGGAGATTGAACTTTTTTAATGTTCAAATTTAGAAAAAAAAATATTTATTCATCTATACTATACCTAAAAGTATGATTTTAACTTTTAGTAAGTTCGGGTCTCTTTTAAAAGAAAATAATCTAAATATTTGTCTACATGTTCGAAAACATTCAGACGTAGTATACGCCAGAGAAGATATTTTTAATTTATATCGTCATAAATATTACAGGTGTCAAAATGGCTAAAGTAGCTAAAGTAGGTAATATTTCAATTGAAAAGTAGCTACGATTACCCACAACGATTTACATCCTCCTAAACAACCAGTCATACCTTTTTACGAACAGGGTCCGTATAGATTTATTAATCATCATCGTGAAGATTGGATTAGATAGAAAACGTGGATATTATGTTCAACTACTAATCATAAAGTTGTAACATTATTGTATACAAGTCTCCTCAAGATAGTGCTTATAACAGTAATGCTGCTGCTGCTTAAATCAAATCACATGATTCAAGGGGTAGTGTAGGAAATTAAGAGTTGGATAGAATTTTGGAAAACTATGATATGGTTGCAAAATCTGAAAATGTATACCTACTTTATATGAATGACGAATGATTATTTCCTAGCGTAGACGACGACGACGACAAGTTACAACCTGTTTCTTAACAAAAATAAACTTGTGTTGTTTGGGTTGTGAAGACTATTATTTCATCGTGTTTTGGGATACAAACTTTGTCGCCATTGTCGTTACATTATACGGGGTTGTCTGCAGATCGCGACGTCATGCAGATCGGTATGTGATAGCATCGTATTTAATGAATTAAAAAAAAATTAATAACTTTACGATTGTCAAAACATTACATGAGTAATATGTTGCTATGGCATACCCTGTATATGTATAGATTATTTACAAAGACGTATAACGAGGACATCTACGAGTATTCTCCTAATTCATTAAATACGTTGCTATGACATACCGATCTGCATGACGTCGCGATCTGCAGACAACCCCGTATAATGTAACGACAATGGCGACAAAGTTTGTATCCCAAAACACGATGAAATAATAGTCTTCACAACCCAAACAACACAAGTTTATTCTTGTTAAGAAACAGGTTGTAACTTGTCGTCGTCGTCGTCTACGCTAGGAAATAATCATTCGTCATTCATATAAAGTAGGTATACATTTTCAGATTTTGCAACCATATCATAGTTTTCCAAAATTCTATCCAACTCTTAATTTCCTACACTACCCCTTGAATCATGTGATTTGATTTAAGCAGCAGCAGCATTACTGTTATAAGCACTATCTTGAGGAGACTTGTATACAATAATGTTACAACTTTATGATTAGTAGTTGAACATAATATCCACGTTTTCTATCTAATCCAATCTTCACGATGATGATTAATAAATCTATACGGACCCTGTTCGTAAAAAGGTATGACTGGTTGTTTAGGAGGATGTAAATCGTTGTGGGTAATCGTAGCTACTTTTCAATTGAAATATTACCTACTTTAGCTACTTTAGCCATTTTGACACCTGTAATATTTATGACGATATAAATTAAAAATATCTTCTCTGGCGTATACTACGTCTGAATGTTTTCGAACATGTAGACAAATATTTAGATTATTTTCTTTTAAAAGAGACCCGAACTTACTAAAAGTTAAAATCATACTTTTAGGTATAGTATAGATGAATAAATATTTTTTTTCTAAATTTGAACATTAAAAAGTTCAATCTCCTGATAGGACAAATTAGTAGTCACGTTCTTGTGAATTTATGTAACGGTTTTTTTTGTGACTGATATTAAATCAAGCTTTTTTGTGCTACGTTCGACATTATTATAGATTACATGAGCATTATTTTTAAATATTTTAAGCATCAAAATTTGGGGTAAATGTTCATCAATTACAAATTCGTTTATTGCGGTGGTATTTAATATACACATATTATAATAATACATAAATATTCGCGTGTTAGACCGTAACCCAACAAAATGTGTTATTATTTTCTTATTGGCTTCATCCCTCCTTAGTTTTAAAATATTTTAATTTACGTGAGGAATACTGTATACGTTATTTGGAGCATAGTCTGAAGTGTTAAATTTCTTTATCGATAACTTTTTATATACATCTTCAAACTTTATTTCATATATAAAGCTGTCAGTATCTGTATGCAAGTAGTATACATCTGTCTACCCACAATCAAATCATAGTGGAAGTCGTACATTACAGTTTTAGCCAAATCTAGAATGACCATCCCAATATAGAAAGGTTTATTAAAACAATGTTCGGCTTGTTTAAGTCTGATTATCATAAAATCCTCCAGTACTGTTCTACTATTAAATCATGGACTGCTAATATGTACGCTAGTATATGCATGAATATATTAAATTTTTTAAATATGCCAATTTTTATATTATCTGGACTATTAATTACCAAAGAACACACCATATAAATTGGCTTTAAAGCTGAAATAGTTGAAAATTGTTTCCACCTGCACCCAAGGTAAAGAAACTTAACAGTTTCTATACCAAGCTTGACCGTTTTCTATGAAAGTATCGACGAAGTCGGTCACCATCACGTTTTCTATTGGAAAGTAATTCAATGTCCGTTGGGGCATATAGCCCAGGAAGTAGTTGTTTTTTCATAGAAAACGGTTAAGCTTGGTATAGAAACTGTTAAGTTTCTTTACCTTGGGTGCAGGTGGAAACAATTTTCTACTATTTCAGTTTTATTATTGACTGCACCTTATTGAAATTATTTCATGTATTGTTTGGCATTCTACTTGGAAAGGAATGTGTATGGCGTTAAAAGAGATGTAGATTATTCTAAAATAAATAAAATATTTAAGAGGAAGTTATTGTATGCTGGAGACTATTTTAACGTTCATGGTCATCAAAACGCGGAATTTCTGTACAAGAAATATCGTCTCACCTTTGGTGTTTTTTCCAGAAATTATTGACGTTCACAAATTTGGCGGTACATCATGAAAAAACTTGAAATATAGTCCAAGATACAAACCCCTGCCACGTCATCTCTGGACCGTATTGTACAACGTCTCCGTAATTTGTTTTGTAATGGTATATTACCATTCTAATAATTATTTAAAAAAGAATGGTTGAGAAAATATGGATTATTTATTATTATTAAAACACACTGTGTATTCATTGATTTTCATATTGTTTGTAAATGTAAAATTTCCGCTTTATAATTTTTAAGATAATTTTTAAAATTGAAACAAAAATAAATGCCACTAAATAAATAATTTATTAAAATACTATCTACTTCATTGTTCTTCTGTTCTGTGGTAGAACATGGTGTTGGTGGTGGTTATAGCGTTGTGGGTTGAATACGTCTCATTGGTTACATGGCTTGTGATAATTGTCTATAGACGTAATCAAAAGCTAGTGTGTATTCTACTACTACTACTTCTACTGATCCTATCCAGTTAATACGAACACTACTCACTTACGTAGGCTGCTACTTCTTCTTGTTTTTCTTCTCAGACAAGCAAATATTTTCTAATTGATTCTTTAATTTGACATTTTGCATTTGGAGGAAGTCTCAAAAAAGGTATTACCAATTTAATTCTGTTAAAGGCACTTTATTCTATAAATTTGTGTTAAGCAGTCTATAACAGATTTAATAATCCCCGAAGAAATGTTAAAAATTAGATAAAAGAAGCTACAAACGTACTGAATTTTAAAAATCAAAACAAAAATAGATGTCAATTTTACACATGTCATTGCAAAAACAGTATCGACTTTCATTTTCTCGCTGTTGTAGGGCGTGTTGTTGATAGCGGTGTGCAGAAGTTTTAAAGATGATTCAATCTACCATATTTATTCCAAAACATAAATAAATAACGCCATCTTTTATGTAATAGTTAAAGCAATGTCCTTGCAATAAAAATGGTGCTGTCATCTTTTAAATGACCATCAAAGTTTCCGGTTTTATTTATGACAACTATTTAATATAAGTAAACATATTTTTCAGATATCAGATATTTTCAACGGTTGTCAAGGTTTCCAGTTTTAAAAATATTTATGATGTCGAATATTAATCTCAGCAGAAAGTCGTTAGATCATATACGCTTTACAAATGATCAAATTAACGTTTTTAATATAAAATTTCTAAGTTGTTTAGTTGCCCAACATACAGCGAGAAGGACCGAATTACGACGAAAACTGCTGGATATTTGGATACATGAGAACTAAACCTTTATCCCTTATATATAAACAAGGATCGTGATAAAAATGACACCTCACGTAGAATTTATGGAAGTAATACTTTTATTATGGTGTATTTAGTGTCGTAGTTTAGATATTTATCTTATATAGGCCATTTTTTAACAATGGTACTTAAATGTAGTGATTATCATCTGAATCGTAATAGTTTATAGAAGAATTATTTAAAACATTAATATAGGTGTTTGGTTCAAATACATAAATAGACCAATTTTTTTTTTTTTTACAAAACAATGGTTCATGAAAACAGTAGTCACTGTTGTCTGGATTGTTACAATTTATACCCAATGTATAATTTATTAGTTAACGATATGGAAAGCATAACAATGTATTTTTTGTAACTATATGACATACTTTTATACCTTACATTATCGACTGACGTACACAACATAAACAAATTTTTCTTTTTTACATCCTAATTCACGACGTAATCTGTATATATGCTTGTAGATGCAGTTGCTGCGCTACAATTCGAAGTTCCACTTTAAATATATTGTAGTAGCGTTATAAAAATTTAAAAGAAGTTTATGTTACATCATCGAATAACTAGCGAAAAACTTTTAATTTCTTATCTCCCTAATTTGTCCTTTTTTTGGGAGCCCTTTGTGTTGATAATCGTGACCCAAGACCTAGGCTAAAAATAGCATCGAAGGGTTGGTATGCGCTCGAGGATGCATACCTGCTTCTCGATGGTGTTTTCGTTCTTAATATATATATGCAGACATTTCTCGTATAGAATATCTAATTCAAAATGACCTTTGACCTGTACCATATCATCAAATTGATATTTTTAATACAAAAATTCTTAGTTGTTTGGTATCTCGCCATACCCTGTAAATGATTAGATTTTGTACATAGGTATCTAACAGGCCGAATTTGATGAAAACTGTTCGATCAGAATTTGGATACCTTTATTTGTGCGATACCCCGTATATAAACAGAAAACCACTAAAGTCAGGTATTTTTCACATCTGCAAAGATTTACAATTTTAATCCGATATTTTGACGGTTTAATTGGGACATATCTCGTATCTGACTCAAAAGGACTTTAGACCTGTACCATAACACTTAGGAATTGATATTTTTAATGTTTATAAGTTGCTTGGCAACATATACTCTGTATATGATTATATTATGTACATAGGCATTTAACTGAGAAAATTACCGATTTCGATAAAACTAAATCTTTATTTGTGCCATACCCCGTATATAAACAGAAAACAACTAAAGCAAGACACATCTGTGATGTCCATCCGATATTTGGACGGTCTTGATATGCTCCGTATTTTGTCCCTTTTTGAGGGCCCTTTGTGTTGATATCCGCGGCCCAAGACCTAGGCTAAAAATAGCATAGAAGGATGCATACCTGCTTCTCGATGGTGTTTTCGTTCTTAATATATATATATATGCAGACATTTCTCGTATAGAATATCTAATTCAAAATGACCTTTGACCCGTACCATATCATCAAATTGATATTTTTAATACAAAAATTCTTAGTTGTTTGGTATCTCGACATAGAAAAGATGACAGACTGGGTGTTTTACAACATGAAAATTTAAAAGATGAAAAAATATAAAGACTAAAGACCCTAAATATGACAAAAACTGAACTTATTAAAGTAGTAGAACTCCGCGAATCAGAATTTGTATACCTTTATTTGTTTAATACCCCGTATATAAACAGAAAACAACTAAAGCCAGGCATTTTTAACATCTGTAACGATTTACAATTTTAATCCAATATTTTGACGGTCTAATTAGTGTCATACCCTGTATACGCAGACATATCCCGCATCTAACTCAAAAGGACCTCTGACCTGTACCATATCATCAAATTGATTTTTAATACAAAAATTCTTAGTTGTTTGGTATCCCGACATACCCTGTAAATGATTTGAAATGATTTGATGAAAACTATTCGATCAGAATTTGGATAACTTTATTTGCGCCATACCCCAACAGAAACAACTAAAGCCAGGCATTTTTCACATCTGCAACGATTTACAATTTTAATCCGATATTTTGACGGTCTAATTAGTGACATACCCTGTATACGCAGACATATCCCGTATCTAACTCAAAAGGACCTTTGACCATAACACTTAGGAATTGATATTTTTAATGTTTATAAGTTGCTTGGCATTCCGACATACTCTGTATATGATTTGTACATAGGCATTTAACTGAGAAAATGACCGATTTCGATAAAACTAAATCTTTATTTGTGTCATACCCCTTATATAAACAGAAAACAACTAAAGCAAGACACATTTGTGACGTCCATCCGATATTTGGACGGTCTCGATATGCTCCGTATGTAAAATTGACATCCCCCGTACCTCTTACGAATGATCTTCGCGATATACCCTGTACACTCGAAATGATCTTTGACCCAAATCATATACGTCTTACGAATGATCGAATTGACATTTTTAATATAAAATTCACGACTATACCCCGTATAACCATTAATGTAACGACATTTTTTTTATTTGCCACATACCGTTTCCGTATTAAGAATGATCATAATCCGATATTTCAACGGTCTAATTTGCGACAAACCCTGTATATGCAGACCCGTATCTAACTCAAAATGACCCGTACCATATCATCAAATTGATATTTCTAACATTTCTTAGTATCCCTGTATATTATTAGATTATGTATCTATCACAGAAGATTATCAAATTCGATGAAAACTGTTCGATCAGAATTTGAGAACGAAACCTCTATTTGTACCATACTCCGTATATAAACAGATAACAGATAAAACATTTTTCACGTCTGCGACGTCCATTTGGACGGTCTCGATATGCCCTTATATAAAAACCCTCGTACTACGTCTTACCAATGATCTTCACGACATACCCTGTACACTGGAGTAGAAATTGGCAAAACGACGCCTTCAGTATTTGAATACGTGAAAACGAAACCTTTATTTGTGTCCGTATATAAACAAGCAAGACATCTGCGACATCCATCTGATATTTGGACGGCCCTGTATACATACCACTTATGAAAAATTGACATCCCCCGTACCTCTTATGAATGATCTTCGCGATATACCCTGTACACTCGAAATGACCACCGCACCATATACGAATGATCGAATTGACATTTTTAATATAAAATTCACGACTATACCCCCGTTAATGTAACGACATTTTTTATTTGTCACGTAACCATTTCCGTATTAAGAATGATTATAATCCGATATTTCGACGATATAATTCGCGACAAACCCTGTATATGCAGACATATCCCGTATAAAAAATTGACATACCCGTGACCTCTTACGAATGATGTTCGCGATATACACTGTACACTCGAAATTATCTTTTACCCACATCATAATATACGTCTTACAAATGATCGAATTGACATTTTTAATTCACGGCCGACACCGACATTTTTGCCACATACCCCTAACCGTTTCCGTATTAAGAATGATCATAATTCGATATTTCGACGATCTAATTCATCGCGACAAACCCTGTATATATCCCGTATCTAACCCGTACCATATCATCAAATTGATATTTTAAATACAAAAAGTTGTTTAGTATCCCGACATACCCTGTATATGATTAGATTACAAGATACCTATCACAGACCAAATTCGATGAAAACTGTACGATCAGATACCTCTATTTGTACCATCCTCCTGTATATAAACAGATAACAAATAAAACAAGACACATCTGCGACGGTCATCCGATATTTGGACGGTCTAATTTCCGATCTGTAACTAACATTATTGTCGATGACCCTTGTAAAACATGTGTGATGACGTCTTAGCATCGTACCCTTTTGACAATCAATGTGTCGTAATTTTACATTCCCGTATAGATTATAAAGAGAAAATGGAGAACTGTCCCGTATATAAACAACTAATTAGCAACGATCCGCTACCTCATGCTATTTTTACAAACCACATGTTCGATCAAATTAACATTTTTTGCCACCCTGTATGTAACGATATTTTTATCAACATTTTTACCGACCCTGTATGTAACGAGATTTTTTGCGACACGACGAAAATTAGCCCACGCCCCGTACGATATTCGCAAACGACGCGACCATCGATCAATGCACACCCACGCGATGCGAGTTTAAATACCTATTCTTAACATATATAATCCTTCGGTCCTAGCAGCCCAGTGGGTAAGGGCGCTTAAATTATAAAAATTCTACCGACGGTCCGTAGGTTCAAATCCCACCAGCGGCCGCCACGCAGCCCCTTTTTGTCATACCAGCAGGCAACCCGCAATACAACACAAACTCGTACACTTCTTTAATAATTCCAATAAAATTCGTTCCAGTCGCTCAATTATACAATCATTATAATATAACACAACTATTCCAAATAAACAACTGGTCCACAATTCAGAACCACAGTCCGACAGTTCAGAACCGTTCCAGAACTCCTATGCTGTATATACGGAGGTACCCCCACTCCTCTAGTGGGTTAGAACTCTCATAGTACATCTACTCTTCTTTCTCTAATGACAATAAAATTTCGTTGTCTTCACTTCTCTCTATCGAATTTTCCTCTGGAGCCGACTCTGCAGATGTTTGATTTTAAACAAATATAACATCCCTTGAAATGATAATTTTTCTTTTCTTCTTGTCGAATAATCTGTATGCTTTTGTATTGTCTTCATACCCAAGGAAAATACATTCTGTTGACTTAGAATCTAGTTTTCTTCTATTCACTTTTGGAATATGAGCAAATGCTTTGCAACCGAAAATCTTGAGAAAAGAAACGTCTGGCTTTACAGCACTCCAAGCTTCTTCAGGAGTTTGATTCGCCAATGCTATCGTCGGTGATCTATTCTTGAGAAACACTGTTGTATTCACAGCTTCCGCCCAAAAATGTTTATTGAGATTGGCTGCATCCAGCATAGATCTTACTTTCTCCACAATAGTTCTATTGGCTCACTCTGCTACTCCATTTTGTTGTGGAGTATACGGAGCACACAACTGATGTCGAATCCCATTTTCGTTTAAATAATCTTCCATATTTTTATTTATGTATTCTCTGCCATTATCACTTCTTAAGCTTTTCAACTTTTTTCCAGTTTCATTTTCAACAAGAACTCTGAATTTACATTTTGATTCATTGAACAGAATTTCATTACCTTTGTCTGCAATTTTACTAACAGACAATAGATTCATCTTTAAATTTGGAATGAAGAGAGTATCATTCACTTGGACATCCTCGGTATTACCACAGACATTCACTGATAAATGTATATTTCCTTTTCCTTTCGGACATATTGAGGTTCCATCAACAGTTTAAATACTGACTTGATGTGAAATCGTCGTGATTTCTTCAAAAAGTTCTTTCTATGAACTCATATGTTGGGTTGCCCCTGAGTCAATAAACCATTGATATTCACTATTATTTTCTATAGTCATTGCAAAGGCTTTCTTCGAAGACGACGACTTATATGACGATGAAGAAGACTGATTATTAGGTGGCTGTATTCTATTATTCTTTTTATAACGGCATGAACTCGATAAATGTCCAACTTTCCCGCAAGTGAAACATTCCCGCTTTTCTTGATTTGGAAGATTTTTACTAGGCATATATTTCGATTTCATTCCTAGTGCGGTATTATGTTTATCTGAGGCTTCATTCCTTCTGGATTCTTCTTGCAATAAGTTTTCTATCACTGAATCTAGTTCTAACTTTCGATTACTATTTTCCATGGCGATAATCAAAGAATCATAATCTTCTGGCAAATTAGCTAACAATTTGAATGCCATGTAATCATCGGTCACTTCTCTTCCCACTCCTTTTAATTCATTTTGAATTTCAAGCATACGATTGATATAATCTTCCATTTTATTGAAATCCGCGAATTTTGTGTAATACAGTTGTCTATCAAGAACTATTTGTCGACGTAACCCTGTGGATTCGAACGCTCTTTCCAATTTGGACCACACTTCCTTAGCAGTAGTGGCTGACTTTGTGCGAACGTACTCGTATATATATTAGGGCTAATATTCAAAATGATTGCTGCAAGGGCTTGTTGATCGGTTTCAGCTTCAACAGTCTCTTCAGTTGGAGTTTCAACAGCTTTCCATAGCTTTTCTCTTATCAATAACATTTTCATCGCATATTTCCAAGTAGCATAGTTTTTACTACGTTCAAGTCTTTCGACTCGATAAACTGACTGGGACATTCTCCTTTCTTTATAATTCACTCAGTTGGATTACAATACAATGCCTGGGCCCATAATCTGATATAAACTCAAGGTTTTTGAACGCAGAATAAATAAACTTTTTTTAATGACATCAACAACTGAACATTCTCATATACAAAGAGATAAGTAATCATTCAGAGTTGTCGAGATCAATGAAATACTATTTCAACAATAATAAGTTATAATAAACTTGGCAATACAGAAATCCCTGAATGTTTAGTAAATATAGAAAATTTTTATGCATTAACAATGATTTCAAATATTTCTGAAAATACTGTAAAGGTAATATTTAATGAGCCCGTGAATGTAGATTTAAATAATGAAGAAATATTAAAAGAAAGCTTAAAATGTAATAATATTGAAAAAATGGATGTTGATGATTTTGAATTAGATGAATTGCAAAAAGAAAATTTAAAAAAGTTAAGGTTAAATCATTGTAATAAAGAAGAATATGAAGCTATTTATAAACTATGTCATGAGTATAGAGATATTTTTTATGTAGAAGGTACGCCATTAATGTTTACTAATCAAATTAAACATAAAATAAATTTAACAGATGAAACTCTTGTATATATACTAAACATTATCGTTATCCTGAAATTTATAGAAATGAAGTAAAAGATCAAGTTAACAAAATGTTACAAAATGGTATTATTAGAGAATAAAATTCACCTATATGGATTATTGAGAAAAAATGAGACGCTAGTAATAAGAAAAAGTATAGAATTGTTATTGATTATAGAAAATTAAATGAAAAAACAATTGATGATAAATTTCCTTTACCTTTAATTGATCAAATTTTAGATAGGTTAGGTAGAGCTAATTATTTTACGACTTTAGATTTAGCAAACGGCTATCATTAAATTGAAATAGATCCAGATAATGTTCCTAAAACAGATTTTTCCTCAGAAACAGGTCATTATGAATTTTTATGAATGAGTTTTGGATGAAAGAATGCCCCTGCAACTTTTCAAAGAGTTATGAATAATGTTTTACGCGGTTTTCAAAATGAGATTGGTTTTGTATATTTAGATAATATAAACATTTTTTCAACATCGTTACAAGAGCATATTGAAAGTAAGAAAATTTTTGAAAGATTAAGACAATCAAATTTTAAAGTTCAATTAGATAAATCAGAATTTTTACATACTGAAGTAGCTTATTTAGGTCATGTAATTATAAAAGATGGAGTTTTGCCAAATCCAGATAAAATAAAAGCAATAAAAAATTTTCCTATTCCTAAAACTCAAAAACAAATAAAATCATTTTTAGGCTTGGCAGGATATTATAGAAAATTCATAAATAATTTCGAAAAAATTGCTAAACCATTAACAAATTCATTAAAAAAGAATGCAAAAGTAATTCATTCACCAGACTTTATTAAATCATTTAATCATTTAAAATAAGTTTTAATTATTGCTCCAATGTTACAATACCCTGATTTTTCAAAACCATTTATTTTAACTACTGATGCTTCGAATGTTGCATTAGGCGCTGTTTTATCTCAAGGAAATTCTCCTAATGATCACCCTGTAGCTTATGCATCTAGAACATTAAATAAAACAGAACAGAAATATTCAACTATAGAGTATAGTCTGGGCATGTAAAACTTAAAGACATTATTTATATGGTAGAAAATTTATTATTCAAACTGATCATAGACCTTTAGTATGGTTATTTAATTTAAAAGAACCTTATTCAAAATTATTACGTTGGAGATTAAAATTAGAAGAATTTAATTACGAGATTAAATATAAACCTGGAAAAAATAACATAGCCGACCCACTCAGTTGTATTGAATTACATGCGCTAGAAACAGAATCTAATCAAAATAACGCAGAAGACATTGACTTTGATATTGAAGAATTTTTACAAGATTTTGATACATTGCAAAATAAAAATGACGAAAATAATGCTTTAAATAATAATGATTGTCGTAATGATACTGAAACTATACATAGTCTTATCAAATTATAGTAAAAAAGGCACCTTATAATGATTTTGTAAAAAGAAGTTTTGAAAATTTGGATGGTAATAAAATTATAAAATTAACAACAATTAACAAAATTAAAAATAACTCAATTAAACAATTAACTTTACTAAAAGAAACAATTAAACAATTTAAAACAATTACAAAAAGTATTTCACATAATCAAAATATTTTAAAAGAGAAAATTGATTTAATAGAAACAATTTACGATATCTTAGAAAAAATTAGTAGCTATTTCTTTTTCAAAAATTAATACGTTACATAATTCTATAATAAATCCAATAGAGTTTTTGAAAGCGATTAAAGAATGTGATTTACCAATAAGTTTAACATTTCCATTTGAATTGTCTACAGAAAATATGATTCAATAAGAAAAGTTAATAAATATAAAAAGTTTTTCATTGGGAGCTACTGTAACATTCATTTTAGAAATTCCGATAGTTGAAAAAGAAATATATCAATTATTTCCTATATTTTTCCCAACAAATGATTTCCAATATTATTTTTACCTTCCAAGAAAACCTTTCCTAGCACTCACGGACAATAGTTATGTGTTTATGGACAATGTATGTGAAAATATAATAAAAAGACAATATATTTGTGAAGAAAATCAAAAAAACTGTAATTAAAAATTGTGCTCCTTGTGTTAAAGACACTTCAAACTGTGAACTTTTTAAAATAGGAATGACTGAAATTCAATATACGAAAATCCAAGAAGGAACATGGATTTTATCAACTCCTCAAGAAACGGTAGCAGAAGTAAAATGTGAAGAATCATCGAAGAAAATACCATTAATAGAAACATATCTTATAGACTTAAAACCAAATTGTTTAGTTAAAACTGACTCATTAATATTTCAAGCAAATAAGTACCTATAGTAAAATAAACTTTGAAAAAATATCTTTTCCAAGCATAAATGTAAATTCAAAATTTTATTTAAAAACTAATAATCAAACACATTTATCAATCAATTCTTTGAATTCAATTAATCCAAAAGAAACTCAAGAAATTAAACAACGAATAATGGAACAAAAAGAAGAATTAGAAGAAATAAATCAACCAGTATATTATACGAAATCAAGTTTTTTGGACTATATCGATATACTTAATAATCATTGGAATAATAAGTTATTTAATTTGGAGAAAATACAAGAAAACAAGAACGAAGATAAAACAAGAAAATGAAGAATCAAGAAAAGAAGAAATTTGTGCCATTTAGAATCATATCCTGGAGGATATGCTTCTTTCTAAGGAGGGAGGAGTTACAGTCCCTGGAACAAAGAAACTATTGTATTATTTACGTGTGACCTTATGTCTTTTTGTTTATTTGTAATATGATATGTTTGTTTTTAAGAAATCACGTATAAAAATATATATAAGAAAGTAATATTGTTTTTTAGAATTAGAATTAAAGTATTGTTTAAACTGTTAAAATGTCAGTTTAGTTTAGTTCTCAAAATTTGTAGTTATTCTTTGTATTTCTGTTGAAAAATAAATTTGTTAGTTCAAGATTGAAATATTTGTTTCGAATCGATAGAACTTAACTTCCGTTCTTAACGACCTATCGATTCGAACTCTTAATTTTGTTTAATTTACTTTATTAGTTTGAATTTTTGTTTTTTGCATTTGTCTAAGTTAATAATTATTTTAATTGTATTTTAGAGTTATAAGTGTGTGTTAAAATAAGAGTAATTTTAGTTAAATAATATCAACTGCTTCTCACCACGTTTATTTATAATTATTTGTTTTTTTTTCGGAATTTTTTCGATACAGGGCATTTTTAAAGTACATGAAGGATTACAGTATTTTTATTTAACGCACGCCACCTTTGAATTCTGAAGGTACGTAGCAGACATGATTACTTTTAGTAGTCTGTAGTAATACATAAAAGCTGTTCGGATTGACTTAATACATAATGTGAACAACTATAGGTCTGGTAAGTGGCGAAGAACGAAAATACTCAATTACGTAACCGAACGGAACAATATTGAAATTCTTAAAATTACCAAAATTTAATTCGTCGAATAAGTAATGAAAAATGAATGGAAAATTTTATAAAATTTATTTCGTTACAGAAATTTTTTATTGGATCATAATCATTTTGGCATAGGCAAAGGTCAACTAGTCTCGATCCAAGATTGGTTTACTATTAAACGGCCAAAGCTGGGTTATGCAGTATTGGCTCAACCTTGGGTAATCATTGGTGCGCGTGGTTTGGTGCGCGGTATCTGGTAATGTAATGATTAGTCCTTATTTCGTTGAAGATGATAATCAGAATCCATTTACTGTCAACCAAAAACGTTATAGAGAGAAAATAATTATACCTTTTGTGAGAGATCTAAATAACTTGTGCCGTGCACGAAATCTGCAGTTTCGCACACAATAGTTCCAGCAGATGGTGCAACGAGTCATACAGCTGTGCGCACCTTAGACTTACACCGTCAGCATTTCGATAATAGAATAATTTCTCGGGGAACAGACTTCGAATATCCTTCTCATTCACCTGATCTGACGCCACCTGACGCATACACATTAGAGAAGTTAATAGTTAATTTTTATTATTATTTCCGGTACTATTTATTTTGGCTGATACTGTATTTTTACTATATACGTTGATTTGGTTATTTGCATATCACAATATGTAGGTAGGGTAGTGGTAAGCTGACTTGGCCAGTTAAATTTTATTTTATTTTTAGCAGCTTCTTGTAGTTTTATTGAGCGTACCATTCTACCAGCTGTAGTCCTTTGTAAGAATAATACATGCTTCCAAAAACTGCTTTGTATATTTTCTACCTGTTCAAAATGTCTAAGACCCCATATACTACTAACTTAACTATTCTATACATCCCCTCAAATTTAATCCAATTGAGAAATCAAGGAGTCACAAAACCCTGAGTATAATATTTTAATCTTTATCTTTTAGTTATTGAATACCTATTAATAAAGATTAAAATTTAAAATACATTACATCTTATTTGTACAATTAATATTAACGATAATTATTTAAGTGGAAAGCCGACTATTAACTAAATATTACTAGACAGAGATATTCCCATTTTTAACAAACAGCACGCCACTTACAAGCGTAAGCATAACTCCTGAATAAGGATACAGCGTTGCGAACACGAGGACCGAACAAAGAGAATCGATAATCATTCCGACAAACCCACACAGCACAATACGTCCACTGGACGTCTATTTGGTGTCCATTTCAAGTCTAAACGTCCATGGACACTAAATGTACGTCCATTGTACGTACAGACGTGGATGCTTATTGGATGTACCGAATAGTTCGTCCATTGGACGTCCATTTTATGTCCATTTAAAATCTAACCATTCATTGGCATTTGATGTACGTCCATTTTACGTACAGACATGGATGCTTTTTGGATGTACCGAATAATTCGTCCAATGGACGTCCATTTAAAATCTAACCATTGATTGGTGTTTGATGTACGTCCATTGTACGTACGAACATGGATGCTTATTGGATGTACCGAATTGTTCGTCCAATGGACATCCATTTTATATGAACGTGGACGTACATGTGCATTGTGGGAAGCAAAGAGAGTTTTATAAATAAAACGTTACGTCTCCTCTAATAATAGGTCTATGGGTTTTCCTTACACAATAATCTGGTAAGAGGTTGATTATCTAATACCAGTATGGTTTTTCTGCCAGAACCGTATTGGAAGAACTTCTTCAGTCCCCGTATCAGTACTGCTGTTTCTTTGTCATGCTAGACACAGTTTTACCAAATGGTGTCAGAACCGCATTGGAAGAACTTCTTCAGTCCCCGTATCAGTACTGCTGTTTCTTTGTCATGCTAGACACAGTTTCACCAAATGGTGATAAATATATATATATATATATTTTCTATAAGTGTAGTCTGCGCATGCTTACTGTCCTACTCTACTAGTAAATACCAATAGAATGCATAGAATGAAAACTTATCGAGCTCTCTCATGTGGTACATTTTTCAGGCGAATTACTTTTCTACATCTAAAATATACCGTTAAATCTTATTAGGAGCTAGTAGGGAGTAGACGAGCGTCGCACGGAAGTCCTCGTATAGAAGTTGTCGCATGCGAGGACTTGGACTCTTGGTTTCGAACATCGGGGTCCTTTCTTTGTTATTGAACCCGCTCTTGGTCATCGGGTATACGCAACCTCAAGTTCTTGAAAAAGTACAGAATATTGTAGCCCTAAGTATTTTATTTTAAAGCAAAAAAGATAGAAGCCTTTAGTAGATAGGCAATGTTCATTCGGGACCATGGCGGAGGTGCTAACATGGGAATGTCCATAAGGAAATCGTCAAAAAAGCTAAGGTCTAAAAACGTCATTTTTGATACATTTTAAGGTCACCCTGCTCCAACGATTTGGTCATCAAATATATTAGTAGGGTATGTCAGGATAGTAAGAAATATCAATGGTACGGGTCAAAGGTCCTATTAGATATGGCATATACGGCAACGAACACTCCAACGCGACGTATAAGGTCAAAAGGGCATTAACGGGTGGCAACAAGCCAACGCAGTCAAAAGGACGGGTGGGCGAGCAAGTCAGAAAGGCCAACAAACAGATCACGTGACACACCTTCTATGACGTCACTCACAAGCCAAAAAGGCATTACAAGCGAGAGAGCCGAAGTAGCAGAGCTATTGAATCCGCCCTTTGCGCATAATTTCCAATAGTGGATATATGAAAAAGACGCGTTTAGGTATACTGCGCACCACTTCATTTAGGCACTCTCTAGACACCCGATAAGAAAACTCTGAATAACAAGGTAAAAATAACCTTTACGATTAAAATGTTAAATCATATTGCATTAGCTGGTTAACTTATTAAATAATCACATTTAAATAGAATGCAGCAAATATTATTTTATTAGTATTGAATTGAGTTATTAAACAGTCAAGGTAAGAGTTTTTGTATTATATTTTTATTGTTATTTATTGTTCCCATTGTTACAGATGGATTTTTTAAATGAAATTTATGAATGTACTTCTGCCATTGCAGAACACAAACCAATTAAAAAATTACAAGAGTTAAAGGCAAACACACCGTTTAAAATATTAAATCTTAATAAAGTGAAAGGTCAATTTGGGGCACAATTATTAGTGGAACTGGAAACAGACATAGTATTCCTTCCAAATAGAGTTACAAAAATATTTTCTCCGCATGTTACAAAATTCGAGGAGGGGAAGTATTCAATAATATTTACGGGGCTTCATACTCTTTTTGAAGGTTGTCCTCCTAGGTCACTTTTTAAAATTGTAGAGAACTAATAATGTGAGTATTATTTTTTTTATAGGTATGTATCGTTAACTTATTTTATGATATATACTTTTATTATATTGTTTTTTATATTTTTAGAATCTCACAGCATCATCACCATCATCTTCTTCTTCAACGGTGGATATATAAAAGTCCTCCAAGTACCACTTTTAACATCAATAATCTAAAGTTAAGAGTTTTATATGATGTAAGTGTTTATTTTTTATGTAATAAAAAATGAATTCTGATGAAATAGGTCTTCTCACTGACAATATTATAAACAAATTTAAAGAAGTTTAAAACGGTTTACTAAATAAAAAATCTTATTCTGTACAGGAAATAGAAAAATGGTTAAAGCAAGCGAAATCTCACATTAGACTTTGTAACGTTACAATAAATGAAGGGGATTTAACTATGAGAACTTAAAAAAAACTGCAAACCAATTTAGGACATTTAAAGCGATTTAAATTAGTAATTCAAAATTTAGATAAAATTGCAATGGGAATACCTTATTATAAAAAGGAAGTAGTAGAGTAAAATGGGAAGATATTAATTCAATTGTTGAAAGTAGAATTCGAACGGGGTTTATTATATATAAATCACATAAAGATTTGCTGGAATTTTTTAAAGATTCGTTTTTCTTGTTTAAGATTAGAATTAAAAATGCTTTTTGATATCAAAAGCATGAAGCTTACAGTGCAGGATTATATTTTAAGTGAAGTATGCCTGAATACCTTCAAACAGAAAACTGTTACACAAAATCTGATTCGAGCCGATAAACATGAGGTGTACTCCATATGCCAAGAGAAAATTGCTCTCAGCTCCCCCGATGATAAACGATATTGTATACCTGGAACCGATAAGACTCTGCCGTGGGGACAACTATAATCTAATTAGTTCTAAGTCTTTATTATTGTAAAATAAAAATTGATTAGATTTCGATAGTCGTTAAATGTAATAACGTTATGCACAATTGATGATTTTACACCCTTAGCTTTTTTTGTTAATCCAAAATTTCGTATGATACACTCTGTTTCTTCAACGTCATAACCATCCTCCTCAAGACGTTTACGTTTTTTCGTTAGATCATCTTCAGAGAATAGCAACCGCGTTATATACAATTTAGACCGCAGCCTAATTTAGTCGGTCATTATCTTTCTGTTATTCTCATCTTTCATCAACCCCAAAACATTTTTAATGATTTGTGGGATGTTGTATGGATTATTTGCAGGATAGTCACTAGTATCGAAATATTTGTAACAATCCTGCTTTTAATCATCTCGTACGGATCCACACCTAGAATTTCTACAATTACAGAATCTGTGTCTGTATAGCAGGTGGTGTAGTTTTCTCCAAATCTTTTGGTTAAATAGTCATACTGAAAGTCATATATTAGTTGTCTTGGTCACGTTCAAAATAGTCATTGCTACGTATATAGGTTTATTTAAAAAAATTTGCGCCTTACGTAACTCGATTGCTGCCAAATTCTCATTAAAAATCGTACAACTCTTGAAAAGGGGGCTAGAAATAGTTACCGCAAGAAAATATTTTCAAATAAATTTTTCTATAAAAGCTTTGAGAACTTCTACGTTGGTACTTCAGTTCGTTCCAGACATTGTTACTTCAGTTTCAAAAAATTAAAAAGTAATATTTAACAGGTAAGCGCATCAAATATTATTTGTCTACTAAAAAGTTTTTTACATATTTTCCTACATAGAGGGTAACATAAATAACATATCGTATGATAATCACTCAAAATCTCTCAATATTTTTCATACATTTACAGCATACATCACTAGGATGGCACATCTCAATTGGCAAATTGATTGTTATGTACCTGAAGAAGTGGACTGGTTAGATCACTATTATCAGCATCAGCCAGAAACGTCTGAGAGTTGGAGAGTAATGAAGATACAATATAAACAAGCTTATAGGAAAGGAGACTATTACAATAAAATCATCAAAGAATATTACAATTATATTAGAAAAATAAAAAAACAAATATCGATTTGTGGAAACTACTACTTATCTCAATAATGATTAATTAAAAATTTATATTAGGATGCATTTAATTAAACCAACCGTTTTTTTTTAATTACCTACCCCATATTGTACATTGTTTATATGTTAAGTTATCTACAAATTCCATTATCATCGATTTTACAATAAACTTTAAAATTGTATAGTAAAGCTCAAAAGAAGGTATCCTTATAATACTGTTAAGTTAAAAGATAAGAGTTTAGTTTTATTTATAGCTTATCAACATTTCCTGTGCAAGTTGATTTTCATATTATTTAAAAACATCTATTATTCTTCTTCTATAATCACAAACTGCTTGCATCTGGAAGAAAATTTATTTTTCATTAGTTTGTAGTGAAAAAGCTTTTTAAAGTAAATTATTTATAAGCTTATGTGGTAGTAAAAAATAATTAAAACTTACATGAATAGAATAATAGCCTTTTCGATTTATATAGGAGTCTGGATCATTTTCTGGTTTATCCAGTTTGATATGGGTTCCATCAATGGCTCCAATTACATTTGGAAATCCATTAGTGTGAAAATGATTTTCCCCTATTTGTTTTTCATATTCAGTTGGCCATTTAATTACTTCTGGGGACAAATTACTCAAGAACATAGTGAGTCGATGAATTACTCTATGTAAAGAGCTTATTGTTACATCAAATCTATCAGCAACATCTCGAAAGCTGGCAGTTTGGTGGCCCATGTACCATAAATAAATAAAAACCTAAAATTTAATTATTGTTGAAAATATAACTCCAGTAAATTATCATTCTTTTTATATTACTTGATGTGAAGCAGGTATATTTCCATACTGGCCCACTTGCTTATCAAAATAATGGCTAATTTCAAACCTTTCGACTATTTGACCAGCAGTTTGTTTTGTAAGCCTAAAATGTTCAAAGAACACTTCGTCGGAATACTGCGTCACTATATCCTCTAAAAATATTATAATAATAACATTAATAGCATTAATAACTTATTACTGTGGAAAAAACACAAACTTACCTATATAATTTTCATTTTTAATTCTGTGTTCGTTTTGTAACAATTCTAAATCATCGTCATCGCTGCTTTCTATGGACGATATATCACTCACCTCACTATATTCTTCGTCAGTCATTTTAAAATAAAAAATATCTAAATACAAACACGCTTCTCACTAATCACACTTTAAAAATTATAGGTTAACAGTGAAACTAAAATAAAATAAAAACACAGCCATTCGCATGCGCCAGATTAGTGGTCAGAAGAAAATCCGTAAACCGTTCTGATAGTTTTCAAACCGTTTTATATTTTGGTTGGAACAAGAAACTGATCGTTAGCTAATCGTTTGTATGTCTGGTTGGAACGTATTTAAGTTACTGCGCAGAATCCTGACGGTTTCTGACGCTAGTTGGAACAAACCTGATATCATAACAACTTTGCTACATTTATAATTTATTTTATTCATTAGAATTGTAAACATTTCTCAAATATTATTCGCTTTTTAATCTAGGTTATTTTAGAAATCATTGATTTTCTGTTAATATGAACCCCGTTAATATTCCGCCTGAGATGGTCAGGCTGGCTACCCTCAATGGAGTAGATCTAGATTATAATTTAACACCTCAGGGGATAATTGTGTGGGCCGTAGCTCCACAATAAAGGTAATAACAATACAAAGTTAATGGTTTCATATTTATTAATTTTTTTTCAGAAGAAGTCCATCTTATTAAGAATAATAAAAACTCTTCGTTTGAACGCAACTCCCAAGTTTATTTGAAAATTTATATTTTAAATTACAATGACAGCCGTTTCGCTGAATTGCGTTCAAACGAAGGGTTTCATGTTTATTAATTTTTGTCTTGTTTTTTTTTCAGAAGAAATAAATAGCTTACGCCCGGTTTCATAATCAACTTTAAATATAAAGTATTTTTAAAGTGAGAAATTGTGTTTCATAATACAACTTTAAAGTTAAATGATACTTTAAAGTGACTTTAAGCTAAAGTCGGGTATACCATCACTTTACCGCTTTAAAGTGGGCTCATAACCTCACACTTTAACAAATTAAACGTCAAACGTGTGTTGCTTGTGTTAGGTTAATGAAAATCAATCGTTACGAAACACGTTTTATTTAATAAGCCACTTGGCTCTCTCTAGATCAGCTAACATGTGTTTACCACTAAAAACTATTTAACCTCAACTCTTATTCTTTTTTGGGCTGTTCCCCAGTGGCCTCTACCGTATATAAGTAGAGCTTAATTAACGTAAAGGGTGTTGTCTAATACTTGGGAACACATGACACAACATCCCCTTTTTAAGAATACAAAATAATACCAATAACTATTCTTAATGCTAATAAGCAAGATTCTTAATCCTAATAAACAAGACTCTTAATACTAATAAAAGACACACTGCTCTTATTATGTGGTATAGTCTGAAAGCCAGTTAGGGCGTTTTTTATTTCTTATAGGTTTCAAAATGTTCTCCGATGCACTTGGAACTTCATTGTTTAATAAAGTTTCCTCACTCTCACTGATAGACATGGTTTTGTCATCACCCGAGACTTCATTACACTCTCCACTCAACCTTTCGCCATTTTTTTCACTAGATGACACTTTAGGAGCCTCTGAAAAGTTAGCCCTTACAATTGGCAGAGGCGAAGCATTATTGACGTTCGGATTGTAATATGGAGCAGCAATTAAAAACCACCTATTTCTACGATAAGCAGCACCATCATTAGTTTTAACGATATAAGCTCGAGGTTCTGAACATATCTCTGTTACCACTCCATACTTCCGAAGGTCAGTAATCCATACCGCATCGCTGATTTTTAAATCAGACATCTCTTTAGAATTGTGCCTTCTGTTATAATTATTTTCCTGAAGAGTTTTACGTTTCTCTTCTGTTTTAATGAAAGAGCTCCGAGCATCAACCAATTCCTCAAGTTTACTAGGAAGTATCGGTAATAAAGTTTTTAATTTACGCGACATTAACAATTCTGAAGGACTGAAGCCACATTCTAAAGGCGTTGATCTATAGGCCAATAGACCCAAATATATATCCTCATTTTTCTTCAGCAAAGACTTTGCGGTTTTCACTGCTGCTTCTACACAACCATTAGACTGAGCATAATAAGGACTACTAGTAGTATGAATAAAATTGTATTCAGCAGCAAATTTGGAAAAGCCTGAACTGAATTGAGGACCTTGATCTGATCTGACGACATCAGGTATTCCGTATCTCGCAAATTGTTCTTTCAACTTGTCAATAATAACACTTTCAGTTAGACTAGTCAAAGGTATGATTTCAAAAAATCTAGAATAGTAATCAGTTAGAATTAGAAACCAAGTTTTATGTTTAAACAAATCAACTGCAACTTTTTGCCATGGTCTAGATGGAATGTTATCCCTAACAAATGTTTCTTTGATATTTGTGCGTTCTTCAACACAATTAGGACATGACCTAACTAGATTCTCTATCTGGGATGAAAGTCCTACCCACCAGACAGACATTTTAGCTCTTTCCCTGCATTTTACTATGCCTTGATGACCTTGATGAAGGTATTCGAGAGTTTGTAATTGTAAGACAGGAGGAATAATTAATCTAGAATTTTTTGTAAGAAAGTTCTCATTAAGACTTATCTCAAACCTGTATTGAAAATAAGGGCACATTTCTGGAGATAGGTGTTTTTTGTCAGGCCAACCTGAAATACAATATTGTCTAAGTTTCTTGCAAGTAGGATCTAACTCTTGTTCCTTAAGAATTTTATCGAGAAAATGGTTTTTTATAGGCAAATTTTTCATAATTAAACGCACGTGTGCATCTACTTCTGAGGTAAGTTCTTCACTATCGTGTGAGACCTGCAATGGATTACGACTTAAAGCATCTGCTACTTTTAAATCTGTGCCCGGAGTATAAAGTACAGAAAAATTATATCTCATAAGCCTGAGACGAAATCTTTGTAGACGAGGAGTCAAATCATCAAGATTTTTTGTTTGTAATATTTGTAGAAGTGGCTTATGATCAGTCTCTAGTATTACAGAGATTCCCGTTATATATTCTTGAAATTTTTCACAAGCCCATGTTAAACTTAAACACTCTCGCTCAATTTGAGCATAACGACATTCAGTAGGAGAAAGTGTACGAGATGCATATGCCACTAATTCCCGTTCATTTTTTTCATTCATTTGCATCAGAGCGGCCCCTAAACCAAATGATGACGAGTCTGCACTAACGATTATCTTTTTAGATGGGTCAAAGTATGAAAGGCACGGTGCATTAATTAATGCATTTTTTATTTTTGAAAAGCTATATTTTGATCATTACCCCATTGAAATAATACATCATTTTTTAGCAAATAGTTAAGGGGCTCCAAAATATCAGACTTATTAGGAATGAAACGACCAGCATAATTTATCATACCTAAGAGCTGTTGCAGTTCTTTTTTACTAGTGGGGTTGGGAAAGTCAGTAATGGCTTCTACTCGAGATGGATCAACCGAAATACCCTCACCTGAAATCACATGACCTAAGAATGCAATTTTTTTAACCCCTATTAGACATTTCTTTTTGTTAAGAGTTATACCTTCATTGCTGAGTCTTTTTAGGACTTCTCTAAGAATACGATCATGTTCCTCTACTGTGGGTGCATGTATTAGTATATCATTTATGTGAATAATGATGCCTTTCAAACCTAGGAATAATTTTGAAAATTTTTGACTAAAAAATTCAGGTGAACAGGATATACCGAAAGGTAACCTTTTGAATAAGAATCTTCCAAATGGAGTAATGAAGGTAGTTAAGGCTTGGGAGCTTTTAGAAAGTCTGACTTGGTAAAAGGAAGACGTAGCATCTAATTTTGAAAATATACGAGATCCCCCAAGTTGAGCTAAAGAGGTTTCTACTTTAGGTATAGGGAAATAGGGTCGTAGGATACTTTTATTTAAAGAAGTGTAGTCCCCACAGATACGTACTGTCTCTCCTTTTGGAACAACCACAATTGGAGCTACCCAACCAGTATGTTCTTCAACTGGTTCTATGATCTCCAAATCTTGAAGCCTTTTTAATTCATTCTCTAATTTACTTAATAAAGGAATAGGCACAACTCGAGGAGTAGTCTGCACAAAAGGTTTAGCATTTTCACTAACTTCTATTGTAATTTCATCTTTGAAGTTGCCTATTTCATTGAATATCTCTGGAAATTCTTTTTCTATTTGTATATTAGTGTTAGAGCTTTGACTAATAGAATTTAATGAAAAGTTTAGAATCTCAAGACACGAAATACCTGGTCTCCCCAGAATAGGAATTTTTAGATCTTGAATCACAAAAATATCTATAGTACATGATTTACCTTTATAAGGATCTGTAAGTTTTTCAGTAATTTTACCCAGAACTTTTAGTTTGGTACCATCAGGGCCTGATATTGTTTCAGAACAATTTTTAAACTCTTAATAAAATTGGTTCTAAATAATTGGATGGAATGCAGACAATATCAGCTCCTGAATCGATTAAGAAAGGAACTAGTTTCTTATTATGATTCATTTGTAAATTAACTAACCATTGATTACGGTTGTTTGTAAAAACATTCCCTAAAGTATATTCAGTTAAAGTAACATTACCTAAAAAGAGAGTGTCTTGTTTTTGAGGGCTGTCTTCTAAAGATGTAGTTATGTGGTGGAGAGATCTTGGGCCTTTCTCCTTGGACAGACATACTCGATCCCAGTGACCAGATCTTCCACACCCTCTGCATGTAGATCTTCGAGCAGGACAGGTTTCTCGTTTATGTTGAGCCAGACCACAATATTTACAATTTTCTTCAAACTGTTGAGAACGTTTACTGAAATTGAAGCTTTTTTGAGGATTACCTTGTTTTGATATAGCATTGATGGATGATTGTTGTTGAAGTATACTGCTTTGTTGAGATTGCATTTCTGCTTGACGTGCATATAATATAGCTTGAGATAATGTAAGATTGGCCTCTAACTGCATTTTTTCACTAGTTTTCTTATCCAACATACCGACAACAATCCTATCTCTTATGAATTCTTCTTGAGTGTACCCAAATTACAATTTGCTGCCAGAGCATGTAGTGCTGCTATAAAACTTTCAATATTCTCCCTGGTAATTGGACTCTAGAATTAAACTGAAACCTTTCAAATATAACGTTTCTTCGTGGAATAAAATGACTTTCCAGAGCTTTTATCATCTCCTCATAGGTTGTTGGTACATTCTGCATTTGTAAGAGAATCTCTTCACTTTTCTCTCCCATTATATAAAGTAGTGCATCTATCTTTTCAGAGTCAGGCTTTGCTGACAAACCACTTACTTTGGCATAACGTTCAAAACGTTTCCTCCATTGAGGCCAAGAAGCTGGATTTGTAAAATTGAATGCCTCAGGAGTTGAGACATGGAACGATGATGCTCTTCCATTCACCGGTTCCTCGGGATTAGGCATCTTTAAATTTATTATTTTTTTTGTAGCCGTTTACTTAGCTGTAGCTCACCTTATTTCCCGCAGAAACTTGTTTCAATTCGTTTTTACCGCTGCCACCATGTTAGGTTAATGAAAATCAATCGTTACGAAACACGTTTTATTTAATAAGCCCTTGGCTCTCTCAAGATCAGCTAACATGTGTTTACCACTAAAAACTATTTTACCTCAACTCTTATTCTTTTTTGGGCTGTTCCCCAGTGGCCTCTACCGTATATAAGTAGCGCTTACAATTAACGTAAAGGGTGTTGTCTAATACTTGGGAACACATGACACAACAGCTTGCTATTCACAATTTGCAATATTTTGCGTGTGTTTATGTGAAAAAGCCAAAAGCAGTAATGTTGGCTTCGAGTATCAGTTCTTCAAGTTCTTCTGAAGATGAAGTTGTGGAACGAAGGCCTAAGGTTTATCGAGCACGCATTGATCATTTAAATAAATGGAACGATACAGAATTCTTTGATAGATTTCGTTTAACGAAAGCTACAACAGTAAATGTACTGGCAGAAATTAAGCATTTAATTAGGTTACCAACAAATCGGTTAGTGTGCACTCAATTTCTTGTACAAATTAATAGTTATTTACCGTTTGCGTATCCAACGCAATAGCTTCGTTACGACTACGCTGCATCAAAATGTGTGAAACCTTAGTTGAAATGACCCATACTGCTGAGCAGTTTTATGCAATTGCTCGTTTCCCCCGAGTTATTTGTACAATTGACTGTACACATACAAACACAATAATGACAAATATGACAGAATTATTAAAGTGAAGTAAACATGGGCTATTCATGGATGCCAACATAAATTTCTAGTAGAAAAATTTACTTTAACTAAGGTTCTGTAGGCTGGCGTTTATGAAACACGTCAACTTTAAAGCCTCTTTAAAGTGCACTTTAAGTTAAAGTGGACTTTAATTAAAGTTACTTTAAAGTCGGTATTATGAAACTGGGCCTTATAATTAGTTTTTAACTAAAAAAAAATAAAGTAGTTGATTAGGTTATTTTTGTTTTATTTATTGCATCATAATAATAAATCTCACTGTATAATAATATTCAAGCTGTGTTGATTAAAATAAACATTAAATTGTAGATTCCCTTTCGTAAGTAAAACTGTTTGCAATTAAAAAAAATATAGATTGATTTCTTTTTTGTTGGCTTTTAATTCTATAATATTGATCTATATATTTTTTTTGCATACTTTTAATTCTATAATATATATTCCTCTGTAATTAGAAAACACCTAGTGATTATATTTAACCAAATCAAAGTTTTTAAAATAACTTATTTAAAAGAGCATGCTTTTCATTTAATCCAATTCATATTTTTATTTACAATCAAAGAATTTTCATGGAAAACTACAATTCAATATTATGGATACAGCATATTATTTTTTTATACGTTTTCATGTTAACCTAGATAAATTAATTTATCAATCTACCAATAAAAAATCTTGAAGTCTATGATTATTTTATTATATACTCAAGTAAGTTTAAATAGCAAGATTCAGTTTTTTAAATGTTTTTAAATAGATATCACCAAAATAAAGCATGATATAAATACTTACGACGTATCAAAGAGATTGTAGATTCGTTTTTCCTAAGCTTTTATAAAGGTTAGTGTTCCTAACCGTCCACTAACGTAGCACTTTTCGCCTTTAAAAGGTCCAGATACACCCCTTATACCCGTCAACTTGGTGAAGTTTAAATCACTGAGGTAATGAGTATCACCCGGTATATAGCTACACCATTCCAGAAACCAAGGAACACCTACTAATACATTGATCTGAAAACGGAGGTTAATGTGTTAACCATGTAAAACCTCATGAAATTCACCAACTCACATTTATTATTATATTTCTATGAAACACATTTTTAGCGCGAGGGGTATATAATCGTACCATTGCGATATGGTTTCGAGTTACAGTTCCTTAAATAATAGACTATTGTTTTATATTACGAGTATATTTAATGTAACATGATATATTTGTTTTTCAACCTTTATTAAAATATTCTTATTGTCACGTACTAATTAATATATAAAGAAATGCACGTATTTAGTTAAGGACTTCATTGGCAACTTCATTCGACTTCATTGGCGACTTCATTCGACTTCATTGGCGACTTCATTCGACTTCATTTGCAGACTTCTTGCTTATAATTACTTGTTTGTAACTTTTGTAAACGATAATTTTGTATTAATAAATAATTGTTTTGTTTTTAAAAAAGTGTTTTGAGAGTGAAGAAACATAATTGGCGCAGTCAGTAGGATAGTCAAACGGTTTAGTGAATATAATACCGGTTCGTTTCAACGATTTATTGACTATAGAAAGCTTCGAGACCACGCGAGTGTCCTAACTAACACGTAATAGTCCCGTGGGTTTGGAGCCTATCGGGCGCGTCCCCAGGTGGCGGATAGGGGCCCCCCAGAAAAGTATCTGGTCTGCTTGAGCAGCTAACACTGCAACATGGCAGGCTAGATGCAACACTGGGGTTGTGCGTACAATACGGACGGCGAGTCTTGCATGAGCGGTGTAAAACCCGCAAGATTGTCGGACGAGTCGTACCTAAGGTCGCACCGCGGACCAACCACCCCTTCCCAGCTGTCGTGTCGTGGCTAAGGGATTGCACAGGGGTACACGATGCCGGCGAGGTCCATTGACCGAACCGAAAAACCAGTAACCATGTCTCGCGGATAGGGTTACGGGGGTCTGGGCTTAACAACCTGGACCAAGAGGAGACAACCTCAATAAAAACCTGAATCTCACGGTGGGACACCAGGCCAAGGGGATGCGTGGCTGAACAGAGGATCAGCAGCGACTGGTAGTCACCTTGGGGCACCGGGCGAAACCCCATTGTATTTAGCCTTCCCCTGGCATGCGGGGCTCTGTCAGGGGCGACCACCCCTTCCCTAGCTGCTCGTGGGACCAGATATGGATACCATACAAAAGACGAAAAGATCGGGAGCGCACCGTCGAAAGATGGGGCGCGCCCGAAGACTTCTTACCGGAGATGGTGGAACCGTAGAGGGACAGCCAGCTCCGGTATTGACACCAACTCCGTTAGGGTCCGGCACCTCAATCGAGGGGCAAGGAACCAGCGGAAGAGGCGAGAGGGCTGAGAAGCCCATAAAACCGAGACCGGCAGGGACTCAGAAGAGGCCCAAACCGGACGGGCGAACACCACCTGAAAAGGTGGTAAAAATAATACAAGCAAATATACATCACTGTAAGGCAGCCACGGCTGTACTACAGAGATGTCTACTCAAACAAGACATAGATCTTGCTCTTGTGCAGGAACCCTATGTCGTTGGGAGAGCGGTCAAAGGGCTACCATGCGCGGGAGGCTACGACTTGATCTATTCGATGAATGGCCACCCTCGGGCATGTATAGTAGTTAAGAGAAATCTTGATGTTTTTCCACAATGGGACCTGTGCACAGGAGACCTAGTGGCAATTACAGTCAAGATTAAAAGAAATAATATGTCGAGGCAGATTGTTATTGGCTCGGCATACCTACCGTACGACCAATCAGGTCCCCCTCCTTCCAAAGAGGTGAGAGAACTGGTTACACACTGTAGGGACAAAGGGATCGAACTCCTTCTGGGGTGCGACGCCAATGCTCACCATATCATATGGGGGAGCACAGACATTAACTCAAGAGGGGAGTCACTTCTGGAATACATTGCTTGCAATAATCTAGAGGTGGCTAACGTTGGGAATGACCCCACTTTTGTGATTGAATCGCGGGAGGAGGTCATTGATATCACAGTAGGTACAAGAGAGGTGTGCAGGTGGGTGGACGGATGGCATGTCTCTAGGGAGATGTCTATGTCCGACCATAGGCATGTCCTCTACAACCTAACCTGTGAAACGGGGAAGGAGGAGGTCACATATCGCAACCCTAGAACCTGTGATTGGGACTCCTTCAGGGAGCACCTTGAGCAGGGTCTAAGCGAATGCCTCCCAGCCCCAAAAAATGAGGCTGAAATAGACTTCCTCTCAGAACAACTGACTGGAGGTCTTATGGAGGCCTATAACAGAAACTGCCCAGAGAAAAGGAAGAGGGCTAATAGGGACACTGTATGGTGGACCAAAGACCTCTCGAGTCTCAGGACAGAAGTGAGAAGACTCTTCAACCTGGCCAAAAGAACAAATGGCTGGGAAGCCTATAAGGCTAAAAGGAGAGAATATGGTTATGCGATTCGCAAAGCCAAAGAAAACTCTTGGAGAAAATTCTGTGAGGACATTGACAGCCTTCCAGAATGCTCCAAGCTGAGAAAACTCTCCAGAGGGACACCATGGGTAGGGTAGGATCTCTGAAGAATGAAAAAGGGGAATACACAACGACCGGTGAGGAGACTTTAGATCTTCTTCTAAAATCACACTTCCCGGGATGTGAACCTGTCACGGAGCAGGGGCACATCTGTTCAGGGGCACTCCGTAGGAGGGCATCCAAGGACAGCTGGGCCCTTGCCAACAAAATCGTGAACAGAACCAGACTTGCATGGGCGATAAAATCCTTTCACCCATACAAAGCCGCGGGACCAGACGGTATCTTCCCGGCACTGTTGCAACAGGGCAGGGAAATCATCGAGGGACCAATGTGCCGACTACTCAGGGCTAGCTTGGCACTGAGCTATATCCCTATGAACTGGAGGTCTGGAAGAGTAGTCTTCATACCGAAGCCTGGTAAGGCCACGTATGCTGAGACGGGCTCCTTCAGACCTATCAGCCTGACCTCCTTTTTCTTAAAACTTTGGAAAAACTGGTGGACAGGTACCTACGGGACGGTGCTTTGAGGGTAAAACCTCTGCATCGAAACCAGTTTGCGTATAAGAGTGGGGTGTCCTGCGAAGTCGCGGTACACAAGCTGCTCCTGAAAGCGGAGCAGGCACTCTTAAATAAAGAGATAGCCCTAGGTACGTTTCTGGATATTGAAGGGGCATTTAATGTTGCCTCCTTCGATTCCATACTTAGGGCCATGCAGAACCGTGGCATAGAACAGGACATTGTAAGATGGACTGGTAATATGTTACGGGAAAGAACAATAATAGGTACGCTCTTTGGGGAGACGAGGATGGTCTCAGCCACTAAGGGGTGTCCGCAAGGAGGGGTGTTATCTCCTCTTCTGTGGAACCTGGTGGTTGACGAGCTCCTTTGTAGACTCAATGACGAGGGTATCTATGCCCAAGCCTTTGCTGATGACGTCAGCATAGTTGTAAACGGTAGATTCGGGGCCACTGTGTCCGAGAGAATGCAGCTGGCACTGAGGATTACCGAAAAATGGTGCAGACAAGAGGGATTGTCAACTAATCCGGCAAAAACCTCCGTGATAGCGTTCACCCTCAGAAGGAACCTTGACTTGAGGGAACTTCGTATGTGGGGCCAAACGCTAAAATTTAAAGGGGAAGTCAAATACCTAGGGGTAACCCTAGATAGCAAACTAACCCTTTCCAACCACATTAGAAACACAACAGATAAAGGCCTAAGAGCTCTCTGGGCATGCAGAAGAGCTGTGGGCAACCCAGTATGATGCACTGGCTTTATACGAGGGTGGTGGCACCTATCATAACCTATTGTTCTGTTGTGTGGTGGCATAAAGCGAGATGCTCAGTAGCATCTAGACAGCTAGGCAGGGTACAGAGAGTAGCCTGTCTAGCCATAACCGGGGCGATGAGAACAACGCCCACGGCGGCCCTGGAAGCTATGCTGGGACTACCTCCACTACATCTTATTGTGGAAAGGGAAGCACTGGCAGCTGCTTACAGGCTGAAAATAAACAACGAATGGGGCAGGGCGATCCCTAGGTACCATTCCACAATCTCGAAAGAGATTGAACATAATCAATTACTGAGCATGCCCTCAGATAGAACACCTATCTGCTACGACCTTTCCAAACCATATACGGTTCACATTCCGGATAGGGACGAGGCTCGTACCAAGATTAGGAAACAACATGAATCCGTTTGGTACACAGACGGATCCAAAACAAGCACCAGCACTGGGATTGGAATCTACAATGAAAATACAGGGAAGACGTATAGTCTCAACCTGGGTTCAGTAGAGACTATCCTGCAAGCTGAAGTGGTTGCCATCAATACATGCTCGGAAATCATCCTGAGCGAGACAGTCCCTAACAGGACTGTCAGGATCAGAAGTGATAGCCAAGCAGCTCTCAAAGCAATAGAGAGCGTGCACACTGCGTCACGAACAGTGAAGCACTGCCAAGGAACTGTAGCTGAACTGGCAAAACGCCACAAGGTTATCCTTGAATGGGTACCAGGACACACAGGGATTCTTGGAAATGAAAAAGCTGACCTCCTAGCCAGGGAGGCTTCAGAAGGAACCCTGATCGGACCTCTTCCCACATGTGGGGTCTCATACCAACATGTAAGGGAAACAATAGAGGAACGACTAAGGGAACAACATAAGAAACTCTGGATGGAACTGCCTGGACTCAGGCAATCCAGATTATTCATAACAGGTCCATCCAGGGAGAAAACTACAGAACTACTCAGCCTAAGTAGAACCCAATTGAGAAAGGCAGTGGGACTGCTTACAGGACACTGCCATCTCCGAAAACACATGAACATAATAGGACTCGCTGAGGACCCATTATGCAGAAAATGTGGTGAGGAAGACGAAACTCCTCTTCACGTAATATGTCACTGTCCGAGCCTTAAGTGGCTTAGACAGAGACACTTTGGCATTCAGTTTCCTGAGCCAGAGGAAATCGTGAAAGCGAATATCAGGGACATTCTAGAATACATGAAGGAAACGAACCTGGTATGATTACTTCAGGGGGGTACAATGAGCCTAGAGCTCCAGTACATGCATGAAACGCACCCCAGAAGAATAGAATAGAATAGAATAGAACACGTAATAGTCCTTTTCAATAGTGACTTTTCGTGAAAATAATAACTCTAACGTTTTCATCGTTTTAAGTGTGAATTTTGAACTTGAACATTTTCGTGTGTGAAAGGAAGAAGTTGCAGAAGTCCGGAAAGAAATCAAGTACTCCAGATCAACTGTAAGTGCCAAATTTCTTTTGCCTTTCCTTACCTATTATTTAGAGTTTTGGAAAGATATTGTGTTAAGATTATTGTTGTTTTGAAGAATTTCGTTCTATTTTCTATACTAAATAAAATAATTATTTTTAATTTTATATGAACGAAGTAGAAAATTTATTAAAAAAGTTTAGAGAATTAAATATTGAAAACGATTCATCTGATAAGTCAAAAATGGCAACCGCAACTCAAGAGTCACGTCCAATTAACTGGAATTTATTTAAGTCAAAATTAGAAAATATTAGGCCATATGATGGCGATATTAACACATTAAATATTTTTATTTCGCGTTGTGAAAGTTTAATAGCAACGTACAATTCTTATAATGATAAAGAGTTAAATGATCATATTTTTGAATGCATCCAAGGAAAATTAGTAGGTAAAGCTGAACTAATGGTAGGAAATAGGGTAGAATTAACTAGCTGGAGTTTGTTAAAAAATGCTTTGATTCAATGTTTTTCGGATAAACGTAATTTAGATTGTTTAATACAGGAATTAATGAGAACAAGACCATATAAAAATGAAAAGCTTTTAGAATTCGGTAATAGGCTTCAACTCTTAAGAAATAGCATTGTTCAAAGAATAAGTAATGATACTAGTTTTAATCAAAATGAAAAAATATGTCATATGCACCACTGCGACAAAACCGCATTAAATACATTTATCGCAGGTTGTACAGGAGTGCTACGAAATAATTTACATTTAAAGCAACCAAATTCTTTAGAACATGCCTTAGCATATGTTAGTAAATATGAAAATTTTGAAAAATTGTATTCACCATCAAATGAACCCAAATTCAAATTTTTTAATCCAAATCACTTTCAACAAAATAAACAAAATCATCAGAAATATAATTTTTCCCCTCAACAAAATAATCAACTGAAAAATGATTTTCCTTCTCACCCTATAAATATTCAGCCGAGTCCATTTATTCGGAGAAACTATCCGACTAACGCTCAGGTGTTTGGACCACCACGCAATGTTTTCAGACCAAACCAAACCCCAATAAGTAAATTATTCAAACCAGAACCTATGTCGACAACATCCAGAAATTTTACAGGTAAAGTAAATTATAATAACCGTTTTATTCCTTCGAATAACAGACCTCCTCACAATAATTATTATCAATTTAGAAATAACAATCAAAAACCAAACTTTATATCAGAAGAATTATACGCTAACAATTATTATGAAAATGATTCAGATGAAAACGAAGAAATTAATGATACTAATGAATGTGAATATTTTGAACACCCTGTAAATGAAAATGTGGAGCATGTTCAAAATTTTCGCAAGGTCCCCGTGAAAAACAAAAAACAAATAATAGAACTTAATATTATTACATCAAATAATCCATTACCGTATATTCAAATAAAAAATCCAAATTTAAAACTTTTAATTGATACGGGCAGTACCAAAAGTCTAATTAGACCTAAAATTGCAGAAAAATATTATTCTAATTGTATTTATCATTCTGGCATAGAAATTAAAACTTCTTTAGTTAGCAAACAAATTAAATTTCAAGCTGAGATACCAGCTTTTAAAGAGTTCAAGTACGATGGTAATATAAACTTTATTTTATATGATTTTCACGATTTTTTCGATGGAATCATAGGCGTAGAAGACATGATAAAAATGAATTTAAATATAGATTTTACAAATAAAAAATTATTTAATGATCATGTATCGATTCCGATAATATTTAGGTCTCCTACAGATATTAAATTTGAATTTTCAGTAGGTCCAACACAAAAACTCTTAAAATCGCTTCCTGTAAGTGTAGCTGAAGGAGAAATATTAATTAAAGAAACTTATTTAAATAAACTTCAAATACCTGAAACTTTAACTATAGCTAGAAATGGATATGCAATGTGTGAAATAATTAATACAACTAACGAAACAATTTCAATAATTTTAAATAAACCTATTGTTGCACAAAAACTTTTTTCGTCAAATTCTGAAATACATAATTTTAACTATATTAATCAAAAAGAACATGTAAAAAGTAAATCTAATCTAGCTGCCGATTCCCTATTGCGAATGAAATTAGATAATGGTATAATTCAAAAAGAAATGAATAATTTAGATATACCGATGTCAGAAGAAAATTCTAATACATTACCTGATCTATATGATTTAAATGATTCTGTTAATGATACTAGAAACATTAACTTCATATCAGATATTCAATTAAAAACCCCAAACGAAAATGATATCTTACCCGGCAATTCAGATTTAGAAACAATACACTCGTCTATAGAAAATCCCATAATCAGCATTCCTATTACAGAGAAGGCTTTAAACTCATATAAAAATAAAATATTATTAACATGCGGAGAAACAAACGAGATTAAAATTAAACGTGAAAAGATTTTTGAAAATACACGATTATTTGTTGTTTTATCTCAAAGAAATTTAGAACAGAACATTATTCAATTTATAAAAGAATACATAGATCCTAAACGAGTTTATGCTATTTATTTCAGAACACCTCTGACACCCGAGTTATTTGTTATAACTGTTCAAAAGTATTTTAAAAACTCACCATTTAAATTAATCCATAGTATTATAATATTAGAAGACGTTCTCACATTAGAGAAACAGAATGAAAAATTTAAATACCATACTTACAAAAAAAGATATAAAAGTGAAGTCAAAGCCTCACTTGGATTGTTGTAAGTTAATTCGTGCAAATTTCCTAATTGATAAAAAAATACTCAAGTTTTTTTCTCAATTTCTCAACGTAAACATGCTATAAAATATGTAAAAGTAAGTTAGATATGTAGTTTCATTAAATCTTAATTTTGAAATTTTAGTTTAGAACAATTTTATATTCACCATTTTCGAACGCATTTAGAAAATGAACATATTTTATTTTCGAGTAAAATCTGTTACTTATATTAAATATTTTAACAGTTGTTATTAATTATAGTAGTTTAAGTATATAAACAAATCATATTTTTAATACAGGACCAATAAATGACCAAATATAAATAAATAAATTATGTTCAACATTCAATATCTCTTTAAAATATTTTGAGTTTTTTGGAAAGTATTTCTTTTGTGTATATTCTATCAATTGATGTTTAAGCTAATTACTTCAGTTAATTTTCTATCCCTTATTAGTAGAGTTTATGTGATATGTAAATTGTCTCTTTAATATTTTTAATAATTTGGATTATGACCGAATTAAAACTTTTATTACAGTAATTTTAAAGTATTGTAACTGAATTCTACTATACATAAAAGAGACACATTAAGTTAATTTTAGAATACAGTGATTTTATACATAAATGTATTACATTTCTAAAATTTGGGATATTTTTGTTTATAAAATGGTTTTACCACCATAAATAAAAACTCTTCTTATTTTAACATTGTTCTATATACGTATGAAAATATAGCTTTATTAATTTTCACATTTATTGAAATTTAAATTAAACTAATTAAATAACATTGCTCGATTTATTATTAAATATTCTAACATGGCTCTTACACATTTAATATTAGAATTTTGGGAAACAATCCGCTTCATTCGATATTTTCACCCTGTTGAATTATTCTGTGCATTATATGCAATAATTCGTATTATTCATATTATTCCCTTAAAAAAAACTATTATTACCCATAAAATTAGGAACATGTAGATTAACTTATACTAAACATACTTTTATTCATTATTTAGATTTAAATGAAGTAGTTAAGCAAAGTAATATTTTAAGAAATAACTTTTTAGTAATTAAAAATAGTATATTAAAAATAAATGCTTCAAACCCTATCTCTTATCACAGTTTAGCTGAAAATATGTTGGGAAGTACAGAATTCTTAATTAATACATTAATGAAAAAAGTAGAAAATATACAACCTCATATTCGAAATAAAAGAGGATTAATAAACGGATTAGGCAAAGTTAATAAATGGTTATTTGGAAATCTTGACTCTGATGATGGCATCAGATATATGATAATGCTATAATCACATTAGAGCAAAATCAAAAGAAGTTAATGTACGAAACAAATTTACAAACTACACTTTACCAAAAATTAATTGATCATTATAATAAATCATTAACTACAATGTGGAAAAATCAATTAAAAATACAAAATAACTTAGAAAAATTTCAAAACGCAGTGCATAATCAAATAACTAGTTTAGAAAGTTACATTACTTTTCAAGGTACTATAAGTCAAATTAATCTAGTATGCCAAAGTATGATAACATTTGTAGATAATATTGAAAATGCTATTAGGTGCGTTCTTTTTGACTGAGATCTCAGTTAATCTCAGCTCACATCGGTAAAGTGTGCGTTCTTTTCGATTCAATCACTTCGAAGTGAGCTGAGATTTTTCCTCCCCCTTTACCGATGCTGAATGTGCTATGCGGGGGTATCAGTTAGAATTGAGTCGGAAATAAAGTGGTGGGGAGCAAGAAATCGTAGGTCGCGCGTTTGTCGTTCTTTTTGGTGCTTACTCACATCACTTTATATCAGATCACTTCAATTGAAGTGAGCTGAGATCTCAGTCAAAAAGAACGCAACTAATATATTCTCAAAATTAAATTCACTTCATAATTCAATAATATCAAGTCAAGAAATTTTAGATATGATTAATTATTTAAATGAAATTTATAAACAACACGAAATTCCTCAATTTAAGAATGTTTTAACACATTATTTGTTCCTCGCCACTCATGTAACCTTTTCAAAATCTAAACTTATTTTTGCTCTACATATTCCTATCCTAAAACCAAAATACTTAGAATTTTACCACATTTATCCTATAATCCAAAATCATAAAATATTTTACACCCGTTTATCCTTATTTGGCACGAGAAGATCAAGAAATTCAAGCCCAAAATGAAGAATGTCCGATATTAGAAGATGTATATTACTGTAAACAAGATTTCATAACAAGAGATAACTGCACACTGCAACTTTAGAATGGTGACTTCCCAGAAAACTGTTTAACTAATGAAATAGACGTCCAAGAAACAATTATCGAACAAGTAACTAACAATGAAATTATAATTATTCCAATTAAATCAGAAAGAATTATTTCAAACAGCATAAGAGACGAATTTTTAGAAATAAATCATCCATCTCTCATAACCATTCCGAAAACCTGCGAAGTTACAGTTAAACAAATGAAATTCAGCAATAATCGACAAATAAAAGAAGGAAAACCATTAATTTTACCAAAAATTGAAATTTCATCTCTTAAAACACAAAAAACATTTAGAAATTCAAATATAAGTAAAATCAATTTCGAAAATCTTTACGAAATCAATCAGTTATCAAAACAATTAACACCGATTAAAGAAACCAACAGTGATTCCATTTTTATATCAACAACAATTGGATGGTCTACAACAATATTAATTGTAATTTTAATGATAGTAATAATAACAAAAATAACGTTAAGAAGAAGGAGAAAGAAATGCAACAAAATCAAAACTCCCACCGAAATAGAATTGGAAGCCCTTCAGAAGAATATTCCTGAAGAAAAACGAAAAACTACTTCCTCTATTTTTTTGTCTTAGGGATGGAGGAGTTACAGTTCCTTAAATAATAGACTATTGTTTTATATTACGAGTATATTTAATGTAACATGATATATTTGTTTTTCAACCTTTATTAAAATATTCTTATTGTCACATACTAATTAATATATAAAGAAATGCACGTATTTAGTTAAGGACTTCATTGGCGACTTCATTCGACTTCATTAGACTTCATTTGCAGACTTCTTGCTTATAATTACTTGTTTGTAACTTTTGTAAACGATAATTTTGTATTAATAAATAATTGTTTTGTTTTTAAACAAGTGTTTTGAGAGTGAAGAAACATAATTTTCGTTTCCTTTTTAGACATAATTCACTCAAGACGACTTTTTTTATTCCTAACAGCAGAACAGTTTTAAATTGACTACCTACCTCGATTAAAATAATATGAAAATCAACTTGCACAGGAAATGTTGATAAGCTATAAATAAAACTAAACTCTTATCTTTTAACTTAACAGTATTTTAAGGATACCTTCTTTTGAGCTTTACTATACAATTTTAAAGTTTATTGTAAAATCGATGATAATGGAATTTGTAGATAACTTAACATATAAACAATGTACAATATGGGGTAGGTAATTAAAAAAAACGGTTGGTTTAATTAAATGCATCCTAATATAAATTTTTAATTAATCATTATTGAGATAAGTAGTAGTTTCCACAAATCGATATTTGTTTTTTTATTTTTCTAATATAATTGTAATATTCTTTGATGATTTTATTGTAATAGTCTCCTTTCCTATAAGCTTGTTTATATTGTATCTTCATTACTCTCCAACTCTCAGACGTTTCTGGCTGATGCTGATAATAGTGATCTAACCAGTCCACTTCTTCAGGTACGTAACAATCAATTTGCCAATTGAGATGTGCCATCCTAGTGATGTATGCTGTAAATGTATGAAAAATATTGAGAGATTTTGAGTGATTATCATACGATATGTTATTTATGTTACCCTCTATGTAGGAAAATATGTAAAAAACTTTTTAGTAGACAAATAATATTTGATGCGCTTACCTGTTAAATATTACTTTTTAATTTTTTGAAACTGAAGTAACAATGTCTGGAACGAACTGAAGTACCAACGTAGAAGTTCTCTAAGCTTTTATAGAAAAATTTATTTGAAAATATTTTCTTGCGGTAACTATTTCTAGCCCCCTTTTCAAGAGTTGTACGATTTTTAATGAGAATTTGGCAGCAATCGAGTTACGTAAGGCGCAAATTTTTTTAAATAAACCTATATACGTAGCAATGACTATTTTGAACGTGACCAAGACAACTATATATGACTTTCAGTATGACTATTTAACCAAAAGATTTGGAGAAAACTACACCACCTGCTATACAGACACAGATTCTGTAATTGTAGAAATTCTAGGTGTGGATCCGTACGAGATGATTAAAAGCAGGATTGTTACAAATATTTCGATACTAGTGACTATCCTGCAAATAATCCATACAACATCCCACAAATCAATAAAAAAGTTTTGGGGTTGATGAAAGATGAGAATAACAGAAAGATAATGACCGACTAAATTAGGCTGCGGTCTAAATTGTATATAACGCGGTTGCTATTCTCTGAAGATGATCTAACGAAAAAACGTAAACGTCTTGAGGAGGATGGTTATGACGTTGAAGAAACAGAGTGTATCATACGAAATTGTGGATTAACAAAAAAAGCTAAGGGTGTAAAATCATCAGTTGTGCATAACGTTATTACATTTAACGACTATCGAAATCTAATCAATTTTTATTTTACAATAATAAAGACTTAGAACTAATTAGATTATAGTTGTCTCAAGTGAATAATGTCCCCACGGCAGAGTCTTATCGGTTCCAGGTATACAATATCGTTTATCATCGGGGGAGCTGAGAGCAATTTTCTCTTGGCATATGGAGTACACCTCATGTTTATCGGCTCGAATCAGATTTTGTGTAACAGTTTTCTGTTTGAAGGTATTCAGGCATACTTCACTTAAAATATAATCCTGCACTGTAAGCTTCATGCTTTTGATATCAAAAAGCATTTTTAATTCTAATCTTAAACAAGAAAAACGAATCTTTAAAAAATTCCAGCAAATCTTTATGTGATTTATATATAATAAACCCCGTTCGAATTCTACTTTCAACAATTGAATTAATATCTTCCCATTTTACTCTACTACTTCCTTTTTATAATAAGGTATTCCCATTGCAATTTTATCTAAATTTTGAATTACTAATTTAAATCGCTTTAAATGTCCTAAATTGGTTTGCAGTTTTTTTTTAAGTTCTCATAGTTAAATCCCCTTCATTTATTGTAACGTTACAAAGTCTAATGTGAGATTTCGCTTGCTTTAACCATTTTTCTATTTCCTGTACAGAATAAGATTTTTTATTTAGTAAACCGTTTTAAACTTCTTTAAATTTTTTTATAATATTGTCAGTGAGAAGACCTATTTCATCAGAATTCATTTTTTATTACATAAAAAATAAACATTTACATCATATAAAACTCTTAACTTTAGATTATTGATGTTAAAAGTGGTACTTGGAGGACTTTTATATATCCACCGTTGAAGAAGAAGATGATGGTGATGATGCTGTGAGATTCTAAAAATATAAAAAACAATATAATAAAAGTATATATCATAAAATAAGTTAACGATACTGTTAAATATTATTCTACAGTTTTAAATTAAACTATCAATCGTTTTAAAAAACATGACATTTTACTTGTCAAAAATATACATAATAATTTTATAACATACTAAGTCATATCTAAGGTAACTTTAACAACTAAATATAAATACACGAGTAAATACATAACAATTCTCCCCTCTGTAAAACAAGACAAATTTTTTGGCCAACCACATTGTTTTAACTAAAATTAAAACGTTCAGGTGGTCGCCTAATTCTGGTGGATCTTCTTAGTTGCACGGTCGGTGCTACTGGTGTAGGTTGAGGCATTGTAGGTAAAGGTGTCGCCATTTCCAATTGCTGCTCTGCAGTATTTTGTTGTGTCGCCATTTCCAATTGCTGCTCTGCAGTATTTTGTTGTGTCGCCATTTCCAATTGCTGCTCTGCAGTATTTTGTTCACTAAGTGAAAGGTCTTTTGCGGTCATACCTGATGTGGAAGGTTGATTTTCAATAGATGAACTTGACCTAGGGAATTGAACTGAATGCTCACCAGAGATATTATTTTCTGCTGTATCTGATGTTGATGGTTGATTATTTCCAATTGCTGTATTTGATCTCATAGACCTAATTAATTTTTTTTTAATATAGCATTGGTTTTCTTGTGTTAATTTATTTTGTGTCTGATTTGTGACTCCAGTCATTGTCTGTGAATTTTCCTGTATTTGTAAATCATTTTCCATATCGGCTTCATTTTGTCCTTTCCCCACTCGACACGGTCGTAACTGATTATAATGCCTCTTTATTATGTACCCATCATCCAATTTAATCATATAATGTAATCTTCCAAGGCGTTTATGTACCGTTCCAAATTTCCATAACTTTTTTCCATAAAAATTTCTTGATTGTACTCTAGACCCAACAAGAAACTTTTTTGAAAACTTTGGTTGCATAGAATTATTTTTGTCTATCGTTTGAGGTCTGATTAGGTCTAGCTTTGTTCTAAGATTTTGTCCAAATAACATTTCTGCAGGAGTTTTACCGTTAATAAGTGGTGTTGATCTGTATTTAAATAAAAATTTATGTAATTTTTCATGTAATGTTCCAGGTTCTTGTATCATTTTTTTAATTTCTCTTTAAACGTTTGCACGTACCTTTCTGCTTGGCCATTAGTTGCTGGATGTCCTGGAGCTATAAGTCGTTGTCTTATACCATTTCGTTGACAAAAATCTGTAAAATCAAGGGATTTAAAAATAGAAGCATTATCACTTACAAGTATCTCTGGCAGGCCATAACAACTAAAAATTTCGCGTAAAAAATGTATAGTTTCTGAAGTCGTTGGTGAATTTTTAGACATTTTAACTTCAAGCCATTTGCTCTTTGCATCAATTAATATTAAAAAGAAATGATTAAGAAACGGTCCAGCGTAGTCTATATGTATGCGCTGCCAATTTCTCGATGGCTCTTCCCACTGATGAATAGGTGCTTTTTGTGGATTTTTTCTCACCTCACAACAAGCTTTACAACTTGCAACTAAATTTTCTATATCCTTGTCGATACCTTTCCAGTAGGCATACCTTCTTGTTAAAGATTTCATTTTAACGATGCCAATATGTGTATCATGTAATTCTTGTAACATTGCCAATTGTAGATTTTTAGGAATAATGACTCTATTCCCTCTAAAAATGATTCCCTCTTGGACAGATAGTTCTGGATCTTTAATTTTTCCAACCAACAAATCTTGTTTTAACTTTTGCAATTCTGTATCTCTTTCAATTTCTTCCAGTATCGTTTCGTAATTTAGTTTATCCGTACAAATGTGATATATAGTTTGTTCATTTCGAATGTGTTCATCGTCAACTGCATTTCTATCCTGGTTACTTATTTTGAGTGGGTTTCTAGAGAGGTAATCAGCGTTGATATGATCAGAAGAATTTTTATATTCTATGCTATAATCAAATCCCGATAGAAACTGTGCATATCGTACCATCCTAGTCGCAGAAAGGACAGGTAATTGTTTGTTAGGATGAAAAATTGTCATTAAAGGCTTGTTATCAACAACAAGTACGAATTTTCTTCCATAGATATATTGAAACATTTTCTTGAATGCCCAGTATATTGCAGTAGCTTCACGATCTAATTGGCTGTAGTTTCTTTCAGCTTTTGTCAGTGTCCTAGAGATAAAAGCTACGGGTCTCTCTAAACCATTTGGTAGTCTGTGAGAGAGAACTCCAGATAGTCCGTAAGGACTTGCATCCGTTGCTAATATAACAGGGTACTCTGGGGTAAATGGCATTAAAACACGGTTACTGGCAATTTCTTCTTTTGCTTTTAAAAATGCAGCTTCACATTCTTGAGTCCATTGAAATTTTTTATTTTTTTGTAATAATTCATTAAGTGGTTGTAACATGGTAGATGTATTTGGAATAAATTTATCGTAATATCTAACCATACCCAAAAACTGTTGCACTTGTTCAATATTTTTGGGTCTTGGAGCTTGTTGCACTGCTTTAATTTTATCATCCGATTTTTTAAGACCTTCTTTTGAAATTATGTGACCTAGATACTTGATTTCTTCTTGAAAAAATGTACACTTTTTTTAATTAAGTGAAGGTTAAATTTTCGTAATTTCTCTAAAACTCTAACCAATCGTTTCTTACATTCATTTATTGTTGAGCCTTGAACTAAAATATCGTCAAAATAAGCTGTAGTTCCATCTAAATCGCTGACTACTTGGTCAATAATTTTGTTAAATTCGTTTGGAGCGGTTTTAATTCCAAAATTTAATCTCTTGACAGTGTAAGTTCCCCTGTGTGTTGATATGGCTTGTATTTTTGCACTTTCCTCGTCTACTGGTACATGAAGATAAGCTTTAAAAATATCAAGAGTGCAAAAATATTTACCATGCTCCATTTTGTTAAAAATGTCTTCAATTCTTTTGATAGGATATCTGTTATCTTGTAATTGTTGGTTTACTGTGACTTTATAATCAGCACATAGTCTAATTTTTTCCATTGCTTTTTGGTACTACTACTAATGGAGTTCCCCATTCTGAATAATCCAATTTTTCTATAATTCCCTCTTTTTCTAAAGCATCTAATTCTTGGTCAACTGCTTCTTGTAAAGCGTAAGGAATTTTTCTTGGTTTGTAAAAAATTGGTTTGGCATTCGTTTTTAGCAAAAGTGAGCATTGTATATTCGGTATGCTACCAACTGTATTTTCAAAAACATCTTTAAAATTCTGTAAAATCATTTCTAAACTAAGTTCATTTGTAAAAGATTTTGTATCTGCATTAATATTTTGAATATCTATGTTTAACTTCCTTAGCCATCTTCTTCCAAGAATTGGATTTCCATATCCAGGTAAAATGTAGAGATCTCCAAAAAATTTTTCGTTTTTGTATGTAATTGCAGCTTCAACGTATCCCAAAGGCTTAAATACATGACTGGTATAGGATCGGAATTGAATGTTCGTCTTTTTCAAGGGTAAATTCAAATTTAAGTTATCAAAATCCTGTTTTGAAATTATCGTAACAGGGCTTCCGGTATCACACTCAAACGTAAATGGTTTATTTTCAATGTGTAATTCAATCATCATTTTTGGTTCGTATACAGATGAAGATGTTTCGGAGAAAATGTTAATAATATGGTTTATTGAAAATTCGTCTGAATCTTCTAAATCTGTGTCAATATCTTTATCGATATTTTGAACGTTTAATTTAGATCGATTTTGTAAAGATGTAATACAAACTTTGCTTATATGTCCCCTCTTATTACATATTCGGCAACTAAGCTTTTGCATGACTCTACAATTTTGTGTTTTATGATTGTCTTTTCCACAATGTAGACATAAACCATCGAGTCCTAGTTTTCGAAAATTAATTCTATCTTCGTTCTTGTGCACACTGGAAATTTTCTGTTGTCGATTTTTAGAACTAGTGCTTGTATTTGTATAATTAGTAATTTTATTAATTGTATTGGACTGAATACTTTTGTAAACTTCCCTATTCTGAATCTTAGAAGCTTCAATAGCCAATGCTGTTTGAAATGCTCGTTCAAACGAAATGTTAACCTCTTGTAAAATTTTCCCTCTAATTTCTTCGTCAGATAAGCCACGGAGAAATTGTGCTCTCAGAAGTGTATTAATGATGGATTTGTTGCAAGTATTGCATTCATGATCTTTGCAATCTATTTTAAATTCGCAAGTTTTAATATGTTCTTTCAGAGCGGCTACAAATGATGAAATGGACTCACCAGGTGCTTGTGTCCTCATAAAAAATCTATGTTGTTCAGCAAGAATGTTTTTTCTAGGTGATAAATGATTCATCAGTAAAGTTATTAGTTCATCATATGTTTTTGTACTCGGTAAATCTGGAGATGTAAGGCTTGATAATAGCTTGTAATATTTACTCCCTAGACAGTTAATTAAAACCATTACTTTAGCATCATTAGTAGCAGCATCATTTTTATCCAGCCCTTTCAGCTTAAAAAAATTTTCTAAACGTTGGCAGTAACTTTCAAAATTTTCTGAAATTTCGTCAAAGGGTTCGAAATTTATAATCTGCGTTTTTAACGTTTCTTTAACATCATTTGTTGCACTAACTTGTTGTTGTTGTTGAAGCACTTGAATTAATCCAGTTAATGTTTCAATTAGTGGTGTAAGTTCGGATGACATTTCTTTTTTTTTTTTTTATAATTCTTGAATCTTTTACTAAATACTGTGTTAGGAATTGATCTCTTTTATCCTCGTCGCCAAAATTGTTAAATATTATTCTACAGTTTTAAATTAAACTATCAATCGTTTTAAAAAACATGACATTTTACTTGTCAAAAATATACATAATAATTTTATAACATACTAAGTCATATCTAAGGTAACTTTAACAACTAAATATAAATACACGAGTAAATACATAACAGATACATACCTATAAAAAAAATAATACTCACATTATTAGTTCTCTACAATTTTAAAAAGTGACCTAGGAGGACAACCTACAAAAAGAGTATGAAGCCCCGTAAATATTATTGAATACTTCCCCTCCTCGAATTTTGTAACATGCGGAGAAAATATTTTTGTAACTCTATTTGGAAGGAATACTATGTCTGTTTCCAGTTCCACTAATAATTGTGCCCCAAATTGACCTTTCACTTTATTAAGATTTAATATTTTAAACGGTGTGTTTGCCTTTAACTCTTGTAATTTTTTAATTGGTTTGTGTTCTGCAATGGCAGAAGTACATTCATAAATTTCATTTAAAAAATCCATCTGTAACAATGGGAACAATAAATAACAATAAAAATATAATACAAAAACTCTTACCTTGACTGTTTAATAACTCAATTCAATACTAATAAAATAATATTCGCTGCATTCTATTTAAATGTGATTATTTAATAAGTTAACCAGCTAATGCAATATGATTTAACATTTTAATCGTAAAGGTTATTTTTAAAAATCTTCAATTATTTAATAATTAAACCAGATAATGCCACGTGCGGTTTTGTGTATGATGTAATCATCATTTTCATAATATGTTTTATCTTAAAAATAGTAAAAATGTAATGCCACGCGCATTTATTGGTAGAATTTTATTTAAAAACCTTCATATGCATACGATTTTTACAGCAGGTCCTAACAAGTATGCGACAGAGTGGCGCCGTACATGCAATTAATTAGTATGATGTCATTCACACAACACTAACTTGTTAACAGAAAGCCATTGTGTAAGTTTCATAGAAACTGGAAACCATTACTCCGCATTCCTTGATATAACGACTTTCGCATACTCTCTGTATACACTCACGAGATTCTTACACTTCATGTAAATCCTCTGCTTACACCTACCATTCGACACATTTTCCGTTACACCCTGTATACACTTTGACTGCTTGTAAAGCCTCTGGAGATGTCTTCTTGTAAAGCCTCTTCTTATACCTACCATTCGACACCTTTTCCGTTACACCCTGTATACACGATAATGACGACTGCTTGTAAAGCCTCTGGAGACTTCTTCTTCTCGTAAAGTCTCTGCTTACACCTGCCATTTGACACCTTTTCCGTTACACCCTGTACTCGCCCACCCGTTAATGCCCTTTTGACCTTACGTTGCGTTGGAGTGTTCGTTTTGCCGCCCATTATTGCCTTTTGGTCTTTGTACGCTGGTGGTGTCTGGCTCATAAGGATGCCGGGAATGATCATCCTAGTCCGTACCATCAAATTGATATTTCTAACATCCTGACATACCCCTTATATGCCGTATCTAATAGGACCTTTGACCCGTACCATTGATATTTCTAACACACCCTGTATATGCCGTACCTTTGACACGTACCATTGACATTTCTAACATACCCTGTGTATCTACGGCCTTTGACCCGTACCATTGATATTTCTAACATACCCTGTATATGCCGTATCTAGGACCTTTGACCCGTACCATTGATATTTCTAACATACCCTGTGTATCTAGGGCCTGTACCATTGATATATCTAACATCCTGACATACCCTGTATATACCGTATCTAGGACCCGTACCATTGATATTTCTAATAGACCCTGTATATTCCGTATCTTGGACTTTTGACCCGTATCATTGATATTTCTAACATACCCTGCATATTTAGGACTTTTGACCCGTACCATTGATATTTCTAACATACCCTGTATACACGACAATGGCGACTTCTTGTACAGCCTCTATACTTACCATTGCATTATTTCTCTTGCAACTTTTCTGTTATACTCTGTATACACCTTATGTCTTTTCACGTGACGGTTGTGGTTTTTCTTATCGGTGTTTGAAAAACAATAATTGCAAAACATTTTAAGAAATACCTTGTTATTCAGAGTTTTCTTATCGGGTGTCTAGAGAGTGCCTAATTGGCGTGGGGCGCAGTATACCTAAACGCGTCTTTTTCATATATCCACTATTGAAAATTATGCGCAAAGGGCGGATTCAATAGCTCTGCTACTTCGGCTCTCTCGCTTGTAATGCCTTTTTGGCTTGTGAGTGACGTCATAGAAGGTGTGTCACGTGATCTGTTTGTTGGCCTTTCTGACTTGCTCGCCCACCCGTCCTTTTGACTGCGTTGGCTTGTTGCCACCCGTTAATGCCCTTTTGACCTTATACGTCGCGTTGGAGTGTTCGTTGCCGCCCATTAATGCCTTTGTACGCTAGTGGTGTCCAGTCCATAAGGATGCTGGGAATGATCATCTTAGTCCGTACCATCAAACTGATATTTCTAACATCCTGACATACCCCGTATATGCCGTATCTAATAGGACCTTTGACCCGTACCATTGATATTTCTTAGTATCCTGACATACCCTACTAATATATTTGATGACCAAATCGTTGGAGCGAGGTGACCTTAAAATGTATCAAAAATGACGTTTTTAGATCTTAGCTTTTTTGACTTTTGACGATTTCCTTATGGAGATTCCCATGTTAGCGCCTCCGCCATGGTCCCGAATGAACATTGCCTATCTACTGCCTTTGTTGACAAATTCTATCTTTGATAACGTAAGAAGAAAGGAGTCAAAACTGAATCCGTTTGAGGTAGTACAAATAAAAAAAATTATATAACAATATTAAAACTTTAATAAGTAAATTCATATAACTTTACCTCTAGTATACTAGTTAACAATAAAAAATGCAAAAAGTATAACAAAAGTATGAAACAATACAGCTAACTGTTACAATTCTGTCGAAGATTAGCTTTTTTGTTCTCTGCATACTATGAGAATATTAAATGACACTATTATACATTGTAAAGTAATCTGTTCATATCATGTCAGCCATGTTTGTCAATGTCACATAAGAAATCATTTTTATGTTAGTTTAATGTACCAATGTACAAACATAGAATAAATATTTGATTTACCCAGTAGTATTCTTTACATGGTGTCAGAAGTGAACTGATTTGTTATAATTATCAAGTCGAGTTAGAGAAATACGAATATGGAATCAATTTTTCGACCACCGAAACCTCTCACGTTCGAAGGGAATTTAGCTGAAAACTGGATCTTATGGAAGCAGCAGTTCAATTTGTTCATGAAAGCTTCGGGGAAAGATAATGGAGATGTTAAAGAAGATGTTAAGGTTGCAATTTTCCTAAGTGCCGTTGGTGAAGAGGGCCTAAAAGTTTTCAATTCACTGAAGCTAAATAGTGAAACAATCACACTGGTGGAGTTAGTCAAAGAATTTGAGAATTACTGTAAACCAAGAGCAAATATTGTATATGAAAGATTCGTGTTCAGGAATATAACACAGAAAGAAGGGCAAGTATTCGATAGTTATCTTACCGAACTGAAAAATTCCATTCCTAAGTGTGCATTTGGGGATCAGGAATCAAGTATAATCAGAGATCAAATTATATTTGGAATACGAGATTCGAATGTAAAAGAAGTTCTTCTGCGAGATGGAAATATTACCCTGGAAAAAGTTTCGGAATATTGTCGAGCAGTAGAAGCCAGTAAGCAACAGATAGAAGAATTTAAACGTGAAGCAAGTAGTGTCAATGTCAACGTAGTAAAAAGGAAATCTATCAAAAGAGACGTCATAGACGATTGCAATTTTTGTGGTTATTCACATAGAATTAGAAATTGCCCAGCGTTTGGTAAAGAATGCGGGTTGTGTAAGAAGAAGGGCCATTTTGTCAAGAAATGTTCAGAATATTTGAAAAACAAAAAGAATATTCATGAAGTTCAGGAAGATGAGGCCGAGTCTGACGATCCTGATTGCAGGGATGATCCTAATGAACATAATTCTGTTGAGTTATATGTGAGTGAAGTCAAGAAGACACAACTTGAACGTCAACAGGTATGGTATGAAGATATTATCGTCAATGGATTGAAAATCAAAATAAAATTAGATAGTGGTGCAGAAATAAATTGTTTACCTTTAAATATTTTTTCTAAATTACAAGATGTAAGTATCCAACCAACAAATATCATGATTTTAGGATTTGGAAACAAAAATTCGAAAATCAAACCTTTAGGTATCACCAAATTGAATTGTATTATAAAAAAGGTTAGGAAAATTGTTGACTTTCTAGTAGTTGATGTAGATTCTGAACCAATTCTAGGGTTAAGTGACTGTGTGAATTTTGGACTCATTAAAAGAGTAGATATTCTAAATCATTCATTGCAATCTGAAAAAGATTTATTAAATTGCTATTCCGATTTATTTACTGGTACAGGAAATTTTCCTGGAACATATCATATACATATTAAATCTGATGCCATTCCAGTAGTGAATCCCCCTCGACGAGTCCCTCACGCTCTATTAGAAAAACTGAAAGAAACACTGGATAGATTGGAAGGACGAGGTATTATTTCCAGAGTCGACAAACCAACCAATTGGGTGCACAACCTAGTAATAAGGGAAAAAATCAATGGTGAGTTACGATTATGTCTCGACCCGAAGGACTTGAATGGTGCTATCAAGAGGGAGTTATATCTCATACCTAAACCGGAAGATATAATCGCACAATTAACAGGTATGGCATTTTTTTCAGTTTTTGATATGAAAGAAGGGTTCTGGCATATAAAACTAGATGAGAAAAGTGCGGACTTATGTACTTTCAATACACCATTTGCGAGATATCGGTTTAATCGGCTTCCATTTGGCATTTCATCAGCCCCTGAAGTTTTTCAACGAAAAAACATGGAAATTTTTGGTGATCTACCAGGGGTTTTCATCTATTTCGACGATATAGTCATATGTGGTAAGAATGAACTAGAACATGATAAAAACCTAATCAATTTTCTTGAGCGAGCAAAACAATTTGAAGTAAAACTCAATAAAAACAAAATTCAGTTTAAGGTTAGCCAAGTCAGGTATTGCGGACATGTAATTTCGGAAAATGAGGTTAAGATAGATGAAAAATATATAAAAGCTGTTACGCTTCTTGAGTATCCATCCGACAAAAAATCTTTAGAGAGATTTCTGGGGTTTTTGAAATATTTAACGAAATTCATTCCTAATTTATCACAAATAACTGCACCTCTTCGAGACTTACTGAAAAAAGATGTTGTTTACAAATTTGATAAGATACATAAAAAAAAGTGTTGATAAAATCAAACTGATAGTAACAAGAGCACCTAATTTAAAAATTTTTAATAGTAGAGAGCCAATGGTCATACAGACGGATGCATCACAACATGGTCTAGGTTCTTGTCTCTTACAAAACGGACAACCTGTTGCATTTGCGTCTAGGAGTCTGACAGATTGTGAAAAACGATACGCCCAGATTGAAAAAGAAATGCTCAGCATAAAATTTGCCTGTGAGAAATTTCATTTTTATATATATGGACATGAAGTGACGGTTCATACAGATCATAAACCTCTCGAATCTATTTTTAAAAAAAATATCAATCAACTCACTTGTAGACTTCAAAATTTACGAATGAAAACTTTGAGATATTCTCTCAATGTGAAATATTTGAAAGGTTCTCTAATGTATATTGCCGATTTTTTATCTAGAGCTCCTTTGCCAGAAACTGGCCAATGCGAAATAGATGATGAAGACAAAATTGTACACTTGGCATCAAAATATATACCTATGTCAGACGAACGAAAATTCCAATCAGAATTGCAAAAAGATACCATATTAAGAAAAGTGTTTGAATTCACCGAAAAAGGTTGGCCACCTAAAAAATTAGATAGTGAGCTAGAGAATTTCAGAAAAATTAGTCATGATATTTCCATAGGAGAAAATTTACTTTTTCTAAATGACAAATTGATTGTCCCTTCTTCACTGAGACAGAAAATTTTGTCTTTACTTCATGAAAATCATTTTGGAGAAAATAAAACGAAAGCTAGGGCAAGAAGTTTTTTTTATTGGCCTAAAATGTCAAGTGATATCGCTTTATTGGTGAAAAATTGTAAAATATGTGAAAAATATGCAAGAAATAATGCAAATGAACCTCTATTACAACCCCAGGTTCCATCAAGGCCATGGGAAAGAATTGCAGGAGATATAATGTTTTATGGAGACAATGAATATTTGGTTGTGATAGATGCCTACAGTAAATGGCTCGAAATTCGTAAGTTGAGGGCCAAACGAGCCATTGATATAATATCAGCATTGAAAGATATTTTTAGTTCACAGGGTATTCCAGACGTTTTCTGTTCTGATAACATGCCGTTCAGTAGTATAGAATTTCTAGAATTTGCAAGTGAGTGGCAATTCAGAACAATAACTTCAAGTCCTAAATATCCGCAATCAAATGGTTTGGCTGAAAAAGCTGTTGGAATAGCCAAATCAATTATGAGAAAAAGCAAAGACCTTTATGCTGGTCTGCTAGAATATAGAAATTCACCAATTATATCAATAGGTCTTTCACCTAGCCAACTTCTCAATAATCGAAGATTACGAGACAAGTTACCAGTCCATTCGGGATTATTGAAACAGCAAGAGACAAATAACGAGGAAGTCAGGAGAAAACTGATAAAAAGTCAGCAAGTTCAGAAATATCATTATGACAAGAAAGGAGTTAGGAATTTGCCGGAAGTAAAAGAAGGTGATAAAATCGTCATCAGAAAAGATGGGATATGGGAGCCCGGCACTGTTATAAGTGAACATCAAAGTCCAAGGTCATACATTGTAGAGGATGAGTCAGGAAGAATGCTGAGAAGAAACAGAAAATTTTTGAAACCCTCACCTTCCTCTTCAACTGAACCATCTGATGATAGCAATGGGGGTTCCGAAAAACCTGAAGGAAGGGTATCTAGAACAACTAGAAGGCCTGTTAGATTTGATGACTATGTTCTGAGTTGAATCAATATTCAGTAAACCTTTTGAATCAATAATGATAATTAAGTGATTATAATGAATGATTTGAATAATTTGCTTTTTATGAGCGTCTTGTTTTATAATTGTAATTTTTATTGTTTTCGTTTCGACATTTTCATTTGTGAAAGGATGTAAAGTAATCTGTTCATATCATGTCAGCCATGTTTGTCAATGTCACATAAGAAATCATTTTTATGTTAGTTTAATGTACCAATGTACAAACATAGAATAAATATTTGATTTACCCAGTAGTATTCTTTACATACATTTAATAGTTATTTATGATATAAGTGTTAAAATGTACTTTTAACACGTATATCATACAATATTTTTTCTACAAACATTCAAATAAAGTAATTATACAGTTTGAATTAAATTTTAAAAACCTGTATTAACACATACAAGGGAGATAATTTTAAATTGCATCGTATATTACGGACCCTAGCAACCTTAGCCATGGAAAATTGCACACTGTTAATATTAATGTTAATAAATAAAATCTAAATAATTTGACGTTTGCTTTCAAAATCTGTCAATTCACTTTTGACAGCAGTGCCATAAACATTTTAAGACACTCAGTGCCTTAAAGTGACATTTTTAACACGTTTGTAGAAAAAAAGTTTTACTTAATCCACTTATAATTTTTAAATGCCTTTTCTATAATATATATAATTATACTAGTCGAGATTTTAAAGTATATATCTTTTTACATTGATGTAAAGACGCTATCTGCTGGCGTAATTAAGGAGATATTAATATAATACAATACGTTTCCTCCGTGCAGAGGAATTTAAATCATCTGAGGTTTATCGTAAAAATTTTGTGAATGATAAAATATTTAGGAGGGTTTTTAAAGATTTCTGCACAAAATTATGAGAAAGTGGGCGACCTTTAGTTAAGTGAAAAGGAACAGACTATTCCTGATTTCGTCCTTATCTGAGGAGTGTATCCTGTTTTGTCCGAATCAAGGACAGGTTTTCTCGAGCGGTACGGTCACAGATATAATATGGCGTTTTCGGGGGAAATGATCTGAAATCGCTCCCAGATTGATCGAAAATCTATGTCGCTCGGGAAAAGAGTAACTGTGAGAAATTTCATAATAATAAAAATGGAAAATTGGCAAACTGTTTCCGATAGTGGCCAAAATCTAGTTTTGTAGAATATAAAATTTAGGTACCTAGTACCTATACAATTTTTGAATTTTTCCTATTTTTCTCCTTTCCTTGAAAATAAGGAAACCCAACTCATCGTCACTATCTTCTGAAGACGAAAGAAAATTTATAAGCATCAAAAACTCTTCGCTATTTATTTTGAACACTACCCGCCATATTTGCTCTGCGTCTGTTGATCTGGGATCAACTCCGATCAACCCGAGAGAGATCCAGTCGATCAGCTGAACAAGAAAATCGACCATGCTCGGTGACCAATCAGGCCAACCGAACATTCTCGGAGCACTCTGAGAGCGACCCAGCCGAAAACGCTAATAGATATTCATATAGGAAATGCTCATTGTACGCAATCCTATAAAAACACGCATCCGGTAGGCAGCCATATTTTAAATTTAAGAGGATGCACATGTACATTTCTCTTTCGCATTTAGAAATTTGGAATTATTTGTCACAAGTGTCAATTGGACTTTTAGTATTTATAATGAATTAGTTATATACTAAGTTATAAAGATTTTTAGGAGTGTCAGGCATAAACCAGTAATAAAATAAAATTATAAAGATTGTTTCGTTTTCGGCTGTTCAAATAATAGGTATTCGAAAAATATTAAATTCTACAGGTATATTACCTGTTGTCAGATAATACCTATTATTTTTTATAAAGTTAGGTGAAATATTCATTAATATGACATATATATACTTTTATTAAATTTAAAATTTATTTTCCATTCTTTAGAATGGGGAAAAAGCGATATTCTAGCTGGTTAAAAGCTATATATAAGAAGAAATCCTTCACAAAATATAGGCGCTAATGATACGTTTTGTTCTAGTTATTTTAGCAAAGATGATATATTTATTTTTGGATAAATAGTGACTATAAAACAGTGCACAGTCATCTTTAAATCTTTCAAAAATTGCAGGTTTCTATAAAAAGAGGTAGATATATTAAGTTATCAAATTGTTTGTTAACAATAATATATTGTTAATGATTTACACTTAATATTTTTACAAACTTACCCTTTGACCCACAAGCTATCCCCCATCCCCAAAACATTGACTAAATTGATAAATCAATGAAGATTGTAATTTGTTCTTTATCTTTAATATGTTTCTCATCAATAAAGTTTGAAGTTTAATTTTAGTAATTTATTTACAAAGCTAAGTAAAATGGAGAAAAACGAAAGAGAAAGAAAAAAAGACACTCTAAGAATAGCTACATGGAATATAAGAACACTGCTCAGAGCAAAAAAACTGGAAGAAATAATAAAGAAGAAATAACAGTGTTACAGAAATATAAAGTGGAAATAGCAGCAATGCAGGAAATAAGATGGAAGGGGAAGGGACAAATTCATAAAAAATAGCACCCTGATATACTCTGGAGATGAAAAACAAGGACAGCATGGGGTAGCATTTATAATAATGAAAAAAACAAGAGACAAAATAATAACAGTTAGGTACATAAACAAAAGAATGGCATATTTAAGAATCGAAGCAAAACCAACAAACATATCATTACTAGATATTTATTCGCCAACAGAAAATGCGGAAATGGAAGAAAAGGAGGATTTTTATGAGAAAATAGAAGAGGAACTGGAAAATATCCCAAAAGAAGATGTAATATTGGTTTTAGGAGATTTTAATGCACAAGTAGGAAGGGAAGACTTTAAACAACAAGTAGCAGGCAAATATTCCATACACAAGAAATTTATTTATTAAAAAATAGAAAAAACGCTTTATACATTTAATTCAATAGGCTAGGTTAGGTTCAATGTGAGTGGGACTCCCTGCTCCCCCCGCTCCTTCACTTCGACCAAACTGGTGCCTATGATGGGTGTGTTCGGGGAGCGCGCTTTCGAGCTATGTAGCGCCAAGCGCCATATAACGCAAACGAGGAATAGTACTAGATAGCGCCAACTGGCGCAAATAGCGTGCTCCCCGAACACACCCTATGACTTACCATTAATCTTCCTCTGTACGTTTCATTGCGCAGACGCGTGGTTCTCTTTTTATAAAAAATGGCTACCTTCAATAGCATGCATTTCATCCAAGTTGTTTTTTTTATTTTTAAAAGGTAATTATATACTTTAAAAACTCGCCACGTACCGAAACTGATCACTTAAATGCTTTTCAAAGTATAAAGCAAAGCAAATCTTAATTTTATAAGGAATTTAAATCATAAGTTTAGAAGAGATTCAATACAATAGATACATTTTATATGGTTTTTATCATTAATATAAGAAACAAACACAAATAATTTAAATAGATTATTTAAAAGGAAACAAATGACAAACATCGTCATTTGCTAATAAGTACGCAGCATGTGAGTGATAAGATAATAATTTCAATATTTACGATAGCATCCTTGTTTTTAATCTTCGTACAAATAAAACATTTTACAAGCTAAAATTAAAAAAATTGATTTAAATAAAGGAAACTTAACAATATTGAACATTTTTGTAAGATAAATTCAGTCTAATAATTAGAGAATTAAAATATACGTAAAAGTGTAAACTGATTATTTTACCTTTCTACTATAGCTACTCCATTTGAAAAGGAAAGTGGGTATATAATAAACATGGTTGCCTGCTTCTTTTACAAACGGATGATAAATGGTAGTAATAGGCGTGCAATTGTATATTATTGTGCAACAAATGGGGAAAGTTCAACTTTCCCACGAACCTGAAGGGCAAAGGCCGCAAGCACACGAGTGAGAAAAGTACTTTCCCGACATGTTGCACACTATGCTTTTTCTACAACTGCAACAGTTTATAAAATAAAAGTAATGTAACTTAATATTTATTTTAATGTTTAGTTAATGGTTCGTAAAACTAAAATAACATAAAATTATCCTACTTCTTAACATTTAGGTAAACAATTTATTAACTAGAACTTTCATTACGCCAGATTCAAAAAGTTAATAGATGGCGGACGGATACTATTTAACAAAAATATTATACGAGGGTATATCAAAAATTTGGTATATGGCGAACGGAAGATAGGATTTAAAAACATTTGGTTATTATTTAAAAGGAACTAAAGTTCTTACCGTGTGCTTCGTGACATGTTCTACTTTTTTTTATTTATTTATTTATTCCCGTCAACAAATCTAACGTTACTTTTGCAGCTTTTTCCAAAATCATACTGTTTTTGATCTTCGTCCTTAACCAAAGTATTAACATATTCTTCAGTTAGTTTGACAGCTCGCTCTGCAGAATCATTAACCACTTTTAGATGTTTTACAATTTCCAAACCTTTTAAATAATCTGGGTGATTTGATGTTATCTTCTAATAAAAGAACTTTTGTATCAATACCAAACCTTTCGAAAATTTTGACAGAATCAGAATTAATGAAATAATCAACGTTTTTGTCAAGAAACCAATCAAAATCTTCAGAATTGAAAATAAAGCGTTTAGGAAAGTCATGGTATTTAAGTCCTGAAACAGCAGCTTTATCATTTTTCGATGAAAGTATTTCCTCTGAAAGTAAGGCAAAAAATGGTGGCGGCGTTGAATCAAGCGACGAGAATCAACTTGTAGAAAAAAATATTTTCCTACGACGACATATGAAAGTGCTAGACTTATTTGTACTTAAGAAAGTAGCTAATATAAATACACGTATTGAAAAGTAAAAAAATATAGTTCTATGATCTGTGACATTTACGTCAAATTTATCAATAGTAAAAACACATGAATGTCAAAGCAAGGACCATTTAATTTTTTTTTAAATCTTCCTTGTGTCAAATATTGTATGGTAATTGCCAATACAAATTTTTCTGTATAAAGTAAGAATAAAGAATAAAGTTTCTTATAGGTTTTTAAATTTTTAAAAAATAAACATATTTTTATTCAGTATTATTATTTTTATAAAAACACTTTTAGAAAGAAGAACAGTTTATTTTTCTTTTTTATATTGTGTTTATGTTCCGTGCATGTGAATGTGGATTTTTGAAGTTATGTTTGTGTTTCTGTTTACAATTAACTTTGTGTCTATTATTATTACATTACTTTTCAATTAATTTCACCAACTGACCATTTTACCTTTAATTTTTATAGAGCCCAAAAAAAAATTAAAATGTCATTTAGCTAATAAAGAATTTTGATGTGAATTCCTGGGAAAGGTGGTTATTTGATTTTAATTAATTAAATTTCTATGTAATATATAACCTAACTCGTTTAAATCCTAATTTTTAACATGACTAACAATTACAATAAATTTTATAAATAATTTAAAATATATTATAAGAAATATTGGGGTCGTAGGAAAAATCGTGTACACAACGCGTTGTGTTGCACTCGTTACGTTTCCGCACTCGCCACTACGCGGCTCGTGCTAAACTTCACTTGTGCGTAATACTTCACTTTCCACACTCGTTATGTAATATACTATTTCATTATTGATATTTCCTTGACTGGGATTATAAGAATTATGGATTATAAAAATTCATTCATGATTATGCGGAATGATTGACACTTCTATTACTGTTAAAAAAACATTTTATCAATAACCTGTTTTAATTTATATATATATATATATATTGTAAAGAATATTATGCTTCTAAAGATAATTTTTATTGATTTATTTATTTATGAATTTGACTGATTAATATTTGATATTATTATTAGCAACAAGATCTTTTTCTCAGGGGTGTTTGGTTGCGCCAGTTTCCAGTTGGATTATTAGGTATGTGAATGAAAAATTTGATTCAATTATAATTATAAATTTATTACAAAATAGTTAAATTAAAACAGTAATATTGAAGTTTAATAAGGAAAAAGAAAGGCCTTTTAGTAATTATAAAAGAACTTACTTGATGTGAATTAAGTTAAATTAACCAATGTTGTTTATGTAATAGCAAATAAGATTATCAAATACACTAATTATTAAATATCAAGTAAATTCCTTTGTTTTTTTAAATTATAAAATTCAACTAACTACTACAAAAAATTTTTAAAGTTTACAATTTTATCTGACCTTGAAATAAAATCCTGCTTCCTGATTGGTGGAAAAAACTGTAGTTGATCTATGAAATACGGAGACGAACGAAGTGATACTTGGAATTTCCGACTTTGGTAAAATGTCGTGTTATTAGACGTTTGGATTCTCCTGTAATATTATAGTTCTTTGTTTGTTCCTCCAATTTGATATCGTTTAGTGTTTGTTGGATTACTGTTCGTTTTATTGTATTAATAATGGTAAGTACACTTATTCTTCTTTTTTATCGACCGAAAACGTTTTAATTTCACTTTTGGATTCAATTTTAGTAATGTCACTTTTAGTCACTTTATTTTACTTTTTGATTGTTTTACTTTATTCTTAACGTCACTATTTAACACTTTATTATGATAACTACTTTAAAAACTGTTTGTTCAAATTGACTGTTCACACACAGATCTTCACTGTTTGACTTCCAATAATCAACTCCCCTTTTAAAAAAACTGTTTCTTCAAATTGACTATTCACACTCCGATCTTCAATGTCTGACTACCAATTATATACTCCCCTTTTAACGACCTCTGTTCAGTCTTTTATAGGTTTCAAACTTCTAGATTATTCGTTTTTTGTTCTAGGGTTTAGACATTTCTGGAAAGAAGTATGTGTATCTCTTTCTTTCATATATATGACTAGACATACTCGCTTTGTCTATCATCGATAATTCCAGAATAAAATATAGTACAAATATATCTGTCTCCTTTTTACACATTATCTGTCCTTTTTTTACACATTATATAATCAATTTTCGCGAAGTATCTACTAAGTACTAGATATAATATCGATACATTATATAATAAAATAATTTCCAACTTAACATTTTCTTACAAATACACAAAATATACAATAAAATAATACAATATGATAAAATTATTGGATTTAGTTAAATTAAACAACTTCTGTTGATATTTTAATCATTATACTATTGTCAAATATTTAAACATTGCAATCAGCCCCCGATTATTTAAAAATATTTGTATAGTCATATAGAAATTTTTTTAAATAATCTGTTAAACATTTTTAAATTCTAAGTATATCATACGATATTTTTTTTATACTAACCAAGGTACAAAATTTTGTTTCGTGAACATTTAATAAAAACGAAGAAGAATCCTTTTTTACCGTTCTGTGCACAGAGTCTACTTCTTAGTTCTATGATCAAATCAAATCAAATGTCAAATTTTAAAATCATCTGTTTATTAACTGCAAATTAAATTTGTGTATGCTTTAATTAATATGTTATGTTAAATTGATCTAAATATCATCTTTATATGTTTTAGGATTTTGAAAATATCTGGATCTGAGGATTTTTTTAAAATTATTTATTTTCTTGAATAAACAGCAACATTTTAACATATTTGATATGGTTTTGAACTGCATATAAATAAGATTGTTTTTCTTTTCTTAACTGAATCACTCTAAGTAAGTATTCATCTTTATAGATATTTGTTGTTTACAATTTAAATTTATTAAGTATGTTTTCCTCCAATGAAACTATTTATTGGATTATATAGTTTATTCTTGTTAAATTGTATAATATTATTATTTCTTTCAATTGTTTATATTATGTTTAAATTAATTGGTTCCCATATATAGGCAATTTATAGCTATAAAGTTTAAAATTGTCATCATTTTGTTTCATTATATTACTTGGAGTATTTTGTAAATAGATTATAATATATTTCCCTCAACTATCAACTTCTTATCACATCATCTTTCTTCTACTATACATACAATTATCATAATCTTATACTTATCATTTCATATTCATCATATAATTTTTATACCTTCTTAAATCATCATCAATAAACATTTTATATCATTTCATCTTATACACACTCGTATATCTTCCACAAATAAATCATATTCATTTCCATTTATACCTCTAGTTCCTTAATAACTCTTATTTACACTGTTCTCCAAGTACTTCTAATATTTTATATTTGTTTGTATCTTCATACCAATTAATATTAAACTTTATATTTCTTATATGTAGTCAGGTATTATGTTTTATTTATAGAATTAATGCTATAGTTTCATTGTTTTAAATTAGTTTTGTATTGATCAAATTAGTTTTATAATTATTGTTAATTTCTATTATTCGAACAATTATTATACTAGTGTTTGTTGAATATTTTTGTTTACATATATCCAATAGATTATTAGTTGTTCTTTTACTTAGTTTGATTTAGAGTGATTTATTAATTAGTTTTATTTTTATTTTTTTTAGGTAATATTTTAGATAAATCCATAAACTTACTTGTACCATATATGAAAGATGTTTTGTCACCGATGCAGCATTTTTCTCAAAATCATGATGTCAAAGTTGTTGCCTTATTAGTTTTATTATTGTTTTAATTTTTAATCTTATTGTTAATGTAGTTTTTGCTTATTTTAATGTTGTGGTTGCCATATTAATAACATTTACTATTATAGTTACTATACTAATAATCTTAATTCTATATCTTATTTCTATTTCCTATACTACTATGTACACATGTGAAGACTCTTTATCTAGTTTCTTTTCTTTCTTACTTTCCAATTTCGTTTATTATCTTTAATTGATGTTGTAATTATCTTTTGATGTACCTTCTTATTAATTATGTACTTTTTATTGTCATAGTTATATGAGGTTGTGTTGTTTTGTAAAGATCCTATAAGTCTATTCTTATTGTCAGTTCTTGAATTATATTTTTTTTTACTTCTTCTCATTTGTGTTTCCTCTGTTATATTCATTAAGTTATAGTAGTTAAGTTTTGTTTCATATTTTGAATGTACTTTTATTGTGTTTTCATTATCTAGTCTCATTTTATATTTTTGTTTATTTGTCCATGTTTTTAAATCATTTTGTATTTTTATTTCATTATAGTAGTCTAAAGTTGTGTTATATGTAGGTTGTACTAGTATCTTGTTATTGTTTAAGTTATGTTGAAGTTTCTTAGTCCATATTTCCTCTCGTGTATTTTCTTTTGTCTTATCCTTTATTAAGTTAAGTTTTAAATATTCTTTATATATTATACTTTTCTTGTATATGAATTCTTTAATTAATATATTTCTATGTATATTCTTAGTATTTATATTTCTTAAAACTTTTTCAAGTAGGTTTATGTTCCTTATAACTTTCATATTACTATCTTTTGTCTCAATTATATTAGTTTTTGCTTCAATTTCATTATTTTTGTTTTGTTCAGTAAGTTTATTGGAGATAATTTCTTTTTCTACTACAGTTTCATTTTTATCATCTTCTAATGTTTTCTTCGAATCAATGTTTTCATCATTATTATTTACATCCTTTTCCTCTACTATTATTATGTCTTCTATTATTCTGTCCTGCTCATTATTGTTGTTTATCTGGATTTCTACAATATCAGTTTTTAAAGTTTCCTCTTCATTTTGGAACTGGTTTTTAAAGTCTTCCTTTATTTCCTCTATCATAGTTTGATTAAGTTTTTCCATATCCTTTTTTATTTGTTTCTGTGTATTTTCGATTTTGTTTTCTAAACTTTTATTTAATTCTTTGTTTTGATATTTAATCTCTTCTTGTAGTTCCTTCTTTTGACTGTCCATCTTATCCTGTAATTCTTTATTTTGTCTTTTTATTTCATCTATCTTTTCCAATTTTGAGTTCATTTTGTGCATGTCTGTGTTCATTTTCTGCATGTCTGTGCTCATTTTCTTATTTTCACTTTTTATATCTTTTATTGCTGTCATCAGTTGCTTTAGCCATGTTGGTTCCTCCTCCTTGCTATCTTTTTTTGTTTCTTCGACACTATCATATCTCACGCAGACAAAACCACCTCTTTCCATGGTTTGTTGTGCTTGTGTACTAGTTGACTGTTCTTCAGTTTGAAATATGTATTCTTCAAGATTTATTCCCTCTTCTACTAGTGCTTCTTGTAGTCTTTCTATTAATGTTTCTCTAGATCCTTCAGAATTTAGATTCCTGATTTCTAACTCATTTTTAAGTTCTGATAAGCTTAGTTCTTTTAATGTCTTTCTTGATTCCATTTTGATTATTTATTGTTTAAGTATTTAGTATAATAATTTATTTTATTAGATATTTGGTTGTGTTATTATGATAAAATAAAATTGCACTTATGTTAAAATAAAATTAAAAATGTATGTTAATCTTAATAAAATATCGTATTATGTTGTCTTTTAATAAAAAAAACCTTCCTATAGTTTAATATTAAATTGTCTACTATTTTTCAACAGAAATTGTTTGAATGAATACCTAATTTTCCAACAGAAACGAGCCCTATAGTTGGGACGCCACTTGTAATGAATATTATGCTTCTAAAGATAATTTTTATTGATTTATTTATTTATGAATTTGACTGATTAATATTTGATATTATTATTAGCAACAAGATCTTTTTCTCAGGGGTGTTTGGTTGCGCCAGTTTCCAGTTGGATTATTAGGTATGTGAATGAAAAATTTGATTCAATTATAATTATAAATTTATTACAAAATAGTTAAATGAAAACAGTAATATTGAAGTTTAATAAGGAAAAAGAAAGGCCTTTTAGTAATTATAAAAGAACTTACTTGATGTGAATTAAGTTAAATTAACCAATGTTGTTTATGTAATAGCAAATAAGATTATCAAATACACTAATTATTAAATATCAAGTAAATTCCTTTGTTTTTTTTAAATTATAAAATTCAACTAACTACTACAAAAAATTTTTAAAGTTTACAATTTTATCTGACCTTGAAATAAAATCCTGCTTCCTGATTGGTGAAAAAAACTGTAGTTGATCTATGAAATACGGAGACGAACGAAGTGATACTTGGAATTTCCGACTTTGGTAAAATGTCGTGTTATTAGACGTTTGGATTCTCCTGTAATATTATAGTTCTTTGTTTGTTCCTCCAATTTGATATCGTTTAGTGTTTGTTGGATTACTGTTCGTTTTATTGTATTAATAATGGTAAGTACACTTATTCTTCTTTTTTATCGACCGAAAACGTTTTAATTTCACTTTTGGATTCAATTTTAGTAATGTCACTTTTAGTCACTTTATTTTACTTTTTGATTGTTTTACTTTATTCTTAACGTCACTATTTAACACTTTATTATGATAACTACTTTAAAAACTGTTTGTTCAAATTGACTGTTCACACACAGATCTTCACTGTTTGACTTCCAATAATCAACTCCCCTTTTAAAAAAACTGTTTCTTCAAATTGACTATTCATACTCCGATCTTCAATGTCTGACTACCAATTATATACTCCCCTTTTAACGACCTCTGTTCAGTCTTTTATAGGTTTCAAACTTCTAGATTATTCGTTTTTTGTTCTAGGGTTTAGACATTTCTGGAAAGAAGTATGTGTATCTCTTTCTTTCATATATATGACTAGACATACTCGCTTTGTCTATCATCGATAATTCCAGAATAAAATATAGTACAAATATATCTGTCTCCTTTTTACACATTATCTGTCCTTTTTTTACACATTATATAATCAATTTTCGCGAAGTATCTACTAAGTACTAGATATAATATCGATACATTATATAATAAAATAATTTCCAACTTAACATTTTCTTACAAATACACAAAATATACAATAAAATAATACAATATGATAAAATTATTGGATTTAGTTAAATTAAACAACTTCTGTTGATATTTTAATCATTATACTATTGTCAAATATTTAAACATTGCAATATATATATATATATATATAACTGTTTTTGTCTTCCTTTGTAAAACCTATTCGTACTAATGAGAAATAAGAAACAATTTTTGACAAACAAGCAAGAGGGTTTGCTAAAGATCCTAAAAATGTTATCAATGTGGCAAAATGGGACATGCGAAGGCAAATTGTCGAGTCAAAAATCTAAAACCATTATCTGACAATCGAAGTTTCTCTGCCAATCAACCTGAAGTGCCAAGTACTTTACAAAATCCCAAAACTTGTGTGTGTGTGTGAAACTTTGTCGAAAGGCCACAATGCATCGAATTGTTTTACAAAAGCTGCAATTGAAAAGCAGCGCAGTATTAACCTGTGTACAACATGTCTTATCGCTATTTGGACCACCCAGACGAATAGTAATGGATACTTCTTTTAAAAATAAAACATTTTCGAAATATCTGGATCAATGGAACATCGAGTATCATTTTGTTACTCCAGATGTACATAGAGAAAATGGACAAGTTGAACGATATATCCGAACTATTAGAAACTTGTAAGAATCGAAACTAAAGTGAAATCAGAATGGCCGAGTGGATTATGGAAGTCAGTCAGAAGTCAACAAACAATGGTCTTTGAGCGTTGATCTGAAAGAATTTTTGGAGTCAGATAGTGATTCGGAAGTAAGTGATAGCGAGTAAACTTTGTTACTGTCTCATAGTGATAACGTCAGTTATTTTGGTCTCTACTCCGTTAGTGATAGAGCCAGGTGTGAAGCTGTGGTCACACAAATATAATTTGACTTTATTTATTTATTTTTTCTGTCTTTGTCTCGGAAGTAGCAAAGGCAGGTGTGAAGCTGTGGTCTTCACAAATATAATTTGACTTTATTTATTTATTTTTTCTGTCTTTGTCTCGGAAGTAGCAAAGCCAGGTGTGAAGCTGTGTCTTCACAAATATAATTTGACTTTATTTATTTATTTTTTCTGTCTTTGTCTCGGAAGTAGCAAAGGCAGGTGTGAAGCTGTGGTCTTCACAAATATAATTTGACTTTATTTATTTATTTTTTCTGTCTTTGTCTCGGAAGTAGCAAAGCCAGGTGTGAAGCTGTGTCTTCACAAATGTAATTTGACTTTGATTATTTACTTTGTCTGTTTTATTGGTCTTTGTCTCGGAAGTAGCAAAGCCAGGTGTGAAGCTGTGGTCTTCACAAGTATAATTTGACTTTATTTATTTATTTTTTCTGTCTTTGTCTCGGAAGTAGCAAAGCCAGGTGTGAAGCTGTGTCTTCACAAATATAATTTGACTTTATTTATTTATTTTTTCTGTCTTTGTCTCGGAAGTAGCAAAGGCAGGTGTGAAGCTGTGGTCTTCACAAATATAATTTGACTTTATTTATTTATTTTTTCTGTCTTTGTCTCGGAAGTAGCAAAGCCAGGTGTGAAGCTGTGTCTTCACAAATGTAATTTGACTTTGATTATTTACTTTGTCTGTTTTATTGGTCTTTGTCTCGGAAGTAGCAAAGCCAGGTGTGAAGCTGTGGTCTTCACAAGTATAATTTGACTTTATTTATTTATTTTTTCTGTCTTTGTCTCGGAAGTAGCAAAGGCAGGTGTGAAGCTGTGTCTTCACAAATATAATTTGACTTTAATTATTTACTTTGTCTGTTTTATTGGTCTTTGTCTCGGAAGTAGCAAAGCCAGGTGTGAAGCTGTGTCTTGACAAATATAATTTGACTTTAATTATTTACTTTGTCTGTTTTATTGGTCTTTGTCTCGGAAGTAGCAAAGCCAGGTGTGAAGCTGTGGTCTTCACAAATATAATTTGACTTTATTTATTTATTTTTTCTGTCTTTGTCTCGGAAGTAGCAAAGCCAGGTGTGAAGCTGTGTCTTCACAAATATAATTTGACTTTAATTATTTACTTTGTCTGTTTTATTGGTCTTTGTCTCGGAAGTAGCAAAGCCAGGTGTGAAGCTGTGTCTTCACAAATATAATTTGACTTTAATTATTTACTTTGTCTGTTTTATTGGTCTTTGTCTCGGAAGTAGCAAAGCCAGGTGTGAAGCTGTGTCTTCACAAATATAATTTAACTTTAATTATTTACTTTGTCTGTTTTATTGGTCTTTGTCTCGGAAGTAGCAAAGCCAGGTGTGAAGCTGTGTCTTCACAAATATAACTTGACTTTAATTATTTACTTTGTCTGTTTTATTGGTCTTTGTCTCGGAAGTAGCAAAGCCAGGTGTGAAGCTGTGTCTTCACAAATATAATTTGACTTTATTTATTTATTTTTTCTGTCTTTGTCTCGGAAGTAGCAAAGGCAGGTGTGAAGCTGTGGTCTTCACAAATATAATTTGACTTTACTTATTTATTTTTTCTGTCTTTGTCTCGGAAGTAGCAAAGCCAGGTGTGAAGCTGTGTCTTCACAAATATAATTTTACTTTAATTATTTACTTTGTCTGTTTTATTGGTCTTTGTCTCGGAAGTAGCAAAGCCAGATGTAAGGCTTCGGTCTTCACAAATATAATTTGGCTGTAATTATTTACTTTGTCTTTATTGGTCTTTGTCTCGGAAGTAGCAAAGTCAGGTGTGAGGCTGAGGTCTTCACAAATATAATTTCACTTTATTTGTTTACTTATTTATTTTTTTTGTTTTATTGATATTTGTCTCGGAAGTAGCAAATACATGGTCTTCACCAATGTCGTGGAATAGTCTGGACTTCCCAAGTTGATATGTGCTGGTAAGGTACGTAATCGTATTTTTGCAGGTCTGGCCGATAAGGAGTGAGACGTCGAGAGCGACGCCTCTGTCAGTATGGCCGTGTTAGAAATCACCCGAACAAGAATTAAAATTATTTATCATTTGAATCTATTTATTTACATAAGCCGCTGCCGGTCAAAGGGATTATTGAATGGTTCGGTGTTGATCGATTCGGTCCCGGCAGGTCATAGGTTAAAATGTGTAAATTTTAATCCCTTTATCTATAGGCGTATTGGGTCCCAATGGTACTTAACTACCTGAAGATTTTAAACATTTTAAAAATGAATATAAATATTATTTTAAGTGGAAAAGGAAAACAAATGTTAGTGATAAAAAACTTTAAATATAATTTTCAAAAGTGCCCAAAAAGTGGAGAAAGGCGTTGGATATTTACAAAAAAAAAAGTGTAAATCATATATACTTAGTTTGGGTGAATCGAAAGATATAACTTCGACAAAACATATTAAAGAGCATTGTCATGGCGCAAATATAGAAAAATTGAATCGCCAAATTGTACGCTCTTCTTGCAAACGCAAGGCAGTTGAAGACTTGTCCGAAAAGCCTGCAAAAATTATTCGTCGTGTACTTCAAGATAATCTGCCATCAACCATTACAACAAATGACGTAGCAAATATTTTTTTAGGTTAGGTTAGGTTAGGAATTTTTAAATCCTAAAATGTATACCTTTACAATAATATTTCAATGTAATAAATATATAAAATTTTTAAATTAGTTTTATTACCTGTTTTTCATTTGGTTTACCAACAGGTGGCTGGGACCGAATCGATACATTATTATTCAGGTAGGACAAAAGTTCGGGACCCAATAAGCACGTTATTTTTGAACTACCTACTACTTGGGACCCAATAAGCATATGCCCGAATGGTTGAGGCCCTAAAAATATTTGTATGGGTCGGCATTCTGATAATCTCGGTGCTCGGGTTCACATGCCGCTTATTTAGTATTTTTGTTGTATTTTAAATTAATAAAAATATAAGTTATAGACGAAAATCCAGTGTATTTTCATAGTGTTTCTAACAATATATATATATAGGAAGGAAGGCGTATAATGTTGATTTGGTTGATAACGTTGGTTTTAATTATATATATATATATATTTCATTTTCGAAAGAGTGTAAATACAAATAATAAGATGATTATTTGAATTGTTTCATTTAGCTAACCGAGAAAGGTGAGATAACTGATAACAAACTTAATTAAGAGCAGAAATAATACGTGGTGAAATAAGTGGAAGTTAAAGTACAACTACGAGGTTTTAAAAATAAAATAATAACACTAGAAGGTTAAGGAGGCTATTGTACTTTTATAGACGAAATAATTTTAAAATATTAGCACAAATGGGTATCCACTACGAGTGGTAAGGAGTTTTATGTGAGATTGGTTTGTTATCTGATACCTAAATACAAACTATATAAAGTATCTATTCAATTACTTAATTTTTTGAGTATAAATGGAAGAAAGTGACATAAGTCCTAATATGGAAGATGAAATTTTAATGATTTAAGAGCTCAAATAGCTGATTTAAAGAAAAGTTTAAATCAAACCCCTAGAATCCAAAATCCTGCATGTACCTATCCTAAAGAAAGACATGTCTTATGATGTCTGGAGGAAACTGGTTGAAAACGTTTTTAGAACCTTCGGGTATCTGTACCTAATTGATAAAATGCAACAAAAAATAAGAAGTCTTTTGTTTGAATCTTGCTTTCCTGCTGAAATGTGTGGATATGCTCTGAGCTTTGCTGTAAATATTTACAAAAAAACTCCTAAAAAACCTTTAGGATATAAAATACCATTTGAGCTTATACATAAAAGACCTTGTTCAATAAGATATTTTAGAAGGTTGGGAAGTCTATGTTATGTTCTAAATACACAAATTAAAGGGAAATTTATTGATAGAAGTATATGTGGTTTTTAGTTGCATGTGGTGAAACTAGCATAAAGTGGAAAAATATATAGAAGTAAAAATGTAAAATTTATCGAATCTAAATCATATGGAAATGTGTTTGCTACTGACAAAATTAAATCGTTTTGTCTGATTCATGTGAAAATACTGATGTATCTGAATGGTTAATATGTGATAATCAGTTGAACTTAAATAATCTTGATATGGAAACAGTAAGAGAGAATTTTGGTCTTATATGTGAAAAATCTGAAAACGTATTTATAAACGAAATTGAATACTAAGAATAATAAAAAACTCTTCGTTAGAACGAACAATTTTTCAAATAAACTCGGAAGTTGCGTTCAAACAAAGAGTTTTTTATTATTCTTACCAAGATGGACTTCCAAAAAGTAAGGGTTGGTACAATAAATTTAAAAATGAAATTGAATACAATAATAGCCATTTTATTGAAGCCTTAACCACTTGTAGATAATGAACCAAATAGTTATAAAGAAGCTTTAAAAAGTAGTGATTGTAAAAAATTGATAAAAGCTATTAATGAAGAATTTAATTATTTGAACAAAAATGAAATATGGTCTTTAGTTGAAAGAACTGAAGTACCTGAAAATCATAATGTCTTAAAATCAAGGTGGGTATTCAAAAAGAAAAACGATAGACAAGTGGGAACGAAATATAAGGCACGACTCGTAATCAAGGGTTTTGCTGACAGAAATCGACACGATTTGACAGAAACCTTTGCACCTGTTGCTAGACTGTCCGATGTAAGATTTCTTGTATCCATTGCAAATAAATACAATTTAGACGTTCATCAAATGGATGTAATGAATGGTAAATTGGAAAGAAGTGTTTTTATGGAGATTCCTGAGGGGTATAAAGGTAAAGATATATTAGAAAAGAAGTATGTCTGCAAACTGGCTGGTGCTTTGTATGGGTTAAAGGTGAGTAAACCAGTGAAGACTCCAATGGTTTTTATGAAAACTTTAGATTGTAAAAATACATTAAAAGAATCTAAAGATTATCCTTATAAGCAAGCAATAGGTAGCTTATTATATTTGGCTAATGGTAAGACCTGATATTACTTATGCAGTAAATGTATTAAGCAGAAAACAAACAGACTTTAGTAACAGTGACTGGATTAAAGTAAAAAGGGTGTTTCGGTATCTAAAAGGAACTTTAGATTTGGGGCTGGAATATAAAAGTGAATGTTTTGTTGATGCTTCCTTAGGAATGAATGATGAAGCTGGAAAATCAACAAGTGGTCTTGTAATTATGTTGTTTGGAGACATTATAAGTTGGAAATAAAAAAAAACAGAGCCATGTTGCTTTGTCATCTGCTGAAGCAGAATAATTGCTATGTCACTAGCTTGCAAGGAACTTATTTGTTTCAAAGAAATGTGTAACAAATTAATTAAATTAGAAGTGATGCCTATCATGTATGAAGATAACAATGCAGCTATTAGCTAAATCTGATGAATCTGAAGCACTAAAACATATAGTTAAGTTATGTTATCGTTATATTAGACCAGAGGTAGCAAATAAAAATTTGATTATTAGGTGGGTGAATACAAAAGATCAGGTTGCTGATATATTAACAAAAGCGCTTGGTTATGAGATATTTGAAAAGTTGAAAAATATACTTCTTACAAAAGGTGATGATGTTTTACAATGCTTGTTTCTTTTACAGGAGACATGTATGAATAAAATTAGGAGAAAACTGGAAGATTCCTAAGTTAAGCTGAAGTTGTTAAAATATGAAGGGAGTTATGGAATTTTTAAATTTAAGTTGTCTTTATGGAATTATGTTTATTTAAAAATGAAGGGAGTTAAGTTTGTGAAATATTTCAAGTTATTGAATTATTAACATTTAATTAGGTGTTTAAAAATGAAGGGAGTTATAACTTGAAGTTTAAAAAAATTTAAGTGTAGATTATAAGTTGTCCAGTTTGAAAGTTGTTCTAAAGAATTCAATAATAGGTTTATGTTTATAAAAGGAGTTTTAATGTTTATAAGTCGTGTAAGGTGATTTAAAAAAAGGAGATGAGTTTTTGTTTTTAAGGTACATTTCAGCAATTGGATGTTGTCAGGTTCGATCATTTCAAACTTGCCAAGAAGGGAGCGACAGAATATCTATGGATCTGGTTGCCTAGTGTACCGAGAAAGAAGAAGACCGAACGGAGCACACCGAACAAAACGAACGGAGCAGTACGATGGAATGATAGTTCAGTTAAGGAAGGCGTGGTGTTAATGGTGATTTGGTTGATAACGTTGGATTTAATTATATTATATACATTTCATGTTAGGGTTCTGTAATCAGGTTTGATATTATCACAGTATAAAGTTGTGTTCGAAACAGAGTAAATACAAATAATAAGTTGATTATTTAAATTGTTTCATTTAGCTAACCAAACAAATATTCCGACTTATATTTACTTTGGAGGAAAATTTTCGACGGAAGTCGGCCATCTTGAAGCTCCTAGTATGACTTATTGTTTATTTTTACAGTATACTGCTAAAGCAAAATATTTGCGTATAAATGTCAAAAATGAGCGCATAGGCGTATCATTCGGTTCTTATAAATACTAAATTATTTAGAACCCTAATTGTATTCACACACTTGATTGGTTGAAATTTATTAAAAATAAAAAACTTGATATAATTTTTATTTTTTTTCGGTACGTCAATGGAAACTGGAAATTAAAATTGATTATTGGCCGCCATATGCAAGCTCCCTCAGAGTAATAAGTAAACATAGAGTAGGCATATTCCCTACTACTTGTCGTCGAGACAGATTTGTTTACCAGCAGAGCATTGCCAGACGTGTTTTTTAAGTACAATGTAGTAAACAAAAACGTAATAGTATTATTTACAATTTTATTTTACTTTTAAGACGAGATTTTTAGTCAGAGAAAATATTCTTTAATACATTTTAATATTCACTTTCTTACCTTTCGATAATACTGATAAAAAAGCTCTGCACCAATTGTATCAAATACCCACACCGAAAATTTGGCATCAGTGCCTTTGTTTGTTATTGTCTAAAGTGATTAGAGCTTTGTTGAATTTTTCCTGAATTTTTGTGTATTTAAGTGAACTTTATAAAGTGTTTTTATTTATTTTCAATATTGAAAATGGTGAAAATCCGAAAAGCGTGTATAATTTGTGGTACTTCGCAAAATGATAATCTAACCTATCACCGGTAAGTTATTCACTTCATTGGCGTAGAATTAGCAATTTTAATTAAAATTTATTACAAATAAGAAAATCAAACTAATAATGAAATACATATATATCCTTTGAGATTTGGAGCCGATTAATTACTGTAGATGAAACTTGGATATACCATTACACTCCAGACATAAAAACACAGTAAAACAATGGACTGCGAAGGGGGAATCGGCTCCAAAAAAAGCAAAGGTTGTTCCTTCGGCTGGAAAAGTGTTAGCAACTGTTTTCTGGGATAGTCATGGAGTTATCTTAATCGATTATCTTCAAAAAGGAAAAACATTACAGGAGCATACTAGGCATCATTACTTGACAAGCTGAAGACAGAAATTGCGGAAAAACAGCCACATTTGCAGAAAAAAATAATTTTGTTTCACCAAGACAATACGCCGTCTCACACCTGGGGGTCTAGTTTTGAATATCAGTGAAATTGAATTCACAAGTGAAATATTTCGATTTTTAATTCACCATCGAAATGCTATACCTAGTTTTCAATCGTAGTGAAATGAAATTTTTATAAATTCACTTAAATGAAATTAATTCGATCGACACAATTTGACAACAATGGAAATCAGTCGAATTAGTTCAAATTATTAACGTGCGAGAAAAACATAAGGTTAATTAAGGTTAAAAATACCATTAGTTCTTATTTTCTTCTTCGAATCTTCGCCAAGTCGTCAAAATTTAAGATAATTGTACTTTTGTTAGTTGGTAATACGTTTTTAAAATTGAAAAATTTGATAGGAACGATTCACATAGGTTTCAGTAAATTATAAATTTAGCAGAATCTCTGATTTAGTTACAATATTATGAAGTTGTACATAAAATAATACTGTTTTAGTGATCGCTGATTTTAAAAATAAAAAAAGTTTTGTTAATGAACAACAAAAACGTTGGTGGAATACATACAAAACCATCCAATTTTAAAATATCCACCAAAACTTAATAATAAACTATATTGCCTAAACTAATACAGCAACGTTCTTAGCGTAAACATATCATTCTCTAAAAGGTCCAAAATGGCCATTTTGTCAAAAATAAACGTTCTCGCTTCACTCTCGTCCACTAACTAATAAAAATATTATACTAATATCTAATATAAACAATACTAATATACTTTGCTGACTAACTATAAACTAGATTCAAAAAACAAAACAAGAAAATACAAGCAGAAAACCACAAAACAAAATTTCTAACGTAATTCGCAACTGAAATATATATTTCGACAGCTAAATAGTATTCGAATTATATTTGTGAAATATTTTCGAATTCGAATTTTATTTCACTCGTGAAATTAGTTCAAAACTTGAGTTGATCGAAATATGAGCAATTTCACTTGTGAAATATTTCAAAACTAACCCCCCTGAGCGGTTGCTAATGCGAAAATCCACTAATTACGGTTTGAACTGCTTGATCGCCCTACTTACTCACCAGATCTAGCCCCAAGCAACTTTTTTTGTTCCCTAAGCTAAAAGTTGCGCTCGGAGGACAGAGATTTTCGTCGAATGAGAAGGCCATCACCTTCGTAAACACCTATTTTACAGAGAAAGACGCCGAGTACTATTTGGACGGGTTGAAGAGATGGGAGCACCGCTGGGAGAAGTGTATAGACTTACAAGGATACTATGTAGAAAAATAAAAATTAATTTGAAGAAAAAATGTCTAGTATCTTTGTTAGGTCGGAAACTTTTCAGACAACCCTCGTAGGTAGATCTTTTGTATTTTGTTGATTTGTTTCAGGGAAGAAAGAAGCCGGAGTTGCAGACATTTTTAAACAATTAATAATAAAATTGCCTTTGCCCAAAGCAGTGGCACATGTGTTTTTCTTTAATTATAAACTTCCTTTATTGAAAAACTATTTTTTCGAATTTTAACTTATACTTAATTAGGTATTGTTGAGTTGATTTTTAAAAGCCTTTATTTGATAGAAAGGAAAAAATCGTCGATCTGTGAATACCTCGCACGCTAAAATAGTGTTACGTGGTAGATATTTTATTAGTGGTTAATTTGTTCAAACATTTTCTTTTTACGTGGATAATTTTAGAGATAAACAATAATTTCTGTTTGTTTGTTTGATAAATTTGTTTCATGAAATAAGGCAGTTTCAAAGTTACTTTATTCTACATTAACATTTCATTATGGAAGCTTTAGTTAGAAAACGTGCTTGTCAGAAAGCATCGATGGCAAGATTGCGTAATTGGTTTCAAGAGTACTAAGAAACTGAGATTCATAAGTTAGACTTTGAAACTAAAATTAAAGATTTAGATGATACTTTTAAAAAGTTTTGTGAAATACAGGATATTATAGAGGCTGAAATTGAAGAAGGTCTAGAACAGGAATTAGAGGTTAGGGACAATGTTGAAGACACATATTTTGCGTTAAAAAAAGATTTACAAAATTCTATAAATATATTTTTAGATTATCCTAAAACTAACTTAGGGGTAAATGGTCAATATAGTGTATCTAGCAATAGTTTAAAATTACCAGCTATTTCAATACCCACTTTCAGGGGTAATTATGCAGAATTCAATACATTTATGAATTTATTTGAAGCATTAATTTTAAAAAAGGTTAGGTTATTAAAAATAGAAAAATTGTATTATTTAAAAAATGCGAGATGAGTCTTACAAGCTCATCGAGAAATTACAAGTAAATGAACAAAACTTTGAAACGGCCTTAGTTTTGTTAATTTCACGTTATAAAAGCGAACGCCAAACTGTTTGCACATTACTTAATGATATTTTAAATTGTAGAACCATATCTAGATGTGATGCTGTTACGTTACGGCATTTATTGCAAATGCTAAAGCTACTATTAATTCAATTTATAATTTAAATATTAATAAAGAGGTATTACTAGACAATCTAGTAGTACAGTCAAAATTAGATTTTAATACGCGAAAAGCCTTAGAGGAATCAGATAATAGTAATGAATTAATGACACAAAAATTTTTCTTTGAATTGTTAGACAAAAAATGTAACGCCCTCAAAAACTTAGCAGTGCAAGGTCAAAAGTCAGTTGTTTTTAAGACGATGATTAGATGTGTTACATAAAGACATCAATATATTACGTAAAGTTTTATATTTGGCATCAATGGAATGTGGTAACTGCACCAGTATATTCACTTATATACAAGTTTTAATAATCATCTATACAAGAAGTTGAGTTTCATTTAACCAGCAACCTTTCATCTTTGAAGAAAGGGGAAATTCTTAAAATACATCATTTTCCCTCAATACGCCACATTATTAGAAACATCACTGTCGCCATTATATCCAAACAAACTTTTGCCTTATTGTAGTTAATTTGTATTGAAGATATTATGTATTTTCATGTATTTACTTGTTTATGAGTTATTATAGTTGTTATATCCTCATAACTATCAAAATAAGTAAGTACGGCAACAGTGCCAGAATGTAATGCGCGGCCCTACAAGGGAACCAGTAATAAAAACACGATATGTATATGAAGTACAACATGTTAATGTGAATGTCTGTATGTACAACGAGATTATAAGTAGTGTAATAAAGAAACAATAAAGTTATAAAACTATCTCCTTTGCATAATTATCAATCGAGGATAAAACAATTATGGCGACGAGGATGAAATAAAATTAACAGTGAATAAATCAAGTTAATTAAAAGTGCCGGTATCGAGTTGTGTAAAAAAAAATATAAAAATGGCGTCTACAGTACCGAGATTCATAGAATTTTGTCCCCAATCTGATGAGTGGAGTATCTATAAGGAAAGGCTTGAACAGCACTTTGTAGCAAGCAGTAAAACTGAAGAGAAAGTAAAAACCGCAGTTTTATTGAGTTCAATAGGTCCAGAAACATATAAGCTTCTACGTGACTTATGTCATCCTATGCTACCCAAAGAAAAATCATTCGACAATTTATGTGGTCTACTCAACGGTCAATATAATTTCCAATTCAGCGTGTGGAGAGAACGACGAAAATTTTATGATTTAAAGCAAAGCGACGAAGCCATAAGTGAATGGTATGCCAAAGTTCGCGGTTCAGCTAGAAATTGCAAATTCAATAATGACCTTAGTAAAATTTTAAAAGATAAATTTATATGTGGTTTGAAACCAGGCAAGATATTTGATCGTCTTTGTGAAGAAGAACCAGAGTTAAATTTGGAAGATTTGATAACTTTAGCGCAAAAAACTGAAAACCAAGCCAAATAAAATAAAAAATAAAAAAAAGGTGAGTTAAATTTTACTAGCAAAATAAGGATAATAGCACCAAGGTCAAACTTCAGTTCCACTTCAAACAACAACGGGCTACGTCATCATCATGAAGACCAACCAGGAGGTTCGAATATCTACTCAAATCGGTACGGACCGATAAAAAGCAGATTTAACCCAAGACAATCTGGCAACTACGCGAATAATGTCAATTTTAGAAGTGACAAGCAAGGTATGTCACATTTTAATAAAAATGGTGTGTCTTTGTTAAAATGTAAACATTGTGGTAACATTCATAAAAATGTTTGTAAATTTAAAAATTCCAGATGTTCTAATTGTAACAAAATAGGGCATATTTCAAAAATTTGTCCTAATAAAAATTTTAATTACATGCAATGCGACTCTAATAACGAAGAAAGCGGTAATGATAATTATCAGGAGTATGTGTATGTATCAGTTCAGGAATGTTATACTTTTAATTCTCAGGAAACAAATACCGATTCATTAAATATAAATGTAAAAATACATGGTAATTCTTTTAAACCAGCTAGTGCAATTTTTCAGAAATTAATTGAGCAACTTTTACAGGGTATAGATGGAGCTGTCAATTTTCTTGACGACATTGTAGTAACAGGTGAAAATACAGAAAAACACCTAGAAAATTTGGAAACAGTTTTCAGAAGGTTAGAAGAAGCAGGACTAACGGTAAAGAAAGAGAAATGTCAATTCTTCAAGGATGAAATCACATATTTAGGATATAAAATCAACAAAGAAGGCCTGAGTAAAACAGATGAGAAAATCAAAGCTATTATAGATGCACCTCCTCCTAAAGATAGAACTTCAGTAAGAAGATTCGCAGGTGTGGTAAATTATTATGGACAATTTGTTCCAAAATTAGCAGAAATTTTAAATCCAATCTATAACTTATTGAAAGATAATGTAAAATTTGTATGGACACAAGAAGGCGATAAAGCTTTCAACAAAATTAAACAAATTATAGCATCCGATGAAAACCTGATTCATTTTAACCCAAAATTACCTATAATCGTAACTACAGATGCATCAGATGTAGGAATTAGTTGTACTCTAGCACATTTAGTAAATGGAAAAGAAAGGTTAGTAGCTTGTGCATCGAGAAAACTCATGCCAGCAGAGCTCTCATATCCAACATGTCAAAAAGAAGCGTTAGCGTGTTATTGGGGTTGTTCTAAATTTTTCCAGTATCTTTGTGGGAATCATTTTATTTTGAAGACTGACAATAAAGCTTTATTGACTATATTTGGTCAGCACAAATCAATACCACAAATGGCAGCAAATAGACTCCAAAGATGGGCAACTTTTCTCTCAATGTTTGATTATGAAAGACTTTTATAGTAGACATCCGCTAAATATTAACAATGTATCAGATGAATATTTTGAAAAATCTTCTTTTATTCATTTCACAGAGCAAGTAACGGATTGGCCTATTAACAGCAAGATGATAGCAAAGGAAACTGATAAAGATGAACAACTGAAGAAGGTTAAGAAGTATATTTTAAAAGACCAAAGGCCCAAAAATATAGATGGAGACTTAAAACCATGTTGGCATCGAAAATTGGAACTAACAGTTGATAAAGATGTTATTTTGTGGGGTCACAGAGTAGTAATACCATTAAATTTAAGGAAACAGCTCTTGCATAACGAGAACAAAATCATTAGCCAGGTCATATATATATTGGCCAAAAATAGATCAGGACATAGAGAAAACCATAAAAGCATGCAGCGCATGCATCAAAACCAAAAATGACCCTCCTAAAACGGATTTAACGTCATGGCCTTTAACATTTTCAGTTTTTGATAGAATTTTTATGGATATGCTGGGACCTGTAAGAGGTAAAATGTATTTAGTTGTATGTGATTCGTATTCAAAATGGATTGAGGTATGCAAAATGAAAAATACGACATCCTTCGAAGTTGAAAAAAAACTAAGAAAAATATTTGCAACTTTTGGTTTACCCAAGGAAGTGGTAAGTGACAATGCTCCAAATTTTAAAAACAAATCATTGAATGACTTCTTTAGTAAAAATGGTGTCAAGCATATATTTACACCGCCTTATCATCCCCAGAGTAACACCGCTGAATCAGCAGTCAAAGTATTTAAAACCAAGATATTAACAGCATTAGAAGATCCTAGAAATAAGCAAATACCGATGACGACACTAATATCAAGATTTCTTCTAGCATATCGTACTACCGAACACTCTACAACAGGTAAAACTCCGAGTTCATTCAGTAGATGAGCAGAAATCCGAAGAGATGACTCAAAGAAAATTTTTTGAAAAGGTGAACCAAACAAGAGAAAGACAAAAGAAATCATATGGTGGAAAAAGAAGAGAATTTCAAATACACGATTTAGTGGTAATTAGAGACTATAGAGAAACCATCCAAGGTAGCTGGATTGAGGCAAGGATAAAAAAAAGAATTGGACGAACAACTTACATATGTAAATTAAACGATGGCAGGGAATGGATGAGACACGCGAATCAAATTCGTTTAGCTTCGGTAGATTTTGACTTGCAAAATACTTGTTCTGACAATAATACAAACGACTGCAAACAACATAGACATGATTGCAATTCAGATTATTTTGTTAACCTACCTTTTGTCGTTACCAAAAATAAACCATTGGTACCTGACAATAGAAATCAGGGTGTAGTTTCAGAGATAAATGTTTCGAATAGCTGCACTACTTCAAACGATGGTAGAAATTTTGGGGCTTCTGAATCGACTTCTCAGAATTTTTCTGAGGACATTGCAATTTCTGACGAACATGTATCTAGCATGAATTTTAGGTTTACTAAACAAAATAGTGGGAAACAGGTTAAATGTAATGTAAATAGTAAATTAGAAACTACTAATGCGGGAGTTACTAATGTCAAACAGAAGAGAATCGGAAAGATTCCTTCTTATCTAAAAGATTATTCTTTGGGGGAGGAAGAAAGCGAATAGTTTATATGATTATAAGAAACCTTGAAATAATAAATACATCTATAACTTTATTACATAATAAAGTATATAAAACATATAATAATTCTAATTGATAAGGAAACATTTTACTATATGTGTGGTAGTTTGGTATATGTAAATTTAGCTATGTTACATAACATGTTTTAAGATTACAGCATACAACTTTATTTTAAATGATTGTAAATATGAACACTAATTAATTGTTAATTAATAAACATCAACGTGGTAACATTAAATTTAAGTGTGGGGGTGTTATATCCTCATAACTATCAAAATAAGTAAGTACGGCAACAGTGCCAGAATGTAATGCGCGGCCCTACAAGGGAACCAGTAATAAAAACACGATATATATATGAAGTACAACATGTTAATGTGAATGTCTGTATGTACAACGAGATTGTAAGTAGTGTAATAAAGAAACAATAAAGTTATAAAACTATCTCCTTTGCATAATTATCAATCGAGGATAGAACAATAGTGCTTAATAGACAATAGAAAAACCAGTTATACTGATCTTAGAGGGAATTACATCCAGGATAATCCCTTAGGGCTATTCACATCTAGGCTTTAATATTGTTATGTCTCATTACTTCCATACTTGGTCTAGCCTTAATACTACTTAAACATCAGGTACCTAGCTACAAACAAACAAAAATGTAACTTAAATGTCAATCTGACGATACTTCTTAGCGAAACGGCCAAAGACAACTTGTGTTATCGCGATAACACCAGCTGTCTTTCAAATCTGATTGGAGAGTCAGCTTCGGTATTTTCAACGACGTAACCATGACAACACACACAAGTTTGGCAGTTCTGTCAATATTAATTGTATCTGATTGTGTCAAAATGAGTCGCTTCGGTACAACCAAAACATAGATGAAAACGTACTTATGTCTACAAAAAAAGTTTATGACATTCTGTTATTGACGATTTTAATAATTTGATTATGAGTGTAATACATTATTCGTATTTATATTAATGAAGAAACTTTATTCTGTTGTGAACTGAATAGCCTTACATGTAATGCTTCCCTTGATTGATGAAAAAGAAGAAGTAGTAGATGATAAAATGTAATGACGGATGTACACAGTGTTGTAATTTGTGGCACAATTGTGCCAAAAGCAGCACTTTAAGTTCTAGTATAGCACCATAGCACGCACTATTGAAAATGAGTGGAAAAGAAGCACTATTTTTTCTATTTTTTGTTATCTGACGTTCTATGACGTTTGGGCATAACTTTATTGACGACAGCAGTCATAGGGACAGAGAAACCTCTCTCTATGGTACAGAGATCCTCCGTGGCGTGCGCGTATGATATGGTTTATTTTTTTTTTGTGTGTATGACTTGTGAGTAATGTCAGTACTGTCACTTGTCAGTAGTGACATGTGACTCGTGACTCAGCAAATATCATTGTTTATAGAAAAAAGAAATATGGATAAGTAAATTGGCTGATGAAATGTGTTATTAAATATTTATTGAGAATTTTATATTTTCAGATTTGTTTTCAAGATTACTAAACAAAATATCCAGTCAGAGCCAGTAGCATCAACTTCCAAGGAAGTTGAGACAATAACAGAAGCTACCACTTTCGAAGATGAAGAGGAATCCTCCGAAAATTATTCAAATAGCGAAAAAGAGAATTCGTCACCACCAAAGAAAAAAAATATATGCCTAAAATAGAAAGAATTTCTAAAGATTTCCCCAGGATTGATTCCTCCAGAGAATATTTATGTTGTAAATTATGTAATCAAAAAATAAATGGAACCACATTTCATTTGAAAAGGCATCAGTTCACATCTATACATAAGAAAAATGAAGAGGCAGCTACAAAGACGCCACAAATTGATTCAATTTTCCTAAATCCAGAAAACCAAAAAAAAATATATATTCCATAAAAGAAGCTGAATTGCGACTCTGTTGTTACATTTGTGAACATAGTTTACCCATGTTGTTATTGGATACACTGACCACATTCAACAGTTCAATATATCCCGATTCAGAAATTGCCAGAGGCAAAAGGCCACCAAAATAATTGTCGGGATCTTGGCACCGTATTTCATGGAAGAGACCATTGCTGATATCAAAGAAAACTTTTTCTCGATTATTATCGATGAAACGACTGATATAGCAGCTAAAAAATCTATGGTGGTAATAGTACGATATTGGAAAGAAGGAAAAGTGACAGATAGACTGTTAGATTTGATAGAAGTCGACAGTGCTACAGGAGAATCCCTATTCAATATGATAAAATCAATATTGGATAAAAATAGAATTCCTCATGACAAAATTATAGGGTTTGCAGCAGATAATGCCAGTGCTATGATGGGGGTGTGGCAAGGTGTTCAAGCAAGATTGAAAGAGTTAGTGCCAAATATATATGTACAAGGTTGCACTTGCCATTCCTTACATCTCTGTTCTTCAGCAGCTGCCCAAAAACTGCCCAAATCTGTTGAACAGTTTGCTAGGGATATATACACCTATTTTTCCCACCGTAGCAAAATAATAATATTATTTTTAGGCTGTGATAGAACGAATCTTAGAACACTGGAACTATTTCTAACCTAAACATTATTCTTCCAAAAAGAAGCAATTGAAGAAAATTTGCCCAGTGCCAGAACTATTTTGAATGCTCTCAATAATCAAGAATATAAAATATACTTCTTGTTTTTGTCATATGTATTAGAACTAATCACCAAAATCAATCTAGAACTGCAATCAGAAACCCCAAAACTTCCTATTTTCCTGAACAGAATATCTACTTTGTATAGAATGTTATTGAAATGTTTTATAAAGAAAAATATTCTTGAGAAAATACCAATAGAATATATTGATGTGAGCAACTCCAGTAATTATGTTCAACTTGAGAATATTTATATTGGTGCCAAACTAGATGCCCTGATGAAATCTGATAATCTTAAAGTTTCACTGTCAGTTTTAAATAATTTCAGGCTGAGAGCATTGGATTTTTACGTTGAATTCTGCAATCAGGTGAAGCAAAGATTTAAGTTTAATGATCCTTTTCTCAAATATGCTTTTAACTTCACACCTGATGTTGCTCTTTCTGGAGATGTTATGTCAATTGCTGACTTTGTGAACCTTTTTCCGAATATTCCAGTGAATATTGAATCTGTGAATGCAGAGTGGCAGCTGTTGGCGGAGATAAATATAACCGGCTGTGATAGAAATAAAAAGACTGACATTAATGAATTTTGGAAAAATGTTTCGGTGATGAAAAATTTATTAGATGAACCAATGTTTGAAAATCTGATGGTTGTAGTGAAATGTATTTTGTCATTACCTCATTCGTCAGCAACAGCAGAAAGAGTTTTCTCTCAACTTAATCTAACAAAGACATTCCTCAGAAATCGTCTGCATATAAAGACATGTGCAGCAATCCTTCTGGTGAAAGATAAGATGAAAAGTCTATCAGCTGGAGCTAACGAATGGAGAACCAATAAAAAATTATTGAATTATAATTCTAGTCTTTTAGAAAAGATTAATCCAGTTGATATTGACTGAATTTCTGTGATCTTTACTCAAAATGAGTTTTATTTTGTTTTTCGTTAATTTGTTTTAGAACTGTTATTTTTCAAGTTTTTATTTTTGGAAATATCCTTCCATTTATGTTACTTATAATTTTTATCAAAGTTTTTATACATTTTTCGATTTTGTATTTTGAATAAGTATAGGTACTTTTTATGAGAATATGTTTCAGTTTAGTATTCCTCCGATTATATCTTTATTTATATTATTTTTCCCAGTATTAAACGAGTTTGTATTGAGCAATGATTTATTTATTGAAAATTTCACGAAGTTTGAAATTGAGCGCGATTGTAATCCCGCCATCTGTTGGTAGAACAATAAAGAAAAGTGATTATTATAAATAAGAAGAAGAAAATGGCAAGTGGCACTAACAGGCACCTTTGGGTAACTAACTTCGGCACAATAGAAAATTCCTTCTTAACAACACTGGATGTACACTTCGAGCATATGATGTACACTTGTATTCGTTGTTACCTAGAGATATGACACTTGTATGAAATTTATGAAAATGTATGTATGAAGAACAATGACGTCAGAGCATAAAATTTTGCGGTGGTGTCACGCATAGTTGTTTTTCCTTCATCTAGGTTAACTGGTAGTGCTGTGCTAATATTTAAGTTATCAAATGGGAATATTGTGGTTTCCACTAATTTCCACTAATTATTAATGGCAATGCCTCATACACTTGAAACGGTAGTAACCATTTTAGAGAATATGAATCCCACAGAATTAAATTTGGACTTGAACAAAATTGCGTGCTGAAGTTGAAAGAAGAAAAGCCAATTCTGAGACAGAAAAGAATAAAAATCAAAGAGAATATATAAAACCCGCAGTGGTATTTTCAGCAACCAATGTTGGAGTATGTTATACATGTGGAGAAAAAGGACATTATAAAAGAGATTGTAGAAGAAATAACAATTTATACAAGGGAAAAGGTGGTAACAGAGAATTTTCTACAAATCAAAAAAGGAACTGGAACTACAGAGGGAATTTTAACAATCATGGAAATAATAGAATATTAGGTATAGTGCATTCTAATGTGGTAGGCCCTATAACACCAATTAGTCATGAAGGTGAAAAATATTTTGTTACATTTATAGATGACTATTCCAATTTTGTACAAGTTTTTATGTTAAAAAGTAAATATGAAGTGTTTAAATGCTTTAAGGAATTTGTTAATGCTGCACAATCTAAGTTTAATGTAAAATTGAGTGTTCTCAGGTGTGACAATGGTGGTGAGTATATTTCAAGTGATTTTAAGGATTTCTGTCGTGAAAATGAAACTAAAATAGACTATTCTATTGTCCACAAAAAAATGGAAAAAGTGAACGATTTAATAGAAGCCTGGTGGAGAAAGCTAGAACCATGTTAGAGGTGATTGTTTATATTTTGCAAGATTATTAATTGATTTAAATGTAGTTATTGAACATTTTAAGGTATATGAAGATAATTTGGGTTGTATAGCATTAATAAAAAATCCTGAAAACAACAAAAGGGTGAAGCATATAGATCTGAAGTACAACTTTGTATGTGATATTATTAATAAAGGACATATGATTTTAGAATATATTAATACAAAAAACCAGCTAGCTGATATTTTAACGAAAGCACAATCCAAAAATCAATTTTGTTTAAATAAAGCAGGATTAGGATTAATAGAAAAATTAGAATGTTAATTGTATAGATTTAGAACTTATTTTTGTTTTATATAGATTTAGTAAGAATGTGTTTTATTTTGCATTATATATTGAGATATTTTATGTCAAATTTTCAAAGCATCTTAGCAAGAGAGGGTCTTAATTTGGTTTTTATATTTTAATAAGTATACTATTTCAGATTGTAAATTTTTCAATCACAAGGCAAGCATTAAGAGAGGGTGTTGTGAACTGAATAGCCTTACATGTAATGCTTCCCTTGATTGATGAAAAAGAAGAAGTAGTAGATGATAAAATGTAATGACGGATGTACACTTGTATTCGTTGTTACCTAGAGACATGACACTTGTATGAAATGTATGTATGAAGAACAATATAAAAATTAGAAAGTACTACGAGTTTTAATAAAATAACAATATATTCGTGAAATAGTCTAATAAAATTCAACTCGTTATTGAATTTGTTGATAGATATGCGCTAAAACCTTTATTCTTATTATTAGTTATTTCGTATTGTAAATTATATGTGGCTACTCTATTTAGATATATTCTATTGTGTTCTAAAATACAAGCGAAGAAAAAGTTAGGTTAGAGAGTAGAATGTTTTAAAAATAACGGTTGTTTATAAATTCATTTGTTATATAAATAAATAGTTTTTCATACAAGAGGTTGTGTCATCTTTTTTAACGATTTACAAGAGGTTATGGGCCCAGGTGACGCCCAAGAGCACGCTGCTGGTGAGAAAAAGTTCTAAAGTATAAGATATATAAAAATAACGAAAATGAGTACAGTATTGGCTAGCACCAATTTGCCTCAACTAAATTCTGGGAATTTTAACAATTGGAAATTCAGAGTTAGAATGATATTGGAGGAAAAACAGTTAAAAGAAACTCTAGATAAAGAAGAAAGTGATTTTGTAGAAGGAAGAGAAAGAAATGAGTTTAGAATTAAAGATGCGAAGGCCAAGTCAACGATAGTTCAATGTCTCACGGACAAACATCTAGATTTTGTGAAAGACTCAAAAACGGCCAGAAACATGATGAGGGCACTGGAGGACATTTTTGAAAGAAAAAGTGTTTTTACTAAATTAACATTAAAAAGAAAGTTATTAACATTAAAACTACGAAGCAAAGAAAGGCTAGAAGACCATTTTTTAAACTTTGATACCATTATAAGGGAGTTAGAAAATACGGGTTGTGTGATGGAAGAGGAAGACAAAGTATGCCACCTACTACTTACCTTAAATGATAATTATGACAATGTCATCACAGCAATAGAAACTGTAAACCAAAAATTAACTATGGACTTCGTAAAATCTAGACTTTTAGATGAAGAGTTAAAAAATAAATTAAAAGGAAACACTGATAAGAGAGATGGAGAAAGATCTGACGAAAATAGGACTTTTGCCTTTTTCTCGAAGCAGAACCAGGTGGTGTGTTATAAATGTGGACAAACAGGGCATTACAAGAAAGATTGCAAGAACAGTTACGAGTCAAATAGAAGAGGTGGAGGTTACAGAGGAAGTAATAGTGGAAGCAGAGGTGGTAGACAAAATGTAAGGTATAGAGGAAGAGGATATTACTCAAATAACAACCAGCAATCACATAAAAGCAATTATGTTAATCATGAGGAAAAGGAACAAGTGGATACAACCGAAGAAGCAAGAAATGATGCTGAGGAACGAGTAGTATTTTATGGAGAAATGAACGGAGGTATGGATGAAGACTGTTCGGAAGGTAATATTAAATTTTTTGTTGATTCAGGCTGTACAAACCATATGGTCAATAAAAAGTCTTATTTTTCGGATTTGGTTATGCTTGAAGAACCTATTAAAATTGCTATAGCAAAAGATGGTGGGTTTTTATTGGCCATTGGTATAGGTAACATAAAAGTTATAAGTTATGTAGGAAATAATAGAACGAAATGTACAATTAAAAATGTATTTTATATACCAGAATTAAGGAAAAACCTGCTTAGTGTTAAGAAATTGGAAATGAATGGGGTTAAAACTGTATTTGAAAATGCTCAGGTTAAATTAATTGATAAAATGGGGAAGGTGTTAGGTATTGGTAAAAGGGAAAGCTTGTATGAAATTTCTTTTAAATTATTTGCAATGGAGAGTTTAAATGTTGAAAACCTTGATAATAATTTTATGAAATGGCATAGGAGGTATGGACATATAGGGTTTTCAGGATTAAGAGAAATAATAACTAAAAATATGGTTGAGGGAATGGAAAATGATATAAAGGTGCAAGAGGTTGAATTTTGTGAACCCTGTGTAAGTGGGAAAATAAGTAGATTTCCATTTAACAATAACAGAACCAAGAGTAATAGAATTTTAGAAATAATACATTCAGACGTTTGTGGTCCGATTACTCCGGAGACTTATAATAATCATAGATATTTCTTAACGTTCATTGATGATTACTCTGGGTTTTGTGTTGTATATTTAATGAAAGAAAAGAGTGAAGTGTTTGAAAAATTAAAGGAATTTGTAAATATGGTAGAGTCAAAATTTAAAACAAAAATATCCATGCTTCGATGTGACAATGGTAAAGAATATAGTTCAAATAATGTAAAAGGTTTTTGTAGAGAAAAGGGCATAATAATAAATTATACAGTTCCATGGGAAAGCGGAAAGGAAAAATAGGAGTCTAGTGGAGAGAAGTAGAGCAATTATAGAAGAATCTGGAGTTCCAAAGATGTTTTGGGGTGAAGCAATTTTGGCAATAAACTATATTATGAATAGAGGGACATCGAGTAACTTGGATGGTGTAACACCTGCAGAGGTTTGGTTCAACAAGAAACCAAATGTAAGTAACCTTAGAGTATTTGGATGTCTTGCTATGAGACACATAAATAAAGAATTCAGGAATAAATTTGATTCTAAAGCGGAGAGATGTGTAATGATGGGTTATGATATGAATGGTTATAGACTTTGGGATATTGAAAAGCAACGTATCGTAATTTCTAGGGATGTGGTTTTTAATGAAAAGGATTTTCCATACAAAAATATTTTATTAGAGGTTGAATGTTTGAACGAAAGTGAATGTGATGAAGGGAATGTTAAGAACGATTTTATAAATGAGAATAATGTATCAAATGAAAATCAATCTGTGAATGTAAGACGTAATATTAAAGTTCCTAAAAAGTATGACGATTTTGAATTATATATGGCATTTGATGCATGTAGCTTCGTAGAAAATGTACCTAATAATTTTGATGAGTTAAAGAATAGAGTAGACAAAGAAAAATGGTTTAATGCTATTAATGACGAGCTGAAATCGATAGAAGAAAATGGTACATGGGAAAGGGTTCAAAAACCAAATAAAAAGATCTTAGATACTAAATGGGTTTTTTCTTATAAGACACTTGAGCAAAATGAAAGGGATAAATATAAAGCTAGATTAGTGGTAAGAGGGTTTGCTCAGGAAAAATATTTAGATTACGAAAATGTATATTCGCCAGTTGCCAAATTGACCACTATCAGGGCATTGTTAATTATAGGGAATCAATTGAAATATCATTTTTAGCAGTTAGATGTGAAAACAGCTTTTTTAAATGCGGAACTAAATGAGGATGTCTATTTACATCCACCCCAAGGTGTAAGTTGTAGTGAAAATATTGTTTTTAAATTAAAAAAGTCATATGGGCTGAAGCAAGCATCTAGGTGTTGGAATGATAAGATCAATAATACATTAATAGAAATGGGATTCGAAAGATCGGAAAATGATTTTTGTTTATATAAGTATAAAAACAGGATAATACGTATTATTTGTTAATATATGTTGACGACATTATATTGGCAGGACCGGATCTAGAAACGATAAATAGTATTAAAGGAGAGTTGATGATTAAATTTAAAATGAAAGACAAAAAGTTGTTAAAACATTTCTTAGGGCTTGAAATAGATTATGATAGAGATAAGGGTGTATTAAAGATAACTCAGTCAACATACATTAATAATATCTTGAAGCGTTTTGGCATGGAAAATTGTAAAGCGGTCAACACACCAATTGATCCGAAGTTAAATATTCATTTTTGTGACGATGAGAAAGATTTCACTGATAAGCCATTTCGTGAATTGGTGGGTTGTCTGATGTATTTGATGTTGGGCAGCAGACCCGACATATGTTTTGCTGTAAATTTCTTTAGTCGGTTCCAAGATAAAGCAATAACCGATGAAACTTGGAATTATTTAAAGAGAGTGCTTAGGTATTTGAAGGGTACAGTAAATTTAGGTTTGGAATATTTTAGAAATAATGATAATTCTTTGAAATGCTATGTAGATGCCGATTGGGGAGGTGATACACAGGATAGAAAATCCGTAACTGGATATGTTTTTAAGTTTTGTGAAAACACTTTGATGTGGTGTACCAGAAAGCAAACCTGTGTGTCATTGTCCACTACTGAGGCTGAATTGATTGCTTTATGTTCATCTGTTTGTGAAGGTTTATGGTTAAAGAAATTGTTATCAGATTTTAATGTTTATTTAGATATTCTTGTGTTCTTTGAAGACAATCAGGGATGTATTGCCTTAGTTAAAAATCCTCTTAATAATCGGAGAGTAAAACACCTAGATTTAAAATTTAATTTTGTTTGCGATAATATGAATTCAGGCACTATTGAACTAAATTATATAGATACAGCAAACCAACAAGCAGATATTTTAACTAAGAGTCTTCCAAGAAGTTTTTGTTAGATTAAGGAATATGTTGGGTTTAAAGGATTTTAGCGAGGGAGGGTGTTGATAGATATGCGCTAAAACCTTTATTCTTATTATTAGTTATTTCGTATTGTAAATTATATGTGGCTACTCTATTTAGATATATTCTATTGTGTTCTAAAATAAAAGCGAAGAAAAAGTTAGGTTAGAGAGTAGAATGTTTTAAAAATAACGGTTGTTTATAAATTCATTTGTTATATAAATAAATAGTTTTTCATACAAGAGGTTGTGTCATCTTTTTTAACGATTTACAAGAATCTCATAAGTCTGTCTTTTATTTCTGAACTCAACTGAATTGATTCGAGAAAACGCCACGAGTTCTACGTAAGACTCGACAGACTTTTCGCGAAAATTCAATCACTCGTGGTATTCTGATAATGGCATCATCCGTTTTTTACAAGGTTTTTGTCAAAAATCACTATACCTGCATGCATAAGCGCAACTAGAGTCGTTTTTTTGGGGGGACTTAAGCCCCAAGGCTACATATGGAATAGAAATAGAATCCAAACAGCCCGCCATTTTTTTAGGTGCCACGCCCAAACTACCCCAAAATCGCTAAAAATTTACCACATAGCTTTTCGTATAAAAACACCAGCCACCATACTAATCTCAGATCTCAGTAGACTTTTAAAAAAATACCAAGGTATTCGATTTAAATGATATATTACATTGTGTAATTATTATATTAAGTTAATTAATAAAAATAATAAAAGTCCAGACATGGCACTTTGCCCCGTTTCATTTAAAATTTAAACTTTAAAGGGAGTGCTAATGGTGAGCTAGGGGGGCTTAGCCCTCCTAGTTGCGCCTATGCCTGCATGTACTATAGGTAAAATGGGCTTAACGAATTTTCATAAATATCGTGTAAGTTCAGACGTATAAGCTCGTCGTGAAACACCCTGAACTTTTTTCAAATGGAGTATACAAAATTATTATTAAATAATAAGGAAATAAATTATCTATTTAAGCTTTTTATTATCTTGAATGGTTAAATTTCCTAACCTAAACGTGTGTGATGATTAAGTTTTATTTTACCATATCTATGTACTTAAAAACATGCTATGTAATGAAACAAAGTCAATGCCTACATCAAATCTACAAATAGGATTTTAATACAAATAAAATAAAAATCTGTATGCAAATATTTTCATTCTATATTAAATATACCTTTAATTTTGTGTGAAATGAATACTAAATTTGAAGTAACTACTCTTTACTTTTGTATATAAATGAAAATCTCCAATGAACAATTTGTACTTAAAGTTACATTTTGTACTCTTTCATACCATGATTGTGTGCAATGTATTGGAATGAAAAAGTTAATCAGGCATATCAAGATAGTTCTCCAATTGGAGCATTATCTAACCACAATTTATGTAAAAAATGATATAAACTGTCACTCACGGAAACCTTGTAGGGTGTTGGATTCAAGCTTCTCTTAATATCAGGTCGTAGAATCTTCAAAGATCTGTTGACATTTTCTTTTATTTCTTGGAGTGTTGGTAGAGGTCTTATTATCTTCCCATTAATCCATTGCAATATCAACAAATTTTCCACCTTTGATGGTATAACATAGGCTCTCTTTGATTCTTCAAATGGATGTCTACACAAAACCTTTTGCTCTGTTGTTGGAGGACTTTCATTTGCTTTCTGTAATAAATCTATAAGAGAAAAAGTGTTTCCATAAAGTCTAAATACATCCTTTTTTCCTGGAATGGTTACTTTGGCTACATCATGACTAAGTTTGATCCTTGGTTCTCCATTTAATTCAACCAACTTATATACACACCCCAATGCTGGTTGCTTTTGACAAGTTACTAAATGGGTACCTATCCCTAGAGAATCTATGCAGTGACCTTGTTCATTTAAGCTTATTATAGTTTCTTCATTTATATCATTTGAAGCCATTATGTTTAATTTACTGAAATATGGTAGGTTGTATTGAGATGCAATTTTTTCAAAATATTCTCGGGCTACACTGGACAAATAAGCTAGATCTCCACTATCTAACCTTATACCAATTGCCTCATAACCAAAATCATGTAAAGCCAATGCCACTGCACAAAAATTTATCAAACCGCTTCTTTTAACATCATAGGTATCTACAAGTGCCATAAAACTATCTGGTAAAGCCAAAGCAAATGATACAAATGCAGCCAATTCTCCATCACTGACTTCAGATAAAAGTACATGAAATATAGGGGCAACAGAAGTCCTCCACCTTAAAACATTTTCTAAAAAGTCACCAGCTTTTCCTCCATTTTTTGGAACCAGAAGTTTAGTAGTTAAATTATCCAAACTATTAAATGAAGTTATATAAGAATGTGCATGTGTACCTTTTACTGGAATATTAAATAATTTTCCTGCCAAAACATTACTAGTTCCATCAAAACCACCAATATATGCATATTTAGATGCTGATAAACCACCATCAGGTCCTTGAGCTCTTCTTAGTCCAAACTCATATAATTTTAGTTTTCCTGCTGCCAGTCGATAACGGGCAGCATTTGTAGCCATCAAACTTGCATAATTTACTAAATTTAGAATTGTAGTTTCCAGAAGTTGTGCTATAACAAGGGGTCCTTCAATTCTTATTAGAGGCACTCTTGGAAAAACAACAGTTCCTTCTTTAACAGAATAAAACTGTATCTCATCTGCTGTAATTGTTCTTAGGTAGTCATAAAAATCTTCTTCAATAGTTTTTGGTAAAATCTGTTTGATATACTCGATATCACTGTCGGAATACCTAAATTTTTCAAGAAATTTCAAACATTCTTCTAGTCCTGCAAAAATTGTAAATTCTCCTTGAAATGGATTTTTCCTAAAATATAAATCAAACACAGCATGATCATTAATTTTGCCAGTTTTCCAGTAAGCATATGCCATTGTTATTTGGTATAAATCAGTTAACAAAGGTTGGACAATACTGTTTTGTCCAATTTTTTTATTATTTGTATCCGTCATGGTAATTTCGATATAATTTAACCAGAAAATTGCACTTATTGACAATAATTAATTTATAATTTTGTACTTATATTTCACGTTTTTGACATTACACTTTCTGTTTCAATCTACATAAACAAGTAAACATTTTTACTTAAAATCTTTCATTTTATATTTGTTCAGAAATGGTGCTATCTCTCTTCTTTTATAACTAACTGTGCTACTGCGCAAATGTAAGGGTTACAGACATTCAAAGAGGAGGTATTAGAAAATATTCGGCAACATATAATACACCAATTGTTGCAAACTTTTCTTTTATTCCAAAATAATACATTTCTTATATTTTGCATTTTGCACGGATAAAAATCTTCATTTGCGTATCGTAATGTAACTTTTACAGACGCAAATTTTTGTTTTAAATGGTTGGTTGGCAACATGAGTGAAGTATCTAATGACAAGACTATTGACAATGACATTTGTGGCTAATCTAATAGCAATTTATTAATTTTATATTATGCTTTAAAAAAGTATTTGTGAATATGAATATCATATTTTACTCATATAATATATTATTATTGGTTATTATTCATTTTAAAATATTTTAAAACATTAACATTTGATAATTTAAAAACTGTCATATGTTATACATTACACAGTGCTATCAACTGTTGATAGCAAGAAAATTTTGATTTTAAAAAGTATGTTAATAATCAACATACTTTTTAAAATCAAAATTTTCGTAATTTACATACAAAAATAAATTAATTTAAAAAATGATAAAATGACAAAATATAAAAAATATTATAAACAACTTATTTCATTTCATATAGCGTAACAGAAAGCCATATGAAATGCTTTGTTTAATATACTATTTTAAATTATTTAAAATAAGTTTTACATAAGTTGAAGAAATAATTACTTCTCTCTCAATATTTGAAGTATTTTATAGATTAAATGTACACAATTTTATTTATAATTCTTTAAGTTAGTTAAACTGATTCATTTGACATTTGACTTTATGTCATTTTTGTTGTGAAGTTAGTGGTTTTCATCATATATGATCATTCCTTTCTAATATATGTCTTTCATTCTTTAATAATTACAAATAAAAAATAAATATGTTTTTATTCTAAGATCTCTTTTAAAATTAATATTTTAAAATAATGCCTCCTACAATTCAACAAAATCAAAACACTACCAACGGCGTTGAAAAAAGACCAGTAAAATCTGTTGAAAAAAGGTACTTAAATTATTATTTTTAAAATTATATAAAATATTATAATTCTTCTTTTTATTTAGGTCTGATTTGATATGCAAAGTAAAATATTGTAACACTTTACCAGATATTCCATTCGATTTAAAATTTATTTCCTATCCTTTTGAGTCAATACGGTAAGTTTCGTATTTAAGCAATATAAGTTGTGTTTAATTAATTTTCACCCCAATAGATTTATCCAGTATAATCCCACTTCTTTAGAACGTAATTATAAATATGAAGTATTGACAGAACATGACTTGGGAGTCAACATAGATCTTATAAATAAAGATATATATGCTATAGAACCTGGTGCAGTATTAGATCCTGCAGATGAAAAACTCTTAGAAGAAGACATACTAACTCCCCAAGATTCCAAAAGATCTCGACATCATGCTAAATCAGTATCTTGGTTACGGAGAACAGAATATATATCCACAGAACAGACCAGATTTCAACCTCAAACAATGGACAAAGTTGAGGCTAAAGTTGGATATAGTATTAAAAAATCTCTTAACAATGAAACATTATACATGGACAGAGATTCTCAGATCAAAGCAATTGAAAAAACATTTGAAGATTCCAAAGTATTAATTGATAAACATTATAGTAAACCTAATGTTGTGCCAGTAGATATTCTGCCTGTTTATCCAGATTTTAGTCTTTGGAAGTACCCCTGTGCTCAAGTCATTTTTGATTCTGATCCTGCTCCAGTTGGTAAGCAGGTACCAGCCCAAATTGAAGAAATGTCTCAAGCAATGATAAGGTAAGTTTTATTACATTTATTCCTTAATTATATATAAATATATAGTTGAGTTTACTACCTCTGCAGGTCTATTAAGCTTCCTTTTGTATCTTAAAATACCTCATCCAAACTTGATCCTCTGATGAAATTCATCAACCTTAATAATAGCTTAATATTTATTTATTTTTTTATCTTTCAGAGGTGTAATGGATGAAAGTGGAGAACAGTTTGTAGCATACTTCCTACCAACAGAAGATACTCTTCAGAAACGACGAGAAGATTTTGTTAATCAAATCCCATACCAAGATGATGAAGAATATGAATATAAGATGGCTAGAGAATACAATTGGAATGTAAAGAGTAAAGCAAGTAAGGGTTATGAAGAAAACTATTTCTTTGTAGTACGCCAAGATGGTATTTATTATAATGAATTGGAAACGCGAGTCAGGTTAAGTAAAAGACGACAGAAAACTGGAGCTCCTCCTAGTAATACCAGGCTTATTGTTAAACATAGACCTATGGATGCAAACGAATTTAGAATGCAAAGATACAGAGAAAAACAACTTGAACCTCCAGGTAACAATAAATCAACTTCACTATTGTTAAATACTATATATAACTATTATTTGATTGTTTTAAAGGTGAAGAAGATGAAGAGATGGATGTTGATGAAGCACAAGAAGAGGATGCCCCACAAGAAGATCAAGGCAATGAGAGCCAAGGTGAATCTGATCAAGAAAAAGAAAAGGCAGGAAGTGATGAGGAAGTACAAGAAAAAAGAGCTTCTAGAGCCTCATCCCGATCTTCTAATCGATCAAAATCGGCTTCTAGATCACGATCTAGATCTGAATCATCAGCAAGAAGTGGATCTAGATCAAATTCATCCATCAGAAGTCGCTCAAAGTCAAAGTCACCTGCCAGGAGTCGATCAAGGTCCAAATCAAAACCAAAATCAGTTGGTAGAAGCAAATCTAGATCCAATTCATTGACTAGAAGCAGATCAAGATCAAAGTCACGATCTAGGTCAAGATCCAAATCAAAATCGAGATCCAGATCAAAGTCCAAATCAAAATCTAGATCGCCTTCCAGATCAAAATCTCGCTCCAGATCTGCATCTAAAAGTTCTTCGCATAGTCGTTCTAGATCCAGATCAGGTTCAGAATCGGAATCCGGATCAGACAGTGAATAAAATAAAATACTTTTTTATTGTAATTTGTTTATTTAGTTATTCAGACTTGACATGCACATTATTGGATAAATCAGCAAAATGTTGTTGTTAAGAACCAAATTTATCATTAACTGAATTTTATACATTATATGGTGACACTTATTTCTTTTTTTAGTTAAGTGTATAATTTTATCGTTTGCTGTTTCTAAGCCAGTTTTACTAATTATAACTATATCGAAAATAAATAATTTTTTTGTTTAACTATTGACAAATTCCTCTTAAGGATGAGTCCTACACAAAGATGTTCATCTTTCATCATCTTAAATGAGGGGCAGGGCTTAGCAATAAGTGTTTCGGGGTGGGGCTTTTAAGATCCCTGATATGGCTCCTCTGTAGGGCAGAATTAGGAAATTGTGCATCTTCCATTACAAAGACAAAAACAGGACCCAAGGCATCGTGGACGTGTATATGGACTTTCTTAAATACAGATCAATGCTGCGAGAGTAAGCAGCTAAAAAAACGGGTCTACCTCCTCGAACCAAGGATATTAGCTGTTGGGTTGGCTTCAGCTAAGAGAGAATGCAATAGCATTAAAAGTTAGGGTCTAAATACCAAACTCAGTTTACAGTACCACTACAACACACACTGTTAACCAATCAACAGAAAACAAGGCAGCAAAATGCAATAATAATTTAATATTGGTTCAGTTAGATTTAAAAGTGTATTCATTAGGCATGAGGTTCAAAAAATTAGATGAGTTTGGTAATCAAAATGTGGGTGTGGCACAACGCAGCATTCTGGAGCAAGTAGCATTTATTATATATATACAAACAAAATACTTTAATACTAAACACTTGATAGCTTTTTAAATGGTATTAATAATTCAGAATTATAGGTATAAAAAAATAAGCAAAACAAAATTAATAAAAAAATATTTATTTGTAACAAACATTTTGTATTGAAACTACATTTTAACTTTTAGTTTTGGTAAATTTGTAAAGTATTCATCAACAGCTGCATCTGATACATCTTCTAATTTTTTAGGATTCCAATTGGGTTGTTGATCTTTGTCGATTAAGAGAGCCCTCACACCTTCATAAAAATCTTTGTTTTTTAAGAAAGAAAGGCACATGTTATATTCCATTTGCAAGCATTCAGTTAAATTGTAATGTTTTCCCAAATTAATTTCTTTCATGGTTACTTTTAAACTAGTAGGAGACATTTTTTTTAACAGCTCAAGTGTGTCTTGAGCCCATTTACTATTGTCTGTTTCTAATTTAGATACTATTTCTTCAACAGTACTAGCTGCAAAGTAATCATTTATTTTATCTAAAATATTTTCCAATATAAATGGGGGTAAATCTGATCTACAATATTTTGCTAAGACAGTTTGTACATCTGTATCATTGGTACAATCTTTAAGTAAAGCTTCTTCTAGATTTTTAAGGTCATTACTATCGCAGAAATGTGTTCCAATTCCAGCTCTAACAACATCAGAACCTTTTAATCTTTGACCAGTCAATCCCAAATATAATCCTAATTTTCCTAACAATCTTGGTAAAAAATATGAACCTCCCACATCTGAAACATTATCCCATTGTATTCCATTTTTTACAAAACAAAAATATATTTTAACTAGAATATAAAACAAATACCTGGAAAAAATCCTATTTGGGTTTCAGGCATAGCAAAAAGTGTTCTTTCTGTAACTACCCTATAACGACCATGTACAGACAATCCTACCCCCCCTCCCATCACAATACCATCTATAAATGCAATATAAGGAATTTTGTATGAGCCAATCAGATTATTTGTTGCATATTCCTTTTTAAAAAATTCTTGACCTAAAGATTTGTCATTCTTCAATCCAGCTTCTGCTACAGCTCTAACATCTCCCCCAGCACAAAATGCCTTTTCTCCTGATCCTTTTATTAACACTAAACATTTTTTACTTTCCCATTCTTTTAACACTGGTTGAATTTTTTCTATCATTGATAAATTGAGTGCGTTTAGTGCTTTTGGTCTATTTAACGTAATTACACCTTTATTTTGCACATTCTCCACAATTACATCATTTACTTGTGCAGACATATTTCTATAGATGTAAATAAATGATTTCTTGTTCCTAGTTAGTAATGAAGTATATTGTCTAATCATTATCTAAAAGTTATACAAGTGTGTTTATTATCGATACAAAAAACTTATATACTTACCTTGTAGTTTCAATTTGAATATAAGTAAATTATGTCAGAATAATAAGTACTTATATGGAAGTTTAAAGGTCAAACTTAATTTGGGTATCCTGTATTGTACGTCACCCCCCTGAGGCGCATGCGCGGAAATTTCAAATTTATTGATTTTTGACGAAGTCGACAAGTGCGGTGTCGTCGGCTCAAATACTTTTTCGTTAAAACCTAATACTTTGTATTTGATGTAGAAAATCAGATTTTTATACTTAGAGGAGTATTTTGTATTATACCAATTTACACTATTGATATACTATTTATTGCAACTAAGGGTAACGATTAGGTTCATTCGGTGCACTGCACGAGTTCCATTGTAAATGCAAATGCAAAAAAGTTGCACTTTTGATTAAAATCTTTTATTCAAAGTAAACATACCGCAATACTCGTGCAATGAACCACGAAGGAAACAACCGTTGCGCCTAATTCTTATCAATAGTGAACACCATTTAGGCCATAGAACTAAAACAGGAACTAAAAATAGATATAAAATAAAAAATTAAAAAATCTCGTGATTAAATATAATCGAAAATGATATATTATGTTATCTCTCACAGAAGTAACAAAATAAGGAAAGAATTATATAAGAACTTACCCTTATATACTAAAATGAATTGTCACTCATTTAAAATAGTCTAAAACTAAAGAAATTAAAATAACTAAACATATTGCCTTGTAAACAATACTACACAGATCTAATTAACTCGATCACAAAATTCACGTCATGCAATCCGTTTAAATTATAAAACGATGTCTATGGAATTTTCATATTTTCAAGGTCTATTCACTCAATTTATTTATTAAAATATATATGGCAACATAGCTCAAGATTCAAAGTCTACCTCTCTTTTTAGACCAATAAGATTAAACTTCAAATTCAAATTGCCGCATGCGCCTCAGGGGGGTGACGTACTATACAGGATATCCCTTAATTTAAATAGTTTTAAATCTATGACGATGAAGTAAACATAAACAATAGAGGTTTGGTGTGATATCATTGTACGTGATTTTGTCACTGCTCCGGAGTCGGAACTGCCAGTTCAGTTCCCTTTACTAGACGATCGCTGTGGTGTTATTAAAACTTTAAACCAAGTTCTATATAAAATATGCATAATATTTCGTAAAATAAGGTAAATAAAAAATTACTAATTATAAATGTTAAATAGTTTATTTATGTAAAAGTTAATTTCAATTTTTAAAAATTTTCGCCGATTTCTGACAGTCACAAATGCGCACGGAATAATATAGATATCTTGGAACTAGAACTTGGTTTGAGGTTAGAAAGGTTATAAATTTATTTAATGTAAAGTCTTATGTAATAATATGGTTTTTGTTTCTTTTGTTTCCTTGACTATATCTTTAGTGTCATAATATTTTCATATTGTCAATTACTGTTAGTTTTATTATCTACTGATTTATATTGGAAATTTAAATGGAATAAAGCCTTATATAATCTGTTATATAAAACTGCCCTGCTTTGGACGCAGAGTGCAATACTTGCAGTAAGAAGGGACATTATGCAAAAGTTTGTCGCAATAAAGGTCAGAATAACGCCGCGAGTGTCACCAGCATCGATGGAGATTGTAAACACTGCAGCTGCACTATACATATCTTAGCTGCTTCGCCACCATCTCTTCAGAAGGCGATGATAACAACGTATATAAATGGTATCCATGCTGATGCTCTAATCGATACAGGGAGTAGTATTAGCTTCATCAACGAAAGATTTTGTAATTTGCTGAAACTAAGAAGGCAAAATTGTATAGGTTTATAATGATATTTAAAAAAACAGGAGAAAATAACAACAAAAAATATAGAAACTAATTGGCATAAGGTTTAATACGCGCATGTGCCAACAATCTGCTGGAAATTAATTCTCAAACTGCTTGGACTGTCACCAAACTGTCAGGAAACCATGTGAAAACATCCGACTAGTGATTGGAAATTAGTTTCAAACTAATGCGCGAACACAAAATATCGACTGCGCACACTCCAAACGTTAGAAACAAGTTTGAAACCAATGTGAAAACAAACCTTATTACGTCCAGAACGATTTGATGGAGATCCAACATTGAGTTCCACTGCATCGGAATGGGAACATTGGAAGAGAACATTTGAGAATTTTATCACAGCTCAAGAAGCCGAGATCTCCGACGTCCAAAAGCTGCAACTTTTGACCAATTATATTTCACCAAAAGTTTTTGCATACGTTAGTGAATGCACCACGTACGTAGATACAATGAACATCTTAAATAAATTATATATTAAGCCAAGGAATATCCTTTATGCCAGACATGTTCTTAATACAAGACGCCAGCAATTCGGAGAGTCTATAGACACATATCTTCAGGCCCTTAAGCAACTTTCGAAAGAGTATCAATTCACTGCTGTGGATGCAAAGACAAACAGAAGTGAGAATATACGAGGAGCATTTATTGCAGGAATCATCTCATCGGATATTAGACAGAGACTATTGGAGAACCTTACGCTAACCCTAGAACAAGCATACAATCTAGCTTTATCCATGGAAATGGCTGAAGCAAACTCTGCACTATTTAAAAATCTATTACCTACGGTTAATTCGATGTCTCATCCTTCAACTTCATGCGAAACAACCTCTTCTTTTTCTGCAACAGAGACAGCAGCAGCTGCACCTAAATCTACGCAAATACAAACAAATCGCCGTAAATGTTTTTTTTGTGGCGGCTCTGTCCACGCACGGAAAAACTGCCCTGCTTTGGACGCAGAGTGCAATACTTGCAGTAAGAAGGGACATTATGCAAAAGTTTGTCGCAATAAAGGTCAGAATAACGCCGCGAGTGTCACCAGCATCGATGGAGATTGTAAACACTGCAGCTGCACTATACATATCTTAGCTGCTTCGCCACCATCTCTTCAGAAAGCGATGATAACAACGTATATAAATGGTATCCATGCTGATGCTCTAATCGATACAATCGAGTAGTATTAGCTTCATCAACGAAAGATTTTGTAATTTGCTGAAACTAAGAAGGCAAAATTGTAAGCAAACAGTTTCAATGGCTTCTCTATCTCTAATATCTCAAGTAAACAGTTTTACTCGTCAAACAATTCGTATAGGAGAAAATTCGTACGAAAATATTGAACTCCTAATAGTAAAAGATTTGTGTGCTGATGTGATCATTGGTCATGACGTATTAAAATTGCATTCAAAGTTAGAACTTGAATTTGGAGGACCCAAGGAAGTGCTCAAAGTCTGTTCTGTTGCTCAAGCAACTGTCCCTGCTGTGCCGTTGTTTACAAACTTATCTGTAGATTGCAAACCGATTGCTATTAAATCTCGCAAACATTCTCTTGAGGATAAAATGTTTATCGCAACTGAAGTTAAGAAACTATTACAAGATGGCATAGTTGAAGAAAGTCAATCTCCATGGAGAGCTCAAGTTTTAATTACGAAGAACGCTAACCACAAGAAGAGAATGGTTATAGATTACTCGCAAACTATAAACCGTTATACGCAATTAGATGCATACCCGCTTCCAAACATAGAAGAGACAGTGATGAAGATTTCAAACTTTTCCGTATTTAGCACTATTGATCTGCAGAGTGCTTACCATCAAATTCCGATTCTTCCTCAAGACAGAAAGTATACTGCTTTTGAAGCTGATGGGAATTTATATCAGTTTAGAAGAGTCCCCTTTGGTGTCACAAATGGTGTATCTGTTTTTCAAAGATCTATTGACTGGGTAATACGTAACGAGAGACTATCTGGAACATATGCTTATCTAGACGACATTACAGTTTGTGGCAAAACTCAAGAAGATCATAACATAAATCTTGAAAAATTTCTTAATGCAGCCAATAAATATGGGCTAACGTTGAATAAAGAGAAATGTAAGTTCAATCTAAAAACTATTAATATCCTGGGCTATACAATTGATGATCATATTATTAGACCAGATAGTAGCAGATTGCGACCTTTGCTTGACTTACCACCTCCAAATGATGTCGCTTCACTCCGTAGAACTCTGGGTATGTTTACCCATTACTCAAAGTGGATATGAAATTTCTCGGAAAAAGTTCACGCTTTAGCCCATTGTCAGCAGTTTCCTTTGAGCACAAAAGCGCTTGAAGCTTTTGAGAATTTAAAGTCTATTATAGCTAAATCTTCTGTTAATGCTATTGACAATAATAGTATATTCACGGTAGAAACTGACGCTTCAGAACACTCGAATGCAGCCACGCTTTCGCAAAATTCAAGACCAGTAGCTTTCTATTCTAGAACTCTAAATCATTGTGAACAAAATCATTCTGCTATTGAAAAAGAGGCCTACGCAATTGTCGAATCTTTAAAGAAATGGAGACATTTCTTGATTGGAAAACCTTTCAAATTGATTACCGATCAGAGATCAGTTAGTTTCATGCTCAATTCTAAATTATCAAGTAAGATAAAAAATGAGAAAATTCAGTGTTGGCGTTTGGAACTAGCTCCGTTCAGCTATGATATCATTTATAGGCCTGGACGAGAAAATCATGTTGCCGATGCTTTATCAAGAGTTTCATCAAGTTTAAGTATACAATCACAGAACCAAAAACTTAAAGAATTACACGAAAGTCTATGCCATCCCGGTGTGACAAGGATGTACCATTGGCTTAAAACAAAGAATTTAGTTTATACAATAGAAGAAGTTCGTGCTATGACCAGAAACTGTTCCACTTGTGCAGAGGTAAAACCAAGATTTTTTAAAAACCCAGATCCTGTCCCGGAACTTATAAAAGCAACTTCACCTTTTGAACGCCTTAGTATCGACTTTAAGGGTCCTGTCCCGACGAAAACACAAAATAGATTCATACTTACTGTGATTGATGAATATTCGCGTTTCCCTTTCGCATTTCCCTGTTCTGATGTAAGTGCGAAGACTGTGACAACACATTTAAATTCAATATTTATGTTATTTGGTCAACCTGCATATATACATTCTGACAGAGGCTCTTCGTTCATGTCCAACGAAGTTAAACATTTTCTACACTGTCGTGGAATTGCCACGAGTCGTACCACCGCCTACAATCCTCAAGGAAATGGACAAGTTGAAAAACTTAACTCAACACTGTGGAAAACTGTACAACTAGCTCTTAAGACGCACAAATTACCCATTGAACGATGGGAGCTGGTATTACAATTGGCACTTCACTCTATTCGCTCTCTTTTGTGTACGGCAATTAATTGTACGCCACATGAAAGAATGTTCCATCACAATAGACGGACCCATAATGGAGCTTCTTTACCAACATGGCTAACTGGAGCAGAGAAAATTCTTTTACGTCGATGTGACCGCTCGAGTAAATATCAACCCCTGGTGGAGGAGGTGGAGTTACTTGACGCAAACGCAGATTACTCTTTTGTTCGTCTTCCGGATGGGAGGGAAACCACGGTATCTAATAGACATTTGGCACCCATCGTAGAACAAGGAGAAATATTAGCTCCAACTCCAAACGCTGAACAAAAAGATCCAAACACTGAACAACTGCCCACCCAGCCATCAATGACAAATACACCCACACAGGATCTGATTTTGCAAACAGATTCTAACGAGACTTCTGAGCCAGAAATAAGAAGATCTTCTAGATCTCGAAGATCTCCGTTATATCTGAAGGATTACTGCTCCAGCTGTGATTGCTACAATCCTGAGCCGTGCTGCAATTCTGAGCCGCGGTGAATGTAATAATATGGTTTTTGTTTCTTTTGTTTCCTTGACTATATCTTTAGTGTCATAATATTTTCATATTGTCAATTACTGTTAGTTTTATTATCTACTGATTTATATTGGAAATTTAAATGGAATAAAGCCTTGCTTTGTGGAAAGGTATTTCATTCGAACTATATCATCTTATGCCCGTATTATGGTCGTCACTGTAAAATATAAAGAATTTAACGTTACATACATTTATAAGTAGGATAGATAAAGAATTTTTTACTAGGGAGTTAAGGCACACAGGTTACGTAAACGTATCTTTTTCGCGTAAACGTACCAATTCCACTTTACGTCGTCGTTACCAGGATGAGAAATATAACAGTTAAGGCACAGATCAAAAGGTAACGCAACGTATCCAAACGTAATGTTTTGTTTTTGTCAGCTGACAAATATTTGTTTGGTTTTTGGTTAGAATAATTTGTGTTTTTGAATGTAAACAAGCCCAGAAAGATTAAATGTGTACACTAGTAGGTACACATCTATAGGTAACTTACTGAAATTGTAGTTTCCTATGCTTGTCTATATATTTCTTAACTAAATTTTTCACCCTATCTTTCAAGGTTCTACTTAATATGAATTTCACCATGATTTCATTAAGTTACTTTGAATTATATTCCATCTGGAACTGTCTTCATAAGGGTTTTGCCCCACAACCTCCCGTAATAAATGAAAATCGTCCTCATTTGAAAAATATACCCTTCCTGCTCCTGATAGACTATTTACATTATTCACTTGCATTGTGATCATATAGATAAGAACAGATTATGATGGTCATAAAAATGGTTATCAAAACAAAAAACAACTGGATTTGCAATTTACAGGATAGGATTTTTCTTCGTTTTCGTTTCTTTATTTTGCAGTTCGGGATATCTAGCAGCGTTTCGGATATCGTCGGCGTGTATCAGGTCGATACTACCGCGTTCTTGGGTCCACGTAGGAATCCGTATCTTTACGTCGAACGTATCTCGTATCGTAACGAAAATTTAAACGGCGCATGCGTAGCTGTCATTAGATACGTTTACGTATGTATGTGATGTGCAGCCTTAACTCTCTATTATTTTTGTTATTATGGTCCGTCAAATTTAAATTTATATTCTGTAACTAACTTCGTGAATGTATTCTAACCTAAAATTTAAATCAAATTTATTGTGATATTATTATTTGTAAGTTAAAAAGCTTGTGCTGTGATATAGTCTAAAGCTAAAGGCCTAGAATTATCAGTGGAAACTTCAGTTTAGATATAATTCAATTTTAAATAGTGAATACATATTAGATATGTGGTTTTTAATTTTAATTTTAAATACAAAAATATATAGCGGAAAAAGGAGGTACTGGTGGAGGCCCTGAAATTGACAATCCACTTAATGAATTGGAAAATATGGCAATAGATATATGGGGACGAATAACTGAAGAAGCGTGCACAGGTGTACCTGAAATTTTTGGGCGGGTAATAAGGTAATAAGTGTACCAGATGAAAGTATGGTAATAGAGGAAATAGAAATTGAAAATGATGAAGTTAAAGAGCAAACAGCTTCTGTACAAAAAGAAAATAAACCAGTACAAAAAGTAAATAAACCAGTACAAAAAGAAAAACAAAACCCATTTCTATGAGTCCCATCAACGGCTCCAACGGCTCTGATGCCCCATTTGGTATAAAATTCTTCTTGTGCTTTATCTTTGTCTTCCCTTAATGTTGGAAATTTGATCCAAATATGTGCGAGATGTATAGTAATTAACCTGCTAACTTCGTTTATTACCTTAGATATAGCTCATACAATTTAAATGATTATTTTTTGACGTTTCTCGAAACCAATAGACATTTTCAATTTTAGTAATTCATATACGTTCTAGCAAATCAAAACATTAGTATAGTGGGAATAATCTACTTACATTATTCCAGCGAGAATAATTCAATGTACATTGTTTTTATTGAATGACAACCAAATGACAACGTATTTTCTTGATCTGACGCGTCTGTCATTAATTTTCAAGAAATTCGTAAAATGAATCCCAAACGTTTCAGTGAATCATCAGTCGATGAAATAAATAATATAATCATTGAAAGTGCATGTAAGAATACCATGATATGCAGCGCGTCGATTTGGAAACAATTCCAATTATTTGGCAACATGTTTGAACAAAATCTGTCAAATTATTTTCTAAAAGTGATTTTGATTGTAACGTCAAAAAATAATCTATCGAATACCACACGAGAGTTCGATAAATTGGATAATAATTCTCCAGGCATTTTTTCAAACTTGTTGCATCTGGCAATAGCCACTCGAGCCCTTCGGGCTCTCGTGTCTATTGCCTGGCAACAAGTTTTCTAAAATCTGTCGAATTATTTTCAATTTATTCTCACTCTCTTGTGATATTACTACAGAGAATTTCCCACAGCTTTTTGGTCAGATCCATTAGCAAAAAATATTGTTGCTAATAAATTATTTGTTCAATAATATTTGGTTGGGGAAAACGATAACTTTTTTTAAAAACTGACTCCGATATTTCGAACGGATTTTTGTTAGGTATCCCTTAAAACGCGTCTTTCTATTCTTAAGCGATTTCTAAAATGAATTAACTGGTAAAGATTTATTTATTATTATTTTAAGAATTTTATTCATACCTATTATTATCCTCATCGGCAAGTAAATATATAAATAGAGGCATAAAATCCATTATATTAACTTGGTAACGGCGAAATAATAATTTAATATTTAAAGTTACGGTGACATTTCGCTCTCTGTAAGTTTACAGAGGCATTTGAAGAAAAATATAAGTATACAGAATGACCCTAATCGCAAAATTCTTAAATTCTGTAACTTTGAAGGTTACAGAGCTTAAATTATTTAACGCCGCGACCATAATACGGGTATTAGGCAAGGAAAGAGAGAGGACTGCGCATTGGAATCAATTTATGTAACCCACTTACCACCAAACTAATGGCGGACAATATTGACATAGGTGTATCATAATATTTTTCTTATACGATTATTAAATAATCATTTATTGTATTTTCAGAGCAAATAAATACTGTACAATTGAAAATGTCTTTAATATATTTTAACGTAAAAGTTCTTACAAAAAATATATGTCACTCTCTCTGACTTTTCTATAAAACTGTTGTTACTATGATTACATAACATAAAACATATAATATAGTAAATAAGTAGGTATATCTCTAACTACAATACTTTCCCTTTTTTATTTTACTTTATCTATGCATAAAATAAGAAAAAAACAAGAAAGAAATCAAATGAGAATGTTTGAACAAAGTCCCATCTTTTCATTCAAACTTACTAGCCTTGGTCTTGGAAGTGGCTTGGTCATAATGTCCGCTACCTGGTCTTCTTTTGCGATATGTTGAACATTGATAACACCTTCTAATACCTTTTCTCTAATAAAAAAATACTTTATTTTTATGTGTTTCGTTCGATGATGGTACTCTGGGTTATGACAAAGTCGTATAGTTGCCTGATTGTCTATATACAGAGTAGGAACTTGTTTTGGATAACCTATCCCTTTATATAGTCTCGACAACCATAAGATTTCTTTAACTGCCTCATTAGCTGCTACTAGCTCTGCCTCAGTTGTTGATGTAGCAGTCAACTGTTGCCTTTGACTTATCCATGAAACTGCACCTCCTGCATATGTAACTACAACACCTGAAGTGGAACAACCAGTTTTATTGCAACCTCCAAAATCTGCATCACTGTAGCAATCTAACTTGGTACTTCCATCCGATCTGTAACATATTCCAAAAGTAAGTGTACCTTTTATGTACCGTAATACTCTTTTTAGTCTGACTACATCTTCTGTACTTGAGCAGTCTAGTGTTCTTGACAATATACTAACAATGTAGGCTAAATCTGGTCTAGTGCCAACCATTAAGTACATCAATGCCCCTACAGCTTCTCTGTATGGAAAGTTATGATTTTGGTTACTACTTTCTTGATTATATGCTTCTAACTTTACCATAGGCGTTGACACTGGCTTGCATTGACCAAAATTAAAACGATCTAGTAGCTTTCTTGCATATGCTTTTTGTGAGATTTTAATTGAACCGTCTTCAAAATGTTCAAATTCAAAACCTAGGAAGTATGACGCTGCTTTAACAGTAATTTTCAATTCATTCTTCAGCTCATTCAGGAAGAATTCCGCTTCTTTCGGATCATTAGCCATTACCAATCCATCGTCCACAAACAATGCCACCATTAGTTTTTGATTCTGACAACCTCTAATATACAGACATGGATCAGCTTCACTCGCGATAAATCCTGTTGCTTTGAGAAAAGTGTTGAACCTTTTATTCCAACATCTTGGAGCCTGGCGAAGCCCATATAAACTCCGTAAAAGCTTACATACTTTCTTGGTTCCATCAGTATAGCCCTCTGGCTGCTCCATATATATGTCTTTATCCAGTTCACCATATAGAAAGGCTGTGCACACATCAAACTGCATAAGATTCATTTTTTCTGTGGCTGCAATGCTTAACATAGCTAGTTTAGCTACTGGGCTGAAAGTTTCATTAAAATCCACTCCATACTTCTGGCTGAAACCTTTTATTACAAGTCTTGCCTTATACTTATCTATTGTACCATCTGGATTTATCTTAACTTTATATACCCATTTAGATGGTATCACTCTGGATCCTTTAGGTAGACTTGTAAGTTCCCATGTATGGTTTTCTTTCAAGGATTTTATTTCATTCTCCATTGCCTTCTGCCAATGCTCTTTATTCTCTCCACTCAGAGCGTCTTCATAAGATTCAGGTGTGGTAACTTGAAAAACTTCTTCTCCGTACAAAACGTAATCTTCTAAGTGTATCGGCTTGGACAACTTTGAACGATCTCTTAAACTTCTGGTAATCTGTGTTAGTGGATTTTCGCTTGCCTCAGCTTCTACTTCAGACTCATCACTGCCAGACACTTCTTCAGATTCTAATTCTGCTTTTTGAGTATTGTCCTTCTCATTAGACATATCTTGGTCGAATGGCTTTTCCTCAGTTTGAACCTCTATGTCTTTTAATGGCAATTTTACAAATTCGCATGGACTTATCTTCTCTTCAAATATGACATCTCTGCTAACAATGACTTTATTTTCTTCTCTTACCCATATTCTATAACGCTCATCTCCGTCATAGCCGATTAAATATCCTATTATGGATTTTCTGTCCATTTTCTTACGTTTCTTAGCAGGAACGTGGGCATAGCAAACTGAACCAATAATTCTTAAATGTTTAATCCTTGGTTTCTTCCCTAACCAAAGCTCGTAAGGACTTACACCAACCACAGATGATTTGCCTGTTCTATTTAAAATATAAAGGGATGTTGTAACAAACTCAGCCCACATTGCCTCTGGAAAAACTACATTTTTATTTGAATATTTAAAAGTTCTTGCCATTTCAATAGTTGTTCAAAAATCACGTTCACAAATTGAATTTTGCTGTGGTGTGTAGGGGGCTGTTAGTCTCTGTGTAACTCCCTCTGCACTCAGAATGTCTCTAATTTCTTTATTATCCATCTCACCACCATTATCGCTTATCAGTTCTTTAATGGGATGGCCTACAGTTTTTGCATGCTGAAGAACCTTTTTCAATATTTCTTTCACTTCTGATTTTTGAGTCATCAGATAGCCATATCGAAATTTTGTATAACTATTCTTAAAAATAACCAGATACTTTTTCTTAGAAAATGACTCTGCAAAGGGTCCACATACATCTGCTGATAGTAGCTCTCCTGGTTTTGTAGATTTTTCTCTTCGACCGAATGGTAGCCTGTGCGCCTTTCCATATATACACGGCTCGCATAACTGTGTTTCTGATGGATTTGTTTTAATATGCAACTCTTTTTGCATTTTTGCTTGCACGTGTCTTATATCTTGATGACCCCATCTCTCATGATACAGTTGTAGTCTATTATCAACAATGTTTACCTCAGGTTTTTCTTCAGGTTCTAATGATTTTATTGTTGCTTTGAATAGTGTGCCACCAATTTCTCTGTTTCCAGATAGTATTAGCTTTCCCTGATTTGAAAGCCAACACTCTGTTGCTGTAGATTTGAATAAACTTTTTGGATGTTTATCTTGTGTTGCTAACACAGAAAACAGATTTCTACATAATTTAGGAACATACCATACATCTTTAAGAAAATATAATTCTCCAGTGACAAAATTTTTAACTTTAATCGTTCCACTACCAACAGCAGGTAGAACTTCTTGTCCTGCTGATTTTATAGTATATGGAGTTTCAAACTTCTTAAAATCTACATAATAAAAATCGGTGTTTGTCACATGTTTCGTAGCACCATTGTCTATCCACCAAGTACATGAATCTGTAGGAATGTCAACTGAAGGGATTTCTATCATAAGTCCTATATTATCAACAGATGAAACTTCTTGAGTAAGTTTTGGTCTACCATCCGACTTCCATTTTTGACAGTCTTTAACCCAATGTCCAACAGAATGGCAATAATTACACTTATCTTTACGAGAACTACTTGGATGTTGAGTTTTAAAGTCACTCTTATTTCGAACTTTGTTTTTAAACTTGAATTTTTGATTTGAATCTGCAGCTAAAGCCTCCTGTGAAACGGAACTTTCTATAAGTTGTTTCATAAAATTTCTTTCAAATGAACAAAGTTGAGTTGTCAAATCTTCAAAAGTTTTATCTTCATTCTTCAAAAACATCCAACTTGATTTGAAAGTGATGAACGAATTAGGCAGAATAGCTAGAGTCTTACATACCAACAGTAAATCAGGTAAAGCATTTTCGCCTTTTGCTTTAAGACCTATGTTTAATTCATTCCAAAGAGCTTTTAACTTAGCGATGTGCATGGAAACATCCTCTTCGTCATTCCAATTAAACGCAAAAAAAAATCAGCACAAATCTTGTATAACTGATCTTTTGTCGATGCCTCAAACTGTTGCTTCAATGTATTCCAAACCCCATACGCAGTCTCTTGATCCATTATTTTCTGATAAACAGCATCAGTAACAGAACTTGCAATCATAGACTTGGCATAACTATTCGACTTTCTGAACAGATCTAATTTGGCTTTGTGTTCTTTTATGGCAGCCTCTGAATGAGTTCCTTCTAGCTCTTCAGGCTTGACTAATTTGCCATCAATAACGTCAAGGGCACCTTCATGATAGTCTAGCAGATCCCTTATCTCACCTCAATCTGACTGACCTTCTAACGGTTTTACGTGTTTGAAAAATTCCATTTTACTCTATTGTGTTTGGCTTCAAAAATAACACACTCGAAAATATTATTTTTTAGTACTTTAGACCAACTACACAATTATTGGTACTAACTTTATATTTACTCTGAACCAGCAGTCTTTGGCATTTCTGGGCCCATAACCTATTGTATTTTCAGAGCAAATAAATACTGTACAATTGAAAATGTCTTTAATATCTTTTTCGTACTTCCGGGCCTAAAGTGACAACTTCACTCCCTTGTGACAGGTACTAAAGTGTCACATTTAATCCCTCCGGGATTAAATATTGACGAAACTCCCGGAACGATTAAATCACAAACAAACGAATTTAAGGGATATTTTATTGAAAAATATAATTAATTAGAATGGTAATTAACGTTAATATTCAAATTAATATTGTGACAGTTCGTCATATTGACCAGTCTTTCCTGGGTTAATGCAGCAGGTAACTGACGAGTAACAGATAGGTCCTTTTCATATTGAACTGGTGCTTGTTTCGAAGATCCTGCGGAAACAGGAAGCGAGAATGAGGACTGTGGCATAACTATAGTGGACGAATCGGCGACTTGACCAAATATTTTATCTGAAATTTTTTGTTTATTTTTAATAGACGATTCAATATATCCCTCGGCCACGTTGGAGGATTTCCATCCTCCATGTCTCTTCAGCACGTCTATTGTTGTTCCCGAATCAGCTAACAAAGACGCAGATGTGCGTCTAAAACAATGTCCCGTATAAGACGTCGCATTATCTAATTTCAAGAAAGCTGCTATTTGCCGTGGAAATGTACCAAACATGTTTTTTCCTACTACTCGCGTAGTACATTCTTTGTTGATGTATTGAACAAAAAATTTTGAATGAGTTGTCCCTGTTTTTCGCAATGCCACATATTTCCGAAATATCGCCACAAAACTGATGGCACTGTTTTCTGAATTTTTGATCACAAAATTTCGGTCAATTTTATTTTTGGTGTTTCTAATCGCAATTAGGAAGGAATCGCCCAAATCTGTTACATCGTCGATTTCTAAATCAACCAACTCTTTTCCACGACAAGCTCCCGCAACGCCCAAAATAAGTGCAACCTACAAAAAAATTGATTTCTTAAAATTTCTGAATATAAACAAATTTCCAAATTTACCTTAAGCATTAAATATTTATCATCCGGAGCCTCCCGTAAGAACTGATCTACCTGCTCAGACGTGAGAATTCTTGACTTCTTTGGCTTAAATCCCTCATTTCTTCTCTTCAAAAAAGCTAATAATTTTGGAAATTTACTTATATCAATATCTTCTCTAATGTTAATGTTGAAACTCTAAGCTATATCCAGTCTATATGTTTTGTGTCTATATTTCTATAGCAACATTATTAAACTGTCATGTAATAAAAAAAAATTATTATAGAAATGTCACTTATATCTATATCTTCGAAATATATTTTTCAAGTTAAGTTCTCTGCAGTTATTATATCCCGCAATAGGTTATGGGCCCAGGGACTGCTTAGACTGCGTTATTTGATTATTTGTTAGTATATTCATTAAGCAAAGATGAGTCCACCACCAGATGTAAATACTACATCAACTTCAGTTTTTATTGGTCCTGCAGGTGTCCCAGGCATTGAAAAATTAGAAGGACACAAGAATTACGACAACTGGAAATTTCAAATGAGAATGATCCTTATAGATTATGGTCTATGGAAATGTGTATTGGGAGAAGATAATGATCCTGATAAAGATCAACGAGCCCTGGCTAAAATTAGTCTGTCAGTTAAGCCTGTATGTGTTAGCCATATTAGATCGGCCACCTCATCCAAAATTGCATGGGAAAACCTCGAAAAAGCTTTTCAAAGTGCTGGCCTGAGTAGACAACTTTTTCTAAAAAGGAAGATATACCGAACTAGATACGAAGATTTTTCAAGCATGAATGAATATGTTAGCGGTATATTATCTTTAATTCACCAACTAGCAGATATTAAAGTCAAAGTTGATGACAGTGAAGTTGGTATGCTACTTTTAAGTGGACTTCCAGATACATTTGAAACATTGCTTAGCGGCTATGGAGCAACGCACACAAACATCACAAGTGAGGATGTAATTAAAACACTTTTGGAAGAAAATGCTCGTCGTGGTTTAAGAGAAGAATCAGCTTCAGCCTTAATAACTAATAATTCTAAAAAACAAATTATTTGCCATGAATGCGGTATTGAAGGCCATATTAGACCACATTGCACTAAATTAAAGAAATATAAGAATAAAAGCAAGTCGTTTTCCAACAAAAAACAATCAAAGAAAACTGAAGAAAACAGAAATCTTTTATTTACTCCAGCTGCATTAGCTACTGGTAATTTTGATCCAAATTCATGGTATGTGGATAGTTGTGCAAGTAATCACGTTACCCATAATAAAGAATGGATTATTAATTTTGATTCCGATTCAAAAACTGTTTTTTGTACTGCTGATAGTGGAAATTTATCCAGCAATGGTTCTGGCGATATTAAAACCCAGTTGGTAAATTCTGTAAATAACACTAGCAGCACTGGTATTATTACCAATGTTAAATATGCTCCTAATGCTGCTGCAAATCTGTTATCTGTCAGCCGCCAAAGGTCATGCAATAGTTTTTAGAGAAGATGGTTTTGAATGTTATAATAATGAAGATTTGAAGATTTTTGGTAAAATTAAATTTACAGGGTCCAAAATTGGTGGTATTTACAAATTGGATCAATTTTATCAAAACAGTGTTAAAGATGGTTCGGAAGATACTTTAATGCCCATCAACCAAGTGAATACAAAGCAACTTTGGCATCAACGCTTAGGACATCTGAGCTACCGTAGTCTTTTATTACTAAAAAATGGACTTGCTCATGGTATAGATTTCCAGGATACCCCAGTTTCTTCTTGTATTCCATGTATAGAGGCCAAACAAACTAGGAAAAGTTTTCCAAAAGGTCAAGCCAGACGTGCAAGTCAACTGCTAGAGTTAATACATACCGACTTATGTGGACCTATGTCTGAATCTAGTTTTGGCGGTTGTAGGTATGTACTCATGATTACAGATGATTTTTCACGTAAAACATTTGGCTATTTTCTAAAATTTAAATCAGAAACGTTTACTACTTTTAATATGTTTAAACAAATGGTTGAAAATCAAACAAGTTTAAAAATTAAAAGAGTAAGGTCTGACAATGGTACAGAATTCTGTAACACAAAGTTTAAAACTCTTTTTCAACAAAATGGTATTTTGCATGAATTAACTGTACCGTACACTCCTGAACAAAATGGAGTTCAAGAGAGATGTAACCGTACAATTATTGAAAAAGCTAGAGCTTTATTGCATGATGCTTCTTTACCTAAACCCTACTGGGCAGAGGCTGTATCAACAGCTATTTATCTTAAAAACAGAAGCCCATCAAGTGCTATCAAAGGATTTACTCCTGAAGAACTCTGGAGTGGTTCTAAAGTCAACATTGACAATTTGAGGGTATTTGGTTGTCGTGCATATGCACATATCCCTAAACAGTTTCGACGTAAGTTCGATTCAAAGTCTAAACCAATGATTATGATAGGCTATTGTGAAAATACGAAAGGGTATAGGTTAGCTGACCCTGATAACCCTGGTAAAGTTCAAATCGCTAGAGATGTCATATTTCTTGAGCATATTATGCATGCTAAAAATGGTTTAGCAAATGAAAATGGAACATCTACAGATGTTAATATAACAGATTATGTAAGTTATCCTATTGGTGACAACCATGTACGTGACAGTGGTGGTGATACTAGCTCAAATAATGACAATCAGTCATTTGAGTCTGAAAGTTCTAGTGCAGAACAAGATGTTTCAGATGTTGAGCCAAGCATTAATATTTCTGAGAATAAACAGGAAATACCTCCAACTCAGTCACAGCAGGAATTGCCTCTAACCTCGTCTGGTAGAGTTCGACGTCCACCTGTTTGGATGAAAGATTATTTGCATGAACCAGAGGATAAATGCTTACAGCTTGTTGATAATTCATTGCTAGAACCAACTTCAGTAGATGAAGCACTTAATTGCCCTGAAAAGGACAATTGGGTTGAAGCCATGAAAAGTGAATATAATTCTTTTATAAAGAATGATTTATGGATTTTAGTTGATCGTCCAAAAGACACAAATGTAGTATCTAATAAATGGATTTTTAAATTAAAAAATGACAATGATGGTAATATTCGTTTTAAAGCTAGATTAGAAGCAAAGGGTTTCTCACAGTCTTATGGTATTGACTATTTTGAGACTTTTTCCCCTGTTGTGCGTATTTCTACTTTACGAATGCTAATTGCCTTATCTGTTGAATTAGACTTGTCAGTTGAACATTTCGATGTGACTACTGCATTTCTTCATGGTGAATTGGAAGAAAGTGTCTATATGGAACAACCAAGTTGTTTTATTAAAAAGGGCGATGAATCCAAAGTATGTTTGTTAAAAAAAGCTGTGTACGGGCTAAAACAGTCTTCCAGAGCATGGAACAAAAAGGTTAATGAAGTCTTAATAAAATTTAATTTCAAAAGATCTATTAATGAACCTTGTTTATTTTCCAAAATTCAGGGAAATTCAATAATTATCATTGCGTTGTTTGTTGACGATTTTTATATTTTTCATAATAATTTGGTTGAAAAAAATAAATTATTTGATATTTTAAAAAATCATTTTAACATAAAAGATTTAGGCAAAGCTCATAATATTCTTGGTATGAAATTTTATAAAAATGACACAGATGGTACTGTCTATCTGAACCAAAAGTCATACATTATTAATGTCTTAAACAAATTTGGTTTTATTGATGCAAAAGGGGCTTATACCCCAATTGAGCCAAATGTTAAAATGAAAATATCTGAATGTAATGCCAATGTACCATACCAAAACGCCATTGGATGTTTGATGTACCTAGCCGTCAATTCTAGACCAGATATTGCCTACACAGTGAGCTACTTGAGCCAGTTTAATACTGGACACTCAATGGAGCATTGGAATCTCGTTAAACGTGTGTTTAGATACCTTAAAGCCACTACTGATTTAGGACTAATGTATCAAAAGACTAACTCTACAGATATTGAAGGTTACGTAGATGCTACATGGGGAGATCATCAAGCTGATAGAAAATCTCATACTGGCTACATTTTTAAGTTAGCAAATGGACCTATTTCATGGGAGACTCACAAACAGAGGACTATTGCACTCTCATCATGCGAGGCTGAATATATGGCTGCATCTGATGCCTGCAAGGAAGCAGTTTATCTTAAAAAACTCATTGCTGAAATTCTGGATAGACCAATGAGGCCAATCAGACTCTATGTGGACAATCAGAGTGCGATAAAAATTGCTGAGAACCCAGTTTTTCATAATCGCACGAAACACATCGATATCCGGTTCCACTTTATTCGTGATATTGTTAGTGCGGGAGAAGTCAAATTAGTTTATAAGCAAACTAATGCCGATATTCTTACCAAAGGCTTGGGTCGCAATAAACACGAAAAATTTGTTCAGAGTATGGGACTTACTAAAATTTAGTTTTTTTTTATCTAAGTTTTTATAGCCTGTTTAGCTTAAGGGGGAGTGTTGAAACTCTAAGCTATATCCAGTCTATATGTGTCTATATTTCTATAGCAACATTATTATTAACTGTCATGTAATAAAAAAAATTATTATAGAATTGTCAATTATATCTATATCTTCGAAATATATTTTTCAAGTTAAGTTCTCTGCAGTTATTATATCCCGCAATAGTTAATAACCGATTTCAGCATTGAGTAATGTGCCCAGAGAGTTGAGGCACAAACCGCTTTTGGTTTATCATCGAAGTAGACTAACAGCGCATTTTCAGTAGGTTGTCTCACATTTTTTAAGCGGCACCACTTTTTAAAAGCATCGTACTGCTGCTCGTATAGTTTTCTAGATTTCGGTGGTAACAATTCTTCATCTACTTCGGCTGCTCTTTTATCAATATCAGATACACCTTCTTCACTCATGATACCAATAATTATCAATAACAATGTTTCTTTTGTAATATTATTTGTGCGTTGGGCGACAATTTGTAATATGAGTTACCTGTTGATAGTGAATTTATAAAACTATTTAGTTAATTTTTTTGAAAAAATAACAATATACCAAAAGAAAAAATGTAATTTACAATAAAACAAACATTAAGCTTAATTTCGTCTTTAATTAGTTGTAAAAGATACTTCAATAATTAACAGAATTTATAAATGTTTATCACACAAAAATTATGATAGTTAAATACCTCGGCTAGGGGTGAGTAAGTTCATTAGCTCTGACTATTGTACAATATTTGTTTCTTTAAGAAATTATAAGGGCGCCACTGAAATCTTTTTATTTTTTATGATACTACTGAAGAAAGTTGTTTTAAGCTGAGTTATTTAAATAAGTATCATAAGATGACAGAGGATACCAGGTGCTTAAAATGTTAACAGGTACTGTTACACTTTACAATGACACTAGTAATGACAATGTTTCTAAATTATAACTGTCACAACACAATGTTACTATGGTAACTTATTTTAAAGACAGTTTATTAAATGAGTTGAAGAGAGAAGAAACTGCTTGAAATTATTGATATAATTAATAAAATCATACCGGAAGTACGAAAAGTATCGTATATACCTTGCGACTGAAGTACATTTAATCCTTCAGGTAAATTATGGCCCTCCCTGCGGTCGGGCCATAAACTTTACCTTCAGGATTAAATGTACTACTTCAGTCCCGCGGTATATAATGTACCATTTACGTAAAAGTTCTTACAAAAAATATATGTCACTCTCTCTGACTTTTCTATAAAAATGTTGTTACTATGATTACATAACATAAAACATATAATATAGTAAATAAGTAGGTATATCTCTAACTACAATATCATTTTCATTATTTCGTATTACAAATCTAATTTAAAATAGTATATTAAACAACGCATTTCATATGGAATTCTGTTATGACACGAGTTCAAGTTTAAAAAACGAATTGCGAAGCGATGAGTTTTTTAAAGAACGAGTGTCACAACAGCCATATGAAATAAGTTGTTTATAATATTTTTTATATTTTGCTATTTTATCATTTTTTAAATTAATTTATTATTTTTACGTAATACCGAAAATTTTGATTTTAAAAAGTATGTCGGTAGCACTGTGTTATTTATAACATTTGACAGTTTTGACATTTAAATTATGAAATGTTAATGTTTTAAAATATTTTAAAATGACTAATACACCAATAATAATATATTATATAAGTAAAAAATCATATTTATATTCACAAATACTTTCTTAAAGAACAATATAAAATTAATAAATTGCTATTAGCCACAAATGTCATTGTCAATAGTCTTGTCATTTGATACTTCACTCATGTCGCCAACCATTTAAAACAAAAATTTGCGTGCGCAAAAGTTACATTACGATACGCAAATGCGTTTTATAATAAAGATTTTTGTAAGTGCAAAATATAAAAAAGTCTTTAAATATCCAGCTGACAGCATGACGTACATTGTACGTAATTTTTTGGTCACCCGTTACGTCGTTTAGACTTCTTGGATGACGTCAAATCTACTAAAATATGACGTGAAAATGTCACAGCCCAAAGACGTCACCCAGTCACGTTAAATTACGTCACTCCATGACGTACAATAGACATGTTGTATCGACGAAATTGTAACGTATGATTACGTTATTTCATGACGTAGTTTTTTCTACCTATTTATGACGTATGGATTGATTTTGGGACAGAATAAAAACCAAAAATATTGATAGACAATTTTATTTGCATTAACTATTAGGTACATTAAATTTCAATTTTACATACAAATATTACAAGTTACTTTAAACATATAAAATATTTAACAATATTATTTAAATAATATAAAATGTTGCACATTACATAGTAAAAGTTAGGTACATCGAATTTAACAACGTAGTCTGTGTGCGAAGTATAAGTTAAATGTGAAGCAACTATTTAAAATCAATTCTGATTCATAAAATGTATCTTTAAAAAATGAGATATTCATCAATTAAAAAAATTATTGATACAACTTAATTTGAATTAAATATTACAAGTTAATGCATAGCACACAGCATGTCACTAATAGTTATTATATTTTAGTCAAAAAAATTAAATAATTATTGTTAAATTTACCTTGTTCGAAGTAAACTTTTCTTACATTGTAGGATGTTCAGCCTTTTTCCTGAGAAACGCCAAATTATAATGCTTTCTGGTACTTTGTAGATGCCGAAAAAAATCTGATTTCTCTAGTGTTAGCCATTTACAATGAATAGGTGCTAAGCCAGTTTGGTAGAATTAGATGCATACGAAGTAACGCCGCTATATTTAGACAAAAATTACAATATCAGTATACGAATACTATACAATAATCATTATTTAAATACAATGCTCTAACTATTTACCTATCAAAATTACATATTAAACTGGTTAATAATAATATATTTACATTTTCTAAAACATCATTGGTAGCCATTTACGCCAATTAAGAGTACTGGCAAATAAAAATATTATAAACCATTTATTTAGTTGAATGTAAGGAAATAGCAAAATTTTTCTTACTTACCTAAATTTATCTGCAACGAATACTGTTATAAATATACACAAAAACACTTCTCATCTTAATCCTTGGCCATAAAGTGCTTGCTGTTGACTTACATTACAGACGCCAACAACAATGAGAGGAAAGGCGTGGCAAACACGATCTGCCCGACAAGCCTCCGAGTTGTAGCGAGCGTTTGGCGCGAATATTAAAATTTATCATTTTTCACAAGTTAAGTTGATAAATCACTCTAAATGACAAAGGTAGGTGTATTAAGTATTTAGTAATAAGCAAATAAATACGTAAATAATACTATTGATAATGATTACCACTTAGAAATATTTTCAACTGCATGTATCATATATATTGAAATGACATATTTACCTAGCTGCTAAGTATCAGAAAATGAGAAAAAGCTACGAAAAAAAAATTTTATTTACACTATGCAAATGTGTAAGGTTTTATAGTTAAATATTATTGCATCACTTTAGGTCGACGAAGTATCGACGTTGGAAAAATGACGTATATGGTTGGTCTAACTTATCACGTTGTAGAGACGTAGATGTTAGGTCGTCGACGTCATTTACCAATAATTACCTAATATCGACGTTTATATGACGTGACCCTGTCAGCTGGCTGCTCCAAAAAAAACAACAATCATTTTAAAACATATTTATTTAATAAATATTACAATTTTAATCTATTTTATCTATTTTAAATATATGTTTTTATTCCACGCCACTGGAAAACTATTACATCTATGAGCTAATAATAACAATTAAATGAAAAATAATCTTTAAAACTGAATGAAAACAATGTTCAAAATGCATGTACAATTAATTTAAGTTATCGTACACAACATATATGTGATTTAGTTAAACATCTATTACCTGAAAGCTGTAATATTAATAAAAATAAATTTCAAGGAAATAGTTGTAAAATACTTCTTACCTATAAAATGAAATTCCTTGCTCTTTTTTAGCACTCTGACTGTTGCACTTATAAGCTACACAATTAACCATTTTCAAATGTCTATTCAGGTTATTAAAAAAGGTGAAAATTAATAAAAAAAACTAAAAAAATACAATTCGATGTTTCAAATTTGTTTACCACCAAACGTTTGAAAATTGGCTTCACTCACACGCATATAAGGTTTTCATTGCCATGCGCTGTCCTCTCTCTTTCCTAGTCTAAGTGTAAAGTGAATATACATATAATTTAAAAATATCAGTTATTACTATTTCTTTCTGTTAAGGTTTCAGGAAATATAAATACTTTTAACTGGTTTTTATTTTAATTTCAACGTACAGACGCAGAAATTCAACAACACTTTTTTAAATTACTTCGTATCTATTGATTTACAAAGAAAGTCGATTGTTTTAAACAAGACAAATAATTATCTCACATTTTGACATTTTGACAAATTATTGTTGACAGCTTAGACAAGGAAAGAGAGAGGACTGCGCATTGGAATCAATTTATGTAACTCATTTACCACCAAACTAATGGCGGACAATATTGACATAGACGTATCATACGATTTTTCTTATACGATTATTAAATAATCATTTTCATTATTTCGTATTACAAATCTAATTTAAAAAAGTCTTTAAATATGTACTGCCCCAAAAAAAAACAACAATCATTTTAAAACATATTTATTTAATAAATATTACAATTTTAATCTATTTTATCTATTTTAAATATATGTTTTTGTTCCACGCCACTGCAAAACTATTACATCTATGAGAAAATAATAACAATTAGTTGAAAAATAATCTTTAAAACTGAATGAAAACAGTTTTCAAAATGTATGTACTATTAATTTAAGTTATCATATACATAACATATGTGATTTAGTTAAACATCTATTACCTGAAAACTGTAATATTAATAAAAATAAATTTCAAGGAAATAGTTTTAAAATACTTTTTACCTATGAAATGAAATTCCTTCCTCTTTTTTAGCACTCTAACTGTTGCACTTATAAACTGCACAATTAACCATTTTAAAATGTCTATTCAGGTAATTAAAAAAGGTGAAAATTAATAAAAAAACTAAAAAAAAACAATTCGACGTACCAAATTTGTTTACCACCAAACGTTTGAAAATTGGCTTCACTCACACGCATATAAGGTTTTCATTGCCATGCGCTGTCCTCTCTCTTTCCTAGTCTAAGGTTGACAGAGAACACAAGTAACATTGTTCTAGTCTTGCCAACTTAACATATTTTGACACACTCCCTCAAGGGTAGAACAAATGTTTACAAAAATACATGAAATATTACAAAAATACAATATTCATTAAAATGATATTGGAATAAATAAAATATTTACTGCATGATTAAATTTTTGAGTTTTCCAAATTTTACAGGCTGCAAAGGCTTGGTTAAAATATCAGCAACATTTTCATCTATTGGACAATATTGAATTTGAAACCATCCCTTCTTGAACTCATCCTTGATTAAATGGTACTTAACATCTATATAGATGCATTTTCTTGTGAGCTGATTTGCTTTAATCATTTTTATGCAGCTTGTATTATCAACAGGCAGATTTACCTGAACTTTTTCTGACAATAATTCTTCAAGTACAGATTTGACATACTTCATTTCTTTGCAACATTGAGCTGCAGCTATGTATTCTGCCTCGGTAGAATGTTGAGCAACACATGATTGTTTGCGAGAACACCATGCAACTGGACCATTTGCATAGAACATGATGTACCCAGTAGTGCTCTTATTTTCTTTTCTATCACCAGCATGATCTGAGTCACAGTATACATCCAGTGTATGACCAGCATTTGTGTTTGAATACAGAATACCTGTTTCAGTTGATCCCTTCAAATATCTAAGTATTCTCTTGATATTGGTGACATCTTGTTTTGTTGGGTTTTTTGTATATCTGCTGCAATAGTTAACAGCATATCCAATATCTGGCCTAGTTTTGCAAGACAAATATAAAAGACTTCCCACTGCTTCTTGATATGGGAACTTTGTTTCAGATAATGTAGGATTTGAAAGGTTTTTAAAAGAAAATCACGTTTTTACTTTTTACTTGTATTATATGTAACTTTTGTACAACATGACATTGACATTACACACGAAAAACAAAATTGTTGGTTGCGTACACAAACTACGTTCTGAAATCTACAATGGACTGGGAAAGTGTGACGTCAAAATTTGTGTTATATGCTGTTGAACCGCGAAATGTCAACGAAATGATTCCAAACGGCAATATTATAAATCTCCAGAAATAATTTTTGTTTGAGTTACTTTCTTATTATTATACTTTGAAATATAACGGAAGTATCATAATTAAATACATAAGCAAAATCTTTCCACATTTGATTTTTAAAATACCAATTTTGTAAGTATTCTTTCTTAAAATTTATGACAATGCACAAGGTTATGTTATAATATTTTTACAGAAATTGTTCGTCTATCTACTTTAGTGATATGTAAATCATATGAATGAACACTTACCAATGAAAAAACAGTAATTAACTCCCAAAAATCAAGAAAATACAATAAAATAGTTAATAACACCTAAAAAACATACAATAAAAAAAATTGTTTGGAATCATTTGGTTTGACACTTACGTCACTACTTTTTCAGTCCATTACAAATATTTATAAAAACAATTTATGGTTATTTTATTCAACATACCCCCTTAATTGTAGATTAGTTTACAAGCATTTTTAAATTTAACAGGTTCTAAAGGTTTGGTGAGAATGTCAGCTAAATTATTAGAGGTAGGTACATATTCTAAACATGTTGGCAGAGTAGAGTGGCGAACTTTAAGTGGCGAAAATAAATATCAACTTTAAGTAACGTTTATTCACACGTTAACATATAATATTACTATGACACTAATTAATAAATATAAAAAACTGAACATCGCATAAATATGTATATTAAAGGTGCGTTCAAAGCACTTCCAACACCCCCACTTTATGTGAGGTTCAGACCCATTTTCTTGGAGTCTTCTTTTAATTTGTCTCTAGGTAGTCCTTTCGTCAACGCATCTGCTATCATTTCTTTTGTTCCTATGTTCTTGACCTTAATCTCACCGAGTTCTTGTTTTTCTCTGACAAAGTGATGTTTAACATCTATATGTTTACTTCTAGGGCGGTAGGCAGCATTTTTACTGAGGTCGACTGCTCCTTTGTTATCACAATAAATCTGGACAAATCCCATCTGATTTGGGATTATTTCATTGATTAAGTTCTTCAAGAATATTGCTTCTTGAGCTGCCAAGCTTAAAGCCATATATTCGGCTTCTGTCGTTGACAATGCAACTGTATTTTGTTTCTTTGAAGTCCAGCTGACAGCGCCTTCAGATAGTAAAAATATGTATCCTGTTGTGGACTTTCTATCGTTTGTGTCACTGGCAAAATCGGAGTCACAATAGCCACATAAATCTTCGTCTGATTGTTTAAAAACTAACTTCCTTTTTGCGGTAGATTTTAAATATCGAAGTACGCGCTTGACTGCTGTCCAGTGGATCTTTCCGGGATTCTGATTGAATCTAGATAACACCCCCACTGCATATGCAATGTCTGGTCTAGTGCACTGAGCCGCATACATTATACTTCCTATTGCTTCTTGGAATGGTACTTTTAGCATGTCTTCTTCTGTTTTAGGTTCTTCTGCATTCGTAAGTATCTGATGTATATCCAGGGGAGTATCTATACCATTGCAATTTGTCATTCCAAACCGTTCTAGAACATCTTGTATATAATTCTCTTGATCTAGACTGATTGTTTTCTCTTTCTTATTTCTGGTTATTCTCATTCCTAGGCAAAAATGTGCTTCACCTAAATCTTTCATCTTAAATCTTTTCATCAAATCATTTTTTACAGTTTCCTTCTGATGTTCATCGTCTGAGAAGAGTAAAATGTCATCTACATAGATGGCCAAAACAAGTATCTTATTCTTGTGATATCTACAATAAACGCACGGATCATATTTTGACTGCATAAAACCCATATTTTTGATTACTGTATCTAGTTCTTTGTTCCACATACGACTAGATTGTTTTAAACCATACAATGTTTTTAATAATCGACAAATTTTACCATCAGGTAATTCCATATAAATTTCTTCGTCCAAATTCGGGTGTAGAAACGCCGTAACAACATCCATTTGATTTATTTCCCAGTCATACTTAGCTGCTAGTGCCAACAATAATCGTATAGAACTGTATCTGACTACGGGGGAAAACGTTTCTTGGTAATCAATGCCTTGTTGTTGCGAAAAACCCTTTGCAACCAAGCGGGCTTTGTAGCGTTCTACTTCACCAGTAACCGTAAGTTTGGTTTTAAATGTCCACTTGCTCTTGACTGACTTTTTATTAGGAGGGAGATCACAAATCATCCAAGTTTTATTTTTATTGTGTGCTTCAAGTTCCTCTTCCATAGCCTTTTTCCATAGGTGGGCATTAGGACCTGATAAAGCTTCTTTAACTGTTCTTGGATCTGGAGAAACGTCAAGGGCGGCTTGACATATAAAATCAGAGTTAAATACAGCTTTGTTAGGTTTTGGAATTCTTGTGGATCTTCTGCGTTGATAACATTCTTCTTTATTCTCTTCATCAGTTTCACTTTCTTCAATCACTTCTAACTCTTGATCTTCCATGCCTTGAATGTTTATTTCAGGTTCTTCGGATATTCTTGACAACGAACTTTCATTTTCCCCCACTTCAACTACATTTTCGGTGACTAGGAATTGTTGTTGATTGGTGTTTTTGTCTTCAATATTAGAATCTGAAAATGACTTTTCATATTTTTCTTTGGGCATCTCCGTTACAATAATTTGGTTTTCAAAAAATTCGGCATCTCGTGAAATTATTAATTTTTTGGTAACTGGGTGTATGAATCTAAAACCTTTTGATGTTTGGCTATAACCGACAAAGATTAATTCTTCTGCTTTCATATCTAATTTTCTCCTTTTCTCTTTGGGAATGTGTACCAGAGCCTTGCAGCCAAAAATGCGGAGATGTGACAAATCAGGTTTTTTATTTGTCCATAATTCTTCAGGTACGCAATTTTTGAGAGCTTTTGTGGGACATCTGTTTTTTAAATATACTGCGGTCGATATAGCTTCTGCCCAAAAAGAATTAAGGTTCGCGTCGATTAGCATACTTCTTGCAGTTTCCATCAAGGTTCGATTTAATCTTTCAGCTACACCGTTTTGCTGGGGTGTGTACGCCACCGTTTTTTCGTGTCGTATTCCATATGTCTTTAGAATATTGATCAGCGACTGATTGACATATTCAGTGCCATTGTCGGTACGTAAACATTTAATTTTCATATTTGTTTGATTTTCTACCAGAGCTCTATATTCTTCAAATTTTTCGGGAACTTCTGATTTTGACTTAAGGAAATAAACTGTCGTTTTTCTGGTAAAATCATCTGTAAACGTCAAAAAGTACCTGGCTCCACCAATGGATACACTTTGTAACGGACCTGCAACGTCAGAGTGAACTAGTTCAAGTTTTCCAGTAGCTCTTTTAATTCCTGTCTTAACGAATGGTTTTCGGTGCATTTTTCCCTTTAAGCAGGTTTCACACTGTGTATAACTGTCATTAGTGTAGTCGATTCCAGTTGCTAATTTGCCTTTTAAAAGGTTCATTGACGGGTTGTTTAAATGGCCTAGACGACGATGCCATAGTTCTTGAGCGTTTAATAACCTTACCGGGCTTGCTGAAAATTCGAATTCATCCAATTTGTACATACCATAGGTTTCAGTAGCAGTGCAAATAATTTCTTCCTTTTTCAGGTTTACTTTCCTATTTGTAATTCGACATCCAAACTCTGAGTCAAATATAACGGTTCTGCCATTTTTAGTAATTTTGCTTACCGAGAGTAAATTCATTGCCAAGTCCGGTGCATGAATTACATTTGCGATCGTTATCTTATCTTCGGTTTTCAGCAGAATTTCAACTTGACCTTGACCAGTACCTTGCAATTTAGTTCCATTAGCGACTCCTATTTCTTGATGTGAGAGCTCTTGATAATCTCTCAATCGACTTTTGCACGGGGTAAAATGTGATGTGGCTCCTGAATCTATAAACCAATCAGAACTGTGAGGTTTCTCAGTAGATTTACAACAATTTAAGGCGTGCTGTTTGTTTTTGTATCTGTTTTCATTTTTTGGAACAGATTTCTTTGGCTTGGGACATTCATTTGCTTTATGGTTATATTGATTACAGTTGAAGCATCTTGGACCTGATTTTCGGAATTTTGAGTAATTTTTATTTTCACTGAGTAAAGCTGCTTCAGAGACCGAATTTTTGTGGCTGATATTTTTAATATTCTCCTGCAGTAAAAGATTCTTAACAAACTCTGTACTTGTAGTTTGATTTGATCCCTGAATACCCAAAATTAAAGGCTTATATTCGTCTGAAAGTCCACCAAGAATAATACCACCAACGACGCTGTCTTTGAATGGTTCGCCAATGTTTTCGAGTTGTTCAGCAATACTAATAATTCTGTCTATATATTCTTGAATTGAAGAACAAGATTCGAATCTAGTTTTAAATAGGCTTGAATACAGACCAACAAGACGTACAATTCCAGTATTTTCATAGGCTTTCTTAAGATTATTCCAGGCTTCCAAGGCTGTTTTTGCCTTTTTAGTTTCCGCTGCAGCACAAGGTTTTAAAGATAAATTGATTTTGGCAAGTGTTCGCTGATCTAGTTCTGGATCTATAGTTTCCTCATTTTTAGGCTCAATACAATGCCACAAACCTGCATCAATTAGGTAGTTCTTCATCCAAAATTTCCAATCACTATAATTGGATCCGTCCAAGTGCTTGCTTTCACTAAGGCCACCAATGGCGTTTGAAATAATAGTTGTAGACCTTTTTTTGTCATGCAACTCCTTTCTGAGGGCTTCAATTTGAGCCTCCATAGCTTCCAAATTCATGTTTTTGAAGTGTGTCGGTAAACGTCAAAAAAAAAAAATATATATATATTATATATTTTTTATATTCGAGTTTTCCACTTACGGGTTCTTTCCTACTACTTAAGGATATGTTTTTCTGGGCCCATAACCTGTTGGCAGAGTAGAGTGGCGAACTTTAAGTGGCGAAAATAAATATCAACTTTAAGTAACGTTTATTCACACGTTAACATATAATATTACTATGACACTAATTAATAAATATAAAAAACTGAACATCGCATAAATATGTATATTAAAGGTGCGTTCAAAGCACTTCCAACAAAACATAAGTCTCCTTTCACAACGTTTTCATTAATAAATTTATAGCGAACGTCGATATGTTTCGAACGTCTATTTAACACTCCATTCTCCATCAGTTTTATAGCACTTTGATTGTCTATTTTTAAATTCACTTGCACTTTTATATGTAGCAGTTCTTCTATCAGGTCTTTCAAGTATAACACTTCTTTGCAACATTCTGCAGCAGCTATATATTCAGCTTCGCAGCTTGAGAGTGCGACTATAGGTTGTTTCCTTGCACACCATTGCAGTGGACCTCCACAGTACATAATGATGTATCCGGAAGTACTTCGTCTGGTTTCCAAGTCTCCAGCAAATTCTGAATCGCTGTAGGCTTCTAATTTGGTAAGATCCCAGTTTTTATTATAGCCAATATCTATATTCTTACTTCCTTGTATGTATCTCAGGGTTCTTTTTACATTCTTCACATCAGTGTTGGTAGGTTTTTCCATATTACGACTCTCAAAGTTAACAGAGAACGCTAGATCTGGTCGAGTCTTGCTGCTAAGGTACATTAAAGAACCAATAGCTTCTCGGTAGGGAAATCTCACATCTTCTGTATCTTCTTTATCTTTTTCCTTCTGATCTTTCACCAATGGTGTTGGACATGACTTTGAGTTTTCCATATTGAATTTTTCCAGAATAGTTTTTGCATATTCTTCTTGTCCAATTCTTATTTGTTCTTCTGTTCTAATTATCTCCAATCCCAGAAAAGATGTAGGATCTTCTGAATAAGTCATTTCAAAATCTTCTTCGAGTTTCTTTAACAATGAAAGCATTTTTTCTTTATTTTCTCCTATAAGCAATCCATCATCAACATATATCCCAAGGATAATTTCTCCATTTTCTGTTTTGAAAATACAGGGTTCTGTTTTAAGTGGGCATAATCCTTTCTTTTTCAGGGTCATTGTAAATTTTTGGTTCCATTTCAGAGGAGATTGTTTCAGACCATATAGACTCTTTTTGAGTTTACATATTTTTCCATCTTCTTTTTCATATCCTTCTGGTATCTGCATGTACAAGTTTTCAGTTATTTCTCCCTAGAGGAATGCAGTCTTTATATCTAGTTTCATGATATGATATTGTTTATTCGCAGCAATAGCCAGCATAGTTCTGATGGAACTGTTATTAATTACAGGACTGAATGTTTCTGCATAGTCAATACCGGGTTTTTGTTCACATCCTCTCACCACCAGTCGAGCTTTGTACTTTCCATCACTCTTCTGTTTCAGGACCCATCTGTTGCTTAAGATTTTTCTTGTTCCAGCTTCAGCTCTATCAACGAGTTCCCATACTTCGTTGTCTTTCAGTGATTGTTTTTCGGAGTTAATGGCTTCTGTCCATTTTTCCTTTTCAGGACCAGTTGTGGCTTCGCTGTAAGTGAGGTAAGTAACATAGTCTTTTAGTTTTTCTGGCTGTTTTCTAATTCTTTCAGGTCTTTTAATTCTTTCATTTGATTCTTCTTGAACTGTTGTTTCTTCTTGGTTTAGTGTTTCTTCTCTTCTTTCTTCTTGGTCTAGGATTTCTTCTTTTCTTTCTTCTTGGTTTAGGATTTCTTCTTTTCTTTCTTCTTGGTTTAGGGTTTCTTCTTGTCTTTCTTCTTGGTTTAGGGATGCTTCATCTTCTTCTTCTCTATTTTTAAGGTTTATAACTTCCAGTTCTATCGCAGATATTTGTTTTATATTTTCTGGTTTGAAAGATCTTTGTATTGTCTTTGAGAAAATTACATCTCTTCGCTCTATGATACGTCGTTTTTCTTAATCCCAAAGACGGTATCCAGTAGGGGAGTATCCGACCATCAAGAATTTTTCAGATCTTTTTTGTAGTTTACTTAGATTACCAAGTTTTTTACTGTGAGCATAACTTCCAAAATAGCTCAGATTCTTCAGATCTGGTCTTTTACCATACCATAGCTCTGAGGGTGTAACCTCTTTTCCATCTGTAGCTAGTCTGTTGATTATGTATGCAGCGGTTCTTGCTGCTTCTCCCCATAGATAATTGGGTACATTATTCTCATATAGCAATGCTCTTATTTTTTCTAGAACTGTTCGATTCATTCTCTCGCTCTTTCCATTAAGCTGAGGAGAATATGGGATTGTGTAATCCAGAGTTATTCCTTTTTGTTTGCACCAGTTTTTCATGTTAGTAGAAGTGTATTCACCTCCATTATCGCATCTGATGATTTTTACTTTCTCGCTATGTTTTCTTTCTGCCTCTTGTATATATTTTTTCAGGTATTCAAATGCTTCATTTTTATTCTTCAGCAGGTATAATTTTAGGAAGTGGCTGTAGTCATCCATCACAGTAAGTATATATTTCTTTTCATCCCAAGTATTTGGTGTTAAGGGACCACATATATCTGTATGTATAATTTCCAATAATTTTTTAGCTTCTGTTCTCTGGGTATTAAATGGTAAACGTACCTGTTTGGCTTCTAAGCAAACTTCACATTCTATGAGTTGATCTATATCTTTTTTAGTTATATTAATGCCATCTACTTTATCTAGCAGTTTTTTCATTGTTTCTTTACCCGCATGGCCTAGTTTTACATGCCAGTTTAAAGCTGTTTCGTTTTTAGTGGTCAATAAAGCTGTCTCTTCTTGTACAGTATGTAGTTTTACAGAATACAAACCATTTTCATTTTTTTCTCCAGTTAAGACTTCTTCATTATTTTTAGAAATTATTACCCTGTTTTTCGTGAACAGAACTTGTCCATTTTTTTCAGTGATTTCATTCACAGACATCAAATTTTGTGGTAGTTCAGGAACATATAGTACTTCGGTCAGGTTAACATTTTTAGATTCAACAACTCCTTTTTCAGTGGATATTATCTTCTCGTTTTCTTTAGCAATTTGGATGCTTGTTTTCTCTTTTATAATTTTAGATAAGATATTTTTGTTTTTAGTCATGTGTGAGGTACAGGCTGAATCAACGATGAACTCTTCAGAATCTCGATTTATTTTATTAAATGTTGTTAGGAAAGCTGTCTTAGTTTTATTCTTGTTGAAATAACAATCTTTTTTATTGTGGTTGTCTTTCTTACAGATGCTGCATTTCTTTTTAAAAAAACAGTCTTTTTCTAGGTGATTTGTCTTTTTACAGATTTTACATGCTTTGTTCTTGTTTTTAAAGGCTTTAAATGCAACTTTATCTGATGATGTAGATTCAACGTCACTTTTGGATTGTCTCTTTTCTTCACTCAGTATTCTTGCTTGCAAGTTTTCAAGAGTTTTGTCACTAAAACCAGTACTTTCCCATGCGGTTATTAAATTGTTATATTCAGAAGGTAAACTTGATATAATTTTGGAGATAATCATCTTGTCTTCAATTTTTTCACCGAGCCCTCGTAGCTTGTATGCAAGATTTTCTATACTTCCTAAATGTTCTGTCATAGTAGTATCCTTTTTGTATTTAAATTGGAAGAAATCCTGCATTAATTTGCACCTCTGTTGTTCATCAGTTTTTTCAAATAAAAAACATAGTTTCTTATACATATGGAAGGCACTTTCACACGTCATTATTAAGGTTAGGTGTTTTTTATCAATGGTTTGCATTATGATGCGTTGAGCTTGAGCATCTTTCAGGTTTTGTTGAGATGAGCCAGCAATTTCCACGTTGTTTGCTCCTCCATGCACAATGTCGTACAAACCATAGCTTCTAAACAAAACTTCAATTTGGAACTTCCATATTGGAAAAGATTCCGCATTTTCTAGGCGCTGTATGTTGAACAGCTCCGCCGCTGTTATCGGTGCATCCATGGTTTATATTCTTTACGCTTTATCTAACCACGAACCACGAACCACGAACCTCTGCTACCATGAAAGGTTTTTAAAATATTAGAGAAAATCACGTTTTTACTTTTTACTTGTATTATATGTAACTTTTGTACAACATGACATTGACATTACACACGAAAAACAAAATTGTTGGTTGCGTACACAAACTACGTTCTGAAATCTACAATTACAAATATTTATAAAAACAATTTATGGTTATTTTATTCAACAGGATTATCATGTGGATTTTGTTGAGAAATTGGAGTATTTGTTGGTTTGGCAGTTTGCATTTGATATTTATTGATGACTTGTTCAGCATATCTGGTTTGGTTAATGAAAATCCCTTTTTCAGTTTGTGAGATTTGCATTCCTAGATAATTTTCTGGTTTTAGATTTACTGTTGTTTCAAATTGTTGCATCATCTTTGACAGGAATTTGTTTATATGTTGCATATCTTTACAATCCCATCATCAACATGGATTCCAACAAACATCTTTTTTCCAAACATGGATTTAAAAACACATTGATCAGTCTTGATTTGTTTAAGACCTTCATTCTTGAGAAAATCTGTAAGGCGTTTGAACCATTGTTGTGGAGCCTGTTTGAGTCCATAGAGGGCTTTTCTTAGCTTACACAGTTTTCCAGGTACATTGAAATCTTCTGGTAAACGCATATAAATTTCTTCTTGCAGATCTCCATAAAGAAATGCAGATTTAATGTCAAAAGTGAATATTTTCAGATTTTTAGAAGCAGCAATAGCCAACAACATTCTTAAGGAGTTAGACTGTATAACAGAACTATACATATCTTTGTAGTCTAAATATGTCTTCTGTTGACAACCTCTAGCTACTAATCTGGCTTTATAGCGACCATCATCTTTAACTTTGAATAACCAACGGCTAGTGACAATTTCTTTACCTTTAGCATAGTTTTCACTGACTAAATCCCAAGTGTTGTTTTTCTTGAGACAGTCTTTTTCATCTTGGATAGCCTTTTCCCATTTTTCTTTATCTTGACTTCTCATACAGTCTTCATAGGTAAGAGGTAAATCTTCAGTAAGCAGTACATAATCTTCAAATTTCTTTGGTAATTTTGTTTGTCTTCTTGGTCTTTGATTCAGTTGAACATTTGGTATTTCTTCTTCACCTTCAGATGGTTCATATTCAGAAAAGAAATCTTCTTCATCAGTTTGAATTTCTGAATCCTCACCAGAAATTTCTTCAATATTTTGCTCATTTTGTTCATTTTCATTGTTTTCTGGATTTACCTCATTCTGATTTTCTTCAACTGTATTGTCTTCTAGTGTTTCTTCATCTTCTTCTAAGAGATTTTCAATTTCAATATTTTGGTTTGAAATATTTACTTTAGATTCTTGAATGTCAAAGAATTTTACATCTTTTGACACATATATACTGTTTTTTTCCTCATCCCAAATTCTATCGCCATTTTCAGCATAGCCTACAAATATTCCTCTTCTTGCTCTAGGATCTAATTTCTTGAGTATTCCTAGATTTTTGGTATATGCTACAGATCCAAAGATTTGAAGTCAGGATAGGTCTGGTTTTCTTAGAAACCATTTTTCAGCAGGAGTTGTGTCAACTGTTACTGTGGGACTTCTATTCAATAGATAAGCAGATGTTTGCACTGCAGTTCCCCACAATTTGTTTGACACATGAGATTCAAAAAGCATAGCTCTTGTTTTGTTGCAGATTGTTAAATTCATACGCTCTGCTGTCCCATTTAATTGGGGACTATGAGGAATGGTATAATCCAAATGGATACCTTTTTCTTTGCACCACTCTTTGAAGACATTAGAGCGATATTCTCCACCATTGTCAACTCTTATTTTTGACACTTTGAGGTTGTGGTGATTTTCAGATTCCACAATGTAATTTTTTAAAAACCATTCATCTTCATTTTTGGTTTCCAACAGATAAACTGTTACAAAATGTGTATAATCATCCACACAAGTCATGAAATAATTCTTGTTATCAAATGTTGGAGGTTTGATTGGTCCACACACATCAGTGTGTATGATTTCCAGAGGCCTTTTGGCTCTCTGCCTCACTGTGTTAAAAGGGCTTCTGTTTAATTTAGCCATAGCACAAATTTCACACAAGAGTTCGATGTTACAATCACTCAGAGATGGTGGCACTCCCTTACACATGTTAGGGATCTTTTTTAGATTTTTGAAACTAATATGATCTAGTTTTCTATGCCACTCCATGTATTCTTCATCAGTCTGAGCTAGGTGTGCTTCTTGATTTAGTTCTGAACACAGATTGACAACAAACAATCCACCAGGGGTTTTTTGTCCAGAAAGGATGACATTATCATCTTTTATGATTGTGACTTCTTTTTCTTTAAATCTAACTTCTCCACCATGTTCAGTTATGGCATGCACAGAGAGTAAATTTCTTGTTAACTGAGGCACATAGGATACGTCTCTAAATAGCACATTTTCAAGTTCAATATTTTCAGATAATACAGCATTCATGGTTTCTCCTTTCTTAGCATTAAGAATTTTTACACCAGAATATTCAGTGTCAGTTAAGATTGTTAAGAATAGGTTCTATATATAAATCTATTATTGAACGAACACTCGGATTCGTACTAAACTTTTTATTACAAAAGTATATATGGAGTAAAAATTACAATACTTAAATCTGACAGTGACAGTTATCTCTATTTTAGAAGCATACCTCGATTAACATTTAAATTGAATTAATATATTATTTTGACACGCCCTCTCAATTTAAATACTTTAAAAAAAAAATAATAATTTTATTATATTTGGTGGATTCTTCATTCCCTTTGGTGATTTTATATAAATATCCTTGTCTAAATCTCCGTTTAAAAATGCGGTGGGAACATCAAGTTGTTTTACATCCCATTGCTTTTGTAATGCAACCGATAATAACATTCTTATTGTTGGTAATTGAACAACGGGTGCATATATGTTTGAGGATACTTTTTCCTGGAAACCTTTTGCTACTAAACGAGCCTTTTTAGTGCCATCTGACTTCACCGTGAACACCCATCTTGTATCGATTGCTTTTACTCCTTTAGGTAAAATAGCTGATTCCCATGTTTTATATGTTTCCAGAGCGTTAATTTCTTTTTCTATTGCTTCTTTCCAACCATCATTTGATTCTACTGCTGCTTCGAAAGAACTCGGTACTCCTGCGGATAGACAATATGCTAAATATATTTCATCCTCATTTTCATTGAATTCATCGTTATCTTTGTAGATTACGAAATCGTTGAATTTCTTCGGAGGAACTCTTATTCTATTACTCGTTGTAGGTAAAGATTCAGATGCTTCAATATTGTCTCTATCTGATATGTCTTCACAATTTCTATCAGTAATATCTCTTGAGATATCATCATTGACTTCGATTATATCTTGTACATGGTTCAAATTCTGAGGTTCTGGATTAGTCGTACACTCATTTTCAATGTACATTGTTGGAATATCTGTCACAGTTTCTTGAGGTTTATACACATAATCATTTTCGTCGAACGTAACGTCTCTTGAAATTATAATTTTATTAGTTTTTGGATCCCATAGTCTGTATCCATTCATGGCATAACCTACCCATTACATTCTATTGCTCTCGTTTCTAATTTGTTGGTGGGCACTGGTAACTTGTATGCCCACGCTTTAGAGCCAAAAACCTTCAATTTATTAAAATCAACTTTACCTAGATGAATATCTGCTGGTATTTTACCTTTTAATGTGCTAGTTGGAGATCTGTTTAGCTGATATGCAGCACAGCGAAGTGCTTCCCCCCAAAGATCCTTTGGTAAATTTGTTTCAGCGTAAAGTGTTCTCACTCTACTTAGTAATGTAAAATTTATTTTCTCGCTTACCCCATTTTGCTGATGGGTGTATGGCAAACCGTATTCCAATATAATTCCCTTTTGTCTGCAAAAGTTTTTAAAAATATGTGAAGAGTATTCACCACCACAATCTGTTCGAATTCTTGAGCAAAAATAACCTTTTGCTTTCAATTCCCTCACAAAGTTCATAATGTTTTGTTCTGCTTCATTCTTCGCTTTAAGTAAGTAAACAATAACGAAGTGGGAATAGTCATCAATAATGGTTTGATAATATCGTTCACCATTCTAAATGGTCCAGCAATATCGCTATGAATAAGTTCCCCAATTTTCTTTGATCTTGGTAATTCTACACTTTTGAAAGATTTACGTTTTGCTTTACCTAGATTACATGAGCGACACACTCCAAAATTACTTGGTAAATTGAGTGATTTCATACTTTGTGCATTAAGGTGACCCAATCTTTGATGCCATAATAAATCTTTGCTTGATGTAACAAAACAAGTTTCTCTCACTGGAGATTGATTCACATAAAATCTTGCTACATATAGATTCTTCACTGATTTAAATTCCAGTTGTAATTCGTCGTTTGCTATGGAAACAAATTTTCCACCACTATTGAATGTTACATTGTATCCTTTTTCTGACATTCTTTTCACAGATAGAAGATTGTATGGACAACCAGGTACTACAATTGCAGATATCAATATGGTAGCCTCACTAGAATTCTTATTATTGATAACTTTCATGCGAAGTTTGCTTCTTTTGGTTCCTTTAATTATTTGTCCATTTGCAATTTTGATATCGATGCTTTTATTAAGAACTTCCAAATTTACCATATATTTTTCTACATCAGCAGTAACCCAGTGGTTTGTTGCCCCGCTATCTAGAACGAAATTTATGTAATTGCGACTATTCTGTAATTCTGTAGACAATGCACTTCCATCATATTTGCTATCAGCAGCAATAAAAATAAATTCTTTCTCTTCTGTGTCTTCGCTTTGTGTTATATTGGAATTTTCTCTTGTTCGTGAATGGTTACCCTTGCTGCGAAAATTCCCTCTTCCTCTGCGATAACCGCGTCCAGAATTTTCTGCTTTGTTCTGTAGACAATTTAGTTTTGAAGACGGACATTCACTCTTGAAATGTCCCTTACCTTTACATGTATAGCATACAACTTCACTTCTGAGGTTATTCTTCAACGTTTGAGAAGAAAAGAAACAATTATCATCTTTGTCTGCTGCACTTTCTTTGGCCTTGAGCTCTGAATCTAATAGTCGAGTCTTAACATCTATATAGGAGTAGGCTGTTGAATCTTTATTCATAACTGTTTCAATAGATACAATCACTCCTTCAAAGCGTTCTGGCATTGTTAAAAGTAAATAGCAAGTTTTGTCTGTATCATCCATTGTAGTTTTACCCACAGCATCCAGTTCCTTAATTAGTTTTTCAAATTTGTTGAAATGATCTTGTAATTCCCCTTCTACGAATTTCAGGGTTAATAACTTCTTCATTAAATACATCTTCGATAATGCACTTTTTCTTTGAAATATATTCTCTAGATTCGACATCATTTCTCTGGCACTTTTGGCGTTCTCTATATATTCAATATATTTGTCAGATAAGGATTGTACAATTACACATTGTGCTTTTCCATCTTTATCATTGAATTCTGTTAACTGTGTACCTTCTAGTTTAGCTATGTCTTCATCACTCATTTCCAGAACTTTGCTAACACCTTCCTTTCTGAGTACAACACCAATTCTGAATTTCCAACTACTAAAATTATCTGGCTTCAGCACAGGAAAGGGTATCGTCGATGTCGCCATTTTTGTGAGTCAACTTAATAGGTCGGTCCAATTAATTGTCAATGTCAAGCGCTGTCATTGTTCTGGTGGTCAAACAAAGCGTTTTTCCATAAGAATACGTGTTAGCATTTTTGTGTTTTTCTTAGTTTTATTGCGTTTTTTGTACATTTTTATAGTTATTAAGTGTTTTTTATTAGTTTTTTTATAAGTTCTTATATAAAGTTTAGTTATGTCACAAACATTTAGTGAATATTTTAAGAATTTGCAAAGCCATAACACCGAAGCTGCTGAGCGGTATAAACATAAAATTAAAATTATAAATGGTGTCGATCCCTTCACATTGGATTGTAAAAATTTAAGTTTTGACCCCACCGAATTTCCACCAATAACAAATATGGATATTGTGGCTTATTTGGTATTATCTACCAGTTTTTACACAAGCCAACAAATGAAAGCATATAAAAGCCTTAATGCATTCAAATATTTTGATGCTGGATTCGTGGAAATTTGTGGGGCTAGGAAAATAAACGAAATAATTATTATTATTGGAAAGGTAAGAAACCATTTTAATTATTATTTAATAATACAGCACATTTTTTATTCATTTATAGGTGAAACACTCACAACGCCTTAGTCTACCCCCAGTAAATTTGTGGATTATGTGTAAGGATGATGGTATGTGATTAATCCTAGTTTATTGAACCACAATTAATTCATTTTATTTTGTAATCACAGGTAGTGTGGAAACAGCTCACTGCACATGTATGGCAGGTTTGGGTGAAGTATGTAGCCATATTGGAGCTGTTCTATATGGTTTAGAATATATTCATACCTCAAGAGGAAATACATCTTGCACAGACGTTCGAGCTATTTGGAAAATTCCGAAAGTAAAAAAGGTAGAATATACTACAGTAAAGTCCATGAATCTTAGAAAGATAGTCAAATCATCAACTGAAAAGGACATCCCTGCATTAACATCAGATGAAATAACAAATTTGTTAAAAAACATTCAAGACGCTGGTAGTGCTTCAGTGCTTATGACAGTTGTGGAACCATTTGCATCGGAAATAGCTGACTCTTCGCAAAGTTTAAATCTAGCTAACCCATATGAAAATTTATATAGGAAAGAATATGAATCTCTCAGCTTGGAGGAACTTAAAAAAATTGCTTTAAATGTAGATGTAAAAATTAGTCAAGAAGAATGTAATGAAATTAAACAGGCTACAATTGGACAGGCTAATTCACCATATTGGTACAGACAAAGAATTGGAAGGTTAACTGCATCAATTTTGAAAAATATTTGCAAAACATCTTTATTAAAACCGTCACTTTCATTAATTAAAACAATTTGTTATCCATTACATTTTGATTTTTTGTCTAAAGCAACACATTGGGGCAAAGTTCATGAAAAAGATGCACTTAAAGCCTATAAAAATGAACAAAATTCTTGTCACGAAGATCTTGTAGTGACAGAAATTGGTTTATGTATAGATCCAACATATCCCTATTTGGGAGCAACACCTGATAGCTTGGTTACCTGCAGTTGTTGTGGTTCGGAATGTGTTGAAGTCAAATGCCCTTATTTGTTGCGAGAATGTTCAATTGTGGATTATTCCAAGCTGAAAGGTTCATGTTTACTGACATCTGAAGAAGGCACATCTTTAAAAACAGACCACTCATATTATTACCAAATCCAACAACAAATGGCCATAACAGGCACTCGTTATTGTGACTTTGTTGTTTGGAGTCCAAATGAATTATTTATTGAAAGAATATTTTTTAATGAGGACTTTTGGTATAGCCAATTATTAAAATGCCGAGAATTTTACAAAAATGTTATTTTGCCAGAACTGTTGGGTAAATTTTTTACAAAAAATAATGCGAATGTTGACCTATTTTGTATATGTAAATTGGGTGATGATAAACGTCCCATTTTATTGTGTGATAATGCTAATTGCAGCATTAAATGGTATCACATGGGTTGTGTGGGTCTAATGGAGGTACCTATAGATTTATGGTTTTGTCCATCATGCACAAACTGAAATATTTTTATATAATTCATAGTTCATAATTTATGATTTTGTGCACCTTATTAATATGGATATTTTTATTTTATGTACCTATAGTTGAAAATGTGTAAAGTAGTATTAATACTTTTGTGTTGCTTGGTTTATCAATACATTTTTTAAAATTGGTTAAAATAAAACATTTTTTTTTATATTATTATTTATTTCATATTTTAACAGAAAAGCCCAATTACAATATTATTATGTAGACTTTAACATAGTGACAAACTTCATTTACATAACAAGAAAACATAACAAAATATAAAAATAATAATTACAGTCCATCAAAACACAGGTAAAAAAATCACAGATAAATTTAATTAAAAAAGTCTAAGCAAGATTTTAAAACCGAGCAGTGTTTAAAGTTAGTTAAAAATATAATTAGTTACGAAAACTAAAATTTTCTTAACTGGTTTAGAACAGTTTTTTCATGCCAAATATTAGGAAATTGTCAATATCTACTGCTAACTAAATAGTTATTAATTATCAAAAATCGTCAAAATTAGAAAAAAAAATTGTACGGGACTCGTTATAAAAAGAGCAATTTTGTTCAATTCATGTTCATATGCAGGGCTCGCTACACTCACCCTGCAACATCACATTCATTAAACAAAGTTACCCTTTTACTAACTCGTTACGTCAATACCAATTTAATATTATTTATTATAAAATTTATTTTTCTTAATCGTGAAGAAAAATACTTTACTCACTTGTTGCATAATTAACTATTTTGTTATAAAAAAGTAAAATAATAAGCAAAAAATAATCTAATAATATATCTAAGCCACCTTTAAGCTGTAATTTTTATAGCGGTACAATACCTGGACAAAGGTTCACTAGGCTGCAACAAACTGTAACGATTTCGTCTAGTATAGCCTCTTCTCCACGGGTAGAAAGTAATGTCATAGATATAGGACCATTGAGGATTTTATATTTTCTTCTTATCAAGCCAATAACTCGCTCTACATGTATACGAACATGAGCAATTTCTCTTGTGGTTTCCAAATCCACAGGGTGAAGTTGACTCTTCCCTCTGGTAAAGGCTGGAATTTTAACGTGAGCCCCAAACAACTCAACAAATTCTTTAATTAAAAAACCCCTATCTGCTAGTACAACATCCCCAGGACACAAATTGTTTAAAAATTTTGAATTTTGTGTCAAGCATTTATCAGAAACTCTTCCTCCCCATCCTTCACTGATAAAAGAAATTGATCCTTGTGGAGTTATTCCGATTAAATACTTGACGGTTTCAGAGTGCTTGTAATTAGACCAAGCTTGAGCTGCTAACAGCAAATCTCCAGGTGTTTCACACCGAATTTCAAAGCAATCAATTATAATGGTGCATTTATCATTAAATGATTCTTTAAAAGACTGTGGCATATTTTTTCGAATAATTGACCTCTCTGGCCATATAATTAAACTTTTTAGTCGCAAATACATTATTCTTATAACATTTTTAAAATAAGTTGAACAAGTAGTCGGACTTATTCCAAATCTAAATGCAAGGTCTTTAAAATCTAGGTTCAATCTGAGTTTTATTAATGTTAAAAGTATTTGTTCTTGTGGTTCTAAAATATTTGGACGGGATTTTGGTTTCATAAATGGTTTTATTGTATTGACTAAAATTTCAAAAACTTTGAAATTGGAAAGGCCAGTATAGTATTTAGTTGTGCAATCATCAATTTTTAAATTGTCACAGCAAATAACCCTGTTCTTAATAATTTTTAACTCGTTTGTTAATTTGGTCTCGTTAATACACATTAAGTTTAAATCGGACATATTTAATTCGGTTTGAACTTCTTTCCCTTGGTCATCATTTATTACTTCAACCTCAGTACTAATATCTGTGTTTTCTGAATTATTTACTTCAGGCAATAAATTAGTTACCTAAATAGAAATATACTAAATAAATTTCAAAAATAATTATATAAATTCTGCCCAAGAAACATGCCTTTTTAAATATAAACAATGAAAATGCTTATAAAGCATTATCATTGTACACCTTAAACCATACTCACGTTTACTTCAACTGTAGCTTTCTTTCTGTTTTCTCTTTCTTTCGCCCTCAAAAAGCGTGACAAATTGCTTGGAGAAGCACGACTTTTAACATATCCCAAGGAAATGGATGGTACCCAATCAGGATGTAAATCGTCATTTAAATTCGCTGGTTGACCTAAATTTATAATTTACTTTCATATTAATAAATATAGGTTGATAATTTACCCGTTAAAAAGTGTTTCGAACATACTCTACCATTTTTAATTTTTTCATTTGTTAGGTCTATTCTGTTTAATGCGGCGATCCATTTATCTCTTCTTATTCGAGAAAGTTCATTTAAATGATTTTTACCTTTTTATTTAAAACTGCAGGAACCCTAAAAAATTTTAGCTTGTCCCTGTTACTCTTACTACCACAATTTACCACTAAGCAATTCCAAGGCATATTGAACAAAATAAACTAAATAACAATAAATATTGTTACTAGCCATGCAATTCCACTAAAATAAAAGATATTATAAAATATTGAAATGATTAAAATAATAAAATCAACTACATAACTACCGCTAACAGCTTCAGGGTTTTGGGTCTCTAAATTAATAAATACTATACTTATAACTATATCTTGGCTAAGAAAAGAACTAATACAAAATATAAAACTTTAAAAAGGCACGAAAACCACAATAAAAATACTTAAAACAATAAAAAACACAAAAAAGCTAACATGTACACTTATGGGAAATCGTTTTGTTTGACCACCAGAACAATGACAGCGCTTGACATTGACAATTAATTGGACTCAACTATTACTGCTTATTTATATAGAACAGCCCATAACCTGTTAAGAATAGGTTCTATATATAAATCTATTATTGAACGAACACTCGGACTCGTACTAAACTTTTTATTACAAAAGTATATATGGAGTAAAAATTACAATACTTAAATCTGACAGTGACAGTTATCTCTATTTTAGAAGCATACCTCGATTAACATTTAAATTGAATTAATATATTATTTTGACAAAGATATCACATTTGTTTGTTAAATGTGATGTACAGCCACTGTCAACTACAAAGAGATTTGGATTTAGATTTTCACTGAATAGAGCTTCATTTACAGGCTCTTTCTTTTCCATTTCTACAAAGAAGGTAACTCTGTCTTTGTTTTTCTTATCATGTTCTTCTTTGAAATAGCATTGTTCAGATGCATGATTTGTTCACACATGGAGAATATTTAGAACTGTTCTGGGTGAATGTACTTTTTCTCTTAAAATAGTCTTCTTCATTATGAGTGTCTCTTTTACAATTTTTACACCATTTTTTCTTTGGACATTTTGGTTTTATATGACCAACTTCACCACATTTGTGACAAATAATTTTTGCTTTTGATTTTTGTTTGGTTTTGTAGTTTTGAGCACCAAAAGCCACATTTTGATCATCAGATTTGTCAGGTTTGTTAAAATTCTTGTAATTTTCTTCCACACAGAGTCTAGCAATGAGATTGTCCACAGTTCTTTCTGCTACTGGAGTAGAGTCCCATGCACTTGCAAAATAACGGTATTGCTCTGGCAGTGAGAACATGATTTGGGTCCGCTGAACTTTGAGACCCACGGAATTTCATGATGATTTTTATTTTATTGGAAAGCCCTATTGCTATAGAGCATTTTAAGAGAAAAAAATTCTTGGATGATGCACATTTGAAATAGAAAATCGCAATTAAAAGTACTAAAAATCCGCCATTTTTTTTTAAATTTTGACAATTTCTGTCAATTATGTCTAGATATCAGATGGTCATAAATCTTAAAAAGAACGGTGGATGGACAATGTTGCCAGTACTTATTTCTGTAAATCGAATCCAATGGATTATTTAAAACATTGTTTTATTCAATGTTAGTTATATTTTATATTTATATTGCTATTATTTTATAATTTATAAATGTTTACTTGAATAAATGAAAACATTTAGTATTTATAAAAGGATCGAAAAATATAGCTAAATTGTTCCATAGACCAGGCCTCGTAGTTTTAAGAGACTACTTAGTGAGAATCAAGTATGTGACCTTACCATTAGATTGGTGTGTGTATTATGAGTTGTAAAAACGATAGAAATTAGATACAAAAAATATGTCTATATTTTATGTAATCTTACAACTAATCGCATCTCACTAGTCCCTTGAGAATACGGCCACAGCAAAGCCAAGGCAAGGAAAGAAGAAGCGAATTAATATAACTTATAACCTAATGTTTAAATTTTTAATAACAAAGGAAGTAATGTGGTCAGTAATTTAATTTTGTATTTTTTTTGTTTCCTCGTCGGTAAAATTGAGTGTACATGTGAACATGATGAATTTCCAATAAAATTGTGTAATTCATCTGATATACTATTATCTCGACTATTATATCAGAGATTATATATTCTATTTTATCCTGTAATTTCACTTCTTGTAAACTTGCAGATTTTTTAATGTCGGCTGGTTATAATAAAAGGTAAGGTATCTTTTTTTCTCTCTTAATTCAAAAAAAGTAATATTCATTGAAAATATGAATGAAGCAATTAAAAAAAACCTTATAAAATGGCTAGGAGAGATATGCATTCTGATTATTGTCTTCCTGGTTCTGCAAATAAGCATGATTCAGACAATATTTTTCTTGAAAATAAATATAATTTGAATGTAAGTCTTGCTGTTCCTTGTACATCTCATTATACTTAGTTATTTAAGTAAGACTTCTAGTTCAGATTCTGGATACATTCTTATTGATTCTTCAAATTTTACTTTCATATGAATTCTTGATTATAATATTAACAATAATGCTTTAGATAACCTTCTACAAAGTCTTAAATCATTCCAACATGAATTACCACTGGACAATTGAAATAGATACAATATTCTCTGGAAAATCGGTATCTAAACAAATAATTAATATGGAAGAATCAATATTTCAGTAGGTAACTTTATCTTGTGTGTCAATGTGCTGATGTGGAGAAATTAAATCAGTATCTTGAAGATTGGGAAAATGTCTACAGTGTTGTAAGTATTATATAATTTAACTATTAAATTTCCACTCTTTTTGTTAAATTGTTTATTTTTATACAAATTTTTTTTATAATGCAAGTTAATGAAATGTTTTAGATCACTGAGGAGTAGCTATGATTTTATAAGAAGTACAATGAGGATTATATATGGATTATCTAACTGAATGGTATAGCTGGCTAGGACTAATAGCAAAATCTATTTTCCATAATTTTGAAATGGCCCAGCTTTTTATAGGTAAGAAGTATTTACTTATCCAGAGTTTCCTTACATTGATTTTAATCTATAACAGAAAAAGTTATATAGTGTAAAACATTTAACTAAAATGGTTGTCGATAGAACTTATATAAAACTTTTTCCAAAAAATGGCTTTTTTTTAAAATAAGCAAGATTTTATTGTTGAAAATTAATTAATATTACCTGGGCAAAACCTTTATTAAAATAAAACTTAATATCTTATAGTTTTATTTGTTAATATTTACAAAGTTAGCTATAGGAATATGTAACAGTATTTATTATTAGAAAAAATAATCATAATTTAATATATTTTAGAAGCTGGAATGACACTTAAAAATGCTGACTGAAAGGAAGTTAATATTGCAACATCCGAGGCAACATCATTGATTAAAAATGGCTGCAGATAGACTGAAAACTAAAAAAAAGTTTGTAATAAGAAAAGATCTCTAAGAAAAAAAAGGATTTATTTTTTGAGAATATATACTATTTTTTTAAATCTAAAATATATTTTAATAATTTATGAAGATATTTCATTTTCTTACCTTAATGACAAATGAGTATGATTCATAATGGCATTCTAAATATGAGTTTCAAGATGGTTGCTAATGTGCCAGCATAATCTATAAGGAATAAAATGTACATATTGAATACGTATACACCTTTTGGACCATCAGAAGTGGTGAAGATTATCCTAAATTCATAAAAATATTTATTAAGTATAAATATGTCTTTAAAACATACATAATTGTCTTAATTATCTCTAGCAAAAGATGTAAAAAATATATCTTAAGTACTTACAAATTATGTTTTAAATTTGTAGTTAAAAGGTAAGTACATTTTTAATTAGGTACATTGTAGATTGCACAAAATATGTCTTATGACTGGTTTTTTCAAAGTCACATATGTATCAATTAGGCTTATGGGTTCTATAAATAGGGATTTTGTGTTTCTAGTGGCCAGTTTCTTGAAAATACTCAATAACTATTAGTATTCCATCACTTTTATGGAACCAATAAATAAATTGATACATATGTGACTAAGAAAACTGGCTTTTAATGAAATACTTTTGTACAAAAATATGTATTTTATACATATCATACCTACAGTTATAAATTACATCTGAGATTACATCTTAACTACATGTTTAAGATGTACTTATTTACTCAGTTTTACTAAAAAATGTATAGGCAGAAATCCAAAGACCAATATCTAGACATATTTTATAAAAAAATAGTTAAATACTTTATAATCTATATGAATTAAAAAATTTAGGTATATAAATTATTTAATAGATGTAAATATTAAATAATTATATTGATTGTGTTAAACTTTACTTTATGGAAGTTCATCTTACTAAGAACAATATATTACTGAACAGTTAAACTAAAATTCCATTATTTATTCGAAAAATTCGCTTTAAATTTCAATTACAGCTGTTTCACTAATAACTAGCATCATCAGATTGACATATTGAAATTACATGTTTGTTTGTTTGTAACTAGGTACTTGATGTTGATAAGTAGTTAAGGCTATACCAAGTAAGGAAGTAATAAGACATAACAATATTAAAGCCTAGATGTTATAAGCCCTAAGGGATTATCTTGGATGTATTTCCCTCTAAGATCAGTATAACTGTGCAATGATATAGAAAAACCAGAAAAAAACTATATTATGCTGATCTTTACAATAAACTTAATATATTTATATTACAATAATGTCTTATCTATGTATAAAATGTAAACTCAATCAAAGTAAACAGTTTAATAGTGGAGAACTTCCAAGATTTATTTGTTCATTAACAACTTTAAATTGTGGATCTATTAGATGTCTTTTTATTTCAAGTTTTTTGTTTTTTATCACAAGTGTGTAGTATTTGGATGTCATTGGTGTGTATAAGTGAGTTTGGATGTTCAAGTAGGTGTTTTGCATAGTTTGACTTCTCTGGTTGTTGTAATCTATATGCTCTTAAGTGTTCATTAAATCTTACTTCAAAATTTCTTTGTGTTTCACCTATATATACTGCATTACATACATACAATTAATTTTATAAACACCAGATTTTTTTAAATTTGGAAATTATTTTGGAATTATTTTATTGAATATTTAAAACAAAGCGAGAATGTATTTGTAATTGTAACTAATTGTTATAAAATACTTGTAATCTGTCTTTTACTGTTAATTTCATTATGAATGGGGGTCATGATTGTTAGAATTAAAAAGATCGAGTGGATTACCTAATCAAAACTCAAAAGTTTTCTATAAAGAAATAGTAAAGCTTTTTTGAACCTAAAAATATCAACAAATTTTTTAAGTACTTTATTTCAAATCATTTATTTCGCATCAACTTGTGTGATCAGTTATGGAAAAACTGTAATAAGTACCTAGTCTAGTAACCAAAACCTCAAATCAAATGGCGAGGAAATGCGCGGTTGCCGAGTTGACACCACTTATTTCATTTAGTCAAAACCAGTTGTGGTAACGAGTAAAGAAAAAAATCCAAATCGTATAATGGGAAAGTACATAGTTGTTTACTTAAAATAATCAAATGCTAACTTTTGTTTAGCTAAAACCAGTTGTAAAAAACTGTTGCTATGGCAACCATTACCATGGAATCGCGAGCGAAGCGAGCGCGCCGTGCCGACTTTTCGCAATTCGCGCGCGCGAATTGCGAAAAGTCGACCCGGCGCGGCGCGCAATTTTCAATTTATTGATAGCACTAAATTTTTATATTTGCAAATTGTGCTCAAATAGGAATATGAAGTTGTTAATTTGGCAACCGCGCATATCAACATATGTTTTATTGAAAGTAAGGTATAAAACATAACAGAAACATAATATTCTAATGTTTATTATTGCAATTTTCATAATTATAAATACAAATAATTTTTTATATTCATACAGCTAATCTTTTATAATACAAATAATAACCCTTTCAAATATAAAGTAAGAATTGCATCATTTGTTAGTATTGATAAATTAACCTAGATATATCAATCTAAAATAAAATTCCTAATAAAAGAAAAATTGTCGTATAAAACTAAATTTAATATTTGTTTTATTTAACATAAGACATAAAAAAAAATCTATGTCAAAATACAACGCCCTGGTTATGTTTATTGTTTTAAATTTTTATTATTATACGTGCAAATAATACCATATATAAAATCTTATACCATATAAAATTAATGTAACTAAAAGAAAATAAGCAGCACTGACAACGCCGATAAAAAAATTTAGATGTCAAAACTATATTAATTTGTGACCTTCTCTCTCTAGACATTTAGACCATTGTAAAGTGTGATTATAACCTCTAAGGTGTCAACTGAAAGTAGTTTTGCTCAAGAATATTTTTAAAAAATAGTAAAATTTAAGTATTCTTTCCCGGTTTTTTAAGTGATACAGATTTTCAATTAGTTTAAGATAATAACCTTTATAGTTTACAGTAAAAACATTTATTGCAATATAGAATTATAAAGTGTTAAATCAGTGCTATTTATTGAATTAATTTCGTGATTTTTTAAGTATTTAGTGAATGATCCAAGGAAATTTTTGTTTTAATCTACATTATTTAAGGTAAGCTATCAATCAAATTTAAAATCATCATGAAATTCCGTGGGTCTCAAAGTTCAACAGAACCCATGATTTTTGCAACTAAACTGTCATCAGAAACTTCTTGCTTGAGTTGTTGCAATTTATATACAATATTTTTCAGATAACTGATGTTTTGCATCATGTCTTTGGTTTTATCAAATTTGTAGCCATGAAAATCAAGTAGAAGCTGCTGTTTTAGTTGACTAGTATCTCTTCTGTAGATGGTTTTCAATGTATCATACATGTCTTGGGCAGTAGAACATGACAGGATATGATTTTTCACCAATCTATCGATGGTTCTGATGATATACAGTTTTGCCTTGGCATCCTTTGTGTACCATGAAGATATTTTTGTTTCATCTGTTCCACAACTGGTTAGAGATTCTTCACCAGAAACTATGTCCCACAGCTGCTTGGCTTTGAACAGGATAGTGATTTCAAAGTCCCAGAGTTGAAAAGTATCTGGAAACCTTTTAGATCACTGTCTTCAGACGCCATTTTGTTTTTTCGTACTTTCCAACAGGATGACGCTAACATACAATTTGGTAGTTTGTTTTGTTTTCACAGTTTAAACAGTAACGTTTGATGTTACTGGGCCCATAACCTGTTAAGGTTTCAGGAAATATAAATACTTTTAACTGGTTTTTATTTTAATTTCAACGTACAGATGCAGAAATTCAACAACACTTTTTTAAATTACTTCGTATCTATTGATTTACAAAGAGAATACAAGTAACATTGTTCTAGTCTTGCCAACTTAACATATTTTGACACTTTCCCTAATACCCCTCCCCTGCTAAATTTAATAAAAAAAAATCACAAAAATTGTTTTTTATGTAAAATTCCTTTAAAACCAATAACATAAACGTCATAATCTACTCTTAATCTCCTACGAAAACAGTAATATGGCTTGAGAAAATGTTTGATCTACGGAAATTCATATTCATAAGTAATGTATGGCTTGTCCAGTATAAATATAATTGCACGTCACAGCTGTCAGAACGGGACTATGTTGCCAAGCATTTAAAATAGTATTAGAATCTAATAAATGTCAAAATAAGAAGTTTCTCCAATATCTTCCCATATAGCACACGACGTACTGGGGACGTACATATTAGGTCCGATTTGGGTCTTTACGTCCCCGGATCAGAGGGGACGTTCTGAGTACGTACATATCTGGACTTACTTGGTACGTCCGGAAATGGATGTTTTTAGTACGTACATATTGTTCAGAACAATAAACAACTAAAAGGTTGTATTAACTTTCACTATTTATTCTATAAATTGCAATGACAGCCGTTTCGCTATCGAAATAGCATCGTCAGATTGACATATTGAAGTTACACTTTGTTTGTTTGTACCTAGGGAGAGTATCTCAGTTTTCTAAGGGACGTAGCAAGTTGCTTTATGACACCTTACTGTTTATCTCAGGACATCTGCGTTCTTAACTATGAATTCTGAAGAAGTTGTAAGACTCTTTTTAATTGAATCTATTTTTGTTTTTCAGTTTCTTTAAATTTCTTAAAGAAAGATATTCTTATACCTTGGGGTTGGAAGTTGGTATCCTAGAATTCCTTTAACCATAGAAAGACTCTTTTTTGGTAAAATTTATTCCTGTTTTTTACTTTCTCTAAATTCCTTAAAGAAAATAATAGTGTTGTAGAGAAAAAGGGTGTATAGCTTTATTGACGTTTTGAATAATAATAATAATAATAATAATAATAATAATAATAATAATAATAATAGTGTTTATTTGCAACGATAAACAATACATAAAAGATACATTTTTAGTTATATATAAACATACGTACATTTATAATCATAATTATTTGAAAGAAATGTAATTTTCGTTTAAATAAACAGTAGATGTGAACAGCCCATTGTAACATTGCTGTTGTGCATGGGCATTAAATCATAACATTATAGTCCATAACTCATGCATCTTTGTCAATATACAATATATAATAATATAAAAAATATAGATCAATACAAATTTACAAAAGTTTTTAAGTTTTACAACCACAAGACAGAGAGAGCAGAAAACACAAAATTAAGTTTTTTTATTTTAACCTATTTTTCAATTAATTCTCTGATGTTTTCCCTTCCTAAAAGCAGTATATATTTTTTAAATAATGATTTGATCATGCTTATAGAGTTAATTTTATTTAGATACATTTTATATACATCTGGTAAGGAATTATAAACTTTTGATGCAATATTAGAAAAGCATCTAGTACTAACATTTTTATATTGGATGGTAACAGCGACACTATCTTTTTGTTTGTATCGTGTATTGTAGTTGTGGGATACTTTTTCCAAAAGTCTTATACCTATTTTTATAAGTAAATATTATGATTTGGCTCATATACAATTGTCGCAAGTCCATTATCCTTGTTTCTGAAAATAGTTTGTTTGAAGAGTGAGTAGATTTTTTTCCATATATTACTTTCAATATTTTTTTTTGTATAACATCAAGTGGCCTTAAATGAGAATATACAGCACTACCCCAAACTATTATAGCATATCTTAAACGTGATTCAATTAAAGAATAGTATAATGTTTTTAAATAGTGGATATCTAAAATACTTTTTAAATATCTAAAACGATATAATAATGGTCTCAAAGTTTTTGTGATGTTACTAATATGAACGTCCCACCTTAGATGAGAATCAATAGTGACACCCAAATACTTATAGTTACGAGTTACTTTTAAACTAGGAATTGATATACAGTGAACGGCTAAATTATGGAATATTGTAATTATTTCGAGAACCGTCGAGTTTTGAGGGTAATCCCGAAACAGGTCGATTTTTGTTATAAAATACCCATCTTATAACGTCACCGGTGTGGGTGTAGTGACGTAATCGTTAATTTTTTTAAATAGAAATCGGTATAATGCAACACCTCATTTGAAGGAGAATTTAATTCTCTATTTAACGACATTACATTTGTAACTAAAATATTTTTTTAAGGGTACAAAAACATTTTTTTTTAATTTAAATTCAACCAAATTACAACTAATGATTTAATTCATAACGTCCTTTAAAGTAACCAAATTTATGCATAATAATTATTTTAAATTAAATGTTCCTGTCATGACTTTCTGAAATAAATACTTAAAAAAGCAATAATAAGTAAAAATAATAATGGACACAAAAAGTTATCTCATAAACACTGAAACTTTTTGTCAAATGTTAAATCAAGCAAGTGATATTGGCATAGTTACTGTAATATTTATTGTCGTAAATATTTTTTGATTTTGTGAATTGTCATCAGTTGTCAATTGTAATTTTTACTTTTGAATACTAAATTATGGCTCACCTAAATGAAACGCAACGCATAGAAATATTAATTCTTAGCGGATGTGGAGATAAAAAAAGAACACAGAACGATGTATGCAATTTATTCAACGCAAAATATCCAGACAGACCCATCAGCCAATCAACAGTAAGTAAAATAGTCCGAAAATTTAGAGAAACTGGGCACGTTAAACATATTCCAAACACTGGGCGTCCTAAAATTGAAGACAATGTGAAACTTGTTTTATTAAATGTCCATGACAATCCTCACAGTAGTTCACAAATGGGTGAATATGCTGGAGTTTCCCAACGATCGGTATTAAGTATTTTAAAAAAAGAAAAATACCATCCCTACAAAATTCAACTACACCAGGAATTAAACGACGACAATCCCGATCGTCGGCTTCAATTTTCTGAAATTATGCAGGATTTATGTATCGGCAATCCACGTTTCATCAAATCCTCTTTTCCGATAAAGCCACATTTTTTTACATGGTACCGTGAATCGTCAAAATTGCAGGTATTGGAGTCAAGAAAACCCACATTGGATGACTGAGGCACACACGCAATATCCTCAGAAAGTGAATGTATGGGCAGGAATCATCGATGACAGAATCATTGGCCCTTTTTTCTTTGAAGAAAATCTAACAGGAGAACGTTATTTAACTTTTTTAAAAAATCAATTTATACCTGTCCTTGCTAACATGTATCCAAATGCCAATAATGCAAATTTACCTAGTGGCAATATCTGGTTTCAACAAGATGGAGCTCCTCCGCATTACGCACGTGAAGTACGTCAATTTTTAAATAATCGCTTTCCCAGGAGATGGATCGGAAGACGAGGTTTTATAGAGTGGCCAGCAAGGTCGCCAGATCTAACACCTCTAGACTTTTTCCTGTGGGGTTACATAAAATCAAATAGACCCCAAAATTTACAGAACTAAAAAGATAGAATTAGGCATGAAATGAGTCTCATTACTCCAGAAGTCATCCGCAATGTACTTGATAAATGTGTCCCTAGATTCGCATATTGTCAAGAAACCGATGGATGGCATTTCGAACATTTAATTTAAAATAATTATTACGCATAATTTGGTTACTTTAAGGTACGTTATGAATTACATCATTAGTTGTAAATTGGTTGAATTTAAATAAAAAAAAATGTTTTTGTACCCTTAAAAAAATATTTTGGTTACAAATGTAATGTCGTTAAATAGAGAATTAAATTCTCCTTTAAATGGGGTGTCGCATTATACCGATTTCTATTTAAAAAAATTAACGATTACGTCATTACACCCACACCGGTGACGTCATCCTTACTCCATGTACCTTATAAGGTGGGTATTTTATAACAAAAATCGACCTGTTTCGGGATTACCCTCAAAACTCGACGGTTCTCGAAATAATGACAATATTCCATAATTTAGCCGTTCACTGTATACAATTGTTGTTCCGACACAAGAGGAATTACTTGTCTGGTCTTAAATAAATTAAATGAGAATAAACACTAAACACTATCGTAGCTCCGTAGTCATAAAAGAAATCTGATCCCAAAATACCGTGCATTTCAATGTCATTTGCAAGGCCGTCTAGGAGTTGAAATTCCTGACAAAGTTTTATTTTATTTATTTGTAATGAAAGATGTACTGTGCCAACTGATACTACTGACCCACATAATCCATTAATATGCATTTTCTTTGATGAATTAATTCTTTCGCTAATAACTACTTTATTTTTAAAAATTACACTTACACTAGCGCCTTTATCAAGTAAAAATATAAGTTTATTACCATTATAAAATAAATTAATAAAATTCAATCCATTTAAAGCAAAAATATTATAAAATGTTTTTGAATTAATGTTGGTCACGAAAAAATGGTTGAGATATTTGAGGATTTTCTGAATATTCACCACTTATATTAGCATTTGAATTATTTATGTGAAATACCCTTCTATTATTATCTCTGCTATTGAACGTATTATTATTCCTACCTCTAAAATTATTTGATCTATAATTGGTACCCCTATAAGAATTTCTGTTACCATTGTTTCCTCTAAAGTTATTTTCTCTAACATTATTTGGTTTAAAATTATTTCCTCTACTATTATTACCCCTAAAACTATTACCTCTAAAATTCTTATGTTCTCTTATCTGATAGATTTGGTGTTGTAATTACAACACAAATATATTAAGTTATTGTAAAGATCAGCAGGATATAGTTTTTTCCTGGTTTTTCTATATCATTGCACAGTTATACTGATCTTAGAGGGAAATACATCCAGGATAATCCCTTAGGGCTAATAACATCTAGGCTTTAATATTGTTATGTCTTATTACTTCCTTACTTGGTCTAGCCTTAACTACTTATCAACATCAAGTACCTAGTTACAAACAAACAAAATGTAACTTCAATATGTCAATCTGACGATGCTATTCCGATAGCGAAACGGCTGTCATTGAATTTAAAGTATTTATAGAATAAATAGTGGAAGTTAATTCAACCTTTTAGTTGTTTATTGTTCTGAATATTTTACTATTTGCATCAATCATAGAATCATACAAATACAATTCAATTGCATCAATAAGTTGTCCATAACCGGTAGCAGACTTGCCGCTGTTCTTAAATCGAATTTTTCCGTCATTTTATTAAGGGACTGTCTATTCGTCCGGGCGCACGGACGAATAGTAGATTGCACTATACGTCCGGGCTTATATATATGCCCGGACGAACAGTGTACCTATTAGGCTATTAATCTGAGGAAGTTAGTTTGATAGTTTAGAACTTAAAATTATTAAAATCTTTGTCAAAGGTACGTTTTTATTTAATTTAATTTTTTTCGTTATATTTTTTTGTTCTTAAACTGTGCGTTATAGCTTTATTTCTATTTTCTCGACCTGACATGGTAATTTCTCATAGCTCATAGCTTTTACCTAATGTCTTTCAATTAATCTTTTTAATGAAGATTGAAGTAGATATTGACATGAAATGGATATAGGTACTCAGGCAATGCGATCATTAATAAATTTTATAGAAAATAGAGGAGACTATTAAAAGATGCAAGGAAAGATTATACAGGGTGTTTCAAAAAAAGGTAACACCGTCTCTAGGATAGGTAAAAAACTGAAAAATAATTGGGGTTTGCTTAGTAAAATTTTTTTCTAACGCCATCCGTTTTCAAGATAAAGGGCGTTGAAGAAAATAAAAAATTACACATTTCTTACGATTTTGCCGAAACTACTGGCACCATTGCAATGAAATTTTATACGAATATGTTTTGGAAGCTGATATATCCCATGAATTTGTTTTTATAACTAACTCTCATAGAGGACGCTAGTTACACGATTCATTCATACAACATATTATTCAACATAACTTTTTTTAGGGTAGAATTATTAGTCAAAACTCCAAGTGAACATTGACAAAATTGACATTTATTGATTGTTATCAAATCAAAATATTCCGAAAACGGTACATAATATCGAGTTTTACCAAGAGTACCTTTTTGGTGTAGAATTAAACTGTGTGCTTACTTACATCACTTTATGTAAGATCACCTCAATTGAAGTGAGCTGAGATCTCAGTCAAAAAGAACGCACCTCATATAAATGCATGGAAATAATAGGATTTAGACAGTATTTTTATGATTTCTGAAATACTAACGTACCACTATTTGGATTTTTAAGATTAAACACTTATAATTTATAATAAATATACCCATAAAATCGTTTTAATACTTATATTTAATTAATTTATTGAATATTATTTGGGAAATAGGTAGAGTAAAGAAAACACTATTTCAAACATATTTAGTTCTATTTTTATTTTAAAAAATACATTCAAATACATTAATTATCACACAAAATCATACCTAAAACTAGTGTTTTTGACAAACAAAGAAACATAATAAACATAACAATTTGCAGCATATTACTAGTACAATCCGTGAATCTTTTATGGAGCGACATAATTTGTATTCTATAAAGAATTTTTAATTACAAATTTAAAATTAACAAAAAATACTACATACTAAAAAATAGTAACTAAGTAAACTATCTCACTAAAAACGTAAAATAAAAAATGTATTCACACGTTGACACTCAACGATACCACAGAGTATATAATATAAACCAGAGTATCGACTCTATATGGAGGGGGTAAGCATCCATTTGCAGGTGATTTGCAGGTATCGCCATGACACTTTGGGAGTATCCATAGCCGTCGCCGTTAGTTTTGGTTAAGGTAGGCAGTTGGTTGTATGTCAATAAATCAGTGGTGGCGTTTGTATTGTGTGGAAAAGTGCATTAAACTATTTAATTCAGGAACAGAAAACTGCGAAGGAGATGCGGAACAAATGTTACTTATACTTTAAATGACATTAAAATAAATACTACTGATGCATGTACTCCTTCTCAGTGTTCTGTATCTGATGAAGATACAGATTGATGTGTGTTTTTTTTTAATTATTAATATCCTTCCTTACTAACGAGGAAAATTGCGAGCAAGACATACATATTCGGTCTTTTATTTTGCGTAGAAATTCTATTTATATAATTATTTAACCTAAAAAACCAATTTTACTTTTTTTAAAAACAAATAAATCAACGTTTAGTTATTCCATGTTTCTAAACAATTATCTCAACAATAAAGAAAAATTTCAAGTACGGGTCTTATTTATAATAACAATTTTTTTAGTACTACCCTGAGCTTATACCACAAAACAGAATATTGGTTACCACAAAACAGACTAATCAATTTTCTGTTTTGTGGTTTATACTCCCAAAAAATGGCCGCTCTTGTCTTATAAACATCAAAGGTGCCGACAGCGAGTCGATACTCTGGTTTGTATTATATACTCTGTGACGATACTAACCAAGCAATGCCCAGCCAAGCAGTGTAACAGATGAAATTAAAAAGTCCGAACTGGAGTTTAAAAGAACAGTTTTTTAAATATTTTTCACAAAAATACAACGTACACTAATGTATCCACAATAAATACCATTCAAAATTTTGAATATTTTTACAATAAATCTAAAAATGACGATTGAAAACGACCTAAAATGCACTGTCAAGATAGGAATAATACGGTCGAGGACTGCAGTGACGTCACAGGCCACCAAGTGCGATCGATTTTTTGACGAACGTACGTCTTATGGGATTAAGATTAAGATTAAGGTGCGTCCTCACTGATGCGCCGCGCCGCGCCGTGCAGCGCTAGACGTTCGCGAACGTTCACAAGCACATTGCTTGCAGAACGTCTAAACTGCTGCAACATTTAATAGTTCGTTTGTGTTTGCGAAGGATCCAGTTTTGTCCCGCGCATTTTCATAATAATCAAAATCAAAATAAGTTTCCGTGTCATCATGGACGACGAGTCTATAAAAATTGCTTGCGCTGCGTTTATTGTTATTAATGCTGGTATATCGAAGCCAAAAAGGAAATTATTAAGAAAACGCCGATACTGGATGACAGAGTTATTTAAAAGTAGAAGCAGATACAGTGGAAGTGATCTGCTAAATGATTTAGCTATTCAAGACACAGGCCAGTTTAAACATTTTTGTCGCCTGTCCTCAACAGATTTCGAGTTTATTGTTAGCCTAACTGGTCCGAAAATAATGAAGAAAAACACTGCAATATACACTAAAACACTGTGGAAACTACGAGCGCGTCAAAATAAAGTGCGCCAAAACCTTAGAACAAAAAGAAACAGGAAGGAGTATATGCAAAGTGACCTTGAATCCAGAAAGGAGCTTGCATATGGCGGCAAATGTCAATTTTAATTTCCGTTTCCAATGCCGTACCGTAAAAAAATTAAATTTACATTAGGGTCTTTATTTTTATTAAATTCCAACCAATCAAGTATGTGAATACATCTAGTGTTGTAAATCATTTTGTGTTTGTAAAAACCGAATGATACGCCTATGCGCTAATTTTTGACATTTATATGCAAATATTGCTTTGACAGCATGTAAACATAAACAATGAGTCATACAAGGAGCTTCAAGATGGCCGACTTCCGTCGCAAATTTTTTTTAAAATTAATATATGACAGACTCCTTCCTGTTTCTTTTTGTTCTAAGGCCAAAACAAACAGACGTCCACACTGAACCACGTTCATCGCTCACTTTTCTTTGATGTACCGACTCTTGGCGGATCGTGTTTGTTCGCGCGCGTTCCTGTGCGTTCGCGCGCAGTTTACTGTCCACATCAACTAAAAAGTCAATGTTTGGCACCAAGAACGATAAACATTTACCAGGATTGCCTAATCGGGCTGATTTGTCCGCCAGCTGTGTGACGTCACTGCAGTCCTTCATTATAACGTTTACCATATAAATACATGGAAATAATAGGAATTAGACAGTATTTTTATGATTTCTGTAATACTAACGTACCACTATTTAGATTTTTAAGATTAAACACTTATAATTTATAATAAATATTCCCATAAAATCGTTTTAATACGGCCGAGGACTGCAGTGACGTCACGTGCGATCGATTTTTTGGCAAACGTACGTCTTATGGGATTAAGCAATCCTGGTAAATTTTTTATCATTCTTGGTTTGGCACGGCTCGGCGCGGCGCGGCGCATCATTGAGGACGCACCTTAATAGCGTTTTCCATTCGTCGCACTGGGGCAGAACTCGCGCCAGTTTTGTGTTCCATTCGTTGAACTCTTTTCATTTTTTTGTGTTCCATTCATGTGTCACTCAAACTCCGAGCGAGCTAAGGGCGAACCGAGGGCAATAATTTGGCACTAGCTATTTGATCAAGGGTTACGGACCGTAACCCGTAACTTATGGTAGTTATTATTATTATTATTGTTATCAAATGTCAATAAAGACAGTCTCCGGTCAAATCAATTTTCGGGTTCCATTGGTTTTGCCCTTAGAACAAAAAGAAACAGGAAGGAGTATATGCAAAATGACCTTGAGTCCAGAAAGGAGCTTGCATATGGCGGCCAAATGTCAATTTTAATTTCCGTTTCCAATGCCGTACCGTAAAAAAATCAAATTTATATTAGGGTCTTTAATTTGATTAAATTCGAACCAATCAAGTATGTGAAAATATTTAGTGTTGTAAATCATTTTGTGTTTATAAAAACCGAATGATACGCCCATGCGCTAATTTTTGACATTTATATGCAAATATTGCTTTGACAGCATACTGTAAACATAAACAATGAGTCATACAAGGAGCTTCAAGATGGCCGACTTCCGTCGCAAATTTTTCTTAAAGTTAATATATGACAGACTCCTTCCTGTTTCTTTTTGTTCTAAGGTTTTGCCCTAGAGCATGCATCTGACATCACTGGCCTTGAATTCTCTAAAAACCCAGTGCTGCCCAAGTGCGATGAATGGAAAACGCTATTAGATTAGGAAAGCATATGGATACCGCACTTCGCTTTATTTTGAGCTTGCGTTCTGTGACACATTTTTAGCAGACGCCATTATTTCTGTGGCAAACAAAGCAAATTCAACGTGTCCTTCATTTGTGAATTATTAAGTGAAAATTATTGAGATTGTGAATTATTTTTGAACTGAATAATGGTGAATTGTTGTGCTTACGGATGCCGAAGTCGCAGCGAGAAAAGGAGATAGGAATTTCATTTTACAGGTAAACAAACGATTGTATAATATACAATGACCTTTGTAGATTTTTCTATTTTAAAAGATAAAAGAGTTATCGGAAAAATTTCGGTATAGGGGAATAACTCCGATTTTAACGAATTTTTTTTTGGACACTCCCTAAACATCCCTGAGCACTACTGTGAAGTTTTTTTTTTCCGGAAATGAAAACTAAAATTTTAAAATTTTTTTCCCAAAAAATTTTTTGGCTCCAATTTGCACAAAAATTTTTTTGGAGAACCCGATAAAATATAAGTTGAAACCTAACCTAACCTAACCTAACCTAACCTAACCTAACCTAACCTAACCTAACCTAACCTAACCTAACCTAACCTAACCTAACCTAACCTAACCTAACCTAACCTAACCTAACCTAACCTAACCTAACCTAACCTAACCTAACCTAACCTAACCTAACCTAATCTACCTAACCTAACCCAACCTAACCTAACCTAACCTAACCTAACCTAACCTAACCTAACCTAACCTAACCTAACCTAACCTGTGCAAATTGGAGCAAAAAAAAATTTTTTTTTTTTTAATTTCAAAATTTTTTCAAAATTTTAGTTTTCATTTCCGGAAAAAAAAACTTCACAGTAGTGCTCAGGGATGTTTAGGGAGTGTCCAAAAAAAAATTCGTTAAAATCGGAGCTATTCCCCTATACCGAAATTTTACCGAGTTATCTCTGAGTAATTATATTTAAGTATGTAATTATTCAGTCTTTAATTCATCCAATTATAGTGTTTGGATAACGCGGTTTAATAATATTCATTCTAAATCTGCATAAATAATGTTGGATTTTGGTGTAGTTGTTGACTTGAAGGACCTTTGATTTGTTGAAATAACTTTATTACATAATAAATTGATTTATTTACGTGAATGTTACAATGTTTCGTGTACATACAAAATTTTTACGTGTTATTCGCTTGTCGTCTGCTTGCCTACTGCTCCCTTCCTCCGATCGCAGCGCAGGTAGGGTGTAGAAGTCAATCGGCTGGTGGCCAACGGCGTCGAAATTATTTAAATAAAAGAGGGTTTAATATAATAAAAGAGGGTTTAACATAGCCGGCCGCGTTGAAAAGTCATTTTCAAAATAAACCAAATTAAAATTGCCTTAACTAAATCAGAACACTTTACATATTATAAATCAAAACAAATTAAGGGTTATCTTCCAGTTTAACCATCCGCTAAAAATTCTCTGCGCATGTACAAAATTTGAAGTATCAAGGATAATTTTATTGGTTGATAAGGAGCGGCAAACTTTAAATCTCGAGCTGCGTTGCCACATATTATGTATGAATAAATAAAGTGAGTGAATAAACATTGGAAAGACGAAAATTATAGACATTATTTAACAGATTGCGTAACTTAGGTTATGTAATCGAGTTAAGTAAATCTATGAAATAATACATGTTGAACGTACAGTATGCACATTTTGCAGATAACGTTAATTTATTATAACAATAAGGAGATTCAATTATAGGGCTGATTTTGGATTTAAATTTTATATGCATGTAAACATAATATGCCTTAAATAAATCAGAAGACGTAATATAAAATTTTAATTATATATATTATTTAATTTTAATATAATATGCATTATTTAAAATATTTTTCCTTATAGTTTCTACTGCATTTATTGTGGTAGTTTATATTATTCATTAATTTAAAACCAAAATAATGTTAGCCCCCATAAATTCCTTATGGGGCGCAGGTACTGTTATTCCCGATTAAGCTAGTTCAGAATTAATAATTAGAGATAATAGTATCTCCCGTAGAGTAGGGGGGTTCAATTATTTGTTAGGAAAGAAAATATACAGATATAGTCACCCTAATGAATTTAATCTGAACAAACCCAACATCATTTAAGTTCTCTGGGTGGTACCATCCAGCTCACAAAGGGTATATCACACTAAAATTTAACCTATTATATTCTATTATCAACTCATAATAAATATATAGATAAATTAGCTAATATAAAGACTAGTTAACACTTCGATGGTAACTTGAATGTGCCAAGTGCTGGATTATATCAGTTTAATGCTGTCACTATGATGGATACAAAAAAAAAACATGGAAATCTCTTACTTGTGGTTCATCCAGTTGCTGAAGAGGTAGCAGTTATGAGCAAGTCTAGAGAAGGAGCTCCTACTTCTAATGAGCGCTTAAACAAAGCAATCACATGCAAACAAGGTGTGCAGCAGAGATGTGTAGGTGTGTAGTGTTGTACAGTAGGAGTAAGCAGCCCCCAGTTAGTTAGTGCAGGTGCCAAAGCCAGAAGTGGAAGAATGAAGTGAAGAAAAGCAGATTTAGGAAAAAAAATAAGCAGAAGTAGGTCTTATAAAGCAGGAAGAGGTTTTTTTTTTGGCCTAAAAAGAAATTTACAAATTCAATATTTTTATTTGAAATTTAAGCTTAATCCCTTATGGACTTACCGGAGGTGAAATGTGGCCAATAAGTGAGAAAGACTGGATCCAGATCCACAATTAAGTGTATTATGTAACTATTACAATGTAGTGATCCTAATGTCTTCTATTATTTTTGTTTTTCTTGGCATAAAAATCCGAAATAAAATTCGAAGTTCAAGAAACCATGTGCTTCATTCAGAACAATGCCAAGAACAAAAAAAAGGAAACCGGTTCAAAGTACAAAGTTAAGCCTGGTAAAGTGTGATTTTTATTAAAATTAAATGGTTGAATTGGCACTTCTGATTTGACTGAAGACTAGAAGAAGAGGCCCTCTCTTAACCTATTGAACTTTGACATTAAATGTTTTATTCTAAATAAACAATGTTTACCTATTTTTACTGATATTTAATAAATTATTTTGGTTGTGTGTAGTTATTTTATATTTGTGTTTAAGGTTGTGTTTCTATTTTATTAAAGAGAATGGTAAGGTATATTTCATTAACTTATATCTAAAATTATTAATTAGATGAACAATCAAAAGATTTAGATAGATTACAATTAAGGTTATAAATAACTTTAGTAGGTACCTATAGAGAAAACCTAAATAACTAAATGAATTTAAGATCAAATTTATTATTAAAAACGAACCGTAACAATAAATTAAAATCACAGAATACCATTAAAACAACAGATGTTAATATTATATTTGAATTAATTAAACACCTGTTTTACTTAAATTTTTTAAACCATTGTTATATAAAGTTTATTCTTTATAGCTGAATTTAACTCATTGCCCCATTGCTCTAAAAATGAAAACCACAGAATACCATGAAAACGTGAGATTTTTATATTCGCATATTACAATATATTTAATTCGAAATAACGAAGGGAAGTACATACCTACGTTATTATTCATATTTTCAACTGCTGTTCTTAGCATCTTAATTATTACATATGAATTTTAGCAGCTTATTAACGTGCGTTTTTTTTATAATCAAATTTACTAAATCAAAACTAAACTATTCGCTTTCAGGAAAAAATATTTGAACTGACAACACTGTGCGGCTCTCCCGCTGTAAATTTCGAATATTTTTGTACATGCGCATAGAATTTTTAGCGGATGGTTAAACTGGAAGATAACCAAATTAAGTATTAAAATAAATGTCATAAAATATCAGTTCACTGGCAAAACACATACTTTTGTAATAGCTCTCTTTAACACTTTTCCTGATGCTGTCTTTACGGAGACCACTCTGATTATACCATCAACTCCAGGGTGTAGAGCCACTATACGTGCCATAGGCCAGTGCAGGGGTGAAGTATTATCTTCCTTCAGGACTACTAAAGAACCAACCATGACGGAATTGTTGGTAACGGTCTTCCATTTGTTGCGAGTTTGCAGTTGGGACAAATAGTCCCTGGACCAACGTCTCCAAAACTGTTGAAGTAACTGCTGTAATCGTGCGTATCGGGATAATTGACCTTCATTGCAGCTTAAAAGATCTAGCTGTGGAAGCGCCTTTAATGAATCTCCAATTAGGAAATGCGATGGAGTTAAAGGTAGGAAGTCGGCGGGATCATTGGAGAGTGGAATGAGTGGACGAGAATTGAGACAAGCCTCGATTTGCGTTAATAAAGTGTACATTTCCTCATAAGAAACTGCGGCAGTACCAAGTACTCTACGTAAATGAAATTTCGTGGATTTTACCGCTGATTCCCATAACCCCCCCATGTGAGGAGAATTAGCTGGATTGAAATGCCATTGAATTTGCTCGTTGGCTAAATATTGTGATACATTCTCATTATGAGGCTTGCTGGAAATAAGATTATACAACTCTAGAAAATGATTATTGGCGCCTATGAAATTTGAGCCGTTATCCGTAAATATATCAGCTGGTTTTCCGCGTCGCGATATAAATCGCTTCAAAGCATTTAAGAAACTATGTGTGGACAAGTCTTTTACTAATTCAATATGTACCGCTTTGACAGCAAAGCAAACAAATATGCACAAATAGGTCTTTACTGCCTTCGAATTGCGCAAGGTACTTTCCTTTACAAAAATTGGACCTGCGTAATCGATACCACATTGCGCAAAAGCTCTTTGAGGTTGAGTGACCCTTGCTTTAGGAAGTGCACCCATCAAAGTATCCTTGGGTTTGGAATTAAGCTTAAAGCAGCATACACACGATCTAATGACACCCTTTACTACGTTTTTCCCATTAATAGGCCAATATTCAAGTCGCATTATTGATAAGAGTGTTTGCACTCCGGCGTGTAAATTTTTAATATGTTGACTCTTTACTATAAGTTCGGTAATTTTATGCTTGTCCGGTAAAATAAGTGGATGTTTTTGTTCATAGCTTAAGTCAGAATTTGATAGCCTGCCACGACCCTTAGCAAGCCATGCTGATCTAGGAGTGGGTGTAGGTTTAAAATTCTGCTATCACCTCTTAACCGTTTCGCGTTATGGAGTGCATTTATTTCTGCTGAAAATGAATTTACCTGAGCGATTTTTATTAAAATGTTATGTGCTTCCTTAAGCTCGTCCGTAGACAAAACGATTGAATGATAATATCGTCTTTTAAATAAGCGGTTTATGAATCTAAGAACGTAGGACATAACACCTTGTAATTTGCGAAAACTTGAAAATTTTTGAAAACTATCAAACTGGTAAACAGCTGTGTTTACGAGTACAATATTAGAAGATTTTATTTCTGGTAAATTTTCAAACGGAATTGATTCGAAGACGATGTTATCATTCTTGTTTATTAAAAAGAGTGGTCCGTACCACCAAGCGTTTAAGTTAATTAGTTCTTTAGGGTTGATACCTCGAGAAATGATATCCGCCGCATTGTCTTCGCTTTTAACGTGTTTCCAATTTGTAATATCTGTTAATTCATTGATTTGCGCTACTCGATTGGCTACAAAGGTTTTTAATCTGCTAGGGTCTATTTTTAACCATGACAAAACGATTGTCGAGTCTGAAAACAGACTGATTTCGGAAATTTCTATATCAAGAATCTCATGTACAACCGTATTCACTAATTTTGCTAGTAAATGTGCTGCAAGTAACTCTGCACGGGGTAGCGTTACCTTTCGAATTGGCGAAACCTTTGTTTTTGCACATAGTAGTTGGGAATGCAAGGTTCCGTCTCGGTTTTCGGAGATTAAGTAGAGACATGCTCCGTATGCCCGTTCCGAGGCATCCGCGAATCCACATAATCGTACCTTTACAGGTGATAGTGTCAACACTTGGCGCTTTATCATTATTTCGTTTAAAACGTGAAATTGTGAGAAAAATTCCAAAAATAATTTTACGTTTTCCTCTGGTATGGGATGGTCCCTGGTCCCAATCGATTCCTAATTTAAATAACTCCTGCATGAACAGTTTTGCCCTAATTACAACCGGACTTATTAGACCTAACGGGTCATAAATTTGCGATATAATTGATAGCGCTATACGTTTTGTTATTTGCCTATCAGGTATTGATTGAAAACCTTAAACAGTCTAATGTAGGATTCCAGAGAATGCCTAACGTTTTTAACTCCCTTTCGTCGTGCTCAGCAATTAATAATTTATCTTGTGATCGATCATGTTTTGAAATATAATCCAATACCGGCGTACTGTTGGAAGCCCGCTTACGGAATGTGAAACCGGCTTGCGACAGTATTTTTGTTACTTCCTTATAAAATTGAATAGCTTCCTCGATACTCGGCAGACTTAAAAGTAAATCATCCATATATATAGAATTCTGAATAATCTTTGACGTGTTTGGATACTGATCTTTATTCTCAACTGCCAACTGTTTCAGACATCGCGTCGCAAGAAATGGTGCACACGTAGTCCCATAAGTTACGTTGCGTAATCTCCATCTTAAAATAATGGCAAACAGCTCATCTTGTACTGAAGGGCCCGAGAGTAGCGTGTCGTTTAAAGAATATCCTGTATCCGTCTTTGCGCTGGCGTCAAACACCACTCTAACCTTGGTGGTAGTTGAGCTTGGTTTTAGAACCGGGTGATGAGGTAAAAAATATGAAGTGCTATATGAAGATGTACAGTTTGACGTGTCTACCTGAACCATGTGTCTTAAATTTTCGTACTCGCGTAAAAATTCGACATATTGTTCTTTAAGACTGTTGTCGCGAGACAAACGGTATTCGAGTGAGTTAAAACGTTTTAGACAATTAGTATACGATTCACCGAGTTGAGCTGTCGTATTCTCTTTAAACGGTAGTCTGACTACGAAACGATTTTCTTTATCACGTGAGGTGGTTTCCGTAAAATAACTTTCGCAATACTTGTCTTCCGTAGACAAATATTTCTTTTTTGGTAGTTCCTCGACCTCCCAAAATTTTGTAAGAGTTTTATTTAAAAGTAACTCAGGATTTTCATAACATAAATTGCAAGTAAATGTTTGTTGTTTGTTTGTGATTACGTGGTTTCTGTTTAAAGAACCGGTAAATATCCATCCGAATTTGGTTTCAAATAAAACTGGCATATTTTTACCAAGAAATATTTTATTACAACCCAACAACTCGTAAAAGATACCGGCACCTATCAGTAAATCAATTCTCTTTGGTTTATTAAATTCTTTATCGGCTAAATGAATGTTTTGTGGGTATTTAATAATATCACGTGGAATTTCATGTAATGGCAAATTATTACTTATTGTAGGCATAACTAAAAATGATAAACAAATTTCAAAATTCTCAAATCGGGATTTAATTTTTGTAGAAGTTCTGTGAATTATATTCGTGATGTTTTGATTTATACCGCCAACCGAGGCTTGAATATTATTGCATTTTAATTTTAATTTGTCGCATAACGATTGTGTTATGATATTAGACTGGCTTCCCGAGTCTAATAATGCGTTACATTCGTGAAGATTACCGACAGCATCTTCTATAAGCACCGTCGCTATTGATAGAAATACCTCGTTTTTATTAATTTAAGTTAGTTGCTGATTCTTCCGAAATGTTTGTGTGTAAGTTTTGTACATCGGTACTTTGCGGTGATACTAATGAATTATTACCGTTATCGGGCTGTAGTGTATTTATTTCGTTTCTCTGACCGCTGGGATTGACTGTGTAAAATACAAATGAACTAACCGTTCAAAATATATTTTCAAGTATCCAAATATGGAATAAAACCAATTTAAATTAAAATACAGAAAAAACCAATATTTTAATGTCACATAAAACTGTCAATAATTATACATACATAGTAACATTTTACATAGCAACAAAAAAAAAATATTAAATTTTAACATTCTCCCACCAGAAGTCTTGATCTTGATAAAGAAGACTTAATCTTTATAGCCATATCTAACAACACTTTTAACTTCACGCCCATATCTCGTTTTTACGAAGTTCTTCGGTGTATTTACTACAGGTGACACATCATCTAACTCCTCTTCATTTGATTGTTTCTGTAGATCAGTTTTATTTTCTGGAATGTTATAATTATTTTGTAAATATTCAGATTCTTCATTTTCAAAGACTTCTAATGGATAGAGTCTCTGTACAGGTCTACTAAGAATTCCTTTGGATGACTTTACTTTTACGACACGAATTTTTCCATCTTTTCCGTATATAACCTCTTGAATAATACCCAAAAGCCAATCGATTTTTTTAGAATTTTTATTTTCAATTAAAACAACTTCACCTTTTATTACTGATCTAGTACCTAATATTTTTTTTAGAAAAAACTAATTGTCCTAAATATTCATTCCGAAATCTTTTCCTAATACACTCAATTAAATGTTGTTTTCGTTTCAAATGCTTTTTCAGGGAAATTGATTCAAAATTATCTAAATCAGAAACTTGATTTTCGGTTATATCTTGAATGAACCGCTCTGTATACACTACAAGTAAAAAGACACACCCAAACTTTATTAGAATTTTTAAAAACAAAGGTCTAGTTAAATCAATCTCGACAATTTCAAACGCTCTTGCATTTTTCACCATATCCTTGGGCAAAACTACATAAACAGTATCAAATTTTTTCGAATCAAATCTGCGACAAACTGTACACTTAAATAAAATTCTCTTGATATTTTTTCTACCCTTAACAATCCAAAAATGTTCCCTTAAAGTACTTAATATTTGAACACCAGCATGGCTATTTTGTAAAAATACTTTTTTAATATCCGAAATAATAGGTACCCAATCTCTCAAGACGAAAACGTAATATTATAGAAAGAATTAACTCTAAAAGATTTAAACATTTCTCTAAACACATATTAAGTGATGGAGCACCCTTCATCCAAGCTGAAGTATCAAAAAAAGGACGTAACTTTGAAGTTTTACTACTCAGTTTAATAACATGCCTATGTGGTAAATAATGTCCTACTTCAAATCTGCTTATTGTGTCTTCTGAAATTTCCTCAATCACTCCTTCAACCAGCCATTCTTTAAAAACTTCATCGTAATGATTGTAGTACCCATCTTTTTTCAATTTTAACATTAAATATTCTAAACGCTTTTTGACAAATCATAGTTGGAAGGTAAAGGCGGATGATCATCAACCCAACACAATCCGACTTCATACCTACCTTCAGCATCAATCTTAATATTATTTACAAATTGTTCCATTATCCTTTGTTCCTTTTCTTTTGTGGTCTTACTCTCTTCTGGAGAAACTATGCCTAAAACATCTAAACTCCAAAAATTTTGAATACTGGCATTCATAGACAAAAGCGAAGTAACTACCATGGAATTCGAATAAACATTTCCTAACGGTCGAGGAACTTTTCCCATTAAAACCCAACCAAGAAGAGTTTCCATGGCAACTAAACCACTACTCAATAAAATCCTTCTACCAGTAAACAACCTACCAGCTACATCAGCACCTATTAATATTTCTATAGGTCCATCACTAGTATCATTTATCATTATATTTTTCTCCTGAAGTTCTTTCAACCATAAACCATCTCTTACAGACACAACATTTCTGCATATAAGAGGCTGATCTAAAACATCAAAATTACAAGAATAATTTTCGTATACTAAGTGTAATTTATAAACATTATGATTAGTAACCTCAGACTCATAACCACCAAAAAGTGCATGTATTACAGATTCTACCCCAACTGGTTCATAACTCATTTCAGAGACTAAAAAATTACTAATATATGATCGTTGTGAACCAGTGTCAATAATAGCACGTACATGTTTAAATATTGTCCCATTACTTACTTTAACAACTAAAGTTGGCAAAAAAACTCCATCAAATGTATTATTTGAGAGATTATCTACTGTAACATTAACAACTTCGTCAAAATTTGATGCTATATTTGCATTTACCAAACTTTTGGTGCACACAATTGTAGCATGCCTTTCTTTACATACAGAACAAAAAACTTTAACATGACAATTTTTAGCAATATGTCCAAATTTCAAACATTTATGACAGCGACTTTTATCAGTTAAAAATTTAATTATTTTATCATGTGACCAGGTTTTAACATCGTTACAGTCTTCAGCAATATGATTTTTGTTACAGAAAATACAATAAATATCTTTTTTATTATTAAGAAGAGCTGCTGCAGTAGAAAATTTGAATTTATTTCCATGATCAGAAACTAAAGGTTTCTTTTTAGTACAATCAAAACCAGAAACTGCCAAAGAAATTCGCCCTTCGCTTTCTACTTCCCTTCTTAAAAATGTCATAAAAGCATGTAATCGTGATTTTGAACTAGATTCTAAATCATAACTGTTACTGCGTTGCCATGCTCTCAAAATTTCTTCTGGTAAACACGATTCTACTAAAGGATAGAGCATGGCTGCATAATTATCGGATGTTACACCTAAAGTTTCTAATGACCGTAATTGAGATTCAATACTATCATATAATTTTGTTAAACTAATTTTTGCATTTAAATTATTAAGAACTAAATTTAATAACTCCCTTACATAAAATTCAATAAGTAAATCTTTACGATCGAACCTAGACTTTAAACTTTCAATTGCCTTTGGGTAATTATCATGAGTAAGTGGATAACTTTCTACTAATTGACGAGCTCTAGACTTTGGTATCGTGGCTTGAATAAGATATTGGAACTTATCTTCTAGAGCGATCTCCTCATCTTCATCAATTCGTTTAAACTGTGACCAAAATGTCAACCAATTCTTAATATCGCCGCCAAATTTCACAAATTCTATTTTGGGTAATTTTAAACTGGTTTTGTTACTTTTAACTGATTCTATGTTATCTGAATTTAGAAACTGATCTACAGAAATTTTAATAAAATTATACTTGCGATTAATATCATCCATAATGTCTACTTCTTGTAAAATTGTTTCTTCGCTGTTAGCTTCATCCAACATATAAGCTATTATCTTATTATGTAAATCAATCAATGAACACACTTTCTTCTCCAAAATTTCTAGATTACATTTCAAAACTTTCAGATCAGGATTCTGTTGCTTTAAAACACCATCCGTCTCATCATAAATATTTTGGAATGAGACACAAATGATTCCAAAATATTTCTTAGTTTTATCCATCTCAGGGGGATCTCGCCGGGGCCTCCAAAAAATGTAAAATACTAAATGAACTAACCGTTCAAAATATATTTTCAAGTATCCAAATATGGAATAAAACCAACTTAAATTAAAATACAGAAAAAACCAATATTTTAATGTCACATAAAACTGTCAATAATTATACATACATAGTAACATTTTACATAGCAACAAAAAAAATAAATATTCAATTTTAACAGACTGCGCCCTTAGCCGAGACGCCTGTTAGCTCGAAACCGGCGCGGTTGCCGTGTTGATTTAATTGCGATGATACTCCACTACTTTGCGTTCGCGTTTTTTGATTGTCTACGTGTAAAATTGTATAGGTCGGTCCAATTAATTGTCAATGTCAAGCGCTGTCATTGTTCTGGTGGTCAAACAAAGCGTTTTTCCATAAGAATACGTGTTAGCATTTTTGTGTTTGTCTTAGTTTTATTGCGTTTTTTGTACATTTTTATAGTTATTAAGTGTTTTTTATTAGTTTTTTTATAAGTTCTTATATAAAGTTTAGTTATGTCACAAACATTTAGTGAATATTTTAAGAATTTGCAAAGCCATAACACCGAAGCTGCTGAGCGGTATAAACATAAAATTAAAATTATAAATGGTGTCGATCCCTTCACATTGGATTGTAAAAATTTAAGTTTTGACCCCACCGAATTTCCACCAATAACAAATATGGATATTGTGGCTTATTTGGTATTATCTACCAGTTTTTACACAAGCCAACAAATGAAAGCATATAAAAGCCTTAATGCATTCAAATATTTTGATGCTGGATTCGTGGAAATTTGTGGGGCTAGGAAAATAAACGAAATAATTATTATTATTGGAAAGGTAAGAAACCATTTTAATTATTATTTAATAATACAGCACATTTTTATTCATTTATAGGTGAAACACTCACAACGCCTTAGTCTACCCCCAGTAAATTTGTGGATTATGTGTAAGGATGATGGTATGTGATTAATCCTAGTTTATTGAACCACAATTAATTCATTTTATTTTGTAATCACAGGTAGTGTGGAAACAGCTCACTGCACATGTATGGCAGGTTTGGGTGAAGTATGTAGCCATATTGGAGCTGTTCTATATGGTTTAGAATATATTCATACCTCAAGAGGAAATACATCTTGCACAGACGTTCGAGCTATTTGGAAAATTCCGAAAGTAAAAAAGGTAGAATATACTACAGTAAAGTCCATGAATCTTAGAAAGATAGTCAAATCATCAACTGAAAAGGACATCCCTGCATTAACATCAGATGAAATAACAAATTTGTTAAAAAACATTCAAGACGCTGGTAGTGGTTCAGTGCTTATGACAGTTGTGGAACCATTTGCATCGGAAATAGCTGACTCTTCGCAAAGTTTAAATCTAGCTAACCCATATGAAAATTTATATAGGAAAGAATATGAATCTCTCAGCTTGGAGGAACTTAAAAAAATTGCTTTAAATGTAGATGTAAAAATTAGTCAAGAAGAATGTAATGAAATTAAACAGGCTACAATTGGACAGGCTAATTCACCATATTGGTACAGACAAAGAATTGGAAGGTTAACTGCATCAATTTTGAAAAATATTTGCAAAACATCTTTATTAAAACCGTCACTTTCATTAATTAAAACAATTTGTTATCCATTACATTTTGATTTTTTGTCTAAAGCAACACATTGGGGCAAAGTTCATGAAAAAGATGCACTTAAAGCCTATAAAAATGAACAAAATTCTTGTCACGAAGATCTTGTAGTGACAGAAATTGGTTTATGTATAGATCCAACATATCCCTATTTGGGAGCAACACCTGATAGCTTGGTTACCTGCAGTTGTTGTGGTTCGGAATGTGTTGAAGTCAAATGCCCTTATTTGTTGCGAGAATGTTCAATTGTGGATTATTCCAAGCTGAAAGGTTCATGTTTACTGACATCTGAAGAAGGCACATCTTTAAAAACAGACCACTCATATTATTACCAAATCCAACAACAAATGGCCATAACAGGCACTCGTTATTGTGACTTTGTTGTTTGGAGTCCAAATGAATTATTTATTGAAAGAATATTTTTTAATGAGGACTTTTGGTATAGCCAATTATTAAAATGCCGAGAATTTTACAAAAATGTTATTTTGCCAGAACTGTTGGGTAAATTTTTTACAAAAAATAATGCGAATGTTGACCTATTTTGTATATGTAAATTGGGTGATGATAAACGTCCCATTTTATTGTGTGATAATGCTAATTGCAGCATTAAATGGTATCACATGGGTTGTGTGGGTCTAATGGAGGTACCTATAGATTTATGGTTTTGTCCATCATGCACAAACTGAAATATTTTTATATAATTCATAGTTCATAATTTATGATTTTGTGCACCTTATTAATATGGATATTTTTATTTTATGTACCTATAGTTGAAAATGTGTAAAGTAGTATTAATACTTTTGTGTTGCTTGGTTTATCAATACATTTTTTAAAATTGGTTAAAATAAAACATTTTTTTTTATATTATTATTTATTTCATATTTTAACAGAAAAGCCCAATTACAATATTATTATGTAGACTTTAACATAGTGACAAACTTCATTTACATAACAAGAAAACATAACAAAATATAAAAATAATAATTACAGTCCATCAAAACACAGGTAAAAAAATCACAGATAAATTTAATTAAAAAAGTCTAAGCAAGATTTTAAAACCGAGCAGTGTTTAAAGTTAGTTAAAAATATAATTAGTTACGAAAACTAAAATTTTACTTAACTGGTTTAGAACAGTTTTTTCATGCCAAATATTAGGAAATTGTCAATATCTACTGCTAACTAAATAGTTATTAATTATCAAAAATCGTCAAAATTAGAAAAAAAAAATTGTACGGGACTCGTTATAAAAAGAGCAATTTTGTTCAATTCATGTTCATATGCAGGGCTCGCTACACTCACCCTGCAACATCACATTCATTAAACAAAGTTACCCTTTTACTAACTCGTTACGTCAATACCAATTTAATATTATTTATTATAAAATTTATTTTTCTTAATCGTGAAGAAAAATACTTTACTCACTTGTTGCATAATTAACTATTTTGTTATAAAAAAGTAAAATAATAAGCAAAAAATAATCTAATAATATATCTAAGCCACCTTTAAGCTGTAATTTTTATAGCGGTACAATACCTGGACAAAGGTTCACTAGGCTGCAACAAACTGTAACGATTTCGTCTAGTATAGCCTCTTCTCCACGGGTAGAAAGTAATGTCATAGATATAGGACCATTGAGGATTTTATATTTTCTTCTTATCAAGCCAATAACTCGCTCTACATGTATACGAACATGAGCAATTTCTCTTGTGGTTTCCAAATCCACAGGGTGAAGTTGATTCTTCCCTCTGGTAAAGGCTGGAATTTTAACGTGAGCCCCAAACAACTCAACAAATTCTTTAATTAAAAAACCCCTATCTGCTAGTACAACATCCCCAGGACACAAATTGTTTAAAAATTTTGAATTTTGTGTCAAGCATTTATCAGAAACTCTTCCTCCCCATCCTTCACTGATAAAAGAAATTGATCCTTGTGGAGTTATTCCGATTAAATACTTGACGGTTTCAGAGTGCTTGTAATTAGACCAAGCTTGAGCTGCTAACAGCAAATCTCCAGGTGTTTCACACCGAATTTCAAAGCAATCAATTATAATGGTGCATTTATCATTAAATGATTCTTTAAAAGACTGTGGCATATTTTTTCGAATAATTGACCTCTCTGGCCATATAATTAAACTTTTTAGTCGCAAATACATTATTCTTATAACATTTTTATTATTTAATAATTCAATAAGTTGAACAAGTAGTCGGACTTATTCCAAATCTAAATGCAAGGTCTTTAAAATCTAGGTTCAATCTGAGTTTTATTAATGTTAAAAGTATTTGTTCTTGTGGTTCTAAAATATTTGGACGGGATTTTGGTTTCATAAATGGTTTTATTGTATTGACTAAAATTTCAAAAACTTTGAAATTGGAAAGGCCAGTATAGTATTTAGTTGTGCAATCATCAATTTTTAAATAATTGTCACAGCAAATAACCCTGTTCTTAATAATTTTTAACTCGTTTGTTAATTTGGTCTCGTTAATACACATTAAGTTTAAATCGGACATATTTAATTCGGTTTGAACTTCTTTCCCTTGGTCATCATTTATTACTTCAACCTCAGTACTAATATCTGTGTTTTCTGAATTATTTACTTCAGGCAATAAATTAGTTACCTAAATAGAAATATACTAAATAAATTTCAAAAATAATTATATAAATTCTGCCCAATTACCCTAGAAAAAACTACGGACAGAAGTAGTTACATATTAAGAAACATGCCTTTTTAAATATAAACAATGAAAATGCTTATAAAGCATTATCATTGTACACCTTAAACCATACTCACGTTTACTTCAACTGTAGCTTTCTTTCTGTTTTCTCTTTCTTTCGCCCTCAAAAAGCGTGACAAATTGCTTGGAGAAGCACGACTTTTAACATATCCCAAGGAAATGGATGGTACCCAATCAGGATGTAAATCGTCATTTAAATTCGCTGCACGAAGTATAGAACACAGGAGTCCGAACGTAATGTTGAGCGAATGGCCTCATTTTACGGGACAGATTTTTTGCCAGTAGAGTGCGCCACTCTTTAAGAAGTACTCGTTTAAATTATTACGCGGCAAATCTTGTTGCTATAGACACCTCTGTGGAAAAAAATACTCTGAGAAATGTGGAATTTCCGTATTCGCGTGCTAGTTCATGGTACAGGTACATGTTTGCATGTAATAATAATAATACCAACGGTACGTCCCGAATATTTGCGCTACCAGTGGCAGAAAAGAGAACTATAATCTGGGTATATTTATTGCGTACATGAATACTATGAAAAACCCGATACCGTTCAGACTCCTGTGTTCTATACTTCGTGATTCGCTGGTTGACCTAAATTTATAATTTACTTTCATATTGTAACGGGTGACAGATGTGTGACGGGTGAATGTGACGGATGATTGTGACAGATGCGCGAGAGGAATGCATGTGTTTTGAATTTGGTAGCTGCTTGCCATAAAGGGTAGAGTCCGTGAATGAGGAAGAAGGTTTTGACAGGAACTTGACATGATTTATAATTATTTTAGATTGGTAGTTATTCGCGAACATTCTAGTAATATTTGGATTTTAGTAAATAGTTATTTCTAGAAAAATCGAGATGTCAAGTATTTTGATATATAAAGCGGGACATTCGCGGTGGTAGAGTTAGTGTTCGTTCAGCTTTTGTGAAGTTTAAAAGTCAAAAGTGACAGTTAGTAATTTGTAACCAGCTGAATTCTTGTATTCTTACAATTTGTAAATAAATTGTGTTCAAAGTCCTCACAAGTGTTTCAATATTAATAAATATAGGTTGATAATTTACCCGTTAAAAAGTGTTTCGAACATACTCTACCATTTTTAATTTTTTCATTTGTTAGGTCTATTCTGTTTAATGCGGCGATCCATTTATCTCTTCTTATTCGAGAAAGTTCATTTAAATGATTTTTACCTTTTTTATTTAAAACTGCAGGAACCCTAAAAAATTTTAGCTTGTCCCTGTTACTCTTACTACCACAATTTACCACTAAGCAATTCCAAGGCATATTGAACAAAATAAACTAAATAACAATAAATATTGTTACTAGCCATGCAATTCCACTAAAATAAAAGATATTATAAAATATTGAAATGATTAAAATAATAAAATCAACTACATAACTACCGCTAACAGCTTCAGGGTTTTGGGTCTCTAAATTAATAAATACTATACTTATAACTATATCTTGGCTAAGAAAAGAACTAATACAAAATATAAAACTTTAAAAAGGCACGAAAACCACAATAAAAATACTTAAAACAATAAAAAACACAAAAAAGCTAACATGTACACTTATGGGAAATCGTTTTGTTTGACCACCAGAACAATGACAGCGCTTGACATTGACAATTAATTGGACTCAACTATTATGCCTATTTCCGCAACGTTTACAAGATGATGACTTGCAATTGAATTTAGAATGGCCCGACCGCAGGCAATTGGTACATAATTGGTAGAGTCTTAGTTTATTGTATTTTTCCGGAATTGTTAAATCTAAGAACTTTTGACACTGGTATATAAAATGTGCACCGTTGCAAATTTGGCATGTACGGTTTGTTTCAGTTGATGCATAATTTTGATATACTTGAGGTGATTTGAATGGACTCTTAAACTCGCGTAAATTTTTGTTAATTTCTTTATTTGATCCCTTATTACGCCCGTTTTGCGATATGTTTTCGTGATAATTTGATTCGAGCGAAAAACACTTTTTTGTTAAGTATTCAATTAGTTTGTTTAAAGTGGGCAGGTTTTCGTAATCATCTTGTTTATTTTCCCATTCGCGACGTGTACGGTCATCGAACTTTCTTAAAATTAATGGAATTAGTAAAGTATCCCATTGATCTGCGGGCAGATTTAACTTCAGTAGCGCGTTCTTATGCTAAACTTCATCTATCAATTTCCTAAGAGCAATGTGTGATTCTTTCGTGACTTCTGGTAGATTAAACAATAACCCGTTAACATGATGATTGATTATTGCGCGTTTGTTTTCATATCGTTTTTTAAGTAAGTCGAGAGCAATCGAGTAGTTTTCTGTGGTTACTTCTAGCGAGCTTATCATGCGCAAGGCGTCATCTCTACAGCAGGTTTTTAAATACAAAAATTTTTGAATGTCTGATAAATCTACACGAGAATGTACAACCGAGTTAAAGATATCAAAAAAACTTAACCATGTTTCATACGTTCCGCTAAACGTAGGCAGCCCCATATCAGGTAACCGTGGTAATTGTGCAGAAGATGTTTGCTGCTGTGGTGACCTACTCCCAATAAAAGAACTATTAGAGACATTGTTAACTAATGCAATAATTTCCTTTGCTTCCCCAATAAGATCATAAAATTTAGTTTCAATTTCTTCTCTTTCAATACTTTCATTTAAATCTAAATACTCTAGTTTTGCTTGACAACTATCAAATTGTAATAGATCTTGTTCAATAACCTTTAAGCGCGTTTCAATTTGTTTACTTTTATTTTTGTTAGTTTCGTCTCTTAAAAATTTTTCAAATCTAGTTAATTTCCCTTTAATTATTCCGCGTTGATGGCGTAACTGTGTTTGTTCTTCTGATTCCGAACCGTTGTCTGACATTATTATTTTAAATGCGTGACTTATAAACGTTTGTAAAATCGTAAAATGTAAAGAATTTGTACGAGCGTGAATTATATTAAAAGTAAGTTAATATTATGAATATTAAACTGAATATTAACTGAATTCTTGACTATGTAATGCTGGCTGTTATCCGGCTCGAAGGACCAAAATATGTTGGATTTTGGTGTAGTTGTTGACTTGAAGGACCTTTGATTTGTTGAAATAACTTTATTACATAATAAATTGATTTATTTACGTGAATGTTACAATGTTTCGTGTACATACAAAATTTTTACGTGTTATTCGCTTGTCGTCTGCTTGCCTACTGCTCCCTTCCTCCGATCGCAGGTAGGGTGTTGAAGTCAATCGGCTGGTGGCCAACGGCGTCGAAATTATTTAAATAAAAGAGGGTTTAATATAATAAAAGAGGGTTTAACAAATAATATATTTTCTTGCTTCAAAACAGCCATTTTACCAATGGCGTAGGTAAGCAATTTTTAAGTTTCTCCAAATAAATCTAGCTATTCATTTCAATAGGAGATTAATGCAAAAAGGACTAACTCAAAACGACAAAAGAATTATTCACTGTAAAATAGGAGAATTTTCACTAGAAAAACTTTATTTTTTGTTACAGCCTTCCTACAGATGTAGAAAAACGCAAATTATGGATAGGTAACACCAAAATTAAGGATTTGGGAACCAACTAAAAATGATGGGCTTTGGTTAAAACACTTTGAGGAATGTTGGTTATATAAAACTGATGTAAATTCAAGACTACATTTGCTCCATGAAGCTGTTCCAATAATTTTTCATCAGTTGCCTTCCTGCAACCCAGGAAGGTATGTACCTACATAACTAATAACAATAAAACACCTTGGCAGTTCTAAGTAAAACATAATTTAAACTTTTTGTGAATTGGAAATATTTATATAAAAATATTGTTTTTTCTAGGCCAAATAGAGAGCACCATTCGAATATATTCAGAGTACAGAACCTGGTCCTTCTACTTCCTCAACACAGTCATTAAACCCAACAGCTGACTGTCCTGGTTAAAAATACTGAAATGGAAGTTACTTCTAGAAACTATTAGAAGTTAAGAGAAGACTAGAAAAATTACGGTATTAAAACAATCTATAAATAGGCTAAAAAGAAAAGTTGTTTCCCTTAAACAATTAATAACCAGTTTGAAAAATAAGAACTTGATTGATAATGAAAAAGCCATTTTATTAGAAAATGTGAGTAGTGTAAATAAGCAATTGTTACAAAGAATGCAATGTCTAAAAATAAAAAAATACCCACCTGAATTACGAAAATTTGCATTGACTTTAAATTTTTTTCTCTCCTATAAAGCTTACAAGTATATCAGGACAGTATTTGAAACGTGTTTGCCCCATAGAAGCACTATTGGGAAATGGCTGCAAACTATGCAGCTCCTGGTTTCACAATTGAATAATTCAATACTCTGAGTAAACTTATAGAAAATTCAAATAAACCATTACTTTGTTCTCTGAGATGTCAATTCGGCAGCACTTGGTATGGAATGGTAAAAGTTTCCACGTTAGTCAATTTTGGGGTTGATTTGGATGATGATTCAAATGAATTAGCCAAAGAAGCTGTTGTTTTAATGATAGTTGCAATTAATGACACATGGAAGCTTCCACTTGGCTATTTTTTGTCTAATGGTTTAAATGGTGAACAAAAATGTTCTATAAAATATATAAAATAAAGATTTTTTATAATTACTAGTAAATTTTATTTGTTATTTATATACTCCTTGATTAATATAATATAGTTAGTATTTTATAGTATAAATATGATTTTTTTGTTTTATCATACGTATTAAATGTACCTATATGTACCTTTGCTGAATTTTATGCACTTCCTTCCTTTGATACCAACCTATTATTTGTATCTAAGAAACATACAATTATTACCTATTATGTGGGAAAAATGTATTGTAAACATTATGTTACGCCACTGACCACATCGATAGTTATAAAATGTAAAAATGATTATTAATTAATAAAATTAAAACAATAACAATATTTATTTCATAGTCAGCAATGTTAACATGGTAAATGTTTGTATACTTTTATTCAGAATGATTATAGACTTTTAACTGTAATAACCTAATAATATTTTGAAATTGTAATTTAAATAAAAGTTGTTTTTTAAAAAATTCTTTTTGAAAACCAAATTCAAAAAGTGGCGCAGTCAGTAGGATACTGAAAAGAATTTCATAGTGAATAGTCCTTCGGTTTCAATCGTTTATTCAGTGGAAGAATTTCGTCGCTCCGTACGAAGAAGCTCCAGATAGAAGTAGAAGCTAAGTTATGGTGAAGACAGCTACAATACTGTAAGTTGCTCATCCTTTTATTCCTTTTTATTTTTATCCGGTCTATGTCATTCTCCTCACATTCATTTGATTCCATAGAGGAAAATAACGATTGTGTGTATAGTTTTAGTATTGAAAACGAATTAGAATTAGAAGTTTCAAATTTATTTAATAATTTATCATTAAGTGACTCATCAAACACATTTGATACATTTATTGAAAATATGGCTTTACCTCCTCCAAAATTCGAACCTAAATTATTAGAAATAGTGCCAAAATTTGATGGCAATCCATTAGAATTATTATCATTTTTAGAAACAGCAAATACAATTATAAGTACTTACTGGGATAAAACACCAGGAAGTGAAAATTGTGTTCAAAATATTAGTATAATTTACGGTATTTATTCTAAGTTAGTAGGTAGTGCTAGGGAAGTGTACAGTATATCCATTAATAAAGATTGGAAATCAGTTAAAACCGCGTTAATATCTCATTTTGGAGACCAGCGTGACGAAAATGACCTTTTATTTGATTTAGATCAACTAAAACAAACAAATACAGAAGACGCTTTGCATTTTTATACTAGAGTAATGAGTAATTTAAGTGCGCTTCATAATTATTTAGATACACATGGAGATAATAATGTTAATATAGTTAAAAAAGAATTTTATAATATTCATGCTTTAAAAATTTTCCTTGCTGGGTTAAAAGAACCATTAGGCTCAACTATTCGTGCAATGAGACCATCCACAATAGCTGAGGCTAGGCAATTTATAGTTGCTGAAAATAATATTAGATATTTACAAAAAAGTTCAGATCATAATAGGTCTAAATTTAATACAAATTCCAGAAACTATCAAAACTTTCAACCTCGTTCAAACTTTCATGCCGTTAGTAATAATTATCCTGTTAAAACTCCACAGAATTATCAATACAACCATAATTATCAAATTCCTCCTCAATTTATGCAGAATTCAGCCACACAGAATAATTTCCCTAGAGGTCCAATAAATATTCAACCCCGTCCGGTTGCTCCACAAAGATTTCCAACTAATCAGCAAGTTTTTGGTCCCCCAAAACAGTCCACAAATGTTTGGAGATCAAATCCAAATCAAAATCAATCACGACCCGTTCCAATGAGTGGTATATCTACAGCCACAAGAAGACCACCACCGCAAAATTCAAATTTCTTTAAACCTCAATCTCGAGCTACTTTTACGTCCGAACAATTACACAATATGGAACAAAAAATCACGACTATTCTGACAATGACTATAATACAGACTTGCAAAACTACAATGATAATTACAACGAGAACACATCTTACGAAAATAATTATTCCTATGATAATATTGACACAGAATTACCTACTGAAAATTTTCATCAAGTCCGCCGAAAAGAAAACAACAGATAGAGTTACATTCACTTTTTGACCGTAAAGACCTTCCGTATATAACAATCACAGATCCTCCTCTTAACCTACTAATTGATACCGGTGCTACTAAATCCTTTTTAAATCCTGAAATAGCCTATAAACATTTTGACAGTTTTATTGAAAATGAACCTTTCACAGTAAGCTCAATATTTCAAACAACTTCTCATGATCAGTGCGCAAACATTCCTGCTTTTCCTGAACTAAACTCTAATAAAAATATTAAATTTTATTTATTTAAATTCCATCATTTCTTTGACGGTTTGATCGGATACGAAACATTAAAAGATTTATGCGTAGAACTCGATTTAAACAAATCTCTCCTAAAAACTCCAACCGCAAAGTTACCATTAAGTCATTACGAAGCTAAAGGAAAATTATTATTTTTTGCAAAAATTGAACCTCATTCGATAGTATCCGCTAAAATTCCAGTATCTGCAAATTCAAACACTATAATTATTCCTCAAATAAATTTATTAAATTGTGTAATTAAAGAAGGTATTTCCGAAGCAACAAACTCTTATGCACCTGTAGATATTATAAATGATACAGATGACATTCAGGAAATTTATCTTTATAACCCAATAAAAGTTCAACCTTTAACAAATGATTTCGAAATTTTTAATATGTCAGTTAAAACTAATTCCAATGTAGATCCCCTAAGTAATATAGAAAGTGTTAGAATGGATCATTTAAATTCAGAAGAAAAGTCACATTTACAAAAACTTTGTACAGAATTTTCCGATATTTTTCATACTAGTAATTCTAAATTAACTTTTCACTAACCAAGTAAAACATAAAATAAAAACTACCAATGAAATTCCAGTTTATTCAAAAACGTATAGATATCCATATATTCATAAACCCGAAGTAGAACGCCAAATTAATGAAATGTTAGATCAAGGTATTATTAGACCGAGTGAGTCCCCTTGGAGTAGTCCGATATGGATAGTAAAGGCGGATTTAGCGGATGCATAAGCATAATTATATTCATAAACATAACTTTAATGTACAATTCATAAAAGTTAAACTATGTAGTTGCAAATGGACTGATTTATCCAACTCATAAGCATAAGTCATAGTGCACAATTCATAACGCATAACCTTGAAGTTCCCAACTTTTAACTTTTACGGATAATGATGTGTCGAAATAGAAAGTGCGCCTGCGTGGATTTCATGGAGCTGTAATACTTGTTAACCTCAAAAGTTAATTCAGAATTAAGTTTTCAAGATATAAAAAAATATATCAATATTCTATGATCAATATTCTATTTTGATGAAAATACAGAAATAAATATCAATGAATGAGTAAATAATAATAATATAATAATGTTTATTTACCGATAAATATAATATAAATATACATATAAAAATATAAAGTAAATAAGCTAATAATCACCGAAGTTGTCAGCAATCAAGATCACTAACAACTTGTATGTGATATAACAAATATTACATGATGATTAAAAATAATACATTAATAACATACCTACACAAATAAATAAAAACAATAATTATAACAAATTAATAACAATAATACACTAAGTTAAAACGTTAATAATATAATTATATTATATATTTTTTTTAATTTTTTTTTTTTATTAATTTTTTTTTTTTTTTTATTTGTTCAACCTTCAATAATTTTGTGTATATCGCTTTTGTTACACTCTTTTATAAATATTTTTATTTGTTTTTTAAACCTTTTAAAAGAAGTTTCGTTTTTTATTTCTTCTGGAAGATAATTGAATAGTTTTGGACCGAGGTACCCATAACTTCTTTGTCCAATGGATTTAGAAGTCAGTGGTGTACAGTGTAGATGTTTTGCTCTTGTAGCGTATGGATGATTTAAGGTGGTAAGGTTAATTCTACTTTTATATTGTTGGCATCCTAATTGAATAATAAATAATTGTCTGATATCTAATATTTGTGTTTCAGAATATAGTAGATGACTTGGGTATCTTACAGATTTGTTAAGCATTATTTTAAGAAATCTTTTTTGTGAAACTTCAAGAGCATTAAGATAGGTTCCCATACACCTCCCCAGGCAATAATTCCATAATTAAGGTGAGTTTCAACTAAACTTTGATACAAAATTTGTTTTTGTTGATAATTGAGAAAGTTTCCAATTTGTTTAAATCTAAATAATATGCTGCGTAATTTTTTTGTTAAATATTCCATATGACAGTCCCACCGTAGATGACTGTCTATGTATATTCCTAAATACTTAAATTTTTTTGCAGGTTTTATGAAGAAGTTTTGTTGGACATTGAGGTTGTAGTCTGGTAATGAAATTTCATAGCTGCTAAATGGTACGTATACAGTTTTATTAAAATTTATTGATAGTAATCTGCTATCAAACCAGTCTTTGATTTTTATTAGATCTCTTTCAATACTTAATTTAAGATTGTACCAATTCTCATTTTTGTAATATATTACTGTGTCATCCGCGAAACAATGGATTTTACCAATTGTTTTTTGTAAGAATAAATTATTTAAATAGATAATAAATAGTACCGGTCCCAAAACTGTTCCTTGGGGTACACCGCATGTAATTTCTGACTCTGCGCTCATCTGGTCTTTAATTTTAACTCTTTGTTTTCTGTTTGTCAAATAGCTTTTAAAAAGTTTATGCGCTGTACCTCTCACGCCCATATCTTCTAACGTATCTAGAAGAATGGAGTGATCTACAGTGTCGAATGCCTTTTTTATAAATGAGGTTATAAATTTGAAAATTTGTTATTGGTGTTGAATGACAAAGGTTACAGAACACACTAATTTTATATGTTCCGTGATAGATACAACTGTCACTTGTCACTAACACTTATGATTATGCTTATGCATTGAGGAACGGATAAATTACCCATCTGTTAAGCACTATGCGTTAGAGAAGTTGTTATAGTTATGATTATGCATTAATGAAAATGTTATGCTTATACATCCGCTAAATCCGCCTTAAGTAAAAAACCAGACGCATCTGGAAAACAGAAGTGGCGAATTGTTGTTGACTACAGAAAATTGAATGAAAAGACTATTGATGACAAATATCCTATTCCTCAAATAAATAACATTTTAGATAGACTCGGACGCTGTCAATATTTTTCTACTCTAGACCTTGCTAGTGGTTTTCATCAAATAGAAATGCACCCTGATGATATTCAGAAAACTGCTTTCAATGTAGAAGGTGGTCATTTTGAATACGTAAGAATGCCATTTGGTTTAAAAAACGGTCCGGCCACATTTCAACGTGTTATGGACAATATTTTAAAAGATCTTCAAAATAAAATTTGTTTTGTATACATGGACGACATAATCGTTTTTTCAACGTCGCTCCAAGAACATATAGTAAATTTAAAGAAAATATTTCAAAAGTTAAGAGATAGTAACCTTAAAGTACAGTTAGATAAATCAGAATTTTTGAGAAAAGAAGTATCATTTTTAGGTCATATAGTTACGCCGGATGGTGTCAAACCTAATCCAGATAAAGTTAAAACTATTTTAAATTAACCTATACCCAAAACAACTAAACAAATTAAATCATTTCTTGGTTTAGTTGGTTATTACAGAAAATTTATAAAAAAATTTGCTCACATTACAAAACCTTTTACTCGTTGCCTTAAGAAAGGAGCTAATATCGACATTAATAATCCTTCATACATAAAAGCATTTGAAGATTGTAAATCCCTATTGACGAATGACCCAATTCTTATTTATCCTGATTTTTCAAAAGAATTCATAGTTACCACAGATGCGAGTAACGTAGCTGTCGGTGCAATCTTATCCCAAGGACAAATTCCTAATGACAAACCCATCGCATTTGCCTCTAGAACCCTTAATGATTCAGAATCAAACTATTCCACTATAGAAAAGGAATTGCTTGCAATTGTCTATGCTACAAAATATTTCAGACCTTATCTCTTTGGACGTAAATTCAAAATTGTAACAGATCATAAACCTCTTCAATGGCTTATGTCCCTTAAAGAACCCAATTCCCGCCTAGTTCGATGGAGATTACGATTAGAAGAATTCGATTATCAAATTGTTTACCGTAAAGGAACTTCCAATAGTAATGCTGATGCTTTAAGTAGAATTGAAATACATCCCATAGAATCCAATACTCCTGTTTTACCTATAATAGATTTCATGACAGAACTTAACGAAATACTTCCTAAAGAATCCGATAACATACAAAATAAAACTAACCTAGATCAAGAAATAAACAAAACTACTGAGATAACTGACCTTGACATTCAATCTGTTCTCGCAGAATTTGATCCCACAGATGAAAATGACGACATTGCAACAATACATACAAGTTTAGAAAATCCTATTTTAGAAATAAATATTACTGAAACACCTCTTAATAACTTTCTTAATCAAATTATAGTAATTAAAGTTGATACAAATCCTAGACAAGAAATCAAAAAACTTTTCGAAATTCATGTTAGAACTAGATGGAAATTATATGTAACTACAGAATCATTTCAATCTCAAGTAATAAAATTTTTAAAAGAATATGGCATACCAAAGAAACAGTATACTTTCTATTTTCAAAATGACGAAAATGATAGTTTATATAAAAAAATGTGTAACTTTATTCCTCAAACATTTAAACATTCAGCATTTAAAATTTTAAAAACAAATACATTATTAGTAGATGTAACGAAAGAAAAAAGACAACAAGAATTGATTAAAGAACAACACGAAGGTATAACTAATCATCGTGGTATCACAGAAACTATAAATCAACTTAAAAGTAAATTTTATTGGCCCAAATTACACGAAAATGTTAAAAATTTTATAAACAACTGTTCAATTTGCCAACAGGTAAAATCTGAAAGACATCCTCCGCTTGTTAAACTTCAATTAACACCAACACCCAAAAAACCATTTGAAACCATACATGTAGACACATTTAAATTTGAAAATTCTATAGCTTTAACAATTTGTTTTTCAAAATTTGGTCAAGCTTACATAATACCAAGTATAACACCTTTACACGTATATCAAGGCTTAGTACAATTCATATCATCCTATAAAATTCCAGAAAACATAATTTCAGATAACGGTTCAGAATTCTCCCAAAATCTTTTAAAAGACTTTGCAAAACTTTATAAAATTAATTGGCATTACACTTTACCTCTCAATCCAAACAGCAACGCTATAGTTGAAAGATTTCACTCTACCCTACTAGAACATATGAGAACACTTTCGTTAACTCGCCCTAAATTAAATCCGTTTGAAAAACTAATGTATGCTGTAATAGGCTATAATAACTCTATTCATTCAGCTACAAAATTTAAACCAACTGATCTTTTGTTAGGACATCTTCAATTAAAAAATCCTATTGAAATTGACAATAATGCAGAGGTAATAAACATGCAGCTAAACGAACACAAACAATCCATGATTGATATCTATAAAACTCTTAATAAGACAATGACAGAAAACAAATCAAAGATTATTGAAAAATTAAACGAAAAGAGAAAAGACCCACCAGACGTTAAGCCAGGTACAATCGCCTTTAAAAAGCAAACTGAAAGACAATCAAAAACGAAACCATTGTATAAACCAGAACATATTATCAAAACCCAAGATATTACAGCCAGTACACCTCACAATACTTATCATAAACAAATATTTAAACCTCCCAGAAAACTTACTACCGATTTTTCACAGGTTAACAATCTTTACTCTAACATGGAGTCAGAAAAGAGATCCAGAATTTGAACAATAATCCGGGAGTTCTTCCTTTTAATGTAGGCACAGCAAAAGTTAAAACAGCCTCCCACACCTTCTTACACTACATTCCTATACAACCAATTAAAATGCAAGTAGCTTCTATAACAAATTTTATGAATTTAAGAAACATTTAGAAACGAATCACTCTGTAATATTAAAAGCATTTTTTGAAACATATATACATTTAGAATATGAGGTTATTTACGTTAACAATAAATTAAATGCTATATTTCCACAAACTAAAACCAAAAGAGCAATATTAAACTCTTTAGGAACTTTAATTAAAAGCATCACTGGCAATATGGACCAGGAAGATGCAAAAGATATTTATAACCATATTTTTCTACTCGAAAATAATGAAAATAAAATAATAAGAAAAGTAAATAGTCACATTTCATTGAACTCAAAATTAATGCAAACTGTACATAAAACATTAGACATAGTAACAGAAAATCAAAACCGCATAGTTAATAAAATTAATACATTGTCGTCAATATTAAATGACACGGAATATACAGAAAATCATTATATAGAATTTCAAGTAATGTTTAATCAGGTAAAAATAAGTTTAGATGATTTGTCTGCATATCTAACGGATATAGAAAATGCGATTAGCTTTGCAAATTTAAATATACTTCATCATAGTATAGTTAATATAATAGATTTAAGGGAAATAGTTTTAGAAATGTCTAAAATTCATTCAAGTTCACAAATGTTATTTTTAGATAATGAGATATTAAAATATTATAGAGTAGTTAAAACAAAAGTATATTATTTTAAAGAAAAATTAATGTTTTCTCTAGATTTTCCTCTAGTGAATCAAAATGTTTTTAACCTTTATCACCTTTACGCCATACCCAACATTAATCAAAGTGTCATAATCCCTCCTTCCACTTACCTATTATTGAGCAATGAATATTATCAGTACCAAGAAGAAGAATGCTTTAGTTTAGATCCCAACTTCCTGTGTATTCAAAAGCAGTTAATTCCTCTGAAAGAAAATTCGGACTGTATAACGTCACTATTATCAGTCAACCCCACATCAGAAAAGTGCCAACAAGTACCTGTTAAAATTAGTAGTCAAATCATAGAAGAAATTAACAGTGGTCATTATATTGGTGTTTTTCCTGAAAGCCAAAAAATTCAACTAACATGCAATGAAAACGATGTCGTTTCCATAAAGGGCACCTATCTTATCAAGGTTCCTTCTCAATGTTCCTTTAGTACAAAAAAATTCACCTACAGCAACGAAAAAGGGAATTACATGGGAATTACTGGTCACCCTATAGCTTTTCAAGATATTGCAGAAATAGCCATTCATGTAATTCTCGTAGAAAAGTTAAAAATAGAAAAAGTACATCTCGATGAAATCCATAAATTACAACTTCAAGAAGAAGCAGACGAACTACCAGAGATTTATTTAAAGAGAAGATTCGACTGGACTATTAGTGCAATCTTTATCTTAATAATTACAATTATAATATTTTTTATTGTCGTAAACAGGAAGAAGCTAGTCAATTTATACAAAAAGATGAGAAGTCCTGAAGAACAGAAGATAGAACATGATGAAGCTCAAGTTGCTCCACCCAGGTTACACCCTTGAGTTCATTCTGGGAAGGGAGGAGTTATAAAATGTAAAAATGATTATTAATTAATAAAATTAAAACAATAACAATATTTATTTCATAGTCAGCAATGTTAACATGGTAAATGATTGTATACTTTTGTTAAACCCTCTTTTATTATATTAAACCCTCTTTTATTTAAATAATTTCGACGCCGTTGGCCACCAGCCGATTGACTTCAACACCCTACCTGCGATCGGAGGAAGGGAGCAGTAGGCAAGCAGACGACAAGCGAATAACACGTAAAAATTTTGTATGTACACGAAACATTGTAACATTCACGTAAATAAATCAATTTATTATGTAATAAAGTTATTTCAACAAATCAAAGGTCCTTCAAGTCAACAACCACACCAAAATCCAACATATTTTGGTCCTTCGAGCCGGATAACAGCCAGCATTACATAGTCAAGAATTCAGTTAAAACAGAACCAAGCCATATTAGCGTAGCGGAGAGATCGTAGCGCAGCAGCAGCGTTGCCAAGCAAACCAATCAGATAAGTCCTTTTATTTTCCTTTATTTTTAACATTCTGTTTCGATTTGGGTTAATGAGAAGTACATTTCTGTCAATTGTTTTTTTATTTATTAGTAATTTTTTAATATTCATAATATTAACTTACTTTTAATATAATTCACGCTCGTACACATTCTTTACATTTTACGATTTTACAAACGTTTATAAGTCACGCATTTAAAATAATAATGTCAGACAACGGTTCGGAATCAGAAGAACAAACACAGTTACGCCATCAACGCGGAATAATTAAAGGGAAATTAACTAGATTTGAAAAATTTTTAAGAGACGAAACTAACAAAAATAAAAGTAAACAAATTGAAACGCGCTTAAAGGTTATTGAACAAGATCTATTACAATTTGATAGTTGTCAAGCAAAACTAGAGTATTTAGATTTAAATGAAAGTATTGAAAGAGAAGAAATTGAAACTAAATTTTATGATCTTATTGGGGAAGCAAAGGAAATTATTGCATTAGTTGATAATGTCTCTAATAGTTCTTTTATTGGGAGTGGGTCACCACAGCAGCAAACATCTTCTGCACAATTACCACGGTTACCTGATATGGGGCTGCCTACGTTTAGCGGAACGTATGAAACATGGTTAAGTTTTTTTGATATCTTTAACTCGGTTGTACATTCTCGTGTAGATTTATCAGACATTCAAAAATTTTTGTATTTAAAAACCTGCTGTAGAGATGACGCCTTGCGCATGATAAGCTCGCTAGAAGTAACCACAGAAAACTACTCGATTGCTCTCGACTTACTTAAAAAACGATATGAAAACAAACGCGCAATAATCAATCATCATGTTAACGGGTTATTGTTTAATCTACCAGAAGTCACGAAAGAATCACACATTGCTCTTAGGAAATTGATAGATGAAGTTTATCAGCATAAGAACGCGCTACTGAAGTTAAATCTGCCCGCAGATCGCAGATCAATGGGATACTTTACTAATTCCATTAATTTTAAGAAAGCTCGATGACCGTACACGTCGCGAATGGGAAAATAAACAAGATGATTACGAAAACCTGCCCACTTTAAACAAACTAATTGAATACTTAACAAAAAAGTGTTTTTCGCTCGAATCAAATTATCACGAAAACATATCGCAAAACGGGCGTAATAAGGGATCAAATAAAGAAATTAACAAAAATTTACGCGAGTTTAAGAGTCCATTCAAATCACCTCAAGTATATCAGAGTTATGCATCAACTGAAACAAACCGTACATGCCAAATTTGCAACGGTGCACATTTTATATACCAGTGTCAAAAGTTCTTAGATTTAACAATTCCGGAAAAATACAATAAACTAAGACTCTACCAATTATGTACCAATTGCCTGCGGTCGGGCCATTCTAAATTAAATTGCAAGTCATCATCTTGTAAACGTTGCGGAAATAGGCATAATACAATTTTACACGTAGACAATCAAAAAACGCGAACGCAAAGTAGTGGAGTATCATCGCAATTAAATCAACACGGCAACCGCGCCGGTTTCGAGCTAACAGGCGTCTCGGCTAAGGGCGCAGTCAATCCCAGCGGTCAGAGAAACGAAATAAATACACTACAGCCCGATAACGGTAATAATTCATTAGTATCACCGCAAAGTACCGATGTACAAAACTTACACACAAACATTTCGGAAGAATCAGCAACTAACTTAAATTAATAAAAACGAGGTATTTCTATCAATAGCGACGGTGCTTATAGAAGATGCTGTCGGTAATCTTCACGAATGTAACGCATTATTAGACTCTGGAAGCCAGTCTAATATCATAACACAATCGTTATGCGACAAATTAAAATTAAAATGCAATAATATTCAAGCCTCGGTTGGCGGTATAAATCAAAACATCACGAATATAATTCACAGAACTTCTACAAAAATTAAATCCCGATTTGAGAATTTTGAAATTTGTTTATCATTTTTAGTTATGCCTACAATAAGTAATAATTTGCCATTACATGAAATTCCACGTGATATTATTAAATACCCACAAAACATTCATTTAGCCGATAAAGAATTTAATAAACCAAAGAGAATTGATTTACTGATAGGTGCCGGTATCTTTTACGAGTTGTTGGGTTGTAATAAAATATTTCTTGGTAAAAATATGCCAGTTTTATTTGAAACCAAATTCGGATGGATATTTACCGGTTCTTTAAACAGAAACCACGTAATCACAAACAAACAACAAACATTTACTTGCAATTTATGTTATGAAAATCCTGAGTTACTTTTAAATAAAACTCTTACAAAATTTTGGGAGGTCGAGGAACTACCAAAAAAGAAATATTTGTCTACGGAAGACAAGTATTGCGAAAGTTATTTTACGGAAACCACCTCACGTGATAAATAAAATCGTTTCGTAGTCAGACTACCGTTTAAAGAGAATACGACAGCTCAACTCGGTGAATCGTATACTAATTGTCTAAAACGTTTTAACTCACTCGAATACCGTTTGTCTCGCGACAACAGTCTTAAAGAACAATATGTCGAATTTTTATTCAGAATTCTATATATATGGATGATTTACTTTTAAGTCTGCCGAGTATCGAGGAAGCTATTCAATTTTATAAGGAAGTAACAGAAATACTGTCGCAAGCCGGTTTCACATTCCGTAAGCGGGCTTCCAACAGTACGCCGGTATTGGATTATATTTCAAGACATGATCGATCACAAGATAAATTATTAATTGCTGAGCACGACGAAAGGGAGTTAAAAACGTTAGGCATTCTCTGGAATCCTACATTAGACTGTTTAAGGTTTTCAATCAATATTACCATACCTGATAGGCAAATAACAAAACGTATAGCGCTATCAATTATATCGCAAATTTATGACCCGTTAGGTCTAATAAGTCCGGTTGTAATTAGGGCAAAACTGTTCATGCAGGAGTTATTTAAATTAGGAATCGATTGGGACCAGGGACCATCCCATACCAGAGGAAAACGTAAAATTATTTTTGGAATTTTTCTCACAATTTCACGTTTTAAACGAAATAATGATAAAGCGCCAAGTGTTGACACTATCACCTGTAAAGGTACGATTATGTGGATTCGCGGATGCCTCGGAACGGGCATACGGAGCATGTCTCTACTTAATCTCCGAAAACCGAGACGGAACCTTGCATTCCCAACTACTATGTGCAAAAACAAAGGTTTCGCCAATTCGAAAGGTAACGCTACCCCGTGCAGAGTTACTTGCAGCACATTTACTAGCAAAATTAGTGAATACGGTTGTACATGAGATTCTTGATATAGAAATTTCCGAAATCAGTCTGTTTTCAGACTCGACAATCGTTTTGTCATGGTTAAAAATAGACCCTAGCAGATTAAAAACCTTTGTAGCCAATCGAGTAGCGCAAATCAATGAATTAACAGATATTACAAATTGGAAACACGTTAAAAGCGAAGACAATGCGGCGGATATCATTTCTCGAGGTATCAACCCTAAAGAACTAATTAACTTAAACGCTTGGTGGTACGGACCACTCTTTTTAATAAACAAGAATGATAACATCGTCTTCGAATCAATTCCGTTTGAAAATTTACCAGAAATAAAATCTTCTAATATTGTACTCGTAAACACAGCTGTTTACCAGTTTGATAGTTTTCAAAAATTTTCAAGTTTTCGCAAATTACAAGGTGTTATGTCCTACGTTCTTAGATTCATAAACCGCTTATTTAAAAGACGATATTATCATTCAATCGTTTTGTCTACGGACGAGCTTAAGGAAGCACATAACATTTTAATAAAAATCGCTCAGGTAAATTCATTTTCAGCAGAAATAAATGCACTCCATAACGCGAAACGGTTAAGAGGTGATAGCAGAATTTTAAACCTACACCCACTCCTAGATCAGCATGGCTTGCTAAGGGTCGTGGCAGGCTATCAAATTCTGACTTAAGCTATGAACAAAAACATCCACTTATTTTACCGGACAAGCATAAAATTACCGAACTTATAGTAAAGAGTCAACATATTAAAAATTTACACGCCGGAGTGCAAACACTCTTATCAATAATGCGACTTGAATATTGGCCTATTAATGGGAAAAACGTAGTAAAGGGTGTCATTAGATCGTGTGTATGCTGCTTTAAGCTTAATTCCAAACCCAAGGATACTTTGATGGGTGCACTTCCTAAAGCAAGGGTCACTCAACCTCAAAGAGCTTTTGCGCAATGTGGTATCGATTACGCAGGTCCAATTTTTGTAAAGGAAAGTACCTTGCGCAATTCGAAGGCAGTAAAGACCTATTTGTGCATATTTGTTTGCTTTGCTGTCAAAGCGGTACATATTGAATTAGTAAAAGACTTGTCCACACATAGTTTCTTAAATGCTTTGAAGCGATTTATATCGCGACGCGGAAAACCAGCTGATATATTTACGGATAACGGCTCAAATTTCATAGGCGCCAATAATCATTTTCTAGAGTTGTATAATCTTATTTCCAGCAAGCCTCATAATGAGAATGTATCACAATATTTAGCCAACGAGCAAATTCAATGGCATTTCAATCCAGCTAATTCTCCTCACATGGGGGGGTTATGGGAATCAGCGGTAAAATCCACGAAATTTCATTTACGTAGAGTACTTGGTACTGCCGCAGTTTCTTATGAGGAAATGTACACTTTATTAACGCAAATCGAGGCTTGTCTCAATTCTCGTCCACTCATTCCACTCTCCAATGATCCCGCCGACTTCCTACCTTTAACTCCATCGCATTTCCTAATTGGAGATTCATTAAAGGCGCTTCCACAGCTAGATCTTTTAAGCTGCAATGAAGGTCAATTATCCCGATACGCACGATTACAGCAGTTACTTCAACAGTTTTGGAGACGTTGGTCCAGGGACTATTTGTCCCAACTGCAAACTCGCAACAAATGGAAGACCGTTACCAACAATTCCGTCATGGTTGGTTCTTTAGTAGTCCTGAAGGAAGATAATACTTCACCCCTGCACTGGCCTATGGCACGTATAGTGGCTCTACACCCTGGAGTTGATGGTATAATCAGAGTGGTCTCCGTAAAGACAGCATCAGGAAAAGTGTTTAAGAGAGCTATTACAAAAGTATGTGTTTTGCCAGTGAACTGATATTTTATGACATTTATTTTAATACTTAATTTGTTTTGATTTATAATATGTAAAGTGTTCTGATATAGTTAAGGCAATTTTAATTTGGTTTATTTTGAAAATGACTTTTCAACGCGGCCGGCTATGTTAAACCCTCTTTTATTATATTAAACCCTCTTTTATTCAAATAATTTCGACGCCGTTGGCCACCAGCCGATTGACTTCAACACCCTACCTGGACCCCTATTCTTGACGGTGATAGAATAGAACTCTCCCTAGGGAGCACTCCCTACTTTCATTCTATCACCTTTCTATTGGTTACATGAAACCGTATTCTTGAGTTCGATAGAAAGAAGTACAGTCGCTGTAGAAAGAAGCAAATTAATAAGAATGTTTGAGCAGGGTTGCCAAATAGTTAAACCAATCGGAATAAAGAATTTTTGACTGCAAACGTGGTTATTGTTTATTTTTTACGGTCTCTAAAGTGTTTCAGGAGCTATATTTTATTTCATTTCTACATTTAATTCTATTTCATAGCATAATATTTAGTTCTAGTTTTTTATTTAGTATTGTTTTTAGTATTTATATGTATTTAGTTTAGTATTAATATTGTTTGCCTTTATTTCACAGGTGTTTTTACAATTTACAATGGATTTGAATAATGTTTTAATTTACGACGCTATACAAAATGATATACGAGAAGCAGAAGAGAATATCAATATCAGAAGACAAATTTTACCCTTGATAAACCCATTTGATGAATTAACAGATTATAGGTTTACAAGGCTTTTCAGATTGAACAAGGAAGTTTGTCGCAACGTTATAGTGTTTCCATTTTTTCTTTTGTATAGGACTGCGTTAATTTGCCGGAGTACATTTCTTCTCTTGCAGAAATAAAGTCAACAAGAATCTGCTTTTGTTGGGTGTTCATAGGAGCACTCTTTTGTTTTTTATTTTCTGCCATTTTCACTATACTGTATATGTCTTATCTATGTTCACTACTGTTACTTTTGATTAAAAAAAAATAAATAAAAGGTTGATAACGGACGAACAATTATTTTTGATTATCTAAGCATGAAACACACATCATATAAAACCAAGAAGCATATTACTACTATGAAAGAAATTACTTCTATACTATTTTTGGTTCGAAAATAAAAATCCCTAACACTTTCTCTTGGTGTTATAGCGGTTCCCTCAAAAATAACCAATAGAAGTAATTGTTCTCTCGGGGAGCAACCCTTCTATCGGTACTATGAGAGAACGAATTTCAAGAATACGGTTTTGGCATTTTCAATAGAACCACGCCCACTTTCTATTGGCTGTTCTATTCTATCACCGTCAAGAATAGGGGTCCTGCGATCGAAGGAAGGGAGCAGTAGGCAAGCAGACGACAAGCGAATAACACGTAAAAATTTTGTATGTACACGAAACATTGTAACATTCACGTAAATAAATCAATTTATTATGTAATAAAGTTATTTCAACAAATCAAAGGTCCTTCAAGTCAACAACTACACCAAAATCCAACACTTTTATTCAGAATGATTATAGACTTTTAACTGTAATAACCTAATAATATTTTGAAATTGTAATTTAAATAAAAGTTGTTTTTTAAAAAATTCTTTTTGAAAACCAAATTCAAAAAGCGATTATGTGGCAAGTGGTAACAGCACGAATACATATAAATATGTATTCGTGGGTAACAGTTTGACGATTCCGGTTACGCGCTTCGAGCATATATATACTAACGTAGAGACAGCAAGCAATAGTGATTGTTTTGTATCAGGACCCCTATTCTTGACGGTGATAGAATAGAGCTCTCCCTAGGGAGCACTCCCTACTTTCATTCTATCACCTTTCTATTGGTTACATGAAACTGTATTCTTGAGTTCGATAGAAAGAAGTACAGTCGCTGTAGAAAGAAGCAAATTAATAAGAATGTTTGAGCAGGGTTGCCAAATAGTTAAACCAATCGGAATAAAGAATTTTTGACAATTGAAGATCATGCAAACGTGGTTTATTTTTTACGGTCTCTTTTAATTTACGACGCTATACAAAATGATATACGAGAAGCAGAAGAGGATATCAATATCAGAAGAGAAGTTTTACCCTTGGTAAACCCATTTGATGAATTAACAGATTATAGGTTTACAAGGCTTTTCAGATTGAACAAGGAAGTTTGTCGCGACGTTATAGTGTTTCCATTTTTTCTTTTGTATAGGACTGCGTTAATTTGCCGGAGTACATTTCTTCTCTTGCAGAAATAAAGTCCACAAGAATCTGCTTTTGTTGGGTGTTCATAGGAGCACTCTTTTGTTTTTTATTTTCTGCCATTTTCACTACACTATATATGTCTTATCTATGTTCACTACTGTTACTTTTGATTAAAAAAAATAAATAAAAGGTTGATAATAGACGAACAATTATTTTTGATTATCTAAGCATGAAACACATCATATAAAACCAAGAAGCATATAACTACTATAAAAGAAATTACTTCTATACTATTTTTGGTTCGAAAATAAAAATCCCTAACACCTTCTCTTGGTGTTATAACGGTTCCTTCAGAAATAACCAATAGAAGTAATCGTTCTCTCGGGGAGCAACCCTTCTATCGGTACAGTGAGAGAACGAATTTCAAGAATACGGTTTTGGCATTTTCAATAGAACCACGCCCACTTTCTATTGGCTGTTCTATTCTATCACCGTCAAGAATAGGGGTCCAGAGGGGAAACTGTCAGACACTACAGCCAGTGTCGTATCATTTTTAGGGGGTTTGAAATTAATACCTTTATAATACATTTTGAAACATGTAACAAGATATTTTTTAGACTTGAATTTAAGTAGTAGTAGTAAATAATTATTTACATGGAATCATAAGATATTTTATAAAATAGAAAGTTGAATTTATTGCATAAATTTCTAGATTTTCAGTATTCTTAATAATATGGAGGTATATTTGCTTTATGCATTTTCCTATTTTTAAACAAGTGTAAGAGACGCTAATGCATATTTACTTGTAAAACGACCTTGATGATTCATTTTCATATTTATTTTTACAAATCACACAAACTCTCACCATATAATATAATACTCAAATTAATTTAAAAAATGGATTTAAAAGTAATATCCAAACACTACTAAATTGAAAGAATAACTCTAAATGCAAAACAAATTGACAATAATGGTATATGTGACAATTCGACTTGACACGCAAATTCAAAACGGACCAATGAGATTGCTGGACACTATATGACATTTATTTCCCCCCCCCCCCCGATACAAAATAAAGCTCATTTCACAGCACACCCTCCTAGCAGTTTAACTCTTATCTACAATTTGTGTCCAAGTTAAATTATTGCGCCCACCCACTTGAGGGCGTATCTGTAGCGTGACGTTACAGTATCGCCCAATCGGAGGAAACGTGAACTGTCATCACATATTTATAAACTAATCATGATTTGTCATTTCATTTTTAATTGTAAACCGTTAACGTTTGAATTTTGAATTGTGTTTCGCCTGTGCTTTTTCCGTTGATTATCGTTAAATTAATTAATTAGTTTCTGTTGGAGTTAGAACTCGAGGCCGATGATTTCTTTAAATTAAAACCTTTGGTTTCTCATTAATGTTTTTTATTTAGCACAGAACAACACAAGTATAACTTTTACTTTTTACAAGTCGTTGACATCTGTCAAAATCGCATAGTTACAAAAATTAGTTTCAACACCCCTCCTCGATTGAAATATGCTTACTTGAAACTTATTGAAATCGCTTAAGAAAAAAATACACAAGCAATACAGCTTTACACATAACCACTTAACTGAGGTAGCAGTATTACGCATTGCTTATTGTCCTATCAAATAATAATAATAAATTCAAAATTTAAGTTGACAAGTTAACACAGAATCCTTAATTTACTTTTAAAATAGCTTAGTTTCTCAAGACATAAAGTTTTTGTAAACAAGTCAGCAATGTTCTGATCCGTTGATACATATTCAATAGATATAAGTTTCCTATGAACAAGGTCTTTTAAAAAATGAAACTTTATATCAATGTGCTATTTTCAAAAGATTTTGCAATTTGTATAGCACCACTATTGTCCATATACAATACACACAACATTTCACTGTCCAGTTCATTTAAGTCCATGTAAAGTCCTTTTATATAAAGTAAATCACAAGCACTTGTAGCACCAGCCACATATTCCGCTTCCACCGTAGACAATGCAACACAGTTTTGTTTTCTGGAAAACCAGGCCACTGGGCATCCATTATAAAGTGTTACAGAGCCAGACATACTCTTTCTATCAGTTTGAGAACCGGCCCAGTCTGCATCTGAATATGTTTCCAGTAAGTTACAATCCGATTTAGAGTACTGTAATCCAATGTTTTGGGATCCTTTGAGGTATCGTAGAACACGCTTTCCTTGTGTCCAGAGACTTCTTGTAGGTCTATCTAAGAATTGACTTAAAAATGATACAGCAAAAGCGATATCAGGACGTGACACTGTTGCAACATACATGAGACTCCCAATCAATTGTCTGTATGGAATATTTTCAACAATAGTCTCATTTTCGTCATACTGATATCCCTTCACCAATGGTGTCTGTGACGATTTGCAATCCACCATATTAAATTTTAAAAGCATTTTGTTAATCTGAGTACTCTGCATTATTCTTAAACCTGTTGTGTTCTTATCTATTTGCATTCCTAGAAATGTTTTTGGAAATCCAAAATCCTTAGCTTGAAATTCATACTTAAGTTCCTTTATAATTTCTTGGACGTCTTTGTCTTCGCCTGTTATAAGGATGTCATCTACGTAGATAATCATCCATGAATTGACCTTGTTACCTATATATAGGCAAAAATCATGTTGTGATCTTAGAAAACCTTTTTCCTTTACAAAGTTGTTAAATCTCTCATTCCAGCATTTGGAGCTTTCTCTCAGTCCATATAAACCTCTATTTAGTCTTAAAACTTTGCCATTTTGTACATTGACTCCCTCTGGTGGTGTTATGTAAACTTCAGATTCAAGCATGCCATTCAGAAATGCTGTTGGTATATCCAGTTGGACTATATTCCAGTCCTTATGTACGGCATGGGCCAATAGCATCCTTACTGTTGACATTCTGACTACTGGAGCATAATTTTTATTAAAATCAGCTTCTTCTTTTAATTGAAATCCTTTCGCCACTAATCTTGCTTTTTTCAACCCATTCTCTTTTGTTTTGAACACCCATTTTGTGTCTATTGCCTTCTTATTTTCTGGTAGTTCTGTCTCTGTCCAAGTATCCATTTTCTCTAAAGCTTCTATTTCTGTCCTCATAGCATTTTTCCATCCATTAATAATAGCTTCTTTATAATCCTTGGGGTCTTCTTCATCAGTTACCAAACAGAAAGCTTCATGTAATTCGTATTCACTCAAATACTGCGGTACTTTAATTGTTCGCCCACTTCTTGTATTTGCCCTTCCATTTCTTTGAGTTTCATCTATGTCATAGTGTTCATGTTCATTTCTTATAAGTTGTTCATTTTCTTGGTCACTCTCTCTAGTTTCAATTTCTTGTGTTGGTGGATTTTGTTGTCCTTTTTCTGTTACTTTTTCTTGTTTCTTCTTTATAACTTTTTCTTCCTCTTTGTTTTCATCTTCGTCATGATTATGATTGTCTTGTTCTTCCTTTTTCTGTTCTTCTTTATATATATAGTCCCTTTCGTCAAATCGTATGTCTCTTGTAATGATCACATTTTCTGTTTCAGGTTCCCATACTTTGTAACCGTTTCTTGCATAGCCGATCATTCTCACTTCCTTTGCTTTTGGATCTAATTTGTCTCTCTGTGGTAAAACTGTCATCCAACCTTTGCATCCAAAAGGTTTCAATCTGTCAAGCATAAGGTCGGCTCCAAATCTCTCTGCTGGTAGATCATAGTTTATTGATCTTGATGGACATCTATTTATTAAAAATGTCGCAGTTAAAACAGCTTGTCCCCATAAGTATCTAGGCAGATTAGACTCATCCAGAATAGTTCTCGCTTTATCTTTTATTGTTCTATTAAGTCGTTCACTCTTGCCATTCATCTGGGGGCTATAGGGTAGGGAGTACTCGATAATGATTCCTTTTTCTTCACAGAAGCTTTTGAAGTAGGTAGATTTGTACTCACCTCCGTTGTCGCACCGTATTTTCTTAATTTTAACTTGTTTTTGAGTTTCAACTTCTCTGACATATTTTATTAAGTTATCAGCCGCTTCAGACTTATTTTTCATTAAGTATGTTTGTGTAAAATGTGAGTAATCATCTAATATCGTTTGATAATATCTATAACCTTCTTTGGTTTCAACTCTCATAGGTCCCGCTACATCCGAATGGATTAATTCTCCAATTTGTTTTGACTGTACTTTCGTGATTGGATAAAATGGTAATCTTGTACTTTTGTTTCTCATGCATGTATTACATGTATTACTGCTTGTAGGTAAATTCATTTTATGCAATCCCTTTCTGTTTAGATGTCCGAGTCTCACATTGTAACGTTTAAAAACAGAGCTAAGTATGCCCCACCTTTATTAATGTATTCTTTTCATTGTTACAAGACCTGTTTTAAATGGTATTTTGTGTTGCCTATAAGTGATATCCACAATTAGAATAAATAATTAAATTTTTCTACATTTAATTTGAATACCGAATATAAAAATTTTGATTTCGACTTTACTGCCCTCCCATCGGCCTTCCGGCAGCTTGGAAGATGTGAGATTTCCGGTTGGACTGGACACTTGATTATTGTGGTACCTCGTGGTAAAAGTGAGCAAGTTGCTAGGAATAAACTTTATGGCTTGTATGCCATTCCTTTATGGGATTTATATTATTGTAGCAATTTATTTAGTACAGAATTATCGTTGTGGTTTGGAGCATTTTGTCTTGTTCGTAAATTCTGTAGTAATTTCTTCTTGGAAGGATTTGTGCCGCTTTTCACGATCGTTCCAGTTTTCAAGTATAATATCAGAATTAACAAGGCCTTAAACCACTTTACACTTTAAGGGGAAGGTACACCACCCTCATCTGCGTGAGATTTATAATTGTTAAGCCTACCCTAAGGAACCCCTTGGCCAGGGGTTTCTTCCACCGTTTCTACGTTTCGACATTTCCACGTTTCACCGTCTCTCATTTGATCGTTTCTTGGAAAAACCCAATTTCCATTATTCGATTCTCACTTCTGGGATTTCTTGGTTGGCTGTGTCACAAGAAGAAGCTGTGCTAGTTCCTCGACGATCAAAGATTCACGCAAGTTTTTGTTTAAAATAGTAATTTATATTAGGAAATCAGCTAATTGCTAACTAACTGGAGCCGTTATTAGATCGTAACAGTATTTATTTATTCACTTAGCCCAGTGCTAATAATTTGCTTGTTTTCTTGCGTAGCTCACTGCTTATTATTAGGTTGCCGCTTATTGCTTATTACTTATTATTTGTAGCCATTTGCTGTAGTATACTAGTCTTTCCAGGTTGAGGTATTATTATTATGTAAACTGATACTAAGGTTATGGTATTACTTAATAAATTAACAGTATCCTTGCGCATGCGCCTGAGCTCAAGCGGTGTGGTATTTTTTCTTTTAGTCAGTGGGGCTGTGCCTCTTCCCACCTTAGTGACCAGTAATAGTGAGGTAATATCGAATAGTGTATAAAAATATATCTTAAGGGACCGGATTCAGCAATCCTAGTCTCTAAAATATTAGTTTATTTTTTGTAAATTATAGTGACTTAATACATGTTTACTTTCGTTGCACTATCATCACTACGAGTAAATAAATTATAAAATTTGAATTCTAAGTTGTTTCTTGTGTGTGTTACATTTTGACTTGTTCGATAAACCAATTGGTAAGTTGATGGTTTATCTAGTTTCATTGGGATACTGGTGCTCAATTTACCTGGCGCCCAGTAAAGAACATTTTTTGTGGACCGCACGACCGTCTCCACTTGAGTTTTAGCCGCGAGTATCTCCGATTGTCATCGTTTAGTTACTTGGTCGATGTACATCACAACTGTAACCGTGTTGTAATAATTCGCGTTACAACATGCCAAATTTCGTTTTTAAAATCATTTTCAGCGTAGCAACATTCCAATTCGTCGATAGGAAGCTGAAGATTTAGTATGTATAATTTTCCTTTTCTTTCACCATAGTATACTCCTTTCTTATACTTTATAATTAATTCTCCGTCTTTAAATGTCACACTTTTACCTTTGTTCATTAGCTCATTCACTGATAGCAGGTTGTGCGCAATTCCATTCACTATAAGTCCTTCAATTTTAATTGGAGTCTTCTTATACCTTGTCTTCAATGATCCCTTCTTTTTGGCTATTAACACTTGTCCATTTGCAATCTTTATTAGTATTGGTTGTTGTAGCTCTGACACATTTGTCATCAACTTTTCATATTTTTCTTGTATAAAGTTATGTGTAGCTCCGGAATCCACTACGAAGCTTATGGTTGATGATTGAATCAAATTTATTTCTTCATTTGTTGATGAGGCTATAAAAGTTTCACCTCTGTTGGCATCTTCTTCTTCTGCATGGTTGCTTTGTCCTCTAAACCTTCCTGTGCCTCTTGATCTTCCTCTGTATTTTCCTCTAGATCTGCCCCTATGAATTGGTTGATTAACGTTATCAAGTCGGCTATTACACTGATATGCCATATGTCATTCTTTGCCGCATTTATAACATGTGTAGAAACTACTTTCAACAACTGTGTCACTTTTCTTCTCTGTGAGCTTTAACTCGGCATCCAAAAGGCGCGACTTAACAAAGTCTACCGTCAGCTCTTTTTCTACATTCATGGTTTCCAAGGTAGTAATGACGTTGTTGTACTCTTCAGGCAGGGTGAGAAATAAATGAATTAACTTGTCACTGTTCTCTAACTTTGATCCTGCCGCCTCCAATTCCGATATAAGGCAGTCGAACTTGTAGAAGTGATCTTGCAAATTATTACCATTATATTTCATAGTGATTAGCTTCTTTCTTAGTAATAGTTTATTAAATATACTTTTTCGTTCAAACACACTCTCAAGGGCTGCTAACATTTCAGCTGCAGTCGTACATTTTCTGACGATTTCTATATGTTTGTCCGTGATACACTGGACTATAATCGATTTAGCTTTTGCATCGTTTTCAATATTCTTCTTTTCTTCTCTGTTGTATGGCTCCAATACGTAGGCCAATCCTCGTTCTTCTAGTAGAATCCTCACCCGAAATTTCCAATTAGAGAATCCCGTTTTCTCATCAAGTTTTGGGAAGGTACACGTTGGTGACGCCATTCTTTGATCAACCACGCTCTGCTGTTTGAGTTAGAACTCGAGGCCGATGATTTCTTTAAATTAAAACCTTTGGTTTCTCATTAATGTTTTTTATTTAGCACAGAATAACACAAGTATAACTTTTACTTTTTACAAGTCGTTGACATCTGTCAAAATCGCATAGTTACAAAAATTAGTTTCAACAGTTTCTTCCAGTTTATTGAATTTTATATTTTAGTTTATGAACTTTTTAAATGTTTTCTGTTTTATAAGAGAATTAGAGCAGTGTAAGTATTGTGTATTGTGTTAATATTTAAATGTTAACAATTATTTCATAATTATATAGTGTAGCATACAATATAATACTATAATATTTTTTACTTTTTTTAGTATAATATAAGCATGGCATCTCGTAAAAGAACGAGTTGTGTTCCTAGTTGTACCAATCAAACAAGTAAGAGGCATCGTTTCACCAAGAATTCCAACTTAATTAATATTTGGATGTGTAGAGTTTGAATCTTATCGTGACTCGCACCATGCAGTCGATAGATGTCAAATTCACTATCGATCTGTCAGATGATCGTCCGACCAGATTCGTAAATCATGATACCGTGATGCTAGTGGCGTCGTGTACACTACATCCCTTCCTTTCTTTTAAGACAGGAATAAAGATATAAGTATACAAAAAATAATATATTTAAATTGTAATAACATTTGTAAGTAACTAAAAATAAGTAACAAGTAAACATTCACAAATATGAAAAGTCTGTAAACATTCATAAATAAGAAAAGTCTCTACCCGGTATTATTTGTTATTTCCCATTCATTTCCAACTCGTTTCATGTGGAGTATATTTCTCCTTACCTCTTCACCGGTAACATTGTTTTTTGCTGTTACGTCGGCACCCTTCTTAGAAATTACTGTATGTGGTACAGCGTCAAAGGTGGGGTCTAATTTGTTCTCCTTTCGCATACGTTTTAGAATTACTGTATCTCCTTCTATAATTTCGCTATCTCGGGCATGTCTCCGTTTGTCCGCATATTCTTTTCCTTTTTGTTTCACCAAACTATCTTTATCCCTTACCTCTTCTTCTATATTAAAATCCGTAATCATCGGAATTTTGTCCTTCAGTTTCCGTCCAAAAAATAGTTCGGCCGGAGTTTTTCCCGTGCTTGGGTGAGGTGTATTATGGTACATCAATAAATAATCCTGTAGGTCCAACTTCCAATCATTTCCGAGTGCTTTGCTGATTTTTAGGCGCTTAACGAGGCTTCTGTTTTGCCGCTCAACTTCCCCGTTTTGTTGCGGCCAGTATGGGATAGTAGTGAATAACTTAATATTATTATTCTTACAGAATTTAATGAATTCTTGGCTTCTTCCAAATTGCGGTCCATTATCTGCTGTAATTGAGTATGGGTATCCCAGTCTAGTGCAAATCTTACGAAGTATTTGAATGGTCTTGTCTGTCGTTGTAGTTTTCGTTGTTTCTACTTCCATATATCGGCTAAAATAATCCACAATTACTAGAATGTAAAATCCCTCCGGCAAGGGTCCTAAGTAGTCCATGGCTACATCTGCCCATGGATAAATAGGAAATTCGCGTCTTTTAATGGCTCTGGTGCTCCTGGTGCAGCTACGAGAGTACACCCTTTACATTTCCTTGTTAGGTTTTCAGCCTCCTGGTCAATTTTGGGCCACCAAACTTTCGTCCTTAGCCTTCTTTTCATGCACACAATACCTGGGTGTCCCTCGTGGCCTAATTTTAAAACTCTTTCCCGTAATAACTTCGGAATAACTATTCGATTTCCTCGTAGTAGAATGTCGTTCGAAAAACACAGCTCCTGTTGGAACATTTTATAAGAATTTGCAGAGCCAGACCAAATATCTTTATACAAGCCTTCTTTTACTTGTAATATTTCCTCATCGGATTTTGATAGCTGTTGTATTTCCCCTAGTGACATAGCTACTGGTGTCGAACTTTCCACAATCTGCTTGACGTGCTCGTCTTCTTCAAATGGAGCAGATTTTACATTGGCACAAAGCCTAGAAAGGGGTCGGCTATATTGGTTTTTCCCGGTCGGTAAATGACCTTATAATGATAACATTGTAAACGTAGCACCCACCTTTCTACTCTTGCGCAGGGTTTCGATGTTGGAGTGAATATAAACTGCAAAGGTTTATGGTCAGTTATTAGCTCAAATTCCTTACCATATAGATAAATGTGGAAGTGTTCCACTGCCCAAACAAGGGCAAGGGCTTCTTTTCGGTCTGGCAGAATTTCTGTTCATTTATGGATAATGTCTTGTTCCCATAAGCAATTACACGAGGCTCACCTGAGGGACTAAACTGTATTAGGATCGCACCTAGGCCTACCGGACTTGCGTCTGCTATTAATTGTGTCTTGGCTGCTGGGCAATAGTAGCCTAAACATTTATCACTCGAAAGTTCTTCTTTAAGTTTATCAAAAGACATTTGTTGTTCCTTGCCCCAAACTATTGCATTTTCCTTATTGGTTTCTTTTAATGATCTTCGTAAGGGTTCTGTAATAGTAGCTAAATTTGGCATGTAGTTTCCCACATAATTAATTAATCCCAAGAAACTTCTCAATTCCGTGCTATTTTCGGGTTTTCTAAAACTTTTAATAGCTGCTACTTTGCTTGGAGATGGTTTGATTCCGGCCCTTGTGAGTGTGTGTCCTAGGAATCCCACTTCGGTTGCCTTGAACGTGCACTTCTTTATATTTAGTAGAACATTATTTCTTTTCAAAGTTTCCATGAGATTATTTAGTCTGGCATCATGCTCATCTTCTGTCTCTCCAAATACGAGAAAATCATCTATAAAGTTAAAACACCCTTTACAGTGCGCTATCATCCTTTCTGTCACTTTCTGGTAGATTTCTGGGGCACAACAAATACCGAACATTAATCTTTTGTATCTAAATAACCCCTTGTGGGTAATAAAAGTGGTGATATGCCGAGACCTAGGTGAGATTTCAATTTGATGGAAAGCCTGTTGTACGTCCAACTTAGAAAAGAAACGCGCTTTTCTTAACTTAGGCAAGAATGTGTTCATGTTTGGTAATGGATGATTCTCTCGACGTATAGCGCGATTCGCTCTCCTCATATCTACACAGATTCGTACTTCGCCGTCAGGTTTTAATATTGGGACAATTGGTGATATCCATTCGGAATGTCCCTCAACTGGTTCTATTATATCGCTCTGAAGTAATTTGTCAAGTTGCCTATCGACTTTTTCCTCGAGTGGCACTGGTATTCTACGTAACGGTTGGATAACTGGAAGTACAGTATTGTCTATTGGTATATCTATAGAAATTCCTTTCATCTTCGGGAAAGGGATGTTTGATGATTCCTCTTTAATTGTTAATATGTTCACTCCTATTTGTAACACACCCAATTTTATAGCTGTTTCTTTTCCTAGTAAGTTTGCTTGGCCTTCCTTTACGACATAAAATTTTGCATTTATTTCTCTGTTACCTATACTGATTGTTGCTTCAAAGGATCCCAATAAACGCAATGGTTCAGGGTTTGCATATGATCGAAATATTTTATCAGGGTTCTTCTCCTGATTGGTAATTTTCACCTCCTTTCCTTTTAAGAATCGCCAAGTAGATTCACTTATAATGTTGCTTTTGCTGCCTGAATCAATAACAACGTCAATTTTAATCCCTCCTAATTTGCACGTGATTTTATCGTCTTCCTCCATGTGGAAAATATATTCTTCTGAGGAATTATTATCATCTAGTAGGTTAACATTTTCTGTAATTCTTTTCTTTCTAGTAATTTGGTAATTACTCTCTTGATTGTTCCTTTTAAATCCTCTGTCTACTTTGCATTTTATTTTAAAATGACCGATTCTACCGCATTGTAGGCAGGGTTTGTTACGAGCAGGGCAGTTAACATCTTTAGCGGAATGTCCTTTAAATCCACAGCGGAAACATTCCATCTTATTGAATCCCGATGGTCCCTGTTTAGATTGTCTATTTGTTCTCAGAGTCTCTTTGATTTTATTTATATCTGACGAAGTGTGGTCGGGTTTGATGGAATTGTACTTATCCATTTGAGAATTTACAGTTTCTAATGATTTTGCCGCAGTGATAATGTCATTTAATCTTTTAGTATCGTCCATTTCCAAAATTCTACGTCTTAGCTTTTCAGAATTGCATTTTTCAACAATTTGGTCTATAATGTGTTCTTCCACATTGGTGAATTGGCATTTAGTTGCTTGACGTCTTAGTTTAAGCAAAAAGTTGTCAAACTTCTCATTGGGTTCTTGTTGAATAGAACGGAAGATGTGTCGCTCATAAATACGGCTCTGTTTCGGAGCAAAATAGTTGTTTAACTGCTGAATACTTTTTTCATATACGTCCCTCTCGTCCTCTTCATCTGCATCCTCTGTTTCTGGTAGACTGAAATATATTTCTTGCAGGCTGCTTCCCCCACTATGAAGTAATAAAGCCTTCTTCTTTGCTGCATCCTCAATTGACGCTGCCACAAAATAAATTTCTAACGATCTCTTCCATTTCTCCCATTTGCTACGTAAAGCAAAATCGTCCGTATCGCAATCAAATGGAGCTATTAAAGACAGTCCTTGTACATGTGAATCCATCTCTGTAGAAGAAATATACGTGATTACTTTTCCTATACTCTTACTAAATTTAATATAAAGGTTAATATTGCTCAATGTTTTGGTTGGCAAATCGGCAATGTAAGATTCCACCTTTAATTGTGATTAAATAATTGAATAGCCTTTACTTTACTTTATAATGTCTCGAAAGTTTCCAATTTGTTTTGGTCAAGCGGATATCTTACAAACTTGCGAATTTCACTATTAATCATAAAGTTCTTGTTCTAATTCCATCTACCTACTGAGAAGACTTACTCAATATATGTCTAGGATACGAATTTAATCATCCTTTTCCAAATTTTACGCATTTAAGCTTTTCTTTTTTTTCATTTCAGTACGAATTAAACCTACTGTCAAGTGCCAAATACCAACACGCATTTAAGCCTCTAGGATACGAATTTAATCATCCTTTTCCAAATTTTACGCATTTAAGCTTTTCTTTTTTTTCATTTCAGTACGAATTAAACCTACTGTCAAGTGCCAAATACCAACACGCATTTAAGCCTCGCGCATTTAAGTCTCACGCAATTAAGCCTTACGCATTTAAGCCTCGCGCATTTAAGCCTCACGCATTTAAGCCTCACGCATTTAAGCGTTACGCATTTAAGCGCGCATTTCTACTAGTTTCCTTTTTTTTTTTTTTTGTTAACCACTTACCTTTGTATCCTTAATGTCCTCTCTTTCAACAAAGTGGCCAGTATTCGTATAAATTTCAATAAAAAAACCAATGTCCTCGTCGCCAAATGTAGAGTTTGAATCTTATCGTGACTCGCACCATGCAGTCGATAGATGTCAAATTCACTATCGATCTGTCAGATGATCGTCCGACCAGATTCGTAAATCATGATACCGTGATGCTAGTGGCGTCGTGTACACTACAGGATGGAGAATATAAACAATCCTGTGTTAAAGGAGAAAACTCCAAGACAACTTTATGACAATTATAGAGTGTGCCATCAACATTTTTACCAGCAGTTTCATAACGCAGGATTTCAGAAAGAGTTGATACCCAACTCTACTTTATTCTGGTAAGTAGATACAACTTCAAGTTATATTGTAAATGAATAAAATTATTTGATTTCAGATACTTCAGTTATTCTACCATCATCCACAACGGTGTCTTTGGAAGCTCCATCTACATGTGGAGAAAAAGCCTGCAGGTTGATAATTAGATGCAGTATCTTTTTTTGCTGCAAACAAGTGAATAAAATAGCTGCAGGGAAAGACTCCAAATATGAAAAATATTTAAATATGGTCAAGAATGCCTCCTACATTGACCCAATAAAAGTATAGGCACACAAATCCTATATAAATAGAATCAACAGAAAAAAGTAAATTTAATTTTTTATATTTCTTATTTATTTATATATTTTTTATGCATATTTATTTAATATAAACTTGATGAACAACGTCGAAGTTTTCTTTAAAATCCAACTTCCCAAAAATATTAATAAAATTTGTATTGTTATGTGGGCTGCACGTACACTAGCGCTCGCAACATGAGGCGGGTGGGCCCAGTACTAATATATTAGATCTGATAATTAGTAGAAGAGTTAGCCTGCTAGAGGGTGTGCTGTGGCTCATTTGGACGCTGTCTCTACGTTAGTATACTCGGAATTTTACAGTCTTGTAATGACGTCATTTTTGTCTATCCTTGTTTAACTAATGTAAAATGACAGTGACAAAAAATTTTGCCGAAATGTTGTTGTCGTGGCTAAATTTTACCTGAAATGCTTGTCAAGTGATTGTCAGTTTTGAAGTTTTGAAAACGCCAAAGCGTCAAAACATGCCGCATTTGTTAACATGTTAAAAATTTATTTTCGATATCTTCAATCGTTTAGGCTGTGCGTTGATATCTCAGTCAGTCAGTCAGTTACTTAGGACTTCTTCTTTTATTAAGACCTATAGATTTATTGTGGAAATTGACTTAATTATTATCAAAAAATGCTAAAATATTATGTACACCACTGTATAGTAAAAGTCATACAGGTAATTAAACACCAGTAGTCAGTTACTTAGCAACAAATAAATTTAATAGGACATACGTTTTTTCCCACGAAAATGACGTCATTACACGACTGTAAAATTCCGAGTATATATATGCTCGAAGGTTACGCGTTCACTCTCTTTCCTTGTCTAAGAGACCCCTATTTTCGAACGTGTGATGTGAAGTGAATGTGATGTGAGTAGGGAAGTGATCGATCCCTGGGTGCCGATTCTCCGGCTTCGTAGAAGCGATCAAAGTGTCGGCGATTCTCCCTCCCTGATTTTCTGGGGAAGGTCCCTGGAGCTATTCTTGAATGGTGCGAATCAACCTCAATCGAGACTCCCCGTAGAATAAATGTTGACGATGTTGCCAGTGTTATTTGGAGCTTCAAAATAAGAAAAGAAGAATAATAATGTTTACAACCACTAATTAGTTGCGCAGTAACCGCAATGCGTCGTTATTTGTTTTGCTTATGACTGTGCATTTTTGAATAGGTACTCCTGCCCTTTAACCTAAATTATATGTATCAAAAAATTTACCTTCTTTACTCTTTTAGCATGAAGAAACATTAGTTTTGTTGGGTAAACATCAAATTTGGTTCAACTATTTCCAAAATATAGAAAGTTGAAAATAGTATTTGGTTACTTTCAGATGCTGTAGAACCAAATCCATTTTTTAAAGTCAAATGCAAATATTAATGAGAATATTTTTTAGTTCCTTTTTTTGTAAATTTAATATACTTACCTAGTCACCATTATTAATTTTTAAAGTATTTTTTTTTGTTAGTAGAGTTTATATTTCTTAGTTATTTCATAAATTTGTATACATTTGTGTTGTTTATTTTATTTTTGTGTGCCTAACCCAAAGTGCTTTGTTAAATTAGTTAGAAATAAAAAAATTGTTTTGGTCCATAAAACATTTATTGATGTGGTATCATGTACACCGTGCGCTATTGTGTCATTTTGTTTATGTTGGTACTTATGTTGGTACCAGTGCTTGTCAGTATATACAGTTGTTGTCATTCATATATTCTCATATTCTCATTTTCAATTTCGTAATACGTAGTTAGTAGTCGTGTTATTTTACTTTTAATTCATAATACGTAGTTAGTAGTCGTGTTATTTACTTTTAATTCATAATAAATAAGTTAAACTGATCCGAAAGTCTCTCTCATATACTACATCTGGCGCAGTCAGTAGGATGTAGTGCTGTTTTTTGTGCGTGACTCCATATTACAATGGAGAGATTGGAAGAAATGCAGTTAGCAATGTCCCGCATGGCCGAGGCCATTGCCGCACTAGCAAACAATCAACAAAGGGGTCAGCAGACTAACCAGCTTGAGGAGCCCCTACAGCGTTCTCAAGGAATTCCCAATTTCCCACGATATACAGAAGGTGACAATATTGAAGACTTTTGCAGTCAGTTTGAGGGGTTAGCAGCGATTCACGACTACAACGAGGCACGAATGAAGGCTTCGTTCTTGGCTCTGCTTCCGACTACAACTTACCAGTTACTGAAGAATCTCATATTTCCGGAGCCAGTGGCAACCGGTACCTATGAGCAAATAAAGTCGACACTCATCGGGCACATGCGCCCACCGCCATTACGTATTCTCGCGGCGTCAGAGGGAAGGCGCGAGTATTGCGGACTACTTGACCTCCTTAGGGGCGTTGGCTATTCCCTGTGGATATGATGCCGCCACCCTAGGAGAGGTTTTAAAGGACATTTTTGTCGCCGGCATCCGCTCCAAGTCAATTCTGGATCAAGTATTTACGATGCCGGATACATCGACACTGGAAGAACTTTATGCAAAAGCAGTGGCTATAGAGCGAGCTGAAGCGAGCTCATTACAGATGCTAGCTGATAAAATGACGTCTACAGTCAATAAAGTTCATAAAGCTACAGCTCCAAAGAATCAGAAAGCTAAGCAGCCGCCTAAATCGGAAAAAGCTATCAAATGTTTCCAATGTGGCAAAAATGGACACAAGAGTCCTGAGTGCAGAACGGAGAAGTCTAAATTGAAATGTACCAATTGCGACCGTTCCGGACATGTAGCAGTAGTTTGTAGACAGAAGAAAGAGGAAGTTCACCACATTGATGCAGAAGGTGCTCCTTGGACTGCTACAATTGAGGTACAAGGCAAGCCGCTGGAGTTCGAGCTTGATACAGGGTGCGAGTACACTATTGTTCCAGTCAGTGTGTTCCAGACCTTACGTGCTGATCTCCGTAAAAGCGACAAGCTGTTCCAACCGTTCAGTACATCCGCTACGATACCAGCGTTGGGTGAGTCAACCGTGAAAGTGCGCTACAAGCATAAAAAGTTGCAATTGGACATGTACGTGGTTCAAGATCCTGCAGTCTCCATTCTTGGGCGAAGCTGGTTATCCAAGTTGGGTATCTACACCCCTATTAATCATGTGCGTCATGTGAAAGACTTGGAAAGTGAATTTCAAGATGTTTTTGCTGAAGGCATCGGATGTGCACCAAAGACAGTGTCAATCAAATTCAAAGACAATGCTAAGCCAGTGTTCGTAAAACATCGATCAGTGCCATATGCGTTAAAGGACAAGATCGAGGCAGAATTGGACAGAATGGTGAAAGATGGAATAATAGTGCCAGTTGAACACAGCCAGTGGGCAACACCTATTGTACCTGTAGTGAAGAAAGACTCAGTGCGAATCACAGCAGACTACTCGTGCACAGTGAATCCGCAGCTGGAAGTTCCTTCGTACCCATTGCCGAAAATCGAGGAACAATTTGGCTAAAGTTGCTAATGGCAAATTGTTTTGCAAACTCGATATTACCAAGGCATATTGGTGTCTTCCAGTAGATGAAGCGTCAGCAGCTGCGCTGACCATCAATACGCATAAAGGGTTGTTTCGTCCCACACGTTTGATGTTTGGATGTGCTTCAGCCCCGGTCATATGGACCAAATTCATTGAAGAAGTGATCGCTGGAATCGAGGGTCTCGGAGGCTATTTCGACGACCTAGTGGTGTCTGCTAATGACGTCACCACGCTGAAGTCGCGCCTAGCTGAAGTTTTACGACGCCTGCAAGCCAATGGTCTACGCCTGAATTTGCAGAAGTGTTCGTTCTTCGTGGACTCAGTTACATACCTGGGACATGAAATATCCGCAAGTGGCATCCGTCCTGCTAAAGATGGATTACAAGCCATTCAAGAGCTGCCACAACCTGCAAATGTGAGTGATTTGAAGAAGTTCCTTGGAATGGTGTCATTCTATTCCAAATTCGTACCTGGTATGGCTTCTACAGCCGCTCCATTGTACAATGCTACGAAAAAGACAGTTCCCTGGAAATGGTCACGTGAATGTGCTACCGCATTTCAAACGTTGAAGCAGCAGTTGACGTCGGACCATGTGTTAGTGTCATACAACCCAGAACTTCCGATTGTGCTCAGCTGCGATGCCAGTCCTGAAGGTTTAGGAGCTGTGCTTGCTCACCAGTATCCAGATGGTTCCGAGCGTCCAATTTTATACATTCACAAAAAGTTGGACAAGTGTCAAGTGAACTACTCGCAGATAGATAAAGAAGCGTTGGCCATAAAATGGGCCGTTGAAAACTGAACGTATATCTCGTGGGCAGACATTTCACTCTCGTAACAGATCATGCCCCGCTTGTTCACATATTCGGCATGCGAAGAAAGAAACTGCCAACATTGTGTGCTACTAGATTGTTACACTACGCGATATTTCTACAAGATTTTTCATTCACAATCAAATATCGCAAATCTGAAGAACATGGCAATGCTGATTTCCTGAGTCGTTTACCACAACACTCCTCAGAGTTACGTCAAGTTACTACTTCAGATGATCCAGTTGATCTTGTGCAGCTTCACCACATCTCACTACTGCCGCTTACACGTCAATCCATTGCTCAGCATACTCAGCGAGACGTTCAAGGGCGTGAGTGGCTCCAGAAACTCCGCTCAGGCGAGACGCTTGGTGAAAATGAAGACGGACTCTACTCGTTGCAGTCAGGTTGCGTTATGAGGGGCTTGCGCACCTACATACCTAGTGCCTGCCGCCCTGCTGTGCTTCAAGAACTTCATACGGGACATCTAGGTATTTCGAAAATGAAGGCGTTGGCGCGAGGCTATGTATTTTGGCCCAAGATGGATGCCGACATTGAACAGTTGTGCCGAAATTGTCAAGCATGCTGCTTGCACAAGGGCCGCTCACCTTCAATAGAAACTCACTATTGGGAACACCCTAAGAAACCATGGGAACGCATCCATGCAGACTTTGCGTTTTACGGAAAGAACACTTATCTCATTATCGTTGATGCCCATTCAAAATGGCCAGAGATAAAAATTGTGCCAAACATGCTTGCGTCTACCGTGATAAATGTCTTAGACGATCTGTTCGCATCATACGGACTACCCCAGTACCTGGTGACAGACAACCAATCGACGTTTGTGAGCAGTGTGGTACAAGACTTTCTGAAGAAGCGAGGCATAAAGCATAGAACCATCACACCTTACCATTGCGCTACTAATGGTCTGGCTGAAAGAATGGTTTCTGCAATGAAATTATGCCTGCGAACGTTGAACCTTGCTGAAGGAAATGCGACAGAGAAGCTGCGTACCTTCCTAGCCGCGTATCGTCGGGCTCCGCATCCAACCACGGGCATGAGCCCAGCAATGGCGTTTCTGAAACGTGAAGTGGAGTCCCCCCTGAGCCAATTAAGTACTAACTCAGTGTCACCAACCATCGACAAGCGTTCACAGTTATCATATGAATACAGTGACCCAGTGTTCATGGAAGGTTCCAAAGTCGCAGTTAAAGATGGACCTCTACGTAAGTGGAAGCTAGGGTACGTCATTGCGCGAGACGGTGAACTTTCATATACAGTGATGGTGGATGGCGAACTTCATCGCAAACATGTGGACCAACTCAAGAAAGTGAGACAAGATATGACAATGCCTACAGTAGTGCCATCGTTTACGCCTACTATTCCGGTTCCGGTTGCGACTCCTGCAGCATCCAGTCCTGCTCAATCTACGCCGGACCAGCCAGAGCAGACCACTCCAGCGCAGACGGGCATTGCTGAAACTCCGCGGGCTCCTGTGTCAGATCGACCTCCGCTAAGCTTCGTAGTCCAGTCTACCCCGCCACGGTCGGCTCGTGAGAAGCGCATCCGCCGTCCAGTCATTCGCTACTCTCTCTAGTTTTTTTTTTATGAGGGGAGGAATGTGGTATCATGTACGTTGTACGCTATTGTGTCATTTTGTTTATGTTGGTACTTATGTTGGTACCAGTGCTTGTCAGTATATACAGTTGTTGTCATTCATATATTCTCATATTCTCATTTTCAATTTCGTAATACGTAGTTAGTAGTCGTGTTATTTTACTTTTAATTCATAATACGTAGTTAGTAGTCGTGTTATTTACTTTTAATTCATAATAAATAAGTTAAACTGATCCGAAAGTCTCTCTCATATACTACAATTGATTATATAAAATGGGTTTAAATAATATTTTGTTGTATCATTCGTGCTCTTTGTAAATCTTCATTGGCTGTATTTTCTTGAATATCTGGTTTATCATTCCATCAATTCCATAACATACTTAACACTAACACGCATTTACATTAAATTAATGCTTACCGAAACATTTTAATAAACTGTGTATATCTTAGTTCTTGAAAAGCTTGCTCCCGTACATGGTATTGCCTTCTTGGTTGATTATTTAAATCTTCAAGAACCTCCAAATCTCTTATTACTTCATGAACTAGTAAATATTCATCTATATCTTCCATTTTATAAATTAATCCAATCCACGAACTTAAGTTCGTGATCCAATCTCTAATTGAATTTAAAAAAAAGTAACTTTAAAACTTAAAAAAGGCAAAATCTTCCAAACAAACGAAAATACTTGTATAAAACAAAAAATTATACCCTTTTAGAACAAAAAGAAACAGGAAGGAGTCTGTCATATATTAACTTTAAGGAAAATTTGCGACGGAAGTCGGCCATCTTGAAGCTCCTTTTATGACTCATTGTTTATGTTTACAATGTACTGTCAAAGCAAAATGTGCACATAAATGTCAAAAATGAGCGCATAGGCGTATCATTCGGTTCTTATAAATACTAAATTATTTAGAACAGTAATGATATTCACACACTTGATTGGTTCAAATTTATTAAACATGAATACCTTGATATAATTTTTATTTTTTTGCGGTACGTCAATGGAAACGGAAATTAAAATTGACAATTGGCCGCCATATGCAAGCTCCTTTCTGGACGTATAACGTACATACTAGAAAGTTGGCAACGTTTGATAAATTGGGTTTCAGGCAGTTCAAATGCATCTTGAGATTCGAATACTCTACGGCCTAGGCCCTCGGCGTTGGCTATGTTGGGTTCGCGGTTCTTTTAAATGAAATAAATTCTTTGAGAAGGTGACTTTTAAATTAACCTTTTAATTGACAACTTCTAACTAACTGACAATATCAATTATTCTAGTTACAGTAATAATAAAAACATAAAACATAGTCTACTATGTAAAAGCGTTGTAAAAGGATGCACAGCGTGTTCCAACATTCTCCGGCCCCAAGCTTATTCTTCGTCCAACCTTACTGGAGCCCTCAGAATCCTACCAAACCTCGATCTTCTAACTTCTTCTTCACTTTTCTTTTCTGTTTTCTGGTTCTTCTCTTTATTAACTTCTTGTCCCTTTTCCGCAGTGATAACGTGCTTACTACTTGATTTTGTCGATGTTCCCAATTCCAATGGATAAATTCTTTGGAATGGTCGAATTAGTACTCCGTTTTTAGTTTTTACTTTCACAACACGACTTATTCCATCTTTTCCAACATAAATTTCTATTATTTTTCCCATTGGCCAAAGAACCCGTTTTAGATTGTCTGCTCCGACCAAAACTACGTCACCAACTTTGATTTTCTCTGTCTTCTGCCTGTGACCTTTATTAACTAACTCTGCAAGATATTCTTTTTTAAATCTCTCACGTAACAAATTTCTAATATTTTGCAAATAAGTGAAACGCCCTTTTAAAAATAACTCGTCTACCTGGTCCAAATCAATAACGTCACCCGAAAAATCTGTTCCTGCCGACTGTATGGGCCTTAAAAACCTTGCAGGACAAAGAATCTCCCAATCATCGGCACTGGAAACATAGGTGAGTGGTCGCTCGTTAATTACTGCTTCTACATCGCATAGTACAGTGTATAGTTCAACGTAATAGAGCGATGCTTTTCCCAAAGATCGACGCAACAGTTCTTTTACAACCCGTACTAATCTCTCCCAGGTCCTAATATGATAGAGCTAGTTATTCCACTTATTCTAAAATTTAGATTACATAAAATAGGGGTAACAGCAGATATCGCAAAAGCATTTTTACAAATTAGTATTAAAGAAGAAGATAGGAATTATTTGCGTTTTATTTGGTGGAAAGATTACGAACATCGACAAAATCAAGTAGTAAGCACGTTATCACTGCGGAAAAGGGACAAGAAGTTAATAAAGAGAAGAACCAGAAAACAGAAAAGAAAAGTGAAGAAGAAGTTAGAAGATCGAGGTTTGGTAGGATTCTGAGGGCTCCAGTAAGGTTGGACGAAGAATAAGCTTGGGGCCGGAGAATGTTGGAACACGCTGTGCATCCTTTTACAACGCTTTTACATAGTAGACTATGTTTTATGTTTTTATTATTACTGTAACTAGAATAATTGATATTGTCAGTTAGTTAGAAGTTGTCAATTAAAAGGTTAATTTAAAAGTCACCTTCTCAAAGAATTTATTTCATTTAAAAGAACCGCGAACCCAACATTATTGATAATGTTAAAAGAACGTTCGGACGACAACTTTTCACCGCACTCGAGACTGCGGCGAATTTCGCCTGACATGCGCAGAACAGCCCAACTACCTGTTAGCTATGCAAACATTAAGCGAACTGTTGTGTTCTATGCTATATGACCTGTTCTATTTTGTTTATCTAATTTATTAATGTGCTTAATTTTTAATTAGTTACAAGTATAATGAATATAAACATAACAAGTATAGAACAAAGTGCTGTTATATTATATCAGACGTTTTTCTTGAGGATTGTTGATGAATCATCTGATGATTAATATTCAGAAGAAGAGGAACTAACAGAATTATGCATTATTGAGAGATTATTATACTTTCAGTATAAAGGTTATCTATTAGCGTTTTCTTTTGAGACCAGAGCAACGCACTGAGTGCGTTTATATACTCGCGAACTGCGAATTGCGAAATGCGAATTTCGCGATATCTTTATCTATTCGTTTTTGCCTTTTATATGCTTGCGAATTTTCTTGGGATATGTTGCTTTATTTTTTGTAACTAAAATGTGGCTAATCTGGTGTAATGACAGATATGCAGTGCTTGTTTTGTCATCAGACGAATCGGAATTGTTTTTGTTATTACCTATTGTATCTAATTGGTTTCAAAAATTTCTGTATAACTAATGGATTTTTACCACTGGCGACGAAGAAGGGCGATCGCTGCGTACCTGCTGTTAAAAAAATTGAAAAACAAAAGAATCCGAAGATTTGGCACATGTGAAATATTTAAACTTAGAAAGGAACAAGGGGCATTTCACAACTTAGTGCAAGAGATGCGTTTAAAAGATCCTAGCAAATTTCGTAACTATCACCGTATGTCTGTTGAAGAATTTGACATTCTTTTAGAAAAGATCACACATTTGATATCCAAGACAAACTTTTACAGAGAATCAATTTCGGCTGCTGAAATGTTGTCTGCAACACTAAGGTAAAATCATTTTGCCAATAAGTAGTATCTATGTACATACATATTCGTTGTTAACACAACATTCAATTAAGTTCTGGATAATGTATATTTCAGATATTTGGCTGCTGGTGTCAGTATGAAAAGCATCTCCTACAACTATCGTCTGGGTTTAACTACTGTATCAAATATAATACAAGAAACTTGTTCAGCCCTTTGGGATTGTTTGTATGAGGATTATTTGCCAGTGCCAACTGAAGAAGGATGGCACAAAATTGCCCAAAATTTTGAAATAAAGTGGAATTTCCCTAACTGTGTGGGGGCTATAGATGGAAAACATATAAGAATACAGGTAAGGTTCTATTAAATACAATTGGATAGTGATTTTAAACTAAAAATCTAATATTTTCTTTTAGGCTCCCCCACATACTGGTTCCGATTATTACAATTATAAGGATTTTTTCAGCATTGTATTATTAGCCGTTTGTGATGCCGATTATTGTTTTACAATTGTCGACATTGGAAGCAAAGGCAGACAAAGTGATGGAGGTATATTTAGGAGTAGCGATTTTGGAAAGCAATTCTTTGCCAATAGCATTAATATACCACCCCAAGAAAATTATATGAAGCAGCTACTGAGATGGTTCACTACTGCTTGGTTGGAGATGCTGCTTTTCCTTTTAGCACAAATTTAATGCGACCCTATCCAGGACAATATTTACCTCAAGACCAAAGGGTTTTTAATTATAGGTAGGTTAGAGAAATAGCGAAAGCAGGTAAAACATTGGCATAAACATGACAACGAAAGTTTATATTTTTTTAGAATTCTACTTTATTTATGTGCACATTTTATTTTAGATTGAGCCGTGCCAGAAGGGTTGTAGAAAATACATTCGGCATACTTGTAGCAAAATGGAGAATTTTAGAAAGGCCCATAATTTCAAAGATGGAAACAGTTGAAAAAATTATTAAAGCAATTGTTTGCTTACATAATTTTCTAAGAAAAAGAGATACAGTAAAGGCAGACAATGCAAGATATTGCCCTAGTAATTATGTTGATAGAGAGAATGATGACGGATTTATTATTCCTGGTGAATGGCGGAATGAACATGTGGAGCTGCCTCAAGCTGGAAGAATGGGAGGAAATGCATATGCTCAAAGTGCCAGTGTTATGAGAAATGAGTTGACAAAATATTTCATGGATATATATCCTATTCCACCTCAATGGACAAAATAAATTCACAATTTACCCAAATGTTATGTTCACTCAGCATTAAAAGATATATGAATAGGTTTTAATGTATATATCAATAGTAGATTATTATTAGAGTATTAATTAATAAAATAATTTTACCTAACAAAATAAATATTTGTTTTTATTTGATTAAAATAAAATGTTCAATGAGACAGTACAATTCGCTTGGAGATATAAAACATTTGCTGTATTAATTTTTATATTTTATATTAAAATTTATGATATTTACTTTGAACAATTTTCTGTAATAAATAAGTTTTTTAAAAATACTACCATACAGTTTAAAATTGAGAAGTGTAAATAAATAAGTAGTTCAGTTCTAAATAATTTAATTATTTTCGGGACTACCACAAAGACTAACATAAAACGTCTAATAAGGATAAGGTAAGGAATAAAATACAATTAATAAAGCAAAATCTATTAAATTTTTGGTCAATTTATAAATCTTCCCCATATTCCTCATATAAGGAATAAACCTTATTCAGCATGTCTATCTCTGCCTTCATTCGCACTCTTTGTGGTAGCTTCTCCAATACAGTTTGGATTGTTAGTAGAACTGGGGATACTTGTGGCTGCGAGGTTTCTGTAGGAGCAGGTTCTTTTAGAATATTCAAGAGCAACTTCTCAGTAGTATCGTCTATGAAAAAATGAAGTAGTTAGGAGAATGTTTAACACAGTTATAAAAAACTACAATGAGCTACATTTTAATATAACATTACCTTTTTTTAACATTTTTCTTGGAATATATGGTGTGCCAGCTTTGTCCAACTCTACAGCACTCATGCTTGAACATGGGGATGTTAGTGGGGATTCAATATTGGAGATATTACTAATTGTTTTTTTCGGAGTATTAATCCTGGACAGAAATGCCATATTTTCAAAATATTTCCATCTCTTCTTTTCATCTGTGCCTGCTCCAGATGGAAGTTTATAAATCCTACAAAAGTAAAATTTTCAGTATTCCAATTTTGAAAATAAAACTAAAAACTATACCAGGCATAAACATTTCATTATAAACACATAGTATAAAGTGCATAAAATACTTCAAATTTTTCAAAAATGTATCCTTCAAGTTTTTCCATTTTTTTCTAAATCTGGAATAGAAAGTCTGTATTCCAGTTCCTGTTCAATTTCCCTCCATAATTTTTCCCTCACATCTTTTCCTCTTAATTTCAGAGGAAGTGTATGGTCCCATAAAGGTGGATGACTCTGTACAAGCTCAATTAAACGAGGAGCTAAGTTTTCTTCTGAGAGACTCTCTTGGGAGGGAATGACACAAATGTGATTCTCAAATGCATCTAGGCTTGACATAGAACTGCCACATTCACCACATTCAATTGCATTCTAAAAACATTAAACCTTTAGTTTAAATTTCTACTGGATATACATTTCACAGATTTTATAGTAGGTATTTCCATTAAAAATAACGGTTCTTTTACATTCCGTTTTGAATTAGATTCAAAGATTTATTTCTGCCTAAATGTCCCAATGAATTTGAATATTTGTACATACCTCGTCCATTTTAATAGACCTTACAATTTCTTACAAAAAACGTCAAGAACACTAGAAACAATATAAAACTGAAATAATCCCAAATATAATATTGTATATATCCCAAACGTGCTAAATACAACAATCCACATCTGTATCTGTCGGCTGTCATTATATTTCATTTAATTGACACCAAAAATCACCCAATGCTCCTGGGCTGCGATATTCGAGCTTGTGCGATGCGCTGTCGCATGCTCTTTCGCACAAAATTGAAAGAACATGTATTTTTGAATCCCCGTGACCGACACAATCTATCGTGTGCGATATAACATCGGTTGATCTGAAGTAGTCGATGTTCTCTGTCGTGTACGACGGTAATGTTGTATGTTATTAGTAATTTCAGTATTGGTTTATTTATTTGTCATTTATGTATTACATTTAATACATGCTATTATGAATTTTAATAATCAAATCAATTTAAATGGAGTAGATGTATTAGAAGATAAAACGATAAAACAACATTGTTCTATTAAATTCTATACTCAAATAATATATATAATTTGTATCATAACTACCTTCCTCCATTGTTTCCAACTTTTTTGCGATCGAGGAATTTCATTTAATATGGTACATAGTTATTTCTATCCAATGGTTTTCTCCCTCTTTAAATGATAAAACTTTTGAAAATTTTCCACTTATAATTGTGGGTGCCGCTAACATACTCCAATTAATATTTTTTTTGTTTCTCTGTTATTCCTGCCACTTTTCCTGACATTTTTTGAATAATAATGCCCAAGACTTTAGACAATCCACCTCTTAAAACAACCGCTAAGTTATTTAATTTCCGAACAAATAAAATTACAGATTATATTTTTGACATCTTCTGTGTTGCCACGTTCAAAACTTTGCAATAGGAAAAAGCAATCGGTCGGAAGTCGAAAATACAACATTTATAATTCATTCGATGCGACCGTCGCATGCGGTTAGTCGTGTACGATGACCGTCGATTGATTTCGAAAATCGCAGCCCTGTTCAAGACCCAGAATTCTTTGCGAAGTTCGCGATATCTTAAAATCAAGTCAATTTTCAAACTTTGCGAATCGCAAAAATCTTGAACACAAATAATAAGACATTTGACATCTTCAAAATCAACCAATAGTATCATTATCCGCATTTCGCAATTCGCAGTTCGCGAGTATATAAACTAGGCTTGAGAGCGAGTTGTGTGTTCTATTGAAATGTCATTAGGGAGAGCAATCTGTCACACATGTTCTTTTGAATAGACTGCTCGCTCTCGATGTGACCTGAGGGCACCAAAAACTGCTCTGACTATTAGCGTTTTCTTTTGAGATTAGTAGAAAGTGATCTGTGTGCGCCCTCGGTGCGCACTGAAATTGCTCTTGCACTGCCCCAGTTCAAGAACGATAAACATTTACCAGGATTGCCTAATCGGCCTGATTTGTCCGCCAGCTGTGTGACGTCATTGCAGTCCTTCATTATAACGTTTACCATATAAATGCATGGAAATGATAGGAATTAAACAGTATTTTTATGATTTCTGAAATACTAACGTACCACTATTTGGATTTTTAAGATTAAACACTTATAATTTATAATAAATAATCCCATAAAATCGTTTTAATACTTATATTTAATTAATTTATTGAATATTATTTGGGAAATAGGTAGAGTAAAGAAAACACTATTTAGTTCTATTTTTATTTTAAAAAATACATTCAAATAAATTTATTATTACACAAAATCATGCCTAAAACGAGTGTTTTTTGATAGGTTCTGGTGATTGATTTTTCTGGGGGGTTTCAAGAATTTCACTCTGTATATTTGATGCTGTTGCTAAAACCTCAGACACTACCTGCTGAGCTTTCTGTCTGGCATTTTTGAATTGCAGTCTTTTGGATCTTCATAACTCTAATTCTGTTATTGGCTTCTTATTAAATAATAATAATAATGTGGGCACAGCAGTCTTTTTTAAAATCTTTTTTATAGGCAGACCTAAAATTTAAATTATAAAATAATACATAAAATATTTAGTATATAGAATATTAACAATTACCTAATAACTCATTCTTTAAGTCTCTTTCATAGTAATTTTCAGTAAAATGAACTGAACAGACATAACTAGTATCTACATTAAACTTGTACCTCTCTTTTACATCGAGCTATCCACTCATTCCGAATAGTTTTAGAGACAAGATCGTTTCCTTTAGGAAAGCGATGAAATGCAATACTTCCCTTGTCATCAAAATAACTTTTATCGCACCCATATATAGCACATCTCATCCCAGGCATTTTTTTTTTCAAATTAGTAAACCATCTCACTAAAAACGTAAAATAAAAAATGTATTCACTATTAAATATTAACGTTGACACTCAACGATACTAACCAAGCAATGTCCAACCAAGCAGTGTAACACATGAAATTTTAAAGTCCGAACTGGAGTTTAATAGAACAGTTTTTTAAAAATTTTACACAAAAATGCAACGTACACTAATGTATCCACAATATCTACCAGTCAAAATTTTGAATATTTTTATAATAAATCTAAAAACGACGATTGAAAACGACCTAAAATGCACTGTCAAGATAGGAAAAATACGGCCGAGGACTGCAGTGACGTCACAGGCCACCACGTGCAATCGATTTTTTGGCGAATGTACGTCTTATGGGATTAAGCAATCCTGGTAAATGTTTATCGTTCTTGGCCCCAGTTTTTACTGTGCACTGGCAACGGACGTTTTCAGGGCGAACTGTGTGTTTTTGACATTTCAAAAGAATGCATTTGATATAGTGCACTTTTTACTTTTTTGGTTGTTATTAGTACTAGTACTAGAAATTTTTTTCTGAAATTACCGAAGGCGATTATACGTTGAAGGAGAACTTAAAGTATAGAGTTGTTTTGATGAATATGAGATTACAGGCGTCCTAAAATAAAATAAAATAAAATAAAGAAGCGTTTTATATATTCTGCACAAACTTTATGTTCTAAGCGTTAAACGCTTGAACCTAACCTATTCGTATTGTCCTGTCCTGTAAATTTGTTGTACCATGGTATTGCCCTGAGTCGAATAGTCAGAACAGTTTTTGGTGCCCTCAGGACCCCTATTTTCGAACGTGTGATGTGAAGTGAATGTGATGTGAGTAGGGAAGTGATCGATCCCTGACAAAACCTTTCATGGGTCGTATTTTCGATATCACAACGTTGCCTCGTTATATTTATGAAAAATGAAAGAATTTTGACGTATAACGTACATACTAGAAAGTTGGCAACGTTTGATAAATTGGGTTTCAGGCAGTTCAAACTGATAACTATATTCTTTTATTTATGATAACTACAACTATATTCTTTTATTTATGAAAGACGCAAGTTTCAAAACAAAACTACGGTAACAACTCTAATAAACATATGATTTTGACAATACGCTGACGCCTGAATAATAATGCGCATGTTTCACTGCTTCGACTAGGTCTGACCAAGCGAAGTGTGATGTGAGCTATCATATAGTCTAAAAATACGGTTCACCGGTTTCTCACCGGTGATCTATCACATCACATATTCGAAAATAGGGGTCCTGGTCACATCGAGAGCGAGCAGTCTATTCAAAAGAACATGTGTGACAGATTGCTCTCCCTAATGACATTTCAATAGAACACACAACTCGCTCTCAGTGTGCACTCAGTGCGTTGCTCTGGGGTCAATTCTCAAATGTCTATCAAAAATGTCAAATTCGAGAAATTGTCGGTTACTAATGTCTATTACTTTTTATAAAAGGTATTCCCAATCTCCATTCGACTTAGAAAAATGGTCGACATATTATTTCGAATAATACAACCTGACAACAATGTACAAATGTCTTAAATAATTAAAAGAGAAGTAGAAAATTAAGGTTAAGATTATTTTAGGGCAGGGTAAAAGGATGTATATATACTAGGGACTTAAAGCAATTCTAAAAATTTATCACGTATCCTTATCCGTATACGTAACGTAAAGGAGATACGTAACTAAGCAAAAAGAAGCAAAAAGCAAATGCGTTTGTAACGTAACGTAACCATTCATGTGTTTTAATTTTTAAAGTAAAAAATAAGCCCCGATATCTACCTTAACAAAATAATGTCGTCATTGCCAATGTAAAATAATCTTTTTCTGTTTAAATCCATTATCGCATGTCACAGAAATGTTTGTTATGATTGATGAACAGAAAATAAGGTTATGATTTTTGAGCACACAACATCACTTTTATCGTTAAATTATTGAAAAACGCGATCACGGAACACAATAATGTGATACGTTACGTTAGATACGTGTGACGGATTGATACGTTTCACGTAACGTAACGAAACCCACGTATCACTTCTGCACATGCGCATTGCAATACGTATACGGATACGTATTGATTTTTAGAACTGCTTTAAGTCCCTAATATCAGACTTGTCTCTGACAATATATAATATAAAGGGTTCCATTGAATACTAATTAGAAACATGGATAAAAAAAGTTATTGTTCGAAAAAACAGAAAGACGCTCTAATTGAAATTTTAAGTTTAAAAGAAAATGCAGATTTAATGTCTGGCAAATTTGGGCCACAGTTTAGGTCAACACCTCAAAACAATCTTGATAATAATGTCTCTGTCTTTCAAAATTCGCTTGTTCTTGGTTTGCTAAGTTTTCTATTGCGGCGACTATTTCCAACCCTTCGTTCATGATTATGAAAATATTTCCACAATCCAATACAATAAACTAAATATCAACAAAAGAAATGTTTAAAAGAGTAGGTAGGTACAGCAAATATACTTGACAGTCGACAAACTGAATGTCTACCGGTTTTTATCATTCGACTTCTGTGTCTACTAAAATTTGTCGATTCGTCATTCGAGAATACCATTGATCATATTTTAGTAGACATTTGACCCAAGTCGCATACGAGATTTGTAAATAGACATTTGAGAATTGACCCCCAGGCAGGGATTCTTAACACGTCGATACGTAACGTCACGTTCGAACTACACTGGGTCGGCAGCGCAATCGGTACCGAATCGCAACCGACAAGTGATTCTCAACTCCTCCCGATTAAATTTTGATATTTTTTGTTGGTATAAAAACGTCTGTAAGTGACGTCACATTACCCACAGACACATTTGTCTGAATTATTCTCAACGCACCCTAGATGTTTATGCAAGAATATGTCACTTATGACATCTTTTTGACAGATGACAGTTACTTCCTTTTCCTTTAAAAAACTACGCAAACGCCATAATAATCATTTCTGTGGTTTTAGTTGTTATTTTCGTGAATGGAAGTATGGCTACTAATAATTATTTTGGATTTACACATGGTGGTACACAATATGGGTAAGTTAAATCAGGTAGAATTATTGCTTATATATTATTAATTTGTTATACACATACAAGTAGCATTAAAATTAACTGGTAGGATTAGAAAACGTAAATTTAATTTAAAACCGGCGTCCTTGATTAACAAACTGAACCGTCATTGTCTGATCAATATTTGCCTCCATCTTGCAAATATTTCATTTTAAATGTAATTAATTTTATTTTATTTCAATAAATGAGATACTTGTAACTGCTGGAATTAATAATTGGTTTCTTGGACACGAATTGATTTTTTAGCGCAACCACTGGTGCTTACCAAGCTGGCCAAGCTGGTTATGCTGTAGCAACTCCAGCCACAGCTGCTGCTACTTATGGTACCCAAAGAGCTACAGGTTATGACACAGCCTACCAGGCTGCAGCAGCAGCTTCTCAGGGGACTTATGCTGCTGTAGGAACTGGTGCAACACCAGCATATGAGTATGGATATGGTAAGTTGTTTACCAATCTTTATTATTGATAATGTTATAAGTATTTTAATAATTATTTATATTTGTTTTATTCCCAGTTATGTAAATTTTGTATATGATTGTTTTAGGATTACCTATATTTTTTATTATAATAAAAATAAATACCTAAAATGCTATAATAAGTGAACATTTGTTAAAAAGTTTTATTTTTAATGTTCTAAGTAGTGTTTTATTACTGAATTTTTTATTAAATTTAGAGAATTTTACTTATAAAATAGGTATACAAATTTTTTTACAAATTGTTTTTAGGGCAATCAGCAGCAACTGGCTATGCAAGTGGATATGATCAAAATGCAGCAGCAGCAGCAGCAGCTGCTGCTGCTGTAGCTAAACCAGCAACTTATGCTACTACATATACTCAAAGAGCTACTACTCAACAAGCACAGCAAGTAGCGGTGAGTTTCATTTGTTGTAATTATGTAAATATCACTACTATGTACTAGTAGGTACATATTTTGTTGAATTTTAATAAATTGCAACTTTTTAAAACTGAAAAAGTAGAAAATTGTTTCAGTTTTATTATTGACTGCACCTTATTGAAATTATTTCATGTATCTTGCAATTTTTTATTATCTTTCCTATGGGATTTTTTATTATGTATTGTATTATATGAACAAAGCAATAAAAGAATTATTTCTTTGATCTTTTGAATGTTTTGCAACACCAATTTTTTACCCAGTTGATAACAGTTATTATTTTTCAATTTTGTTCAAGTTAGTGCTAAACTTTTAAATGATAAATCACTAAATTTACATAAAAACTAAATACTAAAGCTTCCTTACCCATTTGACAAATTATGAGATAATAAACTTTTGTTTTCTAATAGTTTTGTTACATTCTTATCTAAATTAATATTCTCTATGTAAATTATGTTTTAATAACTGTATAGGTGTTGTTTAATATCAAGATTATTGCTGTAAGAGTATATACTTCTGGTATTAATACTTTTTCTATTATTTTTATCTAATGCTCTCTCCATTAAAGACCTTAACAATAATAACTCACCTTTCTACCTTGGAGCATAATTACTATCCAATCAGTAACAAACATTAGACAGTTTATTTTGTCTATTACACAAAATTAATTGGAAATTTCAGTTAGCTCTCTTAATAGAATTTTATTCTGACTAGATGTTATTTGAGGGACTGATAGATTTTTTGCTAGTAGTATAGATCAATCTATTGCACCATTTAACAAGTCAGATTGCTAAATAACATTTTTGGTTGCCCAACAGAATCTGTTACAAGATATAATCTACAATAACTTTGCAAAAATATATAATATAGACAGGTTTAGAGTTCTTGATATCTGACTAATGTTAATGTTGAGCTAATCCTTTACCCAATTTGATGTATTTTTAAAGTTAAGAACTAGTACTTTGGTTTACATTATCACAATTTTTGGCATTAATTTGAGTACAATTATAAAATTCAGGCTTTTAAATCTGTTTACTTTTGATTGTGGGTTACTAAAGGATTCATCTTCATAGCACATTTTTAAAGATAATTGGGTTATCTTCCAGTTTAACAATTCGCTTGTACAAAATTATTTGAAATTGACAACGGGACAGTCGCACAGTGTTGTCAGTTCAAATATTTTTTCCTGAAACCGAATAGTTTAGTTTTGATTTAGTAAATTTGATTATAAAAAAGACGCACGTTAATAAGGAGTGTTACTGCTAAAATTCATAAGTAATAAATAAGATGGTAAGAACAGCAATAGGCATGATGACTGATTTTTAAAAACTGATCCACGATGTTTTCACATATATACTTTATCTAAAATAAATGTTATTTTTGCAAAAAAAGTGTTTTTAAATGAGAAATTTACTTTTTAAAAATGCATTTTAAATTTGACGCCAAAACGCTAGAATAGTAATGGCGTCTATCTATGACATCATCGATTCGTAAATACCATTTATACTACACTGCGACCCGTGTCATCTGTGGATTCTGTGGTAAAAACGTCAAACTTCAAACATTTTGCAGGTTAAAAGAGGGTGGTTAAAAAAGTTTATTTTGTTTTTACTTATTTTGTGCGATTATAATAGTTATCATAGTCATGAATCCTAATGTGTATCGATGGTGTGCGGTTCCACAATGTAAGAATACATCAATAAAAACCCCGAACAAAATATTTGTTTACGTTCCAATGTCAATGTCAACAATATTTACGAAAGTACGACGTCACTCTCTTCTGATTGGTGTTTCAGCTAATATGGCGGATTGTTAAACTTAGTGCTTATATTTTTACTAAAATAAATGTAATCACACATGTAATATAAAAATGAGTAAATTCTTTAGAATCTCCGTATCTTATATAATTATAACAAATCAATATTTTAGTGATTCTTACTGACTGTCATCATGCCTATTAAAAGTAAATAATAACGTATGTAATATGGGAATATAAAAATCTTATGTTTTCATGGTATTCTGTGGTTTTAATTTTTAGAGCAATGGGGCAATGATTCCAGCTATAAAGAACAAATCTTATATAACAATGGTTTAAAAAATTGAAGTAAAACAGGTATTTTTTAGTTAATTCAAATAAAATATAATATTAACATCTCTTGTTTTAAGGGTATTCTGTGATTTTAATTTATTGTGGTTTTAAATTAAGGAAAAATATTAAATACTACAATAAATGCAGTTGAAACTATAAGGGAAAAACATTTTAAATAAGGCATATTATATTAAAATTAAATAATATTACATAACGTAATTTACGCAATCTGTTAAATAATGTTTATAATTTTCGTCTTTCCAATGTCTATTCTTTACTTTACTTTATTTATTCAACCAATAAAATTATTATTGAAAATTCAAATTTCGTACTGGCGCAGAGAATTTTTCAAGCAGATGGTTAAACTGGAGTGAATAATCAGTAAAAAAATATTTTTAATGAAACTATACAATTATTATTTTAGACAGCGGCAGTGGCAGCAGCAGCTGTTGCCAAACAGCCTGCCCAATATACAGCCACATACCAGCCTAGTGTGACAGCATATCAAACAACTTATGCTCAACCTGCTGCTCAAACTACTATAGCAGCCCAACCTACAAACCAGGCTAAACAACGTAAGTACTCTTTAAAAAATTTCCTTATTTCATCTATAATGTTTCCTCTTCTTTATCATTTAACAACTTAACTCCTCTTCTCAAGTACTAGTCAGAAGGATCATGCATTATTACTAACAGTTTTATTTTGATAGATAAATCTTTTATAATAAAATCAGACATATGTCTATTGTAGTAAAATACTAGCAGTAGCTAATTATAGATTTATTTATATATTCTTTGTTGTTCTGGAAGTAATTTTAAGTATTTATTATTAGATTATGTTCCCAGAGTAGACATCTCAGTAAGAGACCAAAAGAAACATATCTTTTTTAGTATATATCCCATGCTTTTGAATAAAAGTATCAGACCATTTCAATAGGTTTTCAATAGGTATAGTGTATTTGAAAATCAAGAGAGAGTAAATTCCCAGAAATGTTTTGCAGTTATCAGTGTTAAAGGCAGTAAACCATAGACGTGCGTTTTCAAAATTAAATTAATATGGAAATAAAAATATTTAATTTGTTTTAGTTATTTATACCTAGATTACCAATTTTAGATAGATAAACATAATTCGTAAGTAGTAATTTAATTTGGGTAAAATGAAGAAAAAGTCAATATTATTTTAGGCATTTTGTTTTAGGCATATGTTTATTTACAAAATATGTATATAATATGTACAGATAATTACGCACTCTGTGTCAGAAGATTCACCATCTGATTCTAGAGAAATTACAATGGGCTCTATAGTAATATCAATTATGTTATCTAGCTCCCACATTTTTTTTTCTATTTTTGTAACGTGTCTAATACATTTTTGCCAATTTTCACTTGTTACTTCAGATATTGCCTTATTGAAGAGATTTTTTTAACATCTGATAATTTAAAAGTAGTGTTATTTCTGGCAACATAACCTTTAACTTGAGCCCATATCAATTCTATCGGATTCAGCTCACAATGGTATTATATTTTTTATAATTTTGCTTATGTTTTTTAGCAATAGTTAACAATTCTGCCCTCAGCATTGTATTGTCAAAGGCTAAATTTTTAGAAGATAACCATTTTGCAATTTCATCCTTTTTCCATTTAGTGGTTGGTAAAGGTTCAAGTAATCTGGAGTGGTAACTTGCATTGTCCATTACAATAACCGATCCTTTTGGTATGAATTGAATCATCTGTTCAAAATATTCCTCAAACACGTCTCCATTCATTTCTTCATGATAATCAACGGTTTTTTTTTATTCAAATAAGAGTAAACCATTCTCAAAAAAACCGTTTGTACTGCTTATATGACAAATAATTAATCTTTTACCTTTTCCTATAGGTTCCTTAAAACCAGTAGTATATCCTTCTAGAAAAGCTTGATGGGATGATTTTATATTTTTGTCTTTCCAAACTCTTCCTACACAATGTCCTTCATTAACCCATGTTTTATCTAAATAATAAATGTTTTTATTTTAAGCTTTAACTTGTTGTATTCTTCTGAGGTACTGTCTTCTCCAACATACAATTTCTTCAGAATCAATTAGCATTGAGTGTCTGCCCATTTTTTCAAATTTAAAGTTTATCCCAGCTTATTGTGGGTAAATCAACATCATTTGTAATGGCTTGCAAAACTTTATCTAAAGTTGGTATTTGCTTGTTTATAAAAAATGAGTGAACAAGCTTACGAATAGCATTTTTAAAAAACTCGTCCACGTTGACTTTTAATAGTTTTTGTCTACCTGGTTTCGGCTTTGGTGAGGTTACTCCACCTGATTTTTCCTCCTTTAGAACTCTATATATTGTAGATTTTCCATATCCCATTACCTTAAGGTGCGTCCTCACTGATGCGCCGCGCCGAGCCGAGCCGTGCCAAACATTGACTTTTTAGTTGATGTGGACGGTAAACTGCGCGCGAACGCACAGGAACGCGCGCGAACAAACACGATCCGCCAGGAGTCGGCGGTGAACGTTGTTCAGTGTGAACGTCTGTTTGCACGGTGTTTTAGTGTATATTTCAGTGTTTTTCTTCATTATTTTCGGACTAATTAGGCTAACAATAAACTCGAAATCTGTTGAGGACAGGCGACAAAAATAATTTAAACCTCGTCTGTGTCTTGAATAGCTAAATAATTTAGCAGATAACTTCCACTGTATCTGCTTATACTTTTAAATAACTCTGTCATCCAGTATCGGCGTTTTCTTACGAATTTCCTTTTTGGCTTCGATATACCAGCATTAATAACAATAAACGCAGCGCAAGCAATTTTTATAGACTCGTCGTCCATGATGATACGGAAACATATTTTGATTTTGATTAATATGAAAATGCGCGGGACAAAACTGGATCCTTCGCAAACACAAACGAACTATTAAATGTTGCAGCAGTTTAGACGTTCTGCAAGAAATGTGCTTGTGAACGTTCGCGAACGTCTAGCGCTGCACGGCGTGGCGCGGCGCATCAGTGAGGACGCACCTTTAGATGTTGTTTCAACTACACTGTCAATAGTGTTTGAGGGATTTTGATGTTTAAAATAGTGGTACACATTCACTACAGCACTCTTTTCATTGAGCGATAAATGGTCTAGTTTTAATTTTTTCACTGGCGTATACTCACAAACTGCTTCCATTTTTAGTCACTACTATTTGTCACGTTTATCGAAAATCAAATAACTGCATTTCTAGAAACTTAAGCACTATTTAAGTCAAAATATCTGTCATTAGAAGCTGTTGCCATTCGGAGGTCGTTAAATAACAATTATCCCTTTCTAATCTGGTTCCGCCTATGACGCAAGTTAATCCTCTTAGGCCTACTGTAGTAACAATGAAAGATCATAAAATATTGTGATAGTCCAAGAAATTTAATAAATTTTGTATTGAAATTAACAAAAACAATTTAGAATGCATTACAAATATTGAAGTTTTACCGCACGTACTGTACTATAGTTTTGCATACCGAATTAGTTTTTATTCTGGGAATTTACTCTCTCTTGATTTTCAAATACAGTATAATATAATTGTTTTCTCTTGTCCATAAAATGGTATTCAACAACAGCTGTAAGTTCTGTAAATATCCTAAAATTTTGCCCCCTTGATATTTTTTATTTAGAATTAGATCTGGACTACAAAACCAAATTCAGCAATTGTGCTAATCTTATTAAGATAATTCAAAAAATACCAGGAAGGGAAAGGGGTAACTTTAAACTTCTTGGGAAGGCTACTCTAGCACCCTGAATATGCCATTGCATCAATTATTGATTTAACTATGATTGAGGTGTTGGACCCACCCTCTTTCAAGGAGTTTTTTCTATGGACTTATCAGCTCAATATTTCGAATGCGATCATTTTGATCATACCTTAAACTTACATATAATGAAATATTGAGACAATTGCTTTGTTTTTGAATGAAAAACTGTCTATTCTGAGAATATGAGAACTCCCCTTGTACCATAAGACTGTTTGTTCCTTCTTTATACCATTGTTCCAATCCTCAATATTGTTAATCTGCCTTTAGAGGCTAATTCTGCAACAACATATTCAGGATATGATGCCGCACTTTATTCAGCTGCCACCATGTACGTAGCCCAACAATCCGGAGGTGCTCAACAAAAAACTGGAGGATGGCAAAATTATAAAAAAGCTGGAATAGGAGCTAAAAGTATTCGTCCTAAAGCGCCACCTAAACCTCAACAATTGCATTATTGCGATGTATGTAAGATCAGGTAAGAAATTTTTAATTTTAATTTAAAATCTCATAGCTAAAAAGTTTTATAAATTTACGTTTGAAATTCAGCTTCGTTAATAAATTCTATATAAGGACATTTGGAACAAAATGTGTTTTAATGCGTTCTTTTTAATACGTTGTTTACAATAAATTTCCCTTTTAAAAGAATTAGATAAACATAGATATTTTCATACAAACAGGGTGTTAGTACATGTTCGTCTTCAGCCCAACTGTTTAAGCAGTATTTTTATTACTTCCTTCTCGAAAGAAACAACTCTTATGTAGTCCTTTCATGTTGGAGGGTCATGCACATTGGATCCTGTAGACTGAATGATTTATTTTCCTAGGTCGTAATTTGGGGCTTAGTCCCTCTTCTTGTTGCAGGGCTGTTCCTTCTTAATGCCGAGTTTAGATGAAGCGATCTAGGTCGAACTACTATGGGTGTGTTCGGGGAGCACGCTTTCGAGCTATGTAGCGCCAAGCGCCATATAACGCAAACGAAGAATAGTACTAGATAGCGCAAATAGCGTGCTCCCCGAACACACCCTATGTGTTTCTAAGTCGTTCGACTTCGTGTTAGATTCGACTCGAGTCGACAGGACACTACTTTTGCCACTTCTACTTCAGTCGAATGTGTAAACACTTGTTCCTCTAAATAGATACGTATATTTCAAACGCTTTGAGTTTTATGACTACAAACAATAAGTAAAATGGCGAGCAGGTGGTTAAGGACATGTCGTTATTTTTGGATTATATCAAAGTCACTTTTGTTTGGGGGATACTACAGCTAAAATTTATCGCAATAGTCAAGTAAGAACCATTGAGCTAGAACAAATAATTAAGTAAATTGGTAAAAGAGACCTAACTATTGCAGTTTTAAAAAACAAAATTAGAAATATTAGAAGCATATATAACAGAGAACTGTCAAAAATACTCATAAACGAGGTTTTCTGGTCTTTTTTTTTTAAATATCACACAAGTTTTGTACCAGATCTTCACAAATTAAATAAATGCAAACCAAACAACACATCTTGACGTCATTTTTGTTTAAACCTTCGATTCGATTTTAGTCGACTGGTGAAAACCAAATTATCTTCTCCACTAGAGTCGAACTACTTATTAATTCGACCTAGGTTATCTTATCTAAACGCGGCTTACGGTTGCTTTTACATTTGAACCGATCTACATTATGGACTATTATGAAGTTTGGGTCACCGTGGCTTTGGCAGGTAAACAGTACTAAAGGTGTATAAAATACCGATCTAAATTCATCAAATAATGTGTGATTTTTTGGTATTACCTTCATAATATTATTAAAAATCACGTTATTGATTGCCTGACACTTAACATCGTGGCAATCCCTAATGTTCATGAAATTATAATTCTACTTATGTTTTAGTATAAAAGCTGATTTTTATATATAATACTTAGGGTCGCTGTAGGAGCGAGCGTGAGACAGTATATGTATGGTGGGTGCGAGTGAGATGGCGAGATAGGTCTATCTTTAGTACCATTTACCTGCCAAAGCCACGGTGACCCAAACTTCATAATAGTCCATCGTTGTTACCTCTTTTGGGAGCATGCGCTAGCAAACTTTCAGCTTTTATAAAATAACAAAGGTCTGGGGTTCACGGGCTCTTGCTCTACAACTATAACCTAGACCCAAAAGGTCTACTCAAATCGAATTATTATTACCGAAGATGAAAACAAAATTAAACTTAAAAATAAAATTAAATAATAACAAAATACTTATCTGATACATATGGCACAGGAAGTGCATATTTATGCAGCTGTTTTCGTTTTTTCGTTGACCACGATAAATCACTAGTGGTAAAATGTTTTTCACATATTTTCTTATTTTTTAATTCTTCAGGGTAGTTAGGTATAATCAAATTTGATATTTCCATAGCGCTTTACCCATTCTTTTAGTCTTATCTTTTATAAGGAATTTAAAAAATGACAGATCCCTCAAATCTTTCTTTTCCTTTGCATTTCAGTAATATAATAAGTTGATTGTTGGGTTTTGGTTAAGCAGACTGTATGGTATAAAATATTCCTACCTTTTGATTTCTCCTGAGATTTCTAGAATATTCTCTCGTCTATTTGGCACCCAGGAAAGAACAAGGTAAATAGGAAAATAGGAAATGGGTGTTTTTCACTAGTCAAATATTTCCCGATAATGCCGGTTGGTTTATTACAATAAAGAAATTGTATAGCAAGTTTCGGATACACCGATACACGGCGCGATCAAAAGTCAACTACTAACTGATTAAGCTGCTATTAATTTTAACTTAATTAGAGCGTGTGCCCAAAAACAAAAGGTCCTAGTTATAGGCAGCACATTTTACGTAGAAATCAAACTATATAAAAATAAATATATTACGCGGCCTAAACATCCTGTCGGCCCGGGTTGAATTTTTAAATTCAATGCAAAAAAATAAACAAAATATATCGAAAATAATATGAGTAACAGGTGTAAAGGTTTCATATCTTATTAATAATTAGGTAATTAAAAATAAACTTAATTTTAAACTTAAAACTAATTTGGTATGTATACTGAGAAGGCAACGGACACAACTTAGCTACAGGTCGTGTATACAAGCCATTTTTTGTTCTAACCTCAACCACTCTAACATTGCCGTCTTTACCAGGATATAACTTATTTATTATACCGATAGGCCATTGTAAAGGAGGCAAATTTTCATTAATAATCAAAACAATTATGCCTTCTTTTACAGGGTTACTGGGACTATTCCATTTTTGACGCGACTGCAGAGTAGTCAGATATTCAGTGTGCCAACGTTTCCAATAGTGTTGCACTATAGAATCTAATAATTTATATCTATTGGTAATGGAAAATTTATATTCACTCATTAAATGTTCAGTTGAGAGCGAATTTAAAGGTCCAGTGCCTAAGAAATGTGCGGGAGTAAGAGTGACAGGGTCGTTGGGGTCATTAGTCAAATGACATGAGGGTCGTGAATTTAAGAGAGCTTCAATTTGGGAAAGCACCGTTATAAATTTTTCGTAGGATAATATTTGGTTACCTATAACAAATGAGTTTTAACACTTTTAATATTAGCTTCCCAAATCCCCCCCATGTGCGAAGCATATGGAGCATTGCGTTCCCATGCAATCTTTTGGATATTTAATTCGTTTTGAAATTTGTCTTGATAATTTTAGGAATTTATTAAATCATAAATTTCGTTTAAATAACTTTCCGCACCTACAAAATTAGTACCACAGTCGAAATAAACCGTGGAACAATTACCTCGACGAGCTAAAAATCTTTTGAAGGCGGCGAGAAAATTTTCGGTAGATAACGATGAAGCTAATTCCAAATTAATAGCTTTTGTTGTAAAACAAACATAGGCTTTCTGCGACTTACTACCTCTGTATCTACCCATAGTTATAGGGAAACTACCTGTGAAATCAACTCCGGTGTGGAGAAATGCCTTAGCTTGAGTGACTCTCAGCCATTAGGGGAAACTGGGACTTGGGTTTCAATTTAAAACAATGGTTACATTTCCAGATTCTTTGACGAATAATGCTACGAGCTGAGAGAATCCAATAATTTTGACTTAATTGAGCTTGTAACAAATAAGCTCCGGTGTGCAATATCTCTTTATGTTTGGAATCAATCAATAAAGTTACGAGAGGGTCGGATTTGGGCAACAAAATTGGGTGTTTAAAATCAAAATACATAGAGGACAATCGTCCACCAACTCTAATTATTCTATTATCCATTAGGAATGGATTGAGACGTCTAATTGGGGATTTGACAACTGATTTGTTTAACAAAAGTGTATGTTCTTCAGGAAAATGTTTTAGTTGTACAGCGCGAATTAACGCCATTTCGGCTTTGGTCAAATCATCTTTTGTAATAATTGGAGAGTAAGGTAACATTCTAAGGAATCTTAAAACATATACAGCCGAATTTAATAATTTACTCCAAGAGGAAAAATAGTTAATCAAAGTATACAAAGGTGAGATTTCCGATTTGGTTGTTGCTAAAAATACAATGTTTTCAGGAGAGGACAAAAACTCAACATTAGATAAATTTAAATCGGTAATATTTTTTACTGGTCAATCACATGGATCATTCAATAGCCAAGATGGCCCATTAAACCATGTGTTATGATTCATTAGACCTGAAGGGGTAAGACCGCGTGACGCACAGTCCGAAACGTTGTCTCTACCACTAACGAAAAACCAATTGGTTTCAGGCAATGAATCTTGAATAACTGTAACTCAATTATATATAAAGGTTTGAGCTTTTCTTGGAGGTGATTTTATCCAGTGTAAGGTTATCATGGAGTCGGAAAAGGCCAAAATGTCAGTAATACTTTTTCTATCCGAATAAGTTTCTTTTACATGAGCTAATTTTTTGGCAAGAAGGGAGGCGGCTGTCATTTCAAGTCGTGGTAAAGTTACCTTGGTCATTGGGGCTACTTTGGATTGGGAACAAAGAAAAGTTAGAAAAGTTATTTTAATCTGTCCAGTAATATCTAGTAATATCTACACAGGCGTACCCGACATTACTAGCATCAGCAAATCCTATCAACATTATTTTTGAATTTTTAAAAACCGAAATATGACGTGGAGTTTCTATTTGATTTGGTAACTCGAATTCGGATAAAATTTTATTCCATTTAAGAGCAATATTGGGTGGAGCCATTGCATCCCAATCACATTTAAGTACCCATAAATTTTTAATCAAAGTTTTGATAAGCAATGTGAGGGGCGATAAACATCCTAAAGGATCAAAGGTGGTGCCACTAATGACAACATATTTCTTTTGGTGCAAGTTACGGTTTCAAGTTGGACTTTAAAACTAAAATTATCTTCAATTGGATTCCACTGTAATCCTAAAATTTTAGAAATACTTGTTTCAAATTCTTTGGGTCGATTTAATTTTAAATTTTCGGGGATATTATCTAATACTTGGGAGGAATTATAGTTCCATTTGACCATTTGGAAACCACCAGACTGGAAAACTTCAACGGTTTCATTATGAATCTTAAGAGCGGATTGGATATCTGGCATGCTACAAATAAAGTCATTCATGTACATGTCACGATTAATATGAGAGCTCCTCAGGAAAAGTTTTACTTTCGTCTTCGATCAATTGTTTGACAACGCGCAAACTCAGAAAGGGTGATGATTTTACTCCGAAACTCAAGGTATTAAGTTGATACACTGATATTGGATCATTTCTATTGAATCGCCAAAGTATCCTTTGATATTGACGATGAGATTCTACTAAATTTACTTGGCGATACATTTGCTTTAAATCGGCTACCAGAGTTACAGGGAAAAGTCTAAAATTTAATAAAATGTTTATGGGATTACTTTGTAATTTCTGACCAGTGTACAAAATATCATTAAGGGAAATTCCGCGATCAGTTTTCATACTAGCGTCAAATACTACACGACAAGGAGTCGAGACACTTTCCTTAAAAATACAGTGGTGGGGAATATAATAGGAGGGTACATTTATCAATTCGGGTTTCACCAACGACATATGACCTTGGGTTAGGTAATCTTCAAAAATTGATTGGTAGGTCTTTTCTAAATCAGGGTTTTTATTTAGTTTCCTTTCAAGAGTGAACAATCGGTTTTTGGCTAAGTCAAACGAATTTCCCAATTGGGAAGGATCCTCTATAAAAGGAAGCGAAACGATATATCGGCCAGTGGTATTACAAGAGAAATTTTCTTTAAACAAAGTTTCATAGATATCATCATCCGAGGTGGTGGGGGGCACACTACATTCTTCTAATTCCCACATCCTCTCGACTAAATTTTCTAAAGTGAGAAAAGTACAAAAGGTAAGCGAATTATTTATATTAAAGTTACTGGGAAAGTAATTGGATGTGGGTCCCATAACAATATAACCTAAGGTGGTTTCAATGGCGGTAGGGGTACCCGATACTCCTACTACATGGTTTGAGCGCAGTATTTCTCTGCAAACACGCCTTCACCTAATATTCCATCAATTTTTCCTGGTTTGTAAAAGGTAGGGTCGGCTAGGTTAATATTTTTCAGATTATTTAAAGGATTAAAGTCTATAAAAACTTCGGGTAGCGAGCTGGGTATTCGTTCTAGAAGTAAAAACTCTAAGGGAAGCTTAATATTATGATTTAAGCTAGACAAAATAGTTAAACTAATTTTTCCTCTAATTGGTTCTTTAAAACCCCCTAAACCCACGACCCTGGAGGAAATTTTGGAATAGTAAAGACCTAACCTTTTACAACAGTCTACAGTTAATAAATTGGACATAGAACCGGTGTCTACTAAGAGACGAATATTTTGCTTTTTGTTCCATTTATCGATTATTTGAACTAGGACCGTACTTAAAAGCACGTAATTTTGGGAAACGACATTAGATTTTAAATTTACTTTGGTACAAAGAATATCCGTATTCTGGGAACTAGAATCTTCCACAGAATTCTGTTCAACTGAAGATGGGGATGGTCCGGCTGGCTCTCTTTCTCTTTCATTACGGTGTAACAAACTGTGGTGTTTTGTTTTGCAATGTAGGCAAACAAATTTGGAAGGGCAGTTACTTACTCTATGTTTGGAAGAAAAACAATTTATGCACAAATTATTTGCTTTAATAATTTCAAATCGCCTTTGGGGTGAGCAATCGCTAAAAAATTTACAATCTTTTAATAAATGATGACTTAATAAATGATGACACGCGACAATTATGAAATGAATTATTGTTATTATTATTCGCCAAAAACGTCTTGGGATTTTTTTGCGCACTATTTTCGTTTTGAGGTTCATTAACTTTTAGTAATTTTTTGGCTAAATATTCAATATTGTCGAATAAATCATAGAAACTATCCCTAAGGTCATAATTGGGCGGCTCATCAGGTACCATTTCCTGCTTTAATGCAATAATTGACGTAATTACTTCTTCATAATCAATGACAACTTTGGGAATATTTGAATGTCTGATACTAAAATTTTTAAGAAGAGCGTCATTAGTGGGATCATTATCTAAAGACGTCCCTGCAACAAAGCATAGCTGAATTCTTCGAAATAAATTTTCATGGTTAGCTTGCAAACGATCAAGCTGCTGTTGTTTACTAGGAGGCATAATTATTTATTTATTTATTGGGTTAAAGACAAATTTAAACTTATTTGGTTAATTATCTATAAATTAGATCCTGGCAAAAACGACCTGTAGGTAAAACATAAACTGGCAAAAATATTTTAAATAATTAGTAGGTAATTAAATTAGGAATCAATTACACCGATTTATAGAATGACTTCTAAAAAACGAAAAATCAACAGATAGGTATCCGGTTTTATCTAGATAACCGGCAAGCGATTTAGGTTTAGGTTTGAAGCTAACATCGACAAGACTATAAAATGACTAAGTACAAAAACTTACGAAACGAAATACAAATATCGAAATTAAATGAATTGAATTGGTTAAAAATATAAAAATAATTTAATCCGGTTCGATTAGGAACAGATGTTGGGTTTTGGTTAAGCAGACTGTATGGTATAAAATATTCCTTCCTTTTGATTTCTCCTAAGATTTCCAGAATATTCTCTCGTCTATTTGGCACTCAGGAAAGAACAGGGTAAATAGGAAATGGGTGTTTTTCACTAGTCAAATATTTCCCGATAATGCCGGTTGGTTTATTACAATAAAGAAATTGTATAGCAACCGATACACGGCGCGATCAAAAGTCAACTACAAAATAATTAAGCTGCTATTAATTTTAACTTAATAGAGCGTGTGCCCAAAAACAAAAGGTCCTAGGTATAGGCAACACATTTTACGTAGAAATCAAACTATATAAAAATAAATATATAACTGCATTTGACCGAATATTTTCCGGACATTATTCTAATATCTAATAAAGTTCAATGAATGATAAATGTCAATAAGTAAACAAAATTAAATACGAATCGCCAGTGAAAAACTAGTAAATAAAATCTGTGAATGAATAAATCAATTAACGGTAACAAGCACAGCGGTATACACAAAAGCACAAAAAATCTAAAGCGAAGTAACAACAACTAGATCTAGACGTCGACTGACCAAAATAAGAGGGATTTTAGATAGGCAATCAACAACGCCATCCCATTATAAGAGGGATTTTCGGCTACTAATGGTTCCATAAGGTTGCGCTTTTTTCTATTTATTCATTCAACGATAAAAGTAAGAAAATTATCATGTAAAAAATGATATCAGTAGAATGAGGGGCAAAATTTCTTTAAAGTTTGTAGAAGACAGAAGATGAGAAAATTGACAAATGGAGTTACTTAATCAAGTTATTTTAATGATTCAAAATTAAATCAAAATAATCTTACCTTATTTTTCAAAACAATCATGTTTTGTTAATAAAAAGGATATATTATAATAATAAACTCTTTCAAATATATGAATTTCAAAGCTTCTTTAATTTGAGATTATATACATTTAACTAGGAACACTGAATAAATTTGAGTCCAATAATAATTTGAATAAGAAACACTATGTCTCAGTAGTATGTGTTAATAATCGTTATATTTGTTCGTTAGAGGAAATTAAACACACCGGGTTCTACTAAATAAATGCTGTATTTGCCTATAACGTTACAAAACTAAACTTATAACTAAAAATACGATATATTTTATTGTATATGAGAAATCGAAAACACGAAAATATTTATTATATGACGCAACGATACCACTATATCTAAAACATTAAATTTGTTAAATAACATACAAGGTGAAGGGACACTTTAGACTCTGAGTATGAAATACAAGAACAACATATAATTTGTTGTTATTATTATTTGTATGTGTTAATAATATGTTTTGTATCAAATTTGTATATGTGTAGTGTAGAAATATTTTGTTAATTTTTTAATATTAGTTAAAATTTGAATAAAAAATGGCGAAGTTAATCAATTTACGTAACAACCTGATACCACCTAGTCGAGATATACACCTCTCTTGAAATGTTTATTTTGTCACGTTTGTCTTTTCGACTATAGATGACGTTGGCGCTCGGAGTAAATATTTTGATTTTGAATTTCAATGTTTTAATTTATTTTACATTGTGGTTATTAAATATATCTGTTCTTGTTAAGACAAGAACGTTAAATATAACTAAGTAGAAAATATTAAGTTTTTTTATTAACATTACTGTCCTCCTACTCAAATTCCAATAGATATTTGAATTTTGAATGGTAGTTGTCAGTTGTTGAATATTGGCAAAATTAAATACAATAATATTATACATTCTAAATTATATTTATAACTATAAAATTCTTTCATGCTAAACACTTCATAAAGATGTGTATACACGGTGGTCCTTAAGTAATTGTACAAAAAGAAACAGTAGATTCTACACTCTAAAATAATACGTATTTAACCCAACTTACTTTAATAAAATGTTGATATTAAGAAAGATACAGGGTGGTAAAGTTGAAATTTAAAATTTAATTTTTCGCCATAACTTTCATGTTTATGGAGATTTATTTACAAAAATTTATAAGTAGAGGTTTTGAGTATAAGGAATTATAATTTGATGCATAATTTTGATGTATCTTATAGAGGACGCCACATATGCCACATATTTGACATAAATTTGCGCTTAACTTTTTTTGCTCTTCGACTTAACAATATTTTTCTGATAAAATATGAAAGATACGATATTTCAACAAAAAAAGGTGTACTTGTTAATTACTTCAAAACTGAACAGTTTTCGAGATAATCGCATTTTACAAATCAGCTGCATAACTCCGTGTAACGCAATTATTCCAGGCAACGAATGAAAAATAGAAAAAAACATCAATAATTATAAATTTTGGTATGGAATATCTTCAGCTAAAGTTAATAGTTTCCAAAACATTAAAAAAAATACTATAGGCTATTATTTTTTTACATACATCATTAAGATAATTAATAATCTGTTATTGGAATCAGCTACATAATAATTCTTAGTTGTGATATTTTTGTAAATAAATCTCCATAAACATGAAAGTTATGGCGAAAAATTAAATTTTAAATTTCAACTTTACCACCCTGTAACTTTCTTAATATCAACATTTTATTAAAGTAAGTTGGGTTAAATTGTAATATTTTAGAGTGTAGAATCTACTGTTTCTTTTTGTACAATTACTTAAGGACCACCCTGTATATTAAATTGATTGTACTAACCCTTACTTTTTGGAAGTCCATCTTATTAAGAATAATAAAAAACTCTTCGTTTTAACAAAACTTCCACTATTTATTTAAAAAAACTGGTTTTTTAAACTCAATGACAGCCGTTTCGCTAGACAACTAGCATCGTCAGATTGACATATTGAAGTTACTATTTGTTTGTTTGTAGCTAGGTACCTGATGTTTATTAGGTAGTTATAAGGCTAGACCAAGTATGGAAGTAATAAGACATAACAATATTAAAGCCTAGATGTTATTAGCCCTAAGTGATTATCGTGGATGTATTTCCCTCTAAAATCAGTATAACTGTGCAATGATATAGAAAAACCAGGAAAAAACGATATCATGCTGATCTTTACAATAACTTAATATATTTGTGTTACAATTACGTCTTATCTATGTATAAAATGAAGACTCAATCAAAGCAAACACTTTAAAAGTGGAGAACTTCCCAGATTTATTTGTTCATTATCAACTTGTGGATCTGCTAGCTGTCTTTTTATTTCAAGTTCTTCAAGGAAATCTAAATTTTGTTTTTTATTACAAGTGTGGAGTATTTGGATGTAATTGCTGTGTAAGAGTGAGGTTGGAAGTTCAAGTAGGTGTTTTGCATAATTTGACTAATCTATCTTATATCTATATGCTCTTAAATGTTCGTTAAATCTTACTTCAAAATTTCTTTGTGTTTGACCTATGTATACAGCATTACACTTTTGACAATTAATTTTGTAAACACCAGATTTTTTTAATTTAGGTCATTTTGTTTTTACATTTAACAATTTTGTACCAACATTATTTTGTGTTTTAAATGATATTAATGCTGATGTTGCCGAGATAATATTTTTGAAATTTTATTGGAAATACTTCCACAATATGTAATATTTTTATAACTTTTAATTTCTTTAGTTTGTTTAGGAAATATTAGTTGTAGTGACACTTTCTGTTCTTTTTTATTAATTAATGTATTTATCAAATGAATTGGGTAGCCATTAGATGTAGCTATTTGTTTTATGATATCAATTTCTTTATAAAAGTTAATTTTGTCCATAAGGCATTTTCAATTCCAACGGCTGTCAAGTTTAGTTGTATGAGTTAGGGTTTCTACTGATATCATATACCTACCTATAAAATATTTTTCAATGAATCAGTAATGTAATTTAAATAAAACGAATTAGATGCCATTGCTTTCTAATCCCAAACACCTATTTTACAATAATCTTTAAAACATACTGTGGTAACGTTGTAACCTATATTATAAATAAAATCTCATTATTTCGAGTTTATTGCGCATGTCTCCTCTGTAACAGTATGGTAACTGTATAAAAATATGCCGTTAAATTTAAAGCCTCCGTGACAGAGGATTTACCAATAACTGCGGTTGTAACACGCCAATTTTAGCGTAACAGACAGATACCTGTTAGTCGGTTGATACCATGCTGATATCTATGTTTCTAACACCCGGGCCTAAATTTAATAAATTAATAACTTATAAATAAAAAAAATATAAAAATTAATCAATTTAATTAATCATACTACTATTTAAAATTTGTATACATTACAATATATTATATACAGGGTGATTGATTAGTGTGAGGAAGCTCAGTAGGGCCCGGGTGCTAGAAACCAACAGGTACCAGTCTGTTACGTACCTGACTGGTATCGGTAAACCGATAGTTATTTTATTTTGGCGTGCCAGAAACAAAACCATATGACCACCTAGTCGAGATATACACCTCTCTTGAAATGTGTATTTTGCTATGTTTGTCTTTTCGACTATAGATGACGTTGGCGCTCGGAGTAAATATTTTGATTTCGAATTTCGATGTTTTAATTTATTTTACATTGTGATTATTAAATATATCTATTCTTGTTAAGACAAAAACGTTAAATACAACTAAGTAGAAAATATCACCTTTTTTATTAACATTACTGTCCTCGTAATCAAATTCCAATAGTTATTTAAATTTTGAATGGTAGTTGTTGAATATTGGCAAAATTAAAAACAATATTATACATTCTAAATTTTATTTATAACTATAAAATTTTTTCATGCTAAACACTTTATAAAAATGTGTATCTATGTTTTTAGTTGTATGAGTCAGGGTTTCTACTGATATCATATACCTACCTAACAAATATTTTTCAGTGAATCAGTAATATAATTAAAATAAAACGATTAAATTATCATATTCGTCCATGGGATTGAGGCCCGGATACTAGAAACCAACAGGTACCAGTCTGTTACGTACCTGACTGGTATCGGTTATTTTATTTCGGCGTGCTAGAAACAAAACCATCTGACCGCTACGTAACAACCTGATACCACCTAGTCGAGATATACACCTCTCTTGAAATGTGTATTTTGCAACGTTTACCTTTTCGACTATAGATGACGTTGGCGCTCGGAGTAAATATTTTGATTTCGAATTTCGAGTTTCCATTTATTTTACATTGTGATTATTAAATATATCTCTTTTTGTTAAGACAAGAACGTTAAATATAACTAAGTAAAAAATATTAAGTTTTTTTATTAACATTACTGTCCTCGTAATCAAATTCCAATAGATATTTGAATTGTGAATGGTAGTTGTTGAATATTGGCAAAATTAAATACAATATTATACATTCTAAATTATATTTATAACTATAAAATTCTTTCATGCTAAACACTTTAAAAACTGTTTATATATGTTTTTAGTTGTATGAGTCAGGGTTTCTACTAATTTCATATACCTACCTATAAAATATTTTTCAGGAATCAGTAATATAAATAAAATAAAACGATTAATTCATCATATTCGTCCATGGGATTCTGTATCTGTAGAGTAGGAAGGGTGAGTATAGACCCACAGCACTTAGGCCATAATATGGTCCATTGTACATCCTCCCAAGGAGTCGCCCTCCTAGGACATTGTCCATCCTGCCTTACCCAGGAAGGAAGACAGGTCACCAGGGGACATCTCCTTAATGTCGGCAGGTGTAGGCCAAGACACACACTCTCTTATCGACGATAGATCCGGGCATTCACACCTCCTGCATAGAGGTATGTCCACTAGCCCCATAATATGGAGGTGTTTCCTTAGTTGACAGTGTCCAGTCATAAATCCCACTGTTAAACGTAGGTTCTTCCTGGTCATCGCCAAATATTTATTCGTATCCAGCTTCTCAGGGTCGCCCATGGGTGTCGCCTGGTCCCAAAATTTTCAGTCCAGCCGCCATCCTGGTTTATTAAACACAAACCATGGGATTGAAACTATCTCTAAAAATTCTCGGTCGAAACACTCGTACAAATTCCAAAATTTCCTCATTTTATGATTCAGATGACGAATTAGATGCCATTGCTTTCTAATCCCAAACACCTATTTTACAATAAACTTTAAAACACTGTTGTAACGTTGTAACCTATATTATAAATAAAATCTCATTATTTCGAGTTTATTGCACATGTTTCCTCTGTAACAGTATGGTAACTGTATAAAAATACGCCGTTAAATTTAAAGCCTCCGTGACAGAGGATTTACTAATAACTGCGGTTGTAACACGCCAATTTTAGCGTAACAGACAGATATCTGTTAGTCGGTGGATACCATGCTGATATCTATGTTTCTAACACCCGGGTCTTGAATCTCTCTAAAAATTCTCGGTCGAAACACTTGTACAAATTCCAGAATTTCCTCATCTGATGATTCAGGTGACGAATTAGATACCATTGTTTTCTGATCACAAACACTTATTTTACAATACATTTTAAAACATACTGTTGTAACGTTGTAACCTATATTATAAATAAAATCTCATTATTTATAGTTTATTGCGCATGTTTCCTCCGTAAAAGTATGGTAACTGTATGGTAACTTTATAAAAATACGCTGTTAAATTTAAAGCCTCTGTAACGGAGGATTTACCAATAACTGCGGTTGTAACACACCAATTTTAGCATAACAGAGAGATATCTGTTAGTCGGTTGATACCATGCTGATATCTATGTTTCTAACACCCGGGCCTAGATCTGTTATAGTAAAAATTACAAACAAAAATTGTAGGTAGCTTTAATCACATTTTAAAATTAGTTACATTCCATAAGATAGTGGCAAACCAAACTTATGTTTTTTTTAAATGGAACACCCTGTATTTTATTTTAAATTTGAAATCTGCTTCACTTCCACATCACGACAATATACAGTTTTATTATGTTATACAGGGTATTTAAAAAGTTATAACCAATATTACCTTAAAATCGTATTAAGTTTAACTCCCTGTGTAATTAAAAAGGAGTATGGGAACATTGATCTATTGCAACCATAGTTTTCCAATTATCGTTAAAAATTATAAAACATATTCGTTTTCATAACATTCGTAAAATCGAATACAGGGTCAAAATGCAAGTACTTTATTTTCTTGGTAATTTTAAATAGAACACCATGTATTTTATCATTATCGAAAAGTACTAATATTATACTTCAAATTTTATGAATAGATCAATGTTCCATACTTCTTTTTAATTATACAGGGAGTTAAACTTGATACGATTTTCAGGTAATATTAGTTATAACTTTTTAAATACCCGGTATAACATAATAAAACTTTATATTGTTGTGATGTGGAAGTGAAGCAGATTTCAAATTTAAAATAAAATACAGGGTATTCCATTTAAAAAAAAACATAAGTTTGATTTGCCACCATCTTATGGAACACCCTGTAAGAATGTAACTAATTTTAAAATGTAAAGTTTAAAGCTACCTACAATTTTTGTAAATAATTTTTTTTTTTAATTTTTACTATAACAGATCTACTGAGCTTCCTCACACTAATCAATCACCCTGTATATTGTTTATCTACGAGTTCTGTTTCCACGAACTGGGGAAAAATAGTTTTTAAACTCTCTCATCAAAGATTACTTTGTTGGGATGAAATATTAATTTAAAACAATTTAATAACAGTAGAAGAAATAACTTAACATATACAGACTACCAACACATGCAAGAAGTCCTTTTTATAAATAGTATTTTATTTTAGTTGCGCAGGTCCCCAAACTTACAGGGAACATTTAGAAGGTCAGAAACACAAGAAACGCGAAGCGGCTACCAAAATGGCTGCTTCTGTAGCGGTCACTAGTCAAAATCGTGCGGGAAATTCTCTGCGATGTCAGTTATGTGACGTTACTTGCACAGGTATATAATGTAGACGATTTCTAAGACATGTCAATTGTATATTGGTTATTTAATTTTAGGTAATGATGCTTACGCTGCACATATTCGAGGAGCTAAACATCAGAAAGTTGTTCTCCTTCATACAAAACTCGGCAAACCTATACCACCTCAAGAGCCCGAAGTTTTAGGTGCAAAAAAATCCATTTCATCGACACCGAAAATTAATTTTGTAGCGTCGGGAGGTTTGGGAGTCAATTCTGGAAATGGAGATAGTCTTAAAGACGAAGAAGAGGACATTCCAGAACCTGACATTCAACCGGTCGGACAAGATTACATTGAAGAAATCAAAAGTGACGATGGAAAGGTAAATAAAACTACGAGCTTAATCTATATAATATATTTTTCATGAATATAGATATACTAGTTTTTGACGATTTCACAGCTGGTCGAATTCTGTTTCATAAAAACGCGTCTAATTTTTTATTGACTGCATTTGTAATGTGCTCTAGTTATTATGGCCCTTACCAATTTTTAAAAATTCTCTATTTGATTTTTGTCTATTTCAGGTAATTAGTTTTAATTGTAAACTATGCGAATGTCGATTTAATGATCCAAACGCTAAAGAAATGCACATGAAAGGCAGGAGACATCGGTTACAATATAAAAAGAAAGTAAATCCCGATCTCGTAGTTGACGTGAAACCTTCCCTTAGACAAAGAAAAATACAAGAAGAGAAAATGAGGAGAGCTGTAAGTTAACATTTTTTAATACATATTTATTTTAAAACAAAATGTGCGTGGGATGCAATGATGAACTTCTGAGTTGTCACACAGGATATTACAAATCAGAGTATCGACTCGCTGTCGGCGCCGAAGTTCATGTAAGACAAGAGCAGCCATTGTTTTGAAGTATAAACCACAAAACAGAATATTGGTTAGTCTTTTTTTGAGACTAAACAATATAACAATATAATTTTTTATTGTTGAGATACTGTTATTTTCAGAAAGTTTAGAAAAATAGAATTTGTTTTCAACAAGATTAATAATATTAACTAAAAGTTGATATATTTTTTTATAATAAAATTTGTTTTTTTAAATAATTACATATAAATAGAATTTTTACACAAAATAAATTAAAAAATTACCTAATATGTATGTCTTGCACGCAATTTTCCTCGTTCGTCAATTAACAACTTACCTTTATTTTCATTACTTTTTGTAATTTCGGTTAATACGATGGTAGAGTATAGTGTTAACTTAAAATATAATTTTTTCACATACAGTAATAGGAAACTTGTACAAGGATGTATAAAAGTTAAATTACTGCTTATATTTATTAGAGTTTAAAGAACATGATCTTTTATTGCCATTTCTTCAAATAGTTTTTCAAAAATGTTTTTAATTTAGCAATAAATATAAATTATTACCAGGCATTAAAAGATTTCCTAAGAGACTATTATCTTTATTTCTATATGCCTTAAATAAACAGAATAAAGCTGAATCATCTAAATTTTCTATGGATTTAGAATAATGCACACATCTATCCGTATTATTACGATAATCCGTTTCGTTTAGTATAATAGTCTCTATCAGATACAGAAACCTGAGAAGAAATACATGTATCAGTAGTATTTCTTTTAATGTCATTTAATGTAACATTTGTTCCGCATCTCCTTCGCAGTTTTCTGTACCTGAATTAAGTAGTTTAATGCATAGTCATTATTTCAATGAACGCTTAAATTGGACAGGGGTTGGGTTTTTACAATTTCCATTTTGTTGGCGAATACTTCCAAAAAACTTTTTAAATGCAGTCGTGGTTTAAGCGCCTTGTATATAAAAATATTAATTCTTTGCTCAATATAGAATCCCATAAAACTAGACCAACTAATGTTATTTTTATACATTTTATAAACCTGACTTTATTAGTCATATTTTTTCAGTTTTTGAAATAATTTCTAAATTTGTAAAAAAATAACTGCATGATTTTAAAAATTCTGTTTGATATAGTTGACCTTAATATGCTCTATTAAATTATTTTGCATATGATGTCCTTGAAGAATTTAAAATGTCAATTTATCTATCATTTCAATAAATTCTACAGTTGCCTTTCCGGTTGCTGGTATTTTTCCAAATCTTAAGTAAAGATTTAAGCCTGATGCAACCATATGGCTAAACAATTGAGTTGCAAATTTAACTTTCATTTTCTCAAAGTTGCTAGGAGAGTCTGTAAGCTTTGGTGCTGTCCTTATAGAATAAGTTTTATCATGTTGATAAAACTTCCATATATTTCCATCAAATTTCTTCCCCATTTGGTTTAACAAAATTGTGTTTTAATAAATTATCTCTGATTATGAGGAGGGTCAAACAGAAATATTATTTTTTGATCATTGACAAAAAAATAGGGTGATAAATGAGTAACATTCAATATATTTTTTAAATTAATATTATTTGATCCCAATCTGTAATTAATGTGCAAATATTTAAACTAATTTAAAAATAATCAATTTCATAGTTACCACGAAGCATAAAAACAGAAGCTGACTTTGCACATTTAAATTTTTTTGAACCTAATCCCTCTGAATTGAATAAAATAAATTACTTTTTATATTCATTTCATCAATGCGCAAAACACAAAATTTATCTGAAAAAGCAAAATTATCCACTTTCTTTTTTAACATAAATAATTCAGAATTATTTGGACCTGGTTGAACAATTAGTTTACTTATTAAAAGCAACAAAGTTGATGGCGAAGGTAAACTGAATTTCTTCATGAATTTATCTTTATATTGTTTTAGTCCTAGTATAAAATACATATTTAAACATTCATTTTTAAATTGTAAAATATATCTGCGCCCCATTGGTTTTTTTGCAGTTGGGATACCTGAATATTTATAAAATTGGCAACAGATTGTGATGAACAAAATTTATTTTTTAGTTGCATATACTGCTCAAGTGTTATATTGTGAGTAGCTTCTTCTAAAGTCTTTTTTTAACTTTTCTGTACAGCTTCATTTTGTTTAAGTTAATATTTTGATTTCTTAGTTTTTTAATGCTAAATAGACACATTATTATCGTTAAGGAATATTTAGAGTCGTGTTTAAAGAAATTTTATTTTGTTTTATATAAAAAAGTTTGCTTTTGAGGTTAAGTAATATTATAAACTTCTTTAAATATAACTCAAACTTTTCCTTAATGATAATAATGAGTTTAAAAAGCACTATAATGTCAAAAACTCTACAAAAAACAAGAAAATCCACAATACAAAAACTTCAATGTAAACTAACTACTATAAGTCCACACTTTGTTTGGATATAATGCTATGACTTATGTCAAGCAATGGTGACAGTGACGTCATAATAATGTGGCGTATTCAGTTTGACTATATGCAGGACTTACAAGTGTTTTTTCTGATGTTTGTTATACAGCTACTTATAAGTTCTGAAGTTGATTGAATATATAACAAGATATGCGGATCCTATGCTTTAAAATGTTCATGATCCCCCACTATTTTTGTAAAAATGATTTGCCGTAATGATGCGCCTCTAGCGCGAGAAACGAAAACTAGCTACTTTTGACATCGTGTTGATAGGAAACAGCAAATTGTAATCGACATCGGTACGGTTTGAGATTATACCAATTACAATATTCATAAAAATCTTCTACCTACTGGTGGCGTTTATTTTGTACGAACAAAAATAAAATGTGAATTGTACTGATTTTTGAAATTCTTTATTTTTGTTTTGTTTAATTGTTATAAATTTCCAAGAATAGTTTTATAGGTATTCTATTGCAAATTTTTAATTAGTAAAAAGGAAAAGGTTGTTTTATTCAGATATACAGGGTATATCATAAGTTTCCAGTCTGACTAAAGTTTTTTTGAAACCTCACCGTGAAATTTAAAAAGAGAACCAAAATGAACTTAAAAATATTTAGTGTAAATTTTGACATTTTTAACAATCACTGTAACATCTGACAGTGAGTAAACGAAACGATTTTTTAAAAATTGTAATTTAGTAGGGATTTGTTAATAACTGAATTTTTTTAAAAAATGTTATAAAATTTTACAATGATTGTTAAAAGTATCATAGACTAAATTAACAAATAAAATAAGATTTTAATAAATTACTACTATAGTTTGGATTATAGTAAAATCTCAATCGATGCTGTTAATAAAACAAGTCATTTCAGGGGTGGGTACTTATTATCATTTTTAAGATATAGAGTCATATTTATCACGAATATTATTGAATGCCTATATTATTTTGGTATATTCGGTTTTTTTGATTAAAAGTTTATTAACAAATATACGATCTTCAGAAAGGGCTGAGGCTGTTGCCATAGGTATAGGATGTTTGAACATCTAAGTTTAATTTATTCTAATCATTATTATTGTTTGATCCGTTTTCCCTATCTCTCTACAGTTTAAAGTTTATTAGTTAGTTTTTTTATCCGAAAATTTAACATTAAAGCTGATTGCGGAACGGGGGGTGAGGCCGATGCCATGCATCGTTCAACTTTAAGCCAGTAAATTGTCATTTTTTATTTCTAAATTATTATTTTATTTACGAATAGATCTGCGGACAAGGCTGAGGCTGTTGCCATGGGTTGTTTGATGATCTAATATTCATTCAGTATAGACAATTTTATTATTCTAACGGATTCCCTTACTTACTTACTTACCGACCATAGTAACTTTCTGTTGTAAGCTTAGCCGCTAATTCTGGTATTTATTTGTTCTTTTGTTACGACAAAATGTGATTACAGTTTTTTCTCTGCTCCCCGATTGCTTACACACTGCTTTTATAAAAATTTATTCGTTTACTTACGTGCTACCTGCAGACTTGGCATAGTACTTTTTAAATAAACCGTTAAATTTAATGCCCTTATTCGTAAATGTTATGTTGATTGCACGTCGTACCTACGGAAATTGTTCGTAAGCGCCGGAACTATAACTGTTTCTCATTTAAGTTAGATTTTGTATAATTATCTGTGTAAGTTGAATATCGTCGTTCATATTGCAATTCGATCTATATCAAAAATGATAAGTTTACAGGAGAGTAAAAAAACAGCATAAAAAACTCATGTGAATTGCAGAATTCGCGCAAACCTTTACATGCGTGCCTTATAAGGTACTTTTAACACTTATATCATAAATAACTATCAAATCAATCAATAAAAAAATACTTTATTGTATAAGATAAAATCTTGTTTACAAAGTCAGTTTAAATTAAAATTAAGCATAACATAAACCATATATATATATATATATAAAATATACAAATATAGTAATATAAAATACAAAAATAAGTAAAATAAAATACAGAAGCAATACAAATAGATCAAACAATACATACATAAAATTTATACAAAGTTATCCAGAAAAAAATCTTCCACACTGTAATAGGCTTTCGAAAGCAATAATTCCTTCGTGCGCATCTGCAGCTTTTTTAAAGAGCTAGATTTTCTTAGTTCTATTGGTAGGTGATTAAAAATTTTCTTACTTAAATAAATAATAAAATTTTTTGTTAATGAAGAATGGGGAATGGGAAGAGGAATCATATACGCTAATCGAGTATTGCACAAAGAAGAAATACGAATGATATTTCTATATTTTTTAAATGCTAAGCAAACAGTTTCCAAAATAAAAAGACATGACAGGGTTAAAATATTATGCTTTAAAAACAATGGTTTACATGAAACATCAATTTTAACTTTACATAAATATCGTATAGCCCTTTTTTGAAGAACAAAAATTTTATTAAACAGTTCTAAAGAGCAACTCCCCCCAAAACAAATACCGTAACGTAAGTGAGATCCAATAAGGGCAAAATATGCATTCCTGGCCGCAGTAAAATTTAAATTTATTGAAATGGCTCTAACAGCATGACAACCTGATGACAATTTATTGCATAGATTTTTAATATGACTATCGAATTTAAGTCTGTGATCTATACAAAGGCCCAAAAACTTATTTTCTAAATTGCACTCAATCTTGAGATTGTCAATAAAAACATTAGATAAATCACATTTAAAGGCTACAATATTAGTTTTTTGAATATTTAATAGCAAATGGTTGGCTTCTCATCATTTCTTTACCTTAGCAATATCTGTACTAATGTTAGCTTCCATATCTACACTATTCTCATTTGTCCATAAAATGGTAGCATCATCGGCAAAAATTGTAAAAGAACCATTTATGTCAAGGTTGACTATATCATTAAAATACAATAAAAATAGAATTGGACCCAACACAGATCCTTGGGGAACGCCACATTGTAATTTACCCTTATCGGAGTGCTCATCGTTATAGTAAACAGCTTTTTGTCTATCAGATAAGTAAGATTGAAACCAATTTAAGACAGTGCCGCGAAAACCGTATTTTTCCAATTTTTTCAACAAAATCATTAATTCATCTCCAAATAGATATTTTCCATGAAAGCAAAAATTGCATCCGCAGTACTTTTTCCTGGTTGAAATCCGAATTGAAGGTTAGAAATTAGGGAATATTTATTAAGGAAATTAAGTATTCTCCTTTTAACCAATTTTTCGACTATCTTAGATAAAGTTGGTAGCAAAGAAATAGGTCTAAAATTGGAAGAAGATTTATGATCTCCTCCCTTATAAAACGGTATCACTGTAGCCGTTTTCATAAAATCACTAAAAACACCAGAGCTGAATGATACACTAATGGCGTCTGCCAGTACTGAAATGACATTGTCAGGCAATTGAGATAAAACTTTAGCTGGAACACCTTCCCAACCTGAAGAGTTAATATTTTTTATTGAATTAATTATCTCTTTGATTTCAAAGATATCAGTAGGGATCAAATAGAAAGACTCAGAAACATTTAGATTATCTAAAAAGGAAGAAGGATCATGACAGAAATTAAATTGGGCCCAATGGAACAGTAAAACTGATTAAAATCATTAGCGTTTAGTCCAGAACTAACAAATGAAGACGATTTTCCCCTCAAGTCATTCACAATTTTCCATGTTTCTTTCTGTTTATTCTTAGCGTTATTTATTCGTCTGTCATAGTGTAAAAATTTGGTTGCCTTTATAATTGCACGATAAATAGATCGATATTTACTAAAATACGTCAAAAAGGTTACGTCATAGTTACAACATCTTTTAATTAATTCTAGCGAATGCATATTTTTCGCTGATGTTTTTAGTCCTTTGGTCATCCAGCACTGTTTATGTTTACTTTTAAGATGTTTTTCTGGAAATGCAGAATTGAATTTTTGGACTAAAACAGAATGAAAATATTGTAAGGGATCAATATTGTTTAAAACATCAAACCAATTCACCTGATCACATGCTTTCCAAAACCTACAATAATTGTACCTACTATATATTCTTCCCCTTCTCGAAGAAACTTTCTTAAAATTTGCAGAATAAATCTCACATAAGACAGGATCGTGATCGGAGAGACCGTACTGAATGACGCGGCAATTGACGCTACTAGATTTATAATTTGAGCAAATATAATCTAAAATATTACTATTTCTAGTAGGTTGCTTAACATGCATAGTCAAGTTAAAACTATTTAACAAGTCTGTTAGATTGTTTAAATGAATGCTAGATCTATCTAAAAAGTTTAAATTAAAATCTCCTGCCACGATAATGACTGAATTAGGTGAAATTTGATACAATATGTTTTCCAAATTAAGAAAAAAATGTTTAATTTGACTACTAGGAGATCTATAAATAACAATAATGTACATGTTTAATTTGTGGCTATGTGCAATTGAAAATTCAAAATCCTTTTCCATCAGCAGGTGATCAAATTTATCTATTTTATGAAACAAAAACAAATCCTGAAAGTCATTTCTTAATAATATTAACGTACCGCCACATAAAGATTGTTTTCTGGAAAATACAGATATGGTATAATTCAAAACAAAAACAGGTTCATGAAAATTTAACCAATGTTCAGTCAATAATACAATTTCAGGTTTATTATGAGAACTTAAAAAGAGTTCCAGCTCCTCAACCTTATTTCTAACTGATTGAATATTATATAATACTACTGAAAAATGTGATTTACATCGATCTTTAGGCAAAACTGAAAAATGTGTATTGTCAACACCTAGACTATTTAAGTGGTTGACATATCTTTGGCTCTGATGTGAAAATTTAAACTGTCATAATTTACGTTATTTTCATATGAATTATCATCCCTTAAACTCCCAGTTATACCAATCATCTCAATGTCATCGTAGGTTAAATTATTTACATTGGAAATTTCATTTGTAATTGAATTGATATAAATTAGATTATTATTCTTTCGAGTATTAACAATCAACCGTATACATTTTTCTGCTAATATTTTAGTCAAACATATATTTCCTCTCTTATCAAGAACATCTATCTGTCTAATACTACCTTGTGAGAAATAATTAAGCTTAATCAAACACTGATTCAATTTAAAATTAAATTTAAGTACACATTTTTTAATCCGGTCATCCATTCTTCCATAAGGTACAGTGGAGAATATAATGTTGGTATGAGAACAGAATTTTATTTTGTTATTGATGTACCTTATACTAGGGTAGTTTCCTAGCTGAAAATTATTTAGACCAGCCAAAACTATAACTGTATCATTAACAGAAAGTTCCCTTGTTAGTTTCTCGATATTGACAATAGTATTTTCAAAACTTGCTCCTGGTTTAATAACTGTCTACTCTAAAATGTTTACCTAGCCCTAATCGATTCACCTAATTTACGACCTGTTTCGTCACATAGCACAAGAATTTTTCTCTGTTGATGCGGACGCAGAGAACCATTCTCTCCTATTGAATCCCGAATCACGTGTTCTGTCTTCTTCATTATTGCGTCATAGTTGATGTTAACTTCTTTATCCTTGCATGATATATTTTGTCTGGTCTGGTCTGGTCACTGCACGGGTAACTTCACCGTCCACAGTTTTCACTGAAGCAACGCAATTAATACCGTCCTTGCCTGGCATTAGTTTAAGAACACGTCCCAAACGCCATCTTGTGGGTGGCGCGTTATCGTCTCTTATCAAGACTAGCTGTCCAATGTCTACACTTCCACAGGAACTTTTCCACTTGTGTCTTTGTTGTAGTTCGTTGACATATTCTCGACTCCATCTTGACCAAAAATGCTCGGACAGTTTTTGCAAAAGCTGATATTGACTTAGTCGATTTTCTTTGATATTGCTGATTGGTAATTCGGGTATTGTTTCCATTGGTCTTCCGATTAGAAAGTGGGATGGAGAGACACAGGTCAAATCGTTGGGATCAGTGGTTAAAGGAGTAAGGGGACGAGAATTGAGCACCGCCTCAGTCCGAATGAGTAACGCTTGAAAATCATAAAAAAACAACTTGTGATCATCTATTGTACGCTTAATATGGTATTTTAAACTTTTTACCCCTGCTTCCCAAATACCCCCGAAATGCAGCGAACTCGCCGGAATAAAATGCCATTCAATGTCTGAACGGGAAGCTTTGTCGATAATCTCCTGGCTGTGATTTTTTAAAAATGAGCTAATTTCCAACATTTCGCGGTTAGCTTTAACAAAATTGGTTCCGTTATCGGAGAATACCTGGGCTGGCTTGCCACGACGGTTTACAAAGCGGTGAAATGATTGCATGAAGTCCTCAGAGGTAAGAGACAGGACAAGTTCTAAATGAATGGCGCGTGTACTAAAGCATACGAATAGCGCTATCCAACACTTGATAGCCCTACAGCGACGACCCCGTCTATCCCTCAACCAGAAGGGCCCGGCATAATCAACTCCTACAACGATAAATGGGGCTGTTGGTTGAACTCTTACAGCCGGTAAATCACCCATAATAGGCTGAATTTTTGCGCCACTGAATCTGGCACACGATACACACTGCTTCACAATTCTTCGAGCGAAGCCGCGACCTGACACTGCTGACACAGCTGATGTCCAGCATGACATAACTGTTTATGAGTATATTCAAATATTAGTTTAGTAACGTAATGCTTGGTGCAAAGTAGTATGGGGTATTTCTTTGAGTACGGAAAGTCTGAATTTGACAATCTTCCACCTACCCTTATCAAACCGTTTTTATCAACAAATGGATGTAAGCTTAAAATGCGACTATTAGAAGGAAGCTTGTTACCTTTAGTATGAATGAGGAATTCCTCCGGAAAGGACTCTCTTTGAACTATTCTAAGGATAAAATTAAGGCCTTCTTTAACCTCAGTTACCGTTATATAAGGAAATAATATTCGAGTCTAGAGTTTATTCTTACAATTTTTTAAGAATCTTAGTGTCCATGCCACGGTTCTTTTTAATTTTAGAAAATCAGAGAAACGTTCAAACGGATAAGAATCTCCTTTAGACGATGAAGATATAAATGTTGTACGAATTTCAGGCAAATCGATTACCGGTTCCTGTGTATTTGGCCAATGCGAAATATCTTTTTCCAGCCAATCGGGACCATGAAACCACATGTGAGATGAGCATAACTGTTGTGGGGTTAACCCTCTCGATACTATGTCCGCTGCATTCTCCAAAGATGGTACGTGCTTCCATTCAATGTTAGCCGTTAATTTCTGAATTTCTACTACTCGATTGGCTACGAATTGTTTTAACAAATGTGTCAATTTTAATGTTGATTGACTTTGACACCTTGTCTAACAACTGGGCCAATATTAAAGCCGCGCATAGTTCTAATCGTGGCATTGTTAAGTGCTTAACTGGAGCGACCTTTGATTTGGCACACAACAAATTAGAATATCGCAATCCTGAATTATTTTCTGACACGACGTACACGCACGCACCGTAGCTATTCTGGCAAGCGTCAGCAAACCCGTATAACGTGATATTAACAGGGTTTTCACAAACAACCTTTCGAGTTATGTTTAGATTATTTAGGATTTCTAGATTTGAGTACCAGTCTAACCAGGAAATACGTATATTTTCAGGTACCGGATGATCCCAGCTTAATTTTTCGCACCATAATTTTTGTAAAAGCACTTTAGCCACAATGATGCAAGGGCTGACTAAGCCTAGCGGATCAAAAGTAGTGGCAATACTGGAAAGAATAACACGCTTGGTTATCACCTTTTGGGTGATACTAGGTTGATTTATTTTATATTTTAAAACATCAAGAGAGCTGTTCCATGACAGTCCCAAGATTGAATTTTCTTGCTCTTTATTAGAGTAAAACTCTACTAGTGTATTTTCGGATTCTAAATTTCGGATAACGTACTGATCATTTGAATTCCATTTTCTTAATTCAAAACCCCGTTTGGATAAAATTTTATCAATGTTACTGCATATGTATTCTGCTTCATCTCGCGTATCTGCGCACGTTAATAGATCATCTACGTACATATCATTTCGAATTATTTTAGCAATTAATGGAAAATCCCGTTCGCATTCCTTTGCAACTTCGAAAAGACAACGTATAGCTAAAAAGCTAGCGGCAGTTGTCCCATAAGTTACTGTGTTCAACTGAAACGTTTTAACATCATCATTAGGATCGGACCGCCAGAAGATTTTTTGTAAATGTCGTTGCTCAGGATGGATCAATACCTGTCGGTACATCATTTTGATGTCACTCGACAGGACGATATTTCCTGTACGAAAACGTAATATAATGGATAATAGATCCTGTTGGATTGTCGGACCAGACATTTGAATGTCGTTCAATGATAGGCGCGTAGTACTTGAACTAGACGCATTAAAGACAACACGCAATTTAGTAGTGTTGCTCGACTCTCAATACACCGTGATGAGGCATGAAATAGCCGCTGTTGTCGTCGGACTTTGTTTGAGACATATGTCCTAGCTGTTCATAAACTGCCAGAAAATCTGCATATAATTTTCTAAGCTTGTCATTGGCCATGAGCTTGCGCTCTAATGATAAAAACCGTTTAAATGCTAAGTCACGCGAATTACATAGCGACTCTGGTGACCTTTTAAGAGGCAATGATACCACATATCTACCCTCTTCGTTTATGTAAGTTTCTTACGAAACTATCCTCGCATGCTTGCTCTTCAACCGAGAGTATTTTCTTAGTTTCAATCTCCTCAACTTCCCAAAACTTGGAAAGCTGTTCCTGGACGTCGACTTTTCTAGAAAAATTGCAATGAGATTTCGTGTTTGGTAGTTGTAGCCCGCCAGCAACTACCCAGCCAAGGTGAGTATTGTGCAAGACAGGGCTCGGAAAACCAATATTAATTTGGCCTACGCTTAAAAGCTGCCAAAAAACGTCTACCCCTAGTAATATATCGATAGGTAAAGGAGAATGGAAATCTGAATCGGCTAGCTCAATATTCAAAGGAATCTGTAATTTTTCCATATCAATGGGTGTTTCGGGTAAGTTTGAAATTATTTTGTCTAGGATAAAACACGATATATTAAACACCCGATCATTATTTATTGACTGGATTTCCAATTTGCATTTATAATTGACGTATGAAATTTTTTCGCTCGCTGTGATCTCGTTTGCAATTTAAACACACGAATTTTGTTTTGTTTATATCAGACAGGTTACTCGCGGTTGCGTTCGTACTGTATAAGCCGCGAGAAGAATTGTGCGATTTGTTTCTAGAACTATTACCTGAATTATTAGAATTTTCTCGAATATTATTGTACCTTTCATTGACTCGCTTGTTTTGCTCTGAATTAATTTCCATTGTTTCTGACAGATTGGCTCGCTTTTTTAAGAATTCTTTAAAGTAATTTAAATTAATCGCGTCATGATTTGATTTGTATTTTTCCCACTCTTGGGCCGTATTTTTATCCAATTTGCTCGAAACAATATAAATGAGTAACGTGTCCCAAGATTCAATTGGCTCGCCCAATTGCTTGAGACTATTTAAATGTTTATACAAGTTTTCATAAACGTGCCGAATTTTAGTCGCGGTAACCGCTACAATACTTTCCATGTTAAAAATGGCCTTCAAATGATTCTGAATTAACAAATTTTTATTATTGTATCTTTCACATAATGTTCTCCAAGCTATGTCGTAGCTATCGGCAGTAAAATCCAATGCCTGGATAACGAGAAGAGCAGATCCGATTAAGGACGCTCGCAAATAATGTAATTTTTGAATATTGCTAATGTGAACGTTTGAATGAATTAATGACTCAAACATGTCTCTGAACTCCATCCATGTCTCATAAGCTCCGTCCAACTTTGGTAATTTGATCTCAGGCAATTTAACCCTTACTGAAACCCCTGAACCACCAACGGAACCCGTTTTGACAGAACCATGGTCGCTGCCATTTACGATGCTTACATTTTCTGAATCATATTCAGCTTGAAATGCTTTTGCTTGTGATAAAGCTGTAAAATACCTATTTGTGAAATCTTCCCTCTCTATCAACTGAGCTTCCGGTTCATCAACAAGACAGTCTATGTCATTTTGGAGGTCCTCAAAACTATTAATTAACCGTTCAATGTCACTAATACGATTATCAAGCTCTAAAATTTTGAAACGTTCCAACGGCTTGGCCGCTCTATTTAAATATAAGTTCTCAAATGATGATAAAAATTTCTCGAAAACTGTTAATTTAGTTTTAAGAGTACCTCGTTTTTTAATAAGACCCTTCACTTCGGTATTATCCTCCGTTTCAGGCATTTTTTATACTGAATTCTTGATTTTACTAAATACGTATCTGAATAAGTGTAATTATTTCAAATAAACAAATAAAAATCCTGTAAATAAAATTAATAATGTATTAATAATAATGCCAAAAACAACTGAATAAATAACAAATAAATAAACCCTGTAAATAGGCAATTTAACGTATACTGTTTCTTTTCTGTGGACTAGGCCAAAAACAACTGAATAAATAACAAATAAATAAACCCTGTAAATAGGCAATTTAACGTATACTGTTTCTTTTCTGTGGACTAGGTCAAAAATTAAACGAATAAATAACAAATAAACACGCCCTGTAAATATACTACGTAATGTTTTATTTGGTGTGGACTAGGCCAAAAACAAACGAATAAATACCTGTGTACGTTATAAATTTAAAATGAATCAAAACCCAAAAAAATCGTATTTCTGTTGTTTCTTTATGAATTTCAAAGCCCAAAAACGTATGAGACAGTGTGCAATTATCAATAAATGTGTATAAAATTATCAAAATCAATGAATATTGGATAAAAGGACTAATTTATGTTTCATTCAATGTATTAAAAAACCATGCATAATAATACTTCACCGACAAGTTGTGTTTTCTCTAGCACCTGCATCGCTCGACGGCACAACTGTCCTACTTGAATTGCTGCGAAAACGTCGATTCACAACGGTAATACTTGACTGGACTTCATCCCTTTCAATGTCTTACGGTTGCCGAATTTCTCTCGCAAATTAACTTGTATTTTTAAAACTATAACGTTAATTGTTTATGATTTGGCGAGAAGAACCATGTTGATGTGTAGTGGACTATAAGGGTGTGTTCGGGGAGCACGCTTTCGAGCTATGTAGCGCCAAGAGCCATATAACGCAAACGAGTAATAGTACTAGATAGCGCCAAATGGCGCAAATAGCGTGCTCCCCGAACACACCCTAAGTATGCACGGGATGATGTTTCAAAATTGTATTTATTAAGAACAATTTAACTTTACATTAAAAACAAATAAAAACATTTTACATTTTACATAACGAAATAAAAATACGTTCGGACTCTATGAGGTACTAGGACCAAGTGTTCCAGGGCCCGTTCATTCCCCACGCTTTGACAGGTCTGAGGTTTTAGTTAGGCAACGCATCACTGAAAGCGCTAGTGTAGCAATATTCAAAATTGCCGCCACGAATTGTTTCCGTCCGTCAGCTGACCGGCCATAAAACAAGAAGTCAAGCCAGGAAAAACAATTTTTAATTTTGAAGTGTTTGCTTTGTGGTCGTGTTTATTAGTACTACTATTATTATCGAGTGTTTTATTCCTGATAATAATAATTATGGTTCACCGTTGTTGTGTTACTAGTTGTAATTTAACCAGCAAAGATGTTAAAATGCATGTTTTGCCCAAGGATCTTGAGGTAAGGTTTTATTTATTTTTATTATATATAAAATAAGGATTTATACAGAATGTTTTAGTCTTAAATATAAACATATTCATAAGCCTACAATTAACAACAATGATAAGCAAAAAAGAAGTGCATTGTTTTATGATTTTTTTTATACTTATGACTAAAACAATTTGTATAAATACAACTTTATACTTACACGTTGTGTTATTAAGTAATAATTAAAATATATGTGCATTTCCACCTTTATTTGTCAGTATGTCAATAAAAATAATATAAGCTGCTTTGCTTTAATATTTTATTAACAAACTTATGAAATTTCAGCTACGAAATTCTGGTGTCTTCAAATTAACAGGTTGGAGTTATTAAGATATGGATGAGAACAAAAGACGGAATATGTACAGGGTGTGTGACACGCACTTTAGTAATGAGGATAAGTTTTCATAATATCATAACAAAACAAATTTGAGGGCCACAGCAATTCTAACAATTATTCCTGGTATGTTCAAATTTTTTATCTAAATTTTGGAGTTAAAAGTATTGGTTATTTCTTGTTATAACACAACTGAGGTTGTTTTGTTGTGCCATTATTATTTTTATTGGTTTATCTGCCTGTAATTCCTAACAATTTCCTGTAATTTTAGAATGATCATCTTCAGAGGAAAGAGATGCCATCAACTTCCAGAACTACAGAGCCAGGTGCAACAGAACAACAGTTATTGTCAGTGCCTTCTACTTTAAAAATAACAGGTAGAATAAATTGGAATATTCAGTAATTTTACTTTCCTTCAATGCAAACATCTTTTAAATAATAATAGAATATACTTTAACATCCCTAATTGTTTAACATCAATCCTAGATGAAAATTGGACTGAAAATGTTATAAACTCTTTAAACTCCATTGGAATGTAATATAAGTTGTAGCAATTGTGTTGCTCATTGGTAGTTGATGCAAACAAATAAATAAAAAAAAATAATATATGTTTGTTTTTATTATATTAATCTCTAGTACCTATTTATTTTATACTTCTGTAATTTACCTAACACTATGATGGCAAATTTGATGATTTTCAAATTCATCAAATTTTTGTTATTTTCGTGTTAGCTAAATTATAAAAGTATAAAAAGTATTAAGTATTTAAACTTAAATTCAGGAGGTATGCAACTAGCCGTACAAAAGTGTTAGTTCGGGCAACGCACCGCTCAAGGCGCTGATGTTCAATTTCGAATTCGCGGGAAAGAGGGAGTCGGCTATCTTTCCTTGAGATGATTTGTGAAGTGTTCGATCTAGCCGGCGGGCAGTGCGGGCACCGGCACTTCGGTTACACAGGGGCGCACTCCTAAGGGTTGCGTAAACACTATACATATAAAGTTTTTAAAGTCTTTGTTGCAACATTTAAATTTTGAATCCATGTATGTTATGCACGTAATCCTTTATTTTATTGGATATTAATTAATTCATACAAAAAAAAGTAAAAATAAATTTTTGAGGTACCCCACTGGGAAATATTTAAATAATTAAACACATTACTGTTATCATAAAAGTTTTTGTTAACTAGCAGCTTGTTTGTCTATTTGTTGTTATTTCAATATATTAAAATAATTCTTAAGAAGGCAAAATTTTACATCACAACGTTGTATATCCTTTTAAATTCAAGATGATAATCTTGTGCACATTTACCTTAGTTCTCTGATACCAAAATCAATACAAAATTGACATTTTTTACCACTTAAAACTGTAAATTTAACTGAGTACGTATTTAATCAACATACACACACACAGAAATCAATACAGATAAAAAAACTATTTCCAGTAAGCTGTTTTTTTACTCTCCTGTAAACTTATCATTTTTGACATAGAACGAATTGCAATATGAACGACGATATTATATTTGTGCCTTGGTATCAGTGGCGGCTTCTCCTATGATGCAGTGCCTCACCAATCATTTGCAAATTAAATAAATCACAAATTTATATTATTTTACTATTTGCATTCATTATTATATCATTTAAAATTATTATTAAATTAGTAAAATACGGTCCTGGCCTATAAAGATCATCAATCTCATTTCTGCTTTAGGTGGTATATGGATATAGGCTGGCCTCTCCGCGTTTCTTTGTCTAGCGTATTACAATTGTACTGTACGACACAGTCGAATCTAGCTTTACATAGCGCGTAAAAACTGTGTTTAGATAGGTAGGCATCTCCGAAAATTTAATAGGCGACAGGCGACACGAAAATTAACGAAAACTGACCGACTGTCTTTCGGGGATGGGGCGTCTAATTTATTTTTAGATTCGTTCGTTATGCCGGCTTTTGGCAACAGGTTGAGGGTAAGTGCACAGTGCGTTTGACTTTTACACTTTTTTTATTATAGTTTTCGGTTCGGTGAGCAGTGAATCTCGGTGGTTTTTCTAAAATATTACATTACTTTTGCTTGTTTCATTATAGTTTTTAAAGAGCTAGTTATTGTTCTTAGCAAATATGACACAAATTTAAAAACATTTTTAAAACATTATAATGATAAAAGATAGGTTTTTTCTGGGACATTGCTTTTGTTATAAATAAGAAAATTGAAGACGAAATTTTAAATTCCTTGTTGTTTTCTTGGCAAGTTGATGAAACAACCGACATTGGCTGTCATTCACAATTATCCGTAACTTTTCGTTACGTTGTAAATGATTAACCTGTTGAACGGTTCAGGGATGTTATGATGTAAGTTCTGGGCGTTTTGCCCAAGATTTATTTGAATTTTTATCAACCAAATTCGAGAAATTTGACTTGCGTTCGAAATTAGTGGCTCAAACATACTGACGGTGCTTCTGTAATGTCGGGAGAAGTAAATGGTTTACAGACAAAAATTAAATATATAGCACCTCAGGCATTGCTATGCACATGTATTTAATTTTAAGTAATGCTTGCAGTTCAATTCATCAGGTTAAAGTATTTTTCTCAACCCTGTTTGTTGTTCTAATTTGTTGGAACAAATTGTGGGAAATCGTATACCTACTAATGTAGCAACTCGTTTAAATTTTACTTCACGCGCAGTTTCGACAGTTAACAACAATAAAGATAAATTAATTGAAACTTTTAATTTTATTATTAATAGTCGTGATTTTGATAAAACATCAATTAGAGAAGCCGTAGGTTTAAAAGCTTTTTTTAGAGGATCCCCAAAACATATTTTTTTAGGAACATTTACAATAATTTTCCACCAAACTGATATCGTGTTTTCTATTTTACAAAATAGGCAAACAGATGTTGTTAAAGCAGGAAATTTACTGCAAACTACTCTAACTAAAATTCGTGAATTTAGAACTAACAGTACTTATTTTGATTCAATTTATGAAAAACTGGACATCGGCGCTTTACAATCAAAACGTCGTAAGGAAGTTGAAATGGCAGATAAAAAACAACAGTTAAGACAATTTTTTTTTAATTCTTGACATAGCCAATCAAATAGAGGTTAGATTTTCCGACATTGAAAAATTAATTTTTTTTTATTTACTGGATGTTTCGAAATTTTTCATTTTTGCGAAAAACTTTCCCAATGGGCTTTTAAAAAGCTGGACGGCGCAATATAATATTTTTTATATAGGCCAACTATATACGGAAACGACCTAATAGAAAATAGCACAACCCCTTATGAAATGTTAAGTTTTTTTTTTCATAATAATTATCTTAAACCTTGTATGCCAGAACTTTTTAAATTATTATGTATTGCTGTTGTTTTGCCAGTGACAACCGCGTCAACAGAAAGAAGTGTCTCCGCGCTAAAAAGAATTATGTTAGAAATACTACTGGTCAGGCGCGACTTAGTAATATGATAAAAATATCAATTGAAAAAGGTTTTATAAAATCACTAAATAAAAACGTTTTTATAGACGAGGTGATAGATCATTTTGCTGAACAGAAAAATCGCAGAATTCTTTTAATTTATAAAAAACTTTTTTGGACGCACGTTTTTCTGTTAAAGTTAAGATTTTTTCACAACTCCTTATTTTACGCAGGCTTGATTTTTTAGTTAATTTAAAATTTGTTTCAAGTTTATTTAAGAATCTATATTTATTATCTCTTTATCTTTCTACCAATCCCTTTTCCTCTATTTCTCTCAATCCCATCCTTTCCGCCCTTCCCTTCCATGACAAGAATGCTCTACACCTCCACGTTGGTTCTTGTTGGACAGTTGCATAATAAATATTTCTATAGGAACAAATTGTTCGACAACATAGCCCTAGCTTTATAAACAATTTTAATTTTTTTATATTTAATGTTATAATTTTTTTACAAATGGTATTACACAATGTAGAGTGACCACTAGACTAACTTTAAATTCTAACTTTGTTAAAAAAAATTTAACTTTGCCTCACCACTTTCAAATACCACGAGCCGCCATTGCTTGGTATTTGGTTTATAGTCACTAAGTACATCTGTTGTTATATATTTATAAAAATCGGTTTTTTCCGTAACCTCCATCTGAGGCTGTCGGAACTCCTGACGGTAAGGGTCAGGGGGGCGTGGAGCAAACCACGTTAAAAATCTGCGCCCGAGCAATTATTTGAAATATTTTGCATGGAAGGTGGCCATTGTGAGGTGCACAGTGGGCGGTTGGAGAAAAACGTCACAATCTGAACGTACACAATCCATTAAACAAATCGGTTGAATGTCTAATCCCAATCAACAGTAATAAAAGTATTTGTATTCTGGAGGTTTAAGGACAGGAAAAACTATTCAGATACTGATAAATATAAAGCATTTTGTTAAAGAACATGTCAATATAATAGAAAACAGCTTAAATACAATCGTCAATCATGTTAAGTTAAACTAGGTTTAAGGATAAAGTTTATTTTGTACAACGTAATATTCTATTTAAGCAAGGTTTATTTAAATTCAATGCAATTTTTTTTTTAAATTGCTTCCGTTTTGATTCACACCTGGATATTTTTTTATTGCACCTAACCGTTGATTGAGTTATCAGTCAACGACCTAAAATTACAACTATAACCTAGACCCAAAAGATCTACTCAAATCGAATTATTGTTACCGAAAATGAAAACAAAATTAAACTTAAAAATAAAATTAAATAATAAAATACTTACCCAACACGTCAGTGAAAAACTAATAAATAAAATTTTTGAATAAATGAATAAATACCCACTCAATCAACGGTAACAAGCACAGCGGTATACACAAAAGCACAAAAAATCTAAAGCGAAGTAACAATAACAAGATCTAGACGTCGACTGACAAAAATAAGAGGGATTTCGGCTACAAATAGTTCCATAAGGTAGCGCTTCTTTCTATTTATTCATTCAACGGTTGTGAATAATTTCATTGGGTGATGTGGATCTGTCACATGGTGAACTATCTTGAGAGACTTTAGGATCTGAAATATTAAAGAACAATAAATAGAAATAATAAGTCATAATTTAAAATATTAAAGGAGACAGTTCATCACTAAATGTGGTGATAACAATGATAAAATTTATTTAAAGTAGTTCAATAGTTTCGTGACTATTGCCTGGCAACAAGTTTTTAAACAATCTGTCAAATTATTTTCAATTTATTGTCACTGTTATATTATTACTGATAAAAATGAACTGTTATATTCTGCCTCATCTGAACTCTAGGTAAAAGGTACCTTAAGTACGGTAAAATCTATAATCCTAGTGGAAATCAATTATAAATACAAACATTTGATCACTCAATATTTTTAAATATACAAAATGATCAGAATGTGAAGTAAAACTATTAGGTACTTATAAAAAAAAGCTTTGCAAGAATATGTTTATTTAAATTTCTTCTAGTATTCTTTCAATAAGTCTTAAATTAGCAATATTTAAAAGCATATGTTCATTGAATTTATAGGTAATCAACCAGAGTTACTAAGTGGTAGTTTTTAAGTTAACTTACCGTTTGAAGTCCTTTGGAAAGTGAAAGAAACAATTTTTTGCCGCGCAAACCATGCTACCCCTTATATCACTCATATTGGTTTAATAAAGTACCTACATATAAACTAACACTAATAATGGGGAAGTCTCCTATATTTTTTTTATTGTTTTAATTAATTCTTAATAGTTAATAAACTAAGGTTTAATTCATTAAACTGTCAAATTATTAATAATTTTCGAAATATTCCTTTATAAAGTAGTGGTTTTTAAAATTTAAAGCGTTGTGTACCCTTTTAACGAATCGGCAACAGCGCACTAACTGCGAAGTGGTAGAAGGTCAATAGACATCCAATACGCTTGCGCTTGGTTTTGTTTGTTCGTGTTTGGAGCTGTGTTTTGGTTTGGTTAGGTTGTATTTTTTGTGTTTTATATCATTTTATTAATTTATTTAGATAAAAATGAAAAAGTGTTTCGTACCTAATTGCTTAAATACGAGTGAAAACTCTAAAAAACTATTTTTATTTGTTCCGAGGCGTCCAGACATAAGAAAACTTTGGTTTGATGCAGTGGGTTTAAAATGCACCAAAACTATTAGACACTGTTGTGAAGATCATTTTAATGTAAGTACTAATTTACTGTCTGTATCTATGTAGCTATTTTTTTTAATTATTATTATTATCATAAATATTAGATAAACGCACATGCTTTTATTGTTGCTTACATTTTTAATATATCTTTATTTCTTTTTCAGCTAAAAACGGACTCAGTGGACTACCAGTTTTATAAAAGAACAAAAAAGAATCCCACCCTTAAGAAACTTAGCATTGTTCCTTATTTACATATAACAACACCTAAATTAATTTCAAGTGATGAGGAATCAAATGAATCAATTGAACCCTGTGATAAAACCTTGGTGCAAGATGAACCATCTGTTGCAATGAGCCTACAAAGTTCAACTTCATCATCTTCTTTACCTTTGGACACATCTTATGAAGTAGAAGAAACTTATTCATCCAGTCATTCTAGTCCACCATCAAGTAGTAGTGATCTTAAAGAACTTAGTGCTAAGAGAGAGATTATAGCAATAAACATGCATCCACGTTTTTACTTAGGCCTAACAAATGATGTTTATTTTTTAGTTAAGCTTATATCTGCTAAAGTAAATATCATAGAAAGGGATATTTTAATTATTTTTAAAAAATTAGGCTCAACGATGCTTTCTTTAGATTAGGAATAGACTTTGGGTTAAGCAAATCCCAAATAAACAAAATATTTTGTAAAAGTTTACCCATAGTGGAAAGCGTAATGAAACCCTTTGTATTCTGGCCAAGCAGATACCAAATTTTAAAATGTTTGCCAATTCCATTTAGATTTAAGTATTCAAAAGTGGTTTCGATAATAGATTGCTTTGAAATATCTATTGAGAAACCTGCCAATCCAGTCCACCAATCAATGACTTGGTCAGATTACAAGAATGCTAACACAATTAAATATTTAGTTTCATCAACACCCAATGGTTTCATAAACTTTATATCTGAAGGATTTGGTGGGCGAGCATCTGACTTAATCCTTACAGAAAATTGTGGTTACTTAAATGTATTGCCCAATTTTTGTGAGGTTCTTGCTGATAGGGGTTTTAAAAATTTAGCACCTTTATTGGCCCAAAAAATGTAACATTAATAAGGCCAGCTTCCATTATCAACATGGAACAATTAACAACAGCTCAAGTCAAAGAAAGCCGAAGTATTGCAGCCCTTAGAATTCACATCGAAAGGATAATCAGTCGGATAAGAGAGTTTGCTTTACTAGGACCCCATTCTCAAGTAGACATTCACTTTTTAAGAAATCTTAATGCTTGTGTTAATATTGCAGCAGGCATTATAAATTTACAACCTGCCCTTATAAAATTATAATTAATAAATACATTTATATCAAATTTTGAATACTTTATTTCATCTCCAAACTAATTTAACATACTCAACAAATGATACTCAAGTATCATTTTAATCACAAATCATAGAGAAAAACAAAGTTGAAAGTTATTTGTTATACAAATATTTGGTTACAAAAGGTTTACAATTTGCAATAGTAAGTCAATAGTTTATAAAATGATAGTACTCATAAGGTATCATACATAATACAATAGATTGAAATAAAATAGTAAAGAAACAACCAAGTGTTTGTATAATTATTTGTTTCAATAAACACAAACTTTTAATTTCTCTCCATATGTAATTCATACTTAAAGTATTATTTTCAAAATATTTGCTTTTCTCTATGATTTGTGATTAAAATGATACTAAATCTTTTTGTTTTTGAGCTTAAGAAAAATCTTTTAGGACTCATAAAATAATTTTTAATTGTGGTACTACTTTCACACTTACCGTCTCTTTTGCATACCATGTATTTCTTTTATTTACAGCCTGATGATTGTCTGATGTAGACTAAAACTATTTGCCTTTGCTTTGTAATAATAAAGAATTTGTGGTTTGATTCTGAGTTTTATTTATTCAATTTACAATTTGGGAAACTTATCAAATACATATTTTTTCCAAAAATTAGTTGCTTCATCCATAATATTGTTTAATTTATTTTCATTAAAATCATAATAAAAAATATATACCCTTTGGTTTGTTTCAAATTTGGGGTCTGCTATCACAAACATACTTTTTAATTTTTTACAAAACTTCATTTGAAGTAGCAGCTGTGCTTTATACTTGGGGAGGATTTTGTTATCTTTGATGAATGTTTTTAAAGTTTTAATACTTTCCACTACTTTTAAAACACTTTCTTCCAATCTTAAGCCTCGTTCCATTGATTCAGTAGGATTAAATTTTGAAGCTCCAAAAATGTTTTCAACAAGAGATCCATCACTAGTTTTACATTTACTAACTTCATATAATCTTGAAGCAGTAATCCTACCAAATCGAAGTTCATACCAAAGTTTATTTTTAGATTGGTCTCTGGTCTTCTCTTCGGCTTCAAGGCATTCTTCTCTAGTCATATTTGCCATACAATAGTTTATGAAGGAATCTGCACTTTGGGTAAAGTTACCATTTTGGTATTGAAGTACTAGCTGGTACAATGATAGCTTTGAAAATGGTAGTTCCTTCTGCATATTTAGCAATGTACAGTCGGCATTGGTAATTTGTATTTTAAATGCATCTAAAACAGAAGAATTTTGTGGCTTTTCTTCCAAATTACAAATATCTGAAAGTTTTAAAAACTTAAGTGATGTGCCACATTTTGAAAGCTCAGACTTCTTCCAGTAACACAGGGTTTCTGTTGTAGATGGTTCCTCACTTCTGCGATGCAACCAAAACAAAAAAGAAATAGCATGTTTGCATCCTCCTTGTGCGGAAATGCAGTCTTCACAAACAAATTCAGTTATTTCATTTACTTCCGTATTAATTTTTACATATACGGAATAACCCTTGGCATGGACAGAATGTTCAGGAGTTACAATGCATTTCACAATGCAGGTAGCTTCTTCATATCTAACCTGCACATAACCAATTGCAGAATCACCATAAGATAATCTTGTAGCACTAAAAATTTAAAAAGGTTAAAGAAACTATTTTAAATAAAAAGAATTAACTTACCGAAGTTGTTTTTGACCACTTGACTCTACACTGTGGTACCTTGAATTATTTGAAAAATATAGTGCAATCATGTCGGCCAAGACACTAGGAAGATTGCCTGAATCAGCTTTTTGAAAACCGTCAAGCACTTTTGGAGGAGCCATTAACTTAATACTAAAAGATAAACATTATTTATATGCACAACAATTAAAAACAAATACTTACCACAATAATATTTAAATGAAGTAATAAATTTAAAGTTTATAAATATATATATACTGTCCAAGATAATAAATTCACTAATAAAATATAAAAAAAGCACAAAACCAAAACACCACCATATGACAAATGTAAGGTAATATCAAAATTCAAAACAAACATTAACCAATCTGGTTTTCGTCTTTATCTCCTGTATAATTTGTGGCCTGAGCTGCTAGAACCATTCAGCCAAGTTCCTTGTCTCTGTAGGAGACCGTCTAATATTATCAGAGCAAAACATTATAAATTTAAAATAATATTGCAGCAGAGTGTTTTATATTATAATAAAAATGTAATATTAGTATGACTATGAGTTGATTTTTATAGTAATGATCCATAAATAAAGTAAATATTTTTTGCGCGGTTGCCACATTTATAAACAAGTACACAACGCTTTAAAAATTAAATACCCGAGTTTAATTATCAATTTTTTCAAAGAAAATATGTAAATTAAGAACTAAAAATTTGGTAATAGGGTTATTTTGGTACTTTCTTTTCATAACGGTAAATGATTTTTTGATATTCGATAGGAGGAGACTTCCCCATTAAACTAAAATAATAAGTCACTAAAATATAAAATATACTCTTCCACACAATTAAAACGCTACCACAGATTTATTCACATACAATCAATTGCCTACCTCAACCACAACTAACGGCGACGGATATGGATACTCCCAAAGTGTCATGGCGATACCTGAAAATGGATGCTTATCCCCTCCATATAGAGTCGATACTCTGATTTGTATTATACTCTGTGACGTTGTGACTAAAATAATTTTTTTCGACAATAAAGCTTATTATATATAATTAAGTGGTTCAATCATGGTCTTGAGGATTATCTGTTGAACTAATTTTATTTCAACAGTTGACGTTCCAAATTGTTTTACTTGGTCCTTGTTTTATTGTTTTTAATAATTTTATGATTAAACTTGACAGTAGTTCCTGTTGTTGAACATTTGATTGTTTTACAACGTTTTAGACTTGTCATAGATTGAAGTCGATTACCTTCACCCTTTATTTTTAAAGTTGGTTAAAATATTGGTTTTGCAAAATCGTACATTATAGTAAACCCTATTTTTGTTAATTAATTAATATAAAAACCAAAAAAATGACTATGATTAAATTTTCAAACTCTAGGCTTTAAGAGAAGAGTTCTGGGCTCGACGTCACTATCCAGATATTAATGAAAGTATGTTTTGGGATGATCACAGAAGGTATGAAGATGAGTATATGTCGATGGTCGGCCATGGAAATATAGGTCCGTTTCAAAGAGGCAGACCATTTCCCGGAGGACAAGCACCTGTAAGTACAAAAACATGAAATCATTATTCTATACTTATTTTTATACAGTGCTTAAAATTGGGTACAAACTCAAGTTTCGGCTCCTACTTGAGATTCGTTTATAAAAGTCAACTCTGGTTCGTACACAACGCTAAGGATCGGTGGCGACTATAAATATCGGCATTTACACTAAGTTTTTGTTACTTGGTAACTAAATTGTCCTAAACATTTCTCTGCTTTTTAACAACGTTGATGCATTTCGCTAGGGCCGTGATTCGATCCACGCTCACAGTGCTAACATGATTTGTGTTCGCTCGCTCACGCAGATTTTAGTATTAACAATTAAGAGTGTTAATTTTGTTTTTTGACAAATGACATCTTTATATTATTATTAGTTTTGTTGCTGTACCTAGTTCTTCTTGAGTTATTTTTAATTTTACTGTTTCCATGGCACTTTTAACAAATACTTCCACTTCTATATGATCCACTGCAATATGTTTTCCTTTATAATAGTCCGATATACATACAATTATAATAGCAACATCAACCACACAACCTGAAACGACCCTCTGATAACAATGGAATTGAATTTAACGTATACATAAATATTTAAACAGTATCGAAGCCCAGAACGATTAAACCACGAAACACAAAACATTCCAAACCCTCACGCTGCCTTGTGTCTGAACCAACAGCACTGTGAGCATTAAAAAGTTACACCACTGATGATATACTACCCATGTAATTCGCAACGATTTTAAGAGTGCTGACAGCGCTGTGAGCGTGAAAAGGTTGTAAAAGGATGCACAATAAATTCTTTGAGAAGGTGACTTTTAAATTAACCTTTTAATTGACAACTTCTAACTAACTGACAATATCAATTATTCTAGTTACAGTAATAATAAAAACATAAAACATAGTCTACTATGTAAAAGCGTTGTAAAAGGATGCACAGCGTGTTCCAACATTCTCCGGCCCCAAGCTTATTCTTCGTCCAACCTTACTGGAGCCCTCAGAATCCTACCAAACCTCGATCTTCTAACTTCTTCTTCACTTTTCTTTTCTGTTTTCTGGTTCTTCTCTTTATTAACTTCTTGTCCCTTTTCCGCAGTGATAACGTGCTTACTACTTGATTTTGTCGATGTTCCCAATTCCAATGGATAAATTCTTTGGAATGGTCGAATTAGTACTCCGTTTTTAGTTTTTACTTTCACAACACGACTTATTCCATCTTTTCCAACATAAATTTCTATTATTTTTCCCATTGGCCAAAGAACCCGTTTTAGATTGTCTGCTCCGACCAAAACTACGTCACCAACTTTGATTTTCTCTGTCTTCTGCCTGTGACCTTTATTAACTAACTCTGCAAGATATTCTTTTTTAAATCTCTCACGTAACAAATTTCGAATATTTTGCAAATAAGTGAAACGCCCTTTTAAAAATAACTCGTCTACCTGGTCCAAATCAATAACGTCAACCGAAAAATCTGTTCCTGCCGACTGTATGGGCCTTAAAAACCTTGCAGGACAAAGAATCTCCCAATCATCGGCACTGGAAACATAGGTGAGTGGTCGCTCGTTAATTACTGCTTCTACATCGCATAGTACAGTGTATAGTTCAACGTAATAGAGCGATGCTTTTCCCAAAGATCGACGCAACAGTTCTTTTACAACCCGTACTAATCTCTCCCACCATCCGCCCCACCACGAAGCCGAAGGTGGATTAAATATCCATTTAATTCTTTTGAGACCTGAAAAATTTTCAATTTCCTCCCAATTTAATTTTTTAAACAAATTATCACTGCCACGAAAGTTTGTCCCGTTGTCTGAATAAATAGTGTTTGGTCTACCACGTCTACTGATGAAGCGTCGTAATGAATACAAAAATGCTTCTGTTGAAAGTGATTTAACTAGCTCAAGATGAACTGCTCTGTAGACTGCGCATGTAAATAATACAATCCATACTTTGCTGCCATCTTTTAGCAGTAAGGGTCCTGCTAAATCAACACCCACAATTTCAAAAACCCCAGCGTCATTTATTCTGTTTGCAGGTAGAGGCGCAAAAGGAGTTTCAAATGGCTTAGATGTATGTCTTTTACAATTTACACAGGCAAATATTATGGAATTTATCGTTTTACGGGCTTTCAGTAACCAAAACTTTTCTCGGATGACTCCCAATAAAACTTTTGGTCCTGCATGACAGCTATTTTCGTGTTCTTCTATAATAATTTTCTTAACAATTTCATTTTTACTTGGAAGGATAATCGGGTATTTAAAATTTTCAGTAAAATCGCCAAATTCCAGTCTTGTTTTTATTCTTAAAATCCCATTACTGTCTTTAAAATACTCAAATTTACGCATTCCTTTCAGATTTTTACCTAAATCTTTCCTTTGCACTATTCTTAAAAGATATGTTTCTGCTCTTTCAAGTTCTTCTGTGCTAAGATGTACGTATTTGTTTCTTCGTTTTGCTTCAAGGCACTTTTTACTTAATTTGTTTTTTAAATTATTACCATATCTCAAAATCCATCCAATAATTCTTTTAATTTTGTTATATTCTGAAACTTGGTTTATTTTCTGCCAAAATACTTCATCTACTGAAGTCTCTACTAAATTTGAGCATATGACATTTTCTTGTTCTTTCTCAATTTCTTCTTCTGTAGCATATATTTTCCCTTTTGGCCATTTTCTTTACTTTCTTTTAGCCATTCTGGACCTTGCCACCATTTTTTCTCCATAAGCTGCTTTCCACTGCAACCACGTGATAAAACGTCGGCAGAATTCATTTCTCCCGGTACGTGACACCATTCATCTGCTCTGCTATATTTCCTTATTTCTTTGATCCTATTTCCAACAAAGGTATTCCACAACCCCTTTGTTTTTATCCAGGTCAAAACGATCATGGAATCGCTCCAGTAAGTAGTTTACAGGTTTTTGAAATCTTCTACTTCTTTAACCGTTTCGACTAGTCTTACTCCTATTAAAGCAGCCATTAATTCGAGTCTAGGTAAAGTAACTGATTTTATGGGACTTAACCTAGTTTTTGCTAACAAAAGCCTAATAAAAACTGAATTTTGATTCTCAAACCTAAGGAAAACACAAGCCGCATAAGACAACTTTGATGCGTCTACAAAAACGTGAAGAGATTTTTGTGTTATCATTTCTTCATCTTCTACATTATTTATCAAATATCTAGGAATACTACAAAAACTTAAAAGATCTACACTATTCAACCAATTTTCAAATCGTTTTTTAAATCCTCAGGCAATTTTTCATCCCACGTAAGTTTCAAGCTCCAGGTTTCCTGTAACATAACCTTTGGTAACAATGTAAAAGGAGCTATGAAACCAATGGGGTCAAAAACTCGCTGAGTTGCTGATAAAATACCCCTTTTTGTTCTAGGAATGTCTTCAAGTGAACCCAAATTTTTAATTTCGCATTTTAAAATGTCGCTTGCAAAGTTCCATTGTATCCCTAGAATAGAAATGATTTTAGTTTCCTTGTTTTCCTGGTGTACTAAACTATCATTATTTGGTTCGTTATAAGTCCACCCCTTAAATCAAAGTTTGCTCTTGTCAAGATATCTTTTGACTCCCCCATAAATTTTTCCAAATCCTTTTCGTTTTTGACGCTATAAACACAGTTGTCAACATAAAAATGCATTTAAAAGTTGTTCTGCTGTTTCTCTAAATTTTGTCTCGTTTTTCAAATGTAAATTTAGTGTAGCTGCTAAAAGAAACGGACTAGGTTTTAACCCGAAAACAACCCTGCAATGTCTAAATATTTTAATTTGTCGTTGTTCGTAATCTTTCCACCAAATAAAACGCAAATAATTCCTATCTTCTTCTTTAATACTAATTTGTAAAAATGCTTTTGCGATATCTGCTGTTACCCCTATTTTATGTAATCTAAATTTTAGAATAAGTGGAATAATTAGCTCTATCATATTAGGACCCTTTTCTAGTAGATCGTTAAGAGAATTACCGTTCTTATCTTTTTGTGACGCATCAAATACTGGCCTTATTTTTGTTGTGCAACTTGCTTTCTTTATGACCGCATGATGCGCCAAGTAGTGGTGTCCATCTTCATTTTCATATTCATCTAGCTCGACTTCTTCGATAATTCCCATTTGTTCCCATTCATTAAATATTTTGTCATAATCCTTAAATTTATTCATTGACAGTAAACGCTTTGTATTTGAAAATAATCGATTTTCCGCCAGTTTAAAATTTGACGTAATATTGGGAAAACCGTCGACCCATGGTAGAGACACCTCGTACCTGTTTTCTTCATTCATTCTGGTGCTCTCCACGAATTTTTCCAGTGTTTGAATCTCCAATTCTTCCTGGCATTTTTTCTCTGCTGGTTCTTTTATGCCCAACACGTCTAAATTCCATAAATTTGCCAAAGAAGAATCAGAAAAATAAGTAGAGACAAACAAATTGTTTTTATACAGCTTTGTTGACCCATTAGGGTCCATCCAAAATTTGTACCTACAGCTACTAGAGAATCATTTAATTTTAATATGTTTCCTGTAAGAATTTTTCCGAAAATATCTGCTCCTATTAATAAATTTATTTCAAAATTGTTAGAAGCAATGTCGTTTATCACTATGTTTTTTGATTTCAACTCTTTAATGATATTTATATCGTTTAGCTTTGGTATATAATGACATATTTTATTCTGTTCAAGCAAAGACATACCAATGTTAAAAGTTTCTTCTAAATTTTGAACATTTGCTTTAAATAATCTATGAATTTTTGGATCACTTCGCAAGCCGCCAAACATTCCCTGAACAATATTTTCCTCACCGATTTTAATAAGCCCTAACTCTTCGGCGCATTTTGATGAAATATACGAACGCTGTGAGCCGGTATCTAGCAGAGCCCTTACTGTTTTAGATCTATTATTATCAGAAACAATTTTGACATTAATTGTTTGAAGCAAAGTTTCTGAATTCACCGTTGTCATCGTTTGCTCAATTTTTTCCTGCCTATTTCCGTTATTTTCTTTCTCCTTCTCATGCAGATCAGGACACATAAGAGTGTGATGTTTTCGCGCGCATTTTATACATTTAACTGTATATTTGCAAGTTCTGAAACTATGATTGGGTTTCAGACACGAGAAACAACCTTTTTTTTTACTACTGCTGTCTTTTTCTCTTCCAATGTCATTTTTTGTGCTCTTATGCAATCCTGACTGTTATGAGTGTTTGTATCGCAAAATATGCAAGTAAAATTGGGCTTACCTTTGGGGAAAGTATTTTTCACATGCAACATTTCTACAGAGCACCTATCCGTACCCATTTTGACTCCATTGTTCAAAGTAAAACTGGTTTGTGCAAGCTTTATTCGCTCGTCTGCTTCCACTTCGGCTTTTAGGAACTGCAAAAGACCCTGTAATTCATTGATAAATTTATCATTAGTTAAACGGTTTCGTTCCCAAATTTTTAGCAATTCGTGTGGTATAGCTGACTCAACAAATGGTAAAAGCATTGCAGCGTATTTATCACTAGTCACACCCAATGTTTCCAGCGCCCCACACAGGCGAATTTCGAGAAATTCGTGGCCAAAATATATTATGGGGTAATATGGGGCAAAATTAAATTTAAAACTTCTGTTGATAATAAAAAAAAATTGAAAAACACATGTTCCTTGAAAAATTATACAGGGTATAAACAAAAAAGGTTAAAATACAAAAAACAAAATAATTGCGAGAAATTATATACTTTGATGAAATTATCAATAGAATTTAAGTTTTCTGTTGTTAATGACTGGCATCCAATTGCCATTCTCACTTGGTTTTGTAAAAACTCATATTTCTTCTTAAAATCGCGTGAGTGATCGCTTTGAATAAAGTCAACGAGTTGGCGCCTCGTTAAAGATATAACTTTTGGCCGAGGTCCTGCAACAAAAAAATATCAATGAGTAAAAAATGTATTGTTTTTTTTATTGATTTTAATTGAATCTTTTATTTCAAAAACCAGTTAAGCAACAAAAAATCCAAAAGTCAAGTGCAAACTTTACATTATTTTTTACATATTGTCAACATAACAAAAGTTGTATGCGCATCAAACAGTTATACAAGGGGATAACTTTCAATAGAAAAACATGTCAATTTTCTAAAAGAGAAATTCTTTGGTTGCTTGGAAGTTTTCTTTGATTACTCAAAACCAACAATATTTCGTTTGACTGGTTTCTGAAATAAACGATTCAATTAATTTATGGCTTACTATAAGAACCCATATTGGTTTACAAACGCATGTTTACAAATTATTCGTTTGTATTTTTTTGTGACACTTTGTATACATTGCATTTTCAAAGTAAATGCCCCACAATATTTTTAATTTGTTCTCTACCATTGTTGTAACTTTACTTTTTCTTAATCTTGAATAAAAAACTCAAAACATTTATTATAAAGACAAAATATGAAAATTGCCCCTCTTGCTTAAATATTGACTTTAGTAATTTTTGAGTATTGGTAGATAATAAAAAATAAATATTTCAAAAAGGGGCAAAAAGGGGCAAACTATTTAAACTGGATAAGAATATACACATCCTTAGCCAAAATTTCCCGAAAAGATTCTTAGGTGCGAAGACATTCCACCCTACTTTTCTCTTTGGTGAAATAAATATAAACATTTATTTTGTAATTTTTTGCCTTATGTCTATATATTTACGTGTATCTAATTTCGCTATTAATCTTCGACCCTGTATATGGTACTAAAATTATCTACTTACCACTAGTAGTTGCCTCCATAATTCACGAAACGAACTTAACACTGCAACAATCTTCAAATTTGGCTCAAATCTAAGGAAATTTTACTGCACACTTGAATTAAATATCACTGCTTTCAACTAACGTCAACTTTAGACAGATCCACACCGTTCATTGTTACCACTACCTGGAAAAGAGTTGGTATTCGGACATCCCTCACCTTTTATGCGTTATGTTGTGACAGAATTGCCTGGGAAACCCTAATTTAATATTTTGGAATTTTGGCCACGAATTTCTCAAAAGTCGCCTGTGTGCGCCCTGAGCTGTGTCTCTAATTTATCATACAAAGCAGATAAGGCCACACCTGTTTTTTCCGGTGAAATATGTTGATTTAAAACTAGGCTTAAAAGTTCTCTTACATAAACCTGAATTAAAACTTCGTCTCGTGCAAACCTAGTTTTGAGTTGGTCGATGGCAAGCTTATAGTTCGTTGCTGAGGGTGGGAAACTTTCTATCAAATTTCGGGCTGGCGAGTTTTCTTCGGTGGATTGGATGAGGTACTGAAATTTGTCTTCATTTGGCAAATCTGGATCTCCATCTATTTTTTGAAATTGACCCCAAAAATTGATCCAATTCTTGACATTTCCGTCAAACTTTTTTATTTCTAATTTTGGCAGGTTAAAATTTTTTGGTCTGTTCGTTGTTCCTTTTTTAACCTCCATTTTTACTTCTTTCAAATTTTCTAATAAAAAATTGCATTCGCTTGTATATTTTGTTACCTCAGTGCAAAATTCCATTTCTTCTATTATTTCTTCATTAAAATCTTTGTCACTGGATTCTTCATTACAAAGCAATTCTTTTATATTGTTGTCAAGGGAGAATACCTTTTCTGCTTTTAATAAAACTTGTTGCAGTAATTCATTTATCTTCTTCTTATCGTCCGATCCTACCTTCTCAATTTCTTGGAAATGTTTTCTTGCAGCGTCTTTGATTATTTTTCTCTCTAGTTTCATAGACTGCATTTTCTTCCTTTCAAATTACCAGGGATGCCAATAATGTTGGGTTCGCGGTTCTTTTAAATGAAATAAATTCTTTGAGAAGGTGACTTTTAAATTAACCTTTTAATTGACAACTTCTAACTAACTGACAATATCAATTATTCTAGTTACAGTAATAATAAAAACATAAAACATAGTCTACTATGTAAAAGGGTTGTAAAAGGATGCACAGCGTGTTCCAACATAGGTGCTTCTCTAACACATGCCTAATCTAATGTGCTAAATTTTAAACCGTTAGCGATATTGATACCGAATACAGTTTATACTATATCTACACCAACATACGTGGTTATAGAAACGTGCGTTAGACGCTTAAAATAGTGTGTGTTGGTGTAAACTGTGTTCGATAGTTCTGTTCTCTTCTTTTCGTACAAAAAGGTTTATTTGATATGACTCTGTTTTGTATTATAGTATTTCCAGGGCGGATTACCGCGAAGGACCGAATCCAGCGATGACAAACACGTGATGGCTCGTCACGCGGAAATTTATCCTAAAGATGAAGAGCTGCAAGCTATCCAACGCATTGTTTCTCACACCGAAAGAGCACTGAAAATAGTGTCTGATCTAATGGGCGATGGCAAAGGAACCAAGACCGAAACAAAATCAGAAGATAAATCTGAAAATCAACAAAAAGAAGACGGACGCGACAATCAACTGTAAGTTTGGTCGTCCAGTTTTAATTTCGTTTAAAAAATAAAATTTCAGGTTTTCCTTTCAACACGGCGAACAAAATCGTATACTGAAAGGCGTTATGCGTGTAGGACATCTAGCCAAAGGTCTTCTTCTTCGCGGCGACACGAACGTCGAATTAGTCGTACTTTGTGCCGACAAACCTACTCTAACACTGTTGAAGAAAGTGGTCGAACATTTACCGACTGCGTTAAAGCAAGTGGGCAAAGACCAATCGTATACCGTCGCCATAAACGCATCTGAAGCCGGTTTGATTATAGCAGGAGACAACTTGACCGTTCTGGTACAATTCACGAGCCCAGTTATTCGGGAACAGCAAGGTAAACAGGTTTGACGAAACTAGAAAGTGAGAGTATGAGTGTACAGTACTGTACAGGGTTTAAGCTGGTTTTGTTACTCTTTTATTTTGTCGTTTTTGTATTTTTTGATGATTTTCAGAAGAAATCTAATGAAATAACATAAATATTCATCGTATCCGTTGGCTTGATTCTTCGAGAAATATATTTTAAATTCATGTTGGATTTTCTCAACGAACGAAAATATCAACATAGACCAAAGTATCTAAAAACAGAGTAATTATATTTGCTGTTTTCTTTGACTTTAAAAAAATGAATCTGTATGTAATTCATTTTTCCTACGGCCACCTTTGAAAACGACACCGAATACACAGTTTTGACACTTCGAAAATTAGTATATACGTTCGGAATAAGAAAAGTAGAAGCAATATCACATACGTGCGATATTTTTTAAAAACGCACAGAACGTAATGATTTAAGAAAAATTAATGAATAAATAGTAGTTTGTGCAACAAGTGCGCAAAGTGATACTTTTCCCACGAGTGAAGAAGTGATGAATCGAACGAGTGGGAAAAGTACTTTGCGCACATGTTGCACGCAATACTTTTTCTTCGATCACGATTTATAATAATTGAAAAGAAACTTATTTGAAATCTTTAACCATTTTTATTATTATTAGGTATATTACAGGAATGCAAAATAATAATTATAACACTTAATTTAACCCAATTTAAATGATTATATTAAAGTTAATTAAATTAAACAATAAACATTTTTATTTGAAATTATAATTTATGGTAAAATTTGAGCAATTTTGAAGTGTTAATCCAGGAGTCTCTCTATTTTTTTAACAAATTCTCGGTAAGTGTTGAAATATTGGCCGATGATGTGAAAGGTTTTTCTTTTTGTTTAATTGGGGAGTCTACTGTGTTTACAATTTTTTTGGTAATCTCTGTTTTATTGGCGATGGCGTCATCGACATAGCTTTCTGCAATATTGCTTGATCGCCATCCACCATGGCGTTTAAGAGTTAATAAATCTTCTCCTGCGTTTACTAAAATAGTTGCAGAGGAGCGTCGAAAAGAATGGCCACTTGTTTAGGCATATTGCCAATTTTGTTAATTCAACAAACGACAATTTGCCTTGTGCATTTACCCCCTTGATAATTCACAAACAAGCGTCTGTCAATGACGTCATCAGGTCGCAGACAAGCGTACTTTTTGTAGATATTAAAAAATTCTCCAGTTACCGTAAAGGATCTTTTATTTTTAGTTTTCGTACTTCGAAGCCTAACCAATCGGGCAGTCCCTAAATCTTCCAAGTTATCTAATTTTAAATTCCACAATTCTTCTCTTCGACAGGCACCAGTTAAACTGATCGCAAGGACAGTCTAGAAGTTAAAATAATTATTTTTAAATAACTTATATTTTAAATAATGAAACGTTTATTTACCTTTGTTAATAAATATGTATAATCAGCTGCTTATTTCAAAAATTTATGGATTTCTTCAGATGTTAACGTTTTTGATTTTTTAGGCTTGTAATTGTCATTTTGTCTTTTCATAAATGCTTTTAAAATATAATATCCACATTGTTTTTTATACTTAATGTACTTCGGCAACATTGAATATTTTTGTTTGTTCTTGAAAATTAGCAAGCATTACATTTTCAGAAAACGATAGTATTTCTTTATTTTCTTTCCATTCCATAAATTTTCGATAAGCGCATTGATACTTTTCTCTTGATTTTTCTGGCAAAAGGTTTAGAGTTAGCATTCAAAGCAATTTCCAAAATTTCTGATGGTCTGTTTTTCATATATTCATCTTCTGAATATGAATTATTGTCAACTACTTCCATTATACTTTGAAACAATTATATAATGATTCGTCGCGTTGTCAAATATTTAGATTAAAAGTTTATATAAATTCTTATGTATTATTTTTCTATAAAAATAATTAAAACTATTTAAATGTGGCTAACGTCAAAATATATATTACAAATCACGAACTGTCAGCCTCCTACAGGGCCTCAAACGATAGATGCGTGAGAGATCTAATAGGTAATAGGTATGTGCATGTTCAGAATGCGGTACAGAGCATTCCGCACAGTGTACGAAATTACTCATTTTACGTTGAAGTAAGCCGTGTCTATTTACATTCTTTTCATAGTGATCGTAGAAAAAAAATATTGTGAATAATCACTTTAGTTTGTTCAATTTGACCAAGAAATATTATATTTTGGTAACAAAGATGTCAAATTAATGGTTTAATAAAAAATTGTATGAGTTCCATTATCTATGCAACCAAATATACACGTAGGTACGGTTTTAGTACAAGGGATTCCTTTAACAGCAACAAAAATAAAGAATTACAGAAGTTAAACGAAAATAAAAATGTTAAAAATACATTAATAATACATAAGGTTTCCCAAGTTCCAAATTAATTTTACCGATTGTTCCAATAACCATTTTACTTTTAATTTTCAAGGAACCCACGAAAAAAATTTAAATGTTATTTAGTTAGTAATGAATTCTAATGTTAATTCCTGAGAAAGGTGGTTATTTGATTTTAATTAATTATATTTCAAAAACAAGTAATTAAAATAAATTTTATAAATAAAAGTTAAAATAATTATAAAAAATATTGGGATCGTAGGAAAAATCGTATACATAATGCCTAATATTTTACTTAACGCACTTATGCAATATACTTTTGCAGTTTTATGATTTTATATTCATTTTTTTATGGATATGAAATCTAAACGATCTCAAATCGCATTGCTTATTGTTACCTGTTTGATAACGTCCTGAATTGGAAAAACGTGATTTGCAAGCAAATTCGATTGTAAACATCTTAAGATGGAATTATTACAAAACATACCGTTTACACTACCATTACACCGACACACACACGCTTATCCAAACGCGCGTCATACGAACAAGTAATAATCCCTACACTTAAAGCACGTTGGTTACGAAGACTCTTCGGTTATTATAATTATGACCTCGTCTGTATCTTATATTTTCGGTCTTCTTTCTCGATAAATTCTGGTCTGTTCTCTATAAGCAGTTTTTTCAATGGTTTTTCCATTCTTTATAATGTATTATATACAGGTTTCGCCTGTTCATTCTGTTTTTAAAAATTAATCGACTTTCCATGACTTCTTATACCGCCGATATGTTGGTCTATTCTTCTGCACGTTTTTTTTTTATTTGTAGGTTTTTTGTTTTACTTCTTTTTTTCTTTGTATTGATTTAGATCATCCGTGGTTCTCGTTGATAACCACTTGTGATACAGCCTCCGTTTCCTTAATCATTTCCAATGTATCCCATTTAGATAATTTTCTAGTTTCTTTTTGTCCATATATTCCTTTACATGTTCATAACTTGTGTTGACATCTTTATCGAACCTGAATTCCCAGATTTTCAAAAAACCCTTAAACTTACATTTACTTAAAAACGACATCTAAAAAAAATTCTAAATCCGGGCTAAAAATGTATTCTATTTCATTCCCAAACTTAGATACTTCAAAACACCAAATCCTATCTGTCTAGTTAAATGTTAAAAAGTGTGTGTTGGTGTAGTGGTAGTGTTCGGTAAGAGTTATAGTTAGAGCGGTACAAGTTGCAATTTCACGACAATATTTATAAAATCACTATTTTTGGACGAAAACTTTTTCGGTACTTCCTAATTCATCACACACAAGCGACTTATGAGTTAGGATAAAAAATTAGACTAAAATACTGAGCCAATACGTTAAAAGAAGCAACTAAATTGATATGGATACATGAGAAGGCTCCAAGGAAAAATATTAGACTTCTTCCTTCGACCGTCCGTTAATGATTTATTTTAACGCACTCAACATCTTTGATTAACGACCAATTTTCAAAAACAAAATTTGACAAAAATAGTCCAAAAATATTCCTATTTTTTTATTAAAAACTCACTATTTTTACACCAATACATTACACCCTAAATATAATCTAGATATATTAAAGAACTTCTGACAGAAATCGATTCAATGTCTTAAAAACCCCTTTATTAAAATTTCTTTCATTTTTAATTAATTATTTTCTATTAATCAACGATTTTATTTATTACAATGCATGAAAGATTAACAACAAATATACAAAAAATATTTTACAAATGAAAAACAAGTGTCATTCTAAATAGAAAGAGGGCTCGAAATTAAAACGTGGGGTCCACCACTTTTTATTAAGTTGTACTTAAAACGAGTCGCAGCTGGTATTATAAAAGCGAAGAAGATAAAAATACTAGTGCATTTTAGTTGGCCCATTGGATCAAATAAAAGTATGTTTGTTTTCAAGATCTAATAAATTTATTTATTTTATTTTTGAGGAATAACAAATTATTACTTAAAAAGTCTATAAGATTAGACTTTTGGGTTATTTTTAACTATTCTAATGTAAATATTTTTTTTATATTTTGCACTTAATTATAAAACGCATTTGCGTATCGTAATGTAACTTTTACGCACGCAAATTTTTGTTTTAAATGGTTGGCGACATGAGTGAAGTATCTAATGACAAGACCATTGACATTTGTGGTTAATAGTAATTTATTAATTTTATATTGTTCTTTAAGAAAGTATTTGTGAATATCAATGTAATGTTTTACTTATATGTTATATTATTATTGATGTATTATTCATTTTAAAATATTATAAAACATTAACATTTGATAACTTAAATGTCAAAACTGTCATATGTTATAAATTACACAGTTCTACCGACATACTTATTAAAATTAAAATTTTCGTAATTACATAAAAATAATAAATTAATTTTAAAAATGGCAAAAAGGGCAAAATATAAAAAATATTATAAACAACTTATTTCATAAGCTATTGTGACACTCGCTTCGCGATTCGTTTTTTAAACTTGAACTCGTGTCATAACAGAAAGCCATATGAAATGCGTTGTTTAATATACTATTAAGTTAAGTCAGTTTCTTACATTGTAAAAAGAACTATACTCCGTGAGTTTATATGTGTAAAAAACCGTAGAATTTATATAAAAAAGAAACAATTACAAAACATCAAAAAATATTTCTCACTGATTATACATCACATTTATTTTTTAGAACTGTCCGAATTTTTGTGTTCACTATTAAGTCTTTACAAAATTTGGGAACGTCCAACTTGTGGCTAAATTTTTAGTTAACTTCTTTGAAATCAATAAAATAAATATTTTAAAAGTGGGACCACTGAAAAACTGTAGCATGTAGCGCTGTCTGTTCCAACAGATACGTATATAACATCATGTGACACTTGAAGTTTTGTGAATGGCCTAAATTCGCTTGTAACTTATAATTTGGATAATTATTGACTGTGTTCCATTGACGTAACTAAAACTATAAATTTAAATGTATATTTAAAATTGTATGTTAATTAGCAAATAATTCTTATTATATGATTTTATAATTATATTACAGAATATTGTAAAAATGTTGTAATGTAGTTTAGGATTATCGTTGTAGGAATTTAGCTTTTAAGATCCTATACAGCTTAAACCTTGATGATTGGCTAATAAATATTGGACTTTTTACAGTTTATACCAAGTCTATATCAGTCATTGGAAATGTGGTGAACTTTTCATGAATATACAGTTCGACTGATATCAATTGAAGAGAATGTCACCTAAGTATAGACGATAAAAATAATATCTATATATATATATATATCTATATATGTATATACAGCCTTCCTATATATAAATGGACTCAGATTGTCACCTTGAGGAACTCTGCATTATTTTAATTTTGAAATTTTTTTATTAATCTATTGAAGAGACGATATTCTACAAGTTTTATTTATACCGATTTTATATATTTCAGTCCAATACTTATAAACTGTACTGTGCTTTATGCTTGTTTTAGTGGTGATTTTAGGTGGTGTGTGGGACTTAAGGATTTTTGACCAACCGGCTCATCGCCGCCATATACAGCTTGGGCACCATATGCCAAAAAATTGGTGCCTCGGCTTATTCGTGGCGATGGTGAGCTAGCGATGGTCAAACACCCTTTTTCTTGATGTCTAGAAGCTGCGAGCGGTGGGTTCGACCGGGATGTTCTCTCACGCGGCAAGTGTCTCCAGGCGCTGGCAGCCCTCAGACATACGAAATGGTTCCAGGTTTGTGTCTTCTATCACACCGTGTATTGCACTTTGGCTTATTTTTAAAAATAAATATAAATTATATTTTATATTATAAATGACACGAAAACGGAAACCGGAAATTCTTTATTATTACATTATGACGATGTGAGTTTTTTAAAATAATTTTTATATAGAAAATACAGAATTAACAAAATTTTAACAAAACATCCAATATTTATTTCGACATTACTATCATCGGCAGATTGAAGTTACTTTTTATTAAACTTGGCCAAAAATTGAACCATTTTAAAGCCTAGATATTATTGTCCTGGAAATATTTCCCTATTAGATGCAAAGATACAAAAAAAACCCCAAAAAAACTATCTTTCTGATCTTTACACAATGACTTAGTGTATTTGTGGTACATTTATGTCTGGTCTGTGTATATAAAATGAAGACTCAAAACAAACAGTTTAATAGAGGAGAACTTTCCATATTTATTTGGTCATTTACAACTGTTAATTGTTGATCGGCTAGTTCTTTCAGAAAATCTAAATTATGTTTTTTATCAAATGTGTAGTATTTCTATGTTTTATGTCATTGTTTAATTTCTTCAGTTTGTTTAGAAAAAATGAGTGACATTTTCTCTTATTTCTTATAATTTATTTATCAAAGCAGGAGAGAAAACGACATAGGAAAATTGCTAATTTTATGTACACTTTTTTAAATCGTCAAGAGCTGTGCTGCTATCATTGTCAATATCCCATATCTCTTAACATATTCAGAACTTCAGAACTATCTCACCGATCCCTAAGTGTCGTCATAGTTAAGCCCCTCCCATATATCTTTACTTGAAATATTTTACTCTTCATTTTTATGCTGATGGGACACAACTTTTTATGAGTTTTGCGGTGGATAAAATTACTGAGATTATAGTTAACATTAATAATGTGGTAATTGCATGTGCAAGGTATTCTAAATTCAACGGTCAGATAAACGACCTCGAAAAAAATGTGAGGCTATATATTGATACTAATCTCAGATATAAAGATCACGTGTCTACTTTAATTAAAAAGTCCCTTTCTCCTCTTAAACTTATATACTATTATAGTACAATAAAATCGAATTCAGACACTCATTTCATTATTTAAATTTAAGGTTTCCCAATACATTATCTATTTATTACTAAACACAAAACTACTCTTTTTACCTATTCATCGTTTTCATATAATACTAATAACATTTACAATTATTTACCTGACACTTTTAAATAATTTCCAGTTAAAATTAGTTTTTGAAGGTAATTTGGTTATTTAACATTAAAATTTTTGCACGGTTTATAGTATGGTTTTGGGGTTTTGTAATTTTATTGAATGAGAGGGCATTTTGCATTTTGTTTTGCAGTTACCTGGTGTATTTCTTTATATATTCACTTATTTTTATATACACATATCTTGTTTATTCTTTATAAATGCATTATTCATGTGCATTCAATAAAATTAATATGGTATACTGTGTTCATACTCAAAATAATATAAAAACAATAAATAATTTTTTCCAGGTTCATAGCACGTACTGATCTTAGAGAGAAATATATCCAGGATAATGCATTAAGACTAAGAGTATCTAGGATTCAATAAAATTGATTGTATTAACCTCTACTTTTTGGAAGTTCATCTTACTAAGAACAATAAATAACTGCACAGTTAAACTAAACTTCCACTCGTCATTCTGACGATGCTAGTTATAGCGAAACAGCTGTAATTGAATTTTAAAGCGAATTTTTCGAATAAATAGTGGAAGTTTAGTTTAACTGTGAAGTTATTTATTGTACTTATGATTCAATAATTGATTTAGACTAAATACTATTTATTAACTTCAAATAGTTATATCACAAAACAAAATGTAATTTCTATCGGACGATGAAAGTTAAGTTTGTTTTTCAAATTAAATAGCTAAAGTTTTGTTACATTGTTTGTATTGTTTTCTCAATACGATAGAGTTCCACAAAGAAAGGGATGATACTATAAATTCAATTATTATGTAATTAGGGAATCGGAGTTTTATTATTTTTTTTATTGTCTTCGTTTCTAACAATTTTACTTGCTTCTATTCCCTTTTTTAAATCTTCATGTAAGCATAATTGCTAAAAAATGCGTTTATTATAAATTGAAAACGTCACATCTCATGCAATACGTATTATAAAAAAAGGGTTCTACTTATAACATTTTAACAATTTTCTTGAAAACCAGTTTGTTTATGTAAACAATGCTCTTTATAAATGTGTTTTTTCTAGATTAGGAATTCACTTAAGTATTTTTTTGTTTGCTGCATCGGCTTCTTAGTAGAACCCTTATTCTGCTTGCTAATATTTTAGAATGTTCTAAATTTTTAATGGTTGCAGGCGAGGGCTTTGGGTCTACATTCATGCGTTATCATCATCCGTATTTTACGAGATTTGTGTCAAAGAGTTCCTACGTGGTCGCCATTGTCTCCATGGGTAAGTAATTTTCCTCAATAAATAGATTTGGTTTATTAATTTTTGATATTATAGGCTATGGAATTGCTGGCCGAAAAAGTTATATCGTCCGTGCCCGGTCAATCGCAGTTATCACCGGGAGACGCGTTAAGACGAGTCATGGAAGCCGTGGCTAGTGGGTTATTGTTACCTGGAGGTCCGGGATTGGCAGATCCGTGCGAAAAAGACAATCCAGACGCATCTGGTGCTTTAAACGCTCAACAGAGAGAAGATTTAACGTGTTCCGCACAGTATGCTCTTCGATTGATTGCTTATAGGCAGATATACAAGGTAAATTATTTTTTTTGTTGATTTAAATAATTCCGAGTTTTATCGTTCCTTAGGTGTTGGGTATGGATCCGTTACCAACTCCTCAAAAAGCATTCCGTCGCGATAGATCTATACGCAAACGTCGTCGATCTGGAGGCGAACAAGAAGGTTCAGAAAGTGAGTTTCTTTTTAATGGATAAAATAAAATAAAATTTTTATTATTTTAAATACATTTAGAACACTAAACCTTCCATGATTATATCAGTTTATAATTTATATATAATTTATTTATAATTTAAATCAATGACAGATGTTTCAAGTAAACACTCATCATCAGTAGTCAATTTGTTTGTTTAATGTTCTAAATACCATAGACTTCCACAAAGTAAGAGGTTGGTACAACAATTTTTATTTAAAATACAACATAAATACACTTGTTCCAATGATGATGCAGTTTATGAATCTCATCAATGTAATGTTTTTTGACATGATAATGTCGATAAAGTCGATGATAACGGGTTGTACGCACGAAAAATTGTTAAGACTAAGTATCAGATGTTGTTCCAGCAGCTTAAAAAACCAGACTTGAATTGATAAAAATATTATTAAAGTTTATTTAATTTTTGTTTCTTACGAATATTAAATTCATTTACTAATATAAAAGGTAAGTAAGCAGTTTTTCATTAATGTTTTTTACAGACAACCAATTTTTGGTAGGTCTGCAAAATACCAATATGTCTTCTAAGTCAATTTCTGGACACAAAATCTTATCGGTGCTAAAAAAAAATTGAAAATAATAATTGAAGTACAAAAAAGATGAGCCAATATTTTACGGCTCTACAGCTACTGATGATGATGTACAACGTACAGATAAAACCACAAATGGAATACTGTTCCCATATCTTATTTTTGGGGGTTGAGATGGAAAACTCATGTTGGAAGGGACCCATACAGCGTTGGACTCATCCCCGAAAGGGTGTCCATCCTAAACCCACCCCAAAACTCGCTCTTACTCACGGCCTAGGAATCACTACCCTAGCATGGCTTCAAGGTCGGCGGCGGTCCTTCACACACTCTTTTCATATCATTTATATCACTTGTGCCATCCAGAATACTGGATCGCCGCCGACCTTGAAGCCATGCTAGGGTAGTGATTCCTAGGCCGTGAGTAACAGCGAGTTTTGGGATGGGTTTAGGATGGGCATCCTTTCGGGGATGAGTCCAACGCTGTATGAGTCCCTTCCAACATGAGTTTCCCATCTCAACCCCCAAAAATAAGATATGGGAACAGTATTCCATTTGTGGTTTTATCTGTACGTTGTACATCATCATCAGTAGCTGTAGAGCCGTAAAATATTGGCTCATCTTTTTTGTACTTCAATTATTATTTTCAATTTTTTTTAGCACCGATAAGATTTTGTGTCCAGAAATTGACTTAGAAGACTATATTGGTATTTTGCAGATCTACCAAAAATTGGTTGTCTGTAAAAAACATTAATGAAAAACTGCTTACTTACCTTTTATATTAGTAAATGAATTTAATATTCGTAAGAAACAAAAATTAAATAAACTTTAATAATATTTTTATCAATTCAAGTCTGGTTTTTTAAGCTGCTGGAACAACATCTGATACTTAGTCTTAACAATTTTTCGTGCGTACAACCCGTTATCATCGACTTTATCGACATTATCATGTCAATTTACCAAAACCACGCACGGAACTAATCAAAAGCTTTATTTTTATAACGCTAAGAAAATGCACAACAATCTACCATTTGAAATAAAGTCCATTTCATCAATAACCGCATTTCGTAACGCTTTAAAATTATATTTGGTAGATAGAGCTTTGTATGCAGTGTTGACTCCGTTTGTGTGATTTATATATATATATTTTTTTCCATCCTTCAGTGTTTTTTGGTATTATTCTCCTTAGCTATGCCGTACTGATGAAGTCTAAGGAGACAGAAACACGTGTCTACGGCTGCATTAGCGGGCTTAACCCAATATCTTCACTTTCATTAAATATAGGTCTATTTTTATGTAGGGATAAAATTGAAAGAGTTTTTAAATATTAATTGTTTATATCTTGGCTAAAAGTTTAATCAACCCATCTTCTAAATTGATAGTAGAACCACACTAGAACTCCTGTATACTTGAACCCATAAACATAGGGGAATTAAACTACCCTTCTAAAAACGTAAATTTTACTTAATTTATTTATCGTTAGGACATAAAATGTTCTCTAGCCAATGAATTGTATTTCTGAATTAAATAAAACTGTAGAATATTTAATACACTTCAGTGAATGTGAAATTGATTTAATATTAAAATATGTGCAGTTAAAACTTTATGGTAATTTATTAATTACTTCTATTTTTCGCCTGTATTTGGTATGTAAAAATGGATTTTTCCTCTCCAAGAAACAAAGTGTAGAGTATTCAGTGGTGCAATTAAAAAATCTTTTTCGAAAATAGCGTTAAAGCATTACTATATTTCAGTTTATGTAAAAAATGAATTTCAACATCAAATTTTAACAATCTTTTTTTATGTGAAATATATTGTACTAATCCCTACTCAGTGGAACTTCACCTTAATAAAAACAACGGAAAGTTAGAACAAAACTTCCACTTTTATTTAAAAATTAGCTTTTTTAATTCAATTACAGCTTTTCATATATAACATCCAGGATAATATTCCATTAGGGCTAAAAATATCTACGCTTTACTATTGTTATGTCTTATGACTTCCAAACTTGGTCTAGTTTTAACACTACTTAATCAACATCAGGCTTTAATATTTTTTATGTGGTTCATCTACCCACCAGCTCCAAAGGATATATCTGAATTTGCGTCAAAAATTTATTTAAAATCTATTTTTTCCCACTCGGAACGTTTGTAAGTAATTTTTGAATATGCCAGATGAAAGAGAAATGTTTTTTCTACCTCTGTGCAAAATTTCACTCATGGACATATTCATCTACCCCCCAGCTCAAAAGGATATATCCGAATTTGCGTGAAAAATTCCCTTAAAATGCATTTTTTGGCCACTCGGAACGTTTGTAAGTAATTTTTGAATATGCCAGATGAAAGAGAATTATTTTTTCTACCTCTGTGCAAAATTTCATTCATGGACATCTTCATCTACCCCCCAGCTCCAAAGGATATATCCGAATTTGCGTAAAAAATTCCCTTAAAATCCAGTTTTTGGCCACTCGGAACGTTTGTAAGTAATTTTTGAATATGCCAGATGAAAGAGAATTGTTTTTTCTACCTCTCTGCAAAATTTCATTCATGGACATCTTCATTTACCCACCAGCTCCAATGAAATAATCAATAATATTTTTTGTTTACTATTAATTCAATGATTTTCAATGTTTTTATTATTATTGTTAAAGACTTTTATGACCTCCGACACTTTTTAGTAATCTATAAATATTAATACTAGTATAAAGTTATAATATATTTTGCACTTATAAAAATCTTCATTATAAAACGCATTTGCGTATCGTAATGTAACTTTTACACACGCAAATTTTTGTTTTAAATGGTTGGCGACATGAGTGAAGTATCTAAAGGCAAGACTATTGACAATGACATTTGTGGCTAATAGCAATTTATTAATTTTATATTGTTCTTTAAGAAAGTATCTGTGAATATGAATATGAATATAATATTTTACTTATATAATATATTATTATTGGTATATTATTCTTTTTAAAATATTTTAAAACATTAATATTTGATAATTTAAATGTCACAACTGTCAAATTTTATAAATTACACAGTGCTGCCGACATACTTTTTAAAATAAAAATTTTCATAAATTTACATAAAAATAAAAAATTAATTTAAAAAATGGTAAAAAGGGCAAAATATAAACAACGCATTTCATATGGAATTCTGTTATGACACGAGTTCAAGTTTAAAAAACGAATCGCGAAGCGATGAGTTTTTTAGAGAATGAGTGTCACAACAGCCATATGAAGTAAGTTGTTTATATTTTTTATATCTTGCCATTTTATCATTTTTTAAATTAATTTATTATTTTTATGTAATTACGAAAATTTTGATTTTAAAAAGTATGTCGGTAGCACTGCGTTATTTATAACATTTGACAGTTTTGACATTTAAATTATGAAATGTTAATGTTTTAAAATATTTTAAAATGACTAATACACCAATAATATATTATATAAATAAAAAATCATATTAATATTCACACATACTTTCTTAAAGAACAATATAAAATTAATAAATTGCTATTAGCCACAAATGTCATTGTCAATAGTCTTGTCATTTGATACTTCACTCATGTCGCCAACCATTTAAAACAAAAATTTGCGTGCGCAAAGAGTACATTAAACAACGCATTTCATATGGCTTTCTGTTAAGACACGAGTTCAAGTTTAAAAAACGAATCGCGAAGCGATGAGTTTTTTAAAGAACGAATGTCACAACAGCCATATGAAATAAGTTGTTTATAATATTTTTTATATTTCGCCATTTTATCATTTTTTAAATTAATTTATTATTTGTATGTAAATTACGAAAATTTTGATTTTAAAAAGTATGTCGGTAGCACTGTGTAATTTATAACATTTGACAGTTTTGACATTTAAATTATCAAATGTTAATTTTTTAAAACATTTTAAAATGAATAATACACCAATATTAATATATTATATAAGTAAAAGATGATATTCATATTCACAAATACTTTTTTAAAGAACTATATAAAATTAATAAATCGCTATTAGCCACAAATGTCATTGTCAATAGTCTTGTCATAGATACTTCACTCATGTCGCCAACCATTTAAAACAAAAATTTGCGTGCGTAAAAGTTACATTACGATACGCAAATGCGTTTTATAATGAAGATTTTTATAAGTGCGAAATATAAAAAGTTACATTACGATACGCAAATGCGTTTTGTAATGATTTTTATAAGTGCAAAATATAAAAAATATATGTTATGGAATAATTTCGGACTTTGCTTAAAGTAGACCGGCAATGCGGACTTTGCCTAGGTAAACCTAGGTATGACCGCATAACGTACTTTGCCGGTAACATATGAAGGGGTTAAAGTCATAGTGGTGTAAGTCACTTTATCATCGGTTTTAGGAAATTAGCACAATGCAAAAGGTATTGTAGTTAATTCAGTGGACAAGTTTTTGTGATGGTATTGTTTTAGAGGTACTAGGTAGGTCCAAACTTAGTGATTAGGCTTGATTTGAAATATTTTTTGCCCAAAAGTTGTACCTTACACACTAACCAAAGTCACTTGCACCACTTGCCTTACCAAAGCCGGTGACATACACCACTGTATGACCTAAGACCAAAGACTTACACCACTGTGACCATCAACAAAATGATGCAAAGGTGACTTGCACTTCTCAAAAACATTTTTATTGAATATTACACAAAGTATAAGAATAATACAAATAATTTAATTTTTTATCGCGAATGGATTCTTAATTTTTTTTAACATGGCAAAACGGATTCAGTCTTTTTCATCAGGATTTGTGGTTTCTACAAATTCCAGAGGTCCAACATCTACAAGCTCCTCACCTTCTTCAATAGTCGTTCGCAGGGAAACGAAGAAATCATGTTTCACTGGTGGAATGTATGGCAGAAGATCAAGCATATCTTTCTTTTTAGCCTCGGTAACAGGCCTTCCCCTTGGGTACAAAACATCTTGAGAAACGTTGGCCAGAGAATGTCTCCTACCGGGCCTTGCTGCCTTTAGATTTAGTTTAGAAAATGGGATATTCTCATTCATAGTTTCTTTGTAGAAGAGAATGTAAGGTTGATCTTTCAAAATTCGTATCCATTGAATTTTTAACCAATTCAGTTGTCAACAAAACAGATGATCCATTTTTAGTCTAACTTGTGCTGCCATTTAACAACGAAATGAGTGAAGCTCTGACTTACTCCACTTTTTCTATTAACAGTTTTTTATTTCTACATCGCATTTCTGTGCCTAAGTCAACTTCTACCGAAAATTGACTTACACCACTTTGACTTTAACCCCTTCATATATACTATTTACGCACGCAAATTTTTGTTTTAAACGGTTGGCGACATGAGTGAAGTATCTAATGACAAGACTATTGACACTGACATTTGTGACTAATAGCAATTTATTAATTTTATATTGTTCTTTAAGAAAGTATTTGTGGATATGAATATCATTTTTTACTTATATAATATATTATTAGTGGTGTATTAGTTATTTTAAAATATTTTAAAACATTAACATTTCATAATTAAAATGTCAAAACTGTCAAATGTTATAAATTACACAGTGCTACCGACATACTTTTTAAAATCAAAATTTTCGTAATTACATAAAAATAATAAATTAATTTAAAAAATGATAAAATGGCAAGATATAAAAAATATAAACAACTTAGTTCATATGGCTGTTGTGACACTCATTCTCTAAAAAACTCATCGCTTCGCGACTCGTTTTTTAAACTTGAACTCGTGTCTAACAGGAGCCGTATTTTTGAGCTCACTCGAACTTGTTCGCATGCTGTTAACTTCGATTGACAAAGTTCGATGGATAACTGGTGATCGTATTTTCGAGATGGCGTCGAAGTAGAAATCGTATGCGATGTGAAAGTTCGACTGGTTCTACTTGGCAACGTTGTAAATTCTTCAACACCATGAGGTTTTAAAAACATAATTTTTAAAAATCTAAACTAAACTGTTCATTCAACGCCTAAACTAAACATAAATTATTAATTGATAAAATAAAATGGAAAATAAGCGAAGCACAGAGTTACGTTTGTTTCAAAGAGAGCACCTAATCGCTTTTATCGAAGAGCATCCTGAATTACAGGGTGGGAAGTTTAATAAGGATTTTACGTTTAAAAAAGCTCAGGATTTGTGGGAACAATTAACAAATTTACTAAATTCAATGCCGGGTGCAAGAAAAAACTGGAAGCAATGGAGAAAGGTAATGTAATTTAATAATTGAGATAAATATCATTTATTTATGCCATTGGCGTAACTACCATAATATAGTAAAGCTTATGGGCCCATAGTCAAATTGGTAGGGACCTACAAGAGTACATTTCTCGTCCCACTATATGATTATGAAATATTGTCGGCTGTTAGGACCAAAATAAAATCAAGTTAATTTTGGACATAATAGTCAACAACATTTCAAAATTCATAAACAATACTTTCACCTAAAATAATCTTTATTACAAACTTTTTAAGAGCAAGTTTATAAAAACATCTCCATGTAACATCTAATATAACCTCAACATAAAAATGATAAATGTCAATTTAAAACCAAAATATAAGCTTTGCGCACACTCACAATAAAAGTTCGTTCACGATTATCAAGTTCGAGTAGTCCCTACCCACTCGTTTAGCTTCGATGGAAAAAGTCCGCACACGAACCGACTTCGATTGCTCAAAAATACGTTTTATACAATTTCGTTCGAAGTTATGTCAAAAGTTCGCACGCGGACGACTTCGAATGACTCGAAAATACGGCACCAGAATTCCATAAGATAACTCCCTCGTAACTGGCGGACGGAATATACAGGGTAGCGGAGTTGCCAAATCAATTTTACCGTATTGGAGCTAGGAGCCTACTTCTCACCCGTCACATAAAGTATACATTTATTTTTTTAAATGTAGATACTTTTGTATTACTGGTTTAATAATGTTTTGTTACTTTGTTCTATGTGGTTTCCTTTTTTTAACCTTTGTCCACAAATTTTAAATAATTTTTTCGACAATAAAGCTTATTATTATTATTAAACATAAAAATGTTGACCGTTTTCTACTTTTTGGCCTATGAGAGCCGAACATTGAATTACATTCCAAATATAAAACATGATAGCAATCCACCAAGGAGCAGGTCGATGAAGACATTGTTGTGTCATTATCAGAGCAGGAGAGTTGCTGTATGTATACGGAAAGCTTGCATATCACGTTTTAAATATTCCACGGGACATAGATGTAAGAATGTTTTATTGAAATTGAAATTTAAGGACTAGGAAAGGTATTCGCGGGAATGTAATTCTATAATTTGGTCTGGTGGCTGAGTTAACTAGAGCAGCACTGCAGCTGCATTCCTTTCAATCGATTGTCGGCTTCAAATTAATTAATTTTGTTTTGTTTTAGGTGATACGGGCAAAATGGTAAAGATGCAGATATGAAGATATAGAGAATATTAAGTTATTTTTATAAGTTTGAAGTATTTTAATGTATAGGTCTTTTTGTTGAAATAACTTATGGAGTTTGTGATTTTTGTTTTTTTATTTTATATAGATTTTTCTGTATGTTTACAAAATATTACTAAACTGCGTTGCAGAAGTATGCATGAAGATTGTTTTTAACAGTTTGATTGAAGTATGTCATTTAGATTTTGAACGATAGCAAGTTCATAAATAAATAATTCACAGTCTTCTTTTTATTTATAAACTACCTAAAAATGAAACGTACGGAGGAGAATCACTGGATCGTTTTTATTGGAGTTAAAAACATTTTTATGAAAAAGGTATACCTAATAACAAATATTCTGAAATATTATGTGAAATGAAACATCAAAATTAAGTGTATTAAAACTAAATAATTGCAATTCGCAATATAAATTAAAGGAAGGAAAAAGCACTTCATATATTTCATTACGTGCTACTACATAAGGAAATTTGACAGGCCTCTACATACTAAAAACTCGGTTAGCTTTTAAGGGTGCGTTTGCACGCCACAATTTTCATAACAAGTACTACAAGCTTCCTTGTCCTTAAATTGATGGCGAGACGATGCAGTTTCTAGATTAAGAGCAAACCGTACATGTCCGAAAATTTTAAAAGCATCCTGTGCCTTTATTTCTAATCCGATTTTTGTGAAATTTTCAGTAAACACTCATTATTACTAAACTTAGGGGGTATTGCCTTGATTTTTTTCTAAACCCTAAAAAGGTTATTCCCGTCTTCTAAATTAAATTTAAAAAAATGTGTCGCTTTCTGTTTTAGTAAATGTCGAGTAGTTTTTAAATGGGATGCTCTCCCACCTTTGCCTAAAAATTTTCTATAAAATGCTGCCCTCTCGTTGTATAAATTTTAAGACAGTTTTAATCGCGTTGGTCTAGATATTCACAGTGGCGGAGCAATTATCATGTTAAGACGAGAGAGTTTGTTGTATTTAATGATGTGACTTTTTCTAAATAAATTAAAGTAAATTTCAAATTTTGACAAGGTGGTCAAAATAATAATGATTAACTTAACAACCACAAAATTAAATTTTGCCTATAAATATTTTTACAAGGTTAACACAATATTATATAGCAGACATTTTTTTCAATTTCATGTTTTTAATTTTATCTAATCTATATAAATCTGCCACTAATATCATTTCTCTTGGAGTTTCTGGTGTAATTATTTATTAAGAAGAATACATACATCGAAAACAAAAAAATTGCATAACTTAAAAATAAGAACATATATCCAGTCAAAATTGTTTCACCAAATTTCTACATTTCGCTAAAATATCTACAGGGAGATTCATATTATGGACCTAAAATGAAATGATTTTATATGCATTTTACAACTAAATAATGAAATGCTGAGATTGCACAGATAATGTCTTTACTTTATTTTATAGTGCTTCTTGGAAATGCTTTTTTTATACGATTTTGTTGGTTAGTTGCAATAAAATAAGACAATGAACATCGTATAAAAAAAGAATCCAAAAAAATGTGGAATTTTAGCTATCATCTAGTTGTAAAATGCATTTAAAAAATTATTCCATTTTATGTCTATTATGTCCATTTTATGTAATAGGAATCTCCCTGTAGATTTTTTTTATTTTTTTAAATAAGAATAATTAGCATGCGACATTATACAGTGATTATTCTTACAAATTCCATTAAAAGTGTTTCGCCAAATTTAATAAGTGGTTTAAATACAGAGAGTTTAATATTCGCGTATATAAAATAATTTTTTTGTAAAATTTCTGCAACTAAACAACCATATCAATTATGGAACAGTCAAAAGGAGTGTGTCTTTCACCAGTTAAAATTTGTTCAAAAAAGAATTTTATGTCAATAATTCTTCTACCGGCCGGTATTCTCAACTCACTCCTCTCACAGCGAGCGATCACAAAAGGGAGTGATTTGATTGGCAGCGATATGGCTTTTCTAGATTCTCATGTATCCCTCCGCTCGCAAATTTATGACACGAGCAACTGGAATACATGAAAGCGAATGAAATAAAGCACTCCTCTTTGACAGGAGCGATCCATGCGAGGAGACGGCATGAGAATCGATTTGGCAGTGAATTTCACTCCCCTCGCATTCAACGACATCGATATCGCTCCAAGCGAGGACCTGAGAATACCGGGCCTGATATATCGTCATATCTAAAATAAATAAAAAATTAGTAAAAAGTACGTGTTTTCTTTAATTACATACTCAAACGTCTCTAAGCCACTAATATCTTTTGAAACAATCTCTTCACTTTTATTTAGTGAACTGCTTGCGGGTGCCATTTGTTCAGTGTTTATTCTAGAACTGTTAAAGGTAGAAAAATGAAAATAGATACAATCCAAAACAGGGCAATTTTTGTTTCCTGGGGTACAACTCTTTCTATAATTCCAGCACTGGTACTTTGACCTTCGATATTAGCAAGGCCGTACCCAGGAAACTTTTTCGGGGGGGGGGGGGGGGTTTGTGGCACCAAGTGGGGTCCGGAGGCATGGAGGTAAGTAACACGCGTTATCGTCGTTCGGATTTTTGAATGTAACACGCGGGATGGCCAAAAGGCTGGCGATATCGAGTGCTACTTTGCGCTCAATTCTTTCCCACTGCAAAACCCCTAATACTTATTAATTGTGAGATAAGGTTATTTGATGCAAGGGAAACAGGCAAAAAATTGGAAGAATTTGTTGACAAATCCAAAAACATACTTTTAAAGAATTTAGAAGACGATCCACAACACTTTCAACCGGCTGTAGAAGCATTAATGAAAAATTTTTACACAAATGCTAAAACACCCCTCCAACTTTTAAGTTCATTGCATACTTCTTTTAAATGCACCGAATATAAAGCAAATCGTTCTCAAACAACTAGAAAGGGAAAGAAGATATCAGTGCAACCCACAGCAATAGCAAGAAGACATTCAAAATATTCAGGTATGGCTAATAAATATATCAAAAGATATAAGATATATAACTAATTTTTATTATATCTAGGAAAAAGAAGATTTCAAGGAGGTAAAAGTAAATGGGGGAAGAAAAAGCCAGTTGCACCCCACTTGCTTAGCAAATGTGTGGAAAAGAATGTAGGATTAGGTGACAGAAAAAGCGAAATAAGTGAATATTTGCTTTATTATATGCTACTGACAATTTTAAAATTATTTTTTAATTACCATTTTTTTATTATTATCCTTAAAGAAAAATAAATTTTATGTTAGCTTTAAAAGTAAATTATTATGTATTATGTATACATTTAAGATGAACCAATGTAAGGTGGGTGTCAGGTACTATCAAAATTAATATGAAAAACCATATAAATGATAGATTAACCCCTTTTTTATCTTCTGAAGTGATGGATTTCTGAACGAGAGAAAGTGTCCTCTAAACCAGTGAGTACCTAATTGTCTAGCAAACAAAAATTACATACATATAGAAAAATAATTGAAAACCTGTTTATTTTTTAAAGTCGGATATAAATCGTTTCAAGAAGGTAAGTGCTTCAAATTGTAGGTTTATTATTAAAAAAAAATAAACAATATATTAAACACTTCCCTTAGCTTAGGTATACCCGTATTAATTGTTTAAAATTACCTACATTTTTTTTAATTTATCAGTTATAAGATAAGTAGCACTCGACATCGCCAGCCTTTTGGCTATCCCGCGTGTTACATTCAAAAATCCGAACGGACACCCGAACGACGATAACGCGTGTTACTTACCTCCATGCGGTCCGGAGGCCCAACCCAAAAAACATTTTAAAAATTGTCAAATAACCCATTTTAGGCCAATTTAAGCTTTTATTGACAAAAGTTTGTATATTGAAAATAAGTATATAAATAACATAAAAATAATATCCCCTGTTAATTTGGTGACTTGGAAAATAAATAGATAGACAACACAAATATACTCAAAATTGTTTAATACAACACAGAAACGTATCTGCGGGAAAGAACAGTTATATTACAAAACAAAATCCAATCTTCTGTTCTTTTTTCTTGCAAATTCATCAATCACTTTGTCTGTTGAGATGTGATGGCTTCTGTGAACCGACATGAGAGCCAGTCCGCTTAGGCTATGTACACATGGTAGCGTCGCACCGCGCGTCCGACCGCGCGGTGCGATATACAATGGAGCTAATGGCAGCGTCCACATGCACCACTCACTCAAATCTGGACGCGCCGCCCAGACTTTCAACCTGAACCGCGCGGCGACAGCGCAGTTCCCAGTACACTACAGTCAGTTGGACTGTACACATGAGAGCAGTCGGACGCGAGTTTTGATCTAGTTCACTTGTTTTGTGTAGTGATTTTACAGCGACTCTGTGCAGTGTGCAGCCATGGAAATGAACAATTTTGACACAGAATTGTTTATAGAAGAAGTAAAAAGTCGACGTGTCATATGGGATATGGCGAGTCCTGATTACAAGAACAGGGTGTTGAAGAGAACAGCTTGGCAACAATTGGTAGAAATATTTTGTAAAGAGGATACTACAGAGGAAGAAAAGAAAAATCTTGGTAATGCGTTAATCTATCGGTCAAAATAGGGTGAACCCAAAATTTTCTTTGCCTTCGTTTTCTCGCTTTATATCTACGATACAGCCACATACATGTTACCTCTTCAACTTCCATTGCTAAAGCTAAACTGGAGGTAGACGCCGCGTATAAAACGCTCTCATGTGTACAACTGCAGAATTTTGGACGCTACCATGTGTACATAGCCTTAGTCTGTCTTGTCCACATGAGTTTCTCAGGTAGAGAGTGGAGAAGGTCCTCTCAGCAGTTGCAGTAGTCACTGGCAAAGAAGCAAATATTTTTAGGAGCGTGAATATATTGGGGAAAAGTTCTCTATTACATTGGCTTAATGCCTCAATGGCACAAGAAGGCTTGTCGTGTTCCATTTGTTTTTCCCAAAACAATTTCCACAGCGAGTACTCACTAGATACTAGTTCTAGATCAACCATCTTTTCATAAAGTTTCAAGGATTCACCATTTATTTTCTCAGTTGATGAAGTGGGTAAAAAGCACAAAAGTGTTACCAGAAGCTCTTTGTGATCGGTGAATCTGCATTTAAGCTGATCTATCAAATCATCTAGGATCGGGATTGCCACCGATATTCTAAAATAGGTTTGAGGGTCTTGAGTAGAGTAGTTGCTTCTATGGCGTTGACGAGGAGCTAATCTTGGCAAACCAATTTCTTCACCAACATGTCTCATTAAAGATTCTGCTGTTTTGAAAATGTTGGAAAACTCAAGATCGATTGTTTTTCTTAAGCTTTCAAAATGGGCAACAATATTTTCAATGTGGTCAACTGCAGACGTAAGGTCACAATATGGAGACTGAAGCACTTTGCAAACAGATATTGTGGCAGAAAATGTGTTGGCCAATAAACAAAGGCACACTACAAATTCACTAGCAATCATAGACTTTAAGAGAGTATTACTCCTGTTTTCGAGTTTCTCACGGACGCAGCGGTGAGAGGCGAAGGATAAAATTTACAAGTAAGGGGTGTGTACATCTTACTACCGAATGAACCCCACTACTCGTATATTGTCGAAGAGGGTTTGTTTAAAATATTACAGCGGCTTGACCAAAGTATTTTATATTTTTATTTGGAATATAGGTGCATTCATTTTAGTGTGATTTGTTTTCGTTTTTAGTGTGTTGGTTGAGTATTGAATATTTTGCTAGTTATTTTTTGACTTTTGTTATTATGTCTCTGATTACTTTCGAATATATACATGATAGTTTTTATATTATTTTTATAGTTTCTATATGATTTTTAAATAATGAAACACGAAATTTACTGAACACTTTACTGCAACTAGCTTCTCACACGATTACAACTCAACTGAACTCATATTTCAATTATTCACAAACGTCAGAGCTGTCATTCATCTTCCCGAATTCGATTAATCGACAACACATTCATCGGTTGATTCATCATTAGGACCGCTCATTATACTAATCGGTAATATTCCAATACTAAGATTTCTAACACGGTCATCCTGAAAATTGGCGTCCTCGCCCAAATTTAGCTAAAACAGAAAAGAATCTTTTTGTACACATTTAATTCATTTTTCTAGACCTCAGCCCATTTGACTACCGCAGTAATCTTTTCTTTCATCAGACCGCAGTCTGTACATTCGATTTCACATTCTAATACCGCAGTATTAGTCTCATCAGACCGCAGCCTGTACATTCAATTTCACATTCTAATACCGCAGTATTAGTCTCACCAGACCGCAGCCTGTGCGCATTCAATTTCACATTCTAATACCGCAGTATTAGTCTCACCAGACCGCAGCCTGTACGTTCGATTTCACATTCTAATACCGCAGTATTAGTCTCACTAGACCGCAGCCTGTATATCTAGTTAGATACCGCAGTATCAAATTTTATATTACTGGCCGCAGCCTGTCCAATTAACTTCAGATTTTTGAATTTTACATTTTGATACTTTAATACCGCAGTATTAAATATCCCATCAAATGAATTTTTTTTTTACTCTTGAGCTGCATTCACCTGACTTTCCAAACTGGGCCATAGTCTCAACTGCTCATGTGCAGCTACTGTAGCCACCTGTCTTCTGCCGTTTATTCTTTTTAGTGCATATCTTTCATTCGGTAGCAATGCTTCGATCACGAAAGGACCTTTATATTTAGCCTTGAGCTTCCCTTTATTAGGGCCAGTCAACTGTGATTCTTGAACCACAACTTGGTCACCCTATTGAAACAATTTTGCTTCCATTCTTTTATCATTGAAGCCTTTTACCATATAATCAATTTTCTGTTTCATCTTATTTTTCATTTCGTCTAGAACTGTCTGATTCACTTCCTCGGTATAGAAATTTTTCTGTTGAAGAGAGCCTCTTATTTTTACCACACATCAAGACATGAGGACACACTCCTGTAGTTTTATTGGGTACTGAATTAAAATCATCTTCAATTTGAGGCAATACGGTTGTCCATTTCTTTTCATCTTGTTCATTGAGAACTGCTCTCATTGAATTAAACAAGGACCGCATAATTCTTTCCACCTGTCCATTGCCCCTAGGTACGCCAGTAGCGATGAAGTGTAAAGTAATACCATGTTCTTCCATGAATTTCTTGAATTGCGTAGCTGTAAATGCTGTTCCCCTGTCAGCCACAATCCTTTAAGGGGTCCCAATTTCATCGAAAACCTTTGCAAGAGCTTGAATAGAAGCTTCTGTTGTTTTATTTTTGATAGGACAGAATTTGACATATTTGTTGAAAGCGTCTATTACAACAAGAATTTGCGTACATCCTCTTGATGACACAAGAGGACCGGCGTGATCGACATGCCATGTGTGCAGTTTTTCTGTAGGCTTTATTCCTTGCTGAAGCAGATCTTTCTTCTTGCCACTGTGTGATTTCCCAGTTATACACGATCTACAATTCTGAATATATTTTTTTATGCATTTGCTCATTCGTGGCCAGTTAACATTTTCTTTCATCTTGAAAAGGCTTCTCTCAAACCCAATATGAGATGATTGGTCATGAAAAAGCTTCATGACATTTAGTCGCGCAGCTTGTGGTATAAAACATAGTGATGAGCAAATGCAAGACCAAGACCAAGACCGGGTTAGTCTTGGTCTTGGTCTTGCATACAAGGTCTTGGTCTTGGTCTTGCAGTCAAATAAGCAGTCTTGGTCTTGGTCTTGTTCTTGCAGGGTCCAGTCTTGGTCTTGGTCTTGCACTTTTTTTTTAGATTTACTGGGGCCATTTTTACAAAAAAAAGGAAAAATAGTTTTTAAAATCATTACAAGTAAAGAAAGGGATAGTATTTTTAACTATAAAAATTTTGTTTTCTTTATATTACATTGTAGCGATAAATCAAGTATGAAATAGTTATTATCCTAAAAAGTGCGGAAATGTTAATTTGCGCAAGAGTTAGGATCAATATTTTTTTTTAAAGTAAAATCACCTCAAAATTATTTAGATACTTGAAAAGATGCGATTGTTACAATTAAATCTTTCATAGTGTCAATAAATACACGACTGTAGCTATAGCAACCCCAAAACAGGTGAGTTTGTTGTTGCTTTGAGTAAGGTTTACAGGGGTGATTTAATAAACTATGATTTTAAAAATCCCTATTTTTTTGTAATTTTTTTACTATTTGTATGAAGTCCAACAAAATAAAGATAATAATACAATAATTTGTCAAAAAGGTTATCGGAAAACATCTCTAATTAATAAAAATATTGCCTGAATTAAAATGTTGTTTTACGCATGCTTGTAGAATTTTTTTTTATTTTATATTCATTTTGACAATTTTCTTAGAATATAGTTTTATAATGTGTCAATAATAATAATATATAGAATCAGACGTGAAATCTAACATTTAATAATTTTATTTATGAGTTTGGAAATATATTTGAATATTAAAGTCACTGAATTTTGCGTCTCTCTAAAAAAAATTATTCTTTGCAGGCCTATTAGCTGGGATTTGAAATAAACTAAAACTTTGTTTGGTGTTGATGAATAAAAACAATAGGTAGAATACATTACCAATAATAGAGCTTATGTCAATATTTTGGAAAGATATATTTTAACAACAACTAAATACTAAGTTTTCACAACTGTTAGAAAAAAGTACCAACTATATGTATAAATATTACAAAATATTTTTTTCTTTTGATTCAAATAATGAAAAACAAAAATAGGATAAATGCTTCGAATAGATATAGGTAAAATCTATTTTAGTTTCGTTGCCCAACAATTGACACACAGTAACCAGACAAAAAATCACGTGCCATTTTTGCCAAGATAAATTTTTCATCATTTGTTTGAAGGTGACGACATACGACATATTAAGATTTCGTAGACCACTTCAGTTTTCCGTTTCTTAAAAATCTTACTTTTTTTTGTCCTTTTCGTTTCTTCTTCCGATGAAGGCTTGTCTTCCAAAAATATTATCATTGCCAAGTCCAAATCATCCATTTTTTGCTTTTAACACAGAAACACTCTAATTATTGTCAAATAATGAAACTAAACACAAGATATAAAACAAACTATATACACAAAAAACAAAGGCAAATAAAAAAATGGATTTAGGTGGTCGATAACGTTAAACTCATACTTTACATCTGTGCTCACCGATAGCGGCCGTCTTGAACGGTCTTCAAATTACGGCCGCTTTATTGCGGCACCGCTATCCTTGGAAACCAAAGCTTTAGAGTTTAAAATAATCCATGGCTGCTTTATTTTTCGGTTTATATATTTAAAAAAGCAAGACCGCAAGACCCTTGCAGGCTTGGTCTTGGTCTTGCGTATATCTTGCAATGCTAAGTCTTGGTCTTGCATAAGTCTTGCACTGCTCGGTCTTGGTCTTGTTCTTGCAGCCTGAAGTTGGTCTTGGTCTTGGTCTTGCATTTTCTGCAAGACCAAGACCAAGACCGCAAGACCAAGACCCGTCTCGCTCATCACTAATAAAACATTTTCCCTTGTAGTATGCTCTTCCATTTTCCACTGTATAGTCTTCATAATTTTCTGGATTCGACTTTACTTGTTGACAAAACTGATCTTCTGCTTGGTATTCGTTTAGAGACTTCAAATGATCTGAATTTTAAGAGTTCTTTTCCAATCGTTTAACCGGTAAAAAGATCAAAGGAGCTTGTATATTCCTACTTAGATAATCTACGTGTTTATTCTTTTCTCTTGGTCTGTATTCGATATTAAAATCAAAATCTTGGAGTCTGATCCACCAACGGGCTACTCGAGGGTGCAAATCTTTTTTAAGAGCTGTTGCCCTAACGGAATTGCAGTCGGTGTATATGGTGAATTTCCTTCCATAAAGGTAGTTTCGGAAATATTCTACAGATGATACAATGGCTAGAGTTTCGAGGTCGTACGAATGATAACGAGATTCACAGTCATTCGTTTTTCGACTGAAGTAAGCTATCGGATGACAAATGTTTTTCTGTAGAAGTATTGCACCAAGTCCCACTGAGCTGGCATCAGTATGTAATTGCGTTTCCAAATCTGGATCGAAAATGTGAAGAATAGGCCCAGTCACAAGTTTTTCAATCAGTTGTTTTCTTATTTCTTCGCACTCCGCTGACCATTGGAATTTTCTGTCTTTCTTGAGAAGAGCTGATATAGGAGCAGTTATTGAAAAATTTCGTATGAAGCGACGAAAGTAGGATGCTAATCATAGAAACTGACGAACACCTTTGATGTCGGTAGGTGCTGGTGCTTGTTTGAGAGCCTCTACTTTATTTGGATTGGGTGATATTGTTCCTTGTTTAATTATCACTCCCAAATATTCTATTGTTGTTTGAAAAAATTTACATTTGCTTAAGTTAACTGCTAAACCAGCCTTCGCGAGTGCTGTCATAACCATTTCCAACTTAGTCAGTCCCTCTTCAATAGTAATGCTAGGAATCAGTACATCGTCCAGATAAACGTAGGCAAATTTGTCTTTTAAGGGGCCCAGAGCTACTCTATTGTATTCGTATTGGCCATCTGGAGTGATGAAAGCCAATAAATGTTTCTATTGTAGTTAGAGATATACCTACTTATTTACTATATTATATGTTTTATGTTATGTAATCATAGTAACAACAGTTTTATAAAAAAGTCAGAGAGAGTGACATATATTTTTTGTAAGAACTTTTACGTTAAAAGATATTAAAGACATTTTCAATTGTACAGTATTTATTTGCTCTGAAAATACAATAGGTTATGGGCCCAGAAATGCCAAAGACTGCTGGTTCAGAGTAAATATAAAGTTAGAACCAATAATTGTGTAGTTGGTCTAAAGTACTACGCCAAAATAATATTTTCGAGTGTATTATTTTTGAAGCCAAACACAAAAGAGTAAAATGGAATTTTTCAAACACGTAAAACCGTTAGAAGGTCAGTCAGATTGGCCCATATGGAAACGATAAGGGATCTGCTAGACTATCATGAAGGTGCCCTTGACGTTATTGATGGCAAATTAGTCAAGCCTGAAGAACTAGAAGGAACTCAATCAGAGGCTGCCATAAAAGAACACAAAGCCAAATTAGATCTGTTCAGAAAGTCGAATAGTTACGCCAAGTCTATGATTGCAAGTTCTGTTACTGATGCTGTTTATCAGAAAATAATGGATCAAGAGACTGCGTTTGGGGTTTGGAATACATTGAAGCAACAGTTTGAGGCATCGACAAAAGATCAGTTATACAAGATTTGTGCTGATTTTTTTGCGTTTAATTGGAATGACGAAGAGGATGTTTCCATGCACATCGCTAAGTTAAAAGCTCTTTGGAATGAATTAAACATAGGTCTTAAAGCAAAAGGCGAAAATGCTTTACCTGATTTACTGTTGGTATGTAAGACTCTAGCTATTCTGCCTAATTCGTTCATCACTTTCAAATCAAGTTGGATGTTTTTGAAGAATGAAGATAAAACTTTTGAAGATTTGACAACTCAACTTTGTTCATTTGAAAGAAATTTTATGAAACAACATAGAGAAAGTTCCGTTTCACAGGAGGCTTTAGCTGCAGATTCAAATCAAAAATTCAAGTTTAAAAATAAAGTTCGAAATAAGAGTAACTTTAAAACTCAACATCCAAGTAGTTCTCGTAAAGATAAGTGTAATTATTGCCATTCTGTTGGACATTGGGTTAAAGATTGTCAAAAATGGAAGTCGGATGGTAGACCAAAACGTACTCAAGAAGTTTCATCCGTTGATAATATAGGACTTATGATAGAAACCCTTTCAGTTGACATTCCTACAGATTCATGTACTTGGTGGATAGACAATGGTGCTACGAAACATGTGACAAACACCGATTTTTATTATGTAGATTTTAAGAAGTTTGAAACTCCATATACTATAAAATCAGCGGGACAAGAAGTTCTACCTGCTGTAGGTAGTGGAACAATTAAAGTTAAAAATTTTACCACTGGAGAATTATATTTTCTTAAAGATGTATGGTATGTTCCTAAACTATGTAGAAATCTGTTTTCTGTGTTAGCAACACAAGATAAACATCCAAAAAGTGTATTCAAATCTACAGCAACAGAGTGTTGGCTTTCAAATCAGGGAAAGCTAATACTATCTGGAAACAGAGAAATTGGTGGCACACTATTCAAAGCAACAATAAAATCATTAGAACCTGAAGAAAAACCTGAGGTAAACATTGTTGATAATAGACTACAGCTGTACCATGAGAGATGGGGTCATCAAGATATAAGACACGTGCAAGCAAAAATGCAAAAAGAGTTGCATATTAAAACAGATCCATCAGAAAAACAGTTATGCGAGCCGTGTATATATGGAAAGGCGCACAGGCTACCATTCGGTCGAAGAGAAAAATCTACAAAACCAGGAGAGCTACTATCAGCAGATGTATGTGGACCTTTTGCAGAGTCATTTTCTAAGAAGAAGTATCTGGTTATTTTTAAGGATAGTTATACAAAATTTCGATATGGCTATCTGATGACCCAAAAATCAGAAGTGAAAGAAATATTGAAAAAGGTTCTTCAGCATGCAAAAACTGTAGGCCATCCCATTAAAGAACTGATAAGCGATAATGGTGGTGAAATGGATAATAAAGAAATTAGAGACATTCTAAGTGCAGAGGGAGTTACACAGAGACTAACAGCCCCCTACACACCACAGCAAAATTCAATTTGTGAACGTGATTTTCGAACAACTATTGAAATGGCAAGAACTTTTAAATATTCAAATAAAAATGTAGTTTTTCCAGAGGCAATGTGGGCTGAGTTTGTTACAACATCCCTTTATATTTTAAATAGAACAGGCAAATCATCTGTGGTTGGTGTAAGTCCTTACGAGCTTTGGTTAGGGAAGAAACCAAGGATTAAACATTTAAGAATTATTGGTTCAGTTTGCTATGCCCACGTTCCTGCTAAGAAACGTAAGAAAATGGACAGAAAATCCATAAAAGGATATTTAATCGGCTATGACGGAGATGAGCGTTATAGAATATGGGTAAGAGAAGAAAATAAAGTCATTGTTAGCAGAGATGTCATATTTGAAGAGAAGATAAATCCATGCGAATTTGTAAAATTGCCATTAAAAGACATAGAGGTTCAAACTGAGGAAAAGCCATTCGACCAAGATGTGTCTAATGAGAAGGACAATACTCAAGAAGCAGAATTAGAATCTGAAGAAGTGTCTGGCAGTGATGAGTCTGAAGTAGAAGCTGAGGCAAGCGAAAATCCACTAACACAGATTACCAGAAGTTTAAGAGATCGTTCAAAGTTGTCCAAGCCGATACACTTAGAAGATTACGTTTTGTACGGAGAAGAAGCAGTTTTTCAAGTTACCACACCTGAATCTTATGAAGACGCTCTGAGTGGAGAGAATAAAGAGCATTGGCAGAAGGCAATGGAGAATGAAATAAAATCCTTGAAAGAAAACCATACCTGGGAACTTACAAGTCTACCTAAAGGATCCAGAGTGATACCATCTAAATGGGTATATAAAGTTAAGATAAATCCAGATGGTACAATAGATAAGTATAAGGCAAGACTTGTAATAAAAGGTTTCAGCCAGAAGTATGGAGTGGATTTTAATGAAACTTTCAGCCCAGTAGCTAAACTAACTACGATACGAGCTATGTTAAGCATTGCAGCCACAGAAAAAATGAGTCTTATGCAGTTTGATGTGTGCACAGCCTTTCTATATGGTGAACTGGATGAAGACATATATATGGAGCAGCCAGAGGGCTATACTGATGGAACCAAGAAAGTATGTAAGCTCTTACGGAGTTTATATGGGCTTCGCCAGGCTCCAAGGTGTTGGAATAAAAGGTTCAACACTTTTCTCAAAGCAACAGGATTTATCGCGAGTGAAGCTGATCCATGTCTGTATATTAGAGGTTGTCAGAATCAAAAACTAATGGTGGCATTGTTTGTGGACGATGGATTGGTAATGGCTAATGATCCGAAAGAAGCGGAATTCTTCCTGAATGAGCTGAAGAATGAATTCAAAATTACTGTTAAAGCAGCGTCATACTTCCTAGGTTTTGAAATTGAACATTTTGAAGACGGTTCAATTAAAATCTCACAAGAAGCATATGCAAGAAAGCTACTAGATCGTTTTAATTTTGGTCAATGCAAGCCAGTGTCAACGCCTATGGTAAAGTTAGAAGCATATAATCAAGAAAGTAGTAACCAAAATCATAACTTTCCATACAGAGAAGCTGTAGGGGCATTGATGTACTTAATGGTTGGCACTAGACCAGATTTAGCCTACATTGTTAGTGTATTGTCAAGAACACTAGACTGCTCAAGTACAGAAGATGTAGTCAGACTAAAAAGAGTATTTCGGTACATAAAAGGTACACTTACTTTTGGAATATGTTACAGATCGGATGGAAGTACCAAGTTAGATTGCTACAGTGATGCAGATTTTGGAGGTTGCAATAAAACTGGTCGTTCCACTTCAGGTGTTGTAGTTACATATGCAGGAGGTGCAGTTTCATGGATAAGTCAAAGGCAACAGTTGACTGCTACATCAACAACTGAAGCAGAGCTAGTAGCAGCTAATGAGGCAGTTAAAGAAATCTTATGGTTGTCGAGACTATATGAAGGGATAGGTTATCCAAAACAAGTTCCTACTCTGTATATAGACAATCAGGCAACTATACGACTTTGTCATAACCCAGAGTACCATCATCGAACGAAACACATAAAAATAAAGTATTTTTTTTATTAGAGAAAAGGTATTAGAAGGTGTTATCAATGTTCAACATATCGCAACAGAAGACCAGGTAGCGGACATTATGACCAAGCCACTTCCAAGACCAAGGCTAGTAAGTTTGAATGAAAAGATGGGACTTTGTTCAAACATTCTCATTTGATTTCTTTCTTGTTTTTATCTTATTTTATGCATAGATAAAGTAAAATAAAAAAGGGAAAGTATTGTAGTTAGAGATATACCTACTTATTTACTATATTATACGTTTTATGTTATGTAATCATAGTAACAACAGTTTTATAAAAAAGTCAGAGAGAGTGACATATATTTTTTGTAAGAACTTTTACGTTAAAAGATATTAAAGACATTTTCAATTGTACAGTATTTATTTGCTCTGAAAATACAATAGTTTCGACTCTTCTTCAACTAATACTTGATGGAATCCTGATTTCATATCTAGAGTGCAAAAGTAGATTGCTTTACTTAAGGCGTCTATTTGATCTTGTATTCTTGGCAGCGGATATCTCTCTTTTATTACGACTTTATTGAGCTCTCTAAAATCAACGCATACTCTAGTCTCACCATTTTTCTTTTGGACGAGTACGACAGGGCTGGCATAAGATGATGAACTTTCTCTAATGATACCTTTTTCTAATTGCTCTTGAATTATTCTTTTTAGTTTTTCTCGTTCTGGGTAAGATAAAGGGCGAGGTTTGAATGCTATTTTCTCACTGAGTAGCTTTATAGACAGTTTTCCTGTGGTAACAGCTTCAGGGATCATTTTGGTTGTCTGTTCAATTATAGTTTTTATTTTCTGTACAACACGCTCGTCCAATCCCGACACATTCAAAGCAGTTTCATCGACCATAGTCATGTTCAAAACCATTTTCTTGATCTGATTTTCATATTGTATTTCTAGACCATTTTCGGTGACTTTCAGTGTTGTACCAGGTCTACTAATCACATCCCAACCAATAATAGCGTCTAGCGATCCTGGAATGGTTTGATCAGGAACAACGAAAAAATTAACTTCTATTGTCATGCTTGGCAACATAACCAGGATAGAACTTGTACCGATGCTGTGAATAACTTTACCGACACCCTGTAGAGGATATTTACCAGGCAATATTACAGCTTCCAATTTTCTTGCTGCGCTCAAGTGCATTAATGGAATTTCTGACCCTGTGTCTAGGATGTAGGAGAACAATTGTTTATTTGCTGATGCAAGCACTACAACTCGTTTGGGAAATCCATTTTTGAAGAAACAGTCACTTTCAGTATGCCCAAATTTCTTACAGTGAGTGCAGGTCGCGTTACCTTTATTTTTAGTCACGTCTTGGGCTTGGGATGTTTTCTCAGTAACTGAAGGCACGGCTGATTGTGATTGTGGTTTCTTTGTTCGATTCACAGGACACTCATACTGTTTATGTCCTATTTGATTGCAGTTTCTACATGATCCAGTGAACTCCGATTTCTTCGGAAAGCCACCTTTCGTATACGGCTCATACCTGGTAGTGTGATGTCGATTTTTATGTGGTTTCATTTCGAAATCGTAAGATCGATTATGTCGTTTCCGAACGTTATTTGATGCATCACAACGAGCCAACAATTTCAATAACTCTGCTTCATTCGGTGGTTGTAATACACGTATCGCTGCCTGTGCTTCTGGATCATCCAAACATCCTTCAACAATACTTAATACCATTTCCCACGGAAAGTCATCATAAAATCTTCGAATGTCTGTTAATTTTCTATTGCCAAATTCACTGAGACTTTTAAATTCATTGCTCCGTATATTAATCATAATATTTTGAGCTCTCGTAAAATGATTTCCAATTTCAGGAAAAGCAGTTTCAAACGAAGTTTTAAATGTTTCCCAATCTTGAGAACGTGGACGCCATTGTTGTAAGTGTTTAGCGGCCCTACCACGTAAAGCATCACCTACTTTAAGTAACATCCATTCATCCGATATATTGAATTGCGATTTCAATTTGTCTGCTTTATTAATCCATTCTTTCATAGAATATGGAGAATCGTCTGGATCAAATTTAATTAATTTCAAGCTACTCACAGTATTTTGATCAACTATTGATATGATGTAACTGTTTGCGTATCCTCCTTGGCATGAATTTTTCTTACAAGTTCTATAAGTGCCTTATTGGTCTCTTGTTGCTGTACCATCAAACCCAGCATGACCTGACTTTGGTTGATTGGAACTTGTTCAGATCGAATTGTTTCTTCTAGTAAAATATTTTCACTTTCCACTTCACTAACATCGCAATTGTCGGCTGAGTCGGCCATTTTTTCGAAAACTATGGTAGGTACACGGTTGCCTATCCCACTTCTGATGATAGTTTTTATATTATTTTTATAGTTTCTGTGATTTTTAAATAATGAAACACGAAATTTACTGAACACTTTACTGCAACTCGCTTTCCTAAAGGAAACGATCTTGTCTCTAAAACTATTCGGAATGAGTGGATAGCTCGATGTAAAAGAGAGGACAAGTTTAATGTAGATACTAGTTATGCCTGTTCAGTTCATTTTACTGAAAATTACCAAGAACGATAAACATTTACCAGGATTGCCTAATCGGCCTGATTTGTCCGCCAGCTGTGTGACGTCATTGCAGTCCTTCATTATAACGTTTACCATATAAATGCATGGAAATAATAGGAATTGGACAGTATTTTTATGATTTCTGTAATACTAACGTACCACTATTTGGATTTTTAAGATTAAATACTTATAATTTATAATAAATATTCTCATAAAATCGTTTTAATACGGCCGAGGACTGCAGTGACGTCACGTTCGAACCATTTTTCTGGCGAACGTACGTCTTATGGGATTAAGCAATCCTGGTAAAATGTTTATCATTCTTGGAAAATTACTATGAAAGAGACTTTAAGAGGGGCGTCAAAAATGTGACAGCTGAAAACGGGTGGCAAGCCTGAATTGTACCCAAAATTTCAATCATTTTGTAAACAACAAATCTAAAGAACGCCTTTAAATTACGTATTCAAATTTTAACAGGATATATCTTAGACCTTTCTCTAGGAGATAAGGTTTTTTAGTTGAGTTTTATATTGTAATAGAAGAGATATTGGCGTTTAAGTGATGGTATGTTTTTAAAAAGTTTGACAATTTGTGATCACGAATTTTAACGCCAGAAGCTTAACTCCTAAAGAAAGCATAGAGAATGCGACTAGCAAAATATGAAGTTAAAAAAAGGTATATTTTTTGAGATTTGTTGCACGCAAAATTTAAAAATTGCACCAATCTGTCAATTTAGTTCAACAGTTTTGGTGGCGCTTTTTTCAGAGACGTATGTCTATTCTAATTCTCCAAATCCAAACTTCACTTAACATAACCTAGAGCAACCTAACCTTTTTTCTCGTTTATAACGTCAAAATATATAAATTTTAGTGTTTTGCTTTTAAATATATAATTGTCTATATTAATATTCGTTTATAATTTACCAGAAGTTAAAAAAAATTAATTTTAAAGTATTTTTTTTACAATTTGCGTTGGTTTTTACATTTACAACTGTGATATATGCAAGGTGTTGTTGGAATTTAGTGTTATGAACCGTTGTTACTTCCTAAATTACTTTTTACTTAATACAGTTGTCCTATTTTAGTCGAATTGGTAAAAATGTTGAGTTTTGAGAGACCCGATTTTTGTTTATACTTTTTTTTAATCTTTTAAGTTACCTACCTAATCATCTTATATCTCTATTTGTTAAATAACATAAACCCAACCTAAGGGATTTACATTTATAAATTAAAACCAGGTAGGTATGTAAATATTAACAGATAAGTGTTGAACTGTTTTTCTAAATAAGAATGATAATAATGTCCACAAAGTAAGGGTTTCTACAATATTTATTTACATGTTCAATACCTATGTATAAATATAAAAGCTTTCTCTTTTGACAATGTGAAGAATTAAAATTTACAGTCAAATATGTAATATTTTTATTAAAACAGTTTTACAAATTTGAGTTGGATACTGGATACGTCTTGTTTTTTTAAACTTATACTCACAAAGGGTACATATCCCCTTCACCATTGAAAGTTTGTTGGTAAATGATAAAACAGACCAAAGGGTTCCATATTCATGTCAAAACGAAGTTCATATCTATATATTGGTGAACTGGGTACATATAAATGAGTCCTAAAAAAGAAAAACATTTACTTGTTATTTACTAATAATATGCAGATGTTATTTGGTAATGTTTAAAATGTAATTGAACCCTAAAAGAAACATTTGTATTTTAAAACACATAGTAGCCCACAATAGGTTTCATATTGATGTAGCCATGGGTTCTATAAGGGTCCAGATTCAATGTTTTTGAAGAAAGAGTTCTAAAAAATAAAATATTAGAATTAACAGTAAAAATTATTAATTATTTACTATAAATAGAATAAAACCTGTGTAGGCAGTAACTTCAGGTCCAAAGTTTTTGAGGAAACAGTTCTAAAAAATAAAAGATTAGAAATAAAATATAAAATTATTCATAACTTTACTAACTTACAAATTTTGTCAGTCTTACTATCAACAGAATACAGCAGGTGTAGGCAGTTACTTGAGGTCCAAAGTTTTTGAGGAAACAGTAGCATATATTTTGAAAACCAGTGATTTATTTCTCTAACAATTTAATTATCTAAACATAGATGAAATAACATATATATGGTTGCCACAAAAAGTATATTGCTAAAAATAGTATATTGCTAAAAATAGTATTTTCAGGACATTTTTGAAATACTTTAGAAAAGTAGTAACATATTAAATCTTGTAGAAATATTTTGTTTACCATACTCCACCTAATAAAATAATCAAAAATTAATCAAATAGTTTTGATTTAGAAAAAGATACTAATATTCTTCTTAGGCTATCCTAGTATTTAAAGTAGACAAAGCATAGCTCAAAGGAAGAGTAGCATTAACACTTCTCTGAGATGCCCTAGTAAAGCCTCTTATATGAAACCAAAGAAATATGCTGTCCGGTTAATGCTGATTATTTAGTATCAAGAGGCAAATTTACAGGGGAATAGGCACACAGTAGTAGTACACAAAATACCACTGATTTCAATTTTCCAAAGAAAATACTTCAACATGGGCAAATACTATTGGTAGGTACTCAAAAAGAAGAACATTCAAATATCTAATATGCAAAATACCTACATCAATACATCTTTTAAAACTAAATTTGATATTCAGATCTGAATCATAGATAATAAAATAAATAATACTTATCTATTAATTGTAACCAAATTAAACCAGTAAATAAACAAATTAAAACTTACCTCTTATCACTTCTGATTACTAGATGGAGAGTGATTTCAAATGTAAATAAAATATGAATCTTTATAAAATAAATAAGATTTTTTCATTTGTGTGAAAGATACCAGTTAAAAAATTAAAGTTACAATCCTATTGGATACATTTTAATTTCAATTTATTCCACAAAGTATGGGGTTGACATTTTTGGAATATAATTAATAGCCATAATTTAATGATACAATTAGTTTTATTAAGATATACCCATAAACAATTATGTTTAGTACTTGCAAGAGTATTGTTGGCCAATCGCTGATAGTCAGCTTATCCCACTTCTTTAGGTATCTTGAAAACAGGTGCACAAAGTGTATTTCTATAGATACTAGATTGGTTAGTTATTATCGTAGGTTATTGAAAACAAGGAAATATTTTTTTCTTGTGCCACATTCTCAAAAAAAATAAACTATAGGTAAGCTTTATTGTAGGGTGTGCTTGCTTTACTTTGTACTCCATTTTTCATTAAATCATGGATCTGGGTGGTAATTTAGGAATGTCTAATACTCTCTAAAAAATAAATGATATTTATTTAGGCAGTAAATAATTAGCAAGGTACTTACTTGAAGTCATATTGAAGACAGACTAACCTGTTAATGTTTACAAACATTATAGTAACACTTTTGCAATAATCATCAAACGTTTTGAAAAAGTATTTAAATTTTTCCCCACAAAATATATTCTAAAAATTTACATCTACTTCAACACCTTCAAATACCTATTACATCCATCAGAAAGTAAATATAATAATAAACTCTGATCAAACACTCTTGTAATTTTGCATTGTTGCCAATACATTTCAATCTCAATTTTAAAAAAGGTATAATTACATACTTTATTTCAATTTTTCTTTAGACCATGTGTGTATATTCAGAAACCGTAATATGTTTTTATTATAATTAATATATTTATTCTAATAAATACCTTAATTATTAAGGGTTAGTACAAGAGCTGGGTAGTATCCGGATACTTCTGCTGTATACGGATACAATATCCGGATACTTTTTATGTATCCGAAAGCTGTATCTAGATACTTTTTAAATTTTGTACCCGGTATCCGTATCCGTGACCAAATTTTAAAGTATCCGGTATCCGGATACTGTTTTTGATATTCGGATACTTTTAAATATTAATTATTGCCCTCCGATAATGCACCTAACGTAGGCACAACACTGCCCTTCCTTTAATTCAGATTTGTCTAACATGTTAAATCCCCTTTTTCGTACTGGTCACCGTTATAATTTATTATTATATTGGAGCTTTGTTTTTACCTGTAAATCAGTTATAACGTTTCATATAAGTACGTTATTTATTTTTTATATTTTCTATATCTCTCTTTTCAAGAATCTCTTTGTACACTGTATTTATAATTATTAGAAGAAATTATTTTTCGGATTATAATAAAGGACATCCTAATATTTATATTTTTATTTTAGTGTACCTACAAGTAAAAAAAGTACACCCCCTAAAAAGTTTGAAAACTCGGCTGGTCCGACGCTGGCCAAATTCAATATCAAAAGCTCAGGCAGTGACACGAAAAAGTTTTTCGTTAGCTCATTAAATGTATTTTTATTATTATATACTATTATATACTATACTATACTATTATATACTAAACTATACATAGTTTTAATACTAATAATGTATGTCCTTTTTAAAAAAAGTATCCTAGGAAGTATCCGATACTTGTATCCGAACACATTTTTAAATGAAAGTATTCGAACTTTTTAAAAAAGTAACCGGATACATTTTGAGTAATCGTGTATCCGGATACTTTTTTTCAATATCCGACCCAACTCTGGTTAGTACAATAAATTTCATTAATTAATTATTTGTTAGGAATGCCGAAATCTTATTTTATTTTATTTTTTTTATATATCGATATTTTAAATCCTAAAAACAATTAATTTGTTACGCCTATGACACAATACAATATCACAACAAACTTCCTAAGTGCATCCAAATAGAATATTTTTAATAAAAAATATACAGGTATACAGGTATTTTTCATCTGTTTATGGTCTCAAGGTCAAATGTATGTGTGTGTCGTGGAAACATTCAAAGATTTACGAAGCAAAATTCATATTTTCATCTCTGTCTAAGATAAAGAAAGTCAACAAGCTCTAAAAATATTCAAATTTATAATAAAAATACTAATTTGAAACCACTATCGCCATCTACTCTACATTCTTGTAATTTAAAAATAACCAGATTTTTCACTAAATTCAGGCAGTCATACCAAATTAGAAACGCCCCTCTTAAGAATGTGGTATTAGGTAATTTTTAAATTGTAATTGTAATTCTGTCATTTAAATGGGACATCCTGTATATATTTTTTTATAATACAATACTAAAAAAAAATTTTTTTAGTAGGTATGTAGTTTTTTTGTTAATTTTAAATTTGTAATTAAAAATTCTTTATAGAATACATATATTATGTCGCTCCATAAAAGATTCACGGATTGTACTAGTAATATGCTGCAAATTGTTTATTGTTTCTTTTTTTGTGAAAAAACACTAGTTTTAGGCATGATTTTGTGTAATAATAAATTTATTTGAATGTATTTTTTAAAATAAAAATAGAACTAAATAGTGTTTTCTTTACTCTACCTATTTCCCAAATAATATTCAATAAATTAATTAATTATAAGTATTAAAACGATTTTATGGGATTATTTATTATAAATTATAAGTGTTTAATCTTAAAAATCCATATAGTCGTACGTTAGTATTTCAGAAATCATAAAAATACTGTCTAATTCCTATTATTTCCATGCATTTATATGGTAAACCCTCATCTGAGGGTAAACGTTATAATGAAGGACTGCAGTGACGTCACACAGCTGGCGGACAAATCAGGCCGATTAGGCAATCCTGGTAAATGTTTATCGTTCTTGGGTCAGACCTTAGACCTAAGCCTTAGACCATATCGTCGCTGTAAAGTCAAAACCTCGTAAGTCTAAAAAAGCGATTTTACAGGAAACACGAAAAACTGTATAATCTGAAGTTTATTAGAAACGTGTCATTGGTATTCTATTAATTTGTTACCTAACTGATCTTTTCGACAAACAATGAGTAGTTGAAAAATTTTTTTTAACTTTTATGTCAAATTAGCAAAAAAATGTGAGATACGAGGTTATGAAATTAAAAACTTTAATAATAACTGACATACGGGGAAATGAAAGAATTAAAATTAATAAAACAAAATAAACAATGTTTATTTTTTGAAAATACAAAAAAAATTAAACCACTTAAAGATTGTGTTGTAACAAGTTGAATGAAGTCAGTGAACAAGGGCGTCATAAAATCCGTGGTAATCGGCCGGAATAACCGCTTTTAGGGACTGTAGATGGTTATATTTATCTCCTTTTATGGGCAATGGTCCTTCATAAAGGTTTTTAATTTCACCAATATTATTGCTGTTGCGTTGGGGAAGTGGTTTCCAGTCTTCATCAAAATCTAATTTGTACTGAATATCGCCGGTAGGACAATACTTGAGGGCTCTCAAATCATTAACAGTAGAGTCACCAACTTTTTTACCAGGACGAATAGACGAGTAAAGTTTTATTGCAGAATAGTCTTTGAAAAATTCATGACTGACGTATTTAACCTGATACTGACTTTTTTTTGTCGGGCTCCTTTTATGATCTCCACATAATTTGATGGTGAATAGATATCCCGGTTTTTCTTGCGCCGCTCGATGGTTGAATGGACACTATCACACTCCATCTGCGAGTGCCCTTTAACCAAGAACTTTTGAATAACTACAGTCTGGTTAATAATGGCAAATTGTAGAAGAGTGTTTGATAATGTAACATTTCTGTTTTGCGCGCCACATCCATCACTGTAAATAATTATAGGTTTTCCGGTATCATCTTCAAGTTCCTTTTCAAGATAATCAGTTAAACATGATGCAAAACAGTTTCCATCCATGCCTCCTTCTCCCTCGTGCCATACGTAACAAACTACTTTGTCAGTTTTCAAATTATACAGGGTGTAATTATGACAAGCCAGTTTTTGTTTGAAGTATACCATTCCAGCTTGCACTTCTGGTACCAGTTGTACAGCTTGAACATCAACTGTTAAAGCACATAAGTTTCCTGCAATGGCCTCCAACTTGTCTGTTTGTTTTTCTGCTCTTGCTCTTTCTTTCGAAGCTAAATGTTTTTTATAAACTTCATCGCTTACATGACCCATTTTGTGGGAAAAACAAAGATCGCATTGATCTTTTCTGGGATGAAATAGGTCAATGTTCAACTTTCTCATCTCTGATAGAAAAACGTTTATAGAGGTAACAAAGCTGAGCTCGACTTCTTTTTTATATAGTTGGTACACTTCCGAATACGAGTGAAAGACCGTCTGTAAGTACATTTTGTCGGTGGAAGAACGGCAGTAATGTGAGGGTAACTTTGGAAGCCTTTCAAAAAATTCAACAATCTTCTTTCTACATTCAGCGTTAATAGCTTTTACTTTAGAAGGAAAACTTTCAAGTGACTTCACAATACCTGAAGAGTGTGCGTTTTTTACCCAGTTATGGACAGTCCATTCTCCAATGCCAAGAGTAGACAAAAACATTTTTTTGCACACAGGTTTCAGTTCGTTATTAATTTTTAAATGGTAGCGTAAAGAGCTGGTACGTCTAGATACTGCTTTTGTTGTTTTCTTTTCTGTAACAAGTTGTTGGTTTACCAAAGTACAAACAAAAACTTTTCGCTGTTTCCAGTCTAAATCAGACCAGAACCTGTGGAATATTTCTCTTCTTTGGTCGTTTGTAATTTTTGAGCAAAGTCTTTTATCCTTTGAAGTCAGACATCTCTTCGAAATGCAGCCTTCTTCCTTCATTTCTCTCGGATTTCTTTCCTTTTTATGTTTAGACCCATCTTCTCCCTTAATTTCTACCACATACGGCTCACCTTTCATTCGCAGAGTCTTTTGTTTGTTTCTTTTCCAGAAGGAGGGATCCGATTCTCCTTTTCTTGCTCGTTTTTTCTTTGGCTGTTCCACTTCATAAGGGCCTACAGATCTCTCACTACTATGATTTTCCTCTCTACATCGCAAACTTCGCTTTAGTTTTTTAAAACGCTGGGGCTTGATTTCTTTGGATGACTCTGAATCGCTAGAAGGTACAAAACTTGAACCCGAATCTTCAAAGGGATCCTTTTCATCAATAATGTCGCCATGGAGATCAAGCCCACTTGTTGAAGGGATTATTTCCGGATCAACGATAGTACTACTGTGTACATTATTTGTCACTGATTTGCTAAGTGTAGAAGGCAAGGGTAACTCGTTATCAATAATGTTGCCAAGGGGACCAAGTCCACTCGTTGAAGGAATTTCGGGATCAATGATAGTACTACTGTGTACATTTTTCACTGATTCTGAAGGAGGCAAGGGTAACTCTTGGACTATAATATCCTCCGCATTATTTTGAGGTAAAGAAATTTCAACTGTATCGCCACGGGCTATTTTTCTACTCTGGACATTCTCTTTAGAATTCTTTAACGTTATTGCCAGACTGAAAATTTTCTTTGCTCGACTGCCCTGAAAAAAAAATGATGCTTATAATTTTTTTTCTATTTTTTAATGTTAAACCCGTCCCTGGGTTTTGTTGACAACATTCTGTAACACCCTGTATTACCAACATAATGTCATTTTGACATTGCAGTTAAAAAAAAACAAGGTGTAACTTTCGGCTTGATGCAGAATTATTTTTTTCGTAACTCTATATTAACTTAAAAAAATACAAATTGCTCGTAACTCGTAAATAATCTAAAGAAACGTTGATAATTGCATCATTCTGGATAAAATTGTTAAATAAAACTCATCTTGTTAGAAAAATATTAAGTACTTACCATATTTATCAAAATAACCCAGAAGACAACACACTCAACGAAAACTGCACTGAGATACGAGTTTTTGCACAATGCTGCTGAGTTACAAGTAAATGTTATTAACGAAACGCTGCTGAATCATCACCAGTATCGACATAGAAGGTTTTGACATGTATGCGTAATGATATGTTTCAATAGATGTCGCTACTAACTCAAAACCGGCAAAATTCGAGATACGAGGTTTTGACTTGACGGCGACGATATACATATGTATATGGTCTAAGGGTCAGACCCAGTCGAAGCAGTGAAACATGCGCATTATTATTCAGGCGTCAGCGTATTGTCAAAATCATATGTTCATTAGAGTTGTTACCGTAGTTTTGTTTTGAAACTTGCATCTTTCATAAATAAAAGAATATAGTTGTAGTTATCATAAATAAAAGAATATAGTTATCAGTTTGAACTGCCTCAAACCCAATTTATCAAACGTTGCCAACTTTCTAGTATGTACGTTATACGTCAAAATTCTTCCATTTTTCATAAATATAACGAGGCAACGTTGTGATATCGAAAATACGACCCATGAAAGGTTTTGTCAGGGATCGATCACTTCCCTACTCACATCACATTCACTTCACATCACTCGTTCGAAAATAGGGGTCCTGGGGGTCAATTCTCAAATGTCTATTTAAAAATCTCGTATGCGACTTGGGTCAAATGTCTACTAAAATATGATCAATGGTATTCTCGAATGACGAATCGACAAATTTTAGTAGACACAGAAGTCGAATGATAAAAACCGGTAGACATTCAGTTTGTCGACTGTCAAGTATATTTGCTGTACCTACCTACTCTTCTAAAAATTTCTTTTGTTGATATTTAGTTTATTGTATTGGATTGTGGAAATATTTTCATAGTCATGAACGAAGGGTTGGAAATAGTCGCCGCAATAGAAAACTTAGAAAACCAAGAACAAGCGAATTTTGAAAGACAGAGACATTATTATCAAGATTGTTTTGAGGTGTTGACCTAAACTGTAGCCCAAATTTGCCAGACATTAAATCTGCATTTTCTTTTAAACTTAAAATTTCAATTAGAGCGTCTTTTCTGTTTTTTTCGAACAATAACTTTTTTATCCATGTTTCTAATTAGTATTCAATGGAACTCTTTATATTATATATTGTCAGAGACAAGTCTGATATTATATATACATCCTTTTACCCTGCCCTAAAATAATCTTAACCTTTATTTTCTACTTCTCTTTTAATTATTTAAGACATTTGTACATTGTTGTCAGGTTGTATTATTCGAAATAATATGTCGACCATTTTTCTAAGTCGAATGGAGATTGGGAATACCTTTTATAAAAAGTAATAGACATTAGTAACCGACAATTTCTCGAATTCGACATTTTTGATAGACATTTGAGAATTGACCCCTTGCTGATTCTAAGTCACAATTTCGACTCGAAATAATTTCGACCGTCATGGCGGAGTCGAAATGCGACTGTGCGCACCTAGCGAAATTATTGCAAAGTGAGCGTATGACGTCAGGAAATCGCGACAAGTCGAAATTAATTTCGACTAGACCATTTAGGTCGAAATGAGGATTTCGACTCGAAATTATGACATTTTTAGAAATTACATTAAATCTGTTTTTGAGGTTTTGAGGCCCACAATTTCGAGTCGAAATTGTCCGCCAAACAGTCGAAATCTTTAGCGATTCCAAGTCATTTCGACTTTTGGTAATATCTGGGGATAATTAATTTATGTCATTAGCATCGCATAAATATATGATTGGCACACATTTTTATATTTTGATCAACAGTTTGTGGTTAAGTTCATTAGTTTGTTTTGTTCGTGTTGTTTAAATTTTATTTATTATTATAATAATCAAACTGAATTATTTGGAAGACGAAGGTGATGGTGTAACCAAAAAGTGTCCTTTCAGAAAAAGAAAGTGATGTTGGCTTTTATATAAAAGCATCTGGATTTTATAAACAATATTCTGGGAGAGAAAAGCACCCTGTTAAACGGGATGAATAGGGCAAGGAAAAACAAGCCAAAAATGGCAGCAAGTAAGTACCTACATCTATTTTACATGTATAAAGCAATATTTTTTTAATAGATTTGTAATATAATGCCATTACCTGCTTAAAGGTATAATAATATAGTTAACATTTTAGGTATGTATTGGTTTGAAAAATAAAGTTAAAAGGAAAGCTAGTTCCATAAAGAAACCTTAAGACAAACAGCAAGGGGCATCCTTTAAAAATTATATTAACAAAAAACAACAAAAATTATTGATAAGCCAGCACTAGCAGTCAGCCAATTTGGACCACTTTGTTATCTGGCATAAATTTATGCCCCTATTTTACTACAATAATGATGCTCTGGAAGATCAATATTATTATTATGTAAGTTTTCACATTAATTTCTTGATTATGAATTTATTGTTAAAGCAAACAGCTCGGCAAAGAGATAGGTTATTATATTGTTTATTTTTATTGACAACAGTTTCAAAAAAAAGTTTAAATATTATTGGTAATCTCTTTAAGGACCATCTTTTTAATTTTCATAAATTTACAAACTTATGCTTTCATATTCATTTTATTTATATTTTTTAGTTGGGTGACAAATGTCAGTTTCATCAATGGCAGAAAGATTTGACAAAACTTACAATACCCTGAACATGGAAAGGGAATCCATAAATTCAAAGCTGTACATTAACTCAAGAGAAGCAAGAAACAAACAGCGTTCTCAAATTTTTTTTAAAATAATGGTTATAGTATCTAGGTTAACCCTAGGATACTTTTAGGTTTTCTATGAAAAAATTCTTTAATAAAACATGCCATAAAATGCTATACTCTTTTAATTTTTTACCTGATGCAGAGATAAATTAGGTATGTTATATAAACTTAATTTATATATTGAACATGCCATGCCACCAACTACATCTAAGTAAATGTTGGGCTTATAAGCCTACCTATTTGAATCAAAACCTGTTTATTTATTTATGTGGATGCTAGGGTACACATTTAGATATTATACCTAACATTAGGTGAGAGTTTTAAGTATTAAGAAAAATCTTAATCAAAGATAGACTTTGTTGATTTGAGACTATTTTTTATTAAAAGTCAAATTTCTGTACAAAAGAAATATTGTTTGATAAAATTTATTAATAAAATAAAACAAATAGTTATTCAATTTAGCTCTGTTAGCACAAGAAAAACATCACGACACTATGATTAATGGCAGGATCAACCAGGGAGCTGCGCTGTTGTGTACTAGTGTATACTAGTTCCATTGAAAAAGAATACATATTGCCCAAACTGCCTATCATGCAATGTAGAATGTATTTTGAGCGTCCCGTATAATTCCGGATTTCTTCTGATTCCAACTCCGCTATCATATTTGTTAGTGTTAGCAATTCACCAGCTAATACCACCTAATACTATGTTCAAAAATAAAAGAAGGTGTTGTTATGTATTATATATATGTCAGTTTAAAAAAAAAAATAGATTTTCACGTTATAAAAGTTTCTCTGTGATTTTGTAACCCATTTCAACGAGTAATTCATCAGGTTATGGGCCCAGATCACCGTTATCACTGTTAGTTGTGTACAATTGTTCGAGTTTATTAACGCTATGGCAGACGAAGACATCAAATTCAAAATTCCGTTATTTGATGGAAGTAACTTCAGTAACTGGAAGTTTCGTATGGAAACACTGTTGGAAGAGTTAGACCTGATAAGTTTCATACAACAGTCATACAAGGACATGGTTACTCTGAAGGAAGACGATAAACCAGAAGTTAGCAGAGAAAAAGAAAATAAACTCTTGTTGCTGAAGAAAGGTGATAAAAAGGCCAAATCCCAAATCATTCAAAGAGTTTCAGACAGCCATTTGGAGTATCTGCGAGATCACGAAACTGCATTTGATACATGGAATGCTCTTGTATCTACCTTTGAACGGAAAGGGGTAGCGAATCAACTGCTTCTGCGAAAGTCCTTACTAACTTTGAAATATAATAGTTCGAGAGAATCATTAGCAAACCATTTTCTGAGGTTTGATAAACTAGTTCGGGAGTTACGTTCCAGCGGAGCCACCTTGGAGGAGTCAGATGTAGTTTGTCACTTACTTTTGACGATGCCTCCAGAATATGAAGTCGTGGTAACAGCATTAGAAACTTTATCAGCCGATAAACTCACCATCCATTTTGTTAAAAATCGTCTTCTTGACGAGGAATCCAAACGTGAAGAAATAAGGAGGAAACCAAAACATGATAATCAATCCCCAACTGTTTTTGCGGCATCCACCAATAAAAGACCTTGCTCAAGCTCAAGAAAAACGTTTCCTTCTTCGAGCAACCAGAAAAAGGATGTGTTTCGATTCAAATGTTACAACTGTGGACTCAGTGGTCATAAAAGGTCGGAATGCAAGAAACAGAGCAGTAATAACTATCGACGAGGACTCAACGAAGCTAGAACGGCACATGATGTTTCTGACGAAGAGTCGAACGAACAGTTTTGCTTTCCAGCTACAAGTGATTCTCATAATGTACTGAGTTGGTATTTGGACTCAGGTGCTTCCGAACATATGGTCAAGGAAGAATCAGTTCTAGTCAATATTCAAGTACTAACAGATCCTATCAGGATAAAAAGTGCCAAAAATGGTGAAATTTTGATGGCTGAAAAATGTGGGGACATCAAAGTGAAGACAGTTGTTGGAAAAGAAGTGAGAGATATCACGGTTGAAGCAGTTCTCTTCGTACCTGGTCTTGAGTTCAACCTCCTGTCTGTTCGTAAACTGGAAATGAATGGTTTTGATATCCACTTCGGGAACGGAAAAGGAGTAATCAGGAAAGGAGAAGTTGTCGTAGCTGAAGCATATAGAAAACACAAACTGTATGAGCTTCATTTTATCCTAGATGCTGAGGCAAATATCTGTACTTCAACAGAAAATATTGATTTATGGCATAAGCGTATGGGCCATATCAGTTATGACAATTTGAAAAAACTTAAAAAATTGTCACATGGCATGAATTTTGAAGACAATGAATGTCCCCGACAACTCTGTCAGATTTGTGTTGAAGGAAAGCAGTCCAGAAACCCTCACAATCAAGAAAGAGTTCGAGCAACGCGACCATTACAGTTAGTGCATAGTGATCTTTTCGGTCCCATTGATCCGGAATCCCATGATCGGAAGAAATATGTTCTAACGTTTATTGATGATTTCACCCACTTCACCGCTGCATATACCCTGAAATCTAAATCAGAAGTATTCCATTACTTCAAAATTTACGAATCAATGGCAACGGCACATTTCAACCTAAAATTGAGTCGTTTTCGATGTGACAATGGTCGAGAATGTTGGAGCTAGTGTTTTTTCTAGTCTCCTTAATGTTCATTTTATAGTTTATCAAGGTTATATTGATGATTATGTAGTATGTTATGTGAATGACAATTAATAAATATAAAAGTCTGTCAATAATTTTAATATCATAAAATTAGTTATATATGATTAGAATCACCGTTTAATATCAACAGGTTATGGGCCTTACGATTAAATAAATATTCAATATTGTTTCCGCTTATTTGGAGATTTGAAAGCTGTTAAAATTTTCGAAAACTTTAAGTGAAGACACCAAGTCAAAAATCCCTGAAATATGGCAAGTTTTGATGCATTTAGAGTACAAATCGGACTTTTAGAAGGCAAGTCAAATTGGATTACTTGGAAATACCGCATAATGATTTTGCTAAGAAGCGTTTTAGGAGCGATAGAGCTGTTGGAAGGAAAATTAGTTCTACCCAAAGTCCTATCTGAAAGTGCTAGTGCAGAAGAACATAAACGGTATGAGGATAGCGTGGCTGAATACAATAAAGTGGATAGAAACGTATTAATCATACTTACCACAAATATTACCGAAGAAACGTTAACAAAAGTGATAAGATACACGACTGCTTACGAAGTTTGGCTAGAACTGCACAGATTGTTTGACGGAAGTATTGAGGATAAGACGTATGATTTATGCACTCAGTTTTTCTCATTTAAAAGAGAAGATGGAGATTATGTAGCTACACATATGTCTTTTGAAAATTTTTCGGTGAAACACACTGTAACCACTGCCAATGGTGATTCGATCAAAGCCGTAGGAAAGGGCACAATATCTCTGACTGCAATTGTTGGAAGAAAAACGGAAGAAGTAACTCTCACCGATGTTTGGTACGTGCCAGATATCAAGAAAAACTTGTTTTCAGTACTGTCAGCGCAAGATAAGAATCCAGAGAGTGAATTCACATCTACTACTGGACAATGTCAGTTAAAAATCAATGGACGAGTTTTCATCACAGGATATAGACAACGCTTTGGGGGTTTGTTCAAGCTTTGTGGAAGAATGTAAACCCAACCAATGGCAAAGAAGTAAATATAAACACGTCGAATGAAAATACTTTACAGCTTTACCACGAAAGATTCGGACATCAAAATAAAAGGCATGTATCTAGAGAATTTGATATCAACGTTCCTTTGAATAACGAGATATGTGAAGGATGCATCTTTGGTAAAACACACAGGTTAAAATTCGGTACAAGAGAGAGAGCTAGTCAACCAGGCGAACTATGGCATGCTGACGTTTGTGGACCATTCGAGAAATCAGAATCAGGATTCAAGTATTTTGTCCTGTTTAAAGACGATTACAGCAAATATCGTTTTGTCTATTTCTTGAAAGAAAAATCGGAGGTACCTAAAAAGTTGAAGATTGCATTAAGAGAAGCAAGAACTATTGGTCATGTTGTAAAGGTATTCCTAAGCGACAACGGTGGTGAATTTCACAATCAGCAGGTCAAAGATATACTGGCAGAATTTGGAGTACTTCAAAGACTTACCATGCCATACAGTCCGGAACAAAATGGCTGTGCGGAACGTGATAATCGGACAATCGTTGAAACACAAGGACCATGTTTCATTCATCAGTTGAAACTCTTCCTCAAAGTTTATGGGCTGAAATGGTTAATACCGCAGTATACATATTAAATAGATCGGGGAAGTCAAGTGTTGTAGACAAGAGTCCGTACGAGGTTTGGATGAACAAGAAGCCAGGCTTAAAGCACTTGAGGATCATAGGATCTATATGTTACGCCCATATACCCAGAGCAAACAGGAAGAAAATGGACAGAAAAGCGACAAGAGGTATTTTAGTCGGTTACGAAAATGAAGACGGATATCGTATCTGGTCACGAGAAACTAGAAGACTCATACGTTTGCGTGATATTATTATTCAAGAAAGACCACGAGTTTCAAATGAACTAGTATTATTGCCTAAAAATCAACCAGATCAATCTCAACCAGTACTAAGACACAATCGTTTTACCAAATTTGAAGAAGAAGAACAGAATTTTGAAGATGAAGAGCAAGGCGAAGAAGTTGTTATTGAGAAAGTTAGAGAAGTTGAAGAAGAAGACCAGGATTCTGAAGGTGAAGAGCAAGGTAAAGAAGTTGTTATTGAAAATGTTAGAGAAGTTGAAGAAGAAGACCAGGATTCTGAAGGTGAAGAGCAAGGCGAAGAAGTTGTTATTGAGAATATTAGAGAAGGTATCGATACAGAAGAAAATGATGATGTAAGCAATGAAGAAGTAGAATCAAGAATTTTAAGAAACAGAACTAATATCAACAAACCAAAACGACTAGACGATTACGTAATGAGTGCAGCAACAAGTGTAGAAGATTTTCAAGAACCACAGAGTTTTCAAGAAGCAATCAACAGTGAATATAAGCAAGACTGGTTAGAAGCAATGAAAAGTGAAATAAATTCTCTGGAAGAAAACAAAACTTGGTCACTAGAAAATCTACCGAAAGGAAAGAAAGCAATTTCGTGCAAATGGGTCTACAAAGTAAAAAGAAATAGAGACGGTTCAATCGATAAATTTAAAGCAAGGCTAGTAGTTCGAGGATTTTCACAGAAGAAAGGAGAAGATTATAATCAAACCTTCAGTCCTGTGGCAAAATCTGGTACGATTAGAGCTCTTTTGAGCGTTGCTGGAAGTGAAAATCTACAACTAACTCAATTTGATGTCACAACGGCTTTTCTTTACGGAGAATTGGAAGAGGAAGTCTTTATAAAACAACCTGAAGGCTTCAGCGATAGCACCAATCGTGTGTGTCGTCTTCAAAGAAGCCTGTATGGACTCAAGCAAGCACCAAGATGCTGGAACAAGCGGATTGTAGACTTTATCCTAAAATATGGGTTTACAAGAAGTGAAGCAGATTCTTGTTTTTTCATCAAAAAGGAAGGCAAAAGTTTACTCCTCATGGCACTTTACGTAGACGACGGTCTTATCGCATCAAATGACAAGAAAATAGAAAAACATTTTCTTGAAGCTTTAGGACAAGAATTCAAAATTTCTGTAAAACCTGCAAGTTATTTTTTGGGATTGGAAATCGATCAAGAGAAAGATGGTTCAGTATGTGTTGGTCAAGTAAGATATGCAGCCAAGCTGCTTGAAAGATTTAACATGGAAAACTGCAAACCTGTCTCTACTCCAATCATAAAGGAAAATATCCAGTTAGGGAAGGAAGGTGAACAAATATCAACTGAAAATTTTCCATACAGGGAAGCAGTTGGTGCTCTTCTATACCTAATGACAGGAACCAGACCCGACTTGGCTTATGCAGTAGGCAAAGCTTCAAGAAATCTTGAAAACCCCACGAAAGAAGATATTATCAGAGTTAAAAGGATTTTCCGATACATTAAAGGAACCCTACATTTTGGACTGAAGTATGTGGCAGGGACTGGAAGAGTTTTGGAAGCCTATAGTGATGCAGATCATGCTGGTGATTTAATAACCGGTCGTTCTACTACTGGAGTTATCTGCATGTATGCTTCTTCTGCTGTATCTTGGATAAGTCAACGTCAACCTTCTGTAGCCATATCAACAACTGAAGCTGAGATAGTCGCTGCGAGCGAAGCCGCAAAAGAAGTTGTGTGGTTAAGGAGACTCTTTGAAGAAGTTCTCGAGCTAAATGAGATTCCTTCAGTGATGGTAGATAATGAAGCCGCCATCAAGCTAGCTCAGAATCCAGAATTCCATCGAAGAACAAAGCACATTAGAACGAGACACTTCTTCGTGCGAGAAATGGTGTGTAATGAGATGCTAGATATCAAGAAGATATCCACTAAATTGCAAGTTGCTGATGCTTTGACGAAACCTATATTTAGACCACGTTTAGAAAAGCTTCGAGATAGTATGGGATTAGTCAATCTATCAAATGAGGGAAGGTGTTGGAGCTAGTGTTTTTTCTAGTCTCCTTAATGTTCATTTTATAGTTTATCAAGGTTATATTGATGATTATGTAGTATGTTATGTGAATGACAATTAATAAATATAAAAGTCTGTCAATAATTTTAATATCATAAAATTAGTTATATATGATTAGAATCACCGTTTAATATCAACAGAGAATACTTGTCAAATGAAATGAAGGAACATTTCGAGAATAATGGTATTCAGTTCGAGTTCACAATCAGATATACACCACAGCAAAATGGAGTGGCGGAAAGAATGAACCGTACAATAATAGAAAAGGCAAGATGTATGTTACTAAATTCAAAACTGGATAAAACATTTTGGAACGAAAGTGTCCTGACTGCAGTTTATCTCATAAATCGAAGCCCGACCAGAGCCCTGGATAACCAGGTACCAGCAGAATTGTGGTACGGAACAAAACCGAATATTCAGAAACTTAGGATTTTCGGTTGCGTAGCTTATTTACATGTCCCAAAGGAGCTGAACAACAACAAATTCGGAACAAGATCATTGAAATGTATAATGATTGGATATTGCTCAAATGGTTATTGTTATGTTAGACATATATTAGATATAGTTGATAGTTGTTAGATTTTTAGAAATCTCATTTTTTGAAAGGTTGTCGCTAATTTGGCAGATAACTGATATATATTTTTTGAATGTTCTTTTTAATAACTTTTAAATAAAGTTATAACAGTTTGCGAGTTTGTTATTCGTAACTTAACATGGTGGCAGCGGTTTAACGAAAGCCCAGGTGTCGGAAGAACCATTCCTGATATAAAAGCATCAAAATGAGTGATTCAGATGATATTCCAACCGTTAATGTTAGTAATCATAACATCCCCATTCAGGTGCCTTCACCAGACAAATTTAATTTTAACTCGCCCCAATCATGGCCCCAGTGGCGTAAGCGCTTTGAGAGGTTCATATCAGTCTCAGGACAAGATAAGAAGTCAGATAAAGAAAAAATAAATATCTTAATCTATGTAATGGGAGAACAAGCAGAAGAAATAATGGTCCAATTCCGTAATGCTCCAAATACATATAAGGAAATCCTTGACAGCTTTGAAGCACACTTCATTCCTCGTAGAAATATTATATTCGAAAGATTCAAATTCAACTCACGAACACAACAGTCTGGGGAGTCCATCGAATCCTTCATTACTAGCCTGCACAGCCTAGCTGAGCATTGTAATTATGGTCAATTAAAAGATGAACTCATAAGAGACAGAATTGTAGTTGGGATGTCAGATAAAAAAACCAGCGAAAGACTTCAACTTCAAGCTCAGTTAACGTTGGCAGACTGTGTCCTCGCAGTTAAACAAGCAGAAATGCAAGCTTCACAAAATAGAGAAATTTATGGTAACCTTACACCCATTCGATCGGTTTCAGTAGCATCCAGAAGCTTTAATATTCCTAATATTCATGACCATAGATTGAAAGCAGTTTCTAAATCTCAACACTATCAAAGGGAGGGAAAGAGAACTGAAGAAAGAAAGTGTCGATTTTGCTTTTTAGAAAGTCACCCCAGAGAGAGATGTCCAGCAAATAAGTCAATATGTAAGGCATGTAACAAGCTAGGTCATTGGGCTGTAGCTTGTCGCTCATCTAAAATAAGACAAGTAAACATCGAGGAAGAAGAAACAGGTGAAGTAGAAAAATCTGAATTGTTTCTAGGATCTATACAAGTAAATCAAGTGGGTACCGTTAAAGCATGGACTGTGTCTATACATATCAGAAGTCTAGGTAAAAAGTTTGATTTTCTTATAGACTCTGGTGCAGATGTTACTTGTTTTCCTGCGCATCTTCTAAATACATCAAATTTGACTACTTGTAATAAAAACGTTACTGGCCCATCAGGTGAAACTTTAAAAGTTAAAGGTACCTTTAAATCTGATTTAATATGTAGCAATAGGAATCATTATTCTGAAATATTTGTTATTGAAGGGTTAAATAAACCTATATTAGGTAGGGGAGCAATCCTAGGGCTGAAACTCCTTGAGCTTGGAAGTGACGTATGTATCAATAATATACGTATTATTGATGAGTCATATATTTTGAGTAAATTCCCAAACTCATTCAATACCGTGGGATCCTTCAAAAATGAATTAGAAATTAAAGTAAGAGACGATATCCAACCTTATGTACAGACTGTTCCCAGAACTGTACCAATTCCTCTACTTAAACCTTTAAAAGAAGAGCTTGATCGTTTGCTCACTTTAAATATCATTGAGCGTGTGAACTACCCTACTGCTTGGGTCAGCCCAATAGTAGTGGTTAGGAAGGAGATAAAATAAGGTTGTGTGTCGACTATACTAAATTGAATAAGGCTGTATTAAGGTCACATTTTCCTATAAGTAAGGTAGAGACAACTTTGTCTAAAATAAAAAATTCTAAATATTTTACCAAGCTAGACGCGATATCAGGGTTTTATCAAATACGTTTGAAAAAGGAAAGCTATAATTATACTTGCTTTATAACCCCTTTCGGCAGATTTATTTTCAAAAGATTACCTTTTGGTATAAACTGTGCGCCAGAATACTTTCAATGCGAACTATATAATATATTAGGGGATATTGAAGGGGTAGAAATTCATATTGATGATGTACTGGTGCATGCTGAAAGTATCGAAAACCATAATAAAATCTTGATACTAGTGCTTGAACGACTTCAAGCTCAAGGTATTACCCTAAACAAAGACAAGTGTGTTTTTGGTGTGACTACACTAACTTATTTAGGACACATTCTTTCAGATAAGGGTGTTTCTATTGATTCTGATCGGATTATTGCTATAGAAAAATTTCCTGAGCCATCTAATAAAACTGAGCTCTTACGCTTTTTGGGTATGGTCAACTTCTCTTCTCGGTTTGTTCCTAATCGCTCTCAAATCCTAGAACCTCTCACGTCACTTCTAAAGAAAAATATCCCATTCGTTTGGGATGTTTCCCAGACGAAATCTTTCGAAGAAATAAAGAATATTCTTAAAACAAGTCCTTGTTTAGCCTACTTTGACCCCAATAAAAAAATAGCTATTTCAGCTGACGCTAGCTCCTTTGGGCTAGGAGCTTGTCTTTTCCAATACAACTCACTTGGCACCAAGGAAGTCGTCAGTTACGCGTCCCGACTGCTCTCAACTACAGAGCAACGTTATGCTCAAATAGAACGAGAGGCTCTGGCTCTCGCTTGGGCATGTGATAAATTCAACGAATATATTACAGGTGTAGAGGTATTTCTGGAGAGCGATCACAAGCCACTTATTCAGGTTTTACAAACCAAACCTATCGACGAATTGACTCCTAGATTACAGAGATTTCGACTCCGCCTTATGAGGTATGACTATCAAATTTACTATTCTCCTGGTAAAGAATTACTGGTCGCTGACGCTTTATCCAGACATTTTCCTAAAAATGAGTCTCCTCCTCAAGAGCAGGAGCTTTCTAATGAGGCTGAGGCGCATGTCAATCTCATAACCAATCACTTTGAAGCAAAACCGAATTTTCTTGAAATAATCAAACAAGAGCAAAATAAAGATCCCGTTTGTCAACTGCTCAAAGAATATTATTTTACAGGTTGGCCAAATAAGAACAAAATATCCAACCTTGTCATTCCTTATTATCAATACCGTCTTGATATTTCTTTTTGTGATGGATATCTTCTTCGAGGTTCGAGAATTATTATACCTTCTTCCCTGCAAGAAAAATGCTTAAATTTTGTCCATCAAGGTCATTTGGGAATTGTGAAATGTAGAGCGCGTGCAAAAAGTAGTATATGGTGGCTAGGACTCTCCACCCAAATTGAAAACCTCATCCGAAATTGTCCTAAATGCGTAGAACACAAAATCAATTCTAAAGAGCCGATTATTATAGACAAACTTCCAGACCGCCCTTGGCAAAAGATCGCAGTAGACCTCTTTAAGTATGACCATTGGTATTTAATAGTGACCGATTATTATTCACGTTTTTTTGAAATATTTAAATTAACTAGCCTCACTGAAAACGCCGTTATATCCAGACTCAAGGAGTTATTCTCTAGGTATGGTATTCCTGAAATAGTGAGATCAGACAATGGACCTCAATTCCAGTCTTTTTTCAATAAATTTGCGATGGACTATGATTTCAAACATATAACTAGCAGTCCTTATTTCCCTCAGTCTAATGGATGTGTCGAAGCTGCAGTCAAAACTGCCAAGAGCTTGCTTAAAAAGAATGAAGATATATATGAAGCACTTTTAGCATATCGCACTACACCATTAGATTGCGGATTTAGTCCATCTGAGCTGCTTATGAATCGTAAGCTGCGTTCTAATTTACCTGTTCTTCCCAGCTTGTTGAATAATTCAGTGAACACTGAAACGTATTTTAAAAGAGAAGTTAAATCCAAAGAGAAATCCGCAATTAGTTACAACAAAAAACATGGCGTGAAAAAGTTGTCAGATCTAGAGATAGGTGATAGTGTTTGGATAATTGATCTCAGGCTATATGGAAAAGTAATTGAAATACTTCCCCAGCCTCGTTCATTTTTAATTGAAACCGAAAACGGGATTTTCCGTAGAAATAGGTGGCATCTTGTCCCCTCTCCGTATCATTGTTTGCCTAAATTTCAACCGGTATTAACTCCACTACCTGAGAGCAATTTCCAAACTCCCGCCCATAGTGGAGAAGTGGTAACCCCCATTGGAGCCACAGTGCCTCTTGAGAGCTCTCTTAATTCTCACACAAGTGCAAATAAACAAGAAGTGCGCGAAGATGTCGCTTGCAATGAAGCTGCGAGCGAGCGAATCTGTGATTCGCCAGCATCCACCTTCAATGCGATAGCTAATAAGGATAGACCTACTAGAAATGTGAAACGTCCGTCCTATTTGAAGGATTATATTTCTTAACTTATAATTTTTTTTTATATTCCACATTACCTTCAAAAAGGGGGAGATGTTATGTTAGACATATATTAGATATAGTTGATAGTTGTTAGATTTTTAGAAATGTCATTTTTTGAAAGGTTGTCGCTAATTTGGCAGATAACTGATATATATTTTTTGAATGTTCTTTTTAATAACTTTTAAATAAAGTTATAACAGTTTGCGAGTTTGTTATTCGTAACTTAACAGTTATAAGCTATGGAATCCCGATGAAAGGAAAGTCTATTATGGTAGAGATGTGATTTTTGATGAATCCAAATTCACATACGAGTCTGATGATTTTTATAAGACTCAGTATCGAAATGAGACAAATTCGAGGGAAAAGTCATTCGAAAATGTCAAGCCAGGCGGAGCAGAAATCTATGAAGAAAAAGAATGTGAATTGTTTCCAATTCATGTGGATGAAGGGGAAGAAGAGACAACTGTTCTGAGAAGAAGTTCACAAAAAATGTCTAAACCCAAGTATTTGGAAGATTATTGTGTCATGGCAATGAATGCAGAATCTTTCGTAGATAATGTTCCACAAACATTAGAGGAAATTGAAACGAGAGATGACAAACAAATGTGGTACAAAGCAATTGAAGAAGAATTGATATATCTTGAGGCCAATGCAACCTGGACTCTTGTCAAACTACCACTCGGAAGAAAAGCAATCGACAATAAATGGATTTTCAAAGTGAAAAGAGACGAAAACGGTGACGTCGAAAGATATAAGGCACGTTTGGTTGTAAAAGGCTGCTCTCAAAAGAAAGGATATGATTATACTGAAACTTACTCTCCTGTAGCCCGACTAACAACTTTGAGGACTCTTCTGGCAGTTATAAATAAAAGAAAACTCTTCGCTTATCACATGGATGTGAAAAATGCTTTTCTACATGGCTTGCTCACAGAAGAAATATACATGAAGCAGCCTCATGGATTCGAAAAAGGTAGAAATCTCGTTTGTAAACTCCAAAAATCCTTATATGGACTGAAACAGGCTCCCAGAGCTTGGAATATAAGATTTGATCAATTCTTATCAAGTATTGGAATGGAAAGATCGAAAAGTGATAAATGTTTGTATATGAGCAGAAATGAAAATTCCGAGGTATTCCTGCTACTTTTTGTAGACGACATCATTTTGACAGGAAACGTCAAAAGTGAAATAGATAAAATCAAAGTGAAATTGAAATGTGAATTCAGCATGAAAGATTTAGGCGAATTGAAACATTTTCTGGGCATAAAGATCAAAAATACTGAAAATGGGATGTTCCTGAGTCAGCCAGTCTATACAAGAAATCTTCTGAAACGGTTTCAAATGGAAGAATGCAAATCGTCAAAAACACCAATAGCAGTAAATTGTAATGAAGAAATGAAAATCGAAGAGTCTTCTGAATGTGTGATAGAGAAAAAGCCTTTCAGGGAATTAATAGGATGTTTGATGTTCCTTATGCTCAATACTAGGCCAGACATCAGCTATGCAGTAAATTTTCTCAGCAGATTCCAAAGCAACGCCACAGAAATCCATTGGTCAGGACTAAAACGAGTTCTGAGATACCTACAAGGAACTCTTGAACATGGACTACTTTATCCGAGTCATTCTGAAGTTCCTCTAATAGTTTATGCTGACTCTGATTGGGCTGCATCTGAAGACAGAAAATCCACCAGCGGATACTTATTTCAAGCGTACGATTCAACAATATGCTGGGTAACTAGGAAACAGAATACAGTTGCTTTATCGTCAACAGAAGCTGAATATGTATCCTTGGCCACTGCAGCGAGTGAACTAGTTTGGTTGAAAAATGTATTTTTGGACTTGAATATGAATTTGGAGGAACCTGTTACAATTTTTGAAGACAACCAAGCTTGTATCCATTCTTTACGAAAATGGGAACACCGTCGCCTTAAACATACCCAGCGAGCACAAACTTCCCTGGGAGGTTTTGAGATGTTTAGAAAATGTTGGCATGTGGATGTTTCCTCGAGACGAAATATGCACGTCCCAAAGAGGTCTCAGGAGGATATCGGACGTATTGTTTATGTTTTCCTGTGGCATTTCTCTGTATGCATACTGAGAGGTACTGAAGAGGTCAAAAATATGTTACCGTGGGGATGTTCATTCGAGAGGTTTATATATATTTCGTTATTTTGACACAAGACGTTATCCAATATTCGAATTTACCGCGCGTGAGGTTTAAAAACACGCGTTGAGGGTGTGGTTTACGGTTTACGTGACAGTGACACGGTGTAATTTGTGTTCTCTGCGTTGTGATTGTGAGGTGAAATGTGAACAAAGAAAAGAAAAGAACAAATAAGACTATAATATACTATTAATTTGTTAGCGTGACCAAAAATTTCAAGAAAATTTGTGGTGTGAAATAATAGAGTTAATAATAATAAAAATAGAAGCAGATTGGACATTCATATTGAGGCAAATCTCCTGATACGAGTAAGTATTACATGAATTATCATCATATTATAACCTCAAAAGTATGCATGCTGAGCTCGAAATAAATAGGTTTGTAAAACTCATAGAGCCAATTTCCCAGATATGCTACTTGCAAAAAATCATCTTTTCCATTATATATTTTCGTTTGAATCGTTGCAGATGTGGTCCATAAGAAATCGTTCGTGACTAAAAAGGACTTCGAATTCTATGTTAAGGAATGGTTTCGGCATAGTAAGCAGAGGAGAGAGAAGACAAAAGAAAAGGAAAATAAATAAGCTCAGACTGATGTTTATAATAGTATAGTACCTAGTAGAATTTTTATTTTATTTCGTTTTTATTTCATGAATTTGTTTATTTCTTTTTGTACCTGTTTTATTTATTCCACATGTGTATTTTTTCCTTTATATTATTTATCTAATGTTAATGTTGCTTGATTTGTGTTTTAAGAGTGTGATTTATTTATTTTGTACCTGTTCGATTTTATATTAAAATGTTTTTTTTCATCCTTTGTATTTTGATTCCAAACATCTGAAGATAAATTAGAAAAAACTATTTCCAACAAAATGTCTGAATAAACAACAAAAGGCTTCACAAAGTGATCTTTATGAAAGTTTTATTTAAAGCAATTCGATGTACGCAAAACGCTTTGAAAATGTTCTGTTGTGTCTATGAAAAGGCTATCAAAAAAACTTAGGAGGAGTTCTTTTTGTGACATTCCAGGGATATCCTGAAAATCGCCGCCTGCGGCGGACATTGGCTGTTCTATAAACGTACTATTCATGTGTGAACGAAACATCGCAGTGGATGTTAAATCTCTCGAAATGTCGTACTTTCAACATCTCTGAGATGTTTTTGTGCTCGCTGGGTATTGATGTCAAATATAATTTTGTACGAGATCTCTACAATAAAAATGAAATTGACGTCAAATATGTAGAATCCAGAGAGCAGAAAGCAGATATACTGACGAAGCCACTAGCAATGGATGCATTCATGAGGATGCGCAAAGCCATAGGAGTTCTAGATTCTGCTGAATTGAGGCGGAGTGTTAGTGTTAGTAATTCACCAGCTAATACCACCTAATACTATGTTCAAAAATAAAAGAAGGTGTTGTTATGTATTATATATATGTCAGTTTAAAAAAAAAAAATAGATTTTTACGTTATAAAAGTTTCTCTGTGATTTTGTAACCCATTTCAACGAGTAATTCATCAATATTACTACTTGTTCAAATAATGCAACCATTATTTATAATAGAACCTAATTAATGTACAGATAAAGCTAAATACTCGATATAATTGATATATTCACAAATAAACACCACTAAAAAATGTATATTTCATACTGATACTAACTAAACTGACGGGTAACCTCAAAAACAGATTTAATGTAATTGCTAAATGTCATAATTTCGAGTCGAAATTCTTATTTCGACCTAAATGGTCTAGTCGAAATTAATATCGACTTGTCGCGATTTCCTGACGTCATACGCTCACTTTGCAATAATTTCGCTAGGTGCGCACAGTCGCATTTCGACTCCGCCATGACGGTCGAAATTATTTCGAGTCGAAATTTTCACTTAGAATCAGGGGGGTTAGTTTTGAATATCAGTGAAATATTTCGATTTTCGATTCACTGTCGAACTGCTATCGGTAGTTTTCAATTGTAACAAAATGAAATTTTTAGAAATTCACTTAAATGAATTTATTTCGAATAGGACAATCTTACAACAGTGTAATAGCTGTCATACAGTACTAAAAGTCAAATAATTGAGGTTAGATTTAGTGTTGTTTATGTTCTTAATTTAATATGAGTGAAGCAGAAAAACGAATGTTCGTCAATAAAGAGCAAAAAGCAGCATTATTGAAATATATGCAAAATAATCAAATTATTAGAAACCCAAAATTGTGCAAAACAGCACAGGAATTTATTATTCTTGCTGCCTTTGACGGTTTATAATGTAGCACCATTACAGCGTTCTATAGTGCTTCTAGCTCTTTTAAAGGCTACATTATATACTGCTTCTGGAGTGTTGGGTTTGGGATGTAAGATAGGAGTTTGCAAATAAGTCCTCAATGGATAGCCATAAATAAAATATGTATGTGAATATACAATACAGAACAAGGAAATGTTAAATTGCTAGAACAATTAATTTATTGTAAAAACAAACCAATTAAAAAGAAAGATTTGTCTCTATTGGCGCCACAATGCATATTTGCTCTAATACATTTTTTACATTACTGTGTCTCCAAATATAGGCATCATTGTTCGCCCAGGAAATCTTGAATTAATGTTCATTATTTTAAGATTTGCATCACAAATCTGAAAAACGTTTTTTCTTGTATTTGAGATGGTTTAACAAAGTCTATAAATTTTGATGAACTGTGAGTCACTTAAATTAAACGGATCTTGCCTTAAATGGTGAAGTACTGTTCTTGGTGTTAAAAAATCATCCTGTATAATCTCCACGATGTTATTTAACATTACTTGGTAAAGTTATTCTAAATTTGCCATAGTGTTTACAAAATATAAAACTTTTTTCACCAAAATACACTCACAATTGTTTTTTAATAATAATAACAAGGGAAAAAAATTGTTTTAACAAAATAAATTTTCGTGAAAAATTGATTTCACCAGTTAAATAGCATTCGAATCAATGTCGTGAAATTTTTTCGAATTCGAAATATATTTCATGCATGAAATTATTTCAAAACTAAAGTTGATCGAAATATATTTAATTTCATTGGTGAAATATTTCAAAACTAACCCCCCAGCACCCTGGAGCCGTATTTTTGAGCTCACTCGAACTTGTTCGCATGCTGTTAACTTCGATTGACAAAGTTCGATGGATAACTTGACCCTTATTCTCATCCATGAGTAAAAGTGAGAGAAGGGAACATTCGATCACACGAATAGGGAGTAGTCATATTTCTCTCGATCGGTCCAACTCGTATTCTGAACCAAGAGAAAGTAACTGACTTTGTTGCCAAATTTATCCAAGACATTAGAGCTAATTAGTAGGTAATACATATACAAAAAGTAGGCAACTGAAGTATATCCTATCTGCCAAGTTGTTAGAAACACGAAATAAACTCATAAATTGATCATCATTCATTGTTGCAAAAGGGTCGATTACATTGTAAATTTGTCTTGGTGGAGCTTCAGCTTGCAACATATCATTATTAATTTGGTACTAAGTACGTTTATCTTATAGTAAATACCATAAATGTATTCAAAAATAAGTTAACATATCAACTGCACTCAAACTGAATAAACACAAAATTGCAAAAATACCAAAAACCAAAGCTGAAATATATAACAAAATTTAAACAAAGTTGATAGAAAAATTAAATTTATTGTACTAACCCTTACTTTTTGAAAGAATAATAAAAAACTCCTAGCTTTAACTCAACATCCACACTCACTCATACACACCAATGACATTCAAATACTACATATTTGTGATAAAAAACAAAATTTAGATTTCCTCGAAGAACTTGAAATAAAAAGACATCTAACAGATCAACAATTTAAAGTAGTGAATGAACAAATAAATCTTGGAAGTTCTCCACTATTAAACTGTTTACTTTGATTGAGTCTTCATTTTATACATAGATAAGACATTATTATAACATAAATATATTAAGTTATTGTAAAGATAAGCATATCATTGCACAGTTATACTGATCTTAGAGGGAAATACATCCAGGATAATTCCTCGGGGCTAATAACATCTAGGCTTTAATATTGTTTTGTCTTATTACTTCTATACTTAGTCTAGCCTTACCTACTTAATCAACATCAGAGCTACAAACGAGATGATTTGTGCTACAAAAAAACAAAAAATGTAATTTCAATATGTCAATCTGACGATGCTAATTTTTTAGCGAAACAAAGTTTTTTATATTCTTAGTATGATAGAAAAATAATTATAATTATAAAAAACACAGATTCTATGACAATAACGACATATAAAATCTATAAAATTTAAAATTCGGCTTTACACTTAGATAACTGCTTTACGGTTATGAAAGATCAATTTGTAATCACTGCGCATGCGATCCACTTGAAAATACCCGATTCTCTTGGTTTATAGTGAGAGAACAAATTCCATCGAAAAGTTGTAGGAAAGGAGTAGCATTCGAATGACTGAGAATAGGGTTATTGTGATTTCTATAGAAAGATGGCGGACTTTCCTATATGAGTAATCATATCCACTGGATGAGAATAAGGGCCCTTGTGATCGTATTTTCCAGATGGCGTCGAAGTAGAATTCGTATGCGATGTGAAAGTTCGACTGGTTCTACTTGGCAACGTTGTAAATTCTTCAACACCAACTATGAGGTTTTAAAAACCCTGACATAATTTTTAAAAATCTAACCTAAACCGTTCATTCAACGCTTAAACTAAACATAAATTATTAATTGATAAAATAAAATGGAAAATAAGCGAAGCGCAGAGTTACGTTCTTTTCAAAGAGAGCACCTAATCGCTTTTATTGAAGAGCATCCTGAATTAAAGGGTGGGAAGTTTAATAAGGATTTTACGTTTAAAAAAGCTCAGGACCCCTATTTTCGAACGTGTGATGTGAAGTGAATGTGATGTGAGTAGGGAAGTGATCGATCCCTGACAAAACCTTTCATGGGTCGTATTTTCGATATCATAACGTTGCCTCGTTATATTTATGAAAAATGAAAGAATTTTGACGTATAACGTACATACTAGAAAGTTGGCAACGTTTGATAAATTGAGTTTCAGGCAGTTCAAACTGATAACTATATCCTTTTATTTATGATAACTACAACTATATTCTTTTATTTATGAAAGACGCAAGTTTCAAAACAAAACTACGGTAACAACTCTAATAAACATATGATTTTGACAATACGCTGACGCCTGAATAATAATGCGCATGTTTCACTGCTTCGACTGGGTCAGGACCCCTATTTTCAAATATGTGATGTGATAGATCACTGGTGAGAAACCGGTGAACCGTATTTTTAGACTATATGATAGCTCACATCACACTTCGCTTGGTCAGACCCAGTCGAAGCAGTGAAACATGCGCATTATTATTCAGGCGTCAGCGTATTGTCAAAATCATATGTTTATTAGAGTTGTTACCGTAGTTTTGTTTTGAAACTTGCATCTTTCATAAATAAAAGAATATAGTTGTAGTTATCATAAATAAAAGAATATAGTTATCAGTTTGAACTGCCTAAAACCCAATTTATCAAACGTTGCCAACTTTCTAGTATGTAGGTAAGTTATACGTCAAAATTCTTTCATTTTTCATAAATATAACGAGGCAACGTTGTGATATCGAAAATACGACCCATGAAAGGTTTTGTCAGGGATCGATCACTTCCCTACTCACATCACATTCACTTCACATCACACGTTCGAAAATAGGGGTCCTGGTCTGACCAAGCGAAGTGTGATGTGAGCTATCATATAGTCTAAAAATACGGTTCACTGGTTTCTCACCAGTGATCTATCACATCACATATTCGAAAATAGGGATCCAGGATTTGTGGGAACAATTAACAAATTCACTAAATTCAATGCCGGGTGCAAGAAAAAGCTGGAAGCAATGGAGAAAGGTAATGTAATTTAATAATTGAGTTAAATATCATTTATTTATGCCATTGGCGTAACTACCATAATATAGTAAAGCTTATGGGCCCATAGTCAAATTGGTAGGGACCTACAAGAGTACATTTCTCGTCCCACTATATGATTATGAAATATTGTCGGCTGTTAGGACCAAAATAGATTTAAGTTAATTTTGGACATAATAGTCAACATTTCAAAATTCATAAACAATACTTTCACCTAAAATAATCTTTGGTAATGGTGTATTTTAGGTCACCCCCCTAGGCGCATGCGCGACAATTTCAAATTTATTGATTTTTAGACGAGTTTGATGTTGCGGTGTTGTCGGATTAAATCATTTTTCCCTTAAACCGAATAGTTTGGGTTTAGTAAATTTGATTTAAAAAAAGAGGCTGGTAAATAGATATTTATTATTTAGATTAAAGGAATTTTATAAATCCATAAATAATAAATTATATACTGAAAGTAGTAATTAAAAATATAAATAAAAAGCATTATTTTTTTTATTTTTTTAATTTGCAAATATACCTATAAATCTCTTGCTTTAATGGTATTCTGTGATTTTAATTTATTATGGTTTAATAATATTAACAATATATAAACTTCTGTTATAAATGCCATAGAAATAATAAAACAGCAATTAAAAATAGGAATAAAACAGCAAATAAAATTAGAAATAGTACATGTTTTATGTTTTCATTCATGTAGGTAAATGACATATTTACTTATGGAACTTATTTTAATTATGGTTTAAAATTCATTAAAAAATATAAACTATTAATGTAAAGGCAGTATAGAAAATATTAGCAAAAACTTTTGTGATTCATATGTTTATATGTACCTCAGTTTAAATCCAGAAATGTTTTCAGATGCAAAATTTATTGTTCTGACTCACTATTTATTTAAAAAAACTTAATTTTTCAGCCAAGATCTAATTTGTCTAATTTATGAAAGAATAATTTTCATCTTTTCAAGATCTTTCACTCAGTTTATTTATTCACAAAAATGTGGCAACGTAGCTTAAAATTCAAAGTTTACCGCACGGTTACTGCTCTCGTCGACCAATAAAATTAATTTAAGAATTCAAATTGCCGCATGCGCCTAGGGGGGTGACCTAAAATACACCATTACCTAATCTTTATTACAAACTTTTTAAGAGCAAGTTTATAAAAACATCCCCATGTAACATCTAATATAACCTCAACATAAAAATCACATAAAAATGATAAATGTCAATTCAAAACCAAAATATAAGCTTTGCGCACACTCACAATAAAAGTTCGTTCACGATTATCAAGTTCGAGTAGTCCCTACCCACTCGATTAGCTTCGATGGAAAAAGTCCGCACACGAACCGACTTCGATTGCTCGAAAATACGTTTTATGCAATTTCGTTCGAAGTTATGTCAAAAGTTCGCACGCGGACGACTTCGAATGACTCGAAAATACGGCACATGGTAAATGTTTATCGTTCTTGGACATTTCTGCGAACATAGATTTTGGGTTGTTCCATCAAAATTCCCTAAAAACAGACGAGATTGCACGGATTTGACCTTGAATAAATAGAAATGGTTCTATAATTTTGTGCACCTTTTTGTTGCAGTCAAAAGTCTGAAACGCATGCGCAGTTGTTTCACAAAAAAAGCTAGCAATAGAATTGCGAGCAAAAGGCTGAAATGTACGAGTACCTTAACAGTTTCACGACTCGGGTTACTCGTCCACTCTCTTTTCTTGTCTAAGATTTTAGCTAAGTTTAGAAATTTAATGGTTATATGATGCACTGAGCTGCGCTGCCGGTACTAGGTGATAGAGTGGCTGGACGGGTCCATTTAAATCTGCTCTGGCCAAATGCCGCCGTAGCGGAGGCCATTAAACCAAAAAGAAGAAGAACTAAAAGGTTTCCAAACAAAACAATCATTGGCAACCTTTCTTTGAGTTATTTTAATATTATTATTATTAAAATATAATGTAAGTATGATCATTAAAAACATATAAGCAAAGTATTTTAAAATTTTATTTTTAAAGTGCAATTTTTTAGTAAGTATTCTTGAAATTTATGAAAACGCATGAAGATTATATCATAATGTTTTTATCGTTTGATAATCATTTATCCATTTGATTTGTTGTTTTAGCTTTTTAGACCAACAATAATTATGGTAATGTGTTTTGTGCCAGATTGCAAGCATTACAGCGAGCGACGGATCTGCACTTTCTTTAGATTTCCAAGAGATCCCATTGAAAGAAAGGAATGGATTTCCCTAATAAGGTATTACTACAAGGATTTTAGTCTTTAATTATTAATTTCCACACATTTTGTTTCTTTTAGGCGAAAAGATAAAGAACCATCAAATTATGCATTGGTATGTAGTTGTCATTTTGTTGACAAAAATAGAAAGAATGGTCCCACTATTTTTGAGCATAACAAAGCAAATAGGTTTCCCAAGGATCAATTTAAAAATACTTCAATAAAAAAAGCAAGGTAAGCCTTTAGTTCTAATTTATAGGTTTTTTATTTATCTAATAAAAGTGGTTTGGAAACATTTTGTTTATTGTACTAATCCTTGTTGAAGTCCATCTTACTAAGACAATTGAATAAACAAATGTTTGAACTAAACTTTCACTTTTATTTTACAAAAATATTTTTTTAAACTTAATGAAATGCTTAATAAGAATAATAAAAAACTCGTCGTTTTAACAAAACTTCCAACAAAGAGTTTTTTATTATTCTTAATAAGATGGACTTCCAAAAAGTAAGGGTTAGTACAATCAATTTAATTAATGAAATGCAATTGATTTTTAATTTAAATTGGAGATTTTTTAATTTTATTAACAACACAATTTCAGAAGAAATAACCTTAAATGGTTGTTTACAACTTGATAATGAAAGTAATAGTTTTCAACCCAAGTAGCAATTTTAGTTTTAAAAAAGTCATATATTGGTTCTAAAACCTTTTTTTGAGAAATGCTTTCTAGTTCAAATAACTTCTAGCTGGCTACAAAACCTCCTGATGACAAAAAGGGCCCACTCCACAATACTTCCTACTTACCTTAGGGTTGTGAGCTTTTTAGAACTCAAAGTTTAAATCTTAACAGCTCATTAGAACCCAAAAATAACTTTTATAGAACCTAAATATCTTTAATATGACTTAAATACAACTTAATACAGTGGCTGTGTAGTTCTGAACTAGTCACAAAAAGGTATAAGATAGCTCTGGGATAACACCAGGTTTTATCCAGTTATACTAAAAACCTAATTATATAGTAGGTATTAGGTTTGATTTATGCAAGTAAAATGTTCATTTATAGATTACTTAGTTAAAATATGAAGTCTTTTGCAACAACTTCACAATATTCAAGTAATATATGGCTTCCATGTTTATTAAAATGTAATATATCATCACTTGAAGTAGTATCTGAATGGTCAAATCTTATTGCGACCACTAGTTTATTGTTGAATTATAAGATAAAAATAACGTATAATAAACGCGCCATATTAATAATTGGGCAAATTGTTAAAATTTTATATCAATGAACTAGGTAAATCAATATTTAGGATTTTAAAAATATTGCACAGTTTTAGAATATACTAATTTGATGTGCTTTTACAGTTATATAGAGTTTCACTTACATTTAAATTCAACAGAATAGTATTGAAATTCAAAAATCATGTAATAACGAAGTAGTCAAACACATTAAAAATATGGCTGACAAAAAGCAAAAGCTTATAAATCTTTTTAGCAACTAAATTTAAACAAAAAATGCTAATTGGTCGCGAAATTTACCGACAAATAACCTTTATGAATTTTTTACAACTTAACTAGGCTTTGTATTTACGAAATTGTCCGATTGGTAGGGCAGGGTGACTTGTTTTTGGCAATAGATATTTCACACTAACAAATTACTGTTAGTTCTTGTCGGTCCTTATAAAGAGAATCACGCAGGTACAAATACGCATCAAGATGCAGTAAAAGAAACGGTGTACAGTGTGTCTTTTAGAAAATAACACAGTAAGGTTTCTGATTGTACATTCTTTAGTTAAACAATTTTAAGAATGGAATTATGTTTATCAGCTTTATCCCGATTTTTGATAATCGGTTGTATATTCTAATAGTATTATACCACAAATCATCTCAAGGAAAGATAGGCGACTCCCTCTTTACCGCGCATTCGAAATTAAACATTACCGCCTTGAGCGGTGCGTTGCCCGAATTAACACTTTTGTACGGCTAGTTGCCTACCTCCTAAATTTAAGTTTAAATACTTTTTATACTTTTGTAATTCACCTAACACGAAAATAACAAAAATTTTATAAATTTGCCATCATAGTGTTAGGTAAATTACAGAGGTATAAAATAAATAGGTACTAGAAATTAATATTGTTGGGAAATGGAAATAACTCGTTTAAATAAAAATGTCTTTTTGTATATTTAATATATTTTATTTTACTTTATTACTACTTTACTCTATTAAGGTTATAGAAGAACTGTTTTGAAAAATATTATTGTTTTCCATTTCAACCTTTTGTTTGGTATTAAACAAAGAATGTTTGGTGGTTGGTCATCTGTACAACAGATGATATAATCCTTAATTCCAAGAGTGTTTAGTTTGGAAGCCTCGATAATAAATGTTTGTTTGGGATTAAAATCCCTTTTCAAAACATCTTTATTTTTATAGGTAGGTTGTTAAAAATAATAAATAACATTCCATAAAATGAAATGTAAAATAAAGAAATATTTATTTTTGAATCTCCAACAAATATAATTAAAACAAACAAATATTAATTTTTTTATTTATTTGTTTGCATCAATTACCAATGAGTAACACAATTGCTACAACTTATAATACATTCCAATATGTTTACATTTTCAGTCCAATTTTCATCTAGGATAGATGTTAAACAATTAGGGATGTTAAAGTATATTCTATTATTTTTAAGTTTGTCGAACTCAGTAGTAGGTGATATTTATGATAAAATTCACATATAGGGGGTTGGTCTCTTGGTAGGAATAGGTTAATTTTGAGTGATCTAAACGTTAACGATTAACTTTACTTGATTGCCCAACTAGTATTGTAGTATTTAATTGATGCCACGATTTCACAAATGGCTTTATTTGTTTCGGCTGAGATATATTCTACACTTACACAAGATGTATTTGTAATGATAATCAAGTATACATTTTCTAATAAATGTTATAAATCAGATAACAATGTTTCTGAATTCTTAGCCTAACCACTAGGGTGGAAAGGTATCTAGAAGACAAAAGTATGGCATGGGGTGGTTTGTTGATAAATTCAGAAAAACTGTTATGTACATTACCTTATTTCTGAAAAATCAAAATTAAATAAGGTTCTAGCATAGTAGTACTGTACAGCCAAATGTAAAATTGTATTTTACAAGTAGCTCGACCCTGATTGTTTTTAATCCAAATTTATGCCTCTCTTTGTGCCATGTTATTTTTAAAGTAGAAGGCCCTGATAATAACTGTTGTTCTCCTATTGCACCTGGCTCTGTAGTTCTGGAAGTTGATGGCATATCTCTTTCCTCTGAAGATGATCATTCTAAAATTACAGGAAATTGTTAGGAATTACAGGCAGATAAACCAATAACAATAATAATGGCACATAAACAAAACAACCTTAGTTGTGTTATAACAAGAAATAACCAATAGGTACTTTTAACTCTAAAATTTAGATAAAAAATTTGAACTTACCAGGAATAATTGTTGGAATTGCTGTGGTCTTCAAATTTGTTTTGTTATGATATGATAAAAATTTATTCTTATTACTAAAGTGCGTGTCACACACCCTGTATATATTCCGTCTTTTGTTCTCATCCATATCTAATAACTCCAACCTGTTAATTTGAAGACACCAGACTTTTCGTAGCTGAAATTAAATAACTTTGTTAATAAAATATTAGATTAAAATAAGATGTGTTCATATCCATTTCTTCAAAAACATTTTTGCATTTTAACTATGATTTTTTAACGTTCAATTTAAAATTACTTTGACAAGATTGAGATTGGTATATGATAGACAGTTTATGACTCCTAAAATTCCAATAAAAGAACTAGAACTATTGGAGTAAGTTCCATTTACTCTTCTCCGTACTCCGTATACTCGAACGAAAGCGTAGTTACTCCGTTTATACCAAACGGTTGGAGTGCGCATGGAGTGACTCGGAGTGCACAGAGTGAACAACCCAAACGCACCATAGAAACGAAAATATCGTTAGAGTCAGTACTCTTTACTTAAATTTAATTACAATATTTTGTTGAACTCGGTGAAAAAGTGTTAACCACTGGTTATAAGACCACTTGGTTAACCAAGCAAGTTAGTTACAACCCACTCTTAAAGGAAAGCACCTTTTGTCTGACAGCGCATTATTTTGACTTCTTCTGTGGTTTTCCCTTTCATTGTTAATTTTCATTTTCAATAAATATATTATTATAAATATGTTTACAACCCTGGATAAATAATTAATGTTTACAACCAAATGACAAACCACACCTAGTTAAATAATAGTATATTATGCAACGATCATGTAATAACCGTTACATGAGAGTTGCATACGCTATTTTTTCTACGACCGATATAAATAATCGAGAACTAAAAATATTATATTTATATTTGTAATGAACACAATAACAGTAATTACACGTATTTCTATAAAAAATTCTACAAAATTGTGAGGTGTATTACCATAGATGTAGGAAAACTATAAACATTCTATTTATATTTATATTCAACATAATAATAATTATAATTAAACTGATTTCTTGAAAATATTAAGATTATTTATTGTGCAGTTTGAAAAGTTTATTCCAGGTCCCACTGATCTGGAAGTGGAAGGAACATTAGAAACATTTACATTTATTTCATTATTGTTACTCTCAATAGAGTTCAATATTGTATTGGAAATGCTGATTTTATTCTGAACCGAATTTTCAATGTAGCCTTCCGCCACTGAATTTGATTTCCAGGCACCATGACGTTATAATGTAGTAATATCACCACCGGCATCAACTAATATGGTTGCAGATGTTCTTCGAAAACAATGCCCTGTATATAAATTCGGATCAGGCAGATTTAAATATGTTGCTATTTGCTTCCCTAAATTACCAAATTTATTAATACCAATGTTTTGAATCGTGCATTGAATGTTCACTACAAAGTTTCTATTAGTTAAATACGAGTGCAGAAGTAATATTAGATAGTCTGATATCTTCAGTTTCAACAGCTTGTGTATTAGACCCGGGATCCAAACAGAGTCAAACGACTTTCTTATGTCAAGTGTTAACATTATCGAGGGCTTCCTTCTTAATTGGAATCACACTAGCCGTTTTGAAACGTTTGGGATAATAACTTGACGTTAATGTATAGTTGATGCATTTGACAAGGAGATCAATGATTTTTGGTGGCAAATTTTTAATTAAAATGTTGTGAATACTATCACGCCCAGGAGCGGTATTAACTTTCAATGAGTTGATAATTCGACGAAGTTCCGTTTCGGAGGTTAATTTTGGTTTGGATTTATACTTTGTCCTTAAAAGGTTTTCACATTCATCTAAAATGATCCTGTGTTGGTAATTATCCGGAATTAAATTTTAAAAGTTACTTTGAAATTGCTCTCCAAAAGCTTCGGCAATCTTGTCTGCGTCCGTTATAGTTTGACCATTTTTAAAGATTTTGTTTATTGTCTGTCTTTTGTTTGTGTACGTCCGCAACGTCCTCCAGAAGTTATTCGAAGCCGGCTTTATATTTTTAATAAACGATTCCCACTTTTGGTTTCTCCAGATTTTAATTTCAAAATTAATCTCCTTCTGGAGGCGTTGCATGTCAGTTTTGTAGGTCAGGTCACGCGTAAGTTGTCATTGTCGTCTCAGTTTGTTTTTGTCTTTTATCATTTCCAATATTGCCTCCGGTAGCTCATCAGCATTGTTAGAAACTCGGGTCTTTTTGGTTGTAGAGTCCCTAGCAAATCCAATTTGACCTATGAGTTCAGTCAGTATGTCGTCTAGCTGGTCGTTAGACTGGATGGTCTCAGGGACCTTTATGTTTAAATTTAGAATATTTCTAAGTTTCGCCCAGTTGGTGGTCGAGTAGTTGAATATACTGACTTCCCTCTCGGTTCTAGTATGCTTCAGTTCTACCTTTAACAATATAGGATCGTGATCAGATGTCAGCGCATTTAACGTCGTCATGTTTGTAATACTGTTGAAGTCTTTAACAATTGCAATATCCAGTGTACTTGGCGTTTCACCCGAAAACGGATAAAACGTTGGAGCCGCTGTACAAAGAATATTGCAATTGGAATTATTGCAAATCTTTTGGAGAGCCCTTCCATTTTGATTTGGGAGGGTACAATGGTCATCCCATGCTGGGTGTTTCCCATTGAGATCACCTATTATGATTACCTTGCCAAATGCATCGGTTATACTTTGCAAGTCTTGTTGTGTTAGCATATAGTGAGGCGGGTTGTAGGTGCCTACTATTAAAAATTTATTTTGAATTTTAACCGCGATGTGCTCTATGTTCGTTCTGATATTTTCAGAGATATTAAATTGAATATCGCGTTTGATTAAAAGCAAAAGACCCCCCTCTGACTTCTCTGTCTTTACGAATCCCCCTAATATTTGAGTAAATTACCTTTAGATAGTGTTTAGTGTGCGACCTAGCTTTATTGTCCGTGAATTTAAAAATTATATTTATCAATATTCTGTACGAAACGGTTATAGACCATAAACTTTTCTAATTTTTTAGTCGCCTGCCGCATCTCAAGCAACAAGTCCGTCACAGCCCTGGTTAGTTCTTCAATGTTTACGATTTCGTTCAGTTCTTTAAAAAGTGCATTGAGATTTGCGAAGTCGTTGGCATCCTTTGGCTTTTCGGCTGGCGTATCCGCTGGACGTGCTGTGGCCTCCGTTCTTCTTTCGTTCCTTTGCAAAGCTGGGAATTGTTGGTCGTTTTTGATGTTGTATGTTGGTCTAGTAATTTCAACAAAGTCATTTGTTTTAGCACCGTCCCACGGGTTTCTCGGCGGTAACGGTGCCTCTACATATCTGATTTTTGGGGCAGCGGATTCTCTGGTTTTATTCTTCTTTCCCTCGAGAAATTCAAGTCTCTTTAAATATACAGGGCATATTGCAGCATTTGCCGGGTGATCTCCTTCGCAGTTCGCACATTTAGCTGGTTCAGAAGGGCTTTTTGTGCTTTTTTGTCTCGTGGCTGCCAGCGCACTTCAAGCAGACGGGGTTACGCCCGCAATTTGAAGTGGCATGACCCCACAGTTGATAATTATGGCATTGAATGATTGGTTTCTGCTGCCGTCTTAATTCCCATATTACTCTTGTCGAGTCGATAACTCGCACATTCTTATTTAAGAAGTCTAGCATTATATTAGGCGGTGTAATCACTAAAAAGAGCGGTCTACCTTTAGTATTCATTCGGTATATCTCTTTTACCGCGATTTTGTAAGAGAGTTCGAGGTCCGCAGCGATCTCCTCTGGTTCGACGTCGGGCGCTAGTCCCCTAAGTACGAAGGCGTGTGTCTTATCTTCCTTTCTTGAGTATGTATGGTATGGTATCTTCTCCTCCAATAGCCTGTTCCTCATATTGTCATGATCTTAGTTGAGTTCTGTGAAGATCACAACAGAGCTGTTGTTATATTTTATCTCAAATTTACCCTGCATATCACTTTTGAGAAGAGAGGAAGTGGTTTTATGCTGCTGTACTTTCCCTTCTATAACTAACGGGGGACACATTTTGGTGACTGTCTTGGTTTTGGTTACTTCTGTTTTTGATGTGCTCGGTTGAGCGTCCATCGCTTTCTTGACTGCATCTGATTTCTGTGGCCTACCTCGACCTCTTTTAGTTTTCCGCTTTCTTTTCTTATTTGTACCATCCGTTTCCGAGTCGGAGTCCCCGGGTTCAGGGCAGTCATCTTCCGAGAGACTTTCGTACTGATTGTGCGTCTCTGTCGGTTTGACCGCTTTAGTCGCTTTGCCGATTGCTGTTTTGTATGAAATTGTCTTCTTGGGTTTTTTTGAAATCTGCCTCTTTGGTTTAAGCAGGCTGAGAGGGGCCTGGTTCACTGTTGACCGGTATTGCGGGTCTCTCCGTGAAGTTCAATTGTCTCGCCACGATACTTTGATACTTAAAGGCGGCCGCGTATTGCGATACGAAATTGTCTATTTCCATACGTTGCTCGGGTGATAGCTGCTTGAATTGAATATCACCCAGTTGGTGAACAAAGTTACTGTTTTGCACTGCTTTTTCGACTTCGTTGCTCCAGGTTAATGGGCGATCGATGATTCCTTGCGTGCTACTACCTGCTGTGGCCGGGTCGACTAGAATGGGTGTAGTATATGAGAGAGACTTTCGGATCAGTTTAACTTATTTATTATGAATTAAAAGTAAAATAACACGACTACTAACTATGTATTATGAAATTGAGGATGACAACAACTCTGCTATACTGACAAGCACTGGTACCAACATAAATACCAACATAAACATAAAATGACACAATAGCGCACAATGTACATGATACCACATTCCTCCCCTCATAGAAAGAAACCCTAGGGAGAGTAGCGAATGACTGGACGGCGGATGCGCTTCTCACGAGCCGACCGTGGCGGCTTAGACTGGACTGCAAAGCTTGGCGGAGGTCGATCTGACACAGGAGCCTGCGGAGTTTCAGCAATGCCCGTCTGCGCTGGAGTGGTCTGCTCTGGCTGTTCCGGCATAGATTGAGCAGGACTGGATGCTGCAGGAGTCGCAACCGGAACCGGAATGACGTAAACGATGGCACTACTGTAGGCATTGTCACATCTTGTCCCACTTTCTTGAGTTGATCCACATGTTTGCGATGAAGTTCGCCATCCACCAGCACTGTATAGGAAAGTTCACCGTCTCACGCAATGACGTACCCTAGCTTCCACTTACGTAGAGGTCCATCTTTAACTGCGACTTTGGAACCATCCATGAACACTGGGTCACTGTATTCATATGATAACTGTGAACGCTTGTCGATGGTTGGTGACACTGAGTCAGCACTTAATTGGCTCAGGGGGGACTCCACTTCTCGTTTCAGAAACGCAATTGCTGGGCTCATGCCCGTGGTTGGATGCGGAGCCCGACGATACGCGGCTAGGAAGGTACGCAGCTTCTCTGTCGCATTTCCTTCAGCAAGGTTCAACGTTCGTAGGCATAATTTCATTGCAGAAACCATTCTTTCAGCCAGACCATTAGTAGCGCAATGGTAAAGTGTGATGGTTCTATGCTTTATGCCTCGCTTCTTCAGAAAGTCTTGTACCACACTGCTCACAAACGTCGATTGGTTGTCTGTCACCAGGTACTGGGGTAGTCCGTATGATGCGAACAGATCGTCCAAGACATTTATCACGGTAGATGCAAGCATGTTTGGCACAATTTTTATCTCTGGCCATTTTGAATGGGCATCAAAGATAATGAGATGTTCTTTCCGTAAAACGCAAAGTCTGCATGGATGCGTTCCCATGGTTTCTTAGGGTGTTCCCAATAGTGAGTTTCTATTGAAGGTGAGCGGTCCTTGTGCAAGCAGCATGCTTGACAATTTCGGCATAACTGTTCAATGTCGGCATCCATCTTGGGCCAAAATACATAGCCTCGCGCCAACGCCTTCATTTTCGAAATACCTAGATGTCCCGTATGAAGTTTTTGAAGCACAGCAGGGCGGCAGGCACTAGGTATGTAGGTGCGCAAGCCCCTCATAACGCAACCTGACTGCAACGAGTAGAGTCCGTCTTCATTTTCACCAAGCGTCTCGCCTGAGCGGAGTTTCTGGAGCCACTCACGCCCTTGAACGTCTCGCTGAGTATGCTGAGCAATGGATTGACGTGTAAGCGGCAGTAGTGAGATGTGGTGAAGCTGCACAAGATCAACTGGATCATCTGAAGTAGTAACTTGACGTAACTCTGAGGAGTGTTGTGGTAAACGACTCAGGAAATCAGCATTGCCATGTTCTTCAGATTTGCGATATTTGATTGTGAATGAAAAATCTTGTAGAAATATCGTGTAGTGTAACAATCTAGTAGCACACAACGTTGGCAGTTTCTTTCTTCGCATGCCGAATATGTGAACAAGCGGGGCATGATCTGTTACGAGAGTGAAATGTCTGCCCACGAGATATACGTTCACTAACACATGGTCCGACGTCAACTGCTGCTTCAACGTTTGAAATGCGGTAGCACATTCACGTGACCATTTCCAGGGAACTGTCTTTTTCGTAGCATTGTAAAATGGAGCGGCTGTAGAAGCCATACCAGGAACGAATTTGGAATAGAATGACACCATTCCAAGGAACTTCTTCAAATCACTCACATTTGCAGGTTGTGGCAGCTCTTCAATGGTTTGTAATCCATCTTTAGCAGGACGGATGCCACTTGCGGATATTTCATGTCCCAGGTATGTAACTGAGTCCACGAAGAACGAACACTTCTGCAAATTCAGACGTAGACCATTGGCTTGCAGGCGTCGTAAAACTTCAGCGTGGTGACGTCATTAGCAGACACCACTAGGTCGTCGAAGTAGCCTCCGAGACCCTCAATTCCAGCGATCACTTCTTCAATGAATTTGGTCCATATGACTGGGGCTGAAGCACATCCAAACATCAAACGTGTGGAACGAAACAACCCTTTATGCGTATTGATGGTCAGCGCAGCTGCTGACGCTTCATCTACTGGAAGACACCAATATGCCTTGGTAATATCGAGTTTGCAAAACAATTTGTCATTAGCAACTTTAGCCAATTGTTCCTCGATTTTCGGCAATGGGTACGACGGAACTTCCAGCTGTGGATTCACTGTGCACGAGTAGTCTGCTGTGATTCGCACTGAGTCTTTCTTCACGACAGGTACAATAGGTGTTGCCCACTGGCTGTGTTCAACTGGCACTATTATTCCATCTTTCACCATTCTGTCCAATTCTGCCTCGATCTTGTCCTTTAACGCATATGGCACTGATCGATGTTTTACGAACACTGGCTTAGCATTGTCTTTGAACTTGATTGACACTATCTTTGGTGCACATCCGATGCCGTCAGCAAAAACATCTTGAAATTCACTTTCTAAGTCTTTCACATGACGCACATGATTCATAGGGGTGTAGATACCCAACTTGGATAACCAGCTTCGCCCAAGAATGGAAACTGCAGGATCTTGAACCACGTACATGTCCAATTGCAACTTTTTATGTGTTTGAAATGTTTAGTTTCCATGAACTCCAAAAGCTTAGAATAGCACCTGCACGTTGTGACGTAAGAGTTACTCGGAAATATATCGGTCGAATTTGTGATTTTCAAGTCTCAGTGTGAATATAATTTGAGAGCTTTTCCGACCATAATAAATTAAAAAAAAATTATTGAACATTAGAAATGATTATTGTATATATTATGTAAAAAAGTTGTTTGTAAAATATAAGTAGTTAGTTAGAAATAAGCAAATTAAGAAATAGTTCCTTCTGATTGGTTCTCGTGGAGTTTTTAAATGAAGCATTTTTATTGGTCAGAGAATAATGAGAGAGGGATCTCAGTTTTTACGTAAAAGAACCAGTCAGGAAGAATAAAGGAGATTCAAGTCTAATTTTAAGAGGGTCAAGACCCTTTATACAAACATTAAAGCTTCGTTTAAAAAAACATGTAAGATATAATTTTAAAAAACTTTCACGACTCAATACTCAAGTTTAATTTTAAAAATGATTCAAGACTCATTTTCAAAACATTTAACAACAGTTATTAAAATATTCAACTCGTAATTCACATTTTTAAAAAAGACTGAATAGTCATTAATTTTATTAACTCTATAAGTTAACATTATTCGACTTTCAATAGAAAATAGGTTTGTTGAATCGAGCAGAGTAATCTTATAATATAACAGTTTCAACTGTAATTTTAATGATACAAAAGTTAGTATCAAATTAATATAAGAAGCTTGACTTACCTTATATCAGAAATAATCCTAATATAAAACTTTGTAACACACCACTTGTAAAAAGGGAGTCTTATCAACCAGTAAATTGTATAAATAAATCCACAAGTAAACAATAATAAATTCTACATCGTAAGAGTTTCTGTCTTTAATTAAACCATTGAAGTTCTGCATCCCACGTGTTTACCAGAAGAGAAGATAGACCACCAGTTCCAGCGACACCTACATGTGAATGGCGAACACTCGAGAGACAAAGTTAAAAAAGGTACCGTTATTTAATTTGTATTAAGTGTGCGTATGAACTGTTTTAAAGCGATAATAGTTATTTGCCGCTAGAGGACATTTACACTACTTTATTGTAAAGATTTTTGAATTTCATTTTAATAGAAAATTTATAATTTTATTTGCGCATAAATCTGTGGTAAAACCTGTACGACCTGAGATACAATTTTTCGATAACGATAGTATTTATTTTGAATTAAACAAACGAGTGCAGAAACATTTAATTTTATTTGAGCTAGTTATCATTATACATATAATTTAAGTGGCTAACAACATTATTGTAATAAAAAACTTCAACAATTACATCAAATCAAATAAAAACAAACCACTAATAATATCTTGTCACAATTAACGTGGGTTTACTAAAATAACATTGAAACATCAGAAAAATTAAAATAATAAAACAAAAAAGCTAAACCATAAGAACCCAACAACAATAAATTAATAAATTCATAACAATATATATATATATATATATATATATATATTGAAATTGAAATTTTCTTTAATTAATTAGGGTAGGGTTCAAACAAAATTTATTATAATTTTTATAGTGAAATTTTGAATAATACCAAACAAACTCTTATCTACCTAAACTGATACCTAATTATTTCCTATCTATTCTTAACTACCTTAGCTAACCTTAATTACCGCAGGGTCCTTTTCTACTATCACTATTCTCCTCTTTTCTTTCCTCTTCTGACTCTTTCTTGTACTTCCTGGTTCTTTGATCTCCAACCTTCTATTCTTATAATACACCTTTTTTTTATCTTCCTAGTCTTATATAAATTAGCTATTTAATTTTATTCTATTATTACTCTTTCCAAATCACCTTCTCCAATGTTCTAATCCACCAAATATTTTTCTCTTCTCTTCACTTTTATTTTGTCTATATAATTTGAATTTATTTATTTTATTTAATACGTATATTTTTCAGTTTATATTAATATTTAATCTCTTCCTAATCTCAAACTTCTTCTATTTATTATTAATTACCTTTTCAATTCCCCCCAATTAAAATTTTGCATAAATTTATACTTTATTTTGAATTTATGAAAATTTAAATTTCTTATTATATAATTTTTTAATTCCCTTTTTTTCGTATATCCCAATATCTATTTCCCTTCTTGTTAATCTCCTCATCCACTAAATTAAAAAAAATCCTTCTTCCTATTTAAAATCTTATCATGAAAATTCTATTATCTAATTTAAAATACTACTATAAAATTCCTTACATTTTATAACTACTACCTCCCCCCTACTCATTGGAAAGTCTGATTGTTTCTTCACCTTTTTCCAATTCTTCTCCAATAAAAGTTTTATGGTTTTTATTGTTTGAATTTTAATTAATGTTTGATTAATTTTTTCTTTGGCTTTTCTTATTACTTTTTCTCTTCTTGTTTCTTTCACGTATATAGTGATAATTAAATTTTCATTGTTGTTGTTTTCATTAATATAATATTTATTAGAATTAATTTCTTCTTTGTCTTCATTTTCTGGTATATTTTTATAAACTTTTCTATCATCTGCCATATTAATTTGAATTATTTTAATTGTTTCATTTTTTTCTGTTTTAACTTCTTTATATCTTTTCTTGTCTGTTGCTTTTGAATTTTTATTAATTACTTCTGCATTTTCCTCTTCCTCAAATTCTTTTACTTCTCCATTAAATTTCTCCATACTCTCTTCTTGTTTTTTACCCTGTTCCTTCAAATTCCCAATGTCTTTATCCATATTTTCTTCTATTCTTTGAATGTTTTTATTTGTCTTGATTATCTCCTTGCCCAAATTTGTGATCTTTTCTGTATTTTCTTTTATCTTCTTAATGTTCTCTACTACTTCCAACTTAAGTTCTTTTCCATTTTTCTTGAAATTATCCATTTCTGTAGACTGTTTATTCTCTACCTCCATCAATCTTCCTATCATTTCATTTCTAACTTCTTGTTTTGTCTCTTCAATTTTTCGTTTAACTCCTTCGATTTCTTTTTTAACTTCTTTGTTTTCCTGTTTTATTTGTCGTATTTCTTCCATGCCTATGTTCAATTCTGTCGTCAACTCGGTAAACTTCTTCTTTACATCTAAAAATTTCTTATCCAGTTTCTCCTCTAATTTCCTGTTTAATTTCTCATTATTTTCATCCAAATTCTTCTTCATTTCTTCTTTGTTTTCATCTAAATTCTTCTTCATTTTCTCATTATTTTCTTCAAATTTTCTATCCAATTTTTTATTCAAATCCATCAACATTTCCCTTAACCAATTATCATTCCTTGCCATTTCTTGTCTTCTATCGGTCTCTTGTTCTCTCGTTTTACTCTTCCCACATCTTTCAAACATTCCTACTTCACCCTGTTCATTTCCATCTCCTTCTATCTCCTGTCCTTGTATCAAATGCTCTGCTATAAGATCTCCGGTACCTCTATTCCTTTCCTCGTCAACCTGTACCTCTGAATCCATTCTTTCCCTCTGCTCCTCAATCTGTCCTTCTTGCATTTCCCCTACTTGTTTTCCATCCCTAAGTTTCATTCTTCTTTCTTCCATTTTTTTTTATTCTTGCTTATTTATTAATTAAAATTTTTATCGAGACCCTTTTTTGCAGAGTCCCTACTCGGGCGCCAATTGAGATAATTTTTCCCAATACAAATTTTAATTTTAAGTTTGAATTTGTTATTTTTCTTTATTTAATAAGGGTAGGGTTGAAACAAAATTTATTTTAATTTTTTTTTTTAATTAAATTGAATTTTGAATAAACAAATACTGAAAATAATTTCAGATACAAGGTGCAGTCAATGGTAAAAATGAAAAGTAGAAAATTGTTTCTACCTGCACCCAAGGTAAAGAAACTTAATAGTTTCTATACCAAGCTTGACCGTTTTCCATGAAACAACAACTACTTCCTGGGCTATATGCCCCAACGGACATTGAATTACATTTCAATAGAAAACGTGATGGCGACCGACTTTGTCGATACTTAAACCATCTCTATCGATTTGCAAATTAACGGGAAGAACACTACTCGTAGACCGGTTTCGACATTGTTGTGTCTCATCAGTACGAGGCAAGTAGTTCTTCTCATCCCGCAGAGCAGGATGCAGAATGATTCTTTTACGCCAATACATAAACCGTGAACCCACGATTCTATGATAAAGTCGTAAAAGCGCCATCCTACCGTTCATTTGCAAACCAATAGATCAAAGGTAACTGTAATCGATAGATAAACAAATACTGAAAATAATTTCAGATACAAGGTGCAGTCAATGGTAAAAATGAAAAGTAGAAAATTGTTTCTACCTGCACCCAAGGTAAAGAAACTTAATAGTTTCTATACCAAGCTTGACCGTTTTCCATGAAACAACAACTACTTCCTGGGCTATATGCCCCAACGGACATTGAATTACATTTCAATAGAAAACGTGATGGCGACCGACTTTGTCGATACTTAAACTATCTCTATCGATTTGCAAATTAACGGGAAGAACACTACTCGTAGACCGGTTTCGACACCGGTTTTCTTGAACAATTATTAATTACAACGTCTTCTATTCGTCTTTTACCTTTTTATAAATTATACTTTATTAACCTTTTTTTTTTTTTTGAAAAAGTCACGAAAAGAAGGAAATTAATTTAAAAAAAAAGTTAAACAGGTTAATAAAGTATAATTTATAAAAAGGTAAAAGACCAATAGAAGAGGTTGTAATTAATAATTGTTGAAGAAAACTGTAGCAGTTAGTTAATTTTGGAAATAGTAAAAGTAAGTGGTGAGAACGAAAAAGATATTCAGTAAGAAAAAGTGAAAGTAATGTAGCTGAACCAAAATTATAAACTATATAAACCAAGAAGATATAGTAAATTCAAAATGTAAAAGTAGCTGTAAGCATAGCTGTTCCATAAGTGAATAGAAGACCTGGAGGAGATTTAAACCTATAGAAAATAAGTGAAGCAAGGGAAGAAAAAAGGATAAGGACAATTTTAAAGACAAATTTTGCGGTAATTAAGGTTAGTTAAGATAGTTAAGTAATTAGTTAAGACTAGATAAGATAGGTAGGTAGCAGCTAGGGATTAGGTAGATAGGAGTTAGTTAGACATCACTTGATAAAATTTTATTTGGTTAAACATTCAAAATTCAATTTAATTAAAAAAAAAATTAAAATAAATTTTGTTTCAACCCTACCCTTATTAAATAAAGAAAAATAACAAATTCAAACTTAAAATTAAAATTTGTATTGGGAAAAATTATCTCAATATATATATATATACAAATGAGTTAAATGTTTGTTAGATTTAGTTTCCAATTTTAAATAAATTTTCTTGATAACAATTTTCGATATTATAAAAAATTGAGGTACTTTGCTCTTGGTAAAATTCATATTTTTGAACATACCTCGTATACGACTGAAAAATTTTAATATCTGATGTTTGTATTTTAGTTTTTACACCATGTAGAACTTTTTATAAAGAATGACTTTTTTTCGTAAAACTAATAATAAGAAAGTTTCCCATATGGTGCGAACTTAAGTGGACACACTGTATATATAGCCTCTATAGCACGTACCTCGATAATATGAAATCCTCTATAACACGTAATAAAATGCCCTTCCCTTCAAGCCCCAAAACCTCCACGTGTCGAAATATTTTACCTCCATAAGGCGAAGTAATTATCGATCCACTACAAAGATTCTCAGTACAATATTAAACTCGAAAAAAAAATATTTTGACCTCTGTATTTCGAAATAACAAATGTATTAAATCAGCAATTCGGTGTTTTCATTAGAAGTAAATCAATGAAATTCCTTTGTAATCATATAGTAAATTATAAATATTTAATCCTAAACTCATTGCAACGCAACAATTCTTTTATAGACTCAATGATGATAACCGTTTCGCTAGAATTAACATCGTCAGATTGACATATTGAAGTTACATTTTGTTTATTCGTTGATTTTTTTAATTTGGGTAATTTTGTTATTACATTTAACAATTTTTATAACTTTTAATTTCTTTAATTAATAAGAAAGAACAGAAAGTGTTACTACAACTAATATTTCCTAAACAAACTAAAGAAATTAAAAGTTATAAAAATATTACATATTGTGGAAGTATTTCCAATAAAATTTCAATAATAATATCTTCGGCAACATTAGCAGTAATATCATTTAACACTAAAAATAATGTTGGTACAAAATTGTTAAATGTAAAAACAAAATTAACCAAATTAAAAAAAATCTGGTGTTTACAAAATTAATTGTCCAAAATGTAATGTAAGTAAGATTTAATGAACACTTAAGAGCATATAGATTAAAACAACCAGATAAGTCAAATTATGCAAAACACCTACTTGAATATCCAACCTTAATTTTACACACCAATGACATCCAAATACTACAAACTTGTGATAAAAAACAAAATTTAGATATCCTTGAAGAACTTGAAATAAAAAGACATCTAACAGATCCACAATTTAAAGTTGTTAATGAACTGATAAATCTTGGAAGTTCTCCACTATTAAACTGTTTACTTTGATTAAGTCTACTTTTTATTCATAGGTAAGACGTAATTGTAAAACAAATATATTAAGTTATTGTAAAGATCAGCATGATATAGTTTTTTCCTGGTTTTTCTATATCATTGCACAGTTGTACTGATCTTAGAGGGAAGTACACTACTTGAACATCCAACCTTAATTTTACACACCAATGACATCCAAATAATACAAACTTGTGATAAAAAACTAAATTTAGATTTCCTTGGAGAACTTGAAATAAAAAGACATCTAGCAGATCCACAATTTAAAGTTGTTAATGAACAGATAAATCATAAATCTTGGAAGTTCTCCACTATTAAACTGTTTACTTTGATTGAGTCTACTTTTTATTCATAGGTAAGACGTTATTCGGTGTTTTCATTAGAAATAAATCAATGAAATTCCTTTGTAATCATATAGTAAATTATAAATATTTAATCCTAAACTCATTACAACGCAACAATTCTGGTTATTTTTTATATAAAATCAATTTGAAAGTAAGTTAAAATCGATAAATTCAAATAGAGTCGAAACGATCGTGACGTCAAAACTCATATCTCATAACTTTTTATAAAGAATAACTTTTTTTCGTAAAACTAATAATAAGAAAGTTTCCCATATGGTGCGAACTTAAGTGGACACACTGTATATATAGCCTCTATAGCACGTACCTCGATAATATGAAATCCTCTATAACACGTAATAAAATGCCCTTCCCTTCAAGCCCCAAAACCTCCACGAGTCGAAATATTTTACCTCCATAAGGCGAAGTAATTATCGATCCACTACAAAGATTCTCAGTACAATATTAAACTCGAAAAAAAAATATTTTGACCTCTGTATTTCGAAATAACAAATGTATTAAATAAGCAATTCGGTGTTTTCATTAGAAGTAAATCAATGAAATTCCTTTGTAATCATATAGTAAATTATAAATATTTAATCCTAAACTCATTGCAACGCAACAATTCTTTTATAGACTCAATGATGATAACCGTTTCGCTAAAATTAACATCGTCAGATTGACATATTGAAGTTACATTTTGTTTATTTGTTGATTTTTTTAATTTGGGTAATTTTGTTATTACATTTAACAATTTTTATAACTTTTAATTTCTTTAATTAATAAGAAAGAACAGAAAGTGTTACTACAACTAATATTTCCTAAACAAACTAAAGAAATTAAAAGTTATAAAAATATTACATATTGTGGAAGTATTTCCAATAAAATTTCAATAATAATATCTTCGGCAACATTAGCAGTAATATCATTTAACACTAAAAATAATGTTGGTACAAAATTGTTAAATGTAAAAACAAAATTAACCAAATTAAAAAAAATCTGGTGTTTACAAAATTAATTGTCCAAAATGTAATGTAAGTAAGATTTAATTAACACTTAAGAGCATATAGATTAAAACAACCAGATAAGTCAAATTATGCAAAACACCTACTTGAATATCCAACCTTAATTTTACACACCAATGACATCCAAATACTACAAACTTGTGATAAAAAACAAAATTTAGATATCCTTGAAGAACTTGAAATAAAAAGACATCTAACAGATCCACAATTTAAAGTTGTTAATGAACTGATAAATCTTGGAAGTTCTCCACTATTAAACTGTTTACTTTGATTGAGTCTACTTTTTATTCATAGGTAAGACGTAATTGTAAAACAAATATATTAAGTTATTGTAAAGATCAGCATGATATAGTTTTTTCCTGGTTTTTCTATATCATTGCACAGTTGTACTGATCTTAGAGGGAAGTACACTACTTGAACATCCAACCTTAATTTTACACACCAATGACATCCAAATAATACAAACTTGTGATAAAAAACAAAATTTAGATTTCCTTAAAGAACTTGAAATAAAAAGACATCTAGCAGATCCACAATTTAAAGTTGTTAATGAACAGATAAATCATAAATCTTGGAAGTTCTCCACTATTAAACTGTTTACTTTGATTGAGTCTACTTTTTATTCATAGGTAAGACGTTATTCGGTGTTTTCATTAGAAATAAATCAATGAAATTCCTTTGTAATCATATAGTAAATTATAAATATTTAATCCTAAACTCATTACAACGCAACAATTCTGGTTATTTTTTATATAAAATCAATTTGAAAGTAAGTTAAAATCGATAAATTCAAATAGAGTCGAAACGATCGTGACGTCAAAACTCATATCTCATAACTTTTTATAAAGAATAACTTTTTTTCGTAAAACTAATAATAAGAAAGTTTCCCATATGGTGCGAACGTAAGTGGACACACTGTATATATAGCCTCTATAGCACGTACCTCGATAAGACGAAATCCTCTATAACACGTAATAAAATGCTCTTCCCTTCAAGCCCCAAAACCTCCACGTGTCGAAATATTTTACCTCCATAAGGCGAAGTAATTATCGATCCACTACAAAGATTCTCAGTACAATATTAAACTCGAAAAAAAAATATTTTGACCTCTGTATTTCGAAATAACAAATGTATTAAATAAGCAATTCGGTGTTTTCATTAGAAATAAATCAATGAAATTCCTTTGTAATCATATAGTAAATTATAAATATTTAATCCTAAACTCATTACAACGCAACAATTCTGGTTATTTTTTATATAATATCAATTTTTTTTTATTATAATTAACGTGTCTCGACAGCGAAGGCCATTGACACAGATACAGTACATACAAAATATGTTACACTATACATTTTAGAATAAAAATTTACAGAGTGTTCATTAGAATGATGTCAGGCAATTTTGATGTGGTATAAACAAAATACTAAAGTGTGAAATTTTATATCTTAGAGTAAATCTTAATGTCTCGAAGGTAGTTAATAACCCGTGACTGTTGCTCTGGGAGTCGTAGAATATCCTGAAAATTGTCACTAATTTGGTTGGCTCGACGCATGTTCTGATAATATAAACATTCTACCAGAATATGCCTCACTGTAACTGGACTGTTACACTGCTCGCACAAAGGAGGATTTTCGGAGGCCATTAGGTAACCATGTGTGTACCTGGTGTGTCCAATCCGTAGCCTTCGGATAATAATTCGATCTCTTCTTTTCTTTCTATGGATGACTACTGGGTCGATGTCTGGGTGAATTTCGTGTAGGTAGTTTCGACCGACTTTCACCCCAGTGAACCTTCCAGACACCGCGTATTCTCCGCTTTAAAAAAGTCTTTAAGTCCTCTGGTAATTGGGTGTTTTCGTAACTTAAGTTAGATAGGCGTGAAGCTTGTTTTGCAGCTTGGTCGGCTTTTTCGTTACCTGGAATGCCCACGTGTGAAGGAATCCAGATCAGCGTAGCAGTGACCCCCTGAGATGCAAGTCGATTTAGGGTATTATGTATTGACTGAACAAGTGGATGTTGTGAATATAGAGACCTGATGGAATGGATAGATGCTAGTGAGTCCGTACATATAGCGGGATATTTGTATTCGTCTGTTAAGGTATTTAGTGCTTGGAGTATACTAAAGAGTTCACCTGTGTGTACACTGGATAATGGTGGTAGGATGCACAATTTGATAATTTGGTCAGAGGTAGTAACCGAGCAGCCGAATCCATTATCGCATTTGGATAGGATTTTGTCGTATTTTGAAGCTATTTCAAAAAAGGATTGTTTTAAGAGTTCGTTAGGTGTTTCGTTTTTTGAAAAAATAGTTAAGGTGAGGTTAAAGTTTGGAGTGTGATTGTTGCAAGGGGCTGTACAAGCAATAGGAATGTGAGTTGTTCGGGACAAATCAGTGTCACACAACAGTGGAGCAAGAAATTCAGGTAAAGACTTTAGTCTGGCTGAGGGGTAAGGACAAGTGTTATCGGATAATAGTAGTGAATGCACTGGGTTTTGGGGGTTGGCAAATACTCTAGAAGCATATGTTAACAGGAGTTGTTGCCGTCTGAACCTGAGGGGAAGTTCGTTGGCTTCACAGCATAAGCTCTCAGCTGGGCAGGACCTGAAGGCACCTAGGGAGATTCGAAGACTGGTATTCTGGATGGAGTTTAAAGATTTTAAATATGATTGAGAGGCGGACATACAGATAAAGCTGCAGTAGTCTAACCTGGATCTAATGAGAGAGCGATACATTTGGAGTAAGATTTCTTCTTCAGCACCCCAGTCATGGTTAGAGAGGCATTTTAGCAAATTAATTCTACTTAAACAATTTCCTTTGATGTCTTGGATGTGCTGTTTCCAGTTAAGCCTGCTGTCAAACGTAAGTCCGAGTATTTTGTGTTGGTCCACCACAGAAATGACATCTCCATTTAGAATTATTCCAGGGTTCTGTGTGATAGTTGATCTTCTACTAAATTTAATTACTTTAGACTTCGCCGCAGAGAATAGGAGGCCTGTTTTAGCCGACCACGCTTGTAGCTGATTTACTACTTTTTGGAGTAGTCTGGAGGTGGTTTTTGAGTTTTTGCCGTGACAAAATAGAATCAAGTCGTCTGCGTAGAGAGCCATCTTGACAGGAGGTTGGATGATTAGGCAAATATCGTTAATTGCTAATATGAAGAGAGTTGGACTTAAAACTGAGCCTTGAGGTACACCATTATATTGGGAAAATGTCTCAGATATTGTTCCGTTGGTTCGAACTTTAAACGTTCGATTTTCTAGAATGTTTTCAATAAATGCATATATGTTTCCTGATAAGTGACATTCACTGATTTTATTGAGAATTACTGGTCGTAGAATGGTGTCGAAGGCACTTTGAATGTCGAAGACAGCGGCTAAAACTTCTTGGCGCTTGTTAAGTGCATTGGCCACATGTATCTGCAGTTGTGCTAAATTATCGCTGGTGCTACGATGGGGGTCTGAATCCTGACTGAGCTGAAGACAGAATGCTATGTTTTTCAAGATACCACCGTAATCTCTTATTTATCATTTTCTCTAGTAGCTTACACATTGTACATGTACATGTTAACGAAATAGGACGATAAGAATTTGGATCTGTCGGAGGTTTGTTTTGCTTTAAACTCGGTAAAATAATTGATTCTCGCCATTGTTTAGGGAATTCTCTGTTAATCCAGATTTTGTTGTAAAGGTGCAGGAGTTTTGCAAGTGCGTTAGAGGATAGTTTTTTTTAGGAAAAGAAACGGGATATTGTCTGGACCAGCAGCAGAGTTCTTACTCGATGAAAGGGCATACAGTAGTTCATGAAAGGTAAATGGAAGATTCAAGGTAGTTATGTCTTGTATAACGTGGTTAGAAGTTTGAACAATATGGTTTAGGACGTAAGGATTAGCATTTTTACTTTTTTCGCCAATAGTTTCGCCAATTGCTTTCACTATTTTTTGATGGTCAGTAGTTAAATCTCCCTGGTAATTTAATACTGGAATTTTTGTAAATGTTCTGTCGCCTTTCATTTGTCTTATTTTTGACCATATTTGGCTAGGAGGAGTATCACAGGTGATGGACGAGACGTAGTTATTCCAGGAGTCTTTTTTAGATTGCTTGACTACTCGTTTGGCTCTAGCTCTTAATTTCTTAAAGTTTGTAAGATTTTCTGTTGTACGTACTTTACGATATTTATCTTCGACATTTTCGGGAAGTTGCAGATTTACAGATTGACTCTCAGTATGAGCCACATAGCCATCCCAGTCTGCACTAGCAATTTTCCACTTAGTGATGTCGTTCGACGGTTTAGATTGGTTGTTTGAGATAACTATGGGGAAATGGTTGCTATCGAATAAGGAGTCTAATGTATTCCACGTAAGGGTGGTGGCTGTTCTAGGGTCACTAATACGGAGATCAATTGACGAAAAGGAACCTGAAGATATGTTGAAATGAGTGCTACTTCCTGTATTTAGCAGACATGCACTGGTGTTAGATAAGACATTTTCAACAGTCTTACCTCTTCCAAAAGTTTTTTCAGAACCCCACATGAAATTATGGGCGTTAAAATCACCCACAACAACATAGGCGCAGGTAATTGCTGTATTAAGTTTTCTAGCTCAGCTTCAGGTAGGTCATAGTTCGGGGGTATATAATATATAAACGCTACAGATAGTAATTTTTTTAGGACACCATTGTTGATGCAACTGCTTCCAAGGCTGTATTTAGTGTAACACTGACTGAGAAAAAATCGTTTGAAACAAATATAGATGCCCCACCACTAGCTCTGTGACATGCAGTTCTTATATGATGATACCCTTCAAAATCCTTCAGGTAGCACTTGTGGTCTACTTTAAGATTAGTCTCTTGAAGACACAGAATATCGGCTTTAGTAGTGGAAACCAACTGTTGAATTCGTTCTAGCCGAGGATAGAATCCATCGCAGTTCCACAGAATAAGCTTGAATGTTTATACCTAGAACGATGATTTTTGTGAGGCACGGGAACTGTCACTGTCGCTGTCCTCTCCTGTATCTAGGGACGTTTGAGAGGCTATACTTTCTTTCTCTATACCATCCAAATTCATTTGCTTTTGTATTTTCTTTCTAATCCTGGTAAATCTATTTTTAATAGCCCGTTCCGTTAAGGATGAATATATTATATACATATCTTTTAAGAGAGATTTTACGTCATTCGTGTACTGTTGCGCTTCGCTTAATGAATCGGTGCTACCCATAGAGTTTTCTAAAAATGCTAAGAAGTTATCAATTGGCATGGAGAAAGGTTCCGTTGCGTTTTTATATACTTCTATAATGTTTTTCTTAGAATCTTCTGTTATAGTGTTACGTAAATATTTTACTATATTGTTTTATTGTTTCCATTATTTATTTATTTTTAATCTGCTAGTCCCAATGGTTCGAAATTAAAACCAATCCGTACGACTATGGCATTAGTACCTACTGCCACCTCGTTGAAACCATTAATAATTAATTTAAAAATATAGCTATCACACAAAATAATAGAATTTTAGCTAAATTTAAATATAGATGTCCCAACAAGTCCACTGTCGTCATTTAATTTTTTGTTACTAACTTTATCGAAGCTAAATAATGAGTTCTGGCAAATTTTTCGTTCTTTTATGTTAAAATATTCTGATAGAAAAGTAGTGGGTTTATTTAAAAGTTGTGTTGCCGTTGTGCCTTTTCAAGGAATTGGATTATTACACCACTATTTTGTGTTAAATAATTTAGGCCGTGCTCTGCACCCTAATTATACTCTAAAGAGGATTCAGCTATCAGAGAAGTCCATCTTGGTTTCATTTAAGACAAAAAACCCTCTTTTTTTAGAGGTAAGATTTATAAATTTATTTTAAGATTTCAAATATTACAATCCGTCGTTTCTCTTTACTTATAGGGTTCTTTTTACCGGTTTCTTCTAACTGGGATTTCTTTATTTTTTTATTTACGGAGCCCTGAGTACATTTGGTTAATTTATTCTGGTTTGAACCACTCTTACAACATTGGAGTCCGGGTTCAAGTAATTGGATTAGGAATTGGATTGTGCTGGAATTTCCGGTTCAGTCTTGGGACTACCAGATAAGCATTTCTAATATTTTATTATATTTTATTCAGTCACTGTTATTTAATTTCTACTGCGGTTATATCTATTACGGTAAAGTTTGCCTGATAAAAAATTACAGCAAAACGATATTATTGTATAACTATTTAATATTATCCTGATACATACTGATATTCAATTTTATATATGTATCTCGTTACGACATTATAAACAAATTAATTTACCATCATTGGTTATTATACATTTTGTGGAGCATTAAATGTAAACTCCACGTGTACAAGTTGAGGTTAAAGCTTCTTGCCTAGGTCAATAATTGTAATTGGTTCTTGAAGTTTTTTTGTTCTTGTTAAATCTATTTAATTACATAGGTATTGGGGTAAATTTGCGTTTTATTTTAACTAAACTTTTCTTGTTACTTTTGGGTGGGAAAAACCAAAACCAATAACAGCCGGAGGCTTCCTGACTTGGGCCTGTGGATTCAAAGTCAGTGGCGCCCGTTAAAAAAATTAAATAATAAGCGTACCCACGCCCATACTGAGTTTAGCCGAGCATTTTGCTCGTGCTCCACTTCTGGTTATTTCCCTTAAAAATTCAATATAAAAAAAAGCACGTAGCAATAGTTTGTGCATTATCTATGTTTCCTTTCTTTTGCTTTTTTTTAGGAGGCTTATGGGGAACTTCTGGAGCCGTAAAAACCAAATCCTTGTTTACTATGTTGGGAGGTGGTGTTTCTTCAGTTGGAGTGGGTAGGTCATTAGAGTCAGCTGAACTAGATAGTGGTCTTTTTCCCCCAGTTGTTGACAGGAACGGTTGTACCAGAGTAGAGGGTAGATCTATTGGAGTTGGTTCGGTATGAATTTGATTACTATTTGATGACTGTGGGGTTGGGGGAATAGAATTCTGAGTGGGAATGACTGAGTGTGATGCTGGGCATTTACCGGCAATATGGCCAGTTTGCTTGCAGATAAAGCACTCCATCCTGTCGGTAGACAAAAATATGCGATATGCATTATTTTCAAAGGACACAACTAACGAAGTTTGTACTTCATAATTATCTGTGGGGGGTATAATGTAAACTTGTCTTCTAAAGGATAGGATATGACTGTATTCGTCTCCCGGAATTCCTGCCCTAAGAAAAGTGACTGGAGAGGCTAACTGTAAACCGGATTGTTTTAGTGTGGTTTCGATGAGATCATATGGGATAGATGGACAGACATTCGAAAGTGTCACCCGTTTAGCTGGAGTAACAAACCTTCTGATAGTATGTTGAGAATCCAATATCAATCGTGGGATTATTTACAATGAGTTCATCTACAAGTTCGATTTTGTTTAAGTAGATACATATTATTTGATTCGATATTCTTGATGCAAAGCTTATATTTTTTGGGCCGATGACATCACCTACTGCTTTAACATAATCAATTAATTTTAAGTTATCTGTTGAGTGTAATAATATTGCCTGTTCTTTTTTTGGAAAAGTCGGTTTTGGTGTGGATTTGGCAGCTGCCACATAAAATGCGGACGTAGTGGGAGAAGTAACTTGATTTTCAGACATAGTGGAATTATTTACTGTAGGAGAATTATTTTTGCTACCCATGTAGTCATAGGTAGCACCTTCTGGCGCGCTCATGGTGTGGAACTACCCGTATATGTGAATATTATTGACAACCAACTATACAACATCGTGTGATGCTGGTTGCCTATTCGAAAATCGAACCAGCGTAGGTGTTTGAGCTGGTTTGTATATTGTCTTATCACTAATTGCTTGGTAACAAAAAAGGATATGTTTGTAGTTCGCAACTTAGAAACTTCTAATATCACATCAAAACACAGTACCTCCCCAAGTTCAAATAGCGTAAAACAATGCACAACACTTTAGTCTTCAAACAGTCCGAAAAGTAACTTTAAACGTTTGTTCTTAACACAGAAAACTTGAAAACCTCGCGTTACACTAGAAACGAATGTAACTCGTTCAGGCCCCGTTTTCCAATCATAATATCAAATTGAAAGTAAGTTAAAATCAAATAGAGTCGAAACGGTCGTGACGTCAAAACTCATATCGATGACAGTTTGTTTACATTTAGGCTGTGTTCGGGGAGCACGCTATTTGCGCCATTTGGCGCTATCTAGTACTATTCCTCGTTTGCGTTATATGGCTCTTGGCGCTACATAGCTCGAAAGCGTGCTCCCCGAACACACCCTTAATGTGTGGTAATTGAGAGAGTTGGACTTTAAAGGCAACGTTCATTATAATTACATTATCATTAAGAAAAGTTAAGCAGCCAATTTATAGTGGAGGCGTTCATGCAACACATTAAGGCATTACAATTACATTAAGCCCACTAAGAAGTTGGGAACTTTTAACTTTTCATTTACATTACATTATATTCTTAGTGGAAACAGTAAAAGCGCATGCGCAGTACGATATGTTGATATTGAAGGCCGGTTTTACAAGCAATAAAAAATATTTTAACAAAATCAAAAATAGAATAGTAGTATAACAACTTGAACTTTTTGAATATTGTAGCAGATGTATAGAACATAACATAAGTTTCAAGTGTCAATAGTGGACAATATACGCATGCGCTAATACAGAATTTATAATTTAATGAAGTCTTGCATGAACGACAACATTTTTTTAGTGAAAGTGTAATTATAATGTAATGTTAATGGAATTATAATGTTCGTTGCATGAACCGGCCTTTATTTCTGATTTTATTGTGAATTATTGGTTTTATTTGTGTTATGCAATCATAAAATGTCGTCAGTAGGGTTTGTGAAAGCATTGTCAAACAATTTACCATCCTTAGACATTTTCATGGTTAGGTTAGGTTGGGTTAGGTTAGGTTTCAATGCAGCTAATTTTGGAATGTAAAATCAACAGCGTAAATACTTATTTTGTGCTTTTTGCATTAAAAAATGTCTAACTGACTTATTTTTATGAAAATCAACAAAAAATAAAGAAAAGAGAGAATAAATATAAATAAAAAACTTCGCACAATCTCGCAGATACACTGTTTACAATAAAATGATGGTGCTTTCAATGACACATATGAGTAGTGACGTCAACAGTCGTTTACGCGGCAAATTTTTGAATTTGAATTTGAGGATGGAATAACTATGATACAAAATTTTTTTAATCTAAGTTTTTTTGGTTTTTGGGGTAATTGATTGCCGCTCTGTCCTGCATGATTTTGAAAAAAATGGAAAACACCGAATTATTCACTATACAACTATTATATACAACTATTCACTACTAAAACGAAAAAATGTCCCCAACATCGTCATCTGCTTCCCCGACATCCGCTTTGGGGAAGTTATAAACAGAGTTATAAATGACGTTTGCAGTCATTCTCGACATCGGCCAGTAACACCCCGTTTACGGTACTCGTTATGAGCCGATTTCTTTTTTTTTTCACGAGCAAGGGGTAAAATTTAAAAATGGTCTGATTATATTTTAAAAAAACGGATCCGCGCTAGCTTAACGCGGAACGTGGGACCAGTGGCGAAAACGCGGAGTAAAAAGCGGAAAAGAGGTGTATCTGGCAACACAGCCTTGCATTCTCTCCTCTTGCACCCCGTGTACACTGGAGTAACTATCCAGTGACCATGATATTAAATTGGAAATTTTTTGACAGCTAAAACGACATAGAACGTTAAAACCTCAACATTCAGACCACAGACAAATAAAAATATGTTATATTTCTCTATGATACAGATGATTAAACTAGTAACTATGAGGCTTTGTGACAGACGTCAGATTGGATTAATTATTATTTTCCAAATTATGGTGTGAAATTTTCAGTAATAATATAACAAGAGAGTGAGAATAAATTGAAAATAATTTGACAGATTGTTTGAAAACTTGTTGCCAGGCAATAGTCACGAGAGCCCGCAGGGCTCGAGTGGCTATTGCCAAATGGCAACAAGTTTGAACAAAATCTGTCAAATTATTTTCTAATTTATGGAACTCTCGAGTTATATTTGACAAGATTATTTTTTTATTCACAAATGTTTACAATAAAAAACTATCAATAAAGAACTATCATAAAATTATTGACAAATTTAATTTAATTAATTATTACTTACAATATATTATTTTATTATTATTATTATTTATTAATATTTATTATATTTGAATGATGTTCTTGGTTCAATTGTAAGTATGGTTTAATCGAACTTGCAGAATTATGACCAGTGACCTTGATTAGTTTTTGTTCTCCTACATCAGCTTTTGAAAGGTTACTTACTGCACTTGATCTGGGAGAATGATTAGTTATTTTGTTAGTAACTGTGTCTGGACGTACTTTTTTTGTGGATTCTTTCATCCATTTTGAAATGGAATTTATTCCCACAGGAACGTTTTTATACCAAAAACCATGAGTTTGCCAAGCCGGATTTGGAGTAAGAAACAAGCGTCCGGTTTTAATATTTTCTTCGCGTTTACTCATATTAGTTTTTCAAAAAGACGAATAGGGCAAATATCTGGGTTATTTATATTTAGAGTCAACCATTTACTATTAGCGCACCTTTGTGCTCCACCCTATGTAGTTTTTGTAAAGATGGGATTGTATTCAATGCGGCCAGTATTTAATCTTTTTATGTCGGTTTCTTTTTTAAAATAATGAACTAAACTATTCGTAGCTTCTCAACGTGAAAAAACTTTCTTTGCAATCCACAAGGTGTATCTTCGTCACAATAGTTAAAAATTTGCAACAATTCTGTATTAGAAAGTGCCACAGAACTTTGTTTCTGCTTTTAGGATGTTTTTGTAAATTTTTTCTTTTTGCATCTCTTGCATTCCGAACATTTCTAAATTTTATATCATGGAAAGGATCAAGGGACCTGTTATACTTATTAAAGTAAAGTTCTTGAACTGATTTTGCCGTTTTATTCCGCATTGTCCTTATTACTGCTTCTTTATAATCATTTCCGTCTTTTATTTTCATTTTATAAGCCCAATCTCTTTTGAAATCAATGCCAGAGTCGCTGTTGTAGTAGATTGGTCCAGAATATAATTTCTTTCCTTGGTGAAGGTCTTAAATTGTCTCCATATTGACTGATTACTTATTAGAATATTTTGCGAAGTAGTTTCTAAAATATTTTTTGTAATTTCTGCATCAGAAAAGGTACTAAACCGAGGACTTTCATCCATTTCGCGTTGGCACAATTAAGTAATTATTTTGACAAGTATCTAACAGTTGCTAGGCAAATAAAAGCTACAGTGATTATTCCCGACACTAATCACAAGAGATTTATTCCCACTATAATAATGACATAATTGGTTGAAACTTACCCTTGTGGCAAATAAAGAAGCATTTCATTGGTTTTAAGAAACGTCAAAAAATAATCTTACCAAATATCACTCAAGCTTTAATTATTCCTGGAAATTTTTCTTTCGGACACGAATATTTAAAGAAAATTAATAATAATTTTCAAAATATTCGTGGCCCCAAAGCTCTTGTGATATTATGAGTGATAAAATAAATTTTAAATGTTCCGAAGACGCTATCATATAAGCAAAGCAAAATGGACTGTGGAGGTAAAATTTTAAATTCAAATTGGTGGTAAGCCAGATTTCTGCTTTTTATAGCAGTAATTCCGTCTATAGTCACCGCCACCGCCACCGCCACCGGCACAAGTATTTGACATAAAGCATTGTGCCGGTTATTTATATGATATCGAACACTCTCTTATTTGACCTCCCGGCCCTTGCACGGCACTTCCTTGTATATTGGAAAATATTCTTTTTCTTGACAAAAACTTTCAAATGGTGGTACAAAAGTTGTTGAAGATTAATTGCTTGCTTGAATTTCCTGTAACTGTTTCAAAATTGCATGATTTACCATCATAAACTGTTTGAACTGTTCTACATCCATCTCTTATTTGTTTTCTGTGATTGATTGGTAATTAAACAGGTTTTAATGTTCTTAATCTTCGTCGCCAAATTGTTATATCTTTTAGGATTAGAATTGAATAAAAATCCTTTTTAAGCATTGAAATATATTTGACATTGATTAATTCAAAATAGTAACATAACAACATCTATACTGAAATTGATTGTAGTAACCTTTACTTTGTGGAAGTCCATCTTAGGGGAGATCAGGCGAAGATGGCGCACCTAATTAAAAAAAATCATATTGACCAATAAAACTATAGTTGTAAGTTCGCAATCATACCCGCAATCATAGCCCTGCGGAACCCCATCCAATTGACTGTAGGATGATAAACTCTGTACGATCGTGACGATAAAAAATTCTGGATAAAGTGAAATATGTTACCATTGATGTTGTGAAAGGTTAGTTTATTTAATATAGAGTGTCTGCTAATGGTATCGAAGGCACCTTCAATATCAAACACAGCGGCAATACAGTCTTGTTTCTTGTTTAAAGCGTCGGAAATATTACTTTGAAGAATTACTAGGTTGTCGTGGGTTGAGCGATTGCGTCGAAATCCTGATTGCTCTTTAGCAATTATATTATGTTTGTCAAAATACCACAAGAGCCTTTTATTAATCATTTTTTCAAAGATCTTGCACATTGTACATGTGGCCTTCCATGGATAGTTTTTTTAAAAAGATATAAGGAATATTGTCAGGATCGGAAGCCGTGTTTTTGCAGGATTCGAGGGCCAAAGCTAGTTCTGAGTAGGAGTATGAAGCGTTTAGATGGTGAATGTCTTCGGTTGTTACGGTAGAAGATGGAGGAGAAGAGGCCATCAGTGGTTCATGTAGATTGGGATTGATTTTGCTTTTAGATTTCTCAAAAAAATGTTTGGCCAGAGTTTCGCCGATTTCTTGATTCTCGCTAATTACACTGTTGTTAGAGATAAGATTGCTTATTTTAAGACTGGTGTTGTTCCCCTGTATTTGTCTAATTTTCTTCCATAGAACAGAAGGATTAGCATTATCATTGAGTGAGGACACAGTTTCTCCACGAAGATTTTTTACTTTGTTTTATGGTAAAACGGGTCTTGGCCCTGGCTTTTTTCAGTTTTAAGAGATTTTCTTTACTATTGTTATTTCGGTAATTTTTAAGTGCCAACTTTTGCTCGTCTACAGCAATTTGGCAAGAGGCATTCCACCAGGGAACGGTTTTGCGTTTGGGTGATATTACATTTTTGCCAATGTGCATATTGGCGGCTATTGTTTATAATGCTTTTGTAATACTGGTATTTAGGAAAAATGACGGAAGACATGCAACTCATAAGTATGTAATTCAACTGATGGAGAAATTTACCACAATAGGGTCTGTTTGCAATAAAGTGCATAAGCGAGGGGGTCTCGTAAATAACCAAGCAATCCAAGTGGCGATTTAAGGGCAAGTCAGCTTAGAGGCTCAACAACCCCAATCGTTGTTAACAATAAGTAGAGCGATCGGTGTTTCATCTTCTACAGTTTTCCGAGTTCTACATAAATTCAAGTACCACCCATACAAAGTTAAGTTGGTGCACGAGTTGAATGAAGATGATTTTGATCGTCGTCTACAGTTTTGCGAATCAATGACGCAATATATCAATAACAATCTACGATTTTTAAACAATATTTGCTTTTCTTATGAATGTTCATTTTCATTAAGTGGCTTAGTAAATAGGCATTATTGTAGATATTGGGCTGAAATAGATCCATTTATTATGCGTGAATTTCATACACAACATCCCCAAATGTTAAACGTTTGGTGTGGTATCCTAGGTGACCACATTGTCGGACCTTTCTTAATCAATGGAAATTTAAATGGTGAATCATATCTTGAGTTATTTCAACAAGACGGAGCTCCCCCACGCTATGCTATGCCTGTCCGACAATGTTTAAACGAAACATTCCCCGCTCGTTGGATAGGTAGAAGATGATGGAGTGGCCACCTAGGTCACCGGATTTAACACCCCTAGACTTCTTTTTATGGGGGTATTTAAAAACAAAAGTTTATGCTACCCAACCAGAATCTCTGGATGATTTACGAGAGAGTTTAAAAAATGAATGTCGACAATTAATTCCAGCCGTATTCTCACAAATAATAACACAAGAATTAAAAATCAATTAGATATATTAGCTTTTTTAACAATATAATTTATACCTACTTTTAAAAATTAATTTGTTTAATGTAGTCATGACTCCAAGGTGGGTATTTATTTTAGAGATTTTATTTATGAAAAAAATTTTTACAAAACTTTTTAATTATTTATTTGTATTGTCCCGGTTTTTAATTTGTAGTATAAATTCATTTTAGAAACACACTTGAAAAAGCACAACATAATGTGCGAAACGTGAAAAAATTTTGAAAATTGGTTTAAATATAACCTATACCTAAGAAAAAAGTCTTAACTTATGTATATATAATTTTATAATTATCAGAAATAAAGTAACTTGATTTATAACAGCAATTGATCAAGAAAAAGTTTCAATGGTTGATCTGTTGCATTTAAGTTTCCCGCTTGTTTGTTTAGTTCGGATTGTTGCGACTTCTAGTGGTGGTCACAACGAACTGCAAAAGCATCTACCGTTACTATTGCCGTGAAGCGTCTATAGAGTAAATGGTTTGTGATGCAGCCACAAATATATATTGATGCATATATTATATCGATTACACTTACAGTTACTAATGAACAAATGTTAATATTGGCTGGTTGCGATAACATTTCTTTTAGTTCGCATATTTGTTTGCTGTTGTCGACTGTACATGATCTCAAGGTCAGAACTGTACTCTGACAGGACAGCTCTCTTTTTTCTTTCTCTATGACCTAACACCTAACCTCTTCTATTTGTTATTTACGTATATTTACCACCATTTTACTTAAATGGGAAGAGTTACTTGTATTGTAAGAGGATGTTCCTCTAAAGCGGGAGGAGGAATAGGTTTATTTAAATTGCCCTTAAATGATCAAAAACGGTAATGTTTCGAAAGGAGTTTTAATTTAACTGTCTTTGAAAAATGATTGTTATATTTTAGCATCAAACAATGGTTACTGGCATGCAATCGAGATGATTTATTACAAAAACCCATAAATGAATTATGCTATTACAAAGTTTGTGAAAATCACTTTGACAAAAAATATGTAGTAAAGGGTACTGCCAGACATCATTTATATGAAGAAGCTGTACCGTCACTTTTTTCTGGATTAAAACAAAAAGTTAAAGATAATGAAATATTGCCAGGTATGTACATTCTTAATTAGACTTTCAATATGTTTAAAAACAATATGTGATATATTTTTAGTATTACTCAGTGTTTAATATCTCAGTACTTTTAAATGAAAATAATTTACATTGTATATTTAATGCCATAGTTTTACATACAATTACTTCCATTTTCAAATTATGGTCTATTGTTATTTCAGCTAGTTCAAACTCACAAATGAAGAACTTAAAAAATGCACAAGATATTAGACCCAATAATTCCAATATAGTAATTGAATTTGTGGATGTAAATGAGGACAGTATAGCTGAAAGTGTTTATGAACCAGGTATTCTAACAGATAAACAATCTAGTGATTATTTTGAAAAAAAAAATATAAGTTACTTAAAGAGAATAATTTTTTAAAAGTTATGTTTACTCAGAAAGGAATATATTCAGATATAGAATGTTGTAAAGATAATGAATTAAGTAAATTTAAATTTAGTTGAAAACTCCATACTATATGTTTATTAATGAAATGTATTTTGTAGATATGGAATCAAGTATTTTAGTAGATCTAACAGATGTTAAGAGTGTTTGTAGAATTTGTTTACAAAAATCGGACAATTTGGTATCCATAAAAAACCTTATGAAGTTTGATAATAAAAATATTCATCAAATTACAGTATTAAGAGCACTTGAAACGATTATAGGTGATAAGGTAAGAGTTTTATAATTATTTTAACATAAGCAAGTTGAATAGCATTTTCTTTTGATATCAGAGCAACACACTGAGTGCACACTGACAACAGGATGTGTGTGAAAATGCCATTAGGGAGAGTATATTCACCTTTGCTCATTTGAGAAAAAAATTTCAAGTAGGTACCAATAATAACATAAAAAGTGCACTATATCAAATGCATTCTTTTGAAATTCCGAAAACATGCAGTTTGCCCTGAAATTGTCTGTTGCCAGTGTGAAGTAAAATCTGGAGTAGTGCAAGTGTACCAAGTGAGCACTGAGTTCACTTTCTACTAATCTCAAAAGTAAATGCTATTAGATAGTGGATTTACTTTTATTGTCATTGACTTTCTTTCTATGTATTTTCAGAAGATATTTTCTTTTTTATGAGTTTAAAAAATGTTATTTGAAACTAGTTGAACTTTAAATTGACTACAAAATAAAGTAAAAGTATTTTATGATCAATATAAAAAAAATAATATAAATTTTTAGGTGGAACTGCCAGACAATTTTCCTCATCAAATATGTATGCAATGTGAAAATTATTTGCGAGTATTCATAACATTTAAATATACATTTAACAAAGCAACAAGAATCTTGGATATTTTTGTAAATGAAGATTGTCCCGAAAATGACAATAATCAGGATGATACAGTTTTGCCACCTGAAGATAATAATACAAAACAAAATTCTTTGGAAAGTGAAGTTTACTGTAGCATAGATATGAACACCAAAAATCCGTATATTTTATATGACAACTCTGAATCTCTATCAGAATTGGTCAACTTTTCATCCAAAACGCAGGACAAACTTCACACTTGCCCAATATGTTGGACTAAACTATCAATGTCTAAACTTATACATCACGTAAAATCTCACAAAACTATGAAAAAGTATTTAAGCATTCCGAAAATGTCACCAAAAATGCGTTTTTACGCGCCGGCGCGCGATTTCAAAGGACTATTAAGTGGAGAAGGTGAAAAACTACATAAATGTCCAATTTGTAGATTCAATTTTAAAGCTACTGAATACGTTCTACACGTCCATCATCACTTGACACACGACCGATTCGAATGCAAAAAGTGCCATCGTACTTTTAAAAAGAAAAGTTATTTGTTGTCTCATATGCTGATCCACAACAGAGATTTTCCTTTCAGGTAAATATACATGTTTTAAGTATTTAATAGTAGTTATGCACAAAGGCAGAAAAGTGAGTTATTATTGTCAAGTCCCAGACAATAATACACTTTTCTACCATGGCCAAATAGCATTTTTTTCACTACTGGCATTCTATTTTTTATATATTGGTTTTCAAAACTAATAAAAATTTTGGACTGGTCACCAGTCACTCCCGTTTCAAATGCATAACAATTGTGCACAACAACAGATCCAATAATTTTAGTTTTTATTTGATAATAAGTATTGTTTTAAAAATCACTATGAAAATGCATGAATGTCATTTTATTTTCATTTTTGAACATGTAGGTGGATATGAATATTAAATAAGTAAAGAAAAAAAATGTTTTCATCATTTTGTCTTTGCATCAGTTAACCTCACATTCTGTCAAATGAATTGAGATTTAGTTCTAAGCAAGTAGACTCTATATTCTTCTACAATGGTTAATAATAAACAACTTTACTACTTCAACAATAGTCAATCAAGTTGGATTCTACAGCTAGTAGCTGGAAAAGACAATTTTGGCAGATCCCAAACATTTGCATCTGATTTTTTTGTTGGGATTCAATTACCAAAGTTAATTACTACTATTTGAACTACTGGACTATTTTTATCACTAAAATTGTCAAAATATTCATTTTTAAGATCAATAGTTGTACTGTTGTTGTCTGAAATTTTGATGTTTTAAAGATTGTTTTATGATTTGAACTGTTTTTTCAATTACCAAGTCTTGTGATTAAATTAATTTTATGCTTCAGTTTCTACAAATCATCTTAACACTCAATTTTATCTTCCACCACTGTTTTGTCTAAAATTATCAGTTTTTGTGGTAGATTGTTTTTTCTTAGTGAACTGTTCTGTATGTGAGGATTAATATTGTAAAATTCTAATAGCTGTAGAAACTAACTTTTGTTGAGGTAGTGAAGTCGTTCGTTATAAACCAAGGTAGACAAGTACAGAGTCTACTTGATTAGAAATAAATCTTAATCCATTTGACAGAATGTGAGGTTAACTGATGCAAAGATAAAATGAAATAGTATATAACAAGTGAAATATAACGCACAAGTAAAGTTTAGCACGATCTAGCCACGTAGCGGCGATTGCGGAAACGTAACCAGTGCAAGAAATAAACTTTCCAACACGTTGTGTATATGATTTTACCTACGGCACCAATATTTCTTGTAAAAATGAATTTTTAACTTTATTTATAAAATTTATTTTAATTGTCAGTCATAAAAATTAGGATGTAAACGAGTTTAGATATTGCATGGAAATATGATTAATTAAAATCAAATAACCACCTTTCTCATGAAGTAACATCAAAATTCTTTATAAGCTAAATGACATTTTAATTCTGTCGTGAATTATGTCACCCTCTTCCTAGACTACCATATAAAATTAAAACGACATCGGCATATCATATTGTTTGCAAACATAGTTTACTTTATTTCTAATGTCAATGCAGTAACTATATTTTATGTAATACACAATGAAACTTAATTGTCGGGAATACTTTTGTAAAAGTAACAAAGTTAATTTTTTAAAAAGTAGATTTTCAACAGTGGTAATTTATTTGGTGCAGTTAGTAGAATTCTTCGGGTCGAACATATCGAATGTGCGATTTTCGTTTTAACGATTTACCGAAGTATATCGAACACTAAGCAAATTTGTTTTGTGAGAAAATTAGTTTGTGCAGTGAGATACCAAATTCTTGGACTACTCTTCCGTCCACAGAGGACCTGTTCCAGCCATCATCAAGAAATCAACGAGATTTGGGTCCCATGTCGCCCAAGTTCTGCGAGGATCCAAACGAATTCCCATAGTTAGTAGAGCATGTTTAAAACCGTCTTATTTGTTTTGTAAGTACAATTTATGAATTCTGAAATATCTGTAAACGATCTAAGTTGTGCATTTATTTAATAATGACGGACACTACACAGCTTATTGCCGACATCCTTATTCACGAAAATGGTATGGATACAACGATTCCCGCGTCTCACCAATTTCATACAAATCACTAGTGAGTGGTGAAGCATATGTTCTCTTTTATGAACAGGAAGGCACTTGAAATCACTATTTCGTTTATTTTTACTTTTATTTATATTTATTAATGTGATTTGAATTATTTTTTTAAATATAACATATTGTTAACAAAGTTAATATTAGATACCATTACTGACTCAAACCCTACAGATTTAAATAATCAAACTAATAGGCATTACAATCTTTTAAATGGGAATTCTCAAACTGTTTACCCGAATTTGACGGGAATCCCAATGACAAATAGATTTATTTCCGTTAGTGTAACATTAATAAATAATTTCTTCAATAGAACAAATTCAAATATTTTAAACTTACTCTGTAGCTCTACACAAAGTAACAGAAGATGGTAAAAATTTAAAAAGACAGTTATATTACAATCTAACTTTAAAAACTTTTCTTACCAGATTAAAAGAGCCATTGTGTACTACAATTCGTTGAATGAAACCCACCTCACTAAGCGAAGCAATGCAATTTGTTTTACAAGAGGAAAGCGCTCATTATTTATAAAATTCCTCTAAAAATTATCAAAAACTAGCACAAAGTTCAAGACAAAATTTCTAACAATCATCAAATCAAAATTGACATACCTAACAATTATATCTCCTCTAATTTACAAACATTTAATACAAATCCTCCTAACAATTTTTTCAGGGGATAAAATGATTTTCCATCACAACCAATTCTAGGAACTCGCAAACTTTTCAAAGGTCAAATCAAAATGGAAATGTCTTTAGGTCAAATCCAAATGCTAATTTACCAAAACCCACACCCATGTCTGTAAGTACACAAGCTACACCATTTAATAATCAAATTAACCCTATGAATAAAAGACCACTACCTTCTACAAACAATTTTAGGCAAACTAAACGTCCAAATTTTATGTCCGAAGAACTTTATAATGTTGAAACTGCTGAAAATAATAATGCTGCATATCAGGATTATGCAAATAATAATAATAACTATCCTAATCATACTGCTAATCAAATATATTTTGAGGATTAAAACTTAGACGGTAACGTAGATTTAAGCCATAATAATTATACGCATAGCGTTCGTTAAGAGCCTCGGAAAACCACAACAAAAAATTAGTTATACCCTTTAATAATGTTAAATCAAGAAAGCCACCTTACATTATTTTTCCCGAATATAATCTTAAATTTTTAATAGATCCCGGATCAAGCCTATCATTTATTAATCCAGAATTAGCTTTTTAATATTATTCTAGTACAGTAAAAAATGATCCATTTGTAGTGACTACAGTATTTAAAAAATCAGCACATAATTATAGTGTTATATCCCAACTTCAAATATTTTCAATCTATTAAATCCCTTAAAATTAAAATTTTACATTTTCAAATTTCATGACCTCGATGGACTCATTGGATTAGATAATTTAAAATTATTAAAAGCAGAATTCAATTTCCAACAAGGGTTCCTTACCACACCTTTTAGCAGAAGAAAATTACAATACCACAAAGTTAACAATGATCTTAATCTCCTAGAACTCAACAAGTTGTTAAAATAAAAAAGAGTGTCTCTCATGGAGAGATTATTATCCCTTACCAAAAAATATGCAACTGCGACAATCCACAATGTATTACTACTGCAAAATATGGTTATGCTCTTACGATATTACTAAACAATTCCGACAGTACCGTAGCCTTAGGTTTTACAGAACCCTTTTTGGTTGAACAAATTAATGAAAACGATATACAAAATATCGAATTAAATCTGGAAATCTCAGATAAATCGAATTTAGACCTTAATAAAATTAAATCATATGAATGGCGAAGAAAAACAAAAAAATACTAAAACATTTTCCAAGAATATAGTGAAATATTTTATAAAGAAGGTGATCCGCTTACCTTTACAAGTAAAATTAAACATAGTATACGTACTACAGACGAAATACCGGTATACACAAAAACTTATCGTTATCCGTTTGTACATAAAAAAGAAGTAACATCAAATCCAAAAAATGCTAAATTCATATATAATACGTCCTTCAAGCTCACCCTGGTCTTCTCCTATATGGGTAGTAAGCAAGAAAATGGATGCTAGTAATAAAAAAAAAATGGAGAGTCGTTATCGATTATATAAAGTTGAATGAGAAAACTATAGAAGATCGATATCCTCTACCTAACACAACTGAATTGCTTAACAAATTAGGTAACTGTAAATATTTTTCCACTATTGATCTAGCCAGTGGTTTCCACCAAACAGAGATGGAAGAAAAGAAAAGATGGCATTCACAACCGAAAATGGTCACTGGGAATTTTTGCGTATGCCTTTCGGTCTAAAAAATGCCTCAGCTACATTTTAGCGTGTTGCAGATAATATACTTCGCGGAGTAGAAAATGAAATGTGTCTAGTAGACATAGATGACATTATCGTATATTTGACATCACTACAAGAACATTTAGAACGCCTTAAAGCAGTATTTCAAAGACTTCGGGAAGCAAACTCTAAAGTCCAACTGGATAAATCGGAGTTCCTAAGGAAATAAGTGGCTTATTTAGGTCACGTTGTTACGCCAGAAGAAGTTAAACCGAATCCCAACATAATTGAAGCAATTAAAGGATTCTTAGGACTACTTGGATACTATAGACGCTTTATTAAATACTTTGCACGACTAACTAAACCTCTTACCAAATGTTTGAAAAAGAATGTAATAATTGAACTTAATGACGAATATATAACTTGTTTTAATACCTGCAAATCCTTACTTACCAATGAACCCATATTACAATATCCAGATTTCAACAAAACATTTAATCCTACAACTGTTGCTTCTAATGTAGCATTAGGAACCATCCTATCCCAAGGTCCCATCGGACAAGCCCTACCTATAGCGTACGCCTCAAGAACCCTTAACGATTCAGAACAAAATTACTCAACCATCGAGAAAGTTTTGGCAACTAAATATTTTCGTCCGTACTTATGGTCGCCGGTTTAATATAATAACTGATCATAAGCCTCTCGTCCGGTTAAATTTTTTAAAACAACCAAATTAAAAGTTGTTATGCTGGAGAATTTAAAAAAAATTAAAAAAGAATTTGATTATCAAATTTTTTATAGAAAAGATAAATCAAATAATGTAGATTCTTTTTCGCGTATAGAAACTAAAGAAACTAATTTTTTTTTGGAACCATAATTCATTTTGGAAAAATGTTGATGAAATTTTAGGCGAAACCTCGTAATTACTATGATAACTTAAATTTGCAAGAGCCTCCAAATCAATCTTTAAATAACACTTCACGGATTACCAACCAATCAATAAATGAAATCCCAACAATATCCGAAAACATTCCAAATTAAGATTTTGATAATTTCTCAATGATAGTTAAGAGGAATACATACCTTCGTTTATTTGAAATAAAAGTCAAACGCCGTTATTTACCAACCGATTGTTTTGAAAATTTGGAAATTAATTTAATGTATACTTCTAAAAAAAAGTATGGTAACAGATTTTTTAAAAAAAGTCTAATTTCTGAGAAAAAAATTATTTACACTCCGATTTTTAATTTTTCAAAAATTCGCTCCCATAACTTTTTAGACATTAGTTAGATGTAACCATTCCCAAAATTTCGTGAATTTATCTTAAGTCGTTTGGGCGCACAACAAACATTTAAGTTTCTTAACTGATTGATGGCGCCCTCTTATAAATTCTGTGAAAACGGAACTACTAACATGTATAGAGGTGGTAACAGTAAACTCTGTTACTTGTGTTAGTTACTGTAAGTAACGGTTAGTACGACTGAATAAAGATTTGGTAAAATAGCTTCATTAGGTAATAAAAATTAAAATAAAATACGCTGTTTTCAACACGCGTTGTTTAATGTAGGTATTTCTTTTGCATTAGTATTTTAAAAGTAATCATTATTTAATTAATATAGAAGGTTTTAAAAGGTAAAAGTATAAAAAGTATGAAGAGTATATGATATAATAATTGGCATTTATATTTTATTAAAAGTTCTTTATGGATTTAGGTGTTGTTTCTTTTAGCATTTACGTAAAAACCTTAATGTTGATATTCTTATAGGGTTGAAAGACATTTTATATCAACTTTGTTGAAAGCAATTTTTAATGTCGCAACCATAATTATTTTAAACCTTATCAGTTAATCTAAGTAGCGGTTTACTGAATTATCGTTTAACAATATAACTTATAGTAGAGAGAAATTAGATAATAAAATAAGGATATTATTCTGTAGTTACGAAGTAGATTTTTTTGATTTATTAAGTAACTAAGAGCCGGAGCTTCATTGTAAAAAGCGTTAATGGTTACTTTTGCTTCATATTAAGTGCTTCGCTAAACAAAATGCCAAAAACACCGAACACTTGTTTTTATGAGATATTTTAACCGGTTGAGTTTGCTAGATATTTTTTAAGATAAGGAATTTTAAAAACAACATAAAGGTTATATAACATCTTTTATTATTTCTTTTAAATAAGCATTATAATAAAAACACTTTAATTTAGGAATCATTTTATTTTTCCAAAACACATCATCCCTGCTTATTTGTTCAGCATGTATCGGCCCTAAAGGAGTCCAGACAATGAAATAGCAATATTACTTGCCTGAAAGATGTAGCTGCCCTTGTATTTGATAATAATACGGATGAGTGTGTTTTAAATACAAAAAACCATCCTCATCATACGCAAGAAATTTAATTTTCTTTTCAGCTACTCCTTGTTCTATTAAGCAACTTTTTAGGACCAAGGGACATTAAACTTCAATAGTGAAATTGTTGTCATCTTTAATCACGCCATCTGGACTTGCCCCTAGAAAATATTCCTCTCCAGTTCCAATGAATAAGCCACAAGGTGCAACATTTAAACCTGTCAGTTCCTCAAATGCACGAATTGCTGTGGCTTCATTGTCCTGACCATATCGTGTAGCTCTGTTACCTGTAAGACGATTTGTCATTTCTCGCAATCTACAGATAGTTCCAAAATTAGATGCAGTTAGTCTATACTGTCGTACTTGATACCATAACGGATTTAAATGTTGTCCTCTTGTAGCTATTTCTATACTAATTTTATCTGTCATTGTTTTTTTAATATATTCTGGAGCTTTTCTTTTCTAGCATTTAGTTCTTCTTCACTTACTTCATCTTGCACTGCCCCATAATCTTCATCGGCAACTGAAATAATTAATTTTGGTTTATATCCCCGTTTACATTTAAAATTTTGAGTTCTTTGTCGCTTGAGTTTTCTTCTTGCTAAAAATTTTTTTGTGTAATCTCCGGTAGTTTCTTGAAATGCATTTATTATTTGTTGAAGGTAGGTATCTTTCGAGTTATAGGAAATAGCAGCTAACTGACACAAGAATAAAATAAATTCACCAATTTTCGGTTATTTATGGAATAATAATTATTAGGTAGCTACCTACAGATAAAAAGGTTTAATGGATTTATAGTTATTCCAAAGAATTTTAATTCCCTTTTATTATTTATCAAGCAATAAAGATTATTATGTACCTACTAAGATTAAATTTCTATAAAGTATGGTTATTCTAAAGGTAAATAAGGAAATTGCGGATTGATAGCAACTAATTTGGTTTTGATTAAATATTCCGTGAATTTAGGCTAATAGCATATTTAATATTCAGAATTCTTTTGTACGATGACAAAATATATTTAAAAAGATATAGGTAATAAATATTCAGTCCTAAATGTTCATTTAATTTCGTTAAATTATTTCTAAAAATGTAAAAGGAAATTAAAACATACTGTAATTTTATTAAATATAAAAATCTAGAAAGAAACAACTCAAATTTTCAAAACAATCGATCGGAAAATAACGGCGTTTGATTTTTATTTCAAATAAAAGGGGGTATGTAATATTAAATGTGATAAAAACGTTTTTTTTTGTTCACGTATATATTAAATTTTATTTCAATTAGTTTTCTTGGTCTTATGAATTTTCTAAATGGTAAAATCCCATTAAATATCTCTTGTCACTTGTCACAGTCATGGTAAAAATTTCTTTAAAATCCCTTTAGCCGTTTTTTCTAGATAGTGTTAACAAATTTACTTCACACTAACATCCAAAAATGGTTCCGCAAACAAATATTTTTCGGTCAGGTATCTCCACAACGTAAAAATCAATCAAACCAATTTTTTTCTTATCACAATAATTCAGACACGTAAAACAAAATTCCTGGATTATCATACATAAAAAACATTGCCATATTGTCACAGTTTTTTATTTTTCTAGGTCTATTTATCGATTTTTAATTAGTAATAATAATTTCTTTCCCAGAAAAAGAATTATACCTACTTTTTTTTAGTTAAAAGTTTTAAAAAAATAAAAAAAGTTATCTTAAAATGTTTCAACTAAAAAGGTGTCTATAAATTTAATGATTCTTTAAAAATTTTATACATTTCAATTTTTTTTAAAAATGTTTTTTTAATTTCTCTCCTTAATACCCTCAATAATCTAGCCTAATTATTTATAATTAAATTATATTAATAGTTTTGGAGATATTCAGAATAAAAAAATAGGACCGATGCCTGGTAATAGAATTATCGGCTGGGTGGTTGTTGTATTCGTTGTAGAATCCTTATCTGATCAGTTGAAACTACCGATTAAATAATATTACGAATTTAATATGTGTATGCCGCCCGTACCCAAGCCCATCTCTAATTTCCTACCCACCCAAAATTCTAGCCCATGGAAGATTTAATATACGTCGACTTATGATTCTACGAACAGGGTATGTATTCCTCTTAATATTGATGAAATGACAAAAACACGACGATACTCCAAAAAACGTGACAGATGACTTAGACACCATACACTCCAATTATGAGGAAAATCCAATTATAGACATACCTACCGTCGATTGTGCAGTTAATTATGGTAAAAATTAAATCAAAATTAAATCAGTTTTTAATTCTCCTGCAAAATTAAAAAGAGTAATTCTTTTCGGTAACAGACCAAGATTTTTAGTCCAATTATCAAAATTATCATCGAAAACGATGTAATAAATTTTATTAAAGAGTATATACGTCCGGATGCTCAATATTATTTATATTTAGAAGATTATAATATTTAGGAGCCATTCTCAGTATGTTTACAAAAATACTTTAGGTCTTCCTCTATAAAATTTAAAAATTGTACTATTAATTTATTAGAAGACATACAGGGTGGGGCACCGTGAACGAACTATTCTCTAGCATCCAAACGACAAACAATATTGAAAAAATTTAAAAATGGGTATATTTAAATTTGTTGGGACTACATTCTAAAAATATTTTGAATTGTACAGGGTGCTCCAGAAAAGCGTGACATATCAAAGCTAGGTTATTTTAAATGGAACACCCTGTATTTTTTTTTGTTTTTGAATTATACGATCAAAAATAATGATTATTCCTTAACACGTCCCTATAGCTACCTACTTTCGTTTCTGAGAAAAAACGATTTTACGTAATTTGTAGACCCCTCGAAAAAATACAATAACTTTAAAATAAGTATGAATAAATTAATTTGCCTTACACCACCTTACTAGAAGTCTTTAACGTCCTTCTTGCAATATTTATTAATATGCCATAATATACAGAGTGTTTGTAATATAACCATACATTACTTACCATTTAAAACGTAAATAAATGGCTTAATTCAAATGGAACACCCTGTATTTTTGTATCCTATAGGAAGCTGTAACTAATTACCTTTCAATCGGTATTTGGGTTGCCTATACTTAACTCTAATAGTTTAAGAGAAATTTTAGAATATCTACTTTAACATTGGATCCTATAGTTATTTACTAACATCTAAGTTGCTTGTGATGATATCTGTCAAATCAACCCAAAATAAGTCTAGTTTATATTGTGATTTGACAACAGTTTTGTATATTGTAAGCCAATTAAAGTAAATAATTTGTTTAACAACATTTATGATATTGTAACGAGTGACAGATGTGTGACGGATGATTGTGACAGATGCGCGAGAGGAATGCATGTATTTTTATGTAACTGCTTGCCATGAAGGGTAGAGTCCGTGAATGAGGAAGAAGGTTTTGACAGGAACTTGACATGATTTATAATTATTTTAGGTTGGTAGTTATTCGCGAACATTCTAGTAATATTTGGATTTTAGTAAATAGTTATTTCTAGAAAAATCGAGATGTCAAGTATTTTGATATATAAAGCGGGTCATTCGCGGTAGTTAGTCAGTGTTCGTTCAGCTTTTGTAAAGTTTAATAATTAAAAAGTGACAGTTAGTAATTTGTAACCAGCTGAATTCTTGTATTCTTACAATTTGGTAATAAATTGTGTTTAAAGTCCTCACAAGTGTTTCAATATGAAAGAAAGGATAAGGCGAGCATTTCAAACAGTAACACCACAAGTGCTAACTGATGTGAAGATGAACTTTTTTTAAAAGAGTTCGAACCTGTATCCAACAAGATGGACGTCACTTTGAACACATTCTTTAATGTTTTCTTTGTTAATATTTGTTGGTAACGAATTGAGTATTGTAATTTATTCTCATAAAAGAAAAACCACTGTTATTTTAATAAAGTTTATTATGTTCCTATAGTTCGTACTATTAAAACAATTATTTTAATTTCAAGTAAATGGCTACCTGCGAGTATTTAAACAAATCAAGTCATTTATTATTTATTTATTTGTTGTAAATCTTGTAACTTCAATGACTTCAACTATTAAGAGTAAGAAGCATATTTAAGTATTTTTTTACGATAAGATCAAAGAAATGTTGTTAAACAAATTATTTATTTTAAATGGCTTACAATATACAAAACTGTTGTCAAATTACAATATAAAATAGACTTATTTTGGGTTGATTTGACAGATATCATCACAAGCAACTTAGATGTTAGTAATAAATAAGTAAGTAATAAATCTAATTATAAAATTAAATCATTGTTTGATGCATAAAATGGAGAATCTAAACGTTAAATCAAAGAGAAACAATCAACCATTTAATGGTGAAAATTACAACATATGGAAGTTCAGAATCCGGAGTCTTCTCAGTGAACTTGAAGAGATTCATGTGATTGACAAACCGGAACCGGCGAACCCGGACAGCAAGTGGAAGAAATCGGAATCAACCGCGAAAAATGTTTTAATCGAGTACTTGTCCGATTCATATTTAAGTTACGTAAAACCGGAATCATCGACAAGACAAATCTGCCACACTAGACAATATCTTTGAACGGAAAAGTGTAGCGAAACAACTCGGAGCTCGGAAGAAATTGTTTAGTTTAAAATTAGAAGGTGATACAGACTTATGTAAACATTTTATGCAGTTTGATACTCTGATAACAGAATTAGCATCAGCTGGAGCAACTATCTCTGAAGTTGATAAAGTGGCCCAACTATTACTGACTTTACTAAATTCTTACAATGGTGTTATAACGGCTATCGAGACGTTATCAGAAGACAATATGACATTAAGTCTTGTAAAATCACAGTGTTAGACCATGAAGTTAAACTTGTAAATGAAAATCTTGATACAAGTAAAAAGGTTCTCTATGTAGAGCTGAAAAATAATGAGGTGAAAAAGAATTTTAAGAATGTTAAAAAATCATCAATGAATCATCGCGGAATTTTCAAGCCAAAACATGCAAATAATAACGAAAAGAACGTAATGTGTCATCATTGTGGGAGAAGAGGAAATTATAAGAATGAGTGCCGTTACTACCAGCAAACTTTAAAGCCTAAACAAAATGCAGAAAGACCAAGGACCATCCAGACAATCCAAGTTGCCCCACAAACCGAAGAATGATTTGCATTTATGGCTGGGAACTTTCAGTTAGCAAATGAAAAGAATAAAATTTCTTTTCTACTCGATCAGGTGCCTCCGATCATCTGAAAAACCGAGAAGATCTAGCTGAAAACTTTTCTAATTTACACACACCCATTAAGATTCCTATTGCCAAGAATGGAGCTTTCATCACTGCAACTAAGATGGGGTCCATTGTACTGGAGAGCAACATTGGAATCCAAGGGAAAATCGAGAATGTACTGTACAGTCCTGATGTACCGTATAATCTATTATCAGTCTTCAACAAGACCCGATTTAACTCTAGCTATAAATACATTAAGTAGATATACTAATAAAAATAATCAACAACTTTGGCAATGTTTAAAACGAGTACTTAGATACTTATAAGGTACTATCAGTTTAAAATTAAAATATGTACAGGGAACATATAATAATATATTTACAGATATACAATATGTTGGAACACAAAAAGGCAGGCATATGTGGCAGGTTCATCTACAGAGGCTGAATATATGGCACTGTATGAAGCTGTCAAAGAGGCAATGTGGTTAAAAATTTTAGCAGCAGGTATAAACCTGGAAACAAAAGAACCTATTTTAATATATGAAGATAACAATGGATGTATCAGCATATCTAATAATCCAACAAGCCACAAAAAATCCAAACATATTGACATTAAATATCATTTTTCTCGACAAGAAGTTGCGAAAAAGACAATAATTCTTAAACATATTTCAACAGGTGAGCAAATTGCAGACATGCTGACCAAGCCACTACCAAGGGTCAAGTTCCTGGAGTTAAGAGCGAAATTGGGATTAGAAGTTTGAATAAAAAAAAATTAATAAATAATATTTAGATGTATTAATAATATTATAATTTTATTCTTTTGATTTATGATCTGATAAGGTTTTTCTGGGTTTCCCTTATCGTTAAGACAAATGTCGGATCATTATGTATATGGTTAGTAATAACCATCCCAGACAGAGTTAACGGAAGGTACGTCAGGAAATATTACTTAAAAGTATTCTAGTTAAACATTATATCTGGTTCAATTTTATAATTATTGATATTGTAAATCTTAAAAGAGATTAATTTTTGAGGGGGCGTGTAGAAATATTGAGTTTAAAAATCCTTTTCTTTATATTATATTTTATATTTTATTATTTTATTGTAGGTATTGTAAACGTGAACTAACATTTGGTGTTTTATATTTCTATTTTCTAAAGATTAAAATAAAATTCTTTTAAATTACGAATCATAAAACCAGGTATAATTTAAGCTGAGTTAAGAACCCAAAATATCACCAGATGTTAAGAGACAACCACAGTACTGCAGTAACCTAGTTGTAAAGCTGTTTTAGTTCTCTCTCAATTTTGATAGTGTAAAGATATACTTCCGAGACTCTCTTTTTAAAACAAAGACAATCTTTCAATAATCAAAGTTAATTATTTAAGAACTTAAACATTGCCTATCCCATAATTCCTACAGGAATAAACATTATTTTTGATCGTATAATTCAAAAACAAAAAAAATACAGGGTCCCTTTAAAATAACCTAACTTAGATATGTCACGCTTTTCTGGAGCACCCTGTACAATCCAAAATATGTTTAGAATGTAGTCGTTTGGATGCTAGAGAATAGTTCGTTCACGGTGCCCCACCCTGTATATGAAACAATAAAAAATTATCACGAAAGTAAATCAAACCACCGCGGAATTAACGAAACACTTTTAAAAAGTAAAGAAAAATATTATTGGCCTGAAATGAAAAAATCAATTCAAACGTTCATTAATGAATGTGAAATATGCCAACAATGTAAATATGATAGGCACCCAGTAAACTTAAAATTAAATTTAACACCTATTGCAATTAAACCATTCGAAATAGTTCATATAGATTCATTTACATTTAAACTCTTGTAGAACATTTAAGGTTATTAAATTCTCAAGGGTTTTCCAATACACCTATAGAAACTAAAATGACAAATGCAATTTTAGCTCATAATAATTCAATTCATTCAGCTACCTAACTAAAACCAATGGGTATAATAAATTGACATATTACTGATAATGATCCTTTCGATATTGCTCTTGACAAATTATGCGAAGATTAACTTAGATTTATCAGAAAATAAAGATGCTGTCATAAAGAAAACAAACCAAAACCGCGAAAATACTGAATTATTTGTACCAGCGCAAAAAGTATTTATAAAAAACAAAAGACAGAAAAATGCTAATAAATGTCATAAAGCTGTTAGTATTAAATCATTAAATGGTAAACGTAAAACAGTTACAACACAACAAGGAAATATGAAACGTCCACTTAGAATATGATTGGATTATTGTCCGGCCCTGGACTTGAGTTTTTCATGTAATCTAAAGAACAGTTCAGCTCAGCGATAGTGAGAGGTTTAGAAAGAGGACTTTCGTTAATCTCTTTTATAGGCAGGTTGATGCATTTTTTCTCTAACTTGATGTTAGATATATATATATATATATATATATATATATATATATATATATGTTTTTAATAACTACAATTCACGAAGAAAAGGTTTTTTAACATGTTTTGTGCTGTTTTTTTAATGATTTTAACATCTTGGATGATACAATCTCAATAAGTTCTCCCTGATGATGGTTATAATCATAACCGAAAGCTTGGAATAAATAACTTAAAAGAGTACTCTTTCATTATTGCTGCAAACCCAAGAAACTTACAAGTTATTTCCTAACGGTCAGCAAAGACTCCTGGTCTTTTTATATATATTTATATATATATATATATATATATAATATTAAAGGTTTTTTTTGAGGTAAGCAGTCAAATAAAAAAGGGCAATTAATGTAAACTCTTTATATATATATATATAATTTAAATAGAAATATTTGCCAACTATTTGTATAATGGGAATGTTTTTTTTGAGGTAAGCAGTCAAATAAAAAAGGGCAATTAATGTAAACTCTTTATATATATATATATAATTTAAATAGAAATATTTGCCAACTATTTGTATAATGGGAATGTTTTGGGGATGTGGCAATGAAAACAAATATATCAAAATTTTTAAATCATATTGTTTTTTGAGTTTTTTTAGTAAACATGTCAAATTTATTACAATTTTTTACACCGTTTTACCTATAATCTCACTTAGATATACCTTGAAAATGAACCCATAGAGGTTCGAAAGCTCGGTAAATAAATTCTAAAACGAGTACACATTGGTTTCATTGCCACATCCCCAAAACATTCCCATTATATATATACATAGATCGGTTTGGTATAGACTTAAGTCATTTTTTCTTCAATTATATATAAATTAGTGTTCCTACGGTTTTAACAGTGCAGCGGTAGGATAATACACGCTCTATCCGAAAAGACTTGTTGTTTTGTAGTGTTAGCATTTTTTTATTAAGTTTAGTAGAAGGATATTCTTGGATTTAGTTTGTTCGGCTGTTTGGTTCATCTGGTGGGCAAAACTGTGAAGATGGGTAAAAGAAGGCAAGGTAGCTCTACTAGTTCTACGTCTAGTAGATCGAGTTCCTCGTCTTCTAGTAGTGACTGTTCCGGACGTTACAAACGGAAACATAGGAAGCACAGAAAAATGACTCCAGCAAATAAGTTGCTTACAAAGAGTTACACACCACCCAGAGAAACTACAAATAGTCAGCTTAAAAATAAGCGCAATAAATTATTGGATACTGCTAAAAAAGCGAGCAGTCCCAGTTGTGCTTCTGTGGTACAAGAAACACAGGATGCACAGAAAAGAATAAAAGAGCTAGAAGATTTAGTCAACCAGCTTTTGGAGAAGGATAACGTAACAAGGGTATCCATAAGGCCTGACTGCATCCCGGAGTTTTCATGTAAAGAAAATGAAAACTGCCGTAAATGGCTGGACAAAATAGATCAGTTAGCTGATATAAATAGGTGGGACAAAAAGACTACCATTTACCATATGAAGTCCAGACTAGGGGGATTAGCGAAGAACTGGTACAACAGCCTTGAGAATTACAAGCACTCTTGGGCAGAATGGAAGAATCTATTAATTCAAGCGTTTCCTGATCGTCAAGATTATCCAACTGCTCTTAAGAATCTCATACATAGGTTAAAGCGAGCGAACGAAACGTGGACTAAATATTATTTTGCCAAAACTCAATTGCTTCGACAATGCGATATTACTGGCAGAAATGCCGTGGCGATGATCATTGACGGAATACCGGATAGTACCATACAATCGGGAGCAAAAGTAGGAAAATACACTACCCCAGAGAGTTTGTATTCTGATTACTTGTCCACGTTAACTGGAGCTACATCGAATGACCAAAAGCCGCATCATTATCATAGTAACAAAAGACCCGATAAGCCGGCTAACCAAAACCAAGCTGAGATTAGATCTAAAGTTAGGAAGAGTTTACCAAGGGGAAAATGTTTTAACTGTAAGCAGTATGGACACATTCAGAAAGATTGTCCAGCACCCAAGGTAGAATGTTCTATATGCAAAAAGTTGGGACATAGGGCAGAAAGTTGCTATAGAAATAAGAATAAGCCACCGCAAACACGAAGTGCTTTGGTATGCCATACAAAACCATTGGAAAGTAACGGATATTTTGTCAATTGTACAATAAACGCACATAATATTCAAGGATTTATTGACTCGGGATGTGTAGTTATAATCCGTCAAAGTGATGCCAAAAACGTTGGACTCATTTGGGAAGAGACTGATATGTGCTTGAAGGGTTACGGATGATGTTTAACAAAAACTTTAGGAATGTCCCAGGTGAAATTACAGGTGGATTTATTTGAAGCTACGGTTTCCATTTTGTGGTAATGGATCATCTACAGACAATGCCTTTATTAATCGGTAGATCGGTACTTGACAAAACGGATGCTGTAACTGTTGTTCGAAATGGTAGTGTACGGCTATTTAACTCAGAAATGGCGCAATTACCTGAAGTAGATGAATTTCCTGCACAAAAATTATGTTTGAGAGCAAAAGAAGATGTGGAAATACCGCCAAATCATGTGGGTATAATCCACTGTAATTCTAACACGGACTATACTGGGGATATTTTTGTGGATATCCGTAAGTGGTATGGACCAGCAAGAGAGTGTGTAGTACCGAGCTGTGTGACTTCCTCATTGAATTCTAAGCTGCCTGTACTTAACTTGTCAGAAAATACTTTATCCGTAAAGCAAGGACAGATTGTAGCACGTGGTGTCCCATGCAATGAAGAAAAATTAGGGGTGAGTGTAAATAAAGTTGACCGTATTAGTTTGCCAAAATTTTCTTTAGATGATATAAAATGTTGTGTAGCTGATGACACATCAGATGCTGATTTAAATAAGATTTTGTTATTAATTAATTAATATAGGGAGTGTTTCGCACAAAATATTAATGAGTTGAGTGAAATAAAGAACTCCAAAATGACTATAAATCTTTTGGACGATAAACCTGTGACGTACAGGCCACATCGCCTGTCATTTAGCGAAAGAGATAAGGTGCGAGAAATTGTGAACGGACTGTTGAGTGCTCAAATTATACAAGAGTCAAATTCACCATATGCAAGTCCAATCGTCCTAGCTAAAAAGAAAAATGAGGAAACTAGAATGTGCGTCGATTACCGTGCCTTGAACGCTAAAACAATTAGGGACTGTTATCCACTTCCCAGGATTGACGAACATTTAGAAGGATTGAAAGAATGCAAGTACTTTACTACACTTGATATGGCTAGTGGGTATCACCAAATTAAAATGGCAGAAGAATCTAGGCATAAGACTGCATTCGTAACACCTGACGGCCAATACGAATACTTAAGGATGCCATTCGGATTGGTCAATGCCCCTGCTGTTTTCCAAAGAACAATCAATCAAATACTGGGCTCCATGAGGTTCACAACGACTTTGGCATACATGGACGACGTACTTGTATCCTCTCCGAATATATCGAGCGGACTAATCGCCTTGGGGGATGTGCTAGAAACATTCAAGAACGCAGGAGTATCATTGCGTCTAAATAAGTGTCAATTTTTCCAGAAAAGTATTAACTATCTGGGTCAGGAAATTAGTGCCGAAGGTATAAGGCCCAGCACTGCAAAAATTAATGCGGTTAAGGAATTTCCTGTACCAAAGAATGTACATCAAATACGTCAATTTGTTGGTCTCTGTAGCTATTTCAGAAAGTACGTCAAATGTTTTGCACAGATAGCACGACCACTGACGTCGTTAACAAAGAAAGACGTTCCTTTTGAGTGGGGAGCAGAACAGCAAAAAGCATTTGACAATTTAAAAGAAACTTTAATGAAAGGCCAGTGTTAGCAATATATGATCCCAAATTTAAGACGGAGGTTCATACAGATGCCTCAAAATTTGGACTTGGTGGTATACTGCTTCAGGAACAAAAAGATAGACGGTTGAAACCCGTTCTATATTTTAGCCGTCAGACATCGAAAGAAGAGCAAAAGTTTCATTCCTACGAATTAGAAACTTTAGCTGTAATTAATAGTTTACAACAATTTCGAGTATATCTGATTGGAATAAAATTCACAGTGGTTACGGATTGCAGTGCCCTCAGAACAGCTATGACTAAGCGAGACCTGATTCCTAGGATCGCAAGGTGGTGGCTAACCGCACAAGAGTTTGATTTTGATGTAGAATACCGTGCAGGAACAAGAATAGGACATGTTGACGCATTGAGTCGTAATCCTGTCAACATACCTGAGAGAAGTAGTAAAGTGCATAATATTATGGATGCCTTCCAAGTGGACATCCGCAACGATGACTGGGTTTTAGCTGTACAAATGAAAGACGATCAATGCAAATATATTTACGATATACTTCAGAATAAACCCAATAATCCAGAGGAAAAGCAAATACACATTGATTATGAGATTAGTAATAATAAGTTGTATAGAAAAACAGCAAATGGACTAAGATGGTACGTTCCTAAAGCGGCAAGACGAGTAGTTACTATGTATCACCAAGACAATAACGGTCATTTTGCAACTGAGAAGACCATGAAGTTAATAAGTAACAAATATTGGTTTCCACGTATGAGGAAGTATGTGAAACGATATATCTCAGCATGTTTAGAATGTGCATATAATAAAGCACCAGCCGGTAAGAAGGAGGGGTTTCTACATCCAATTGAGAAGGTTCCGATTCCATTGGACACTATGCATATCGACCACTTAGGACCTTTTGTTAAAAGTACAAAGGGAAACTCCTATTTGATTGTAGCAGTAGATGCCTTTACTAAATTTCTCTGGATAAAAGCAGTGAATAGTACGAAAACTAGACCAGTGATAAACTTTCTAGAAAATGTTTTTGGAACTTTTGGCTATCAAAACGAATAATATGTGAATAGAACTCTGCTTAATTCAATCTCAACCAGATGAGATGAGATAAAATGGGATCAATCGTTAGGTTCTATTGCATTCGCCATTTATTCTGCCCCAAATGAGACGACAGGGAAAAGTCCCTATCAATTAATGCTTGGCTACACACCCAAGGGAATGAAAGATTCATTCCTAAGTATGGCTGTAGTCCAGGATGAAGTAGATATGGATCTCACAAATTCCAGAAAAGACGCTGGAATGAAGATAAAACAAATGCAAGTAAAGCAGAAGGCTCGTTTCGATGCTAAAAGAAAGCAATGTCGTGAGTATAGAGTAGGTGATTTGGTTTAGTTACGCAAAACGAATTTGGCAAATGATGGTAAAAGCCAAAAGTTAGTGCCAAAGTATAATGGTCCCTACAAGATAAAGAAAGTCCTGGATCTTGACAGATATGTTGTCGAAGATCTGCCGGGTTCAACGCGTGCACGTAAGAAATACCTAGGTATCAGCTCTGCTGAAAGAATGAAACCGTTTAAGGCTGCCTACGAAAGTGATAGCAAAACGGAATCTGAAAGTGAATAAGCTGAAAAGCAGCTTGATAAAGAAAGCTAAAAGTAGCTTGCTCACATTTTTTATGTTTATTAGTTTTGTCTTGTTAGTTTATAATGAAAAGAGGGAAATGATTGATGACGAAGATGTATGCGCAGCATCCAAGTCTTCTTGATTTTCTCCACACGTAAACTACGATTACATTAATTTTATTATTCTAATTTACAGATGAGTTTTCCGGGACGGAAAATGGGTAGCATGGCCGACTAAAACCGAACGCCGTCCCTGAACGATATGTTGCTGGGAAACAGAAAAAATTAAAAAAAACGACAGTGCTTGTCAAAAAATAAATACAGTCAGTCGCTTTTGTACGCTCTTTGGGTTTATTTTAATTATATATACATAGATCGGTTTGGTATAGACTTAAGTCATTTTTTCTTTAATTATATATAAATTAGTGTTCCTACCGTTTTAACAGTCTGTTAATCGGGATTGCCTCGGCGGCAGCGATATTAATTCCTTGAACAAGGAGATTTTATTTTTCTTCCGCATTTTTGGGTAAAAAAAGTATCAGCTGAATCCTGATATTGTTTCCAGTTGGCTTTACATAAGTTCCATTTTGTTTTTGGGAGGCAATCTTCATAAAAGTGTATATTTTTGTTTACTTCTATCATACTAGGGAAATGATCTGATCCCAAAACGTCTGCAAGTGTGTACCATCGGTAATTTACAGCAAGGGCAGGCGTGGAAAGCGTGTGAGATCTATTGCTGATTGATTGTTATTATTTGTGAATCGAGTGGGTTGCCCAGTATTTAAAATTACATCACTATCGTACAAAACTTCCTTTATTTGCTACAATGTAAACAATTATGATAGTTACCTTTTTCTTTAGAGCAGTTTTTGTACTTCGCCAATTTTTTGCAACATGACCATGTTCTAAACATTTAAAACACTGTATGACTTTGCGCATGCTAAGCTATTAATGGACACATGTCTGAGTGATATATAACCTTTAAATGTTAATAGGATCATTTGCCGAGGTACAAAAACAGTTTCACTATCTATATCTATTTTTCTTTAAAATTTATTGACTTCGGTTATAGTTACAGGAGAAATTATATTTTCAAAAAGATAGTCGTCTTTGAATATTGTGTCAACATTTATTATTCTCTTTCGTTGCAACACATTATTAGGAATAAAAGTTGTGAACTGTTCCTCACTTAACCTTTCATCATTTACACTTGCTATGATAATGATGTTTGGAATTTTTAGTTTTTTGTGTAAAATGTGCCTTACCTTCATTGGATGCATTTGACCTATTCCTTCCTCTTCTCTGTTTGTTTTTTCGATAAATACATATACCTTTCTGAATATTGAATAATTTCTTTACTCGCTCCTTCTCCATGTTTTTGTCATTTCCAGAATTATCCGAGTCTTGTTTTATTTCCCTATAATTCCATGTCATTTAAATTCCCTCCTCCGTCGGGGGACCCATTTTATTTGGATAGTTTGGGTTTTCACAAAAAATTTTTGTTTAATTCTCTATTTATTCATTCAATGGTTCAACGTTTTTTTACAAACGTTTTTTACAAATGCTGCACTGCTGTCAATTTGATTTACAATTTAAACCTCGGTGGTTCTTATAAAATGAATATTCATCCGTATAACTTCATGCTTTGATATCTAGTCGTACATATTATTGTTATCATTAAAAGGTCTAAGTAGTGATTCAAAATCTGTATAAATGACAAAATTTTTAAATTTAACGTAGGGATCTTTAGAAAACTCATCAATATTCTCACAATATTTAAAATGTTCATCTAATTTTTTTGGGGCTAAAATTAATTTAAACATTCATCACACAAATATTTTTTAGTTTTCTGTTTAGAAAGTTGCTTGAATATAAGTTTGGACAGATCTTTAATACAAACATAATTATGTTTTGTATTTTCAATAGCATCATCAGAATTCGATTCACAATCATATTTTTAAAGAAAATATTTATTTTGAATAATTAATAAATTAACATGGTTTTCCCGCTTTTGTTTTGTTAAACGTACGGGTACAACAGTATAGTGACCTCTTAGTTTATAATATCCAAGTTCTAATTCAAAAACGTTAACAGATATTTTTGGGTTATTTTTTTCAAATACATTAATTTTATTGATGTGCACAAGTGCACAGGAAATGTTAAATAATTTATGTTTAAGACATCATTATAATGAGTATATGTAGAAGTTCGATTATTAATATTTTTCGGAAATAATAGCAAGGTCAATCTAGTCAACATCTCCCTTTCTAATAAACAACAAACACCCTACGTCACCGGCACTCCGCAGAAGCATTTCAATAATTTGCGTATACAAGTTATGAATCGTAGTAAAGCCTCTGCTTACACCTACCATTCGACACCTTTTCCGTTACAAACTGTATACACGACTACGACGACGACTTCTTGTAAAGCCTCTGGAGACTTCTTTCTCCTCTTCTTCTTCTTGTAAAGTCTCTGCTTACACCTACCATTCTACACCTTTTCCATTACACCGTCTATACACGACGAAGACGACTTCTTCTACAGCCTTAGGAGAGTTCTTCATGTTACCATGGATTCAATCCATCCGAAGCGCCATCCTTTTTTCATATCGGGTTTGAGCTTTTCATCATAACACACACACAACGTTAAGCGTCTGGAGACTTCTTACCATTGCATTCTTTATCTTGCGACTTTTCTGTTATACCACCATACTTGTGACGTCATAGTGATCTGTATGTAGGCCTTTGCTCGCCCACCCGCCCTTTTGTCTTTACGTAGCGTTGGAGGCCTAGGTACTACTACGTCGCTCATCGGAGGTCTTTTATTTTTACTTCTTTGTGCGCTGGTGGTGGATGATGTCTGGTCCATAAGGATGCTGGAAATGAGATAAATCATCTTAGTCAAGTTACCCATGTGAGGGGTACCTGGGGGTGCGTTGAGATACACGTGGAGAATGATGTCTGGTCCATAAGTATCTTGACCACCTGCTCAAGTGTGTTTGTGTCAATTTTGACGTTTTTAGACCTTAGCTTTTTTGACGATATCCTTATGGAGATTCCCATGTTAGCGCCTCCGCCATGTCGCCGAATCGGTGCTGCCTATTTACTAACTATAAAATAAATAATGTACGGAACACACATCCTACCTAATCAAAAATGAAAATAAATTGATTTATTTATACATTTTCTTACTTACTATCAAATCAAAACAAAAATGATTGGATGTGTCTTTATGCACAACTGTCATGTCATTTGAAACGGGACTGACTGGTGACCCGTCCAAAATTTTTATTAGTTTTAAAAGCTAATCTTTAAAAATATAGTAGTGAAAGAAATGCTATATGAGCCATGGTAGAAAAGTATATTACTGTCTCCGATTCAATCAACACATCAATACTTTTCTACCTTAGCGCATAATTACTATTTTTCAATATCAAAACTTCAGTTGTACTATATTGTTGAATTTGATTTTTTTGTTTTTAATTTTTAAAGATTGTTTAGTTTTGCTCAGCCATGTCGTCATTGAAGTGTTTCGCCACGAAGAAATGAATGCAGTGGCTCAGATGGCGGAGTCAAAATTAGTTTCACTTTGCCACAAAGGCACACAATCCTGATGTTTGTCTAGAGTACTTCAATGTTTCAAAATGCTTGCAAACAAAACGTCTATCAGTCGCAAACATGCAGGCTGTAGTCTATGTTTCAATCCTATTGAAACACTGCTGAATTAAAATTAATACTTAATAATCTCTTCTTGCAGGTCGAACACTATCTAGTTGATCTCTGAGATTTGCTTTCAATCGTAATGTTTCGTATCCTTCTTGGATTACGGCTTTATCGGAAAAGATTCGATCGTGTTGGTCGCAGCATTGTTATGATGATTCAAAAAGAATTCAAATTATGATGATAATATTGATTGACATAATTTATAATCATCAAATTTCCAGTCAGATACGTTTAGATGTCATTTGCGTTTTTTTATTCCATGTCACATGTTTAGCTGTCTTCAACGGCATAAAAAGTATCCTATGTCCGTCATCGGAATCTAACATATGTACCTCCCTACCAATATTTAGACAAATCGTTTCAGCAGTTTTTTAGTTATAAATAGGGTAACTAACACGATTTTATTTTATATATTGTATATAGATTAGTAGATTAATACCAAAATTAACCTTTCGTCAAATAATGAATCTAGGAATTTCATATGTTCATGAAGAAACCGCACCTTTTTAAAGACAGAACTTGAACTCAACATTGGTAGACAAAATCCAAGTTAGTTTATTTTGAAGGATTTTTTAAAATTCCTTTAATAAAGATACCTAAATCATCTGATTACAAAAATATTTCTTGATAGTCTTAAATAAGTTGTTTATTGGAACCAAAACCAGAATAGGGTTAAGTACAGAACCCTGTGGTACACAGTTTTATTAACTAACACTTAAAGAATTAAATATATGAAGAATATAATTTTATAATAAAAAACTTTCTGATTAAAAAAAGGTTATTTGTAGGTGCGAGACGTGCAAAAAAGGTTTCGTTATTAAATCCAACTACGAGTGCCACTTATTAACCCACGAAGACGGAGACTTACCTCACAAATGTGTCGAATGCGGTAAAGGGTTTTCGAATCCTAAACATCTGAGTCGCCATATGACCATTCACACGGAAAATCGAAATTATTCCACAAAGTACAGATATAAAAGGTAACAGTCGATCTGAATTCAATGTTTATTCGATTGTAAATAAACTATATTCATTTTTCTAGGTGTAAATATTGCGGAGAGGGATTTTTGCAGACAGAACAACTGCTTAAACACGTTTGTCATCAATATGGCTTATTTAATTGCCAATATTGTTACAAGGTATTCGTAAATCCGAGAACGCGGCAAATCCATACGCGCACCGTTCATTTTAAAAGAAATAAAAAGCCGGGTTACTGTCACGTTTGTAACCTGATGTTCAAAAATATAATTTACCACAAAGCATCCAAACATCCCATACAGAAATCGAAAGCATTATGTACCGTATGCGGATTGTACGTCACGAATATTTACAAGTAAGTAATGGATATTTACGTTACTAGTCCGGTATACTTTAACAGTATAAGTGAATAGAATGATCGGAATTAAAAACGAGTACTTAAAAAGTTTACCGAACATGTGACGTACATTTTATTTCATATTGTACCCTAAAACACAAAAGAACAGTGAACAAATAAAATATTACCATATTTATCGGCGTTCGCTATTTTTAGAATCACTATTCATGGGAACGAAAATATAACCGTTAATATTAATATAGGCAATAAGTAAGTTCTGTTTATTGTTTGGCTGTTGAATTTCAATAGATGTATATTCACACGTTTGAAGCCTAACTAAGTTTTTATTAACTTTTAATGTAAATGTAAAAGCCAGTAAATTTTTATTAAGTAATATTTCATTACGTCCTACTATCCCGCAAAAGTCAATTACGTGCTCTGGTCTCCACCTGAATATACTGTAGAGGCGTTAAGTTTAATAAGACTGCCTTCTCTTTAATTTTTTGAAAGAAGGTTTTTAAATGATCTCTGTAGTTCTCAATTTAGATGATTATTTGTGAATTTTGTATGACAGATTCGTTTATATTTTTAATAATTTTGATCTTTTATTTTTAGCCATATGCTGAAACATAGAAACAAACCAGTGCCCAAATCTCACCAATGTCCGATTTGTTCGAAATTATTTTCGTATAGAACCACATTACATAAACACTTAGCGATACACACTGGCCTAAAACCTTACATTTGTACTTACTGCGGAAAAGCCTTTAATTGCAGATACAATTTGCAGGTGCATGAAAGAATACACGTCGGAGATAGATGTTACGTGTGTCCTTTATGCGATAAAGGTTTCTTGGAAAAATCGTATCTTAATAAACATTTGAAAACGCACAAAGACACCGTATTTGAATTTATAAACGATATCACTATAGAAAATAATTCAAATTGAGTTATGTTTAATTTCATTTGAGACAAGAATGATCTCTTTGAATTAATAAACTGTAAATAAAAATAATGAAGTGTTTTATTTAAATAAAGTTATTTTGCAGAATATGATTCTGTCTACTTTTTTCGACCTCAGATTTCCAGAAAGTTTAAATAGTTAAAACCATATATGATATAATGGTTGAACTCCGAGAAAGCGTAGATTAGATCAACACTGTGAAGTATTGATAAGAAATGTAAGCGGTCGATCAAAATGGTTTTCTATTCCTGGACTAAGGTGAATTTCCATTTAAGCAGCGCATCATAATACTACTTACAGTTAATAAAAATTAACATTAACAAAGTAACATTAAAAACTAACAAAAAAAACATAATTTTAAACATTCGTGAAGCATTTACATGTAGATTATCGCTCGCACACGCACCACTCTGCTTGGTGACGGACAAGGAATTAGAAGATTTGCTCGAGTTAAATTTTTAAAGTAGAAAAAATACTTTTTAAAAAAATTTATTTTAACTTGGGTGACAACTTATTACTACAATCGCTAAAAGTGAACTGAACTAAAAATGATATAATTACAAACAAAGAATAAAAATGCTGATTTTGATTAAATACAATATTCGTGTAAAACAGGATGTTAACATGAGTACAAATGTTTTTGATAACTTTAATAAGATAGTATTACAAATAATATAACATCTCGTGGGAAGCGTCCAGTCAGCAAATACATAGTTATGTGTCTATATGACTCCTCCCCTCTTGGTTGAAGGTACGTCCTCGTGGCTTCGGTTTCAACAAAGATTGGGGTAGTTCCATTGGTGTACCCTGGGCTTCTTCTTCTGAATTTTCGATTTTGATTTTTCTAAAATACTTTTTATAAACGTAAATGATTAGTAAAATTAACAAAATTAGAATTATTAATGCTGTAATTCCAAAATGGCTTTGGTGGAGTTCTATCGGCAATAAATTTGGTTCTTGATATTGTGGTAGCAATTTGGTTGGAACGTCTAGGTGTAAATTAATGATATTAATTTTGTGATAAATTTCGGTAGGTACTTGAATACTGGGCCATTCTTGGGAGAATGTTTTATTGGATCCTATCCATGTATCCTCAAGGCTCCATACTTGGGCCTATATTATTCAATATATATATCAATGGTTTGTTTTCATTGGGGGTTGAGGGTGTTGTAATAGGATTTGCAGATGACACGGCCATATTTTACCGTGCTGAAAACTGGCTCCAGTTAAAATTTAAAGTTGAAAGGGATTTTGCTGTAATTAAAAAGTATTTAGATAGTAAATTGTTAACAATGAATTTAAGCAAAACTAATTATTTACCATTTAGTTGTAATTCTTTTGGGGCTCCTACCTTCACTCAATTAAATATTATTACAGATACAGAAACTATTACCATCTTCCCCGAAACAAAAATAAAATATCTGGGAATTATCGATTGCCATTTAAAATGGAATTTGCATATAACTTATACCTTCAACAAACTAAGAAGTATTTTGTATAAAGTAAAAACATTAAAGAATCTGTTACCAGTAGAATCGCTCAGAACTATATACTTCTCGCTAGTGGAAAGTCATCTACGTTATGGGATAGTTGCCTGGGGCGCAGCTTTAAAAACCCACTTGCATCCATTAGAAGTCACTCAGAGACGATTTATAAAAATAATCTATTCCAAAAAAATAAGATACCCTAGTGACGCTTTATATATGGAAACAAAGATATTGGACTTGCAACAACTTTATTATCTATGCTCTTGCATTAAATATCATACAAACAAACGATGCTCTCAACTTCCAACTCACAATTACGAAACTCGCCAAAGACATTATTACATTCCTCCTTTAATGACAAAAACAATTTCCCAAAGATCACACTTGTTCATGGCACCCAAGCTCTACAATACAGTCCCTGAAAATATAAAAATTATAAAACATCTTCATCGTTTTAAAACCAAATTAAGGCAACACATAATATCCAATCATCGTGGTATGGTCCATAATTTTTTAAATTATTCGTAGTTTTTGGTTACCACTTTATTCATGTTTGTTTTATTTATTAGTCCAGGATTCGTTATTTATTAACCTACAAATACAGGGAAAACATATATGGTTGGATTTTTGATTATATTTATCTAAACTATACAGTAATAACTTAATATATTATTTTTAAGGAAGTAGATATAGTGTACTAACATTTTTTTTTTGTTCGAAACAAGTGTTTATTCACTTATCGATGTATTTTTACATTCACTAACACACATTTTTGAATTTTTTATATTGTTATAGCTTGTATTGTAAGTGAATAAAGTTATTATTATTATTATGTTTTTGAAATGAATAACTGCAGTCGTCGTTTCCCAATATAACGTTGCATTTTGAGATTTTTATTGATTTGAAAGTTTGTTTGCAGTCTTCGTTAACTTCCGTTATTTTTCTTGAGCAAATTATTGTATTTCCATTAGTAAGTTGAGTGAAAAGAGAAAAATCATTCTTTACGTGAGCGTAGTTGCAGAGCGAAAGGTTGTCTAAATTACAGTTATTTTCATGAGGTATTTTTTCGCAATACATAAATGAAAAGGTTTTCTTGCATTCTTCATTAGTCCATCTTGTTAATCCTTTTGAATTTAATATGAATGTGTATGGGGCTAAAAGGATATTATTTTCTTTAGTGGGAATTGGAAAAATGGAGTAATTCATCGGCTAATATAGGTACTTTAAGAGTAATATATAAAATTTTTGGAGTGAACAATAAATTTATTTTAATTATTTCTAATAAAATTGGTATATCTGGAGCAATTTCATTATGAGAATGAATAGTATGTAAATAATTAAAAATTTCTTCTAATTCTTTTTGTTTAATTAATTCTACATTTAGAATTTCTTGGTTACTAAATGATATAGTTCTAAGTAAAATTTGAATATAATTTCTTAAATCTCTAATTTGTTCTAATTGTATATGAATAATAATTTCGTTATTTAATTTATCGTTTAGATTATTTAACTCTTTTAAAACGTTTTCTGCGTACGTCTGTATTTTATGTAAATCTGTTTGCCAGCGTTGGGTTATTTGCCCTGCAAACGTATGCAATTTTGAAATTTCAGTTAGTAATTTATGTTCGTTTAAATGAACTTTTTCAAAACTTTTTTCAATTTCAATTAAGTCGTTTTGGTCAAGATTTCCAGATATATATTTGATTACTGTACCGAGGCCGTCTATCAAACCTCTTTTAATTATTTTTTATATTTCGCACTTATAAAAATCTTCATTATAAAACGCATTTGCGTATCGTAATGTAACTTTTACGCACGCAAATTTTTGTTTTAAATGGTTGGCGACATGAGTGAAGTATCTAAAGGCAAGACTATTGACATTGACATTTGTGGCTAATAGCAATTTATTCATTTTTTATATTGTTCTTTAACAATATAAATATGAATATAATATTTTACTTATATAATATATTATTATTCGTATATTATTCTTTTTAAAATATTTTAAACATTTACATTTGATAATTTAAATGTCACAACTGTCAAATTTTATAAATTACACAGTGCTGCCGACATACTTTTTAAAATAAAAATTTTCGTAATTACATAAAAATAAAAAATTAATTTAAAAAATGGTAAAAAGAGCAAAATATAAAAAAATATTATAAACAACTTATTTCATATGGCTGTTGTGAAACTCGTTCTTTAAAAAACTCATCGCTTCGCGATTCGTTTTTTAAACTTGAACTCGTGTCATAACAGAATTCCATATGAAATGCGTTGTTTAATATACTATTACTTGATCGAGAATACATTCTTAATTTATTTATTTCTTCTGAAAGTAATTCAATATTAATTTGATACATTTTTGATAAAGTTATGGTAGTATCATCTATACTTTATATTTAGCTTGTCCTAAATTATCTAAAATGTAGCCTGGGGGTTCAATTGTTTTGACGTGAAGTGCCTGGTTGGCTATCGTCATGGTTAACCTGAAAGGATTTAGTATTTTTAATCATGTGTTTACTTACTTTTTTAGATTTTTGAGAAATTAATTTATTATCCGATTTATTTTTATCTAATAATATTTTCTTATATTTTGGCTTTATTTTATTTCGTGGTTCCATGTTTAAATAAACGATGTCTGTTTTTGGAATATTATCTTTTCTTTCAAGATTAATTTTATTTAGTTGTTCTGTTCTTTTTATTAGTTGTTTTTGATAAAGATCATTAAAAAATGGAAGGATTTCAGTTTTTCGATATTCATTGTAATCTTGGTAAATTTGTTTATTAGGATCAATTTCGTGAAGGTTTAAGTTTTCGTATGGTCCATAAAGAAGTGAAAAGGGAGTAAAGTTTGTTATTGAATGTATTGATTGGTTATAGATAAGAATAGCGGTGGTAACTAAATCAGTAATATTTTCTTTATATTTTTGTCTTAAAATTCTTAGTTTTTCGATTGATTAAAGTGGAATGAGCTCTTTCTATTGGAGAGTTTCCAGTATGTGATTGAGGAGTTGTATAATGAATTTTTATTTGAAAAAGAGACATGTATTCTTTAAAAGTTTCACTTGTGAATTCTCTTGCATTATCACAAGTTATTTGCGAAGGGTAATTATGATGAGAGAAATAATGACGTAATTTATTGAGAATAGTGATTAAAAAAATGTTGAATCTGGAACCGTTGGCGAAAATGATACCGAAAACCGTTTACACTACCACTACACCAACACACACTTTTATATGCCTGACGCGCGTTTCGATAACCAAGTTATCTTCTTCAGAGACCGAAGGTCTCTCAGTTTACCTTCGGTCTCTGAAGAAGATAACTTGGTTATCGAAACGCGCGTCAGGCATATAAAAGTGTGTGTTGGTGTAGTGGTAGTGTAAACGGTTTTCGGAGAATAGTGATAGAATTTGAATCGTTAATTTCGTAGGCTTGTAGGTATCTTGAAAATAAATCGAGTATTGTTAAATATTGTTTATTTTCTACGGAAAATATGTCTATGTGAAGGTTTTCAAAAGGTTTTTTGGAAATAAGTGGTCCGGAAAATTGAACTTTACGAGGGTTTCTATCATATTTTGAGGTAAGACATAGTTCGCAATGATTAATGTGATTTGTTACTAATTCTTGAATTTTTGGGAAATAGTATAGAGATTGTAAATGTTTAACAGTTTCTGTAATGCCGTTATGAGTCTCTGAATGATAGTCTGAAATAATACGAATTTGTTCGTCTTTACAGGTTATATCTTTTAAGAAAGTGTTTGTTTTAATTATTTTTAGGTTAGGTTCTAAAATTTTACATTCTTTAGAAGCGGTAGGTTAAGTAATAAATCGTCGGGACAATATATATAATATGTTTTTGTTGGGTTAATTATTTCTAAAAACATGTTACTTATTACATTATGGTCTGAGCCTTTGCGGAAAGTTAGAGTATATCGATTTTTACTAAATGGTCTAGAATAGTCTATATCGTTTTTATCACCGTATTTTAAAATTATTTGAAATTGGAAAGAGTTTAAGGATTTTTCTGAAATTGGAAAGCCAAAAATTGGGTTTTCTTGTGCAGAATGTTTAGTTTCGTCTGAAGCGAGACTTTTGTTATCGTCTGGTAATGTGCTAAGGATTTCATCAACATCACTAAGTGCTAAATTTGGGTCAGAGTTTGCTCTGGGTAACATTGAAATAGAATCAATATCACTAGGGTTTTGTTCAAAATTATTTGTTTTTATACTTGCTTTTGGGGGAAAAATAAGTATATCACTAATTATATTAATTTTTTTGTTTGATTTAGAATGATTTTTATCAATTGCGTTGATTTCAACTATATACTATAATCTAATATAACTGTCGGGTTATTTTTACTACGATAATGATTATTACGGCAATAAAACCTTATGTCCAGACCTTTTAACATAACAATTTTTTGTAATATATTTTTTATTATAAATAATATTATATAAAAACAAAAAAGAACAACATTGGAATAATATATTTAAAGAACTTATACTTTTAATAATGCATAGATACCGCATACTAAAAATAGGAATTATAACCTTTTGCATACACAAATTTAGAAAGCAATTAACTTTTTACTGTAAATGTGTTGTTTCTACCTAATGAAAAAGTGATACCCCACATGATTAAAGCATATTAAGAAAAAAAAAATTAATAATTAAAATATTCATATTTTGATTTCACTTTAATTAATCTTCAAATGAAAAAAAAAACACATTTGCAACAATTTCAATATGATTTGAACATGTCTTTACTATAAATAAGGATACTGTAACCCAAAATATAATTTTTTGTAACAATGGCGGACATCATTTTAATGGCTAAATCTGTAGAAGGTATCCATATTGTCTTAAATTGTTAAGTTGCAATACCCTACAAAATATACTATAGCAACTACTAAAGTGGACATATACGAAAATTAAAATTACAAATTATAGGAGATTGCGTAATATTTTCTGTAATTATACAATTGTTAGAATTATACAGTTATTAAAAGGTTGCAAAATACTACAATATAACCCATTTAAGTATGATGTATTTAATGCTCTCATTTCAGTTGTAATGACAATGACTCATAACTTTAAAATAAAATAAACAAATTGATAGGTAGAAATAGGTACTTGGTGTAACAAATAATTGTATAGATATGTATTCTGTTGTAAAAACGGCCGAGGATGGCAATCCCATAATCTTAAGTTATCACGGAAAGAGCTTTCGCTCAGTTTTTTATCACACTTTTGGTTTCTTCAAAATCTTGTAAAATCTCATCATCGCTCTCGATATCATCGATGATGGTGCTCTTTTCTGAAGCTAAAAGAAATTGACTTATTGCACCATTAGGATCGGGTGGCTGACTGCATGAGGATTGATGCACTGTTGAGAAGGAATTTAAATCAGATTGGTTGATATCATTTACTAACTGCTGCTGAGGCTGATGCACCAATGATGCAGCTGAGTGGGTTTTTAAAACAATGTTTTGTGTTTTAACTGGTTGGTTAACATAATTTTTTAACTGCCTACAAAACTGAAACCTATCTATATTTGTAAGGATTTTTGTTCTTATTTATTTCCACTTTTTTGGACATAATATTAAATTATATAGTTATATTAAGTATAAAACAAACAAATTGTAAACTTAACCACAAAAGCAACAACACAATTTTTACAATATAAAACTCTATTGAATAAAACAAACAGTTGACTCTTTCACGGCAGTCATAATTGGTACAATTATTGTCATAATTTATAAAAATTATATAGTTTAACAACCAACATAATTAAAGTCTAAAAGTAGTCTGATCACTAAATCGTTAAATTATAACAGTTTTAAATTTCAAACATATAACCTTATTAAGACGTGATTAGGACTAATTATAAATGTATTACATTTAGGCATTATATAAAATGGTTTGTAAAACTAAATAAAGTTGTAAAAGACAATCTAGATATTAGTCTTAATAAGTTACTTATGTATAAGTCTTGACAACGTTTTTTGAAGTTTTAATATCTTTCTTGTAACTTTGTGTTTGTTGGGGCCAGACGAGTGGCCTGTGATCGGTTTCAATGATAAATTTCTTACAATATAGGTAAATATGGTCGAAAATGTTTACAACTATCTATTATAGCTAACAATTCTTTTTCAATAGTGCCGTAATTTCTTTCGGCTGAATTTAGGGTTCTAGAATAAAAGGCTATGGGATGGGAATCTTGAGAAAGTACGCTTCCTATAGCAATATTTGAAGCGTCGGTAGTTAACGTAAATGTTTTTGTAAATTCGGGATACGCCAAAACTGGAGAGTTACAAAGAAGTTGTTTACATTTTTCAAATGCATCCAGGTATTCTGGGTCATTTAAATCTAATTCGGATCCTTTCTTAAGGTATTTATTTATTGGATATGTTATTTTAGCGAAGTTTTGAATAAATTTACGATAATATGAGAGCATTCCTAAAAATGATTTAATTTGTTTTTCATTTTCTGGTAAGGGAAATTTTGTATTGATTTTATTTTATCTGGGTTCGGTTTGATACCGTTAGGAGTTATTACATGACCTAAGAAGGCAACTTCTTTTCTGAGAAATTCAGACTTGTCTAATTGTACTTTTAAATTATACTTCTGTAGTTCATTGAATATTTGTTTAATATGAATAATATGATCTTGAAGAGATTTTGAAAAAATTACTATGTCGTCCATATAAACGAAACATGATTTATAAAGGAAAGGACGAAGAATCGTGTCCATAACACGTTGAAAGGTTGCTGGGGAGTTTTTTAGACCAAATGTCATACGTGTATATTCGTAGTAGCCATTGTCAACTGTAAATGCAGTTTTTTCTGCAGAAGCGGGATCAATTTCGATTTGGTGGAAACCTTGGGCCAAATCTAATGTAGAAAAATAAGTACATCGACCAAGATTGTCGAAAATTTCATTTGTACGAGGAAGGGGATACTTCAATAGTTTTTTCGTTGAGTTTTCTATAATCTATAACTAAACGAAATTTCTTTTTCCCACTAGCATCCATTCGCTTAGGGACAATAAAGGTCGGAAAACTATTAGGAGAAATACTAGGTTTAATAATTTTATTGTTTAAAAGTTTTTGAATTTGATCTTGGATTTCTTGTTTTAAGTGATAGGGATATCTATACGATTTTTGATAAATCTGAATCTGAATTTTGGTTATAAAATATATGTTTAAACTTTTTAAGAGAAAATATTGCAACTATTTCTTCGGGATTCAGATGATCTGTTCGAAGAAGTTTGGTGATGTCAATATTGTTATAATTTGATTTAGGGTTCCTTTCATGAAATTTTGAAAGGGGCTGAACTTGAAGAGGTTCATGAAAATTTATAGAAATATTATTTAATGAAATTTCTTCTTCAATTGGTATTTTACAATAACCATTTTGTGCTATAGCTATACATTCGGGTATAATTATATCGTTTAATTTTATTTCTGGGAGAACTACTGGTCCATTCTCAATATTTACTGGGATATTTAAATTTCTTTTATCTAAACGTTCAGAATAAGGGGTAAATAAGTTTGGGTTTATTTCAAATTGAAAAGGTGTTTTAATGGAATTGATTTGTAAAATATGATTTTCATAATCAATGATAGCTTTCAATTTATCGAAGTCTTGACTACCTATTAATGCATCGAATCTATCGTGCCATGGTATTATAAACATGTCAAACGTATAATTAATGCCAAATTCTTTTAAAAGAGAGTGTTTGCAGTTAAAATTACCATTATAAGTAGTTTTAATAGCTTTCACAGAAAATTTGGACTTATATATTGAATTAGAAAATAATCTATAAGCCGGTTCTGGATTAATAATAGAATTACTTGCGCCGGGATCAATTAATATTTTTAAGTCTAAATTTGCAGGATATATAAATGGAAGTTTTGGATATGAATTTATATTATTTATATCGATTCCGAGGCTCCTAATCAAAAATTTTGAGTTTCGTCAAAGTTTTCGTTTTGAGGGTCGTCGTATTGTCGATCGTTAGGATTATGATCTACGTCTTCGACATTAAATAATTCTTCAACAGCTACTTTAGGTGGTCCCGTTCGTTTAAAGAAATTTTGTGGGGACCTATAAGTATTAGCGGTAGAAGTACTCATTGGAGTTGGCTTGTAAAAGCTGGTGGAAGGTTGTGGATGACGATTGAAATTTTGATTATTATTAGGAGATTGGATTTGTCTATTAATTGGTTGATTTTTCGTTTTTTGGTATTTATTAATTTGTCTATTATTAGAATGTTGTCTATTATGGAAATGTTGTCTATTATTTAAATGTTGGGGTGCTTGAGATATGTATGAATAATTATTAAATGATTGATTTCTTGCAGGCTGATTACCTGAATTATTATAAAATGATTGATTTCTTGGTGATTGATTATCCGAATTATTATATTTTGGAGGGGGACGATTTCTTTGATTTTTTTGTGTTCTAAGGAAATTTGCAAAGTCAATTTGAGATCTTTCATTGTCCAAACGTTTACATTCGTACAATGCTTGCTCAAGAGATTCTATTGAAATATGAAGCAAATGGTCCCTGTAAGGGTTTAACAGACCTGCCTTAAATACCATAAGGGCTTGATCGGTATACATGGTTTCTTTAGAGTTTCTAACTTCTTCGTTATTTGAATTAATAGCTAAATGTTATATAAGAACTAGTAATTTACGAGTGACCTCGTCATGAAATTCTGAAAATGTTTGAGGGTGTGATTGAATTGAAGTATTCAGGTCGTGAGATAATATTTCTTCTGACCTAGGATCACCAAAACGACTTGTAAGGGCTGTTTTAAATCAGACCAATTATCAAAAGATCTATTTATAATTATGTCCCTAGCTGGACCTAATAATTTAGATTTTACGTGTTCCAATAAAAGAGAGTTAAATAAAGCATTATTTTCAGTTTTTAGTAAATTCATATATTTTTCTGATTGTCTAAATTGAATAAATATATTGTAATGTTTTAAAAAATAATAGTAAATATAACTTACCAAATAAATAACTTGAATTGAAGTAAACCATTAAACATGGATGTTATTTACAAATCTTTTCATTAAATGATTAATACACCAAAAATTTCTTTATTAGAGCCAATCCAATAAACCGTAATACACACAAGAACACAAAAACCATCTTGATAAGATGAGTTCATAATGCCAGTAGTCGATCCAAGAATCAAAATCCAAAACACTAATTTGTTTAAGCTAAAAATAAAAAAAAAAAATTAAAGAAGCATTAGAATATGTTAATAATAAATCATAGGAGTACAATATTAGTAAGAAACCAACTATATTAGTTAGATTAAGTTAGTTAGATCGAAAGCTAAATAAGTAATAATTAAGGTTAATAATAATAATGATTTTAATAATATTTTTTTTATAAGTAGCTATAAAATGAGAACAAGTAAGGTATAGGTTATTTAAAATTATTATATAAAGTAGAGAATATTTAACTGTATACAGTCAGTAATATAAGATACAAAAATTTAAATCTCAACAAACTAATTTAAATATTTGAGCAAATTAAATGAATCAGAGACAATGATTATAATTTGATAAATAAATTTTACTTACCCCAAACAACATTTTCAAATTCATTTAAGTATCAAATGATGAGTCTTGTAGTATGATGTATCGGATGTCAATACAAGTCTAGTAGTCCCTATGTCCTGAACATCTCAGATTTGATAGAAATACAATACTTAAGACAGAATCTAAAAAGAAAGATATTGAAATGTATTACATGTAAAAATAAAGCTGTGAGAAAGTGATGTTTGTGTTTACAAGCTAAGACTATTTAATCAAGCTTAATCAAGGACTTTATGAATGATAAATTCAATGAAAAAACACTATAAATAGTGAAGTGGTGATTAAAAACGTTGACTATAAACTTTAAAAAGGTGCTTGTATGAGAAAGACCTAAACTTAGTATTAGATGTTTAATTGATGTTTCTATTTGTTGTAATTGTATGTTTTTGTAAAGTAATTAATTTTAAGTTGTTTTTTGATGTTTTTGGATGTTATTAATTCGTTTATTTGATAAATTCTGTATTTGAATCGCTATGACGTAGTAAATTTTAAAAGCAGATAAAAGCTAATATAAGCGGTGTCATTGAAAATAAAAGATATCTGATCATATTTGAATATGTAAAATTTCAGTTTTTGTTAAAATTATTGGCCAAAAAGAGATATTAGCTCACAATTGTTAAATTTTATATTAATAATTGTCAAAATGGCTGACATTGTTTACTCCACAAAGCCAGCTATTTTAATAAAGAAAAATTGATTTTAAAATTCTTAAAATGTTAATTTATGATGAAATAAATTACACAGATTTAATTTGTAATAATTTTAAGGTCAGAAAATGTCTAATTAAAAAGTCAATTTCTCAAAAATTTGATGTAAGAGAGGTTATAAAAAAACAAAACACGCTCGAAAAGGCAGCCATTATGAAATTTTGACCGAGGGTATATAAGCCCTTGGAAAAGAAAATTCGGGAGCATTCTAAATTTATCAAAAGGCCGAATCCACGCCAGTCAATTTTAAAATTATCATAAAACAATGGCCGATGACTGTTAAAAATAAAAGATGGCTGAAAAGTAATATGATAAATTATATAATGTATTTTCAAACAAACCTATTGGAAAAATTGTAAATGGTTATAAATTGTGTACCGAATAATAAATATTAAATCCTAAGAAGAAAAATTAAATTTGTTTTGACTAACCTGTAATAATAATAAGATATCTGGAAGAAACGAAGGAAAAATAACATCCAGTGGTTGTAATCCTGTTTGGTATCCGTACAAGGAGGCATTTGCACGTGGTGTAAATTATTCACTGGTAAGAAGCCAAGTCTGGAAAGCCGCCACGAAAAAATTTCCATCCTTCACCGTCAGCAGCAAGTGCTTTAGGGTATGTTTTTTAACTATATTCACTAATATCATTTTCATACATATTATAAACATTGTGAGTAATATATTTCAATATCATTAAACAAAAATTTTTATAATTTTGGTCTGAGAACACTGTATCACTAAGAATTTTATAACGATTAATAGACACACGAGACGCGTCTCGACAACTTTCACCCCAGAAATAACCGTTAAGTATCACGTGTTTCTATGTGCGGGGGTTGATGCGCACAAAATCTGCCATAGCCGTATCATTGAAGAGATCAAGGGTATATTATTCTTTTAGGGAAAACAAAGTTAATAAATAAAATATTGTTAAATCTTACATTTGAACCGACTACTGAGTTTATGAGTCTATAATGCTAAGTAATTGATTTTGATATATAAAATTTAATAATAAATGATAGATAAAATTATATATTTTAGATTTAATAACATAATTTTTTTTTACAAACAGAAGGATTAATAAAATAAAGAAATTTTAAGGTGTTTTAGATTAAAAAAAAAAAAGGATTAAATAAAAATTGAAACAAATTTAAACATAAATTATAGCCCCACAAAACTTTAAAAATAAAAATTTCAAATTATAAAACAACAAAATTAATAATTACATCAATAATAACAATATCTATACAATCTGTACAATCATTATAATTTTAATTTATTACAAAAATGGCGCCCAACGTGGGGCTTTAATAAAAAAACTATTGGCTTTAATAAAAAACTATTGGCTATAATAAAAAAAAAAACTATTGGCTATATTAATAAACTATTGGTTATAATAAATTTATTGGCTTTGATAAAAAACTGTTGGTTATAATAAATTAATGGGCTCTAATTAAAAATTGATTGGTTAAAGTAATTAATTGATTATTAAAATTATTTAGAATAAAATTTTATATTCAATATTTGATAAAATTTAATAAAACTATTTAAAATGCATTGGACGGAGGATGAAAATAATGAAATCTGGAGATTGTTGAGAGAGATAGACAAGAAATTGGATAAATTTAATGAAGAGTTAAGAAAAGATATCAGAGATATGAGCAAGAAATGGGACAAAAATAATGAAAAATGTGATGAAAATGAAGAAAATATAGGAAAAATGGATAAAGAATTAGAAGAAACTAAAGAAGAATTGAAGAAAGAAGTTAAAGAAAATAAAGAAGAGTTAAACGATACATTTAATAAGAAATTTGATGAATCAAAGGAAGAAATGGGGGAACAAAATAAAAATTTAAAAGAAGAGATTAGAAATACAAAACAAGAAATTAAAGAAGAAATGAAAAAGATGTTTGAGAAGAAATATGATAAAAATGAGGAAGAGTTGGATAAGATGGATTGTAATTTAAATAGGAGTAATGGAGAAGATTTAAAAGAAGAGATTATAGAAAATATTGGTAAAGAAAGAGAGAATTTGAAGATACAAATAGTAAGACAAAGTGAAAATATGAAGAAGTTTAGTGAAGAAGAAAAAGTATTTGAAAAAGAGGAATATGCAGAAGCAAATAATAAAATTTTAGAAGAAACTGACAGAAACAAAGATAAAGATGTTGAAACTGAGAAGATTAAAATGAATAAATTAATGCAAACTTATATCAAATATGATCCGGATGAAAATGAGTATAAGATTAATTCAAAAATAATCATAGATGTGGAAGAAAACAAGAAGATTAAAAACTTATTTGAACAATTGTTTGGAAGGAGACTTATGGAAACAGAAATAAAAGATGAAGTAATGAATATAAACACCGATATAGGAAAATTTAAAAGAATGAGAAAACAAACCAATGATAAAAAATTACACATGTTAATGAAAGCAACAAAAACCAGGAAGAGACTTGTAGAAAGAAATTGGAAGAAGCTGAAGAAGAAAATGAATATGTTATTGAGCAGGAAGAAGGTAGTAGCAAGGTGTAAATAATATTGCTAATTATATTTGTAGGTAGTAAGTAAGTTTTTGTGTTATGAATTTTAAAATGTTGTATTTTATATTAAATTTAAAATACCACCCCAATCAATTATATTAATTTAAATGAAACTTAGATCAATTATATTATAATGAGTTATTACATATTCAAGATTAAAATTATGACAAACCGTTACAAATTTTAATTAATATAAGAAACAAAACATCATTAATAGATTCAAAATCAATTTCAAAACTAAATAATATTAACGAATAATGAAATAAAATTCCAAATATAATAATAACTGGTATTAAAAACAAAAGTTATATGAAATAAATAAACAAATATGATATTAAAATAAATCTATGTTGAAATCATAATAAATTGTAAACTACTAGCTGTGTTTAATTTGGATAGTGATATGGTAATATTAAACGATACATAGGAACAATTAAAAACTATAATTAATTATGAAGAAGAGAAGAAGGTATGACTAAATGGTATATGGATGTCAATGGATATGATAGAAGAAGTAGAAGATAATAAGAAGAGTATTAATTGTATTAAAAGTGATTATGAAAATGATAAAGAAGAAAATAATGATTATGAAGTAGATAGAAGAAAGAAGAAGATGTATTTGAAAATGATGATTTGATTGTGATGGAATATATTACAATATTGTAGGAGATTTGTTGATGAAGTATAGTGTTTGATGTTTAAGGAGCCAAAAGAAGCTACCGAACATGAATATAATATGGAGGTGAGAAATGTTGAGGAGTTTAAGGTGAAAATATATCCTGTACCATTAAAGTTAAAGAAAAGAGTGAAGAGAGAATAAGAAATCTTATAGAATGAAGGAATAATTCGAAGAAGTAACAAATCATATATCAATTCACTAGTAGTTGTACAAAATTAGAGCAAAATAGTAATTTAATTAAAAAAATTTTTTCATAATAAATTAAAAAGAAATGCAGAACGATATTTAAAAGGAGGTACAAAATTTAAAGAAACCAACGGTATTCAAAGAAGGGGATTGGGTAATTGAAAGGTCACTACAGGTAGCCAACAAAAGAAATAATGAGGGTGCAAAATTAAAACTACCATTTATAGGACCATTTATAATTGAAAAGGCTTACGAAAACAGTTATATTTTAAGAAATCCACATAACAATTTATTGAGGGGAAAGGTAAACGTTAAAAACTTATATGCATACCATCAATAGATCAACATTTTAAAAATCTAGCTAAATTTAGAATATAAGATAGTTTAAGATGTAGATATTAGAATAAGTAAATATTATATTAGGAATCAAAGTATGAATTATCAATAAATAGTTAGTGGTTATATACAACCAAATGAATTAGAATTTATGTTAGATGTTAATGAAGATTGTTTATAAGATACAATTAAGGTATATGTATAAATTAAAAGATAACAAAATAGAATTTGAAGAGTAATAGATTTAGAGGAAATAAAATGGAATTAAATTTTAAAAATTATTACCGAGTAACAATTTGTTAAAATTAAATTGGGGGAAATTTGTAATGTTTTAAAAAATAATAGTAAATATAACTTACCAAATAAATAACTTGAATTGAAGTAAACCATTAAACATGGATGTTATTTACAAATCTTTTCATTAAATGATTAATACACCAAAAATTTCTTTATTAGAGCCAATCCAATAAACCGTAATACACACAAGAACACAAAAACCATCTTGATAAGATGAGTTCATAATGCCAGTAGTCGATCCAAGAATCAAAATCCAAAACACTAATTTGTTTAAGCTAAAAATAAAAAAAAAAAAAATTTAAAGAAGCATTAGAATATGTTAATAATAAATCATAGGAGTACAATATTAGTAAGAAACCAACTATATTAGTTAGATTAAGTTAGTTAGATCGAAAGCTAAATAAGTAATAATTAAGGTTAATAATAATAATGATTTTAATAATATTTTTTTTATAAGTAGCTATAAAATGAGAACAAGTAAGGTATAGGTTATTTAAAATTATTATATAAAGTAGAGAATATTTAACTGTATACAGTCAGTAATATAAGATACAAAAATTTAAATCTCAACAAACTAATTTAAATATTTGAGCAAATTAAATGAATCAGAGACAATGATTATAATTTGATAAATAAATTTTACTTACCCCAAACAACATTTTCAAATTCATTTAAGTATCAAATGATGAGTCTTGTAGTATGATGTATCGGATGTCAATACAAGTCTAGTAGTCCCTATGTCCTGAACATCTCAGATTTGATAGAAATACAATACTTAAGACAGAATCTAAAAAGAAAGATATTGAAATGTATTACATGTAAAAATAAAGCTGTGAGAAAGTGATGTTTGTGTTTACAAGCTAAGACTATTTAATCAAGCTTAATCAAGGACTTTATGAATGATAAATTCAATGAAAAAACACTATAAATAGTGAAGTGGTGATTAAAAACGTTGACTATAAACTTTAAAAAGGTGCTTGTATGAGAAAGACCTAAACTTAGTATTAGATGTTTAATTGATGTTTCTATTTGTTGTAATTGTATGTTTTTGTAAAGTAATTAATTTTAAGTTGTTTTTTGATGTTTTTGGATGTTATTAATTCGTTTATTTGATAAATTCTGTATTTGAATCGCTATGACGTAGTAAATTTTAAAAGCAGATAAAAGCTAATATAAGCGGTGTCATTGAAAATAAAAGATATCTGATCATATTTGAATATGTAAAATTTCAGTTTTTGTTAAAATTATTGGCCAAAAAGAGATATTAGCTCACAATTGTTAAATTTTATATTAATAATTGTCAAAATGGCTGACATTGTTTACTCCACAAAGCCAGCTATTTTAATAAAGAAAAATTGATTTTAAAATTCTTAAAATGTTAATTTATGATGAAATAAATTACACAGATTTAATTTGTAATAATTTTAAGGTCAGAAAATGTCTAATTAAAAAGTCAATTTCTCAAAAATTTGATGTAAGAGAGGTTATAAAAAACAAAACACGCTCGAAAAGGCAGCCATTATGAAATTTTGACCGAGGGTATATAAGCCCTTGGAAAAGAAAATTCGGGAGCATTCTAAATTTATCAAAAGGCCGAATCCACGCCAGTCAATTTTAAAATTATCATAAAACAATGGCCGATGACTGTTAAAAATAAAAGATGGCTGAAAAGTAATATGATAAATTATATAATGTATTTTCAAACAAACCTATTGGAAAAATTGTAAATGGTTATAAATTGTGTACCGAATAATAAATATTAAATCCTAAGAAGAAAAATTAAATTTGTTTTGACTAACCTGTAATAATAATAAGATATCTGGAAGAAACGAAGGAAAAATAACATCCAGTGGTTGTAATCCTGTTTGGTATCCGTACAAGGAGGCATTTGCACGTGGTGTAAATTATTCACTGGTAAGAAGCCAAGTCTGGAAAGCCGCCACGAAAAAATTTCCATCCTTCACCGTCAGCAGCAAGTGCTTTAGGGTATGTTTTTTAACTATATTCACTAATATCATTTTCATAAATATTATAAACATTGTGAGTAATATATTTCAATATCATTAAACAAAAATTTTTATAATTTTGGTCTGAGAACACTGTATCACTAAGAATTTTATAACGATTAATAGACACACGAGACGCGTCTCGACAACTTTCACCCCAGAAATAACCGTTAAGTATCACGTGTTTCTATGTGCGGGGGTTGATGCGCACAAAATCTGCCATAGCCGTATCATTGAAGAGATCAAGGGTATATTATTCTTTTAGGGAAAACAAAGTTAATAAATAAAATATTGTTAAATCTTACATTTGAACCGACTACTGAGTTTATGAGTCTATAATGCTAAGTAATTGATTTTGATATATAAAATTTAATAATAAATGATAAATAAAATTATATATTTTAGATTTAATAACATAATTTTTTTTTACAAACAGAAGGATTAATAAAATAAAGAAATTTTAGGGTGTTTTAGATTAAAAAAAAAGGATTAAATAAAAATTGAAACAAATTTAAACATAAATTATAGCCCCACAAAACTTTAAAAATAAAAATTTCAAATTATAAAACAACAAAATTAATAATTACATCAATAATAACAATATCTATACAATCTGTTCATTCATTATAATTTTAATTTATTACAATATATTAATGGAGAAAAAAAAATTCTATCAATTATAAAATATTAGCCAATAAATCAAAATAAAAGGAAAGACTTACAGAAGGATACACTGGAGGATCATCTGTGAGCTTCTTTTATTGTATTGGATTCACTGAGTTCTGGACAACCGTCTTTTTCACTGAAGAAATGGTCCGGTTGGAGTCAACAATTTTCGCTTGCAGTTTCGAATACTGTTTAAATTTCTTAACAGAAAACGTAGATGTTTACCACACTGAAGGGGTGTTTTTCTACTAACAGTATCCTGTTCGCAGCGCCAGTTAAATTTTTAAAGTAGAAAAAATACTTTTTAAAAAAAATTATTTTAACTTAGGTGACAACTTATTACTACAATCGCTAAAAGTGAACTGAACTAAAAATGATATAATTACAAACAAAGAATAAAAATGCTGATTTTGATTAAATACAATATTCGTGTAAAACATGATGTTAACATGAGTACAAATGTTTTTGATAACTTTAATAAGATAGTATTACAAATAATATAACATCTTCTCGTGGGAAGCGTCCAGTCAGCAAATACATAGTTATGTGTCTATATGACTCGCGCAAACATCAACTTTTTGCTGCTTGTATTTGTATATTCTGAAGTAATAAGATGATTTAGGTCTGAAGATTTAATAATTACAGACAGAAAAATTCACAAACTTATCCTTCTAATGGTGAACTTAGTGACAGATACTTTTGTATCTTGCTCGCCTTCGTTTCGTCTGGCTCAACACGAACCTTAGAATAATAAATAACTCTTCGTTTGAACGTAACTTCCAAGTTTATTTGAAAAATTAGGTTTTAAATTACAATGACGGCCGTTTCGCTAAGATTAGCATCGTTCGTGAGTATGGATACGAAGGAATTTAGAAGGCCTTTTTCTAACCTCGCTTTAGTTTAGCTTAACACGCTGGGGTGCGTCAGAATGAACATCCGGACGACAACCTTTTACCCAGAATCGTTCAGTTTCATTGGGCGTTTTGTCCAGGCGTTGATTTCGCACCGTTCAGAATGGGTTTAAAAGAACGTTCGGACGACAACTTTTCGCCCTCGAGACTGCGGCGAATTTCGCCCGACATGCGCAGAACAGCCCAACTACCTGTTAGCTATGCAAACATTACACGAACTGTTGTGTGCTATAGGATTTTTACGATAAGTTGACCATGACGTCATTCCTAGTTAATTATATTGCCAACAAAGTAACTTAAAAATCACTGACAGTGGATGAGATTTACTTGTAAGAGCTAGGAAAATTAAACGTGTACAGATTGGTAACAATTCGCGCTGTTGCCACGAGCCAATTGCCACGCGTCATTATTGTATTGTACACGTTTGACATTTAGAATTAGCACAGCACTACCAGTTAACCTAGATGAAGGAAAAACAACTCTGCGTGACAACACTGCAAAATATAACCTATTCTATTTTGTTTATCTAATTTATTAATGTGTTTAATTTTTAATTAGTGACAAGTATAATGAATATAAACATAACAAATATAGCACAAAGTGCTGTTATATTATATCAGACGTTTTTCTTGAGGTTTGTTGATGAATCATCTGATGATGAATATTTAGAAGAAGAGGAACTAACAGAATTATACATTATTGAGATATTATTATACTTTATATATGTATAAAGGTTATCTATGCAATACACACTAAACACCTAAAGATCGTTCAGAATGAAAACGTCTAAGTATGTGACGTCACATTAGCCATAGACACACTTGTCTGGACGAAAAATTTTCATTCTAAACGCACCCCTGAAGGCAAAGTGAACATAGTAACTTTACGGTCATGCCGTAGACGTTTCACCCAGCTCAACAAGCTGGAGATCAGTTATTCCTCAGGAAAGGCCAGTCAGGCGGTTAACCATCTTAACTCTCTGAAAGCTACTGCCTTGGTGACTATCCATAGGATCTGTCTCGTTCTTTCTTTTTTCTTCGTACTAAGTGTGTTAAGGGATAAAAATGTTTATGTTATACAAGGACTATAGGACAAAGAACCATTTGGCTAATCGAGTCTAAACCTTGTACGTGAATTTCTTGGAGGTAGTGGGAAAACCAGGTCCAATTCATGGAAACTTTGCATCCCACCGGAAAGAAAGTTTCACAGAGCAACAAAAACCTGCAGGAAAGATGCAAGATGAAATTAAAAACTGCCGTTATTATAGAGATGGTAAAGGAAGCACCAATCTCATTATTTTTCAAGACAGATTTTTGAAATTGATAGAATGTTATCCTGTAAAAATGGGAACATCAAGAAATGTATGCACTGCATTCACCGGAAAGAATATCTCATGTTTTGGATATCCCAAGCTGAAAACGAAACAATTTTAAAATCTAAGAATTTACAGACCTCTTATCGCAGTATGAATTAAACATAAAACACCAGTGCCCTAGGCCTTGCGCCCCTATTTATATCTCTGCCAGCTGATTACCCCTCACCCCAACAACCCTACCATAATGCCTAAATCCCGTAAATTTAGATTATTTTTCTACACCTATGGAATAATATGTCTATTATTTATGGTTTTTCTTTAAATAATAGTAGTAGTTATATTTACCTGTTGGCTTATGAACCATAAGCCAACGGTATTTTGACCAATCACAAGCCACGAATTTCATAGGCCAACAGATGTTCTATAGTTTTATTAGTTTTCCATGGCAACGGAAAAGGTTCAATGATGTACAATAATTGTACTAAATCTAGTACTTTTTGATTATAAAAGGAAAGAGAGTGGACGCGTAACCCGAGTCGTGAAACTGTTACCACTTGCCACATAATCGATGGGATCAGTGGCGTAACATAATGTTTACAATACATTTTTCCCACAGAATAGGTAATAATTGTATGTTTCTTAGATACAAATAGTAGGTTGGTATCAAAGGAAGTGAATAAAAGTCCGCAAAGTTACATATAGGTACATTTAATAGGTATGATAAAACAAAAAAATCATATTTATATTATAAAATACTAACTATATTATATTAATCAAGGAGTATATAAATAACAAATAAAATTTACCAGTAATTATAAAAAATCTTTATTTGTTATGAAAATATTAATATAATTCTATAACTACCATAATGTTAAATAAATACTTAAATTAAAACTGTTTATTTGCTGATATTAATAGTGATGTTTGACTATATAACATTTTTGTTCACCATTTAAACCATTAGACAAAAAATAGCCAAGTGGAAGCTTCCATGTGTCATTAATTGCAACTATCATTAAAACAACAGCTTCTTTGGCTAATTCATTTGAATCATCATCCAAATCAACCCCAAAATTGACTAACCGTGGAAACTTTTACCATTCCATACCAAGTGCTGCCGAATTGACATCTCATCAATGATAAGAGAACAAAATAATGGTTTATTTGAATTTTCTTTAAGTTTACTCAGAGTATTGAATTGTGAAACCAGGAGCTGCATAGTTTGCAGCCATTTTCCAATAGTGCTTCTATGGGGCAAACATGTTTCAAATACTGTCCTGATATACTTGTAAGCTTTCTAGGAGAGAAAAAATTTTAAGTCAATGCAAATTTTCGTAATTCAGGTGAGTATTTTTTATTTTTAGACATTGCATTCTTTGTAACAATTGCTTAATACTTCAACTTCTCTATTTTCCTAACAAGATTTATCCATGATTAACTTCCTATTTACGAACGGACTTCATCAGTCGATTCAGCGCTTTTAGAAACCCTTTTTTCTATATTTTCAAGTGTTTTGGACCACAAAAATTTTTTACAAAGAAAGTGACCCTTTAAATTTTCTGCCTTCAAGTATTGCTAACATTCTTAATACAGTTATGCTTGATAAAAATAGGATAGATGCGTTATATCAAATCTGTTGAATAGGAAAATAACGTTATAATGCCAAAATTTTATATAGTTCCCAACAAAATTGACTTCTTTTGTGTTTAGCTGTACTACTTCAACTTCACTTCTTTCCTGACAAAATTTATATATATGATATTATACACTTCCTATTTACCAACGGACTGCATCAGTCGGTTCAGCCCCTTTACCAACCTTTATTTTCATATTTTCAAGTGTTTTGGACTACAAAAAATTTTTACTAAAGAAAGTGACAAAGTCAATTCCTTTAAATTTCCTGCCTTCAAATATTGCTAAAATTCTTAATACAGTTATGCTTGATAAAAATAGGAAAGAACCATTATATCAAATCTGTTGAATAGGAAAATAACGTTATAATGCCAAAATTCTATATAATTCCCAATAAAATTGACTTCTTTTGTGTTTCGCTTTACTACTTTAACCTCTGTACTTTCCTGACAAAATGTATACATATGATATACACTTCTTATTTACCAACGGACTGCATCAGTCGATTCAGCCCCATTACAAACCTTTATTTTCATATTTTCAAGTGTTTTGGACTACAAAAATTATTACTAAAGAAAGTGAAAAAGCCAAATCCTTTGAATTTCCTGCCTTCAAATATTGCTAATATTGTTAATAAAGTTATTCTTGGTAAAAATAGTATAGAACCATTATATCATATCTGTTTAATAGGAAAATAATGTTATAATGCCAAAAATCTATATAATTTCCAATAAAATTGACTTCTTTTGTGTTTCGCTGTACTACTTCAACCTCACTACTTTCACTACAAAAATTTTTTACTAAAAAAAAGTGAAAAAGCCAAATCCTTTGAATTTCCTGCCTTCAAATATTGCTTGATAAAAACAGTGTAGAACCATTATGTCAAACCTGTTGAATAGGAAAATAACGTTATAATGCCAAAATTCTGTATAAACCTCAACAAAATTGACTTGTTTTGAGTTTCGCTCTACTACTTCAACCTCACTACTTTCCCAACAAGATTGCTCCATGATATACACTTCCTATTTAAGAACAAACTGCATTAGTCGATTCAGCGCCTTTAGTAACCCTTTTTTCATATTTTCAAGTGTTTTGGACTACAAAAAATTTTTACTAAAGAAAGTGACAAAGTCAATTCCTTTAAATTTCCTGCCTTCAAATATTGCTAAAATTCTTAATACAGTTATGCTTGATAAAAATAGGAAAGAACCATTATATCAAATATGTTGAATAGGAAAATAACGTTATAATGCCAAAATTCTATATAATTCCCAATAAAATTGACTTCTTTTGTGTTTCGCTTTACTACTTTAACCTCTCTACTTTCCTGACAAAATGTATACATATGATATACACTTCTTATTTACCAACGGACTGCATCAGTCGATTCAGCCCCATTACAAACCTTTATTTTCATATTTTCAAGTGTTTTGGACTACAAAAATTTTTACTAAAGAAAGTGAAAAAGCCAAATCCTTTGAATTTCCTGCCTTCAAATATTGCTAATATTGTTAATACAGTTATTCTTGGTAAAAATAGTATAGAACCATTATATCATATCTGTTTAATAGGAAAATAACGTTATAATGCCAAAAATCTATATAATTTCCAATAAAATTGACTTCTTTTGTGTTTCGCTCTACTACTTCAACCTCACTACTTTCCCTACAAGATTGCTCCATGATATACACTTCCTATTTAAGAACAAACTGCATTAGTCGATTCAGCGCCTTTAGTAACCCTTTTTTCATATTTTCAAGTGTTTTGTACTACAAAAATTTTTTACCAAAGAAAGTGACCAAGCCAATCCCTTTGAATTTCCTGCCTTCAAATATTACTAAAATTCTTAATACAGTTATGCTTGATAAAAATAGGAGAGAATTATTATATCAAATCTGGAAAATAATGTTATAATGCCAAAATTTTGTATAAATCCCAACAAAATTGACTTCTTTTGAGTTTCGCTGTAATAGTTCAACTTCACTACTTTCCTAACCAGATTTATCTATGATATGCACTGCCTATTTACCAACGGACTCGGTAGAGTCAACCCCTTTACAAAACTTTATTTTCATATTTTCAAGTGTTTTGGACCACAAAAATTTTTTACTAAAGAAAGTGACCAAGCCAATCCCCTTGAATTTCCTTCCTTCAATTATTGCTAAAATTCTTAATACAGTTATGCTTGATAAAATAGGAAAGAACCATTATATCAAATATGTTGAATAGGAAAATAACGTTATAATGCCAAAATTCTATATAATTCCCAATAAAATTGACTTCTTTTGTGTTTCGCTTTACTACTTTAACCTCTCTACTTTCCTGACAAAATGTATACATATGATATACACTTCTTATTTACCAACGGACTGCATCAGTCGATTCAGCCCCATTACAAACCTTTATTTTCATATTTTCAAGTGTTTTGGACTACAAAAATTTTTACTAAAGAAAGTGAAAAAGCCAAATCCTTTGAATTTCCTGCCTTCAAATATTGCTAATATTGTTAATACAGTTATTCTTGGTAAAAATAGTATAGAACCATTATATCAAATCTGTTTAATAGGAAAATAACGTTATAATGCCAAAAATCTATATAATTTCCAATAAAATTGACTTCTTTTGTGTTTCGCTGTACTACTTCAACCTCACTACTTTCACTACAAAAATTTTTTACTAAAAAAAAGTGAAAAAGCCAAATCCTTTGAATTTCCTGCTTTCAAATATTGCTTGATAAAAACAATGAGAACCATTATGTCAAACCTGTTGAATAGGAAAATAACGTTATAATGCCAAAATTCTATATAATTTCCAATAAAATTGACTTCTTTTGTGTTTCGCTTTACTACTTTAACCTCTCTACTTCCCTGACAAAATGTATACATATGATATTGTAATAACCGAATTAAAGTTTCTTATATGCTGTCACCAGCTGTAATAAGCGTAAAAGAGTTTAATCTTAATTTTTAAGAAACTTTAGCCTAGCCGAGCGGATGTTAGGCTAAAGTTAGGGTTCGTGGATTCGGCCTCCGCAGTATTTGGTGTTGGGAGGTCTTACTTCGGCGGTTAGGAGGGACGGGATTTGTTGCTGGGCTATGAAAAAGGTCTGGAGTCTAGAGAAATGATACACAATATTCTCGGGAGAATCTAGCAAATTTATTAAGCTTTACGTTTGATGATACAAGTATAATTTTAGATGAAACTCTTGCGGAATGCTATGTGCATCTCCCAAAGAAAAAGAAAAAAAACAAAAAAAACTTTCTTTAATTTAACTTTAACAAAACTAATCAACAACATGAATTGGAATATGGTCTGATGGACCCTTGCGTGATATCAATTTATTTATGATTTAATTCCTTAGTCGCTATTTTATGAATTACTTTACCGGAGGACTCAATTCTTTGTCGGAGAATATTATCTACGTCCCGACAGTGGAGACCCGGTAAACTCTATATATCCGGTTGAGGATAAAAGATACAATATCCGTCTGAACAATTAAGACGATACAAATTCGCTTAACGAACAAATCCAAACTCCCATAAAATTTCTTAGTTTATTAAAGGTTAGTATAATCTAAATTGACTCACCAATTTTCCTTGTAGCGAGTTTAGGTTCACTCACACACTCACTTATGTTATTAATCGCCCCGGTAAAATTAATATTGTGATTTATCACTTGGATAAAATTTCACTGATTATTATTATTACAAAAAGATTATTACTTCGTTTCCGCGGCCCGGTGATCGATTATTTAAATTATTATACTTTAATTATTTTATTGACAATTAGCACTTAGCTCACTTTCCAAAAAAAATCACTTAACTATGCCCTAAACGCGTTTGATTCGATTGGCATCTAGCCTATGGAACGCTCCAAATCGAATTCCCCCCATGTTCTCAACACGGAGGATTCGATAGGCATCTAGCCTCTGGAGACGTCCAAATCAAATTGATGATTCTTCGTTTTTTGGTTCCCAGCAAAAGTCTTTTTTCCCCCTAGTACCTCATGAGACTACCCTTTCTCCCTCATTCTGCTCACTTGTCTCTTTACTATTGGCTAGCAGCCCTGCTACCGGCACTGCTTGGGTACGCTTCGGGAGCTGAGCCAGCAAAATTTGGCTTACACATCGCGGCTAGCTCCTACGTGACTTTTTTTGTTTTTTTCAGAACTGCAACTTCTTTAGTTGCAAATTCTTTAGTTTCGTGTTCTAAATTTTTTCAAATACATTCTTGTGAAATAGCTTTTCGCTGACCAATGTCCTGTCGCTATTACGCAAAGGTTACTTAGTTTCTTTTCAATTAATGATACCGGGGAGCTCCGATATGTTATTTAACTTTTTATGAATTGTATCTTTTTCCCTCATATCAACCCGGGGCGGGGAAGGGGGGTTCCTTTTGGATTATTACAATATACACTTCCCATTGGGGTCAAGGTGTCGGCTACAGGCCACCGACGCCAGGGTTGTAAGTGACCAGGCAAATCTCCGAGGAAGCTTTGACCAAGACCGTCTGTGTGCGATCGCATCCTGCACGAGGTGACCCTGCTTTTACAAAACACAGCGGATCTAGACAAGGTAAGTCGATAAAATCCCCCAAGTCAAAGGTGTTACGCGACCCGTGCCTAAGACTGGATGGCACCGGGGTTATGGTGTCGTGAACGGAGCCTTCGGGATACCAGGCAACCTCCCGATAGTACTTGGCCTTGCTGCGGAATTGCGGGGCTCTTCCGCAGTGGACCATTTATTTCCCTTGCTACTCGTGGGACTTGTATGGATTCACATGTAAGTAATTTAAAAAAAAAACGATGGGGACATTCCCCTCGATCGTCCTTTACCGGACGAACCCATGGAGGTGGCGCCTATTGCTCCTCCAAAGGAATCGAGCATCTCAGAGGAGGAAGAAAGGGTGTTGCTATCATCCCCTAAAGCTCCCGAGGTGAACGAAAAATCTTCAGGTGAAGAGGCCACACACGCTATGGCCAATATTAACCTGAACAAAAGGAAAAGGTTTGCTGGTGCGACGAGAAAACGTCTAAGCCGGCTTCTTAAGAGCGGAGTACCTTACCAAACCGCCTTAGATAAAATCTGTAAGGAACTGGAAGAGAAGCAAACGAGTTGAGACCAATCTGCCTCGGAGGTTTCATCCAGTAAACGCTTGCTTTCTGTTGGCAGTACTCCTGAATCGGTGGTGAAAAAACCCCGAACAGAAGTGGTCGACGTACATAAGCGTTCGTTTGGAGCGGTGGCGGAAAGTGTCAGAGTGGGAATCATCCATCCTGAACACCCTAACGTCCAGCTTACAAACGAGCAGCTGAAACTTCTACAGCAATCAGTCTTGGCTGCTGTAGAAAAACTACCGGCTGACGGACCTCAAATTCGTTTCCAGAGCTGTGTACTTCGGCCTGGATTGCTCCTTCTAACCTGTGCCGACAAGACGACAGTCCAATGGATGGAGGGAGCGGTCAACGCTCTCTCCTTGGGAAAATGCCCGACTCAAGTAGGTGCAGATGGGGAAGATACCCAAACCCCATATCTGTGTGGCCTACATTCCTAATGATGTAGCTTTCACCAGACTAAAGGGGGAACAGGTGTTAAAACGTCTACAAAATATGAACCACTGCCTGCGTACCCTGGAGTGGTCTGTTCTACACAGGGAAAACGCTGGTCCTGGTCAAACGTGGACGTTTTCGATGGATGATGTGTCCTTTGGGGAGCTTGAGCGGATGGGGTTCCGCCCCTACTTCGGATTTGGGAAGGTGCAGTTCCGACCCAAAGTCCCGAAGGTGGGGGGGAATGTAGCGGCTCGGGAGCCCCAGAGGAACACAGCGAGGTCTGACGCCCTTGCGGGGTTGCGGGAGTCGAAACCCCAAAAACAGGGTCCGGCTATGGGGCAGACGACCCTTAAAGGCAAGGGGAAGAAACCCCTTTCTGGAACGGCGCCGAAAAAGACCGCCATAGTCAGAGGAAAAACGGGGGGTAATCCCACGAAGAGGAGCGAGGAAAAGGACCCTCCTCCTCCACCAACGCCATTGACATAATGGCGTCATATGTCTCATTTCTCCAGCAAATATCCAACACGCCAAAGCGGCTTCTTATGTCCTTGGCAGGAGATTTGCTATGGAGAAACTAGACATAGCACTAATCCAGGAACCCTGGATTTCCAATACAGGACGAATAAGCGGCCTGGGAAACTGTTCTGGTAGGTTAATATATTGCAGCTCTGGGGGGAAAACCTCGGGCTTGCATACTGGTCAGAAATAACATTAAGTTCTTTATGTTAACAGGATTCTGTACTCCAGATGTGGTTGCAGCCCAAATATCAATTCCGGTGGGGGATGACAGAGTGGACCTAATAGTCTGCGCTGGATACTTCCCGGGTGATAGAGGGACAGTTCAACCTCCTCCAGAAGCAGTGCGAGATTTGGTCGCCTATTGCAAGAGGAACAACAGGCAACTGATCATTGGATGGGATGCTAATTCTCACCATTTGGATTGGGGAAGTAACGACATCAATGAACGAGGTGAGTCTCTATATGTAATTATATAATAGGGGAGGGCCTCTCGGTAAACAATGTAGGTTCCGAACCAACTTTTGTGAATAGAATGCGCAAAGAAGTTTTGGACATAACAATCAGTACTCAATTTATTAGTACTAAGATTGTTAACTGGCAGGTTTCTACTGAGCCCTCATGTTCAGATCATAGACACATAAAATTTGACATGAGAACAGGGCAAAGACCCATAGTTCAGTTTCGTGATCCAAAGCGTACCGATTGGAGTGGATATTGTAATTCCCTCAAATCTCACCTGGAAAACGCAATTGATACTATAAAAAACAAGGCTGAAATAGAAGTGGCCAATGAACAAATTCAAAACGCCATTCTAACAGCCTATCAGGGGAACTGCCCACTCAAGGAGAAGAGGGACCATAGAGGTACACCTTGGTGGAGCAGAAGCTTGGATAAAAAAAGAAAAGAAGTTCGAAAACTCTTCAATGGAGCTAAAGTCTCAGGCTGTTGGGAATTCTATCGAGTTGCTATTAGTGAGTACAATAAAAAAATCAGGAAAGCCAAAAGAGATTCTTGGAGACGGTTCTGTCAGAGTATATCAGATCTACCTGCCAGCACCAGAATTCACAAGATTCTCTCCAGAGATCCGGCATAGGAAGTTGGCTCGATAAAACGACCAGATGGCTCCTTTACGGACTCTGGTAGGCAATCTTTAGAGATTCTGCTTCAGAACCACTTTCCCGGCAGTTTGCTTCTGGATGACCAGCAACCAATCCCACTTCCTACAGGATCGACAATACGACCAAACAAGGAAGATTGGGGAGTTGCTTCTAAACTGATCACTCCATCATCTATTATATGGGCGGTGAATAGATTCTCTCCCTTGCTACCTTTCCTAATAAAGTTATTAAGGACGAGTTTAGCGTGGAGCTATATTCCGCTAGGGTGGTCAACGACAAGGGTTGTATACATACGTAAAGTGGGCGTGGCGAACAATTCCCTACCCAAGTCCTTTCGCCCGATCAGCCTAACTTCTTTCATAATGAAAACACTAGAAAGAATTCTAGATAGACATATTAGAGAGGGATCTAAGGGAGCATCCCTTAAATCCTCACCAGTATGCATACCAACCTGGCAAATCCACAGATTTGGCCTTAAACAATCTCGTAGGAAAAATAAGCCAATCCCTAAGACAAGGTGAAATTGCGCTGACAGCCTTCCTCGATATTGAAGGAGCTTTTAATAATGCCCTACCCCAATCACTCTACGAGTCAATCTACGGTAGAGGAATTAGCAGAATAATATGCAACTGGATCAAAAACATGCTTGAAAATCGATATATAGTGTCCTCACTGCAGGGAGAATCGGTCAGGTTTAGGGCGGCTAGGGGATGTCCGCAGGGGGGGTTCTTTCTCCCCTTCTGTGGTCTCTCCTGGTTGACTCCCTTCTGAACAACCTCTCTCTGCGGGGGGTGGATTTTCAGTGCTATGCAGACGATCTGGTTATAATAGTTATAGGCAAATTTGAAGAGGTTATCTCGGAGATCCTTCAGGATGCCCTAAATATGGTTAACAGTTGGTGTGAGGTGGAACAGTTGTCTGTTAACCCCCACAAGACTGTTATTGTTCCTTTTACAAAAAGGAGAAAGCTAACCAAGCTTCGCCAACCAATTTTATCTGGCGAAACGATTCACTTTGCGGAGGTAAAATATCTGGGGATCATCTTGGATAGTAAACTTACCTGGAACGCCCATGTGGAAAGAACAATAAATAAAGCCAGGAATTCCCTGTGGAATCTCAGGAGAATCTGTGGCAAATCTTGGGGAACGAGCCCAAACAGATTTACTGGATTTATCAAACAGTGATAAAACCAATGATCACGTATGGCTCGGTGGCCTGGTGGTCCAAGGGACTCCAGAAATCCACCAGAGCAAGATTGTCTGGACTTCAGCGACTAGCATGCGTGGCCATTACGGGGGCAATGTCCACTACCCCGACAGCGGCAATGGAGATCATCCTGGATATAACCCCACTCCATTTACTATTGGAGAAGGAGGCCAGGATGGTGTCCTATAGGCTGCTGTCGGTGGATAGTCAAGTAAAAGGGGAGAGACCCTGGGACCACTCGGGCCTGATGCGTGAAATTAAAGATCACCACACGCTTGGGATGGTCTCAGATATCCTAGCCACCCGGACGCACGTAGAACAGTCCTTTAAAGTCCTCTTTCCGAAGAGAGACAAATGGAAAAAGGGGATCATTTCTTTCTCTGGGATGGACTACGTACTATATACTGATGGCTCCAAAACTCCAGAAGGTGTTGGAGCAGGAGTGTATGGTAGCAAACCGAGGGTTGATATCGTAGTAAACCTCGGCTCATATGCTACCATCTTTCAGGCAGAGGTTTTCGCCATTGAATAGTGTGCAAGAGAGCTGATTAATCACCCTCTTGTAAACAAAAACATACATATTGTATCAGATAGCCAGGCAGCTCTTAAGGCACTGAGCTCCAACCGGCTTAATTCAAAGTTGGTACTGTATTAAAGCCTTAGAACGTCTTGGTTCCAACAACAGGGTAACTTTGCACCAGGACATAGCGGAGTGGTGGGTAACGAAAAAGCCGACACTCTTGCCAAAAAAGGAGCAGAGTCTAGATTTATAGGACCTGAACCATTCTTTGGCATTACCAAAAGAACTGCCAAAGATATTATCTCCGGCTCGATAGAGAGGAAAATCCCAGGAAATATCCCAGGACTAATCCATTCGAAGGCTTTCATCTCCAAACCCTCAAAAAATATAACTAAGCAGGTTCTAGAGTGGGATAGGAAAGACCTACGCATTCTTATAGGCCTGCTTACGGGACACTGTCGTCTAAGATACCACCTGAAGAAAATAGGTCTGAGTCAAACTTCAGACTGCCGCTTCTGCAGTGTGAAAGACGAGACTGCAGAACACATATTATGTTCTTGCTCCGCCCTGGAAAATACTAGACACCGTATTTTTGGTTTTCCAAAATTGGAGTCTAACGACTTTAAACAGGTCTCGCTGCAGACAACCATTGACTTCGCAAGGAGGATTGACTTGTATGGCGATTTATAACCCTAGGGGTAAGCCACAATAGACCCAACGGTGGCGGCAGTGGAGGGGTGGTTGAGCGCCCCACTCACATTAAACCTAAACTCTACACTTCCCATTTACCAACGGACTGCATTAGTTGATTCAGCCCCATTACAAACCTTTATTTCCATATTTTCAAGTGTATTGGTACACAAAAACTTTTTACTAAAGAAAGTGACAAAGCCAATTCCTTTAAATTTTCTGCCTTCAAACATTGCTAAAATGCTTAATACAGTTATGCTTGATAAAAATAGGATATAATCATTATATAGAATCTGGAAAATAACGTTATAATGCCAAAATTCTGTATAAATCACAACAAAATTGACTTCTTTAGAATTTCGCTGTACTACTTCAACTTCAATACTTTCCTAACAAGATTTATCTATGATATACACTACCTATTTACCAACGGACTCAGTCGATTCAACCCCTTTACAAACCTTTATTTTCATATTTTCAGGTGATTCTGACCACAAAAATGTTTTACTAAAGAAAGTGACCCAGCCAATCCCCTTGAATTTCCTTTCTTCAAATATTGCTAAAATTCTTAATACAGTTATCCTTGATAAAAATAGGAAAGAACCATTATATCAAATCTGTTGAATAGAAAAATAACGTTATAATGACAAATTTCTGTATAATTCCCAACAAAATTGACTTCTTTTGTGTTTCGCTGTACTTCATCAACCCCACTACATTCCTGACAAAATTTGTATATATGATATACACTTCCTATTTACGAACAAACATCATCAGCATATTCAACTTTTATAAAAATCCTTTTTTCCATATTTTTAAGTGTTTTGGACTACAAAAACTTTTTACTAAAGAAAGTGACAAAGCCAATTCCTGCCTTCAAATATTGCTAAAATTCTTAATACAGTTATGCTTTACAAACCTTTATTTTAATATTTTCAGGTGATTCTGACCACAAAAATGTTTTACTAAAGAAAGTGACCCAGCCAATCCCCTTGAATTTCCTTTCTTTAAATATTGCTAAAATTCTTAATACAGTTATCCTTGATAAAAATAGGAAAGAACCATTATATCAAATCTGTTGAATAGAAAAATAACGTTATAATGACAAATTTCTGTATAATTCCCAACAAAATTGACTTCTTTTGTGTTTCGCTGTACTTCATCAACCCCACTACATTCCTGACAAAATTTGTATATATGATATACACTTCCTATTTACGAACAAACATCATCAGCAGATTCAACTTTTATAAAAATCCTTTTTCCATATTTTTAAGTGTTTTGGACTACAAAAACTTTTTACTAAAGAAAGTGACAAAGCCAATTCCTGCCTTCAAATATTGCTAAAATTCTTAATACAGTTATGCTTGATAAAAATAGTGTAGAACCATTATCTTTAACCTGTTGAATAAGAAAATAACGTTATAATGCCAAAATTCTGTATAAAACACCACAAAATTTACTTCTTTTGAGTTTCGCTGTACTGCTTCAACTTCACTACTTTCCTAACAAGTTGATCCATGATCAACTTCTTATTTACGAACAGTATGCATCAGTCGATTCAGCGCCTTTAAAAACCCTTTTTTCTATATTTCAAGTGTTTTGGACCACAAATTTTTTTTACTAAAAAAAGTGACCCTGTGAATTTCTTGCCTTCAAATATTGCTAAAATTCTTAATACAGTTATGCTTGATTAGAATAGGATAGAACTATTATATCAAATCTGTTGAATAGAAAAATAACGTTATAATGCCAAAATTCTATATAATTCCCAACAAAATTGACTTCTTATGTGTTTCGCTGTACTACTTCATCCTCACTACTTTCCTGACAAAATTTATATATATGATACACATTTCCTATTTACCAACGGACTGCATCAATCGATTCAGCCCTTTACAAACCTTTATTTCCATATTTTCAAGTGATTTTTACAACAAAAACTTTTTACTAAAGAAAGTGGCAAAACCAATTCCTTTAAATATCTTGCCTTCAAATTTTGCTAACTTTTTTAATACAGTTATGCTTGATAAAAATAGTGTAGAACTATTATGTTTAATCTGTTGAATAGGAAAATAACAATATAATGAAAAAATTCTGTATAAATCCCGACAAAATTTACTTCTTTTGAGTTTAGCTGTGGTGCTTCAACTTCACTACTTTCCTAACAAGATTGATCCATGATCAACTTCCTATTTACGAACGGAATGCATCAGTCGATTCAGCGCCTTTAGAAACCCTTTTTCTATATTTTCAAGGGTTTTGAACTACAAACATTTTTACTAAATAAAGTGACCCTTTGAATTTCTTGCCTTCAATTATTGCTAAAATTCTTAATACAGTTATGCTTGATCAGAATAGGATAGAACCATTATATCAAATCTATTGAATAGAAAAATAACGATATAATACCAAAATTCTATATAATTCCCAACAAAATTGACTTCTTTTGTGTTTCGCTGTACTACTTCAACCACACTACTTTCCTGAAAATTTATATATATATAATAATATACACTTCCTATTTACCAACGGACTGCATCAGTCGATTCAGCCCCTTTCCAAATCTTTATTCCCATATTTTCAAGTGTTTTGGACTACAGTAACTTTTTACTAAAGAATGTGACAAAACCAATTCCTTTAAATTTCCTACCTTCAAATATTGCTAAAATTGTTAATACAGTTATGCTTGATAAAAATAGTGTAGAACCATTATGTTTAACCTGTTGAATAGGAAAATAACGTTATAATGCCAAAATTCTGTATAAATCCCAACAAAATTTACTTCTTTTAAGTTTCGCTGTGGTGCTTCAACTTCACTATTTTCCTAACAAGATTGATTCATGATCAACCCTTATTTACGAACGGAATGCATCAGTCGATTCAGCGCCTTTAGAAACCCTTTTTTCTATATTTTCAAGTGTTTTGGACCACAAACATTTTTACTAAATAAAGTGACCCTTTGAATTTCCTGCCTTCAAATATTGCTAAAATTCTTAATAATACAGTTCTGCTTGATCAGAATAGGATAGAACCATTATATCAAATCTATTGAATAGGAAAATAACGTTATAATACCAAAATTCTATATAATTCCCAACAAAATTGACTTCTTTTGTGTATAGCTGTACTACTTCAACCTCACTACTTTCCTGACAAAGTTTATATATATTAAAATGTTTAATCTGGAACCGTTGGCGAAAATGATACCGAAAACCGTTTACACTACCACTACACCAACACACACTTTTATATGCCTGACGCGCGTTTCGATAACCAAGTTATCTTCTTCAGAGACCGAAGGTAAACTGTTTATATATATGATATACACTTTTCATTTACCAACGAACTGCATCACCCTTTTCAGCCCCTTTACAAACCTTTATTTCCATATTTTCAAGTGTTTTGGACTACAGTAACTTTTTACTAAAGAATGTGACAAAGCCAATTCCTTTAAACTTCCTACCTTTAAATATTGCTAAAATTGTTAATACAGTTATGCTTGATAAAAATAGTGTAGAACCATTATGTTTAACCTGTTGAATAGGAAAATAACGTTATAATGCCATAATTCTATATAATTTCCAAGAAAATTGACTTCTTTTGTGTTTCGCTGTTCTACTTCAACCTCACTACTTTCCTGACACAATTTATATATATGATATATACTTCCTATTTACTAACGGACTGCATCAGCCGATTCAAACCTTTATTTCCATGGTTTCAAGTGTTTTTTACAACAAAAACTTTTTACCAAAGAAAGTGACAAAGCCAATTCCTGCCTTCAAATTTTGCTAAAATTCCTAATACAGTTAAGCATGATCATAATAGTGTAGAACCATAATTTAAATCTGTTGAATAGGAAAACAACGTTATAATGCCAAAATTCTATATAACTCCCAACAAAATTGACTTCTTATGTGTTTCGCTGTACTACTTCATCCTCACTCCTTTCCTGACAAAATTTATATATATGATATACACTTCCTATTTACCAACGGACTGCATCAGTCGATTCAGCCCCTTTACAAACCTTTATTTCCATATTTTCAAGTGTTTTGGACTACAGTAACTTTTTACTAAAGAATGTGACAAAATCAATTCCTTTAAATTTCCTACCTTCAAATATTGCTAAAATTGTTAAAACAGTTATGCTTGATAAAAATAGTGTAGAACCATTATGTTTAACCTGTTGAATAGGAAAATAATGTTATAATGCCAAAATTCTGTATAAATCCCAACAAAATTTACTTCTTTTAAGTTTCGCTGTGGTGCTTCAACTTCACTATTTTCCTAACAAGATTGATTCATGATCAACCCTTATTTACGAACGGAATGCATCAGTCGATTTAGCGCCTTTAGAAACCCTTTTTTCTATATTTTCAAGTGTTTTGGACCACAAACATTTTTACTAAATAAAGTGACCCTTTGAATTTCCTGCCTTCAAATATTACTAAAATTCTTAATACAGTTATGCTTGATCAAATTAGGATAGAACCATTATATCAAATCTGTTGAATAGGAAAACAACGTTATAATGCCATAATTCTATATAATTCCCAACAAAATTGACTTCTTTTGTGTTTCGCTGTACTACTTCAACCACACTACTTTCCTGAAAATTTATATATATATAATAATATACACTTTCTATTTACCAACGGACTGCATCAGTCGATTCAGCCCCTTTCCAAATCTTTATCTTCATATTTTCAAGTGTTTTGGACTACAGTAACTTTTTACTAAAGAATGTGACAAAACCAATTCCTTTAAATTTCCTACCTTCAAATATTGCTAAAATTGTTAATACAGTTATGCTTGATAAAAATAGTGTAGAACCATTATGTTTAACCTGTTGAATAGGAAAAAAACGTTATAATGCCAAAATTCTGTATAAATCCCAACAAAATTTACTTCTTTTGAGTTTCGCTTTGGTGCTTCAACTTCACTACTTTCCTAACAAGATTGATTCATGATCAACTTCCTATTTACGAACGGAATGCATCAGTCGATTCAGCGCCTTTAGAAACCCTTTTTTCTATATTTTCAAGTGTTTTGGACCACAAACATTTTTACTAAATAAAGTGACCCTTTGAATTTCTTGCCTTCAATTATTGCTAAAATTCTTAATACAGTTATGCTTGATCAGAATAGGATAGAACCATTATATCAAATCTATTGAATAGAAAAATAACGATATAATACCAAAATTCTATATAATTCCCAACAAAATTGACATCTTTTGTGTTTCGCTGTACTACTTCAACCCCACTACTTTCCTGACAAAGTTTATATATATATGATATATACTTCCTATTTACCAACGGACTACATCAGTAGATTCAGCCCCTTTACAAATTTTTGTTTCCATATTTTTAAGTGTTTTGGACTACAGTAACTTTTTACTAAAGAATGTGACAAAACCAATTCCTTTAAATTACTTACTTTCAAATATTGCTAAAATTGTTAATACAGTTATGCTTGATAAAAATAGTGTAGAACCATTATGTTTAACCTGTTGAATAGGAAAATAACGTTATAATGCCAAAATTTTGTATAAATCCCAACAAAATTTACTTCTTTTGAGTTTCGCTTTGGTGCTTCAACTTCACTACTTTCCTAACAAGATTGATTCATGATCAACTTCCTATTTACGAACGGAATGCATCAGTCGATTCAGCGCCTTTAGAAACCCTTTTTTCTATATTTTTAAGTGTTTTGGACCACAAACATTTTTACTAAATAAAGTGACCCTTTGAATTTCCTGCATTCAAATTTTGCTAAAATTCTTAATACAGTTATGCTTGATTAAAATAGGATAGACCCATTATATTAAATCTGTTGAATAGGAAAATAACGTAATAATGCCAAAATTCTATATAATTCCCAACAAAACTGACTTCTTTTGTGTTTCGCTGTACTACTTCAACCACACTACTTTTCTGACAAAATTTATATATATGATATACACTTTCTATTTACCAACGGACTGCATCAGACGATTTAGCCCCTTTCCAAATCTTTATTTCCATACTTTCAAGTGTTTTGGACTACAGTAACTTTTTACTAAAGAATGCGACAAAATCAATTCCTTTAAATTTTCTACCTTCAAATATTGCTAAAATTGTTAATACAGTTATGCTTGATAAAAATAGTGTAGAACCATTATGTTTAAAGTTATAATGCCAAAATTATATATAAATCCCAACAAAATTGACATCTTTTGTGTTTCGCTGTACTACTTCAACCCCACTACTTTCCTGACAAAGTTTATATATATATGATATATACTTCCTATTTACCAACGGACTACATCAGTAGATTCAGCCCCTTTACAAATTTTTGTTTCCATATTTTTAAGTGTTTTGGACTACAGTAACTTTTTACTAAAGAATGTGACAAAACCAATTCCTTTAAATTACTTACTTTCAAATATTGCTAAAATTGTTAATACAGTTATGCTTGATAAAAATAGTGTAGAACCATTATGTTTAACCTGTTGAATAGGAAAATAACGTTATAATGCCAAAATTTTGTATAAATCCCAACAAAATTTACTTCTTTTGAGTTTCGCTTTGGTGCTTCAACTTCACTACTTTCCTAACAAGATTGATTCATGATCAACTTCCTATTTACGAACGGAATGCATCAGTCGATTCAGCGCCTTTAGAAACCCTTTTTTCTATATTTTCAAGTGTTTTGGACCACAAACATTTTTACTAAATAAAGTGACCCTTTGAATTTCCTGCATTCAAATTTTGCTAAAATTCTTAATACAGTTATGCTTGATTAAAATAGGATAGACCCATTATATTAAATCTGTTGAATAGGAAAATAACGTAATAATGCCAAAATTCTATATAATTCCCAACAAAACTGACTTCTTTTGTGTTTCGCTGTACTACTTCAACCACACTACTTTTCTGACAAAATTTATATATATGATATACACTTTCTATTTACCAACGGACTGCATCAGACGATTTAGCCCCTTTCCAAATCTTTATTTCCATACTTTCAAGTGTTTTGGACTACAGTAACTTTTTACTAAAGAATGCGACAAAATCAATTCCTTTAAATTTTCTACCTTCAAATATTGCTAAAATTGTTAATACAGTTATGCTTGATAAAAATAGTGTAGAACCATTATGTTTAAAGTTATAATGCCAAAATTATATATAAATCCCAACAAAATTTACTTCTTTTGAGTTTCGCTTTACTGCTTCAACTTCACTACTTTCCTGACAAAATTTATATATATATATTGTAATAAATTACAATTATAAATGAATGTAAAGATTGTATAAATATAGCTTAAATTGTTATAATTGTTGTTTTTGTTGTTTTTATAATTTGAAATTTTTATTTTTTTTTTTTAAAGTTTTGTGGGGCTATAATTTATGTTTAAATTTATTTCAATTTTTATTTAATCTTTATTCAATTTAAAACACCTTAAAATCTCTTTATTTTATTGATCCTTTTCTGCTTGTAAAAAAAATTATGTTATTAAACTTAAAATATGTAATTTTATTTACTATTTATTGTTAAATTTAGTATATCTAAATCAATTACTTAGCATTTGAGACTCATAACCTCAGTAGTCAGTTCATAATGTAAAATTTAATAATATTATTATTTATTTATTTTGCTTTACCTAAAAGAATTAATATACCCTTAACCTATTCAATGATACGGCTATGGCAAATTCGTGCGCATCAACCCCCATATAGAAGTACACGTGATCCTTAACGGTTATTTCTGGGGTGAAGAATTTCGAGAAGCGTGTGTTTATTAGTCGTTAAAAAATTTCTTAGTAATATAATGTTCTCAAATCAAGATTATTAAAAATTGTTTAATGATACTGAAATATATTACTCACAATGTTTATAGGAGTTATGAAAGTGATATAAGTGAATAAAGTCAAAAACATACCCTAAATCACTTGTTGCTGACGGTGAAGGATGGAAATTTTTCGTGGCGACTTCCCAAACTCGGCTTCTTACCAGTGAATAATTTACACCACGTGCAAATGCCTCCTTGGACGGATACCAAACAGGATTATAACCACTGGATATTATTTCTCCTTGATTTCTTCCAGTTTTTATTATTGTTACAGGTTAGTCAAAAAATTTAATTTTCTTCTTAGGATTTAATATTTATTATTAGGTACACAATTTCCATTTACAATTTTTTCCAATAGGTTTGTTTGAAAATACATTAAAAAAAATTTATCATATTAATTTTCAGCCATCTTTTATTTTTAACAGTCATCGGCCATTGTTTTATGATAATTTTAAAATTGACTGGCGTGGATTGGCCTTTTGATGAATTTAGAGTGACCTCGATTTTCCTTTTTCCTGGGCTTATATACCCTCGCCCAAAAAATCGAATAATGGCCGCCTTTTCGAGCGTATTTTGTTTTTTATAACCCCACTTACATCAAATTTTTGAAAAATTGACTTTTTAATTAGACATTTTCTGATCTTATAATTGTTACAAATCAATTCTGTATCACTTATTTGATTATAAAATAACATTTTTAGAATTTTAAAATCGAATCTTCCCTATAAAAATTGCTGACTTTATGGAGTAAACAATGTCGGCCATTTTGACAATTATCAATATTAAATTTAACAATTATGAGCTAATATCTCATCTTGTCCATTAATTTTAACAAAAACTGAAAATTTATATATCCTGATATAATCATATAACCTTATTTCTTAATGACACCGCTTACTTTAGTTTTTATTAACATTTTAAATTTACTGCGTCGTAACGATTCAAATACAAAATTTATCAAATAAACGAATTAATAACATTCAAAATCATCAAAGAACAACTTAAAATTAATTATCTTACAACAACATATAATAATAACAAATAGTACCATCAATTAATCCTCTAATATTAAGTTTATGTCTTTCCACTACAAACACATCTTTTAAGTTTATAATCCGCAAGTTTTTTATCATCACTTCACTATTTACAGTGTTTTTCATTGACTTTATCTTTATAATGTCCTTGATTAAGCTTTTATTAAACAGTCTTAGCTTGTAAACAAAAACATCACTTTCTTACAGATGCGTTCTTACATGTAATATATTTCAACATCTTTCTTTATTTTTTAGATTTAGTCTCAAACATTGCATTTTATCAAAACTGAGATGTTCCAGAATATAGGAATTACTGGACTTGTACTGTCATCCGATACATTATAATACAGGACTCATCACTTGATGCTTAATTGAATTAGAAAATATTGTTCAGGTAAGTAAAATTTATTTATCAAATTATAATCATTTCTATGATTTATTTATTTTGCTCTAACAGCTAAAATTAGTTTGTTGAGGTTTAAATTTTGTACCTTATATTACTAACTGAATACATTTGAATAATCTCTATTTTATATGATAAATTTAAATAACCTAAACCTACTTGTTCTCATTTTATAACTACCTATTAAAAAAAATTATTGAACTTATTATTTTTAACATTAATTATAACTTATTTGGATTTTAATCTACTAATAATCTTTAATACTTTAATACTACTTTATTCTTACTAATATTGTATTCTTATGATTCATTATTAACATATTTTAATACTTATTTATTTTTTTATTTTTAGCTTAAACAAAATAGTATCTTGGACTTTGATTCTTGGATCGACTACTGGTGTTAGTGCTCATTCTTATGAACTCATTTTATCACGATAGTTTTGTGTTCTTGTGTGAGTTAAGATTTACTGCATTGGCTCAAATAAAGAAATTTTTGGTGTATTGATCATTTAATGAAAAGTTTTGAAAATAACATCCATTACTAGTAATTTATTTCAACTCAAGTTATTTATTTGGTAAGTTATATTTATTATTATTTCAAAACATTACAAATTTCCCCCAATTTAATTTTAACAAATTGTTACTCGGTAATAATTTTTAAAATTTAATTCCATTTTATTTTATCTAAATTTATTACACATTAAATTCTATTTTGTTATCTTTTAATTTTAACATATACCTTAATTGTACCTTACAAATAATCCTCAATAATATTTAACATAAATTTAAATTCATTTTGTTGTATATAACCACTAACTATTTATTGATAATTCATACTTTAATTCCTAATCCTAAATACAATATAATATTTACTTATTCTAATACCTAAATCTTAAACTATCTTATATTCTAAATTTAGCTAGATTTTTAAAATGTTGGTCTATTGGTGGTATGCATATAAGTTTTTAACGTTTACCTTTCCCCTTAGTAAATTGTTATGTGGATTTCTTAAAATATAACTGTTTTCGTAAGCTTTTTCGATTATAAATGGTCCTATAAACGGTAATTTCAATTTTGCACACTCATTATTTCTTTTATTAGCTACCTGTAGTGACCTTTCAATTACCCAATCCCCTTCTTTGAATATTGTTGGTTTCTTTAAATTTTTGTATCTTGTTAAATATCGTTATGCATTTCTTTTTAACTTAATATGAAATATTTTTTTAATTAAATTATTATTTTGCTCTAATTTTGTACAACTACTAGTGAATTGATATATGATTTGTTACTTCTTCGAATTATTCCTTCAATCTATAAAATTTCTGATTCTCTCTTCACTCTTTTCTTTTAACTTTAATGGTATAGGATATATTTTCACCTTAAAATTCTCAACATTTCTCACCTCCATATTATATTCATGTTCGGTAGCTTCTTTTGGCTCCTTAAACATCAAACACTATACTTCATCAACAAATCTACAATATTGTAATATATTCCATCACAATCAAATCATCATTTTCAAATACATCTTCTTTCTTCTATCTACTTCATAATCATAACTTTCTTCTTTATACTTCATAATCATTTCTAATATAATTAATATCCTTCTTATTATCTTCTACTTCTTCTGTCATATCCATTGACATCCATATACCATTTAGTTATACCTTCTTCTCTTCTTCATAATTAATTATAGTTTCTAATTGTTCCTATGTATTGTTTAATATTATCATATCATTATCCAAATTAAACACAGCTAGTAGTTTACAATTTATTATGATTTCAACATAGATTTATTTTAATATCATATTTATTTATTTATTTCACATAACCTTTGTTTTTAATACCAGTTACTATTATATTTTGAATTTTTTTTCATTATTCTTTAATATAATTTAGTTTTGAAATTGATTTTGAATCTATTAATAATGTTTTGTTTCCTATATTAATTAAAATTTGTAACGGTTTGTCATAATTTAATCTTGAATATGCAATAACTCATTAGAATGTAATTGATTTAAGTTTCATTTAAATTAGTATAATTAATATAACAATTTATCATAATTTTTACCCTTGAATATTCAATGACCCATTATAATATAATTGATCTAAGTTTCATTTAAGTTAATATAATTAATTGGGGTGGTATTATAAATTTAAAATAATACACAACATTTTAAGATTCAAACAATAAAAACTTACTTACTACCTACAAATATAATTAGCAATATTATTTACACCTTGCTACTACCTTCTCCCTGCTCAATAAAATATTCATTTTCTTTTTCAGCTTCTTCCAATTTCTTTCTACAAGTCTCTTCCTGGTTTTTGTTGCTTTCATTATCATGTGTAAAATTTTATTATTGGTTTGTTTTCTCATTCTTTTAAATTTTCCTATATCGGTGTTCATATTCATTTCTTCCTTTTCTTTCTTTGTTTCGATAAGTTTCCTTCCAAACAATTGTTCAAATAAGTTTTTAATCTTCTTGTTTTCTTCCACATCTATGATTATTTTTGAATTAATCTTATTTTCTTGTTTAGTATTTTTAATCTCTTCTTGCAATTTCTTATTTTGTTCCCCCATTTCTTCCTTTGATTCATCAAATTTCTTATAAAATGTATCTTTTAAATCTTCTTTATTTTCTTTAACTTCTTCCTTTAAAACTTGTCCATTTTTCTTAATTTCATTTATTTGTTTTAAATGATTTTCTTCTACCTCCATAATTCTTCCAATCATTTCATTTCTGATTTCTTCTTTTGTGTCCTCAATTTTTTGTTCAGCCACTTTTAATTCTTGTCGAATTCTTTTAATTTCATTTAAACTTTCTTTTCTTCCTTCGTCTATCTTCTTTTCCATATTATTAAGTTCCCTCTTCATTTCCTTTTTGATTTCTTCTTTATTTTCATTTAAATTTTTGTCCAATTTCTCTAATTTTTCATTCATTTCTTCTTTGGATGTATCTAATTTCTTGTTATTTTCTTCTAGTTTTTTATTGATTTCTTTGATCTCCTTTGAATTCTTTTTCATTTCTTCTTTCATTTCCATTAAAAACTTCAATATTTCATCTTGTCCATCAATTTTTTCTGCACTCTTGGTTTTCTGTTCTTTTTGTTGTCCTGGTTCATATTGTTCTTTTTCTTTTTCTACTGTCTCTTGTCCTTGTTCTGGTACAGAATCTCCAGCACCTCTGTTTCTTTCTTCATCTATCTGTGTTCCTACTTCTTCTCCTGCCTTCTCTCCTACTTGTTTACCATCTCTCAGTGTCATTTTATCCATTGTAAATGGTTTTATTATGTTTTATCAAATATTAAATATAAAACTTTATTCTAAATAGTTTCAATAGTCAATTATTACCTTAACCAGTGAAATTTATTGTTAGAGCCAATTAATTTATTATAACCAGTAGTTTTTTATTAAAGCCCCACGTTGGGCGCCATTTTTGTAATAAATTACAATTATAAATGAATGTAAAGATTGTATAAATATAGCTTAAATTGTTATAATTGTTGTTTTTGTTGTTTTTATAATTTGAAATTTTTATTTTTTTTTTTTAAAGTTTTGTGGGGCTATAATTTATGTTTAAATTTATTTCAATTTTTATTTAATCTTTATTCAATTTAAAACACCTTAAAATCTCTTTATTTTATTGATCCTTTTCTGCTTGTAAAAAAAATTATGTTATTAAACTTAAAATATGTAATTTTATTTATTATTTATTGTTAAATTTAGTATATCTAAATCAATTACTTAGCATTTGAGACTCATAACCTCAGTAGTCAGTTCATAATGTAAAATTTAATAATATTATTATTTATTTATTTTGCTTTACCTAAAAGAATTAATATACCCTTAACCTATTCAATGATACGGCTATGGCAAATTCGTGCGCATCAACCCCCATATAGAAGTACACGTGATCCTTAACGGTTATTTCTGGGGTGAAGAATGTCGAGAAGCGTGTGTTTATTAGTCGTTAAAAAATTTCTTAGTAATATAATGTTCTCAAATCAAGATTATTAAAAATTGTTTAATGATACTGAAATATATTACTCACAATGTTTATAGGAGTTATGAAAGTGATATAAGTGAATAAAGTCAAAAACATACCCTAAATCACTTGTTGCTGACGGTGAAGGATGGAAATTTTTCGTGGCGACTTCCCAAACTCGGCTTCTTACCAGTGAATAATTTACACCACGTGCAAATGCCTCCTTGGACGGATACCAAACAGGATTATAACCACTGGATATTATTTCTCCTTGATTTCTTCCAGTTTTTATTATTGTTACAGGTTAGTCAAAAAATTTAATTTTCTTCTTAGGATTTAATATTTATTATTAGGTACACAATTTCCATTTACAATTTTTCCAATAGGTTTGTTTGAAAATACATTAAAAAAAATTTATCATATTAATTTTCAGCCATCTTTTATTTTTAACAGTCATCGGCCATTGTTTTATGATAATTTTAAAATTGACTGGCGTGGATTGGCCTTTTGATGAATTTAGAGTGACCTCGATTTTCCTTTTTCCTGGGCTTATATACCCTCGCCCAAAAAATCGAATAATGGCCGCCTTTTCGAGCGTATTTTGTTTTTTATAACCCCACTTACATCAAATTTTTGAAAAATTGACTTTTTAATTAGACATTTTCTGATCTTATAATTGTTACAAATCAATTCTGTATCACTTATTTGATTATAAAATAACATTTTTAGAATTTTAAAATCGAATCTTCCCTATAAAAATTGCTGACTTTATGGAGTAAACAATGTCGGCCATTTTGACAATTATCAATATTAAATTTAACAATTATGAGCTAATATCTCATCTTGTCCATTAATTTTAACAAAAACTGAAAATTTATATATCCTGATATAATCATATAACCTTATTTCTTAATGACACCGCTTACTTTAGTTTTTATTAACATTTTAAATTTACTGCGTCGTAACGATTCAAATACAAAATTTATCAAATAAACGAATTAATAACATTCAAAATCATCAAAGAACAACTTAAAATTAATTATCTTACAACAACATATAATAATAACAAATAGTACCATCAATTAATCCTCTAATATTAAGTTTATGTCTTTCCACTACAAACACATCTTTTAAGTTTATAATCCGCAAGTTTTTTATCATCACTTCACTATTTACAGTGTTTTTCATTGACTTTATCTTTATAATGTCCTTGATTAAGCTTTTATTAAACAGTCTTAGCTTGTAAACAAAAACATCACTTTCTTACAGATGCGTTCTTACATGTAATATATTTCAACATCTTTCTTTATTTTTTTAGATTTAGTCTCAAACATTGCATTTTATCAAAACTGAGATGTTCCAGAATATAGGAATTACTGGACTTGTACTGTCATCCGATACATTATAATACAGGACTCATCACTTGATGCTTAATTGAATTAGAAAATATTGTTCAGGTAAGTAAAATTTATTTATCAAATTATAATCATTTCTATGATTTATTTATTTTGCTCTAACAGCTAAAATTAGTTTGTTGAGGTTTAAATTTTGTACCTTATATTACTAACTGAATACATTTGAATAATCTCTATTTTATATGATAAATTTAAATAACCTAAACCTACTTGTTCTCATTTTATAACTACCTATTAAAAAAAATTATTGAACTTATTATTTTTAACATTAATTATAACTTATTTGGATTTTAATCTACTAATAATCTTTAATACTTTAATACTACTTTATTCTTACTAATATTGTATTCTTATGATTCATTATTAACATATTTTAATACTTATTTATTTTTTTATTTTTAGCTTAAACAAAATAGTATCTTGGACTTTGATTCTTGGATCGACTACTGGTGTTAGTGCTCATTCTTATGAACTCATTTTATCACGATAGTTTTGTGTTCTTGTGTGAGTTAAGATTTACTGCATTGGCTCAAATAAAGAAATTTTTGGTGTATTGATCATTTAATGAAAAGTTTTGAAAATAACATCCATTACTAGTAATTTATTTCAACTCAAGTTATTTATTTGGTAAGTTATATTTATTATTATTTCAAAACATTACAATATATATTGTGGGGTTTAAATTTTGTTAAATCTATAAAATTATATTTTCTTAAAGTATTTGTGTGAAACGTGTTGCCTATAGCGGTATGCCTACGACAACAATATGATCTCCCACAATATTTTCTTAAAAAAATATGACGCCAATGAAATTAAATCAAACCAAGCTGCTCAAAGCAATGAGACTCTTAAAAATTTTTATGATTAAAAACAAATAACGAAAAAGATACTTAAGTAGTTCCTCCGGTCACTGTATGACGTCACCCGCTCAGGTTACTGGTGTAGGTTCAAATTCTGCGATTATTCCCTCTAGTCAAATTCTGTGTTTTGTGAGGTTAAAGTTCTGAGACGTTACAGCTGATTGAGGTAAATTAAGAAGTGATCGTTCTCGTTAAATAAATTTTCAGATTAATTTATGTTTGAAATAAACAGAAATTCAAAAGAGATATTTATTGTTCAATGTCGCTAAAAGAAAATGTATTAGAAAGATTCCAAAATGAATTGGGTTTACTGGTGAGTACAATTTATACTTTTATTCCTATGAAATGTACCTTAAATAAATATATAGTGTGTTCTTAGTTATAAAACCGTATTCTTTAATTGAAATGTATGGATGTGAAAATTCCTGAATATCCTGTTTTCTCTTCCAAGAACAAACTACATCAAAGTTGTAGCACGTGCTAATTTAAATAAAACCTTTATAATACGAATAAATTTTGACAATAAATATAGATCTTGTACAAATGAATTAGTGATTAAACAAATTAGTATGAAATTCTAAAGTTCATCGAAAATGTTAAACATTAAAATAGATCAATAATAATTGTTGAAATTCTAGAGTTTATCGAAAATGTCAAGTATTAAAATAGAACAATAATAATTGATATCACCTTAAAAATGTTCAGAATTTGGTCCATACGTGGATGTTGTGGAGTCCTGGTACTTAATTCTTGCTAAATATGTGTTGGAGCAAAATTGGCCCCAAATACCTCAAATGTAGAATCCTTATAACTGCTGTCACCTTCAAATGGACAGGAATATGTTCCTTAAGGCTTAAATAACTTGCTTGCTCTCCTGGAACTGCTGGTATTGGATGCCAATACACTTTGGCCCCAATTTCTTGTCAGGTATGTTAATTTTTTATGGAAATACACTTTTATATCACACTTTATCGTTTTAAGTATCTATCTTGCATTATTATGCGTTAATTGTTTAATTTTACTTATAAAAATTCTAATTTTATCAGGACAAATTTCTTACCCTCCTTTCGCTTTCAGGAACAAAAAACAAGAGAGAGATTTTAGATTCAACAGCACCATGGTTACCGAAAATTCTTTTGTTTTCCCAGCTTTCCTTTTGAACAAAAATAAATAAATTTATGTTGGCAATGAAAGCAAAGTTACTAAAAAAATATCAGTTTTTTATGTTGGTGACTGGTAAGCTCAAATGATGTTTATTGGAACCTTGTTGTACAGGGTGATTTTATTTTAGTGAGATTTGGAATTCTAAAATTATTCCTACAGATTTTTGGAGTGATCACAAATTTGTCCTTAACATCTAGAAATTAAAACTAATCAATTATTTTCAAGGTACAATTTAAGAAATTTATAAAATTTATGGAATAATTATCTGGAATAAATTAAACTCAACTTGTAGTTTTGCTATTATCTTTCTTTCTATTAATTTAGTTGCATAAAAAAATCGAACAAAGTCTTATAATGATTTTTAATTATTGTTTCCCCCCGAATGTTGTACACCAATTCAGTATCTTTTTCATAATATTTATAAATAAACATGCTCATTTGTATACTACTTCTAATGCAACCGTAACAATTTCCCTGAATTTTCTTGTAATTATTATAATTGGCTTTGTCAATCTAGAATAATTCAGGAAAATTCAAACCTAAATTTATTTTAAATTAAATCAAGTTAACAAAAATTAATTAATGTGTGTTTTTCTCACAGACCAAACGAATTAATAGACATTATTAACATTGCTTTACCTAAAACATTTTTTTTTAAAATAAAACAAATTAGTTTTCCTTCTTTAACATGAGAATTTCCGTACTGTTCATGATTTTTGGTACACTTTGACTGGGTATTACTTTTTTTTTATTGAACATTTTACATTAAAACTCATTTATCTATCAATATTCATAATAGAATCGTTACATACGATTCCTTTTCTCATTAATATTTCGTCATGTGTCCACACACAAACGTGACAATATTTAAATTATATTATTATTCTCATATCTTGAAAATTTTCCTGAGATCTTTTCTCTCAGAGAAACAATTTTTCCTTAGCTCACCATATGCCCTTTGACAAATATAGTGAAGTCACATTTACTTCTTTTTATTTGAGGTACTTCCTCAACATTTATAAATCTCAAAATATGTCCTTAATGACAAATACTTTGAAAATCTCTTTATCTCTTTAAGTTCATTAGAATATAACGTTCCCACATTTCACCAGTCATGACACCTGTATCATTTTAAATTATGAAAGAAAACAGAAATTCCCTTAAAAATAATTTTAAACAGAGTAATTAACATAATTGTAATTGTAACATAACTAAATAACCATTAATAAATTTTATGTTTTAGGTAAACACACCGAATTTTCATCAGAAGGACTCACATATCTGAACAGCTGTGTAACATTGAAAATTCCTCTAATACTTTTACCAAAGGATTTTTATGTGAATGCAAAATAATTGGAATACTGACCAGTATCTTACCATCTTGAATTTTATGTGTTGAACATTTTTTTACTAGCAAATATAATTTTTTTATAATGTTGTTTACCAGGGGTTTGAGAGAACTCATAAATTGGTTCCCCAATTTTTTTGTTATTTTTAACCAGTACCATTTTGCAATAAAGCGTACTTGCCAATGTGGAAGTATATTATTGAGAAGTGCTTTTAAATTTTGTCTAGAATTTGTACACCATACTACAAGTAAACCATCATCCGATAATAAGCTGTCTATTGGTAAACTCTTTAAATCTTCATTAAACATCATGTTATAGCCTTCTGATGTTTTTTTTCTTTTCCTCCAATTATATTTATTCCACCAAGGAGGATCTCGCAGAGTAAGGTCAAACTTTCTTTCAGTTAAATATTTGTTTATTTCGCACACATCTTTACTGTAGAATTCAGTGTTTTCTGGAAAGATAAATTTTGTTCCATTTATTTCTTTGATCATAGCTGGTCCAATATTACTTCCATGAACACCTACAACACTAAATTTTTCACACATAGAGTTGATATGATCGGATGTTTCAAGGGCTTTTTTATTATCCAAACAACTTCTCTTTAAATTTTGTTCAATCTGTGGAAAGAAATGGCTAAACTTTTGTTTAATATATTTTTGTTTTCTTATTAGATCTTCAAATTCATTGTTTGGTTCTACTATTTTTAATGCCAATTTGAATTTGTTGTGTTTTTTATACAATTCGTTGATATTGAACAGATTTGAATTTAATTTGTAATCTCCACATGAATTACACAAGTTTCTGTATATTCTGTTAATGTATTGTTCATGAGAAATGTACAAACCAATCTCCTTTCTTACTCCTGTCTCCAACTCCTTAATTTCTCTTATGTTTTGTTGTGTCATCCTTGTTGAGGATTTAATATCCTTTTCTGTCTCCCAACCAATTTTTTCTTGAGCCTTCTTCACAAATACCTCAGCATTCTTTAAGAATTCTCCCTGTATGTTTTCTTGTATGAAATGTATCTTTTCCTTCTGCTTTTCCATCTCCACTTCCAAAATGTCCTGTCTCCCACTTAAATCTTCCACGTTTTTTCTTAGTTTTTCTTCTATCTCCTGGATTTTCCTTCCAATGTCATTTGTAATTTCTGCCTTCATCTCGACAAGATCTTTTTTTAAATCTATCTTGTCCTTCTTCATTTCTTCTTTTTGTTCATCCATCTTCTTAATAAGATCTTTTCTTAAATCTATCATGTCCTGCTTTCTTTCTTCTTTTTGTTCATCCATCTTCTTATTCATCTCTCTGAGGAAATTCATCATCATCCAATTTTGGTCTTGATTGGTTGCTCCCGGTGTGGCTTCTCCACCTGCGAGTCTGTCTACCTCTTCTGCTGCGTTGTCCGAGACATCATCCCCTAAGGTTCTCATTGTCTGATTTTCTGTCTCTTCCCCTGTTTCCGAGACATCATCTTTTTCATGGTCCATCTCTTGGTTTGAGGTTCTTTCCTCCAAAAGAAATTGGAAAGTTTCTGGATCCTTTTCCTCCTCGATAAGAGCTGTCTTAAGTCTATTGAAAAGAGTTAATTTAATCCCTTCACTGCTTAAATTTCTTTTTTCCAATTCTTCTTTCAATTCCTTTACTCTCAACTGGCCTATAGTCTTACAGGACTTGTTTTGTTCCATTTTGTTAGATTAAGTTGAAATAGAGTTTTGAAATCAGTTTTAAGTTTTAATTTAAGTAATTAGACCTAGATATTACACCCAATAACAATGATGTTTCCCTATTTCAGGAATTGTACTGAGTTTTTGTATATAGTTAAATATAAAATTTTTCAAAGAAAATCTTAGAATTATTTTTCTCAAGCAATGTTAATATGATTCAAGAAAAATACAACTGAGCATTTGTTTACTAAAATTCTAATTGTCTCTGAGTAGTCTGGAACAATCTAGAATTATTACTCTTGTTTTTATTTTATGTAAACAATAATATTTAATACAATAAATCTTTAGAGATGAAATTTATATTAATTTTATAACGCCCCACGTTGGGCGCCATTAATATTGTGGGGTTTAATTTTTGTTAAATCTATAAAATTATATTTTCTTAAAGTATTTGTGTGAAACGTGTTGCCTATAGCGGTATGCCTACGACAACAATATGATCTCCCACAATATTTTCTTAAAAAAATATGACGCCAATGAAATTAAATCAAACCAAGCTGCTCAAAGCAATGAGACTCTTAAAAATTTTTATGATTAAAAACAAATAACGAAAAAGATACTTAAGTAGTTCCTCCGGTCACTGTATGACGTCACCCGCTCAGGTTACTGGTGTAGGTTCAAATTCTGCGATTATTCCCTCTAGTCAAATTCTGTGTTTTGTGAGGTTAAAGTTCTGAGACGTTACAGCTGATTGAGGTAAATTAAGAAGTGATCGTTCTCGTTAAATAAATTTTCAGATTAATTTATGTTTGAAATAAACAGAAATTCAAAAGAGATATTTATTGTTCAATGTCGCTAAAAGAAAATGTATTAGAAAGATTCCAAAATGAATTGGGTTTACTGGTGAGTACAATTTATACTTTTATTCCTATGAAATGTACCTTAAATAAATATATAGTGTGTTCTTAGTTATAAAACCGTATTCTTTAATTGAAATGTATGGATGTGAAAATTCCTGAATATCCTGTTTTCTCTTCCAAGAACAAACTACATCAAAGTTGTAGCACGTGCTAATTTAAATAAAACCTTTATAATACGAATAAATTTTGACAATAAATATAGATCTTGTACAAATGAATTAGTGATTAAACAAATTAGTATGAAATTCTAAAGTTCATCGAAAATGTTAAACATTAAAATAGATCAATAATAATTGTTGAAATTCTAGAGTTTATCGAAAATGTCAAGTATTAAAATAGAACAATAATAATTGATATCACCTTAAAAATGTTCAGAATTTGGTCCATACGTGGATGTTGTGGAGTCCTGGTACTTAATTCTTGCTAAATATGTGTTGGAGCAAAATTGGCCCCAAATACCTCAAATGTAGAATCCTTATAACTGCTGTCACCTTCAAATGGACAGGAATATGTTCCTTAAGGCTTAAATAACTTGCTTGCTCTCCTGGAACTGCTGGTATTGGATGCCAATACACTTTGGCCCCAATTTCTTGTCAGGTATGTTAAATTTTTTATGGAAATACACTTTTATATCACACTTTATCGTTTTAAGTATCTATCTTGCATTATTATGCGTTAATTGTTTAATTTTACTTATAAAAATTCTAATTTTATCAGGACAAATTTCTTACCCTCCTTTCGCTTTCAGGAACAAAAAACAAGAGAGAGATTTTAGATTCAACAGCACCATGGTTACCGAAAATTCTTTTGTTTTCCCAGCTTTCCTTTTGAACAAAAATAAATAAATTTATGTTGGCAATGAAAGCAAAGTTACTAAAAAAATATCAGTTTTTTATGTTGGTGACTGGTAAGCTCAAATGATGTTTATTGGAACCTTGTTGTACAGGGTGATTTTATTTTAGTGAGATTTGGAATTCTAAAATTATTCCTACAGATTTTTGGAGTGATCACAAATTTGTCCTTAACATCTAGAAATTAAAACTAATCAATTATTTTCAAGGTACAATTTAAGAAATTTATAAAATTTATGGAATAATTATCTGGAATAAATTAAACTCAACTTGTAGTTTTGCTATTATCTTTCTTTCTATTAATTTAGTTGCATAAAAAAATCGAACAAAGTCTTATAATGATTTTTAATTATTGTTTCCCCCCGAATGTTGTACACCAATTCAGTATCTTTTTCATAATATTTATAAATAAACATGCTCATTTGTATACTACTTCTAATGCAACCGTAACAATATATATATATATATATATATATATATATATATATGATATACACTTCCTATTTACCAACGGACTGCATCACCCGATTCAGCCCCTTTACAAACCTGTCTAATAGGAAATTAACGTTATAATGCCAAAATTCTATGTAATTCCCAACGGAATTGACTTCTTTTGTGTTTCGCTGTACTACTTCAACCTCACTACTTTTCTGACAAAATTTATCTATATTATATACACTTCCTATTTTCCAACGGACTGCATCAGTCGATTCAGCCCCCTTACAAACCTTTATTTCCATATTTTCAAGTGTTTTTTACAACAAAAACTTTTTACTAAAGAAAGTGACAAAGCCAATTCCTATAAATTTCTTGCCTTTAAATATTGCTAAAATTCATAATACAGTTATGCTTGATAAAAATAGTGTAGAACCATTATTATAAATCTGTTGAATAGAAAAATAACGTTATATACATATATAATTCCCAACAAAATTGATTTCTTTTGTTTTTTATAAAAAAGAATAAGATATCGTTATTTTTTATCATAGAACAATTAAATATTTAGTAAATTTTAATCAAAATTCACATTTTTTATAAAAGAAGAAATCAAATTATAACCTATTATTTTCTACTCTTTTATTATTAAATTTTATCGTAAGCAATTAAGTTGTTTACTAATTTTATGACGTTATTTTGTTTTATAAATAATTTGACTTAAAAATTTTTTTAAATTCCAAATTAAAGTTAAAATAGTTTTTTTATGTTATATTTACCAAGTTGTTAACACCAATTTTGTTTTAACTCGCACTTATTCCTTGAAAATGAAATAAATGTATTTCGAAAGCTTGGAAAACAAGTAAAAGAGTTTTCTTAAAAAACATTGCCGTTTACCCCAAAAAATTCTGGTTTAATATATATATATATATATATATATATATATATATATATATATATTGTAATGGATCATTATTACTAATAAAAACAAAACTTACCTTTTAAGCATCCATCATAGCCATTACACTAATGGATTAATAAAAAAAGGATATGCATAATGAAATACACTTTTCTTCTTAAACCATGTAATTACCCAAAAAGAAGTATTGTCTTGAGTACAGTATAAACTTGATTATATCATAAATTTGGTCATAATATCACAGTAAAAGCCACAAAATAAACAATATTCTCTGGTCACAACAGGTTTTCATTTGGACTTAGTAGATACATCTTGTTAGAAAATGAGATGAATCTTCTGACCTAAAAATAATATAATTAGTATGAATTTGTATAAACAAACAGTATCTCTACAGTTACACTAAAACAAAGTAGTATAACTTACATATCTGATAATAATAAACAAACGTTATAAGATAAAAGCCAATATAGGGTAGGTAGTTATATTGGAAAGTCAACATGTAAAAATAAACAATACACATTAGTAAATGAACAAAATAGAATTAAAGTTACTTACCACAATAATTTACAAAAAAGGGATATCTTAATAAGTTTAATTGAATCTGCAGTTACTTTTTCTTTAGTACATCTTAAATTTTCAATATTTACTCTTCAATTACAAACATTCAAATAAATAAAGAGTGTATTTGACATCTTATCTTGTATAGGATCCATATTCAATTATTGTATCACAATCAAAATTTTCCAATCCATAATGAATGCATTTTCATTATAACAATTCACTTTTCACCTAGTTCTTTTTCAAAATTCTCAGTTTAATCTGAAACAATAAAAAGAAAATAAAAATCAAAAAGTGTTAATGGTTTCCACATGTTTAAGAAATCAACATGTAATTTTAGTTAGTAAAATATTTAAATTAATATTGTAAAAAGGAAGTACTTACAAAATCAAAGTCTTCGATATTGTACAAACAAATATACCAATAGATTGTGAGTACCTAAAAAAGACACAAGATTAATTATAAACATGTAGCAGGTGTGGTGAAATACATTAAACTAATTCCCATATCGACAGTGTTGAATATAATCACATAAACTTTTGATTGAACATTTTAAGAATATATAGTGAAATAGATATTGAAAAACATAGTTTATAAACATTAACAAATGACAATTTATGTAGGTAACAAAAAGTATGTAGGATAATTGAGGAAGTTTTTTATATAAAGTTTAAAATGTTAACCTTTGATAACACAGAAAATATCAGCTTATATAAGGTATAAGTAATACAAATAACAAAATCTTTTAAAAGTTTAAATTGTAGTTGTTAGGGTTAAATTAGTAAGTTATCAGTTAAAATAGTACTAGTTAAGTGGATTTAGAGTAATTTTAAATATAATAGCTAGTGTTAATTCAAAATTTGAAAGTCTAAAATAAGTTGACAGCTCAAGGAAGTTGTGTATTTTGAATCTAAAATTTCCTAGGAAAAAGTACTTAGAAAATTATACAAACAGAATTTAAGCAAATATAAGGATGAGATCTATCTGTACGTTATCAAAGGTATTATCAGAATTGTGAATTTATTACCTGGATTTTCGGAAATGTAGGTTATTTTTTTCTGAAATTCGAACAGTTGAAATCCGATGACGTCATTTTTTTGTTTTTTTCCAAGAAGCTATAAAAGGCCGGAGAATCCATGATTACTCTCTCTTATGTTTTTGGTAGTAGAGCAGTTAACATCTATTCACTCTCTTATGTTTTTGGTAGTAGAGCAGTTAACATCTATTCACTCTCTTATGTTTTTGGTAGTAGAGCAGTTAACATCTATTCACTCTCTTATGTTCCTGGTCGCAGAGCAATTAACATCGTATGTATTAATTGATTATCAACTAGAAGAAATTTTTTAATTAATTAAAAGCTGTTTATATTAAAGTAATACATGTAATTAAAAATACATACAGAAAAGTAATCAGCTATTATTAAATTACATACCAAAGCAATAAATTTATCAAATCAGACACTGATTCCAATGAATTTGAAAGATTAAATTGAAGCAGTCTCTCTACAACTGGTCCTTAGCCGCCATATTGGTATTGCTGTTCCGAAAGTAGACGAAGAAGTAGCCGATCCGAACGTTTCATGCCATTCCACTTAGACAGTAGCAATTTTTAGTGAATGAACTTTTGAATAAAAGGTACGTGTCTTAGTTAAGTTTTAGTATTTGTATATTTGTTATTTTGTGACTGTAAATTAATATTTTGTATATCATCTCCATTTTTTCATATCCGAATATTTGTTATTTATTTGTACTGAACGTGTGAAAACCAATTAATAATTTTAATTTTTTTTGAAGTACTTGACATTAAATTTATTGTGAATTAGTTATTAAACAATATTTAATTTGAATCCTACCCAAGATGAGAGTCAGACTTTAAATTTCAACTTTAAAATTAAGTAAACTGAGCTAGTTTGAACTTCTGACAAGGCGCCCAAACTTAAAAGTAAAAAGAAAAAGTAAACTGTATATAAAATTAAATAATATTAAATTATCAAATTCAATTAAAATATTTAAAAAAACCAATAAAACAAACAAAAATTTTTAATTATCTTAATCAAACAAATAAAAACATATCTAAATAATAAACTTCTTTAGCTGTTAGGTAAAATAAACTATAGCCAAATTTAAATCAGTATAGACAAAATTTAAAACATTATAAATTGACAATACCAACGTGGGATATTAAAAAATAAAGACTAAAATAAATCTAAATCAGTATACCCAAATTGAAAATCTTAATAATATATTATATATATATATAAATAGTATGTATTTTTCAATATCTGTTTAAAAGTACTTTTTAATTAAAATTAAACAGAGTTTATGCTTAGCTTTTAATTTACATTACGAAAATGGAAAGATTTCATATAAAATTATTATTCGCTTTGGAATGATTCGATGAACAGGATTGAATAGTAAATTATAAGGGCTCTTGGTAAACAATAAGTATGTAAGAAACTATTTAATAAACTTTTAATTAATTAAGCCGTCACTTGTCTAAGTCCTCTGAATGGTAATTAATAATATTATGGTTCTCCTAAGATTGATTTTTTTCATATTTCGAAATTTGGGGGTCTGTTTAAAATTTTTATGCGCCCTATGTAAAGACAAATATAAAAAAATAAGTAATGCATTTCTTCCCAGTCACTGTTTCTTTTCTAAACGAATTATAATATTAACACGTGTTGGTTTGTTTATGCTGAAAATGGATGAAAAGGAAAATGTTTTTTGTACAAATTATTCAAAAATATCCGTGTTTATATAATTACACACTCACTGATTATTCTACATGCCACATTAACGAAAAAGCTTGGAAGCTGTGGAAAGAAGCAAAAATTTCAGGTACGTCTTTTACGTACACGCCGAGATATAAAAGAGTAAAAAATTAATAAAGTGGGTACAAAAATGGCAAATTAAATTAAATGCAATTTTTTTATCATTCACCTATACTTTATCAGTTTTAAACAATGCTGAATTTGAAGCTGTATATTATACAAGGATTATAATACATATAACCATTCCATGAAAGTTGCATAGGGTGTTAGTAACTCACAACAACATAAAAAAAATATTTCTATTTATTGTCTCAGGTTGGTTTATTTCGAAACTAGCTTTATTTCCGCATTTTCTGAAATATCAATTTCATAGATTATTATAAATTGTAATAAAAGATAGCTTTCATTAATTAAGAATCACTAAGAGAAATAATTTACACTTTTTACTGGTAACCAGCCATAAAGTAGAAAACAGAACAATTTTAAAAAAGCGGTAATTTTAACCACGGGAATTATAAATGTATACCTACTGACAAGTTATAGATTCATTGGGACCATTTTATTCTTTCTTTTAAATAAATTTTCCATTCATTTGGTATCTCTAGGTCCTTTTGTTATAACGCATACACCTATTTGGGCAACTGTAATTTGGTCCGCTGTAATTTTTTCCGTCGGCAAAGGAATGTGTGGGGGTGATATGATTTTATACAATGTATTTTTGTAAATGAATGATTTATTTGTAATATGTAAAATATTTGTTATTATATGCATAATTGTTCGGATTTACTTTTTTGTGTTTGGTTGCTAAGAAAACCATTCACTAATTAAATAGATTTAATATCAAAAATATACCTAAAGTATGATTAACATATACGATAAAAACATTTTTTAATTACTTATTGAGGTTAGGCTGGAAAGTTAGGCTGGATTACATTTTTTTTTCTGGACTTTTTTCAATTTGTCAGAAAATTAAGATTATAAATTAAAGCTGTAATTAAACCTTCGTTTAACCGTTGTGTAAAATTCCAACATGTTTGTCAGGTAAAATTAGGTCCAGCAAATTAGGGCGATATACAATCGTAATTCGCCCTAAAATTATTATTCTTTCTAAAAAATTAACAAACATAAGATATAAAAGACTAAAATATTAATAAAGTGTGTACAAAAATGGCAAATTAAATTAAATGCAACAACTTTTTTATCATTCACCTTTTCTTTATCAGTTTAAAACAATGCTGAGTTTAAAGCTTTATATTATACAAGGATTATCATATAACTAGTGATGAGCAAATGCAAGACCAAGACCAAGACCGGGTTAGTTTTGGTCTTGGTCTTACAGTCAAATAAGCAATCTTGGTCTTGGTCTTGTTCTTGCAGGGTCCAGTCTTGGTCTTGGTCTTGGTCTTGCACCAAGACTCTTGCAAGTCTTGCACTTTTTTTCTAGATTTACTGGGGTCCATTTTTACAAAAAAAGGAAAAATAGTTTTTAAAATCATTACAAGTAAAGAAAGATTAAATGAAAGGGATAGTATTTTTCACTATAAAAATTTTGTTTTCTTTATATTACATTGTAGCGATAAATCAAGTATGAAATAGTTATTATAACAAGTACGGAAAAGTTAATTTCCGCAAGAGTTAGGATCAATATTTTTTTTAAAAGCAAAATCACCTCGAAAATTATTAAGATACTTGAAAAGATGCGATTGTGACAATTAAATCTTTCATAGTGTCAATAAATACACGCGCGACTGTAGCTATAGCAACCCTACTTAAACAGGTGAGTTTGTTGTTGCTTTGAGTAAGGTTTACAGGGGTGATTTAATAAATTATGATTTTTTTAAAAACAAACATTTTAAAAATCCCTATTTTCATGTAAAATAATCTCAATTTTTTTACTATTTGTATGTAGTCCAACAAGATAAAGATAATAATACAATAATTTGTCAAAAAGGTTATCGGAAAATATCTCTAATTAATAAAAAAAATGCGTGCGGGAAAAAATCTCCGTGCGGGAAAAAGATATTGTCTGAATTAAAATGTTGTTTTACGCATGCTTTTAGAAATTTTTTTTTATAATTTATTCATTTTGACAATTTTTTTATAATTTAGTTTTATAATGTGTCAATGATAATAATATAGAATCAGACGTGAAAATCTAACATTTAATAATTTTATTTATGAGTTTGGAAATATATATGAATATTAAAGTCACTGAATTTTGCGCCTTTCTATAAAAAATTATTCTTTGCAGGCCTATTAGCTGGGATTTGAAATAAACTAATACTATGTTTGGTGTTGATGAATAAAAACAATAGGTAGAATACATTACCAATAATAGAGCTTATGTCAATATTTTAGAAAGATATATTTTAACAACAACTAAATACTAAGTTTTCACAACTGTTAGAAAAAAGTACCTACTATATGTATAAACATCACAAAATATTTTTTTCTTTTGATTCAAATAATGAAAAACAAAAATAGAACAAATGCTTCGAATAGATATAGGTAAAAACTATTTTAGTTTCGTTGCCCAACAATTCATACACAGTTACCAGACAAAAAATCACGTGCCATTTTTGCCGAGATAAATTTTTCATCATATTTTGAAGGTGACGGCATACGACATATTAAGATTTCGTGGTCTTGGTCTTGTTCTTGCAGAAAATGCAAGACCAAGACCAGTCTCGCTCATCACTAGATATAACCATTCCATAAAAGTTGCATTGGGTGTTAGTAACTCAAAACAACATAAAATACCCGACGAAAACGTTAAAAAAATTATTTCTATGTATTGTGCTAAGTTGGTTCATTCCGAAACTAGCTTTATTTCCGCATTTTCTGAAATATCAATTTCATAGTACTAAATCAGAATCGACGTATTATCCCAATATAAGTAAAATAATTCGTCACTAATGAAGAAATAGATTGTTATGGATTGTAATAAACAATAGCTGTTAGTAATTATCACTCAGCGAAATAATTTAGACTTTTTACTGGAAACCAACCATAAAGTAAAGAACAAAATTTTAAAAAAGCGGTAAGTTGAACCACGGGAATTATAAATGTATACTGACAAGTTATAGATTCATTGGGACCATTTTATTCTTTCTTTTAAATAAATTTTCCATTCATTTTGTATGTCTAGGTCCTTTTGTTATAATGCATACACCTATCTGGGCAACTGTAATTTGGTCCGCTGTAATTTTTTCCGTCGGCAAAGGAATGTGTGGGGTTGAGATGACTTTATACAGCAATGTATTTTTGTAAATGAATGATTTATTTCTAATATGTCAAATATTTGTTATTATATGCATATTTGTATGGTTTACTTTTTTGTATTTGGTTGCTAAGAAAACCGTTCACTAATTAAATATATTATATAACAATAATACATAACAAAAATATACAGTATGAATAAGGGAAGAATTTTTAATGAAATTTATGAAAGCCTAGCCGGGTGCTTTTAAATAGTTGCCAATATTAGGAAAAACTACTATATCTATATTCCTTCTTTTGCAATCGATTATCAATATCAATATTTTGATTTTCTATTGCGGCCTTTTAAAAAGCGTCTTTAAGAGCAGACTTTTCTTCTTTAAAAAAGAAATAGTTATGAAATCATTTATGTTTAGAATGCAAGATAAACAACAGTTTAACAAAATGAAATATTCGACATAAGGAAGTTAATTTTTCAAAATAAGGTGATGGAAGATTTTGTTTGTTTATTTCACAAAATAAGTGTTAAATTTCATTCTCACTTTAAAATTTTATCATAAAGCGAAAATCTAATACGTTTTGTTGCTCTACATCTATACTTTCCGGTAGCGATATCAGATGTTGCAAACTAAAGTAAAAGAAATTAAAATTGCATTACGAGAAAAATAATATATGTCTGGTATCTACTCTTCGCACATATAATAATATAGTGGCTAAGAAGTACTTTTGGGTCGAAGTTTAAGTTCTGAAAAATAAAATATGTTTATTTTTCCGAATTTTTTTGGTGTCTAATAGTCCGATCGACTGCTGTAATTCTGTTTAAATTTTGTTCACATTTTAATTAGATACAACTTTTCTATGCATCTCATATTGATCCTGTATAAGGATTATACCACATATGAACTTTTATGGTGCATTTAATAGTAGGATTTTTGTCAAGAATATTTACCTATTGCATGGCCTATCGGCCAACGTACCTATTATGTTAAATTATCTACATTATTTCATTAGTAAATTAAGTACTTTAAACAGAAATCTAAATTTATTTTAAGTTATTGATTTTTTCTGACCAGTTTGTTTATCTCTATAAATATATTCTTTATTCATTTAGAGTGTATAAGTATAGAGCCTTTGATATTATATAATTATATTATATAATATAGTTATATTATATATTTTTCACTAATTTTCTTATTTATTTCCAGATTTTAGAACCAATAAAAATCAAAGAGAGAAATGGACATATGCTTCATTGTTACTGAAAAAGTACATGTTTATAGACAAAGCGATAAAATCCCATATAATGCAGTATAAATATAATAACAATTATAAATAAATATCCAACATTATGTTTAATACAATGGTGACTAAATCATTGGTTAAATACCACTACTCTACTGTAGAGATTTTCAGAAACATAAGTACATATAAATAGTAATGTCCTATGAAAAAGCTTATTAAAAAAAGTGAAAAAATTTGTATGAAAAAAAAGATTTCAGGTTTCAATGTTGTTAGGAAAAAAAGTATTTCAATTCATTAGTATATCTGCTTTATTTGTTTTCTGATAATTTAAATAGCGCTAAAACTGTTAAAAATTATTTTTTCTATAATGTTAAATAGTTTTATTTCCATCTGCATTTACAAAGTTGTTTTATAGTCACATCCAATTATTTTGCAGTTAATCTAGGATATAATAATGTAGGATTTCGAGTCGGATTCAACAAAACTGGAAATATTAAATCTCCTGGTCTTTTTTGTTAACTAACTGCGATTTAACTTAGACTCCAAGTTTCATTTGTTAAATCGGAAAAGTATTATTCTTATTTTTCTGGAAAAAGTTATTTAAATTCCTATGAACTTCTAATTAACTCCATTGAATCACTGAAACCGTCTTGTTTCCTATGAAAACATAAACAGCAATACACAAACAACAATAATATCTGTAATATTAAAAACCCACATAATGATTTTAAAGAACATTTAGGTACATTTTTTTTTGTTTTTCTTATATAGCTATATAATTATTGTAAAATCATAAACTCAGACAATTTAAGTCAAATGATTTGTGTCAAAATTGACTGTAAATTTTATCGTTATCACAAGTTTTTTAAATAAATATTTGGCTCAATTTTTAATGTAACTTCATATTTGTTGTAAAAAATGTTCAAAACATAATTATTTTTCAAGAATACTAATTTAATGCGTACCAGGAACATTAAATTATTTTATTAATTTTACTTTGGCAACATTGTAATTTTTGGTCTCAAAGTGTACAATAATGGAAATCTTTTTTAAAATTGGCTCCGTCCTAAACCACGCCTTTTGGCCTCAATCTGAAGACTTAGAACCTAAAATTTTCGGAGATCATTGAGTCCATGGCCTCAATGTGTCAAATTGGCTCCAATAGTCCGTTACGCGGACAAATTGTGGCCCCAAACTGTCGATAGCAATATTTGAAGGTAAGAAATTTAAAGGAATTGGCTTTGTCACTTTCTTTAGTAAAAAGTTTTTGTTGTAAAAAACACTTGAAATTATGGAAATAAAGATTTGTAAAGGGGCTGAATCGACTGATGCAGTCCGTTGGTAAATAGGAAGTGTATATCATATATATATATATATATATATATACCTCCTATCGACAGTTTGGGGCCACAATTTGTCCGCGTAACGGACTATTGGAGCCAATTTGACACATTGATATGGATTTCGTATCTGTTAGTATTTTAGATATACAACCTGTTTTAAAAAAGAGACTCTTCTTAGAAATGTCTTTTATTTCTCAAGAAGAAAATATTATTAACAAAAAAAGTGACCATAAAAATCTTAGTGACATTTATTATTATTTATTATCCAAAGATAAACATAAAAACAAAAAGAAAATTTAAATAATCAAACATCTTATAAATTACTGTTAACCAAAATAATTTTTTTGAGATTTTATTTTGATTACTTTCTGACTTTGACAATTATATTGACATATTATTTTAACATTGTAAAAAGTGACATTATGAAATTCAAAATTAACCTAAAAATATCTTCTTTTATTTTAATTTGATAGAAATAAGTAACTAGCTAGGACTTAATTAAAAAATAACGAATGCCTAAACAATTTCATAAGTGTCATTCTGACAATTTTTGTTGTAAAAAAATTTTCTTTTTAAATAATAGTTTTAAGTTTTTACATATTTACCATTATAAAATCAAAATTTAATATTCTCACATACATACCTGGATAATGGAAATAAATTTTCCGAAAGCTCGGTAAAAAGTATAAAGAGTTTACTTTTTCTAATTGCTGTACACCCCAATATATCTGGTTTAATACCTAATTATTCAGCAAATAAACTACCTTTACATATATATATATATATATATATATATATGATATACACTTCCTATTTACCAACGGACTGCATCAGTCGATTCAGCCCCTTTACAAATCTTTATTTCCATAATTTCAAGTGTTTTTTACAACAAAAACTTTTTACTAAAGAAAGTGACAAAGCCAATTCCTTTAAATTTCTTACCTTCAAATATTGCTAAAATTATTAATACAGTTATGCTTGATAAAAATAGTGTAGAACCATTATATTAAACCTGTTGAATAGGAAAATAACGTTATAATGCCAAAATTCTATATAAATCCCAACAAAATTTTCTTCTTTTGAGTTTCGCTTTACTGCTTCAACTTCACTACTTTCCCAACAAGATTGATCCATGATCAACTTCGTATTTACAAACGGACTGCATCAGTCGATTCAGCGCCTTTAGAAACTCATTTTTCTATACTTTCAAGTGTTTTGGACCACAAAAATTTTTTAATAAATAAAGTGACCCTTTGAATTTCCTGCATTCAAATATTGCTAAAATTCTTAATACAGTTATGCTTGATTAAAATAGGATAGAACCAGTATATCAAATCTGTTGAATAAAAAAATAACGTAATAATGCCAAAATTCTATATAATTCCCAACAAAATTGACTTCTTTTGTGTTTCGCTGTACTACTTAAACCACACTACTTTCCTGACAAAATTTATATATATGATATACACTTTCTATTTACCAACGGACTGCATCAGTCGATTCAGCCCCTTTCCAAATCTTTATTTCCATATTTTCAAGTGTTTTGGACTACAGTAACTTTTTACTAAAGAATGTGACAAAACCAATTCCTTTAAATTTTCTACCTTTAAATATTTCTAAAATTGTTAATACAGTTATGCTTGATAAAAATAGTGTAGAACCATTTTGTTTTACCTGTTGAATAGGAAAATAACGTTATATTACCAAAATTCTATATAATTCCCAACAAAATTGACTTCTTTTGTGTTTCGCTGTACTACTTTAACCTCACTACTTTCCTGACACAATTTATATATAAATATATATATATAAATATGATATACACTTCCTATTTACTAACGGACGGCATCAGTCGATTCAGCCCCTTTATAAACCTTTATTTTCGTATTTTGAAGTGTTTTTTTACAAAAAAAACTTTTTACTAAAGAAAGTGACAAAGCCAATTCCTTTAATTTTCTTGCCTGCAAATATTGCTAAAATTCTTAATACAGTTATGCTTGTAAAAATAGTGTAGAACCATTATGTTTAACGTTATAACGTTATAATGCCAAAATTCTATATAAATCCCAACAAAATTTACTTCTTTTGAGTTTCGCTTTACTGCTTCAAGTTCACTACTTTCCTGACAAAATTTATATATTAAAACACTTGTGAGGACTTTAAACACAATTTATTAACAATTTGTAAGAATACAAGAATTCAGCTGGTTACAAATTACTAACTGTCACTTTTGACTTTTAAACTTCACAAAAGCTGAACGAACACTAACTAACTACCGCGAATGACCCGCTTTATATATCAAAATACTTGACATCTTGATTTTTCAAGAAATAACTATTTACTAAAATCCAAATATTACTAGAATGTTCGCGAATAACTACCAACCTAAAATAATTATAAATCATGTCAAGTTCCTGTCAAAACCTTCTTCCTCATTCACGGACTCTACACTTTATGGCAAGCAGCTACATAAAAATACATGCATTCCTCTCGCGAATCTGTCACAATTATCCGTTACATTCATCCGTCACACATCTGTCACCCGTTACACTGCCCCCTCCTTAGGTTCATTCCTCCCGGAATGTGATAACTCTCCGGAGTAGACTTCAGGGTCATCTTCGGAACTGGTCGAACCCTCTACCCGAAGTTGCTGTACCTCCCTACTGTGGTCACCCTTATATAACGCCAACCTATCATGATGGACTACGACGGGTTTTCCTTTGGGGACTCTAACAATCCGATAGATCACATCATTTATTCTCTTTTTAATCAAATATGGATCTTCCCACTTCTTTTGAAGTTTCGGACACACACCCCGTTTCCGTCGAGGATTATAGAGCCAGACCAATTCCCCAGGTTCATAAGTGTTTCCTGTTGCTCGTGAGTCGTAGTACCTTTTCATCCGGTCACTGGAAAGTTGTAGTTTGTGGCGCACCAGTTCATGAATATTTTCGATCTTCTTCTGAAGATCTCCGACGTATCCTTCACCGGTTGCTATTTCACCAGGCTTGCTCCCATATATCAAATCGCAAGGTAATCTAGTTTCCCTACCAAAGAGGACTTTCGCAGGTGTCTGACCCGTAGATACGTTGACAGCCGATCGGATAGCCATTAAAAATAGCGGAATATGTTTATCCCAATCTTTCTGATGTTCTGAGACCACTTTTGATAAATAATTTGCAATGGTTCGGTTCATTCGTTCAACCATTCCATCAGACTGTGGATGCATCGCTGTAGTTTTAGTTTTATGGATACCTAATCGTTTGCAGACTTCTTGAAATAGCTTGCTTTCAAAATTTCTTTCCTGATCTGCGTGCAGCTCCAACGGTACCCCAAAACGGCTAATGAACTCGTTGACCAGAATATCGGCCAAGGTAGGGGCTTCTTGGTTGGGAACAGGGTAGGCTTCCACCCATTTAGAAAAATAGTCCATCACAACGAAGATGTATTTATTTCCAACCTCACTGGTTGGTAGTGGCCTTAACACATCTACGGCGATTCTTTCGAATGGACTTCCGACAAGGTATTGCTGCATCTCTGCTCTAGGTTTACGATTAGGTCCATTGCTAGCAGCACCCGTCGTGCATTTGCGGCACCAATCTTTAACATCGTTGGAGCAATTAACCCAATAAAATCTATCCCGGACTTTTTGCAGCGTCTTTGTAATACCTAGGTGTCCTCCAGATATGTCATCATGAAGTTGTTTTAAAATTTCCGGCACCGTACTTCTTGGGACCACAATTTGTTTCTTGATTTCTGAGCCATCAGGGTTTTCAACTATCCTTTTAAGGAGCCCTCCGTCTAAAGTCAAAGAATTCCATTGAGCCCAATAGGATTTTAAGACCGGAGAGGACGATGATACCTCTCGCCATAGGGGACGCTGACCCGTTCTTTTCCATTCCAGGATCTTCCTAATAACGTGATCGTTGTTTTGTTCCTCCTCCATTCTGGAGCACAAGTCGTCTGGCACCACTTTTATTAGAGCGAGCTTCTCGTTTTGTTTGAGTCGACTGAAATTTGTGCAATTAGGTGGGCATGGCCTTCGAGAAAGTGCATCGGCGTTACGGTGCTTAGTTCCAGGTCTATGTTCGATTTCAAAATCGTATTCCTGGAGTTTTTCCAACCATCTTGCTATCTGCCCCTCTGGATTTCTAAAGCTGAGTAGCCATTTTAAATTGGCATGGTCTGTTCTAATTAGGAATCTTTTGCCATATAAGTATTTGTAGAAATGTTCCACAACTGCGAGGAGTTCACGTCTCGTTACACAATAGTTTCTTTCGGATTTTGATAATGTCTTGCTAAAATATCCTAGAACTCTTTCTTTTCCGTCTTGAAGTTGTGAAAGTATAGCTCCGATTCCCACATTGCTAGCGTCGGTATCCAGAATAAGTCTGCCGTCAGGACGAGGATAAGCGAGAACAGGGGCCGAAGTCAATTCGTTCTTTAAAATTTCAAAGGCCTTTTGGCATTCTTCACTCCAACAAAAAGTCTTATCTTGCTCAGTTAGTCTCGTTAAGGGCTTGGCGATGTCTCCAAAATTTCTAACAAATCGTCGGTAATATGAGCAAAGACCCAGGAAGCTGCGAAGTTGATGCTTATCAGAAGGGACTGGCCACTCTTGAACGGCTCTTGGCGGGGTCTACAGTAACGCCATTCTTGCTTACAACATGTCCCAAATAACTGACCTGTCTCTGGAGCAAGTTACATTTCTTAATATTCAATGTTAGATTGGCCTTTTTCAGTCGTCGAAAAACTTCTTCTAGGTTAGCCAAATGTTCCTTAAAATCCTTACCCTTGATAATGATGTCATCTAAGTAAACCAAACAAGATTTCCAGGATAAACCTCGAAGAATAGTTTCCATCAACCTTTCAAAGGTAGCAGGAGCATTGCATAAGCCAAATGGAAGGACGGTAAATTGCCACAAACCTGATCCACTAGTGAAGGCGGTCTTCTCTTTATCAGAAGGATCCATTTCAACCTGCCAGTATCCGCTCTTTAAGTCTAACGTAGAGAAAAGGGTAGATCCACCTAAGGCGTCGAGGGCATCGTCAATCCTCGGAAGGGGATAACTATCCTTCTTCGTAACCTCAGCCCGAGGGCTGGGTGCCTACCGGGCGCGTCCCCAGGTGGCGGATAGGGGATCCCCAGGAGAGCCGCTGAACTGCTTAAGCAGGTATAGCACTGCAATTTAGCAGGGAAGCGGCGAAGCTGGGGGTATTCGTCTATACGGGTGGCACGGTCTGGTATGAGCAGCTGATAACTGCAAGATTGCCAGATTGGTCATTCCCAAGGTCGCACCGCGGACCAACCCCCCCAATCCAAGGTGTAAGGTAACGTGCCGAGGGATGAATGGCCGCAGGGCATATGCGGTCGCGAACGTTTCCCTGGGGGAACCGGGCGAAACCCCCTTGTATGCAGCCTTACTCCGGAATGCGGGGCTCTGCCGGAGTGGACCAACTTTCCCTAGCTACTCGTGGGAACAACCATGGATAAGAAAAATGTAAAAGAAAAACCAAAGCGGGAATACACCGCCACATCTAAGGAGAAGGGGAAGGGAGGAAAACACTCCCCCTCAACCTCTCGGGAAGCTCCCCGTGAGGCAGGAAAGTCGAGGACCAGGCCCTCAGACTCCACTGTGGGAACACACCACACGGACAAATCTGAGGTGAGGAAGACCCTCCAAAGGCCCTCAACTTCTAGAAAGCCTCCACTCCCAAACTTGGGAGAACCTGGAGGCAGGGACGACCCGCTGAGACGTGGGCTCAGATGGTACCTGAGGTACCTCAGTCAGGGAATTTCCCCTGAAGCAGCAAGGAAAAAGGCCTTGGATCATAAAAGCCAAGAGCCCTCCTTTCAAAAAAGAAAGCGGACTGAGACGGTCATCAGTCCTGCTCAGAAAGTGACAAAAAGAAGGAAGAAGGAAGTGGGAAAACAGACCACTTCCTCAGTAGGCACGAGCAGCTATGCAGCTGCTCTAAAATCGGAGAAGATTGCATTCTTCCCAAAGGGTTCCCTGAGATCATCCTCAGTCCGGAACAGCAGACTTTGGTGGAGGAGGCAATAGTGCAGGAAATGTTCGCTGGATGGGAGCACAAGTTCCAGTTCGGCGGCATTCACTTTAAGCCGGGCTACTTGGTAGTTGACTGTGAAACACCACAGTCAGCGGAGTGGCTAAGGCTGAAGGTGCCACACATCAGGAAGTGGGAGGTGGGAGAACTCACACCATGTAAGGAAGACGACATCCCTAGATCACATGTTGTGACAGTCTTCCTCCCCAGAAGCAAGGGGCTATCAGCTGAGAAATTACTTCAGTTGATAGAGATCCAGAACGAGGGCCTAATGGCGAGTAGGTGGAAGGTCCTGGGTGTCAAAGAAGAGGCAGCAGGGCAACTCTTGAGGGCGGCAATAGATGAGCTATCTTGCGCTACCCTCAAGAAAAATGGATGCACCATTTTCTACCGGTTCGGGAAAATCCCCGTTCACGGTATAAAACGGGAAACAGGTAGAGAAGAGGAGACTCCGGGGACCAGCGGTGGGCCAGTAACCACCGAAGTCGAGGAAGCACCTCCGGTGCCCTCTACATCGCGGAGTACTGATGTGCCCAGCGATGCCGAGAGCATCGGAGACTACCACATCACCGATCTCTATCGGGATTTGGGAACCGAGGGAACCGACATGGAAGTAGAAGAAGACAAGGACAAAACACTTGTCGGGGGGAAGAAGAAACAGGTAAGTAGGAGCGGGAAGGGGAGGAAAAAAAAAATGACGGGAATCAATATCGCTCAGATAAACGCCCATCACGCCAAGGGATCATCAGCGGTTATTATAAGGACGTTTAACAGAAATCAAATGGGATTAGTACTGATCCAGGAACCATGGGTTCGTGATGGTCAGGTGAGAGGACTCGCAAGTAGGGATGCCAAGTTAATATATAAAGTAAGTAATGTTGACAAACCCAGAGCATGCATCTTGGTAAGTAACAGTATTAATTACTTTTGTGTTTCAGAATTCATGACGAGAGACCTTGTTCCGATTCGAGCAAACCTCGAGTTTGAGAATAGACGTCAAGAAGTCATGATAGCATCATGCTACTTTGCAGGGGACGGGACTGCACCGCCCACAGAACTGCAAAGGCTAGTCGAGTACTGTAAACAGAAGAAGCTGCCGCTTCTCATAGGATGCGACGCTAACGGTCACAATACCATATGGGGAAGCACAGACACCAACGATAGAGGTGAGAAAATTTTAGACTTTATACTTAATAAGAATCTTGTTATACACAATATAGGGAATACCCCTACTTTTGTAACCAGAACAAGACAGGAAGTACTCGATATAACACTAAGTACACCGAACCTTAAGGATAGGGTGAAAGATTGGAGAGTATCGAACGAACCATCCCTCTCTGATCGTAGAATGATTATGTTCAGGTTAGAGTGTAATTCTCCTGAGCCAGCACTCAGGAGAAACCCCAGGAAAACTAACTGGGAAAATTACAACACTAACCTGAACATAAATCTTGCAAATCTCAAGAATGAAAGAAATGCCAGGAATCATCTGGCATTAGAAAACGATCTCATAGAGCTGAACGAGGCAATACTCGATGCCTATGAATCCAGTTGTCCCCTCCAAAGGACTAGAAAAGCAATAGATGCGATATGGTGGAACAGTCATCTGTCAAACCTAAGATCCGAGACGCGACAGCTCTTCAACAGAGCCAAACGTAATGGAGATTGGCAGAGCTACACCGAGAAACTTACATCATATAACAAGGAGATTAGAAAAGCTAAAAGAAACAGCTTCAGAAAATTCTGCGAAGAAATAGACGCTACACCCTCTGCAGCAAGGCTACACAAAGTCTTGGCAAAAGGAAAAGTAGACACTGTAATGGCACTACGGAAGCCAGACGGAAGCTTCACAGAAAGCAAAAAAGAACGAGCTCTGCTCCTATTAGAAACTCACTTTCCCGGAGGAATTGTCCCTTCGGGAACAACAAGTGAGAAAACTAAAAGACCTACCAGGGAAGGCACTGCAATGGCAAAACACATATGTAGTGAGGAACGGCTGAGATGGGCTATGAACACCTTTCAGCCGTTCAAAACCCCTGGAACGGACGGAATATTTCCTGCCCTACTCCAACAGGGCCAAGAGGCAATAATTCCACACTTGATCCGAATTAGTCGGAGCAGTCTTGAACTGGGATACATACCAGAAGCGTGGAGAAGGGCCAAAATCACCTTCATCCCAAAAGTAGGGAAACGGGACACTACGCACCCCAAATCCCTTAGACCGATCAGCCTCACATCGTTTGTTTTAAAAACGATGGAAAAAGCTGTAGACAACTACATTAGAACAGAAATCTTGGAACAGGTGCCATTGCACCCTCGTCAACATGCGTACCAAGCGGGAAAGTCCACGGAAACCGCTTTAACACAGTTGACGGACGAAATACAAGACGCACTGAACAAAAAAGAGACCGTGGTATGTGCCTTTCTAGACATAGAAGGGGCCTTTGACAATACGCCACATGAGGCAGTCAAAAGAGCATTGATTGAGAAAGGAGTAGATAGAACGACTTCCAGTTGGATGTCGCAACTGCTATCTACAAGAATCGCAGAAATGGAGGCAGGACAAGACACTATCTCCATTAATGTGACCAGAGGCTGTCCACAGGGGGGAGTTGCATCCCCGCTTATGTGGAGTCTCACTGTAGACAGTCTGCTCTGTCAATTGACTAGGGAAGGCATACCATGTCAAGGGTATTCCGACGACATGGTTATCCTGGCAAAAGGGAAGTATGAAAACGTCCTCTGTGATATTGTTCAAAGAGGATTGAACATTGCGGAACAATGGTGTGACTCGGTGGGACTCAGCATCAACCCCACCAAAACCACACTAGTAGCCTTTACAAGGAAAAAGAAACCTAATCTAAAAATCATAAAAATAGGGAGAACATCGTCGAGTGGAAAACAGAGGTAAAATATCTAGGGCTAATCCTAGATAGCAGGTTACTCTGGAACAAACACGAAGACGAAGTAATACACAAAGCAACCAAGGCCCTCATGGTGTGTAGGAACATTGCAGGGAAGAACTGGGGATGTAACCCACGTATCCTGCAATGGATGTACACAGCAATAGTGAGACCATTAATCACATATGGGGCAGTGGCTTGGGGCGTAAGGGCTAATCTGAATACGACGAGGAAAATCCTCTCGAAAATTCAGAGACTAGCCTGTTCATGTATCACTGGAGCAATGGGAACTTGCCTCACTGCTGCAATGGAGGTGATTTTAAACTTGACCCCACTGCACATTCTGCTAGAAAATGTAAGGAAGAAAACAATATATAGAATGATCTAAGAAGGAATTATTAGGGAAAAACCTCGATCACTTCACTTTTATCAAACTTGGGAAATGCCCCAAGATGATATGCCAAAGAAATTCAACTTTCTGAGAAAATTCATCACAAAGTTGAGTAATAAATCTGAATGGGATGAAGACACTATACAGAATTTAAACCAAAATACCATAAAGTGGTATACGGACGGTTCCAAGCTAGACAAGGGAACTGGGATAGGAGTTTTTGGACCGAGAGCCAAATACTCAGAAAGCTTGGGCACATACCCGAGCATCTTTCAAGCAGAAGTCCGCGCCACCGAAAGATATGTGGAATTCAATATTGAAAGAAACTATCGCAGACAAGAGATTGTGATCATGTCGGATAGTCAAGCAGCCATCAAAGCGCTGAGTTCAAATATAATCAGTTCGAAGATGGTTTGGGAATGCCTAGGCAAACTAAATGAACTAGGCCAGAAGAACACCGTCACCCTCCTATGGGTCCCGGGACACATAGGAATAGAGGGGAATAAAACAGCAGATAAGCTGGCAAAAAAAGGAGCTGAAACCCCACATTTGGGACCAGAACCATCTTGTGGGATCAGCAGTAGAGTAATCTTAGGAAAACTAAGGGAGAAAATGGAGAAAGAAAAATCCGAGTACTGGAATCAGCTGGAAGGACTGAGGCAATCTAAAATACTACTGGGGAACTATGACCAGAAGAGATCTCTTAGCTGCCTCAACCTAAGTAAAAAAAGGCTCCGTATTTTAACGGGAATATTAACCGGGCATTGCCGGTTAAGAAGCCACATGAAGAAACTAGGGTTAGCAGATGAAGCAAAGTGCAGATTCTGTGAGGAAGAGGATGAAACCTCAATACATATACTCTCAGAATGTCCTGCCTTGCAAAATTCTAGGGCTAGATACCTAGGAGCACATGAAATAGAGGAAGGGGATCTACCTGATTTGAAGCCCGACGATGTCCTAAACTTCCTCAGGAAAATAGAACTCGAAGAGCTGCTATAAATCTCAGAAAACATCAGAACATGGCAAGTAAGGGGGGACACAATAGATCCTATGGGTCGCAGTGTAATCATCACCCCTAACTCATTCATACATTCATTCATTCATTCAACCTTATTCAACTTCCTATAGTCAACGCAGAACCGCATTGATCCGTCTCTTTTCCTTACCAATACAACGGGAGAAGCCCACGGACTATTGGAGGGTTCAACTATTCCATCCCGAATCATTTCTTGGAGGGCCTTGTCCGGTGTCCCTCGGTGTTCTTTCGCAGAAGAACTGGATGATCATTCATGTTAATGATTCGGATTGGTATTTCTTTGGCTGATCTAACAAGAGCTTTTCCGACCAGAAGTCCTCTTCCCAATATCTGATCATGATTCTTGGGTTCTACCATAGCTGGGGTTCCATCCGGCTCTACTTCCTCTAGTCGTGCTGTTACAACACATTCGCACGTCGCTGGAAGCTCGATGTCGTCAGATAGTTTCAACGGGGCGATAGCTTCATGTTTTCGATGTAGAAGCACTTCCTTTTCCGTATGAAGTATCCGTCGTCCCAAATCCAAGCGAAAACAACAGTTGTGCATTACGTCCATACCCAGGATAGCATCTTCATCGATATCAGCCACCAATATCGAATGAGAAAGACAAGTTGAACCAAACTGTAGAGACACGTTAACCTCTCCGTAGACTTTGGCAGGTTCCCCAGTAGCGGTGCGCAGTCTCCAACTGGTAGGCGACAACTTCCTAGCCACGACAACTGTTAGCCGTACTACAGTTTTTGTAGCTCCAGTATCCACCAGCATGTTGTATCTCTTTCTGTCAATCAGGGCTTCGACGGGTAAGCTGCCTGCTTGGTGTTTTAATATTGCTATCTTGACCGTAGGAAGGGCTTTGCAATGATTTGGGGTCGTTGTCGCAGAAGACGTCTCCCTGCGTGGACATGAGTTTTTCACGTGACCTAGTTCTCCACAATTCCAACATCGTATAGGTCGCTATCTCCTTGTGGGTAATAGCCTTTCCATTAATCCATCGACGCCATCAGCAGTCATCTCCCTTATTCGTGCAACTCCCCGTGATGCTTCCGTTGCCGCTTCGAATTCAAATGCAATGGTTAACGCGTCGACAAGGTCTTTTGGTCAGGCCAACCGCACAGCTCTTTGTAACTCCGGGACCCTAAGGCCATCGGTAAAGGTTTGGACTGCTAGACACTCCAGGAACTCTTCTGCTGCTGTCGGATAAGCAAATCGAACCATTCTAGCTACCTCCGCCTCGAACTCCTGGATAGATTCTCCACTCTTCTGTTTACGGTTCTTCACAGGTACACAGGTTGTAGATGGGTCTGACCATACCTCATCTCCAGGCGATGTACTAGTAGCTCAAAGTTGTCAGCTTCTTCGGGCTTAAGGGAATGCAAGACATTCAAAGCATCTCCTCGCAACGCTATGGTTAGAGATATTGCCTTTTCTCTGGGTGACCATCCGTTCGCCCTGGCCGCCGCGTCGAATTGCTTGACGTAGTTGGACCACGAAGTTGTTCCATCGAAGATAGGGATCGCATCTGTGTAGTGTCTCCGCTTCCCCGTCGTTCGACATCCACGCTGAAGGTTTCCATTCTTTCCGCATCTCCCTCGCCACGGTGGACGTAGCGATCTTGCCGAAGGATCTCTATTTCTTTCTTAAGTTGTTGAATCATCGCATTCATTTTGGTACCTTCATTGCGTAGTTCGGCTACTTGCTGGGAAACATAGCTTGACAACTCTTCACGCATTTGATGGACGAGTTCTTCTTGTTTCTTCATCTGCTCCTCTTGCTGGCTCTTCATTTGATCTTTCAGCTCTTCTTGTTGACTGGAAATTCTAGTGGCAAGCTCTTCTTATTGACTGGAAATTATAGTGGTAAGCTCGGCTAATTGTTGTGCTTGGTCTTCTTGCTGGTTTGTCATCCGGTTGGTAAGTTCTTCTTGCTGGCTTTTTATTTGATCTTTCAAATCTTCTTGTTGACTGGAAATTCTAGACGCAAGCTCGGCTAATTGATGTGCTTGGTCTTCTTGCTGGTTTGTAATTCTATTTGTAAGTTCGGACATGGCTTCTTGTTGACCCTTTATCTGACTGGACAGCTCGGACATTGCTTTGTGCATAGGATCTTCGAATTCCACCGAGTCAGGGTCAATATTTATACTTAAATAGTACTCACGTAATCTATTGATTAAAACAATTTTTCCGCTGGTGGTATCCAAATCCAATTCTTCCAACTCTCTTCTGAGCTCAGCCACCAACAGTTCACGTAACTTCTTTCCAGGCATTCTTGTTTCTTCACCCCACACCTGACACCAATTTGAAACACTTGTGAGGACTTTTAACACAATTTATTTACAAATTGTTTGAATACAAGAATTCAGCTGGTTACAAATTACTAACTTTCACTTTTTACTTTTAACTTCACAAAAGCTGAACGAACACTAACTCCACTACCGCGAATGACCCGCTTTATATATCAAAATACTTGACATCTCGATTTTTCTCGAAATAACTATTTACTAAATTCCAAATATTACTAGAATGTTCGCGAATAACTACCAACCTAAAATAATTATAGATCATGTCAAGTTCCTGTCAAAACCTTCTTCCTCATTCACAGACTCTACCCTTTATGACAAGCAGCTACATCAAAATCCATGCATTCTTCTCGCATCTGTCACAATCATCCGTCACATTCATCCGTCAAACATCTGTCACCCGTTACAATATAGAATTTTGGCATTATAACGTTATTTTCCTATTCAACAGGTTAAACATAATGGTTTTACACTATTTTTATCAAGCACAACTGTATTAAGAATTTTAGCAATATTTGAAGGCAGGAAATTCAAAAGGTCACCTTATAGTGTAAAAAATTTTTCTGGTCCAAAACACAGAAAACATAGAAAAAAGGATTTCTAAAGGCGCTGAATCGACTGATGCAGTCCGTTCGTAAATAGGAAGTTGATCATGGATCAATCTTGTTAGGAAAGTAGTGAAGTTGAAGCAGTACAGCGAAACTGAAAATAAGTAAATTTTGTTGGGATTTATACAGAATTTTGGCATTATGAAGTTATTTTCTTATTTAAAAGTTTAAAAAAAAGTGGTTCTACACTATTTTTATCAAGCATAACTGTATTAACAATTTTAGCAATATTTGAAGGTAAGTAATTTAAAGGAATTGGCTTTGTCACTGTATTAAGTAAAAAGTTACTGTAGTCCAAAACACTTGAAAATATGGAAATAAAGATTTGTGAAGGGGCTGAATCGACTAATGCAGTCCGTTGGTAAATAGGAAGTGTATATCATATATATAAATTCTGTCAGTAAAATAGTAAGATTGAAGTAGTACAGAGAAACACAAAAGAAGTCAATTTTGTTGGGAATAATATGGAATTTTGGCATTATAACGTTATTTTCCTATTCAACAGGTTAAACATAATGGTTCTACACTATTTTTATCAAGGATACCTGTATTAACAAATTTAGCAATATTTGAAGGTAGGAAATTTAAAGGAATTGGCTTTGTCACATTCTTTAGTAAAAAGTAGCTGTAGTCCAAAATACTTAAAAATGTGGAAATAAAGGTTTGTAACGGGGCTGAATCGGGTGACGCAGTCCGTTGGTAAATAGGAAATGTATATCATATATATATAAATTTTGTCAGGAAAGTAGTATGGTTGAAGTAGTACAGCGAAACACAAAAGAAGTGAATTTTTTTGGGAATTAAATAGAATTTTGGCATAATAACGTTATTTTCCTATTTAACAGTTAAAAAAAATGGGTCTGCACTGTTTTTATCAAGCATAACTGTATTAAAAATTTTAGCAATAATTGGAAGTAAGTAATTTAAAGGAATTGGCTTTGTCACTGTCTTTAGTAAGAAGTTACTGTAGTTCAAAACACTTGAAAATATGGAAATAAAGATTTGTAAAGGGGCTGAATCGACTAATGCAGTCCGTTGGTAAATAGGAAGTGTATATCATATAAATAAAGTTTGTCAGGAAAGCAGTGAGGTTGAAGTTTTACAGAGAAACACAAAAGAAGTCAATTTTGTTGGGAATTATATAGAATTTTGGCATTATAACGTTATTTTCTTATTCAACAGGTAAAACATAATGGTTCTACACTATTTTTATCAAGCATAAATGTATTAACAATTTAAGCAATATTTGAAGGTACGAAATTTAAAGGAATTGGCTTTGTTACAATCTTCAGTAAAAAGTTACTGTAGTCCAAAACACTTAAAAATATGGAAATAAAGGTGATGCAGTCCGTTGGTAAATGGGAAGTGTATATCATATATATAAATTTTGTCAGGAAAGTAGTGTGGTTGAAGTAGTACAGCGAAATACAAAGGAAGTCAATTTTGTTGGGAATTATATGGAATTTTGGCATTATAACGTTATTTTCCTATTCAACAGGTTAAACATAATGGTTCTACACTATTTTTATCAAGCATAAACCATTTTAGCAATATTTGAAGGTAAGTAATTTAAAGGAATTGGCTTTGTCACATTCTTTAGTAAAAAGTTTTTGTAGTCCAAAACACTTGAAAATATGGAAATAAAGGTTTGTAACGGGGCTGAATCGGGTGACGCAGTCCGTTGGTAAATAGGAAATGTATATCATATATATAAATTTTGTCAGGAAAGTAGTGAGGTTGAAGTAGAACAGCGAAACACAAAAGAAGTCAATTTTTTTCGGAATTAAAAAGAATTTTGGCATAATAACGTTATTTTCCTATTTAACAGTTTAAAAAAAAATGGTTCTGCACTATTTTTATCAAGCATAACTGTATTAAAAATTTTAGCAATAATTGAAGGTAAGTAATTTAAAGGAATTGGCTTTGTCACATTCTTTAGTATAAACTTTTTGTAGGCTAAAACACTTGAAAATATGGAAATAAAGGTTTGTAAAGGGGCTGAATCCGGTGTTGCGGTCCGTTGGTAAATAGAAAGTGTATATCATATATATAAATTTTGTCATGAAAATAGTGAGATTAAAGTGGTACAGCGAAACTTAAAAGAAGTCAATTTTGTTGGGAATTATATAGAATTTTGGCATTATAACGTTATTTTCCTATTTAACAGGTTAAACATAATGGTTCTACACTATTTTTATCAAGCATAAACCATTTTAGCAATATTTGAAGGAAAGAAATTTAAAGGAATTGGCTTTGTTACATTCTTTAGTAAAAACTTTTTGTAGTCCAAATCACTTGAAAATATGGAAATAAAGATTTGTAAAGGGGCTGAATCGACTAATGCAGTCCGTTGGTAAATAGGAAGTGTATATCATATATATAAATTCTGTCAGGAAAATAGTGAGATTGAAGTAGTACAGAGAAACACAAACGAAGTCAATTTTGTTGGGAATTATATGGAATTTTGGCATTATAACGTTATTTTTCTATTCAACAGGTTAAACATAATGGTTCTACATTATTTTATCAAGCATAACTGTATTAACTAATTTAGCAATATTTAAAGGTAAGTAATTTAAGGGAATTGGCTTTGTCACATTCTTGGGTAAAAAGTTGCTGTAGTCCAAAACACTTGAAAATATGGAAATAAAGGTTTGTAAAGGGGCTGAATCGAGTGATGCAGTCCGTTGGTAAATGGGAAGTGTATATCATATATATAAATTTTGTCAGGAAAATGGTGAGATTGGAGTAGTACAGCGAAACACAAAAGAAGTCAATTTTGTTGGGAATTATATGGAATTTTGGCATTATAACGTTATTTTCCTATTCAACAGGTTAAACATAATGGTTCTACACTATTTTTATCAAGCATACCTGTATTAACAAATTTAGCAATATTTGAAGGTAGGAAATTTAAAGGAATTGGCTTTGTCACATTCTTTACTAAAAAGTAGCTGTATTCCAAAATACTTGAAAATATGGAAATAAATGTTTGTAACGGGGCTGAATCGGGTGACGCAGTCCGTTGGTAAATAGGAAATAAATATCATATATATAAATTTTGTCAGGAAAGTAGTGTGGTTGAAGTAGTACAGCGAAACACAAAAGAAGTCAATTTTTTTGGGAATTAAATAGAATTTTGGCATAATAACGTTATTTTCCTATTTAACAGTTTAAAAAAAATGGTTCTGCACTATTTTTATCAAGCATAACTGTCTTAACAATTTAAGCAATATTTGAAGGTAAGTAATTTGAAGGAATTGGCTTTGTCACTGTATTTAGTAAAAAGTTACTGTAGTCCAAAACACTTGAATATATGGAAATAAAGATTTGTAAAGGGGCTGAATCGACTAATGCAGTCCGTTGGTAAATAGGAATTGTATATCATATATATAAATTCTGTCAGGAAAATCGTAAGATTGAAGTAGTACAGAGAAACACAAAAGAAGTCAATTTTGTTGGGAATTATATGGAATTTTGGAAATATAACGTAATTTTTCTATTCAACAGGTTAAACCTAATGGTTTTACACTATTTTTATTAAGCATAACTGTATTAACAATTTTAGCAATATTTGAAGGTAAGTAATTTAAAGACATGGGCTTTGTCACTGTCTTAAGTAAAAAGTTACTGTAGTCCAAAACATTTGAAAATATGGAAATAAAGATTTGTAAAGGGGCTGAATCGACTAATGAAGTCCGTTGGTAAATAGGAAGTGTACATCATATAAATATAGTTTGTCAGGAAAGCAGTGAGGTTAAAGTTGTACAGAGAAACACAAAAGAAGTCAATTTTGTTGGGAATTATATAGAATTTTGGCATTGTAACGTTATTTTCCTATTCAGCAGGTTAAACATAATGGTTCTACACTATTTTTATCAAGCATAAATGTATTAACAATTTAAGCAATATTTGAAGGTTAGAAATTTAAAGGAATTGGCTTTGTTACAGTCTTCAGTAAAAAGTTACTGTAGTTCAAAACACTTAAAAATATGGAAATAAAGGTGATGCAGTCCGTTGGTAAATGGAAAGTGTATATCATATATATAAATTTTGTCAGGAAAGTAGTGTGGTTGAAGCGAAACACAAAAGAAGTCAATTTTGTTGGGAATTATATGGAATTTTGGTATTATAACGTTATTTTTCTATTCAATAGGTTAAACATAGTGGTTCTACACTATTTTTAATAAGCATAAACCATTTTAGTAATATTTAAAGGTAAGTAATTTAAAGGAATTGGCTTTGTCACATTCTTTAGTAAAAAGTTTTTGTGGTCCTAAACACTTAAAAATATGGAAATAAAGGTTTGTAAAGGGGCTGAATCGGGTGCTGCAGTCCGTTGGTAAATAGAAAGTGTATATTATATATATAAATTTTGTCAGGAAAGTAGTGTGGTTGAAGTAGTACAGCGAAACACAAAAGAAGTCAATTTTGTTGGGAATTATATGGAATTTTGGCATTATAACGTTATTTTCCTATTCAACAGGTTAAACATAATGGTTCTACACTATTTTTATCAAGCATAAACCATTTTAGCAATATTTGAAGGTAAGTAATTTAAAGGAATTGGCTTTGTCACATTCTTTAGTAAAAAGATTTTGTAGTACAAAACACTTGAAAATATGGAAATAACGGTTTGCAAAGGGGCTGAATCGACTGATGCAGTCTGTTGGTAAATAGGAATTGTATATCATATAAATAATGTTTGTCAAGAAAGTAGTGAGGTTAAAGTTGTACAGAGAAACACAAAAGTCAATTTTGTTGGGAATTATATAGAATTTGCCTATTCAACAGGTTAAACATAATCGTTCTACACTATTTTTATCAAGCATAACTGTATTAAGAATTTTAGCAATATTTGAAGGCAGGAAATTCAAAAGGTCACTTTATAGTGTAAAAATTTTTCTGGTCCAAAACACTTGAAAATATAAAAAAACAGGATTTCTAAAGGTGCTGAATTGACTGATGCAGTCCGTTCGTAAATAGGAAGTTGATCATGGATCAATCTTGTTAGGAAAGTAGTGAAGTTGAAGCAGTACAACGAAACTGAAAATAAGTAAATTTTTTTGGGATTTATACAGAATTTTGGCATGATAAAGTTATTTTCTGATTTAACAGGTTAAAAAAAAAGTGGTTCTGCACTATTTTTATCAAGCATAACTGTATTAACAATTTTAGCAATATTTGAAGGTAAGTAATTTAAAGGAATTAGCTTTGTCACTGTATTTAGTAAAAAGTTACTGTAGTCCAAAACACTTGAAAATATGGAAATAAAGATTTGTAAAGAGGCTGAATCGACTAATGCAGTCCGTTGGTAAATAGGAAGTCTATATCATATATATAAATTTTGTCAGGAAAGTAGTGTAGTTGAAGTTGTACAGCGAAACACAAAAGAAGTCAATTTTGTTGGGAAATATATGGAATTTTGGCATTATAACGTTATTTTCCTATTCAACAGGTTTAACATAATGGTTCTACATTATTTTATCAAGCATAACTGTATTAACAAATTTAGCAATATTAAAAGGTAAGTAATTTAAGGGAATTGGCTTTGTCACATTCTTTGGTAAAAAGTAGCTGTAGTCCAAAACACTTGAAAATATGGAAATAAAGGTTTGTAAAGGGGCTGAATCGAGTGATGCAGTCCGTTGGTAAATGGGAAGTGTATATCATATATATAAATTTTGTCAGGAAAATGGTGAGATTGGAAAAGTACAGCGAAACACAAAAGAAGTCAATTTTGTTGGGAATTATATGGAATTTTGGCATTATAACGTTATTTTCCTATTAAACAGGTTAAACATAATGGTTCTACACTATTTTTATCAAGCATACCTGTATTAACAAATTAAGCAATATTTGAAGGTAGGAAATTTAAAGGAATTGGCTTTGTCACATTCTTTACTAAAAAGTAGCTGTATTCCAAAACACTTGGAAATATGGAAATAAATGTTTGTAACGGGGCTGAATCGGGTGACGCAGTCCGTTGGTAAATAGGAAATAAATATCATATAAATAAATTTTGTCAGGAAAGTAGTGTGGTTGAAGTAGTACAGCGAAACACAAAAGAAGTCAATTTTTTTGGGAATTTAATAGAATTTTGGCATATAAACGTTATTTTCCTATTTAACAGTTTAAAAAAAATGGTTCTGCACTATTTTTATCAAGCATAACTGTCTTAACAATTTAAGCAATATTTGAAGGTAAGTAATTTAAAGGAATTGGCTTTGTCACTGTATTTAGTAAAAAGTTACTGTAGTCCCTAACACTTGAAAATATGGAAATAAAGATTTGTAAAGGGGCTGAATCGACTAATGCAGTCCGTTGGTAAATAGGAAGTGTATATCATATATATAAATTCTGTCAGGAAAATAGTAAGATTGAAGTAGTACAGAGAAACACAAAAGAAGTCAATTTTGTTGGGAATTATATGGAATTTTGGTATTATAACGTTATTTTTCTATTCAACAGGTTAAACATAGTGGTTCTATACTATTTTTAATAAGCATAAACCATTTTAGTAAAATTTAAAGGTAAGTAATTTAAAGGAATTGGCTTTGTCACATTCTTTAGTAAAAAGTTTTTGTAGTCCTAAACACTTAAAAATATGGAAATAAAGGTTTGTAAAGGGGCTGAATCGGGTGCTGCAGTCCGTTGGTAAATAGAAAGTGTATATCATATATATACATTTTGTCAGGAAAGTAGTGTGGTTGAAGTAGTACAGCGAAACACAAAAGAAGTCAATTTTGTTGGGAATTATATGGAATTTTGGCATTATAACGTTATTTTCCTATTCAACAGGTTTAACATAATGGTTCTACATTATTTTATCAAGCATAACTGTATTAACAAATTTAGCAATATTTAAAGGTAAGTAATGTAAGGGAATTGGCTTTGTCACATTCTTTGGTAAAAAGTAGCTGTAGTCCAAAACACTTGAAAATATGGAAATAAAGGTTTGTAAAGGGGCTGAATCGGGTGTTGCAGTCCGTTGGTAAATAGAAAGTGTATATCATATATATACATTTTGTCAGGAAAGTAGTGTGGTTGAAGTAGTACAGCGAAACACAAAAGAAGTATATTTTGTTGGGAATTATATGGAATTTTGGCATTATAACGTTATTTTCCTATTCAACAGGTTAAATTTAATGGTTCTAGACTATTTTTATCAAGCATAACTGTATTAACCATTTTTAGCAATATTTGAAGGCAGGAAATTCAAAAGGTCACTTTATAGTGTAAAAAATTTTTCTGGTCCAAAACACTTGAAATTATAGAAAAAAGGATTTCTAAATGAGCTGAATCGACCAATGCAGTCCGTTCGTAAATAGGAAGTTGATCATGGATCAATCTTTTTAGGAAAGTAGTGAAATTGGCTTGGTCACGTACTTTAGTAAAATTTTTTTGTAGTCCAAAACACTTGAAAATATGGAAATAAAGGTTTGTAAAGGGGCTGAATCGGGTGTTGCAGTCCGTTGGTAAATAGAAAGTGTATATCATATATATAAATTTTGTCAGGAAAGTAGTGTGGTTGAAGCAGTAAAGCGAAACACAAAAGAAGTCATTTTTGTTGGGAATTATATGGAATTTTTCTATTATAACGTTATTTTTCTATTCAACAGGTTAAACATAGTGGTTCTACACTATTTTTATTAAGCATAAACCATTTTAGTAATATTTAAAGGTAAGTAATTTAAAGGAATTGGCTTTGTCACATTCTTTAGTAAAAAGTTTTTGTAGTCCTAAACACTTGAAAATATGGAAATAAAGGTTTGTAAAGGGGCTGAATCGGGTGCTGCAGTCCGTTGGTAAATAGAAAGTGTATATCATATATATAAATTTTGTCAGGAAAGTAGTGTGGTTGAAGTAGTACATAAAGATTTGTAAAGGGGCTGAATGGACTAATGCAGTCCGTTGGTAAATAGGAAGTGTACATCATATAAATATAGTTTGTCAGGAAAGCAGTGAGGTTAAAGTTGTACAGAGAAACAAAAAAGAAGTCAATTTTGTTGGGAATTATATAGAATTTTGGCATTGTAACGTTATTTTCCTATTCAGCAGGTTAAACATAATGGTTCCACACTATTTTTATCAAGCATAAATGTATTAACAATTTAAGCAATATTTGAAGGTTAGAAATTTAAAGGAATTGGCTTTGTGTCTTCAGTAAAAAGTTACTGTAGTTCAAAACATTTAAAAATATCGAAATAAAGGTGATGCAGTCCGTTGGTAAATGGAAAGTGTATATCATATATATAAATTTTGTCAGGAAAGTAGTGTGGTTGAAGTAGTACAGCGAAACACAAAAGAAGTCAATTTTGTTGGGAATTATATGGAATTTTGGTATTATAACGTTATTTTTCTATTCAACAGGTTAAACATAGTGGTTCTACACTATTTTTATTAAGCATAAACCATTTTAGTAATATTTAAAGGTAAGTAATTTAAAGGAATTGGCTTTGCCACATTCTTTAGTAAAAAGTTTTTGTAGTCCTAAACACTTGAAAATATGGAAATAAAGGTTTGTAAAGGGGCTGATTTGGGTGCTGCAGTCCGTTGGTAAATAGAAAGTGTATATCATATATATAAATTTTGTCAGGAAAGTAGTGTGGTTGAAGTAGTACAGCGAAACACAAAAGAAGTCAATTTTGTTGGGAATTATATGGAATTTTGGCATTATAACGTTATTTTCCTATTCAACAGGTTAAACATAATGGTTCTACATTATTTTATCAAGCATAACTGTATTAACAAATTTAGCAATATTTAAAGGTAAGTAATTTAAGGGAATTGGCTTTGTCACATTCTTTGGTAAAAAGTAGCTGTAGTCCAAAACACTTGAAAATATGGAAATAAAGGTTTGTAAAGGGGCTGAATCGGGTGTTGCAGTCCGTTGGTAAATAGAAAGTGTATATATTATATATATAAATTTTGTCAGGAAAGTAGTGTGGTTGAAGAAGTACAGTGAAACACAAAAGAAGTATATTTTGTTGGGAATTATATGGAATTTTGGCATTATAACGTTATTTTCCTATTCAACAGGTTAAATTTAATGGTTCTAGACTATTTTTATCAAGCATAACTGTATTAACCATTTTTAGCAATATTTGAAGGCAGGAAATTCAAAAGGTCACTTTATAGTGTAAAAAATTTTTCTGGTCCAAAATACTTGAAATTATAGAAAAAAGGATTTCTAAAGGAGCTGAATCGACTAATGCAGTCCGTTCGTAAATAGGAAGTTGATCATGGATCAATATTTTTAGGAAAGTAGTGAAATTGGCTTTGTCACGTTCTTTAGTAAAATTTTTTTGTAGTCCAAAACACTTGAAAATATGGAAATAAAGGTTTGTAAAGGGGCTGAATCGGGTGTTGCAGTCCGTTGATAAATAGAAAGTGTATATCATTTATATAAATTTTGTCAGGAAAGTAGTGTGGTTGAAGCAGTAAAGCGAAACTCAAATGAAGTAAATTTTGTTGGGATTTATATAGAATTTTGGCATTATAACGTTATTTTCCTATTCAACATAATGGTTCTACACTATTTTTTATTTTAACAATTATTTTAACAATTTAAGCAATATTTGAAGGTAATAAATTTAAAGGAATTGGCTTTGTCACATTCTTCAGTAAAAAGTTACTGTAGTCCAAAACACTTGAAAATATGGAAATAAAGATTTGTAAAGGGGCTGAATCGACTAGTGCAGTCCGTTGGTAAATAGGAAGTGTATATCATATAAATATAGTTTGTCAGGAAAGCAGTGACGTTAAATTTGTACAGAGAAACACAAAAGAAGTCAATTTTGATGGGAATTATATAGAATTTTTGCATTATAACGTTATTTTCCCATTCAACAGGTTTAATATAATGGTTCTACACTATTTTTATCAAGCATAACTGTATTAATAATTTCAGCAATATTTGAAGGTAAGTAATTTAAAGGAATTGGCTTTGTCACATTTTTTAGTAAAAAGTTTTTGTTGTAAAAAACACTTAACAGTACCTGTTAACATTTTAAGCACCTGGTATCCTAAATATTAAATTCAATTAGTGCCGCTAGCTCCATCTATCATAAAACATTTTTAATAATAAAATAATGAATACGGTCTCTATAATTATAATTGGAAGTTCAAAGTAGCTACGCTACGAGGTGTACTAATGAGTTGGCATTATCGAGTTCAAGAGGTTTTAATAATTATTCCCAGTCTCATTTCTTCTATTGATTTACTGTCATATACAGGTATGTTTTTTTCCAATTTTATAATTCCTTTTTGTTAAGATATTTATAAAATATCGAAAGTTATATTATATTTTATTATATCAGATGAGAATTCCAACATATTTCATTATTATTCAAAGAATCTTTTTATGGTAATTAAAAGTATTAATGATAATTTTTTATAAAGACTGGTAAAAGTACATTTCTGGAATTTTGATTAGTGTGTAAGATTATTAAAAGTAAATTTAATGTAAAATGTATCTTTGTAATCTATTAAAATACGTTAGCATCTAACTGTAGATTTCGGACTATGCTGATTTGTACTTTTTGTGCCAGAAAAGTAAATGTAACACGTGTTTGACACTGGTAATTTTCAGAAAGTTGGAATATAATACAGTAAACTAGAGGCAACTCTTTAATTGAAGATTTTGTAAACCAGAATAAGCATCTCTTGAATTTGGAGATTCCGTAAACTTGAACAGCTTGTAAACTTTAAGCTCTCGTATGTACATTCTTAACTGGATTATCTCTACAACTGGGGCAGATCATCCCTCCACTAGTGATCTTCCATAATCATTTGGAACCACCTAGACAGTGCCGTAGCGACCCCAAGGTGCGGCGAAGGATCGTCCACTATTGTAATAGATAAGTTTATTGTGATCTATCAAGTTTACTGTTCCCATATTTTTTCTCTTTTATTATTAGAATAAGTATTTTTAAAGAACTGTTTGCGGATTATTTTGTTGTAACGTATTCTCTACCTCATTAATTTCAGCACCAAGGAAATCTTATTATCTTTTATATGTTTGTACATTTTCAAATCATTTTTTTATCTTCATAGACAGTTTTTTCTGACATCTTTCTGTCATCTTATGATACTTATTTAAATAACAGCTTAAAACAACTTTCTTCAGTAGTATCATAAAAAATAAAAAGATTTCAGTGGCGCCCTTATAATTTCTTAAAGAAACAAATATTGTACTATAGTCAGAGCTAATGAACTTACTCACCCCTAGCCGAGATATTTAACTATAATAATTTTTGCTGTGATAAAGATTTATAAATTTTGTTAATTATTGAAATATCTTTTACAATTAATTAAAGACGAAATTAAGATTAATGTTTGTTTTATTGTAAATTACATTTTTTCTTTTGGTATATAGTTATTTTTTTTAAAGTTAATTAAATATTTTTATAAATTCACTATCAACAGGTAAATCATATTACAAATTGACGTCCAACGTAATAATATGGTTACAAATTTGCGCCCAACGACCAATTTATATTACAAATTGTCGCCCAACGCAATTTGTAATATTATTTGTGCGTTGGGCGACAATTTGTAATATGAGTTACCTGTCGATAGTGAATTTATAAAAATGTTTAGTTAACTTTTTTGAAAAAAATAACAATATACCAAAAGAAAAAATGTAATTTACAATAAAACAAACATTAAGCTTAATTTCGTCTTTAATTAGTTGTAAAAGATATTTCAATAATTAACAAAATTTATAAATGTTTATCACAGCAAAAATTATTATAGTTAAATACCTCGGCTAGGGGTGAGTAAGTTCATTAGCTCTGACTATAGTACAATATTTGTTTCTTTAAGAAATTATAAGGGCGCCACTGAAATCTTTTTATTTTTTATGATACTACTGAAGAAAGTTGTTTTAAGCTGTTATTTAAATAAGTATCATAAGATGACAGAAAGATGTCAGAAAAAACTGTCTATGAAGATAAAAAAATGATTTGAAAATGTACAAACATATAAAAGATAATAAGATTTCCTTGGTGCTGAAATTAATGAGGTAGAGAATACGTTACAACAAAATAATCCGCAAACAGTTCTTTAAAAATACTTATTCTAATAATAAAAGAGAAAAAATATGGGAACAGTAAACTTGATAGATCACAATAAACTTATCTATTACAATAGTGGACGATCCTTCGCCGCACCTTGGGGTCGCTACGGCACTGTCTAGGTGGTTCCAAATGATTATGGAAGATCACTAGTGGAGGGATGATCTGCCCCAGTTGTAGAGATAATCCAGTTAAGAATGTACATACGAGAGCTTAAAGTTTACAAGCTGTTCAAATTTACGGAATCTCCAAATTCAAGAGATGCTTATTCTGGTTTACAGAATCTTCAATTAAAGAGTTGCCTCTAGTTTACTGTATTATATTCCAACTTTCTGAAAATTACCAGTGTCAAACACGTGTTACATTTACTTTTCTGGCACAAAAAGTACAAATCAGCATAGTCCGAAATCTACAGTTAGATGCTAACGTATTTTAATAGATTACAAAAGATACATTTTTACATTAAATTTACTTTTTAATAATCTTACACACTAATCAAAATTCCAGAAATGTACTTTTACCAGTCTTTTATAAAAAATTATCATTAATACTTTTAATTACCATAAAAAGATTCTTTGAATAATAATGAAATATGTTGGAATTCTCATCTGATATAATAAAATATAATATAACTTTCTATATTTTATAAATATCTTAACAAAAAGGAATTATAAAATTGGAAAAAAAACATACCTGTATATGACAGTAAATCCATAGAAGAAATGAGACTGGGAATAATTATTAAAACCTCTTAAACTCGATAATGCCAACTCATTAGTACACCTCGTAGCGTAGCTACTTTGAACTTCCAATTATAATTATAGAGACCTTATTCATTATTTTATTATTAAAAATGTTTTATGATAGATGGAGCTAGCGGCACTAATTGAATTTAATATTTAGGATACCAGGTGCTTAAAATGTTAACAGGTACTATTACACCCCCTCTACTCGATATAAAAAATTTTGCAGAAGGCAAAATTTTTTTGTTGTTTAATATCAGATAAGATCTCCAACGTAAGTTTAAGCAAAACAGTTACATAGAACAAGTAAGGATTATAAGGAATTACAAAAATAACATAGGAAAAGGTTAAAGTTTTTTAAAGAAATAAGGATTAGTCAGTATGTTCTTGTTGTCACATTCGTTACTTGTATGTAAAAGTAACCATTCCAGAGTTGCGCCAAACATATCAGAGAGATGGCCTCGTGCTCTGGCGATTTGTTTCAAGGCAGCACTGCAATGCAATGCAAAAACGACAAAGAAAATTAAAGAAAAAAAAGGACAAAAACTAGTAAAGAAAACGCAAAGGAAAAATTAAAAAAAAATAAAAGTTAGAAAGAAAAGAGAAAAGAAAGCAGAAATGTGTTAGATAATAATCATCAGATATAGAAGGAAAAAAAAATAAGAAGAAATTAGAAAGTTAGGAAAGATAACATAAATGAACTTTAGACAAAAGTGGCCTATAAAAAGTGGGACAAGTCCCGGGCGAGCCACCTACACCCAGCAATTAAGTTGCCAACTGAAATTGGACTCTACGTTACAAAAAATTAATGAATGGTACTGTGTGATGTGTTTCCACACCACCCAGGCCTTAAAAAAATACAAAAATGATTAATTAAAAAAGCAAATAAGACCTTTTTTAGCAAGAAAGGAATAAAACTTCCAAAAACCCGTCATGAGGTTAACTATTGCAAGATGGATGACATAATCGGTAGTACCTTTTTTCTATCGGAAAGGAACAAAAAAACCGTAAAAGTCAAAATCGGTTCTAAATAAAGTCACAAACGGTATTAGATAAGGTGAAAATCGGTATTAGATAAATTCACAATAGATAAGAAAAGTTCTATATAGTTTTTACACCATTAAATGGTCTATAATACAGTCACTGAAAGATATACCCATTTAAAAATTACAAAAAATTACCAAAAATTATACTTTAGAGCTATATAAATTGTACTTTCTCATACTAAATACTTGAACCATAAGAACAAAACCCATATTATGTTTTAACATTTCCTAGCTAAAAACCATCCAGAATCCTCACTAACAACGGAACAACTAGCCGCAACGAAAGAGAAGATTCTGGAAAAAATAGTGGAGCTGGATCCAAAGGCAACAATTAGGCCTAAATTCAGCAACCTACAATTCAGACCGGGCTGGATGCTTCTGTCTTGTGCTGACAAAGCCACAGTTGAGTGGCTTAAAGGCATAGTTCAGGAGCTGCAGCCACAGGAGGGTATCTCGCTGAGACTGGAAGAGGAAAGCAATATTCCTCACTCCGAGATCTTTTTGACATATCTTCCTGATAGTCTGAGCAACGAAAATTCAAAAATTCTCCGATTCTTAGAGGTCCAAAATGAAGACCTCAACTCACAGAATTGGAGAGTTGTAAGAAGGGTTGACAAAGGCCCTACTGTAGAGCTCACTCTTTCAATGGACGCTAAATCCGCTGAAAGGGTGAAACAAAATGGCTATAAAGCCAACTATAAATTTGGCCAGGTAAGAATAAAACCAAAAAAAAAGCCATCCAAAACCTAGTGCGCCAGAAGCTGCTTCAACTAGTGAAGCAGCAAAAATGGCCACAAAAAAAGGGGCCCAGGAAAAGGGTCCTGCGAAGTTTAAAAAGGGATCGGATAAAGGTCCCAAAAGCCAGTAAAATGGCTTCCAACAAAAATATTAGGTTTTTGCAGTTAAATCTCCATCATGCAAAAGCCGCAACTAGTGTGCTTAACAGGAGTTTTAGCAGAAACCTAACTGACATCGGGCTCATTCAAGAGCCCTGGGCTGACAAAGGACTTATCAAAGGACTTCCAAATAATACATGTAAGTTGATCTATTCACAAATGCATGACTTGCCAAGAGCAGCGTTGCTCATCTCTAAACAACTAAAATTCGTTTCTGTTCCAGAGTTTATCACAAGAGACTTAGCAACAGCTGAAGTGGAGCTCCCCACGGAAAGGGGCAAAAGGCAAATTATAATTGCCTCTGCCTACTTCCCGGGTGATGAAGACCAACCTCCGTCAGAGGAAGTGAAAGGCCTCATCAGCTGGTGCAACAAAAAGAACAGACAACTTATCCTTGGATGTGATGCGAACTCCCACAACATAGTATGGGGCAGCACAGACACGAACAAACGTGGTGAGTACCTTTTAGAATATTTGGCTAACTCCAATATAGACATTATCAATAGAGGTAACAAACCAACTTTTATCACTGCAAATAGGAAAGAGGTGCTTGACATCACCTTAACTAGTTGCTCTGCTACAAATTTAATACAGAACTGGCATGTCTCCGATGAGGTTTCGATGTCGGATCATAGAACCATAAGATTCGAAGTCGAGGCTGAGCGGGAGCAGATACAGTCCTGTCGAATACCGAAACAGACTGACTGGTGTGCTTATAAGGATACCCTAAGGTCAGATGTTGAAGGCGTAACTTATTCGATTGAAACCATAGAGGAACTGGAAGGTGCCTCACAATGGCTAAATCGTACGATAATTAGCTGCTATGAGGGGGCCTGTCCCATCAAGACCAAAGCCGTCAAAAAAGATGTGCCATGGTGGAACAGGGAACTCAGTAAGTTAAAAGCTCAAGCCCGTAAAGCTTTTAATAGAGCCAAAAGTATAGGTAACTGGGATGCCTACAAAAAGGCTCTAACAGAATACAACAAAGAACTTAGAAGGTCTAAGAGAAGAACATGGAGGCAATTCTGCGAGGGGATAACTGAATTAGCCCCAGCAGTACGCCTCCAAAAAGTAATTTCAAAGGACCACTCAAACGGTATTGGACTTCTAAAAAAGCCAAACGGAGAGTTTACTGCAACCATAGAGGAAAGCATGAGTTGCTTACTACAATCTCACTTTCCCGGGTCAACACTCATTGAAGATGACCCAAGGGTTAATCTTGATGAATCTAATTACAGAACATCAAGAGCTGCAAAAAGCCTAGCGGGAAAAATCTTCACAAAAAACAGAATTAAATGGGCAATAAATAGCTTTAAGCCCTACAAATCTCCTGGAGAGGATGGTGTCTTCCCAGCCCTGCTACAACAGGGCGTTGATACATTAACTCCTCATCTAGTCAAATTATTCAAGATGAGCTTCATCTTGGGCTACATTCCAAAAGGGTGGAGAGTGGTTAGGGTATGCTTCATTCCTAAGAGTGGCAAACGCCCTCCAGAGGAGCCGAAGTCATATAGACCCATAAGCCTTACCTCCTTTCTACTTAAAAGTATGGAAAAAATACTTGATACATATATAAGAAGCGAATATTTAACAAACATACCGCTTCACAAAGAACAATTTGCCTACCAATTAGGCAAATCCACCGTGGATGCCTTGCACTGTCAAAGGAAGTGGCGCTATGTGCATTCATAGACATAGAGGGTGCGTTTGACAACACCTCATATGAATCAATCAGCGCCGCCGCAACAGCAAAAGGTATCGAACCTTCCATAACTAAATGGATTTAATCCATGCTAAATACTAGGAAAATTATTACCTACCTAGGAGGCAAATCAACTACTATAAAAGCAGTAAAAGGTTGTCCTCAAGGAGGAGTTTTATCACCTCTACTGTGGTCGCTAGTGGTTGAAGACCTCCTAACAAAGCTCAAAAGAGCAGGATTTCGTGCTCTGGGCTATGCTGACGACCTAGTTATAGTGGCTAGAGGCAAACATGACGGTATTATTGCCGAACGCATGCAGCAGGCCTTAAACATTATAACTACTTGGTGTTCGAGGGAAGGGCTATCAGTCAATCCCAACAAAACGACACTTATTCCGTTCACTAACAGGAGGAAACTAACATTACAGCCTCCGATCATGAATGGAGTAACCCTTTCTTTCTCAGAAGAGGTTAAGTACCTAGGAGTCATCCTTGATAGGAAACTTACGTGGAATGCACACCTCACTCATATTACCACAAAAGCAATAAGGGCTTTCTGGATGTGCCGTAGGCTTTTTGAGAAAACCTGGGGTCTGAAGCCAAAAATGATCTACTGGTCATATTTAACGGTTGTCAGACCCATTATCACTTATGCTGCGATGGTTTGGTGGACCAAAACAAAGCAGCAAAAGGCAATAAACGAGTTGCAGAAAGTGCAACGACTTGCCTGTATTGGGATCACGGGTGCTATGAGATCGTGTCCTACCGCAGCCTTAGAGGCAATGCTAGACCTTCCTCCACTACATTTACATGTACAGAGGATCGCTCTGGAAAATGCCTATAGGCTGACACAGACCAAATCTCTGAAACCCGGTGACTTAACAGGACATCTTGAGGTATTAAGGGCTGTAACAACCCAAATCATGAAGATGCCTACAGACGTAATGCCTGCAAAACAAGATTTTGAACTCGCGTTAGATGTTATTATTAACGACCGCGAGTTGACAGAAAACGAAATCGCTCAAATCACAAAAGGTGCCCTCACTTATTATACTGATGGGTCAAAAACAAACGAAGGAGTAGGAATAGGGATCACAGGTCCTAATATTAGGATATCCGCAGCCCTTGGAAATGCTCCAACAATATTTCAAGCAGAACTATTAGCAATAGAATTCTGTGCCCAAGAGTGCCTAAGAAAAGGCCTCAACACAGCAAGAATATTTATTGCATCTGATAGTCAGGCTGCTTTGAAGGCTCTGAAGTCCACAACCTATGAGTCAAAAACAGCCTGGAATTGTAAACAATCCCTTAAACAACTGGCTAGTCGCAACAAATTAAAGTTGCTATGGGTGCCAGGGCATAAAGGAATTGTCGGAAATGAGATTGCCGATAGTCTCGCAAAGGAAGGAGCTTGTCCTCCTTTTATCGGACCTGAACCATTTTGTGGCATATCAAAAAGCCGCATAATGGAAGAAGTTCGAAAATATGAAAAGGAACTCAGTGCAGCCTACTGGAAAAATGTTCCAGGCCAAAGACAGGCAAAAAGGTTATTACGACCCTCTGCCCGCTACGCGAAATTACTCTTAGAGCTTCAGAAATCTGATCTCAGAGTAATCGCAGGAATTCTCACTGGACACTGCTCACTCAGATACCATCTCTGCAAAATGGGCATATTGGACAGTGCGACATGCAGATTCTGCGATGAGGCAGATGAGACGTCAGAACATATTATCTGCAATTGCAGAGTAATTGTTCGGCAACGCCATAAATATCTGGAACAGGTATTCCTTGATCCTGATCAGATTACAAACCTAGCTCCAAAACGGATAATGGACTTTCTTAGTAGCCTAGACCTTTTGGACTAAAATATAGATGTAGGGTATACACAAAAGATCTTATAGGTCGCAGTGTAGTAAGGTCAACTGGGCCAATCGACCCCTTCTGCAATCTACAATCTACAATCTAGCTAAAGACAATCTGTATACTCATACAGATACGATAAGATAACCCAGTAAACATTCACACTGTATACTGCCAAAGGTACTTAAACCCGTACGCGACAGAATACATACAGTATGCACGATAAAAATGACTCTAGGTACGATAAATCTAATACACATTAGCGTATAAGATACAAAACACGGTATATGAACCTTTTAAAGGAAGAAGAAAAAATCAATATATCCTGATATGCCAAATTGGCTTGATACATTAAAAATATTTCACCCAAAAGTCAAATAACTTGCTCTCAGAACAAGCTAAATAAGATAAGATAAGCTAAGTTAAGATAATTTTAAAACATATGCGCGACAGAGTTAATATAAATTTGTCCAAAATATATTCTATGAGAAACATAGCCCGAAAAAACAAACGCTCCATAAGATAAGAAAGATAATATATGGTAAGATAGAATAAGATAACATAAAAATAAGATAAATTAGGTAATAAGATATAATAAGTTAACTGTTATTAAAGTAAATAGGTACATCATAATATGCTGATAAAGTAGAAAAAAAATAATGACTAGGTAAACACAGCGAACTAACAACAACCATCGAAGACATCACATTAAATGAATAAATTTTTGATAATTCAAACATAATAAAATGACGAGGAAGTCTAGGTAATGAGAACCTTTGAACTTGGAAAGGGGCCGTTAGCATCCACAGTAGCTATGACATATCCTAAGAACAACATTCATCATCTCCAAACCTTCCACACATTCACTACATCCGAAAACCAAAAAAAAATTGTATGTATAAGTACCTATATGTTTACTCAGTGTCGGTTGAGTTTTTGTCTTCATTATTGTCTAATTCATCTTCAAAATTGTCGTCATTATCATTATTTCCCGATAATTTTTTATCAAAGTCAACAAAAGATTTCAAAAATTTTAAAAATACCAAACTTTTCGAATGTCTTGAGAAAAAACAAGTCCTGAATAATCAGAATAAAAGCAACTTGATATAAAGTACACCAAATTCAAGTTATTAAAAGAAATTACAATACTAACCAAAATCCTTTTAAAATAAGACAACAAAAATGCAGGTACTAATTAGAACAAAAAAACGACAAGAGTGTAACGTAAACAAGTTAAAATGTTCGTTTCAATTTAACTACACAAATTTGTAAATAAATATCTATCTCAAAAGAAAATTGTAAAAATATTAAATATTTTAAAAATGCAAAACTTTCCTAATTGTCGAGAAGAAAAGAAAGGCAAAAAACTAGTCCCAACGAATAAAAATCAAACTGCTTCAATATAAATTACCAAGGTTATTTTTAAAACCACGCTAATATTCAAATTTCTATTTTAAATTCATTAACCAAAAACAAAAAACTGGTACCTATTTAAATAAGCAATAAAAAGTACAAGTTATTATCGTCGAAATAAACTGTTTGCTACAAATTTGAACAATCAATATAGTTAAGCAAATAAATAAATATATCTATCAGTGTTGTACGTGAGGGATAATATAGGTATTAAAAACACAATAGGAAAAATCAAAGGAAATTGAACTGTTTATAAAAATATTTAAGATAGTTAAAAAATTAATTACGAAAGATTAAAATTGAGAATATTAAAAAAAATGATTTAAGAAAAAATAATTTGTAGATATTTTCACCAAGTACTTTTCTGAAATAGAAAAACTATTTCCCAAAGAAAAAATTATTGTACAGTCAGAGAAAAAATGAAACCAGCGTCTGGGCGCCAATTTGTAATATTATTTGTGCGTTGGGCGACAATTTGTAATATAAATTGGTCGTTGGGCGCAAATTTGTAACCATATTATTACGTTGGACGTCAATTTGTAATATGATTTACCTGTTGATAGTGAATTTATAAAAATATTTAATTAACTTTTAAAAAAATAACTATATACCAAAAGAAAAAATGTAATTTACAATAAAACAAACATTAATCTTAATTTCGTCTTTAATTAATTGTAAAAGATATTTCAATAATTAACAAAATTTATAAATCTTTATCACAGCAAAAATTATTATAGTTAAATATCTCGGCTAGGGGTGAGTAAGTTCATTAGCTCTGACTATAGTACAATATTTGTTTCTTTAAGAAATTATAAGGGCGCCACTGAAATCTTTTTATTTTTTATGATACTACTGAAGAAAGTTGTTTTAAGCTGTTATTTAAATAAGTATCATAAGATGACAGAAAGATGTCAGAAAAAACTGTCTATGAAGATAAAAAAATGATTTGAAAATGTACAAACATATAAAAGATAATAAGATTTCCTTGGTGCTGAAATTAATGAGGTAGAGAATACGTTACAACAAAATAATCCGCAAACAGTTCTTTAAAAATACTTATTCTAATACAGTTGACAATATAGATAGATATACATGGAAATAAAAGAGAAAAAATATGGGAACAGTAAACTTGATAGATCACAATAAACTTATCTATTACAATAGTGGACGATCCTTCGCCGCACCTTGGGGTCGCTACGGCACTGTCTAGGTGGTTCCAAATGATTATGGAAGATCACTAGTGGAGGGATGATCTGCCCCAGTTGTAGAGATAATCCAGTTAAGAATGTACATACGAGAGCTTAAAGTTTACAAGCTGTTCAAGTTTACGGAATCTCCAAATTCAAGAGATGCTTATTCTGGTTTACAGAATCTTCAATTAAAGAGTTGCCTCTAGTTTACTGTATTATATTCCAACTTTCTGAAAATTACCAGTGTCAAACACGTGTTACATTTACTTTTCTGGCACAAAAAGTACAAATCAGCATAGTCCGAAATCTACAGTTAGATGCTAACGTATTTTAATAGATTACAAAAGATACATTTTTACATTAAATTTACTTTTTAATAATCTTACACACTAATCAAAATTCCAGAAATGTACTTTTACCAGCCTTTTATAAAAAATTATCATTAATACTTTTAATTACCATAAAAAGATTCTTTGAATAATAATGAAATATGTTGGAATTCTCATCTGATATAATAAAATATAATATAACTTTCTATATTTTATAAATATCTTAACAAAAAGGAATTATAAAATTGGAAAAAAAACATACCTGTATATGACAGTAAATCAATAGAAGAAATGAGACTGGGAATAATTATTAAAACCTCTTGAACTCGATAATGCCAACTCATTAGTACACCTCGTAGCGTAGCTACTTTGAACTTCCAATTATAATTATAGAGACCGTATTCATTATTTTATTATTAAAAATGTTTTATGATAGATGGAGCTAGCGGCACTAATTGAATTTAATATTTAGGATACCAGGTGCTTAAAATGTTAACAGGTACTGTTACAAATTATGAAAATAAAGGTTTGTAAAGGGGCTGAATCGACTGATGCAGTCCGTTGGTAAATAGAAAGTGTATATCATATATATAAATTTTGTCAGGAAAGTAATGAGGTTGAAGTAGTACAGCGAAACACAAAAGAAGTCATTTTTGTTGGGAATTATATAGAATTTTGGCATTATTACGTTATTTTCCTATTCAACAGATTTGATATAATGGTTCTATCCTATTTTGATCAACCATAACTGTATTAAGATTTTAGCAATATTTGAATGCAGGAAATTCAAAGGGTCACTTTATTTAGTACAAAATTTTTGTGGTCCAAAACACTTAAAAGTATAGAAAAATGAGTTTCTAAAGGCGCTGAATCGACTGATGCAGAGTCCGTTCGTAAATACGAAGTTGATCATGGATCAATCTTGTTGGGAAAGTAGTAAAGTTGAAGCAGTAAAGCGAAACTCAAAAGAAGTAAATTTTGTTGGGATTTATATAGAATTTTGGCATTATAACGTTATTTTCCTATTCAACATAATGGTTCTACACTATTTTTTATTTTAACAATTATTTTAACAATTTAAGCAATATTTGAAGGTAGGAAATTTAAAGGAATTGGCTTTGTCACATTCTTTAGTAAAAAGTTATTGTAGTCCAAAACACTTGAAAATATGGAAATAAAGGTTTGTAAGGGGGCTGAATCGCCTGATGCAGACCGTTGGAAAATAGGAAGTGTATATAATATAAATAAATTTTGTCAGGAAAGTAGTGAGGTTGAAGTAGTACAGCTAAACACAAAAGAAGTAAATTTTGTTGGGAACTATATAGAATTTTGGCATTATAACGTTATTTTCCTATTCAACAGGTTAAACATAATGGTTCTACACTATTTTTATCAAGCATAACTGTATTAACAATTTTAGCAATATTTGAAGGTAGGAAATTTAAAGGAATTGGTTTTGTCACATTCTTTAGTAAAAAGTGACTGTAGTCCAAAACACTTAAAAATTTGGAAAAAAATATTTGTAAAGGGGCTGAATCGACTGATGCAGTCCGTTGGTAAATAGGAAGTGTATATCATATATGTAAATTTTGTCAGGAAAGTAGTGAGGTTAAAGTAGTACAGCAAAACACAAAAGATGTCAATTTTGTTGGGAATTATATAGAATTTTGGCATTATAACGTTATTTTTCTATTCAACAGATTTGATATAATAGTTCTATCCTATTCTGATCAAGCATAACTGTATTAAGAATTTTAGCAATATTTGAAGGCAGGAAATTCAAAGGGTCACTTTTATTAGTAAAAAGATTTTGTGGTCCAAAACAGTTGATAATATAAAAAAAGGGTTTCTAAAGCGCTGAATCGACTGATGCATTCCGTTCGTAAATGGGAAGTTGATCATGGATCAATCTTGTTAGGAAAGTAGTTAAGTTAAAGCAGTACAGCGAAACAAAAAAAAAGTCAATTTTGTTGGGAATTATATAGAATTTTGGCATTATAACATTATTTTCCTATTTATCAGTTTAAACATAATGGTTCTACACTATTTTTATCAAGCATAACTGTATTAACAATTTCAGCAATATTTGAAGGTAAGTAATTTAAAGGAATTGGTTTTGTCACATTCTTTAGTAAAAAGTTTTTGTATTCCAAAACACTTGAAAATATGGAAATAAAGGTTTGTAAAGGGGCTGAATCGGGTGATGCCGTCCGTTAGTAAATGGGAAGTGTATATCATATATATAAATTTTGTCAGAAAAGTAGTGAAGTTGAAGTAGTAAGGCGAAACACAAAAGATGTCAATTTTTTGGGAATTATATAGAATTTTGGCATTATAACGTTATTTTCCTATTTAACAGATTTGATATAATGGTTCTATCCTATTCTGATCAAGCATAACTGTATTAAGAATTTTAGCAATATTTGAATGCAGGAAATTCAAAGGGTCACTTTATTTAGTAAAAAATTTTTGTGGTCCAAAACGCTTGAAAGTATAGAAAAATAAGTTTCTTAAGGCGCTGAATCGACTGATGCAGTCCGTTTGTAAATACGAAGTTGATCATGGATCAATCTTGTTGGGAAAGTAGTGAAGTTGAAGCAGTAAAGCGAAACTCAAAAGAAGTAAATTTTGTTGGGATTTATATAGAATTTTGACATTATAACGTAATTTTCCTATTTTACAGGTTAAATATAATGGTTCTACACTATTTTTATCAAGCATAAATTTATTAATAATTTTAGCAATATTTGAAGGCAAGAAATTTAAAGGAATTGGCTTTGTCACTTTCTTTAGTAAAAAGTTTATGTTGTAAAAAACACTTGAAATTATGGAAATAAAGGTTTGTAAAGGGGCTGAATCGACTTATGCAGTCCCTTGGTAAATAGGAAGTGTATATCATATATATAAATTTTGTCAGGAAAGTAATGAGGTTGAAGCAGTAAAGCGAAACTCAAAAGAAGTAAATTTTGTTGGGATTTATATAGAATTTTGACATTATAACGTTATTTTCCTATTCAACAGGTTAAATATAATGGTTCTACACTATTTTTATCAAGCATAAATTTATTAACAATTTTAGCAATATTTTTTGAAGGTAGGAAATTTAAAGGAATTGGTTTTGTCACATTCTTTAGTAAAAAGTGACTGTAGTCCAAAACACTTAAAAATATGGAAACAAAGATTTGTAAAGGGGCTGAATGGGGTCAAGGTGTCGGCTACAGGCCACCGACACCAGGGTTGTAAGTTGAGGGGACCAGGCAAATCCCTGAGGAAACTTTGACCAAGACCGTCTGTGCGCGTTCGCATCCCTCACGAGGTGACCCTGCTCTTACAAAACACAGCGGATCTAGACAAGGTAAGTCGATAAAATCCCCCAAGTCAGAGGTGTTACGCGACCCGTGCCTAAGACTGGATGGCACCGGGGTTATGGTGTCGTGAACGGAGCCTTCGGGATACCAGGCAACCTTCCGTAAGTATGTAGCCTTACTGCGATAATGCGGGGCTCTGTCGCAGTGGACCTTTATTTCCCTTGCTACTCGTGGGAACAATATGAGTAAAAATATAGAAGACTACAAAACAGGCCACAGGGGGGATAACTCCCCTGTTCACCAGGGTACTGGCGCTACCATGGAGGGAGATAATCCCACTGGTCGCCAGGTTTCTGGTGAAGCAATGGAGATCACCGAGGAGGTGGAAAGGGAGTTGTTATCATCCCCTCAATCCTCTAAAGGTGAAACCAAATTAGGCGAGGACGAAGCCGTGAAAGCGGTCAAACGCCTCGACCTGAACAAAAGGGCAAGGTTCTCCGGTGCGACGAGAAAACGTCTAAGCCGGCTACTGAAGAGCGGCATCGAATATGATGTCGCGTTGGCCCAGATCCTGAGGGAGCTGGACGAGACGACCCAAGACCTCGTCTGATCAGCGCTTGCCGAAGGTGGGGCAAGAAGGGAGAAAGGATCCCCCTGCCTCTTCTTCTGGTAAGCGTTCTCGCTCGGATGGCAGCACCCCGGAAGCGAAGGTGAAGAAACCTCGCACCGGGACTGTATCCGGGCAGACCACTGAACGCTCGTTTAGGGACGTGGCACAGGGAGTCAGAGTGGGCATTATCCACCTCGATCACCCTAACGTCCGTCTCTCAAACGAGCAACTGCGCCTCGTACAGCGGTCGATTATGACCGCATTAGACGAGGTGCCGGACGACGGACCCCAAGTCCGTTTCCTGGGTAGCACAATCCGCCCGGGAATGCTCATCCTTGAGTGCGCCGATGCGACGACGGTTGAGTGGATGGAGCAAGCCGTTAACGACCTGCATCCATGGCACGACGCCAGACTCAAACTGGTGCATAAGGAGGAAATACCCAAACCCCACATCTGCGTGGCCTACATCCCCGAAGAAGGGGAAACACCTAGATTGGAGGGGAAAGTGGTACTGAAACGTCTACGGACAATGAACCGAGGCCTGAACACTCCGGAATGGAGTGTGCTACGTAGGGAACCTACGGGTCCCGGTCAAACGTGGACGTTTGCAATCGACGATGAATCGATGCAAGAACTGGAGAGGCTAAATCTCCGCCCTTTCTACGGGTTTGGTCGGATTCACTTCCGATGCAGGGCCCGGGGAGGACGAGAGGAAAAGGCCCCCCAGGGAAAAGACCACCGCGTCTACCGCTGTTGGCACCTCGGTAGCCTCCGTGGGGTCAAAGAAAGGGGTTAATCCTCCTGCTAGGACTCCGGTAGAGGACTCAAGGAGTCAGTCAACAGCTGCTTCTGTAACGGCCCCGAAGGACAAGAAGGGAAAAACCCCTCTGTCCGGAAAGGCGCTGAAAAAAAGAGCACCAAAGGGGGGGAAAAACCTAACCCAGGGGGAGAGGGGAAGAGAGATCCTCCTCCTCCTCCTCCTCCAACGGTAGTATAAAAATGCCGTCCCATATTGGTGTTCTTCAGGCCAATATACAACATGCCAAAGCGGCGTCATTCCTCCTTGGCAGGGTTTTTGGCCGAGAAAACATCGACGTGGCAATGATCCAGGAACCCTGGATCTCCAACACAGGCCGAATTAGCGGCCTTGGGAACAGTTCGGGTAAGCTGGTGGTCGGCTCAGGCGACAAGCCTAGAGCTTGTCTACTTATTCGAAATAACATTAATCATTTTTTGTTAACAGGGTATTGCACAGCAGATGTAGTTGCGGCGCAACTCTCGCTCCCGGTGGGAGAGAACAGGCTCGAGCTAGTAGTCTGTTCGGCGTATTTCCCGGGGGAAGAACCAGGACAACCTCCTCCAGCGGTAGTGCGGGACCTAATCGCCTTCTGCAAGAGGAACAACAGACAACTGATCATTGGATGTGATGCAAATGCCCACCATCTGGACTGGGGAAGTACCAACACCAATGCAAGGGGTGAGTCACTCTATAATTATATATTAGGGGAGGGACTTTCAGTTAACAATGAAGGTTCTGAACCAACTTTCGTGACTAGGGTCCGGAAGGAAGTTTTAGATATAACAATTAGCACTCAGCTTATGAGCACCAAGATTGTTAACTGGCGAGTCTCCACCGAACCTTCCTGTTCCGACCACAGACATGTGAGATTCGAGGTGAAGGTCGGGGAGAGGCCTATAGTCCAATTCCGTGATCCTAAATGCACGGACTGGAGTGGATACCGAAGGTCCCTCCGAGTGCACTTGGAGGGGAGGATTGGGTCTATAAAAAACAAAAATGATATAGAAGCAGCGAATGAGCATATGCGAAACGCAATTTTATTATCATACCAGGAGAACTGCCCACTCAAGGAGAAGAGGGACAATAGAGGGTCACCTTGGTGGAGCAGCAGCCTGGACAAAAAAAGGAAAGAAGTTCGACGTCTCTTCAATCGAGCTAAAGTAGCAGGGTGCTGGGATATCTACAGGACTGCTCTAACGGAATATAACAAGGCCATCAGAAGGGCAAAAAGGGAATCTTGGAGGAGGTTCTGCCAGAGTATATCTGATGTACCTGCCGGAACAAGAATCCACAAGATTCTCTCTAGGGATCCAGCACAGGAAGTCGGCTCGATAAAACGACCGGACGGTTCCTTCACGGATTCCAAAAGACAGACGTTGGAGCTCTTACTACAGAACCACTTTCCTGGCAGTCTGCTTCTGGAAGACCGGCAGCCGATCCCCCTTCCTTTTGGGTCGCTGATACGACCAAACAAGGAGGATTGGGGGGCGGCAACGAAAATGGTTACCCCATCAACGGTGAAGTGGGCGATGAGTGCGTTCACCCCATACAAATCACCGGGAGAGGATGGCATTTTTCCCGCGCTGTTGCAAAACGGTGAAGAGGAGTTGCTACCTCTGCTAACAAAATTATTACGGGCGAGTCTAGCGTGGGGTTATCTTCCGCTGAGCTGGTCGACCGCAAGGGTCGTATATATACGTAAAGCGGGGACGGTGAATAACTCCCTCCCTAAATCCTTTAGGCCGATCAGCCTCACATCGTTCGTACTAAAGACTCTAGAAAGAATTCTAGATAGGCACATTAGGGAGGGGAACCTTAGGAATTTTCCTTTGAATCCCCACCAATATGCTTACCAGGTTGGGAAGTCCACGGATTTGGCACTTAACAACCTCGTAGGAAAAATCAGCCACTCTCTTGAGAACAAAGAGATTGCGCTGGCAGCCTTCCTAGACATTGAGGGAGCATTTAACAACGCACTACCTCACTCCCTACGTGCTGCTCTTCAGCGCAGGGGAGTAAACAGGATTATCTGTAACTGGATAAAAAACATGCTTGGTAATCGGTACGTAGTGTCATTACTGCAGGGAGAGACTGTTCGATTCAGGGCGGCTCGGGGATGCCCACAGGGGGGTGTTCTATCGCCACTTCTGTGGTCACTCCTGGTTGACTCGCTTCTTGGGACTCTCTCCCTGCGGGGAGTGGATTTCCAATGCTATGCGGACGATCTGGTTATAATAATAAGGGGAAAATTTGAGGAGACCATCTCGGAGAGCCTTCAAATGGCCCTAAATATAGTACACAGGTGGTGTGAGGAGGATCAGATGTCGGTAAACCCCCACAAAACAGTAATTATTCCGTTCACCAAAAGGAGGAAGCTGGATAATCTGCGACAGCCGACTCTTTACGGTGAACTCATTCCTTTTGCGGAGGAGGTAAAATATCTGGGGGTAATCCTAGATAGAAAACTTACCTGGAACTCCCATCTGGAGAGAACAATAAACAAAGCCAGGGTATCCCTCTGGAATCTCAGAAGGGTCTGTGGAAAATCATGGGGGATGAATCCCAAACAGATTTACTGGATTTATCAAACGGTGATAAAACCAATGGTCACGTACGGCTCAGTGGCGTGGGGGTCGAAAGGACTACAACAAGCTGCTGCAGCGAAGTTGTCTGGTCTGCAGAGAACTGCATGCGTGGCCATTACGGGCGCTATGTCCACCACTCCGACGGCGGCAATGGAGAGACTCCCCATTCTTTTGGAGAAGGAGGCTAGGATGGTCTCTTACAGAGCCAAGTCGATAGGTAACCAGATAACGGGGGAAGCACTTTGGGACCACGCGGGACTAGTGGGGAAGTTAAATTCCCACCAAGTCCTTGGAATGGTATCAGACATGCTTGCCACACGTGTACACGTGGAAAGGGCCTTTAACGTCCTATTCCCAAGTAGGGACGAATGGAAAGGAGGGGCAATCTCCTTCTCTGGGTCCGACTGCGTTGTATACACGGATGGCTCGAAAAATTCACTGGGTGTGGGAGCCGGGGTGTATAGCAGAAATCCGAGAGTTGACATTTCAATAAACCTTGGTAAGTACGCTACTATCTTTCAGGCGGAAACGTTTGCTATAGATTTGTGCGCAAGGGAGTTGATTGCCCAACCCCTGGTAAACAAATGCATATACATAATTTCGGACAGCCAGGCAGCGTTAAAAGCACTGAATTCTACCCGGGTTGATTCAAAGCTGGTGTGGAGCTGTATCGAATCCCTTAACAACCTTGGAGCAAATAACAGAGTAACGCTACTCTGGGCTCCAGGGCATGCGGGAGTGGAGGGCAATGAAAGAGCTGACACTCTGGCAAAAAAGGGAACGGAGTCCGCGTTTATTGGACCGGAACCATTCCTTGGCATAGCAAAAAGCACTGCCAAGGACATTATCTCCAGCTGGGCAGCGAGGGAAACCCTTCTGCACTGGGAGAATATACCGGGGCTTACCCACTCGAAAGCGTTTATATCTCAACCTTCGAGCAGAAAAACAGCACAGCTCCTGGAATTGAGTAGAAGTAACCTACGCATTCTTACTGGACTGTTGACTGGACACTGTCGTCTGAGAAACCACCTGAGGAAGCTTAGTCTGAGCAATACGTCGGACTGTCGCTACTGCAGTGTGGCAGACGAATCGGCAGAGCACATTCTTTGCTATTGCCCCGCGTTAGAAATGATCAGGCTCCGCTCGTTTGGCCTCATACGGCTAGAGCCTACCGACTTTAGACAAGTCTCGCCAAAATCGATCTTGGACTTTGTTAAGAAGTGCAGACTGGATGGCGAATTGTGACCCTTAGGGGTGAGCCACAATAGGCCCTAGTTTGGCCGCAGTGGAGGGGTGGGAAACGCCCCGCTCACATTGAACCTAACCTAACCTAACCTAAAGGGGCTGAATCGACTGATGCAGTCCGTTGGTAAATAGGAAGTGTATATCATATATGTAAATTTTGTCAGGAAAGTAGTGAGGTTAAAGTAGTACAGCGAAACACAAAAGATGTCAATTTTGTTGGGAATTATATATAATTTTTGCATTATAACGTTATTTTTCTAGTCAACAGATTTGATATAATAGTTCTATCCTATTCTGATCAAGCATAACTGTATTAAGAATTTTAGCAATATTTGAAGGCAGGAAATTCAAAGGGTCACTTTTTTTAGTAAAAAGATTTTGTGGTCCAAAACAGTTAAAGATATAAAAAAAGGGTTTCTAAAGGCGCTGAATCGACTGATGCATTCCGTTCGTAAATAGGAAGTTGATCATGGATCAATCTTGTTAGGAAAGTAGTTAAGTTAAAGCAGTACAGCGAAACAAAAAAGAAGTCAATTTTGTTGGGAATTATATAGAATTTTGGCATTATAACATTATTTTCCTATTTATCAGTTTAAACATAATGGTTCTACACTATTTTTATGAAGCATAACTGTATTAACAATTTTAGCAATATTTGAAGGTAAGTAATTTAAAGGAATTGGTTTTGTCACATTCTTTAGTAAAAAGTTTTTGTATTCCAAAACACTTGAAAATATGGAAATAAAGGTTTGTAAAGGGGCTGAATCGGGTGATGCCGTCCGTTAGTAAATGGGAAGTGTATATCATATATATAAATTTTGTCAGGAAAGTGGTGAAGTTGAAGTAGTACAGCGAAACACAAAAGATGTCAATTTTTTTGGGAATTATATAGAATTTTGGCATTATTATGTTATTTTTCTATAGAACAGGTTAAACATAATGGTACTACACTATTTTTATCAAGCATAACTGTATTAACAAATTTAGCAATATTTGAAGGTAGGAAATTTAAAGGAATTGGCTTTGTCACATTCTTTAGTAAAAAGTTACTGTAGTCCAAAACATTTGAAAATATGGAAATGAAGATTTGTAAAGGGGCTAAATCGACTGATGCAGTCCGTTCGTAAATAGAAAGTTGATCATGGAGCAATCTTGTTAGGAAAGTAGTGAAGTTGAAGCAGTACAGCGAAACTGAAAATAAGTAAATTTTGTTGGGATTTACAAGAATTTTGGCATTATGACATTATTTTCTTATTTAAGAGGTTAAAAATAATGGTTTTACACTATTTTTATCAAGCATAACTGTATTAACAATTTTAGCAATATTTGAAGGTAGGAATTTTAAAGGAATTGGCTTTGTCACATTCTTTAGTTAATATTACTGTAGTCAAAAACACTTGAATATATGGAAATAAAGATTTGTAAAGGGGCTTAATCGACTGATGCAGTCCGTTGGTAAATAGGAAGTGTATATCACATAAATAAAGTTTGTCAGGAAATTAGTGAGGTTGAAGTAGTACAGCGAAACACAAATGAAGGCAATTTTGTTGGGAATTATATAGAATTTTGGCATTATAATGTTATATTCCTATAGAACAGGTTAAACATAGTGGTTCTACACTATTTTTATCAAGCATAAACCATTTTAGCAATATTTGAAGGTAAGTAATTTAAAGGAATTGGCTTTGTCACTGTCTTTAGTAAAAAGTTACTGTAGTCCAAAACATTTGAAAATATGAAAATAAAGATTTGTAAAGGGCCTGAATCGACTGATGCAGTCCGTTCGTAAATAGGAAGTTGATCATCGATCAATCTTGTTAGGAAAGTAGTAAAGTTGAAGCAGTACAGCGAAACTGAAAATAAGTAAATTTTGTTGGGATTTATACAGAATTTTGGCATTATAACGTTATTTTCTTATTTAACAGGTTAAAAAATATGGTTCTGCACTATTTTTATCAAGCATAACTGTATTAACAATTTTAGCAATATTTGAAGGTAAGTACGGAATTGGCTTTGTCACTGCCTTTAGTAAAAAGTTACTGTAGTCCAAAACACTTGAAAATATGGAAATAAAGATTTGTAAAGGGGCTGAATCGACTAATGCAGTTTGTTGGTAAATAGGTAGTGTATATCATATAAATATAGTTTATCAGGAAAGCAGTGAGGTTGAAGTTGTACAGAGAAACACAAAAGAAGTCAATTTTGTTGGGAATTATATAGAATTTTGGCATTATAACGTTATTTTTTTTTTCAACAGGTTAAACATAATGGTTCTACACTATTTTTATCAAGCATAACTGTATTAACAATTTAAGCAATATTTGAAGGTAAGAAATTTAAAAGAATTGGGTTTGTTACAGTCTTAGTAAAAAGTTACTGTAGTCCAAAACACTTAAAAATATGGAAATAAAGGTGATGTAGTCCCTTGGTAAATGGAAAGTGTATATCAAATATATAAATTTTGTCAGGAAAGTAGTGTGGTTAAAGTAGTACAGCGAAACACAAAAGAAGTCAATTTTGTTGGGAATTATATGGAATTTTGGCATTATAAACGTTATTTTTCTATTTAACAGGTTAAACATAGTGGTTCTACACTATTTTTGTTAACCATAAACCATTTTAGCAATATTTAAAGGTAAGTAATTTAAAGGAATTGGCTTTGTCACATTTTTTAGTAAAAAGTTTTTGTAGTCCCAAACACTTGAAAATATGGAAATAAAGGTTTGTAAAGGGTGTGAATCGAGTGATGCATTCCGTTGGTAAATGGAAAGTGTATATCATAAATATAAATTTTGTCAGGAAAGTAGTGTGGTTGAAATAGTACAGTGAAACACAAAAGAAGTCAATTTTGTTGGGAATTATATGGAATTTTGGCATTATAACGTTATTTTTTTATTCATCAGGTTAAACATAGTGGTTCTACACTATTTTTGTTAACCATGATTTATTTTAGCAATATTTAAAGGTAAGTAATTTAAAGGAATTGGCTTTGTCACATTCTTTAGTAAAAAGTTTTTGTAGTCCTAAACACTTATAAATATGGAAATAAAGGTTTGTAAAGGGGCTGAATCGGGTGTTGCAGTCCGTTGGTAAATAGAAAGTGTATATCATATATATAAATTTTGTCAGGAAAGTAGTGTGGTTGAAGTAGTACAGCGAAACACAAAAGAAGTCTATTTTGTTGGGAATTATATGGAATTTTGGCATTAAAACGTTATTTTTCTATTTAGCAGGTTAAACATAGTGGTTCTACACTATTTTTGTTAACCATAAACCATTTTAGCAATATTTAAAGGTAAGTAATTTAAAGGAATTGGCTTTGTCACATTTTTTAGTAAAAAGTTTTTGTAGTCCCAAACACTTGAAAATATGGAAATAGAGGTTTGTAAAGGGTGTGAATCGAGTGATGCATTCCGTTGGTAAATGGAAAGTGTATATCATATATATATAAATTTTGTCAGGAAAATAGTGAGATTGAAGTAGTACAGAGAAACACAAAAGAAGTCAATTTTGTTGGGAATTATACGGAATTTTGGCATTATAACGTAATTTTTCTATTCAACAGGTTAAACTTAATGGTTCTACACTGTTTTTATTAAGCATAACTGTATTAACAATTTTAGCAATATTTGAAGGTAAGTAATTTAAAGAAATTGGCTTTGTCACATTCTTAAGTAAAAACTTTTTGTAGTCCAAAACACTTGAAAATATGGAAATAAAGGTTTGTAAAGGGGCTGAATCGGGTGTTGCAGTCCGTTGGTAAATAGAAAGTGTATATCATATATATAAATTTTGTCATGAAAATAATGAGATTGAAGTGGTACAGCGAAACTCAAAAGAAGTCAATTTGGGAATTATATAGAATTTTGGCATTATAACGTTATTTTCCTTTTCAACAGGTTAAACATAATGGTTCTACACTATTTTTATCAAGCATAAACCATTTTAGCAATATTTGAAGTTAAGTAATTTAAAGGAATTGGCTTTGTTACATTCTTTAGTAAAAAGTTTTTGTAGTCTAAAACACTTAAAAAATATGGAAATAAAGGTTTGTAAAGGGGCTGATTCAAGTGATGCAGTCCGTTGGTAAATGGGAAGTGTATATCATATATATAAACTTTGTCAGAAAAATAGTGAGATTTAAGTGGTACAGCGAAACACAAGTGAAGTCAACTTTGTTGAGAATTAAATGAAATTTTGGCATTATAACGTTATTTTCCTATTCAACAGGATAAACATAATGGTTCTACACTATTTTTATCAAACATAACTGTATTAACAATTTTAGCAATATTTGAAGGTAAGTAATTTAAAGAAATTGGCTTTGTCACATTCTTTAGTAAAAACTTTTTGTAGTCCAAAACACTTGAAAATATGGAAATAAAGGTTTGTAAAGGGTGTGAATCGAGTTATGCATTCCGTTGGTAAATGGAAAGTGTATATCATATATATATAAATTTTGTCAGGAAAATAGTAAGATTGAAGTAGTACAGAGAAACACAAAAGAAGTCAATTTTGTTGGGAATTATACGGAATTTTGGCATTATAACGTAATTTTTCTATTCAACAGGTTAAACTTAATGGTTCTACACTGTTTTTATTAAGCATAACTGTATTAACAATTTTAGCAATATTTGAAGGTAAGTAATTTAAAGAAATTGGCTTTGTCACATTCTTAAGTAAAAACTTTTTGTAGTCCAAAACACTTGAAAATATGGAAATAAAGGTTTGTAAAGGGGCTGAATCGGGTGTTGCAGTCCGTTGGTAAATAGAAAGTGTATATCATATATATAAATTTTGTCATGAAAATAGTGAGATTGAAGTGGTACAGCGAAACTCAAAAGAAGTCAATTTGGGAATTATATAGAATTTTGGCATTATAACGTTATTTTCCTTTTCAACAGGTTAAACATAATGGTTCTACACTATTTTTATCAAGCATAAACCATTTTAGCAATATTTGAAGTTAAGCAATTTAAAGGAATTGGCTTTGTTACATTCTTTAGTAAAAAGTTTTTGTAGTCCAAAACACTTAAAAAATATAGAAATAAAGGTTTGTAAAGGGGCTGATTCAAGTGATGCAGTCCGTTGGTAAATGGGAAGTGTATATCATATATATAAACTTTGTCAGAAAAATAGTGAGATTTAAGTGGTACAGCGAAACACAAGTGAAGTCAACTTTGTTGAGAATTATATGAAATTTTGGCATTATAACGTTATTTTCCTATTCAACAGGATAAACATAATGGTTCTACACTATTTTTATCAAACATAACTGTATTAACAATTTTAGCAATATTTGAAGGTAAGTAATTTAAAGAAATTGGCTTTGTCACATTCTTTAGTAAAAACTTTTTGTAGTCCAAAACACTTGAAAATATGGAAATAAAGGTTTGTAAAGGGGCTGAATCCGGTGTTGCAGTCCGTTGGTAAATAGAAAGTGTATATCATATATATAAATTTTGTCATGAAAGTAGTAAGGTTAAGGTAGTACAGCGAAACACAAAGAATTCAATTTTGTTTGGGATTATATAGAATTTTGGCATTATAACGTTATTTTCCTATTCAACAGCTTAAACTTAATGGTTTTACACTATTTTTATCAAGCATAACTGTATTAACAATTTTAGCAATATTTGAAGGTAAGTAATTTAAAGGAATTGGCTTTGTCACATTCTTTAGTAAAAAGTAGCTGTAGTCCAAAACACTTAAAAATATAAAAATAAAGCTTTGTAAAGGGACTGAATCGGGTGACGCAGTCCGTTGGTAAATAGGAAGTGTATATCATATATATAAATTTTGTCAGGAAAGAAGTAGTACAGCGAAACACAAATAAAGTCAATTTTGTTGGGAATTTTATAGAATTATGGCATTATAACGTTGTTTTTCTATTCAACAGGTTAAACATAATGGTTCCACACTATTTTTATCAAGCATAACTGTATTAACAATTTTAGCAATATTTGAAGGTAGGTAAGTAATTTAAAGGAATTGGCTTTGTCACATTCTTTAGTAAAAAGTTTTTGTAGTCCAAACACTTGAAAATATGGAAATAAAGGTTTGTAAAGGGTCTGAATCGGGTGTTGCAGTCCGTTGGTAAATAGAAAGTGTATATCATATATATAAATTTTATCAGGAAAGTAGTAAAATTGAAGTAGTACAGCGAAACACAAAAGAAGTCAATTTTGTTGGGAATTATATGGAATTTTGGCATTTTAACGTTATTTTCCTATTCAACAGGTTAAACATTCTACACTATTTTTATGAAGCATAACTGTATTAACAAATTTAGCAATATTTGAAGGTAGGAAATTTAAAGAAATTGACTTTGTCACATTCTTTAGTAAGAGTTTTTGTATTCCAAAACACTTGAAAATATGGAAATTAAGGTTTGTAAAGGGGCTGATTCAAGTGATGCAGTTCGTTGGTAAATGGGAAGTGTATATCATATATATAAATTTTGTCAGGAAAATAGTGAGATTGAAGTGGTACAGCGAAACACAAAAGAAGTCTATTTTGTTAAAAATTATATGGAATTTTGGCATTATAACGTTGTTTTTCTATTCAACAGGTTAAACATAATGGTTCTACACTATTTTTATCAAGCATAACTGTATTAACAATTTTAGCAATATTTAAAGGTAGGTAAGTAATTTAAATGAATTGGCTTTGTCACATTCTTTAGTAAAAAGTTTTTGTGGTCCAAAACACTTGAAAATATGGAAATTAAGGTTTGTAAAGGGGCTGAATTGGGTGTTGCAGGCCGTTGGTAAATAGAAAGTGTATATCATATATATAAATTTTGTCAGGAAAGTAGTAAGGTTAAGGTAGTACAGCGAAACACAAAGAATTCAATTTTGTTTGGGATTATATAGAATTCTGGCATTATAACGTTATTTTTCTATTCAACAGGTTAAACTTAATGGTTCTACACTATTTTTATCAAGCATAACTGTATTAACAATTTTAGCAATATTTGAAGGTAAGTAATTTAAAGGAATTGGCTTTGTCACATTCTTTAGTAAAAAGTAGCTGTAGTCCAAAACACTTAAAAATATAAAAATAAAGCTTTGTAAAGGAGCTGAATCGGGTGACGCAGTCCGTTGGTAAATAGGAAGTGTATATCATATATATAAATTTTGTCAGGAAAGAAGTGTGGTTAAAGTGTTGAAGTAGTACAGCGAAACAAAAATAAAGTCAATTTTGTTGGGAATTTTATAGAATTATGGCATTATAACGTTGTTTTTCTATTCAACAGGTTAAACATAATGGTTTTACACTATTTTTATCAAGCATAACTGTATTAACAAATTTAGCAACATTTGAAGGTAGGAAATTTAAAGGAATTGGCTTTGTCACATTCTTTAGTAAAAAGTTTTTGTATTCCCAAACACTTGAAAATATCAAAATAAAGGTTTGTAAAGGGGCTGAATCGGGTAATGCAGTCCGTCGGTAAATGGGTTGTGTACATCATATACATAAATTTTGTCAGGAAAGTAGTGAGGTTGAAGTAGTGCAGCGAAACACAAAAGAAGTCAATTTTGTTGGGAATTATATGGAATTTTGGCATTTTAACGTTATTTTCCTATTCAACAGGTTAAACATAATGGTTTTACACTATTTTTATCAATCATAACTGTATTAACAAATTTAGCAATATTTAAAGGTAGGAAATTTAAAGAAATTGGCTTTGTCACATTCTTTAGTAAGAGTTTTTGTATTCCAAAACACTTGAAAATATGGAAATAAAGGTTTGTAATGGGGCTGAATCGGGTGATGCAGTCCGTCGGTAAATGGGAAGGGTATATCATATATATAAATTTTGTCAGGAAAGTAGTGAGGTTGAAGTAGTGCAGCGAAACACAAAAGAAGTCAATTTTGTTGGGAATTAAATAGAATTTTGGTATTATAACATTATTTTCCTATTCATCAGTTTAAACATAATGGTTCTACACTATTTTTATCAAGCATAACTGTATTAACAATTTTAGCAATATTTGAAGGTAAGTAATTTAAAGGAATTGGCTTTGTCACATTCTTTAGTAAAAAGTAGCTGTAGTCCAAAACACTTAAAAATATAAAAATAAAGCTTTGTAAAGGGGCTGAATCGGGTGACGCAGTCCGTTGGTAAATAGGAAGTGTATATCATATATATAAATTTTGTCAGGAAAGAAGTGTGGTTAAAGTGTTGAAGTAGTACAGCGAAACACAAATAAAGTCAATTTTGTTGGGAATTTTATAGAATTATGGCATTATAACGTTGTTTTTCTATTCAACAGGTTAAACATAATGGTTTTACACTATTTTAATCAAGCATAACTGTATTAACAATTTTAGCAATATTTGAAGGTAGGTAAGTAATTTAAAGGAATTGGCTTTGTCACATTCTTAAGTAAAAAGTTTTTGTAGTCCAAACACTTGAAAATATGGAAATAAAGATTTGTAAAGGGTCTGAATCGGGTGTTGCAGTCCGTTGGTAAATAGAAAGTGTATATCATATATATAAATTTTATCAGGAAAGTAGTAAAATTGAAGTAGTACAGCGAAACACAAAAGAAGTCAATTTTGTTGGGAATTATATGGAATTTTGGCATTTTAACGTTATTTTCCTATTCAACAGGTTAAACATAATGGTTTTACACTATTTTTATCAAGCATAACTGTATTAACAAATTTAGCAATATTTGAAGGTAGGAAATTTAAAGAAATTGGCTTTGTCACATTCTTTAGTAAGAGTTTTTGTATTCCAAAACACTTGAAAATATGGAAATAAAGGTTTGTAATGGGGCTGAATCGGGTGATGCAGTCCGTCGGTAAATGGGAAGGGTATATCATATATATAAATTTTGTCAGGAAAGTAGTGAGGTTGAAGTAGTGCAGCGAAACACAAAAGAAGTCAATTTTGTTGGGAATTAAATAGAATTTTGGTATTATAACATTATTTTCCTATTCATCAGTTTAAACATAATGGTTCTACACTATTTTTATCAAGCATAACTGTATTAACAATTTTAGCAATATTTGAAGGTAAGTAATTTAAAGGAATTGGTTTTGTCAAATTCTTTAGTTAAAAGTTTTTGTATGCCAAAACACTTGAAATTATGGAAATAAAGGTTTGTAAAGGGGCTGAATCGGATGATTCCGTCCGTTAGTAAATGAGAAGTGTATATCATATATATAAATTTTGTCAGGAAAGTAGTGAGGTTGAAGTAGTACAGCGAAACACAAATAAAGTCAATTTTGTTGGGAATTTTATAGAATTATGGCAATATAACGTTGTTTTTCCATTCAACAGGTTAAACATAATGGTTCTACACTATTTTTATCAAGCATTACTGTATTAACAATTTTAGCAATATTTGAAGGTAGGTAAGTAATTTAAAGGAATTGGCTTTGTCACATTCTTTAGTAAAAAGTTTTTGTAGTCCAAACACTTAAAAATATGGAAATAAAAGTTTGTAAAGGGTCTGAATCGGGTGTTGCAGTCCGTTGGTAAATAGAAAGTGTATATCATATATATAAATTTTATCAGGAAAGTAGTAAAATTGAAGTAGTACAGCGAAACACAAAAGAAGTCAATTTTGTTGGGAATTATATGGAATTTTGGCATTTTAACGTTATTTTCCTATTCAACAGGTTAAACATAATGGTTTTGCACTATTTTTATTAAGCATAACTGTATTAACAAATTTAGCAATATTTGAAGGTAGGAAATTTAAAGAAATTGGCTTTGTCACATTCTTTAGTAAGAGTTTTTGTATTCCAAAACACTTGAAAATATGGAAATAAAGGTTTGTAAAGGGGCTGAATCGGGTGATGCAATCCGTCGGTAAATGGGAAGGGTATATCATATATATAAATTTTGTCAGGAAAGTAGTGAGGTTGAAGTAGTGCAGCGAAACACAAAAGAAGTCAATTTTGTTGGGAATTATATAGAATTTTGGTATTATAACATTATTTTCCTATTTATCAGTTTAAACATAATGGTTTTACACTATTTTTATTAAGCATAACTGTATTAACAATTTTAGCAATATTTGAAGGTAAGTAATTTAAAGGAATTGGTTTTGTCAAAATCTTTAGTTAAAAGTTTTTGTATTCCAAAACACTTGAAATTATGGAAATAAAGGTTTGTAAAGGGGCTGAATCGGATGATTTCGTCCGTTAGTAAATGAGAAGTGTATATCATATATATAAATTTTGTCAGGAAAGTAGTGAGGTTGAAGTAGTACAGCGAAACACAAAAGATGTCAATTTTTTTGGGAATTATATAGAATTTTGGCATTGCGAATACTCTTTTTAAATTCCTTTTTAAATTCCTAAAATCAGAAAACCTTGTAAATAAGCACCACGGAATTTTCTCAACTGATTTTGCACAGATTACATTTTTTCTTCTTTCTGGTCGCTTACATTTAAAATTTTAGTTTCTGCGACACTTAATGTTATTCGCTCCTGACCTAGCCACTGTGGGCCATTGAACCACAAGTCACAATGTTTTAGTTTTTTAGGTGATATACCTCTGGATACTAGATCTGCAGGATTGTCCTCAGATTTGACATAAAACCACTTATCGGACCCTACCATTGATTGAATTTGTGAAACCCTATTTGCCAAAAAAATTTGAAATTGATTAGGAGGTGATTTTATCCAACTCAGCACCACCTGGGAATCACTCCACATGCAAATTTTGTCGATTTTAATAGTAAGGGAAGTCTGAACTTCTTTAATTAATTTCGACAATAAAAGCACTGCAGACAGTTCCAATTTAGGAATAGTCATTGCTTTAATAGGTGCCACCTTACTTTTTCCACAGAGCAAATTGACATATATATTACCTACACAGTCAACACTTTTATGTAAACACAAGCACCAATGGCATTTTGCGATGCGTCAGAAAAGCCGTGAATCTCAATCTGTATGGGACTGTCGCAGCAAACTTGCCTGGGAAAGGAAATCTCATTGAACCACCTTGACTCTTCCTTAAATGTATACCACTCCTTTGCTACATCCAATGGAACTGGGTCGTCCCATAATAATTTTAATAGCCACAATTTTTGAAGCATAACCTTGGGAATAATGATGCAAGCGCTAAGTAACCCTAATGGATCAAAAATCTGTGCTACAGCAGACAATATTTTCCTTTTTGTGACCACATCATCACTCAACACAGCGCCCACCTGATACGACAATACATCATTCGAACACTGCCAGTATAAGCCTAAGGTTTTTGTTTTTTCATTCACACCTAAATTCAGAATAGATGATTGTGAATCATCTGGATCTTTTATTTCCTGCAAAAGTTCTCTCTTGTTGGATACGAATTTTCTCAAATTGAATCCTGCATCACCTAGTACCTTTAACAATTGCGTACATAAATTGGCTGCTTTTTTGACTGATGATGACCCTGAAATTAAATCGTCTACATAAAAATCTCGGTTGATCACACATGACACTTCAGAATACTGTTCTTCACACTCTAAAGCTACCTGTTTTAGACAACGAATAGCCAAAAATGGACTAGAGGTTAGTCCAAAAGTTACAGTGTTCAAATTATACTCTTGTACTTCGTGGGATGGTTCATTTCGCCATAAAACCCTTTGAAATTGACGGCGTTCCTCCTGCATCCAGACCTGCCTGTACATCTTTGCAATGTCTGCACAAAATGCTACACTGTTTTCCCTAAACCTTAACAAAATCGATAAAAGATCTTCCTGAATTTTTGGACCAATATATTGCAAGTCATTTACTGAGATACCAGAATCTGATCTTGCGGACCCATCATACACAACACGCAACTTAGTAGTTGAGCTACTTTCTTTGATCACCCCATGATGTGGCAAATAATAGCAGACTTCATCTAATCGATTTTCTTCTGGTACCCTAGTCATGTGTCCTGCTTTTTCATACTCAGACATATAGTCACAATATTCCTTCTTGAGATTTTCATCCCTTGCAAATTTCCTTTCTAGTGCATACAATCGTTTCAACGCCATTTGTTTTGAATCTCCAAGCTTAGTTACCGAGTCTTTAAATGGAATAGCCACCACAAATCTACCATCCTCAGACTTTCTCAAATTTGATACAAATGACCTTTCACACTCCCTATCATCTTCACTTAACTCAATAGAAGGATTATTTCCACCAGGTTCCTCCCAGGACCAGAATTTTTCTAGCTGCTCTTGGACATCTTGATTTCGACTTAAGTTACACCAAGTTTTATATAATTGTTTGCCCTGATTGAACTCTCCTGACACTATCCAACCTAAACATGAATTCTGAAGAATTGGCAACCCATCACCTAACTTAATTTGACCACCTCTTATTAGACTCCAAAACACACTAGCCCCAATAAGCATATCAATTTCTTGTGGCCTATAAAAATCAGGATTTGCTAAATGAATATCAGTTGGTAGTTGCAGGCTATCAAGATCTATTTCATTAGTAACACCTCAGTGATCTGAGGTGTTACTAAGCAAAATATTGATGTGTTGAACCTATTGCAATTGGACCTTATATCCACCTTACATTTTTTTGTAATTACTGTTGAGTTTTGACTGATACCAACCACAGTCATGTTGATTGCTTCTATAGGCAATTTTAATTTACTACACATTTTCTCTGTAATAAAGTTGCTCATTGACCCAGAATCTAACAAAACCATACACTCTACCCAATTTCCATATGTATCTCTTACCTTCACAGCAGCTGTTGACAACAATACCTGACCTTTGTCCCTCCAACTTGTGTTTGAAAGTGTTACTGGTACCTTATCAGTTTCACTTGATTTACATTGCCCCTCAAACACACTGTTATTTGCACCTTTGTTTGTTTTATTTGTAACATGCTCATGATCCCTATTATAATGCAACAAAACATTATGAGACAGCCCACACTTAATACACTTTTCAGCTGGACACTCTCTACTAAAATGGTTTTCATCAAAACAACATAAACACATTTTATTTTTCTTTATTTGAACATTTCTTTGATAGATAGATAAATCTAAAAACCTTTTACATTGACTCAAATTATGAGAAGCTTTACACATGATACAAACTTTATTTTGTTTTTGGTTTTTATTAACTGTCAAAAGAGATTTTTGTCTATGTGCTACTTGAATATATTTACCGTTAACATTCTTTGAGTTGTTCTCTATTGTTTCTAACAGATCTGCCCTACCCTGAATAAAGTTTTTAAAATCTTCCAAGGTGGGTAACTCATTTTTTATTTTAAATATCTCCCATTCTTTTAGAGTAGATTTATCAAATTTTGTATTGATATTGAAACACTTGTGAGGACTTTTAACACAATTTATTTACAAATTGTAAGAATACAAGAATTCAGCTGGTTACAAATTACACTAACTGTCACTTATTACTATTAATCTTCACGAAAGCTGAACGAGTACTAACTCTACTACCGCAAATGACCCGCTTTATATATCAAAATACTTGACATCTCGATTTTTCCAGAAATAACTATTTACTAAAATCCAAATATTACTAGAATGTTCGCGAATAACTACCAACCTAAAATAATTATAAATCATGTCGAGTTCCTGTCAAAACCTTCTTCCTCATTCACGGACTCTACCCTTTATGGCAAGCAGCTACATCAAAATACATGCATTCCTCTCGCGCATCTGTCACAATCATCCGTCACATTCATCCGTCACACATCTGTCACCCGTTACACTGCCCCCTCCTTAGGTTCATTCCTCCCGGAATGTGATAACTCTCCGGAGTAGACTTCAGGGTCATCTTCGGAACTGGTCGAACCCTCTACCCGAAGTTGCTGTACCTCCCTACTGTGGTCACCCTGATATAACGCCAACCTATCATGATGGACTACGACGGGTTTTCCTTTGGGGACTCTAACAATCCGATAGATCACATCATTGATTCTCTTTTTAATCAAATATGGACCTTCCCACTTCTTTTGAAGTTTCGGACACACACCCCGTTTCCGTCGAGGATTATAGAGCCAGACCAATTCCCCAGGTTCATAAGTGTTTCCTGTTGCTCGTGAGTCGTAGTACCTTTTCATCCGGTCACTGGAGAGTTGTAGTTTGTGGCGCACTAGTTCATGAATATTTTCGATCTTATTCTGAAGATCTCCGACGTATCCTTCACCGGTTGCTATTTCATCAGGCTTGCTCCCATATATCAAATCGCAAGGTAATCTAGTTTCCCTACCAAAGAGGACTTTCGCAGGTGTCTGACCCGTAGATTCGTTGACAGCCGACCGGATAGCCATTAAAAATAGCGGAATATGCTTATCCCAATCTTTCTGATGTTCTGAGACCACTTTCGATAAATAATTTGCAATGGTTCGGTTCATTCGTTCAACCATTCCATCAGACTGTGGATACATCGCTGTAGTTCTAGTTTTATGGATACCTAATCGTTTGCAGACTTCTTGAAATAGGTTGCTTTCAAAATTTCTTCCCTGATCTGCGTGCAGCTCCAACGGTACCCCAAAACGGCTAATGAACTCGTTGATCAGAATATCGGCCAAGGTAGGGGCTTCTTGGTTGGGAACAGGGTAGGCTTCCACCCATTTAGAAAAATAGTCCATCACAACGAAGATGTATTTATTTCCAACCTCACTAGTTGGTAGGGGCCCCAACACATCTACGGCGATTCTTTCAAATGGACTTCCAACAAGGTATTGCTACATCTCTGCTTTAGGTTTACGATTAGGTCCATTGCTAGCAGCACACGTCGTGCATTTGCGGCACCAATCTTTAACATCGTTGGAGCAATTAACCCAATAAAATCTATCCCGGACTTTTTGCAGCGTCTTTGTAATACCTAGGTGTCCTCCAGATATGTCATCATGAAGTTGTTTTAAAATTTCCGGCACCGTACTTCTTGGGACCACAATTTGTTTCTTGATTTCTGAGCCTTCAGGGTTTTTAACTATCCTTTTAAGGAGCCCACCGTCTAAAGTTAAAGAATTCCATTGGGCCCAATATAATTTTAAGACCGGAGAGGACGATGATACCTCTCGCCATAGGGGACGCTGATCCGTTCTTTTCCATTCCAGGATATTCCTAATAACGGGATCGTTGTTTTGTTCCTCCTCCATTCTGGAGCACAAGTCGTCTGGCACCACTTTTATTAGAGCAAGCTTCTCGTTTTGTTCGAGTCGACTGCAATTTGTGCAATTAGATGGGCATGGCCTTCTAGAAAGTGCATCGGCGTTATGATGCTTAGTTCCAGGTCTATGTTTGATTTCAAAATCGTATTCCTGGAGTTTTTCCAACCATCTTGCTATCTGCCCCTCTGGATTTCTAAAGCTCAGTAGCCACTTTAAACTGGCATGGTCTGTTCTAATTAGGAATCTTTTGCCATATAAGTATTTGTAGAAATGTTCCACAGACTTCACAACTGCGAGGAGTTCACGTCTCGTTACACAATAGTTTCTTTTGGATTTTGATAATGTCTTGCTAAAATATCCTAGAACTCTTTCTTTTCCGTCTTGAAGTTGTGAAAGTATAGCTCCGATTCCCACATTGCTAGCGTCGGTATCCAGAATAAGTCTGCCCTCAGGACGAGGATAAGCGAGAACAGGGGCCGAAGTCAATTCTTTCTTTAAAAATTCAAAGGCCTTTTGGCATTCTTCACTCCAACAAAAAATCTTATCTTGCTCAGTTAGTCTCGTTAAGGGCTTGGCGATGTCTCCAAAATTTCTAACAAATCGTCGGTAATATGAGCAAAGACCCAGGAAGCTGCGAAGTTGATGCTTATCAGAAGGGACCGGCCACTCTTGAACGGCTTGAATCTTGGCGGGGTCTACAGTAACGCCATTCTTGCTTACAACATGTCCCAAATAACTGACCTGTCTCTGGAGCAAGTTACATTTCTTAACATTCAATGTTAGATTGGCCTTTTTCAGTCGTCGAAAAACTTCTTCTAGGTTAGCCAAATGTTCATTAAAATCCTTACCCATTATAATGATGTCATCTAAGTAGACCAAACAAGATTCCCAGGATAAACCTCGAATAATAGTTTCCATCAACCTTTCAAAGGTAGCAGGAGCATTGCATAAGCCAAATGGAAGGACGGTAAATTGCCACAAACCTGATCCACTAGTGAAGGCCGTCTTCTCTTTATCAGAAGGATCCATTTCAACCTGCCAGTATCCGCTCTTTAAGTCTAACGTAGAGAAAAGGGTAGATCCACCCAAGGCGTCGAGGGCATCGTCAATCCTCGGAAGGGGATAACTATCCTTCTTCGTAACCTCATTCAACTTTCTATAGTCAACGCAGAACCGCATTGATCCGTCTCTTTTCCTTACCAATACAACGGGAGAAGCCCACGGACTATTGGAGGGTTCAACTATTCCATCTCGAATCATTTCTTGGAGGGCCTTGTCCGCTTCTTCCTTTTTAACTTGAGGCAATCGTCGGGGTACCTGACGAATCGGACGTGCATCGCCAGTCTCAATCTTGTGCTTGACTATGTCGGTCCTTCCCAGTTTACTTGCAGAACCGAAGACAGGTTTATAGCGGTAAATTAAATCTCTTACCTGCTTCTTTTCTATTTTTGACAAAGATGGGTCTAACCTAGTCATTAATTGTTCTATGTCGTTGGTTCTGTCTGATTCAAAGGCTCCTACCTGGTGAATCATGGCCGTTACCGGTTCCAAAGTTCCGATTTCGGTGTTCTTTCGCAGAAGAACTGGATGTTCATTCATGTTAATGATTCGGATTGGTACCTCTTTGGCTGATCTAACAAGAGCTTTTCCGACCAGAAGTCCTCTTCCCAATATCTGATCATGATTCTTGGGTTCTACCATAGCTGGGCTTCCATCCGGCTCTACTTCCTCTAGTCGTGCCGTTACAACACATTCGCACGTTGCTGGAAGCTCGATGTCGTCAGATAGTTTCAACGGGGCGATAGCTTCATGTTTTCGATGTAGAAGCAATTCTTCCTTTTCTGTATGAAGTATCCGTCGCCCCAAATCCAAGCGAAAACAACAGTTGTGCATTACATCCATACCCAGGATAGCATCTTCATCGATATCAGCCACCAATATCGAATGAGACAGACATGTTGAACCAAACTGTAGAGACACGTTAACCTCTCCGTAGACTTTGGCAGGTTCCCCAGTAGCGGTGCGCAGTCTCCAACTGGTAGGCGACAACTTCCTAGTCACGACAACTGTCGGCTGTACCACAGTTTTTGTAGCTCCAGTATCCACCAGCATGTTGTATTTCTTTCTGTCAATCAGGGCTTCGACGTATAAGCTGCGTGCTTGGTGTTTTAATATTGCTATCTTGGCCGTAGGAAGGGCTTTGCAATGGTTTGTGGTCGTTGTCGCAGAAGACGTCTTCTTGCGTGGACATGAGTTTTTCACGTGCCCTAGTTCTCCACAATTCCAACATCGTATAGGTCGCCGTCTCCTTGTGGGTAATAACTTCATTAGCCTTTCCACTAATCCATCGACGTCGCTGGCGGGTGCTATCACGTTGTTGTCATCAGCAGTCATCTCCCTTATTCGTGCAACTCCCCGTGATGCTTCCGTTGCTGCTTCGAATTCAAGTGCAATGGTTAAAGCGTCGACAAGGTCTTTTGGTCAGGCCAACCGCACAGCTCTTGGTAACTCCGGATCCCTAAGGCCATCGGTAAATGTTTGGACTGCTAGACACTCCAGAAACTCTTCTGCTGCTGTCGGATAAGCAAATCGAACCATTCTAGCTACCTTTGCCTCGAACTCCTGGGTAGAAACCTCACTCTTCTGTTTACGGTTCTTCAGCTGTATTCGGTACACGGGTTGTAGGTGGGTCTGACCATACCTCATCTCCAGGCGATGTACTAGTAGCTCGAAGTTGTCATCTTCGTCGGGCTTAAGGGAATGCAAGACATTCAAAGCATCGCCTCGCAACGCTATGGTTAGAGATATTGCCTTTTCTCTGGATGACCATCCGTTCGCCCTGGCCGCCGCGTCGAATTGCTTGACGTAGTTGGACCACGAAGTTGTTCCATCGAAGATAGGGGGTTTCATCGTTGATCGCATCTGTGTAGTGTCTCCGCTTCACCGTCGTTCGACATCCACGCTGAAGGTTTCCATTCTTTCCGCATCTCCCTCGCCACGGTGGACGTAGCGATCTTGCCGAAGGACCTCTATTTCTTTCTGAAGTTGTTGAATCATCGCATTCATTTTGGTATCTTCATTGCGTAGTTCGGCAACTTGCTGGGATTGCTCACAACGTAGAGTCGATATTTGCTGGGATTGTTCATTTCTTAAGGTGGATATTTGTTGTGAAACATAGCTTGACAACTCTTCACGCATTTGATGGACCAGTTCTTCTTGTTTCTTCATCTGCTCCTCTTGCTGGCTCTTCATTTGATCTTTCAGCTCTTCTTGTTGGCTCGTAATTCTATTGGCAAGCTCTTCTTGTTGACCCTTTATCTGACTGGACAGCTCGGACATTGCTTTGTGCATAGTATCTTCGAATTCCACCGAGTCAGGGTCAATATTTATACTTAAATAGTACTCACGTAATCTATTGATTAAAATAGTTTTTCCTCCGGTGGTATCCAAATCCAATTCTTCCAACTCTCTTCTGAGCTCAGCCACCAACAGTTCACGTAACTTCTTTCCAGGCATTCTTGCTTCTTCACCCCACACCTGACACCAATTTGAAACACTTGTGAGGACTTTTAACACAATTTATTTACAAATTGTAAGAATACAAGAATTCAGCTGGTTACAAATTACACTAACTGTCACTTATTACTATTAAATTTCACGAAACACAAAATATTAACTAACGATTTAGAATGGAAACTGCAATACTATACGTTAAAATGGAATTCTAGTACCCGGCCGAACCGTTAGATGTCGCTGTACCCGAGGCGGTCCGAATTTTTGGTTATACTATTCAAATTTCTTTATTACTTTAAAAGAGAAACACAATTATTAATGTAAATATAGCATTTATTGCATAAAAAAGACATACATCATTACAATACAAATACCATACCATACCATTTCCTTTGCGCTTCAAATTTTTTATAAGCGTGTAACTTTACGCTATCAAACCAGATACAACACTTTTTTTCGTAGGTACTCATAATGTTCATATACTTTAACTTAATCTGGAAAAATTAACGATTTAATACATTTTCTCAACAAAAGTAGTGCCAGAAAGATTTGTATTTTTTCAATATTACATATTTTATTACTTACCAATTTTTCTGCTAACAAAATACACTTGTAAGAAATACCAAACTAACAATAACGAACTGAACAATAAACTAACAGTAGCTGTAATAAATCCAAAAAATATACTGAACAACTTAAAGAAAAACGATAATACTTTGCAATACATTATCATACGAATCCAAATTCAAAATACTTCATCTGTCAAATTTGGACAAGTGCCATTATAATTTTCTTGTGGCGCCATCTATTGACTCGGCCGGCGAAATGAAAAACAGTATGACCTTGGTCGTTTAAGATTCAATTCTATTCGTTAATATTTTGTGTTCACGAAAGCTGAACGAGTACTAACTCTACTACTGCAAATGACCCGCTTTATATATCAAAATACTTGACATCTCGATTTTTCTAGAAATAACTATTTACTAAAATCCAAATATTACTAGAATGTTCGCGAATAACTACCAACCTAAAATAATTATAAATCATGTCGAGTTCCTGTCAAAACCTTCTTCCTCATTCACGGACTCTACCCTTTATGGCAAGCAGCTACATCAAAATACATACATTCCTCTCGCGCATCTGTCACAATCATCCGTCAAATTCATCCGTCACACATCTGTCACCCGTTACAATATGATAAATTAATAATGAATCCCAAAATTTAACAGGTTCACCTAAATTCTTTAATGCACGTAGGTGTTTATTGGGTACATCCAAAATATACCGCAAACCATCTGATGACTCATGCTTAAGTGGTTCAATTTCATAAATACCTGAAATATGATTTTTAACTAATATTTTCTTATTATCATACCTTTTACACAAAAGTTCCCATGCCACTGAATAATTTGCAGAACTGAACTCTAAAGATTCTATAATTTGTTTAGCAGGTCCTATTAATGATGCCCTAAGATAATGGAATTTCTGAATATCACCTATAGAAGTATTAGTATTAATTAAACTCTCAAATGTGTCTTTAAACTCTAACCATTTTGTATATGTGCCATAAAAATTAGATAATTGTATGAATGGTAACTTTACAGGTACTTCTCTAAACTGAGAATTTAAAAACTCCCGGAGGGACCCACCCTTACTAGAATTACTACTAGTTGAAGCATTTTCCCCTTTTTCACCTTTTTTATTAAGTGATTCAAGTATATTTTTTGCTTTACTTAGATGTTTGAAATATTCATCTTCGAACACTTGTCTCTCTAGCAAATGATTGTCTATTTCATTATCATCACAAATTGCTTCTATTTCTGTTTGAAATTCTTCAAATTCTGACAATAATGAATTAAATTTCTCTATTCTAAATTCTAACTCAATTGTTTTTTCACTAACAATATTCTGATTTTCAAAAACATTTATCTTATCAGCTACATCCACTAAATATTTATTAAAGAGTGTAAGCCGCTGCTTTACACTACCTCTTTTTCTTATCAACAACTTCAAAGTATTATTAGAATCCGGCATACTTGTTTCTAACATTTAAAGTATTAGCTCTCGTAAATTCAGAAATTTAGGAATAGAAAAGGAACACACTTACAGTTGGAAATCGGCTTCTTAATGATCCTACTTTCTTTTATATTCTTCACGTGGTCTTCACAGCACAGCTGACCCAGATTAACCTCACACAGCCGGCGTTTCTCTCATATATACACCAGCGTAGGTTTCTTGATGATGGCGGCGTCGTCCGATTGCAAATCACAACTTTTTGCAATAAAGGCACTTGATATCCCGGTCGATGGACCAAAATGTTTATAATAAAACGTAGTAAAATTTACTGACGTGATTTATTATCTTTAAACAACACAATTTATATTTTTAATGGACTGTATAACACAATAATATTCTTAAAGTGATTCGAACGACATTCTCACATATGATTGTAAATCGCCATAGTTCTTCTTCTTTTTTATTTAGCACATAACACATACTCTTTCTGGCTAAAGTCAACATAGTAGGATTTAATTTAAGTTTATTACAGCCAACAAGTAAAAATGTCTTGAACAGTTGGTAAATAGAAAGTGTATATCATATATATAAATTTTGTCAGGAAAGTAGTAAAATTGAAGTAGTACAGCGAAACACAAAAGAAGTCAATTTTGTTGGGAATTATATGGAATTTTGGCATTTTAACGTTATTTTCCTATTCAACAGGTTAAACATAATGGTTCTACACTATTTTTATCAAGCATAACTGTATTAACAAATTTAGCAACATTTGAAGGTAGGAAATTTAAAGGAATTGGCTTTGTCACATTCTTTAGTAAAAAGTTTTTGTATTCCCAAACACTTGAAAATATGGAAATAAAGGTTTGTAAAGGGGCTGAATCGGGTAATGCAGTCCGTCGGTAAATGGGTTGTGTACATCATATACATAAATTTTGTCAGGAAAGTAGTGAGGTTGAAGTAGTGCAGCGAAACACAAAAGAAGTCAATTTTGTTGGGAATTATATAGAATTTTGGTATTATAACATTATTTTCCTATTCATCTGTTTAAACATAATGGTTCTACACTATTTTTATCAAGCATAACTGTATTAACAATTTCAGCAATATTTGAAGGTAAGTAATTTAAAGGAATTGGTTTTGTCACATTCTTTAGTAAAAAGTTTTTGTATTCCAAAACACTTAAAATTATGGAAATAAAGGTTTGTAAAGGGGCTGAATCGGGTGATGCAGTCCGTTGGTAAATGGGAAGTGTATATCATATATATAAATTTTGTGAGAAAAGTAGTGAGGTTGAAGTAGTACAGCGAAACACAAAAGAAGTCAATTTTGTTGAAAATTATATAGAATTTTGGCATTATAACATTATTTTTCTATTCAACAGGTTTAATATAATGGTTCTATATAAATTTTGTCAGGAAAGTAGTGAGGTTGAAGTAGTGTAGCGAAACGCAAAAGAAGTCAATTTTGTTGGGAACTATATATAATTTTGGCATTATAACGGTATTTTCCTATTCAACAGGTTAAACATAATGGTTCTACACCATTATTATCAAGCATAACTGTATTAAAAATTTTAGCAAAATTTGAAGGCAGGAATTCGCTTTGTCACATTCTTTAGTAAAAAGTTTTTGAATTCCAAAACACTTGAAAATATGGAAATAAAGGTTTGATATAATGATTCTATCCTATTCTGATCAAGCACAACTGTATTAAGAATTTTAGAAATATTTTAATGCAGGAAATTCAAAGGGTCACTTTATTTAGTAAAAAATTTTTGTGGTCCAAAACGCTTGAAAGTATAGAAAAATAAGTTTCTTAAGGCGCTGAATCGACTGATGCAGTCCGTTCGTAAATACGAAGTTGATCATGGATCAATCTTGTTGGGAAAGTAGTGAAGTTGAAGCAGTAAAGCGAAACTCAAAAGAAGTAAATTTTGTTGGGATTTATATAGAATTTTGACATTATAACGTAATTTTCCTATTTAACAGGTTAAATATAATGGTTCTACACTATTTTTATCAAGCATAAATTTATTAATAATTTTAGCAATATTTGAAGGCAAGAAATTTAAAGGAATTGGCTTTGTCACTTTCTTTAGTAAAAAGTTTATGTTGTAAAAAACACTTGAAATTATGAAAATAAAGGTTTGTAAAGGGGCTAAATCGACTTATGCAGTCCCTTGGTAAATAGGAAGTGTATATCATATATATAAATTTTGTCAGGAAAGTAATGAGGTTGAAGCAGTAAAGCGAAACTCAAAAGAAGTAAATTTTGTTGGGATTTATATAGAATTTTGACATTATAACGTTATTTTCCTATTCAACAGGTTAAATATAATGGTTCTACACTATTTTTATCAAGCATAACTGTATTAACAATTTCAGCAATATTTGAAGGTAAGTAATTTAAAGGAATTGGTTTTGTCACATTCTTTAGTAAAAAGTTTTTGTATTCCAAAACACTTGAAATTATGGAAATAAAGGTTTGTAAAGGGGCTGAATCGGGTGATGCCGTCTGTTAGTAAATGAGTGTATATCATATATATAAATTTTGTCAGGAAAGTAGTGAGGTTAAAGTAGTACAGCGAAACACAAAAGATGTCAATTTTTTTGGGAATTATAAAGAATTTTGGCACTATTACGATATATTCCTATTCAACAGATTTGATATAATGATTCTATCCTATTCTGATCAAGCACAACTGTATTAAGAATTTTAAAAATATTTGAATGCAGGAAATTCAAAGGGTCACTTTATTTAGTAAAAAAATTTGTGGTCCAAAACACTTAAAAGTATAAAAAAATGAATTTCTAAAGGCCCTGAATCGACTGATGCAGTGCGTTCGTAAATATGAAGTTGATCATGGATCAATCTTGTTGGGAAAGTAGTGAAGTTGAAGCAGTAAAGCGAAACTCAGAAGAAGTAAATTTTGATGGGATTTATATAGAATTTTGGCATAATAACATTATTTTCCTATTAAACAGGTTTTATATAATGGCTCTACACTATTTTTATCAAGCATAACTGTATTAACAAGTTGAGCAATATTTGAAGGTAAGTAATTTAAAGGAATTGGCTTTGTCACATTCTTTAGTAAAAAGTTTTTGTAGTCCAAAACACTTAAAAATATGGAAATAAAGGTTTGTAAAGGGGCTGAATCGGGTGATGCAGTCCGTTGGTAAATGGGAAGTGTATATCATATATATAAATTTTGTCAGGAAAGTAGTAAGGTTAAAGTAGTACAGCGAAACACAAAGAAGTCAATTTTGTTGGGGATTATATAGAATTTTGGCATTATAACGTTATTTTCCTATTCAACAGGTTAAACTTAATGGTTCTACACTATTTTTATCAAGCATAACTGTAATAACAATTTTAGCAATATTTGAAGGTAAGTAATTTAAAGGAATTGGCTTTGTCACATTCTTTAGTAAAAAGTAGCTGTAGACCAAAACACTTTAAAATATAGAAATAAAGGTTTGTAAAGGTGCTGAATCGGGTGACGCAGTCCGTTGGTAAATGGGAAGTGTATATCATATATATAAATTTTGTCAGGAAAGTAGTGAGGTTGAAGTAGTACAGCGAAACACAAAAGAAGTCAATTTTGTTGGGAATTATATAGAATTTTGGCATTATAATATTATTTTCCTATTCAACAGGTTTAATATAATGGTTCTACACTATTTTTATCAAGCATAAGTGTATTAACAAATTTAGCAATATTTGAAGGTAGGAAATTTAAAGGGATTGGCTTTGTCACATTCTTTAGTAAAAAGTTTTTGTATTCCAAAACACTTGAAAATATGAAAATAAAAGTTTGTAAAGGGGCTGAATCGGGTGATGCAGTCCGTTGGTAAATGGGAAGTGTATATCATATATATAAATTTTGTGAGGAAAGTAGTGAGGTTGAAGTAGTACAGCGAAACACAAAAGAAGTCAATTTTGTTGGGAATTATATAGAATTTCGGCATTATAACATTATTTTCCTATTTAACAGGTTTAATATAATGGTTCTACACTATTTTTATCAAGCATAATTGTATTAACAATTTTAGCAATATTTGAAGGTAGGTAAGTAATTTAAAGGAATTGGCTTTGTCACATTCTTTAGTAAAAAGTTTTTGTAGTCCAAACACTTGAAAATATGGAAATAAAGGTTTGTAAAGGGGCTAAATCGGGTGTTGCAGTCCGTTGGTAAATAGAAAGTGTATATCATATATACAAATTTTGTCAGGAAAGTAGTAAAATTGAAGTAGTACAGCAAAACACAAAAGAAGTCAATTTTGTTGGGAATTATATGGAATTTTGGCATTTTAACGTTATTGTCCTATTCAACAGGTTAAAAATAATGGTTCTACACTATTTTTATCAAGCATAACTGTATTAACAAATTTAGCAATATTTGAAGGTAGGAAATTTAAAGGGATTGGCTTTGTCACATTCTTTAGTAAAAAGTTTTTGTATTCCAAAACACTTGAAAATATGGAAATAAAGGTTTGTAAAGGGGCTGAATCGGGTGATGCAGTCCGTCGGTAAATGGGAAGTGTATATCATATATATAAATTTTGTCAGGAAAGTAGTGAGGTTGAAGTAGTGCAGCGAAACACAAAAGAAGTCAATTTTGTTGGGAAATATATAGAATTTTGGTATTATAACATTATTTTCCTATTCATCAGTTTAAACATAATGGTTCTACACTATTTTTATCAAGCATAACTGTATTAACAATTTCAGCAATATTTGAAGGTAAGTAATTTAAAGGAATTGGTTTTGTCACATTCTTTAGTAAAAAGTTTTTGTATTCCAAAACACTTGAAATTATGGAAATAAAGGTTTGTAAAGGGGCTGAATCGGGTGATGCCGTCCGTTAGTAAATGAGAAGTGTATATCATATATATAAATTTTGTCAGAAAAGTAGTGAGGTTGAAGTAGTACAGCGACACACAAAAGATGTCAATTTTTTTGGGAATTATATAGAATTTTGGCACTATAACGATATTTTCCTATTCAACAGATTTGATATAATGGTTCTACACTATTCTGATCAAGCATAACTGTATTAAGAATTTTAGAAATATTTGAATGCAGGAAATTCAAAGGGTCACTTTATTTAGTAAAAAATTTTTGTGGTCCAAAACACTTAAAAGTATAGAAAAATGAGTTTCCAAAGGCCCTGAATCGACTGATGCAGTCCGTTCGTAAATACGAAGTTGATCATGGATCAATCTTGTTGGGAAAGTAGTGAAGTTGAAGCAGTAAAGCGAAACTCAGAAGAAGTAAATTTTGTTGGGATTTATATAGAATTTTGGCATTATAACATTATTTTCCTATTCAACAGGTTTTATATAATGGCTCTACACTATTTTTATCAAGAATAACTGTATTAACAATTTCAGAAATATTTAAAGGTAAGTAATTTAAAGGAATTGGCTTTGTCACATTCTTTAGTAAAAAGTTTTTGTATTCCAAAACACTTAAAAATATGGAAATAAAGGTTTGTAAAGGGGCTGAATCGGGTGATGCAGTCCGTTGGTAAATGGGAAGTGTATATCATATATATAAATTTTGTCAGGAAAGTAGTGAGGTTGAAGTAGTACAGCGAAACACAAAAGAAGTCAATTTTGTTGGGAATTATATAGAATTTTGGCATTATAACATTATTTTTCTATTCAACAGGTTTAATATAATGGTTCTACACAATTTTTATTAAGCATAACTGTATTAACAATTTTAGCAATATTTGAAGGTAGGTAAGTAATTTAAGGGAAATGGCTTTGTCACATTCTTTAGTAAAAAGTTTTTGTCGTCCAACCACTTAAAAATATGGAAATAAAGGTTTGTAAAGGGGCTGAATCGGGTGATGCAGTCCGTTGGTAAATGGGAAGTGTATATCATATATATAAATTTTGTCAGGAAAGTAGTGAGGTTGAAGTAGTACAGCGAAACACAAAAGAAGTCAATTTTGTTGGGAATTATATAGAATTTTGGCATTATAACATTATTTTCCTATTCAACAAGTTTAATATAATGGTTCTACACTATTTTTATCAAGCATAACTGTATTAACAATTTCAGCAATATTTGAAGGTAAGTAATTTAAAGGAATTGGCGGTAATTATTTAGAACAGCTACTTCTGGCCTATCTTCAAAATTTTTTTAAAAATTGTTTAATTAATAGTTAAAAACAACGAATTGAGTATTTATTTAGTGCGCTCAAGCATATTATTTTTAAAATTAATTTTTAAAGTTGGAACTATTTTTTGATCGCGCTGCCGTTTTTAGCAGTATGGCGTCTGAAAATCGTATGCAAATAGTAATACGCGACAAATAACAAAGAAAATAAATTATTTTGATATATATTACATTATAAATTTGACCGAAAAAACATTAAAATAGTAATCTTATGATATATAAATATACTCTCATGACTTACTTTTAAAAATGGCTTTCCTAAAAAGATGTATCGACACTCATCATTACACTATTCACATTCTGTATTTTATTTAATTAAAATCTGCACCACACAATATTTATATAATTAAATATAGGTACTCTCTGAAAAACTAAATATACAATAATTATAACTCGTAATCATCTTAACAAAATGTTCTATTTAACAACAAAATTTATTCTGCAATACACAATACTAAAATCAACTTTTTAACAGCGCTATCTGCTGTTCCGACTATAACTTGCGTTATGTCATTTAGGTACCAGCGTTGCCACATCTCTAAATAAAACCTAAATATTAACATATTTTTTTACATTATAAATATATAAAAATATTGAAAATAAAATGTAAAATGTAGAGAGAATATTACTAACCAAATCAAATTGGTTTTTTGCATTTTATAAAAGATAAAACAAAGATAAACAAACACGCAAAACTCAATGACGTGTGGCGATGCTATCCTAATCCAACCTAACCAAACTAAACCAGACCTAACTAAACCTAACCTAACCTAACCAGACCTAACCTAACCTAACCAGACCTAACCTAACCCAACCAAACCACACCAAACCACACCAAACCAAACCAAACTAGACCTAACCAAACCTAACCAGACCTAACCTAACCTAACCTAACCTATCCTAACCAAACCTAACTAAACCTAACCAAACCAAACCTAACCAAACTTAACCTAACCTAACCTAACCAAACTTAGCCTAACCTAACCTAACCTAACCTAACCTAATCAAACCTAACCTAACCTAACCTAACCTAACCTAACCAAACCTAACCTTACCTAACCTATCCTAACCTAACCTAACCTAACCTAACCTAACCTAACCTAACCTAACCTAACCTAACCTAACCTAACCTAACCTAACCTAACCTAACCTAACCTAACCTAACCTAACCTAACCTAACCTAACCTAACCTAACCTAACCTAACCTAACCTAACCTAACCTAACCTAACCTAACCTAACCTAACCTAACCTAACCTAACCTAACCTAACCTAACCTAACCTAACCTAACCTAACCTAACCTAACCTAACCTAACCTAACCTAACCTAACCTAACCTAACCTAACCTAACCTAACCTAACCTAACCTAACCTAACCTAACCTAACCTAACCTAACCTAACCTAACCTAACCTAACCTAACCTAACCTAACCTAACCTAACCTAATCTATTCTAACCTAACCTTACCTAACCTAACCTAACCTAACCAAACCTAACCAAACCTAACCTAACCTAACCTAACTAAACCTAACCAAACCTAACCAAACCTAACCAAACCAAACTTAACCTAACCTAACCTAACCTAACCAATACAATATATAACTGATCGGTTTAAAAAAATTATATTATTTAATGGGTTTTAGAAATACATTTACTTTTGGGAAGGGTTATTTATTTAAACTGGAATATAACAAATAACGGAGTTTATTTAAAAAATAAACTATTTGGTACAAACAAAAAAACAATTTTAAAATACAGACAAAATATCATGCAACGCAATACATTTGTTTATGTAATGATATCGGTGATTAGATATTATTTCTTTCATCCACCACCCTCTAAGTGTGATAAAAAAATTTAAATGAAGTTGTGAAATATTAAGAATTTACCAACCTAGATAACAAAATAAAATGAAAATAAAAATATTCTGATTGGGCTGTTGGATTTCCGGAAATTACCGAATGTGATCACACTCGAGATATATATTTATTAGGATAAAGTTAAATTACTTAGCATTACAACTTTTCTAAAAAAAATAAATTTGTATCATATAGGTACAGTTTATAAAATTAAAAAAATGTACCCTCACGGCACTGGGTATTTTTTCGCTAATGACCGGGTGTTAATTAGTTTATCGGACTGAAACGCATCTTGTTCATACGAAAATTAACGCACACTGATCCAAATATCACCTTACCAAATGGAGGTTAGTATAGAGAAAATGATGTAGAAAACGTCTCGGTATTCGCCAAGTTATTGTTCTACGATGATTAATTAATCAAATAAAACAACTTACAGTTTGCTATCTTCTCAATGATGTCGAACTGCAGCTTCCTGGATGGCTAAAACTTAGAAGGAACTTATACTTGAATTTGGTTTTGATTTACTTAACAACCAAATATAAATTCAATTTAAATCAAAATAGGAATAATAAGTTCCAAAATTAAAAACTAATACGAGTACTATTTGAAATAAAAATTTTTTACGGCACTTAAAAATGGCTTTAGCCGGCCGGTTTTTATTTTCGTAAAATAGTTTATACAAAATAAAATTCGTCTTCACTCGACGAAAAACAAAGTTAGTCTCCCCTGTTAACCGTTTCTCGTTCCTTTACAAGGGGGTCGGTTTTAATTTTTTGTCTTTACCGGCTCGCTCTTGATTGGCTGATTTCAAGGGCGAACTTAGATCGCAGTCAGAGCGTGGTTTCTGCAAAGGTAAAAATTAAAAATATTTTACTAGCACACGTGCTAGACAAGAATAGCTCGTGAAGGATAGGAAGATATTTGTAACTAGGAATTTCTGTTGCCGACCGGGGGTGAAGGCGCGGCGGGTAGATTTTTTATCGTTCAACTTATAGGGATATATTCATGGTGCGAATATTTAAATGCTACACAGCCCCCACACAAGAGAGAAAACTGGGACTGGTAGGAAAAGTTTTCTATATATCTGTAAACTATGGTTGGAACAACAGTAGCCTTTAAATATTAAAACGGTGGGCTTTGCACCAAGGCGGACAGGCGAAGACATTAGAACTTGGACAGGGAGAAAGAAAAACGTTAAGATAGATATACGTAAAGTCAACATCGGTGGTTCGAGTTTTCATTTAAATCTTTCGGAAAACTCTCTGGTTATACCCAAAGACATATTATCATAATCGGTAACTAAACATAAATGTAACTAGTATTATCCATTGACAACACAAAATAAAATCTGTTCCTTGCGAACAATAGCAATGGTAAGTCCTTGTATCAAGGAATCAAACATAAAGGAAATACACTAAAGGTAGAACAGGATATCATTCTTATAACGCCAGACAAAATTCAATGTTTGTAAAGCTAGCATTGATATAACAAAAGTTTTACTTAACCATAGTTAAAGGAGAGTAGAAGGAAGAAATTTAAAAGATAGGGCAACTAAGTGTGGTTGATAACTGCGCGTATCATACGCCTAAACTAGATTAGGGTCACCATCGATAAGTCATAATCGGGAAGTCACAATCAGTTAGAAGTTTAAACAATAACTTCGGTCAACATCAAAACTTGTCTAAGGACACTTAATTGGAAAAATATAGAAAGAGGGATTAAGAAGTATTTACTTGTCTTCCTAAATAGCTCGACGGATCCACTGGCGGTCAGATCCCAAACTCACCAACCTAGCCTTTTCCCTTGCGACAACTAAGTAGGTCAAAGTAAATTTCGATAGAAGAAATAAGAAAAAAAAGAAGTGACATAGTTAAGGATTTTTGTTAAGTAACAGAAGGTAATTGAATTTGTCATTGGTTAAATTACAGATCAACAGTAAATGTATCCATTCTGGGGAGTCAAGACATATGTATGACACCAAACGGCGTGTCATGGGACACAATCTAGAAAGAAACTTCGATAATACTTATTGAAAGCTATCGAAAACAAATTATTTGTCTATTGCTACCTGACTATAAGTGTTTTAAGCGCGCATACTATAATCATTTGATGCAGGAAGCATAAACAAAAAAACTAACATGAAGTACTTACAATGTCAGTAGGTACTAGATAAGGCACAAATAAAAATATATCGTTACGATGAGTCAATAAATTGGTGTTGCGAACCTGACGAACAATATTTTGTTTAACAGACTAAAAAAACGAATTTAGTTTGTCTACAAAAGAAAGTACAATGCTTAACCTCAAATAGATAAAGGACTAAAATAGAATTAAAGTTGTGTGGAACACCTCGTAACACACCTACAAAAAGGTATTTTTAATAAGTGAAGCCTGAAGAAGAGAAATATATTTATACAATAGGTTTAAGTAGATTCTTGAGTAAACGTAGACAGAGAGAGCAACGAAAATAAACAGCTGATCGTATCTCAGCATTTTGCTGAAGGTAAGTTTTGAAGTTACTATTAAGAGCAGGTATACGGAAATATTAAGTTCTAAAAAATGCAGAGTTAAAGGTGATTAAAAAATTAAATTTTGTAGAGTATTTATAAAATTATTCTTGATCGGAATCATTAGGAGAGCTGTCATCGTCACTAAGATATGGTTTTAAATCTTTAATATGCCACTTACCAATTGATTTGCCTTTTGAATCTTTTAATTCATATACGAGGGGTGATAACTTTTTATGGACCGTACACAAAATGTATTTAGGTGCTAATTTCGACATAAAATGTTCAGAAGCTTTGGATAAAATTTTATTTCGTCTCCAGACTTTGTCGCCAACGTAAAATTCGACATTACGTCTGCGGAGATTATAAGTTTTAGAATTGCGTTGATATGCTTTATGTAAATGGGTAACAACTTCATCAAAGACTTCCTTTAGACCTGATATTTCGGAAACGTACTTATCATAAGATGGTGGTGATTTAGATGACGGCTGTAACGATGAATAATAATTTCCAGAGATTGGAACATATCTTGCAAAATTTAAGAAGCAAGGGGGGAATTTCGTAACTTCATGTTGAGCTGTATTAATGGCCTGACGGATTTTGGAGAGTTCTTTGTCCCAATCGGAATGATCTTTAATATAACAACGGGTGGCGGTACCTATGGTTTTATTGCTCCGTTCTACGAAATTGCACTGCGGCGAATACACAGGATTATACCATATTTTCTGTACCTTATAACGATTACATAGTTCTTTTAGGACAGTGTTATTAAAATTTTTTGCATTGTCGCAAACTAAAAACTGCGGTACTCCAAACATCAAAAAGACATCGTTTTCGAGATACTTTACTATATTAGAAGTGGTTGCTTTCCTCAAGGGTTGCATTAAAACAAATTTGGAAAACCAGTCGGATACTACCAGTAGCCAAGTGTAACCTTGCTTAGAACGAGGTAGAGGACCTATTAAATCTACAGCAATAATTTGCCAAGGGTGTTCGGCGGTTTTTTCTTTTCCCATTTGACCCATGGGGGCAGAAGTAGACATTTTTTGGGCTCCACAGGTTTTACAAGAGCGAACGTAACGAAGGATGTCCTTGCGCATTTTAGGCCAATAATATTTTTCTTGGACTCTATATAATGTTTTAGAAAAACCAAAATGTGCACACGTAGGTGGGTCGTGACACGAAGAAATTATTTCCCAACGTTGAGGTTTAGGAACTAGAATTTTCCATTCTATGGCATTGGTATGAAAAGGAATTTTAGATGGAATTAATTTATAAACGGAATTATTTTCTACTTTCCATTGGGGATAATCCTGAGGAGACTGCAAAATTTTGGTACGTAAATCATCGAACCAAGGATCTATTCGATCATTGTCGACTTCAACAAAATTGACGGATGGTGTTTCCGGGGTATCGGGGTCAGTATGAATACGGCTTAAGGCATCAGGGACAACATGGGAAGTTCCCTTTCGGTGAATAAGGTCAAAATGATGCTGTCTCAACCGCATTGCCCAACGAGCAAGTTTTCCGGAAGGGTTTTGAATGTTCTTGAGCCACAAAAGGGAATAGTGATCTGTAATCACCTGAAATTTGACTCCTTCAATGTATGGTCGAAATTTTTCTATTGAAAAAATGACAGCTAGACATTCTCGTTCAGTCACTGAATAATTACGTTCAGCACGAGATAAAGAGCGACTCGCATAGGCGACTACAACATCAGATCCATCGATGGTTTGAGTTAAAACTCCACCCAATCCTGTATCACTAGCATCGCACTGGATGGTGAATAATTTAGAAAAGTCGGGTTGAATCAAAACGGGTGCTGAAATAAGGGAATCTTTAATTTTGAGGAAAGAGTGTTCAGCTTCAGGGTTCCACTGAACGGTTTGTTTTTTCTTCTTACCCTTTAATAGATCGTTAATGGGTGAAACAAGGGTGGAAAAATCTTTAATAAAACGGCGATACCAAGAGCACATGCCTATAAATCGTTTAACCTCAGTAAAGGTAGTAGGACGGGGGACCATAGCGGTAATTTTATCTGGGTCAGTTCGAAGACTGTTATTCCCTACTATATATCCAAGAAACTTTAGATCAGGCTTGAAAAATTCACATTTTTTGGTATTAATCGTAAGATTGGCTTCTTTGAGTTTGTCTTTAACAATAGATAGTAAACGAAGATGTTCCTCAAAAGTATCTGAACAAATGATGATATCGTCTAAATAACAGAAGATATTTGGCTCGAATTCGGGACCAAAAATGGCATCTACTAAACGTTGTTGGGTTTGTGCCGAGTTACACAAACCGAAGGGCATAACGGTAAACTGAAATGATCCACGGCCTATGACACTAAAGGCCGTTTTTTCTTTAGAGGCTAGATCTACAGGTACTTGCCAAAAAGCTTTCCGTAAATCTACGGAACTAATAAACTTGGTACCTCGTAAGAGGGAAAGAATCCTATTAATATTAGGTAACGGATAAGTGTCATGTTTTGTCACTTCATTCAAAGCTCGACCGTCAAAACAAAAACGATATTCATCGTTGTATTTTTTGACCAGGAGAACTAGAGAGCACCAGGGACTGTTTGATGGTTCAATGACTCCTAACTGAAGCATTTTATCTAATTCTCCATTTAAAAAAATTTTGACATATATGGTGACATAGGGAAGGGACGTTTTTTAAAAGGTTTAGCATCACCTGTATCTATGATCATTTGAATTTTGTCTGTGCGACCTAATCCATTGACATTACTAACCTTACTAAAAGAATCGATTATGGTTTGAGCTCTATCTTGTTGTTCAACATTTAAAAGTTCCAGAGTACATAAGCTAACATTACTTAAACAAATTTCGTTTTCAACTGGAGTTGATTGAGAATGAAGGGAAGAGTCTGGAGAATGCCAGGTTCGGTTTGAGAAATTTAAAATTATTGAAAAGGTTTTAATAAAATTACTTCCTAAAATAAATGTATAAGGGAGAGTGGGAACAACGAGAGCTTTTACTACGTGACAGACGTTATCCGCTTGTATGGGTAGATCGACTACACCGGTGACAGATTGATTGGTTCCGTCCGCCAAAGTAACATTATGGTGGTCAGAAGAGTTGACTTTCAAATTATGTTGCTTTAAAAAATTTAAAGCTTTACTACCTACAATAGTGATAGAACATCCTGTGTCTAATAAAACTGTAAAATTTTGAGATAGAATTTTTATGGAGATATACGGACGATTATCTTTAGGTTTTTCTATAACTACAGGAGCTACTGTACAAGGGGGATAATGTTTATGAAAATTCTTAACATAAACCAACCACTTTTTCCAATCATTTTTGTCGGTTTTATAAACAGGAGTAGAAATTGCACCGACGTTACAATTTCTATATACTAGTTTTTTGTACATTTCGGACATTTTGGGACAGTCACATCTGGATGACCACATTTAAAACAGAATCTATTTTTTTTAGAATTCCGGCAAGCTTGAAAAGTATAACCGGTCTTATGGCAATTCCAACAGGTTAATGATTTTGAAGGAGAAGACTTAAAATTTGAAAAATGAACTTTCTTCGAACTTTTTTCTTCGACTACCGCAACTTTTGAGCTGGAAGACTTGCTCTGTAAAGATATATTGACATCTTCCAATTTCTTTATCACCTTTGTCAATTGGTCTACAGTATTTATTTCCAAAAGACTACGGTGTGGAATATATTCTGGTAAAACATTTCTCTTTAAATATTTAATTTTAGTGAATTCTGCTGGGGTGCTACTTAATCGTTCAAAAAGAGAATTGAGATGGGCTGCAAAAATAACAATTGATTCGTGTCTTTTTTGTTTTCGGGACTTAATTTCTTCCCAAGTAATATCATCTATGTCCGGGGGCAGAAATGTATTTTTAATTAAAGTAGTTAGTTCGTCCCAAGATTGAATAGAAGATTTGATTGATCTGAACCATATGGCTGCGTCACCACTGAATAATTCAACTGCAGAGTGAAATAAAATTTCCGAAGAAACATTTCGAGATTCCGCCAACTCTTTTACCCTTGATAAAAATTCGAAAACATTTTTTGATTCACCATTGAATTTAACGTTCCATTTACTAAGGGGGTACTTATCAATATAAGTAACTACAGGGGGTGGAACATTTACTACAGGTGTGTCATGGGAATTAACAATACTAGATACGGAAATATTAGATGGACTAACGGCTTTTTGGGAAAGATCATGATCTAGAAATAAACAAGTTGCATGTGATTCGTTTTTGAACGTTACATGTTCGTCAGGAGATTCTTCGGTTAAAGGAATTCGTTTGATACGACCAATCAGATGAGATAATCTAGATTTAATTCTACGAAAACAGGAGTCAGTTGTAGAACCTTCGAATTCTTCAACTAACTTAGTGACACTTTCTAGCGACGAGTTGATAGTATTCTGTTCGTCAATAAAATTTAAATTTGTTAAATTGAATTCATTATCGTTTTCTCTATTTAACAATCTTTTTAGTATCTTTTTTCTATCCTCTAATTTCCTTCCAGTAACTGTATTTCTAATTTTTAGTTCATAATCAATTTCGCTGGATGTTAAAAAGTTTACTTCAAAATTAGACATTATTGATAAGCTCCTACCTTACAAATAAATATGTTTGATTAAAAAAAATTTGTATCATATAGGTACAGTTTATAAAATTAAAAAAATGTACCCTCACGGCACTGGGTATTTTTTCGCTAATGACCGGGTGTTAATTAGTTTATCGGACTGAAACGCATCTTGTTCATACGAAAATTAACGCACACTGATCCAAATATCACCTTACCAAATGGAGGTTAGTATAGAGAAAATGATGTAGAAAACGTCTCGGTATTCGCCAAGTTATTGTTCTACGATGATTAATTAATCAAATAAAACAACTTACAGTTTGCTATCTTCTCAATGATGTCGAACTGCAGCTTCCTGGATGGCTGATTTCACAAATCACTTTTCAAAAACTTAGAAGGAACTTATACTTGAATTTGGTTTTGATTTACTTAACAACCAAATATAAATTCAATTTAAATCAAAATAGGAATAATAAGTTCCAAAATTAAAAACTAATACGAGTACTATTTGAAATAAAAATTTTTTACGGCACTTAAAAATGGCTTTAGCCGGCCGGTTTTTATTTTCGTAAAATAGTTTATACAAAATAAAATTCGTCTTCACTCGACGAAAAACAAAGTTAGTCTCCCCTGTTAACCGTTTCTCGTTCCTTTACAAGGGGGTCGGTTTTAATTTTTTGTCTTTACCGGCTCGCTCTTGATTGGCTGATTTCAAGGGCGAACTTAGATCGCAGTCAGAGCGTGGTTTCTGCAAAGGTAAAAATTAAAAATATTTTACTAGCACACGTGCTAGACAAGAATAGCTCGTGAAGGATAGGAAGATATTTGTAACTAGGAATTTCTGTTGCCGACCGGGGGTGAAGGCGCGGCGGGTAGATTTTTTATCGTTCAACTTATAGGGATATATTCATGGTGCGAATATTTAAATGCTACAAATATAGATAAAAGTTCTAAAGGTTTCGACTTCTTGATAAAAAGACATCCAGAATTAGCGGAACCAGAGGATGAATTTGGCGTAATCGAGAGTAAGGTGAGTTTTAGGACCGAGAAAGAAACTAAATTAATAAATAGGAAATTTATTAAGGCTGCGTATGATGGTACAGAGAAGCACGCATTTAGCAGAATAATGCAAATCAGGGAGGAGGCCAAGGGCTGCGAGTGGGTTGCACTCAGCAAACCTAGCGATATGGAAACCATTTATTTTAGGAAAATGGTCGAAGCAGTTTTTCACGGAGACTATTCTAAAGTGGTCATTTACACAGGAAGCAGGCTAAAAAAGATCCAAAAAAGTGGGGCGAAATCGTACGCGTATGTTGTTGACTGTGGCAAGGATGAATATGTAGACACTGTAAGGAAGGTGCAATCAGCACTGCAGGAAAGTGGCGTACAAGACGGAATTAGATCTGTAAGAAGTACTAGGGAGGGAAAAGTATTGGTTATGGTAGACAGAGATGTAGGCGTATGCGATAGGATAGGCAAAGCTCTCACTGAATCGCAACATCTATCCAATAATAGAGCTTGGAAATTGGCCGGAGGACAAGATACGGCTGCGCTCCACATCAAGGATATAGATGCTATAACAACTAGGAAGGACATTGAGGACGCTCTTACGGAGCAGTTCCCTGAATTGAAAAACGTAGGATTTAAGCTAAGTGAACTTAGACCCATGAGAGGAGGCATGCAAGCGGCCACGCTTACATCTTCTGCGGGACTGATAGAAAGGCTCTTGACCGGCAATTATTTCAGGGTAGGGATTGTTAGATGTAGGTTGGAAAGAAGAGTAGCTCTAGACAAATGTTATAGGTGCTGGGAACATGGACATACCACTACTGATTGTAAGGGGTCTGACAGGTCAAAGCTGTGCTACAAATGTTGTCAAGAAGGCCATATGGTCAAGGGTTGCAAAGAGGAGGATAATTGTCCCATATGTAAAAAAGGCGGACATTCAGCGGGAACAGCTAAATGCGGAGCATTTAGAAGGGCATTATACTTGGCTAGACAGTCGGTCAGGCAGGTGTCTTTACAGCGTTCAGGGTCTTAATGATCAACATAGGTAGAGCGAAGGCTGCTCATGATCTCATGATGGCAGAGGCGTATAAGGAGAGTGTTGATGTAATTATAAATGTAGAACCAAACAAGAGATTGTGTGCGAAGAGCGACTGGTTAAAGGACAAGGGAGCTGATGTTGCAATTAAAATAATGAACAATAAGTTGCGTGTGTCTGGAATGGAGGTTGGCAATGGCTGGTGCCTTGTTGAAATCAATGATGTAGTTGTGGTCGGGCTATATATTTCTTCAAATGTCTCTATTGAGTGCTTTGAGGATATCGTGAATGCGGTGCTTGTCAAAGCGAACAGCAAGCAAAATAAAGCCATAATACTTGGAGATTTTAATGCTAAGTCACCTGCGTGGGGCTCTCCATCGGAAGATGTTAGGGGCAGTAAGATAAATGACTGGCTTGCTCAACTGGGATGGGCCGCTGTCAATAATGGAAACCCAACATTTAGGAGAGGTAATTCACTTTCTCATATAGACTTGACTTTATCATCTGAGGGGATGAGGCAACGTATCACGAACTGGAGAGCTAATTTTAACAACGCGTTCACCTACCATGCCACTATCTGTTTTGACATTAATAGTACAGGGGATAAAAGGAACGATAAAGGAAGAGCTATAATGACTTTGTCAGGATATTTAAAGGTAGCTTTGAGAGTAGGAAGTGTAATCCTAGGGAGTTATACAGGACTGTTACCGAAGCAATTGCTAGGGTTAGGGAATCTAAAACTATCGTATGCAGGCGCGCTGCTTACTGGTGGACAGAGAATATAGAGATTCTCAGAAAACGGACGAACGAACTGCGCAGGAGGACCCAAAGAGCATGGGGCACTGAAGAGTTTCATAATTTGCAGCTACAGTACAAAGAGATGAGGAGGGACTTGAGAATTGCTATAGTTAAGGAGAAGAGAGAATGCTGGAGGAGGTTGTATGAATGAATGAATGTATGAATGAGTTAGGGGTGATGATTACACTGCGACCCATAGGATCTATTGTGTCCCCCCTTACTTGCCATGTTCTGATGTTTTCTCAGATTTATAGCAGCTCTTCGAGTCCTATTTTCCTGAGGAAGTTTAGGACATCGTCGGGCTTCAAATCAGGTAGATCCCCTTCCTCTATTTCATGTGCTCCTAGGTATCTAGCCCTAGAATTTTGCAAGGCAGGACATTCTGAGAGTATATGTATTGAGGTTTCATCCTCTTCCTCACAGAATCTGCACTTTGCTTCATCTGCTAACCCTAGTTTCTTCATGTGGCTTCTTAACCGGCAATGCCCGGTTAATATTCCCGTTAAAATACGGAGCCTTTTTTTACTGAGGTTGAGGCAGCTAAGAGATCTCTTCTGGTCATAGTTCCCCAGTAGTATCTTAGATTGCCTCAGTCCTTCCAGGGAGGAGGTTGATCAGTGAATTGGACGAAAACCCCTGGGGGGATGGATACAAAATAGCCACCCGGTTCTTAAGGCCACGATCATGCGCAGACATTCCTAAACATAAGAAAAGAGAAATTATTGAGGAATTATTCCCGGATGCTCAAGAACCATGGTTCAGACAAGTGACTCGGATATGTAATGTGCCTGGCTTTTGCATGGATGAGCTGGACTTTGCTATTAGATCTGCAAAAAATGGTAAGAGTCCTGGACCTGACGGGATAACACAGGAAGTGCTTTACTGGGTATATGAGTTATACCCTAAAGAATTGCTAGAGATGTACAATATATACCTTAATGAAGGATATTTTCCTCGAGAATGGAAACTTGGTTCAGTAGTCCTGATCCCAAAAAAAGGGGGAGTAATTCAGTCTGCCAAAGATGCTAGACCATTGACCTTGCTAAGCACAGTGGGAAAAACTATGGAAAAACTAATCCTGGAGAGGTTAATTGAGGAAATAAATGAAAAAAATATAATTCCTGCCTGTCAGCATGGATTTAGAAAGGGAATGTCGGCCACTACGGCATTATTAAAGATCAAAGAGGGTGTTATGACATCGAATAGTAAATACTGGCTGCTCTTGTCGATCGACGTTGAGAATGCTTTTAACATGGCTAGTTGGAAAGTCATAATGAGGACCCTGGAAGAAGCCAATTTGTCAGACTACCTGATTAATATAATAGGCAGCTATTTATCACAAAGGGTAATTTCAATCGATTATATAAAAAAGACACTAACAAATGGGGTACCGCAGGGATCCGTCCTCGGGCCTACATTGTGGAACGTTCTGTTCAGTGGAATTTTACGGGTGAATTTTGGCATTGGGGTGCTACCCATAGCGTATGCAGACGACCTTGTGCTTCTGGTGGAGGGAGAGTGCTGGAGAGCGATAACCGAGCGTACCGAGACTGCTTTAATAAGAGCTAAAGGGTGGTTAGATAGAAGGTGTTTGAGGTTGGCTCAAAATAAGTTGGCCGTAACAGTACTTAAGGCCCCTCATGGTACAAGATTAGCTAATTACATTAGATTATTACAAAACAACGTCCCAGTTAGTAAAGATACCAAATATTTAGGAGTATGGATTGGTAGAGGACTACTGTTCTCCAAACATGTAAGAAATATTAAGGATAAGGCCGGTGCGAAGATGGAGGCAGTAAGAAAGCTCATGCCTAATGTGGGTGGTCCTGGATTTTATAAAAGAAAAATGCTAGTTGGGGTTGTGCATAGCACCATTCTGTATGCAGCCCCGGTGTGGAGAAATGCGGTTAAAATAAGGCGCAACCTGATGCTGTTGATTGGCATACAGAGACATGCTCTACTCAGGGTGGTGTGTGGCTACCGCACGGTCTCGGCTGATGTGGCGCAGGTTTTGGCGGGTTACCCTCCTATTGACCTAATGATTGCCGAAACGTGTTATAGATTTAGGGTTGGTGGTACTCAGGGTGTTAGACGCATGGCTCGAAAGAGAACTTTAGGTACATGGCAGGGCAGGTGGAGCAGTTTGACAGGGAAAGCCGAATGGACTAAACGACTCATTCCGAACATTTTTGATTGGATAAATTGCAGTCATCGTTACACTGGATACTGGTTCACGCAGTTTTTGACGGGCCACGGATCCTTTGGTACTTATACCAAGAGAATTGGCAAAACTGAGGAAGATAATTGTAGAGTATGTGGTGTACAGGACAGCCCAGAACACGTAGTCTGGTACTGCAAGAGGTGGGATAGAGTAAGAGGGGGTATTCTGCTGCCGACGCCTGAGGAATTTATTAAAGAGATGATTGGAAGCAAGAGCGTTTGGGACAAACTATATTGTATGGTTTGTGACATAATGAAAGAAAAGGAGTCGGAGGATAGAAGTAATGAGTAGGACTGGGTAGGACATGGGTTAGGTTAGGTTAGGTTAGGTTAGGTTAGGTTAGGTAAGGTTAGGTTAGGTTAGGTTAGGTTAGGTTAGGTTAGGTTAAGTTTGGTTAGGTTTGGTTTGGTTAGGTTTAGTTAGGTTTGGTTAGGTTAGGTTAGGTTAGGTTAGGTTAGGTTAGGTTAGGTTAGGTTAGGTTAGGTTAGGTTAGGTTAGGTTAGGTTAGGTTAGGTTAGGATAGGTTAGGTTAGGTTAGGTCTTGTTAGGTTTGGTTAGGTTTGGTTAGGTCTGGTCTGGTTTGGTTTGGTTTGGTTAGGTTAGGTAAGGTTAGGTTAGGTTAGGTTAGGTTAGGTTAGGTTAGGTTAGGTTAGGTTAGGTTAGGTTAGGTTAGGTTAGGTTAGGTTAGGTTAGGTTAAGTAAGGTTTGGTTAGGTTAGGTTTGGTTAGGTTTGATTAGGTCTGGTTAGGTTAGGTTAGGTTAGGTCTGGTTAGGTTTGGTTAGGTCTGGTTTGGTTTGGTTTGGTTTGGTTTGGTTTGGTTTGGTTTGGTTTGGTTTGGTTTGGTTTGGTTTGGTTAGGTTTGGTTTGGTTTGGTTAGGTTGGGTTAGGTTAGGTTAGGTTAGGTTAGGTTAGGTTAGGTTAGGTTAGGTTAGGTTAGGTTAGGTTAGGTTAGGTTAGGTCAGGTTAGGTTAGGTTAGGTTAGGTTAGGTTAGGTTAGGTTAGGTTAGGTTAGGTTAGGATAGGTTAGGTTAGGTTAGGTCTTGTTAGGTTTGGTTAGGTTTGGTTAGGTCTGGTCTGGTTTGGTTTGGTTAGGTTAGGTAAGGTTAGGTTAGGTTAGGTTAGGTTAGGTTAGGTTAGGTTAGGTTAGGTTAGGTTAGGTTAGGTTAGGTTAGGTTAAGTAAGGTTTGGTTAGGTTAGGTTTGGTTAGGTTTGATTAGGTCTGGTTAGGTTAGGTTAGGTTAGGTCTCGTTAGGTTTGGTTAGGTCTGGTTTGGTTTGGTTTGGTTTGGTTTGGTTTGGTTTGGATTGGTTTGGTTTGGTTAGGTTTGGTTTGGTTTGGTTAGGTTGGGTTAGGTTAGGTTAGGTTAGGTTAGGTTAGGTTAGGTTAGGTTAGGTTAGGTTAGGTTAGGTTAAGTTTGGTTAGGTTAGGTTTGGTTAGGTTAGGTTAGATTTGGTTTGGTTAGGTTTGGTTAGTTCTGGTTAGGATTAGTTAAGTTTGGTTAGGTTAGGTTGGATTAGGATAGCATCGCCACCCGCCACTGAATTTTGCGTGTTTGTTTATCTTTGTTTTATCTTTTATAAAATGCAAAATGACCAATTTGATTTGGTTAGTAATATTCTCTCTACATTTCACATTTTATTTTCAATATTTTTATATATTTATAATGTAAAAAAATATTATGGTAATATTTAGGTTTTATTTAGAGATGTGGCAACGCTGGTACCTAAATGACATAACGCAAGTTATAATCAGAACAGCAGATAGCGCTGTTAAAAAGTTGATCTTAGTATTGTGTATTGCAGAATAAATTTTGTTGTTAAATAGAACATTTTGTTAAGATGATTACAAGGTTTAATTATTGTATATTTAGTTTTTCAGATAGTACCTATATTTAAGTATATAAATATTGTGTGGTGCAGATTTTAATTAAATAAAACATAATGTAAACAGTGTAGTGATAAGTGGATGGGTGTCGATACATCTTTTTAGGAAAGTCCACCTGTTAAAAGTAAGTTGTGAGAGAATATTTATATTATAAGATTACTTTTTTAATGTTTTTTCGGTAAAATTTAAAATGTAATGCATATCAAAATAATTTGTTTTGTTTGTTATTTATCGCGTATTACTATTTGCATACGATATTCAGACGCCATACTGCTAAAAATGGCAGCGCGATCAAAAAATAGTTCCAACTTTAAAAATTAATTTTGAAAAAAATATGCTTAAGCGCACTAAATAAATACTCAATTCATTATTTGTAGACCATAATAAAAGTATTTTTGTAAAAATTACGGAAATTGGCCAGAAGTAGCTGTTCTAAATAATTACCATTTTTTGTTTACAATGCAATCTTTCCTTGGTTCGTTTTATCATCCCTTTTCAATGAAACACGGTAGTAGGTATATTTCGTAGGTGAGAACCCCATTACTGGCGCATGGTACATAGCGACATTCATCGCCATATGTTTCGGCAGAAACCTACATAGGAATGGGCTATCACTGAAGATATTATCTAGAGTGTTTTCTTGCTCTCTGCTGCGTATTTTAGGGCTTCTTTTGCGTTTTTAACTCTACGTAGTTAGAATCTTTTTCAGTTGATCAAATGTTTATTTCGGTATTGGACCTTTCTGGCTTTATTTTAAGTTTACAATGCAATTTTTCCTTGGTTCGTTTTATCATCCATTTTCAATAAAACACGGTAGTAGGTATATTTCTTAGGTGAGAACCCCATTCCTGGCGCATGGTACATAGCGACATTCATCGCCATATGTTTTGGCAGAAACCTACATAGGAATGGGCCTTCACTGAAGAGATTATCTTCAGTGATTTCTTGCTTTCTGCTCCGTATTTTAGGGTTTCTTTTGCGTTTTTAACTCTACATAGTTAGAATCTTTTTCAGTTGATCAAATGTTTATTTTGGTATTGGACCTTTCTGGCTTTATTTTTTGTTTACAATGCAATCTTTCCTTGGTTCGTTTCATCATCCCTTTTTAATAAAACACGGTAGTAGGTATATTTCGTAGGTGAGAACCCTATTCCTGGCGCATGGTACATAGCGACATTCATCGCCATAAGTTTTGGAAGAAACCTACATAGGAATGGGCTATCACTGAAGAGATTATCTACAGTGTTTTCTTGCTCCCTGCTGCGTACTCTAGGGCTTCTTTTGCGTTTTTAACTCTACGTAGTTAGAATCTTTTTCAGTTGATCAAAATGTTTATTTTGGTATTGTACCTTTCTGGCTTTATTTTTTGTTTACAATGCAATCTTTCCTTGGTTCGTTTCATCATCCCTTTTGAACCCTGCTGCGTATTTTAGGGCTTCTTTTGCGTTTTTAACTCTACGTAGTTAGAATCTTTTTCAGTTAATCAAATGTTTATTTTGGTATTGGACCTTCCTGGCTTAATTTTAGGTTTACAATGCAATCTTTCCTTGGTTCGTTTTATTATCCCTTTTCAATAAAACACGTTAGTAGGTATATTTCATAGGTGAGAACCCCTTTCCTGGCGCATGGTACATAGCGACATTCATCGCCATATGTTTCGGCAGAAACCTACATAGGAATGGGCTATCACTGAAGAGATTATCTACAGTGTTTTCTTGCTCTCTGCTGCGTATTTTAGGGCTTTTTTTGCGTTTGTAACTCTACGTAGTTAGAATATTTTTCAGTTGATCAAATTTTATTTTGGTATTGGACCTTTCTGGCTTTATTTTAAGTTTACAATGCAATCTTTCCCTTATTCGTTTTATTATCCCTTTTCAATAAAACACGGTAGTAGGTATATTTCGTAGGTGAGAACCCCATTCCTGGCGCATGGTACATAGCGACATTCATCGCCATATGTTTTGGCAGAAACCTACATAGGAATGGGCTATTACTGAAGAGATTATCTTTAGTGTTTTCTTGCTCCCTGCTGCGTACTCTAGGGCTTCTTTTGTGTTTTTAACACTACTTAGTTAGAATCTTTTTCAGTTGATCAAATGTTTATTTTGGTATTTGACCTTTCTGGCTTTATTTTTTGTTTCCAATGCAATCTTTTCTTTCATCATCCCTTTTGCTCCCTGCTGCGTATTTTAGGGCGTCTTTTGCGTTTTTAACTCTACGTAGTTAGAATCTTTTTCAGTTGTTCAAAATGTTTATTTTGGTATTGTACCTTTCTGGCTTTATTTTTTGTTTACAATGCAATCTCTCCTTGGTTCGTTTCATCATCCCTTTTGCTCCCTGCTGCGTATTTTAGGGCTTCTTTTGCGTTTTTAACTCTACGTAGTTAGAATCTTTTTCAGTTGATCAAATGTTTATTTTGATATTGGACCTTTCTGGCTTTATTTTAATTTTACAATGCAATCTTTCCTTAGTTCGTTTCATCATCCCTTTTTAATAAAACACGGTAGTAGGTATATTTCGTAAGTGAGAACCCCATTCCTGGCGCATGGTACATAGCGACATTCATCGCCATATGTTTCGGCAGAAACCTACATAGGAATGGGCTATCACTGAAGAGATTATCTACAGTATTTCTTGCTCCCTGCTGCGTATTTTAGGGCTCCTTTTGCGTTTTTAACTCTACGTAGTTGGAATCTTTTTCAGTTGATCAAATGTTTATTTTGGTATTGGACCTTTCTGGCTTTATTTTAAGTTTACAATGCAATTTTTCCTTGGTTTTATCATCCCTTTTTAATAAAACACGGTAGTAGGTATATTTCGTAGGTGAGAACCCCATTCCTGGCGCATGGTACATAGCGACATTCATCGCCATAAGTTTCGGCAGAAACCTACATAGGAATGGGCTATCACTGAAGAGATTATCTACAGTGTTTTCTTGCACCCTGCTGCGTATTTTAGGGCTTCTTTTGCGTTTTTAACTCTACGTAGTTAGAATCTTTTTCAGTTGATCATATGTTTATTTTGGTATTGGACCTTTCTGGCTTTATTTTAAGTTTACAATGCAATTTTTCCTTGGTTTTATCTTCCCTTTTCAATAAAACACGGTAGTAGGTATATTTCGTAGGTGAGAACCCCATTCCTGGCGCATGGTACATAGCGACATTCATCGCCATAAGTTTCGGCAGAAACCTACATAGGAATGGGCTATCACTGAAGAGATTATCTACAGTGTTTTCTTGCACCCTGCTGCGTATTTTAGGGCTTCTTTTGCGTTTTTAACTCTACGTAGTTAGAATCTTTTTCAGTCGATCAAATGTTTATTTTGGTATTGGACCTTTCTGGCTTTATTTTTTGTTTACAATGCAATCTTTCCTTGGTTCGTTTTATCATCCCTTTTCAATGAAACACTGTAGTAGGTATATTTCGTAGGTGAGAACCCCTTTACTGGCGCATGGTACATAGCGACATTCATCGCCATATGTTTCGTCAGAAACCTACATAGGAATGGGCTATCACTGAAGATGTTATCTACAGTGTCTTCTTGCTCTCTGCTGCGTATTTAAGGGCTTCTTTTGCGTTTTTAACTCTACGTAGTTAGAATCTTTTTCAGTTGATCAAATGTTTATTTCGGTATTGGACCTTTCTGGCTTTATTTTAAGTTTACAATGCAATTTTTCCTTGGTTCGTTTTATCATACATTTTCAATAAAACACGGTAGTAGGTATATTTCTTAGGTGAGAACCCCATTCCTGGCGCATGGTACATAGCGACATTCATCGCCATATGTTTCGGCAGAAACCTACATAGGAATGGGCCTTCACTGAAGAGATTATCTTCAGTGATTTCTTGCTTTCTGCTCCGTATTTTAGGGTTTCTTTTGCGTTTTTAACTCTACATAGTTATAATCTTTTTCAGTTGATCAAATGTTTATTTTGGTATTGGACCTTTCTGGCTTTATTTTTTGTTTACAATGCAATCTTTCCTTGGTTCGTTTCATCATCCCTTTTTAATAAAACAGGGTAGTAGGTATATTTCGTAGGTGAGAACCCTATTCCTGGCGCATGGTACATAGCGACATTTATCGCCATAAGTTTCGGCAGAAACCTACATAGGAATTGGCTATCACTGAAGAGATTATCTACAGTGTTTTCTTGCTCCCTGCTGCGTACTCTAGGGCTTTTTTTGCGTTTTTATCTCTACATAGTTAGAATCTTTTTCAGTTGATCAAATGTTTATTTTGGTATTGGACCTTTCTGGCTTTATTTTTCGTTTACAATGCAATCTTTCCTTGGTTCGTTTTATCATCCCTTTTCAATGAAACACGGTAGTAGGTATATTTCGTAGGTGAGAACCCCATTACTGGCGCATGGTACATAGCGACATTCATCGCCATATGTTTCGGCAGAAACCTACATAGGAATGGGCTATCACTGAAGATATTATCTACAGTGTTTTCTTGCTCTCTGCTGCATATTTTAGGGTTTCTTTTGCGTTTTTAACTCTACATAGTAAGAATCTTTTTCAGTTGATCAAATGTTTATTTTGGTATTGGACCTTTCTGGCTTTATTTTAAGTTTACAATGCAATTTTTCCTTGGTTTTATCATCCCTTTTTAATAAAACACGGTAGTAGGTATATTTCGTAGGTGAGAACCCCATTCCTGGCGCATGGTACATAGCGACATTCATCGCCATAAGTTTCGGCAGAAACCTACATAGGAATGGGCTATCACTGAAGAGATTATCTACAGTGTTTTCTTGCACCCTGCTGCGTATTTTAGGGCTTCTTTTGCGTTTTTAACTCTACGTAGTTAGAATCTTTTTCAGTTGATCATATGTTTATTTTGGTATTGGACCTTTCTGGCTTTATTTTAAGTTTACAATGCAATTTTTCCTTGGTTTTATCTTCCCTTTTCAATAAAACACGGTAGTAGGTATATTTCGTAGGTGAGAACCCCATTCCTGGCGCATGGTACATAGCGACATTCATCGCCATAAGTTTCGGCAGAAACCTACATAGGAATGGGCTATCACTGAAGAGATTATCTACAGTGTTTTCTTGCACCCTGCTGCGTATTTTAGGGCTTCTTTTGCGTTTTTAACTCTACGTAGTTAGAATCTTTTTCAGTCGATCAAATGTTTATTTTGGTATTGGACCTTTCTGGCTTTATTTTTTGTTTACAATGCAATCTTTCCTTGGTTCGTTTTATCATCCCTTTTCAATGAAACACTGTAGTAGGTATATTTCGTAGGTGAGAACCCCTTTACTGGCGCATGGTACATAGCGACATTCATCGCCATATGTTTCGTCAGAAACCTACATAGGAATGGGCTATCACTGAAGATATTATCTACAGTGTCTTCTTGCTCTCTGCTGCGTATTTAAGGGCTTCTTTTGCGTTTTTAACTCTACGTAGTTAGAATCTTTTTCAGTTGATCAAATGTTTATTTCGGTATTGGACCTTTCTGGCTTTATTTTAAGTTTACAATGCAATTTTTCCTTGGTTCGTTTTATCATACATTTTCAATAAAACACGGTAGTAGGTATATTTCTTAGGTGAGAACCCCATTCCTGGCGCATGGTACATAGCGACATTCATCGCCATATGTTTCGGCAGAAACCTACATAGGAATGGGCCTTCACTGAAGAGATTATCTTCAGTGATTTCTTGCTTTCTGCTCCGTATTTTAGGGTTTCTTTTGCGTTTTTAACTCTACATAGTTATAATCTTTTTCAGTTGATCAAATGTTTATTTTGGTATTGGACCTTTCTGGCTTTATTTTTTGTTTACAATGCAATCTTTCCTTGGTTCGTTTCATCATCCCTTTTTAATAAAACAGGGTAGTAGGTATATTTCGTAGGTGAGAACCCTATTTCTGGTGCATGGTACATAGCGACATTTATCGCCATAAGTTTCGGCAGAAACCTACATAGGAATTGGCTATCACTGAAGAGATTATCTACAGTGTTTTCTTGCTCCCTGCTGCGTACTCTAGGGCTTCTTTTGCGTTTTTATCTCTACATAGTTAGAATCTTTTTCAGTTGATCAAATGTTTATTTTGGTATTGGACCTTTCTGGCTTTATTTTTCGTTTACAATGCAATCTTTCCTTGGTTCGTTTTATCATCCCTTTTCAATGAAACACGGTAGTAGGTATATTTCGTAGGTGAGAACCCCATTACTGGCGCATGGTACATAGCGACATTCATCGCCATATGTTTCGGCAGAAACCTACATAGGAATGGGCTATCACTGAAGATATTATCTACAGTGTTTTCTTGCTCTCTGCTGCGTATTTTAGGGTTTCTTTTGCGTTTTTAACTCTACATAGTAAGAATCTTTTTCAGTTGATCAAATGTTTATTTTGGTATTGGACCTTTCTGGCTTTATTTTAAGTTTACAATGCAATTTTTCCTTGGTTCGTTTTATCATCCATTTTCAATAAAACACGGTAGTAGGTATATTTCTTAGGTGAGAACCCCATTCCTGGCGCATGGTACATAGCGACATTCATCGCCATATGTTTCGGCAGAAACCTATATAGGAATGGGCCTTCACTGAAGAGATTATCTACAGTGATTTCTTGCTTTCTGCTCCGTATTTTAGGGTTTCTTTTGCGTTTTTAACTCTACATAGTAAGAATCTTTTTCAGTTGATCAAATGTTTATTTTGGTATTGGACCTTTCTGGCTTTATTTTTTGTTTACAATGCAATCTTTCCTTGGTTCGTTTCATCATCCCTTTTTAATAAAACACGGTAGTAGGTATATTTCGTAGGTGAGAACCCTATTCCTGGCGCATGGTACATAGCGACATTAATCGCCATAAGTTTTGGAAGAAACCTACATAGGAATGGGCTATCACTGAAGAGATTATCTACAGTGTTTTCTTGCTCCCTGCTGCGTACTCTAGGGCTTCTTTTGCGTTTTTAACTCTACGTAGTTAGAATCTTTTTCAGTTGATCAAATGTTTATTTTGGTATTTGACCTTTCTGGCTTTATTTTTTGTTTCCAATGCAATCTTTTCTTTCATCATCCCTTTTGCTCCCTGCTGCGTATTTTAGAGCGTCTTTTGCGTTTTTAACTCTACGTAGTTAGAATCTTTTTCAGTTGTTTAAAATGTTTATTTTGGTATTGTACCTATCTGGCTTTATTTTTTGTTTACAATGCAATCTTTCCTTGGTTCGTTTCATCATCCCTTTTGCTCCCTGCTGCGTATTTTAGGGCTTCTTTTGCGTTTTTAACTCTACGTAGTTAGAATCTTTTTCAGTTGATCAAATGTTTATTTTGATATTGGACCTTTCTGGCTTTATTTTAATTTTACAATGCAATCTTTCCTTAGTTCGTTTCATCATCCCTTTTTAATAAAACACGGTAGTAGGTATATTTCGTAGGTGAGAACCCCATTCCTGGCGCATGGTACATAGCGACATTCATCGCCATATGTTTCGGCAGAAACCTACATAGGAATGGGCTATCACTGAAGAGATTATCTACAGTATTTCTTGCTCCCTGCTGCGTATTTTAGGGCTTCTTTTGCGTTTTTAACTCTACGTAGTTGGAATCTTTTTCAGTTGATCAAATGTTTGTTTTGGTATTGAACCTTTCTGGCTTTATTACATAGCGATATTCATCGCCATAAGTTTCGGCAGAAACCTACATAGGAATGGGCTATCACTGAAGAGATTATCTACAGTGTTTTCTTGCACCCTGCTGCGTATTTTAGGGCTTCTTTTGTGTTTTTAACACTACTTAGTTAGAATCTTTTTCAGTTGATCAAATGTTTATTTTGGTATTTGACCTTTCTGGCTTTATTTTTTGTTTCCAATGCAATCTTTTCTTTCATCATCCCTTTTGCTCCCTGCTGCGTATTTTAGGGCGTCTTTTGCGTTTTTAACTCTACGTAGTTAGAATCTTTTTCAGTTGTTCAAAATGTTTATTTTGGTATTGTACCTTTCTGGCTTTATTTTTTGTTTACAATGCAATCTTTCCTTGGTTCGTTTCATCATCCCTTTTGCTCCCTGCTGCGTATTTTAGGGCTTCTTTTGCGTTTTTAACTCTACGTAGTTAGAATCTTTTTCAGTTGATCAAATGTTTATTTTGATATTGGACCTTTCTGGCTTTATTTTAATTTTACAATGCAATCTTTCCTTAGTTCGTTTCATCATCCCTTTTTAATAAAACACGGTAGTAGGTATATTTCGTAAGTGAGAACCCCATTCCTGGCGCATGGTACATAGCGACATTCATCGCCATATGTTTCGGCAGAAACCTACATAGGAATGGGCTATCACTGAAGAGATTATCTACAGTGTTTTCTTGCTCCCTGCTGCGTACTCTAGGGCTTCTTTTGCGTTTTTAACTCTACGTAGTTAGAATCTTTTTCAGTTGATCAAAATGTTTATTTTGGTATTGTACCTTTCTGGCTTTATTTTTTGTTTACAATGCAATCTTTCCTTGGTTCGTTTCATCATCCCTTTTGAACCCTGCTGCGTATTTTAGGGCTTCTTTTGCGTTTTTAACTCTACGTAGTTAGAATCTTTTTCAGTTAATCAAATGTTTATTTTGGTATTGGACCTTCCTGGCTTAATTTTAGGTTTACAATGCAATCTTTCCTTGGTTCGTTTTATCATCCCTTTTCAATGAAACACTGTAGTAGGTATATTTCGTAGGTGAGAACCCCTTTACTGGCGCATGGTACATAGCGACATTCATCGCCATATGTTTCGTCAGAAACCTACATAGGAATGGGCTATCACTGAAGATGTTATCTACAGTGTCTTCTTGCTCTCTGCTGCGTATTTAAGGGCTTCTTTTGCGTTTTTAACTCTACGTAGTTAGAATCTTTTTCAGTTGATCAAATGTTTATTTCGGTATTGGACCTTTCTGGCTTTATTTTAAGTTTACAATGCAATTTTTCCTTGGTTCGTTTTATCATACATTTTCAATAAAACACGGTAGTAGGTATATTTCTTAGGTGAGAACCCCATTCCTGGCGCATGGTACATAGCGACATTCATCGCCATATGTTTCGGCAGAAACCTACATAGGAATGGGCCTTCACTGAAGAGATTATCTTCAGTGATTTCTTGCTTTCTGCTCCGTATTTTAGGGTTTCTTTTGCGTTTTTAACTCTACATAGTTATAATCTTTTTCAGTTGATCAAATGTTTATTTTGGTATTGGACCTTTCTGGCTTTATTTTTTGTTTACAATGCAATCTTTCCTTGGTTCGTTTCATCATCCCTTTTTAATAAAACAGGGTAGTAGGTATATTTCGTAGGTGAGAACCCTATTCCTGGCGCATGGTACATAGCGACATTTATCGCCATAAGTTTCGGCAGAAACCTACATAGGAATTGGCTATCACTGAAGAGATTATCTACAGTGTTTTCTTGCTCCCTGCTGCGTACTCTAGGGCTTTTTTGCGTTTTTAACTCTACGTAGTAAGAATCTTTTTTAGTTGATCAAATGTTTATTTTGGTATTGGACCTTTCTGGCTTTATTTTTCGTTTACAATGCAATCTTTCCTTGGTTCGTTTTATCATCCCTTTTCAATAAAACACGGTAGTAGGTATATTTCGTAGGTGAGAACCCCATTACTGGCGCATGGTACATAGCGACATTCATCGCCATATGTTTCGGCAGAAACCTACATAGGAATGGGCTATCACTGAAGATATTATCTACAGTGTTTTCTTGCTCTCTGCTGCATATTTTAGGGTTTCTTTTGCGTTTTTAACTCTACATAGTAAGAATCTTTTTCAGTTGATCAAATGTTTATTTTGGTATTGGACCTTTCTGGCTTTATTTTAAGTTTACAATGCAATTTTTCCTTGGTTTTATCATCCCTTTTTAATAAAACACGGTAGTAGGTATATTTCGTAGGTGAGAACCCCATTCCTGGCGCATGGTACATAGCGACATTCATCGCCATAAGTTTCGGCAGAAACCTACATAGGAATGGGCTATCACTGAAGAGATTATCTACAGTGTTTTCTTGCACCCTGCTGCGTATTTTAGGGCTTCTTTTGCGTTTTTAACTCTACGTAGTTAGAATCTTTTTCAGTTGATCATATGTTTATTTTGGTATTGGACCTTTCTGGCTTTATTTTAAGTTTACAATGCAATTTTTCCTTGGTTTTATCTTCCCTTTTCAATAAAACACGGTAGTAGGTATATTTCGTAGGTGAGAACCCCATTCCTGGCGCATGGTACATAGCGACATTCATCGCCATAAGTTTCGGCAGAAACCTACATAGGAATGGGCTATCACTGAAGAGATTATCTACAGTGTTTTCTTGCACCCTGCTGCGTATTTTAGGGCTTCTTTTGCGTTTTTAACTCTACGTAGTTAGAATCTTTTTCAGTCGATCAAATGTTTATTTTGGTATTGGACCTTTCTGGCTTTATTTTTTGTTTACAATGCAATCTTTCCTTGGTTCGTTTTATCATCCCTTTTCAATGAAACACTGTAGTAGGTATATTTCGTAGGTGAGAACCCCTTTACTGGCGCATGGTACATAGCGACATTCATCGCCATATGTTTCGTCAGAAACCTACATAGGAATGGGCTATCACTGAAGATATTATCTACAGTGTCTTCTTGCTCTCTGCTGCGTATTTAAGGGCTTCTTTTGCGTTTTTAACTCTACGTAGTTAGAATCTTTTTCAGTTGATCAAATGTTTATTTCGGTATTGGACCTTTCTGGCTTTATTTTTAAGTTTACAATGCAATTTTTCCTTGGTTCGTTTTATCATACATTTTCAATAAAACACGGTAGTAGGTATATTTCTTAGGTGAGAACCCCATTCCTGGCGCATGGTACATAGCGACATTCATCGCCATATGTTTCGGCAGAAACCTACATAGGAATGGGCCTTCACTGAAGAGATTATCTTCAGTGATTTCTTGCTTTCTGCTCCGTATTTTAGGGTTTCTTTTGCGTTTTTAACTCTACATAGTTATAATCTTTTTCAGTTGATCAAATGTTTATTTTGGTATTGGACCTTTCTGGCTTTATTTTTTGTTTACAATGCAATCTTTCCTTGGTTCGTTTCATCATCCCTTTTTAATAAAACAGGGTAGTAGGTATATTTCGTAGGTGAGAACCCTATTTCTGGTGCATGGTACATAGCGACATTTATCGCCATAAGTTTCGGCAGAAACCTACATAGGAATTGGCTATCACTGAAGAGATTATCTACAGTGTTTTCTTGCTCCCTGCTGCGTACTCTAGGGCTTCTTTTGCGTTTTTATCTCTACATAGTTAGAATCTTTTTCAGTTGATCAAATGTTTATTTTGGTATTGGACCTTTCTGGCTTTATTTTTCGTTTACAATGCAATCTTTCCTTGGTTCGTTTTATCATCCCTTTTCAATGAAACACGGTAGTAGGTATATTTCGTAGGTGAGAACCCCATTACTGGCGCATGGTACATAGCGACATTCATCGCCATATGTTTCGGCAGAAACCTACATAGGAATGGGCTATCACTGAAGATATTATCTACAGTGTTTTCTTGCTCTCTGCTGCGTATTTTAGGGTTTCTTTTGCGTTTTTAACTCTACATAGTAAGAATCTTTTTCAGTTGATCAAATGTTTATTTTGGTATTGGACCTTTCTGGCTTTATTTTAAGTTTACAATGCAATTTTTCCTTGGTTCGTTTTATCATCCATTTTCAATAAAACACGGTAGTAGGTATATTTCTTAGGTGAGAACCCCATTCCTGGCGCATGGTACATAGCGACATTCATCGCCATATGTTTCGGCAGAAACCTATATAGGAATGGGCCTTCACTGAAGAGATTATCTACAGTGATTTCTTGCTTTCTGCTCCGTATTTTAGGGTTTCTTTTGCGTTTTTAACTCTACATAGTAAGAATCTTTTTCAGTTGATCAAATGTTTATTTTGGTATTGGACCTTTCTGGCTTTATTTTTTGTTTACAATGCAATCTTTCCTTGGTTCGTTTCATCATCCCTTTTTAATAAAACACGGTAGTAGGTATATTTCGTAGGTGAGAACCCTATTCCTGGCGCATGGTACATAGCGACATTAATCGCCATAAGTTTTGGAAGAAACCTACATAGGAATGGGCTATCACTGAAGAGATTATCTACAGTGTTTTCTTGCTCCCTGCTGCGTACTCTAGGGCTTCTTTTGCGTTTTTAACTCTACGTAGTTAGAATCTTTTTCAGTTGATCAAATGTTTATTTTGGTATTTGACCTTTCTGGCTTTATTTTTTGTTTCCAATGCAATCTTTTCTTTCATCATCCCTTTTGCTCCCTGCTGCGTATTTTAGAGCGTCTTTTGCGTTTTTAACTCTACGTAGTTAGAATCTTTTTCAGTTGTTTAAAATGTTTATTTTGGTATTGTACCTTTCTGGCTTTATTTTTTGTTTACAATGCAATCTTTCCTTGGTTCGTTTCATCATCCCTTTTGCTCCCTGCTGCGTATTTTAGGGCTTCTTTTGCGTTTTTAACTCTACGTAGTTAGAATCTTTTTCAGTTGATCAAATGTTTATTTTGATATTGGACCTTTCTGGCTTTATTTTAATTTTACAATGCAATCTTTCCTTAGTTCGTTTCATCATCCCTTTTTAATAAAACACGGTAGTAGGTATATTTCGTAGGTGAGAACCCCATTCCTGGCGCATGGTACATAGCGACATTCATCGCCATATGTTTCGGCAGAAACCTACATAGGAATGGGCTATCACTGAAGAGATTATCTACAGTATTTCTTGCTCCCTGCTGCGTATTTTAGGGCTTCTTTTGCGTTTTTAACTCTACGTAGTTGGAATCTTTTTCAGTTGATCAAATGTTTGTTTTGGTATTGAACCTTTCTGGCTTTATTACATAGCGATATTCATCGCCATAAGTTTCGGCAGAAACCTACATAGGAATGGGCTATCACTGAAGAGATTATCTACAGTGTTTTCTTGCACCCTGCTGCGTATTTTAGGGCTTCTTTTGCGTTTTTAACTCTACGTAGTTAGAATCTTTTTCAGTTGATCATATGTTTATTTTGGTATTGGACCTTTCTGGCTTTATTTTAAGTTTACAATGCAATTTTTCCTTGGTTTTATCTTCCCTTTTCAATAAAACACGGTAGTAGGTATATTTCGTAGGTGAGAACCCCATTCCTGGCGCATGGTACATAGCGACATTCATCGCCATAAGTTTCGGCAGAAACCTACATAGGAATGGGCTTTACTAAAGAGATTATCTACAGTGTTTTCTTGCACCCTGCTGCGTATTTTAGGGCTTCTTTTGCGTTTTTAACTCTACGTAGTTAGAATCTTTTTCAGTCGATCAAATGTTTATTTTGGTATTGGACCTTTCTGGCTTTATTTTTTGTTTACAATGCAATATTTCCTTGGTTCGTTTTATCATCCCTTTTCAATAAAACACGGTAGTAGGTATATTTCGTACGTGAGAACCCCATTACTGGCGCATGGTACATAGCGACATTCATCGCCATATGTTTCGGCAGAAACCTACATAGGAATGGGCTATCACTGAAGATATTATCTACAGTGTCTTCTTGCTCTCTGCTGCGTATTTAAGGGCTTTTTTTGCGTTTTTAACTCTACGTAGTTAGAATCTTTTTCAGTTGATCAAATGTTTATTTCGGTATTGGACCTTTCTGGCTTTATTTTAAGTTTACAATGCAATTTTTCCTTGGTTCGTTTTATCATACATTTTCAATAAAACACGGTAGTAGGTATATTTCTTAGGTGAGAACCCCATTCCTGGCGCATGGTACATAGCGACATTCATCGCCATATGTTTCGGCAGAAACCTACATAGGAATGGGCCTTCACTGAAGAGATTATCTTTAGTGATTTCTTGCTTTCTGCTCCGTATTTTAGGGTTTCTTTTGCGTTTTTAACTCTACATAGTTATAATCTTTTTCAGTTGATCAAATGTTTATTTTGGTATTGGACCTTTCTGGCTTTATTTTTTGTTTACAATGCAATCTTTCCTTGGTTCGTTTCATCATCCCTTTTTAATAAAACAGGGTAGTAGGTATATTTCGTAGGTGAGAACCCTATTCCTGGCGCATGGCACATAGCGACATTTATCACCATAAGTTTCGGCAGAAACCTACATACGAATTGGCTATCACTGAAGAGATTATCTACAGTGTTTTCTTGCTCCCTGCTGCGTACTCTAGGGCTTTTTTTGCGTTTTTATCTCTACATAGTTAGAATCTTTTTCAGTTGATCAAATGTTTATTTTGGTATTGGACCTTTCTGGCTTTATTTTTTGTTTACAATGCAATCTTTCCTTGGTTCGTTTTATCATCCCTTTTCAATGAAACACGGTAGTAGGTATATTTCGTAGGTGAGAACCCCATTACTGGCGCATGGTACATAGCGACATTCATCGCCATATGTTTCGGCAGAAACCTACATAGGAATGGGCTATTACTTAAGATATTATCTACTGTGTTTTCTTGCTCTCTGCTGCGTATTTTAGGGCTTCTTTTGCGTTTTTAACTCTACGTAGTTAGAATCTTTTTCAGTTGATCAAATGTTTATTTCGGTATTGGACCTTTCTGGCTTTATTTTAAGTTTACAATGCAATTTTTCCTTGGTTCGTTTTATTATCCATTTTCAATAAAACACGGTAGTAGGTATATTTCTTAGGTGAGAACCCCATTCCTGGCGCATAGTACATAGCGACATTCATCGCCATATGTTTCGGCAGAAACCTACATAGGAATGGGCCTTCACTGATTCAGTGATTTCTTGCTTTCTGCTCCGTATTTTGGGGTTTCTTTTGCGTTTTTAACTCTACATAGTTAGAATCTTTTTCAGTTGATCAAATGTTTATTTTGGTATTGGACCTTTCTGGCTTTATTTTTTGTTTACAATGCAATCTTTCCTTGGTTCGTTTCATCATCCCTTTTAATAAATCACGGTAGTAGGTATATTTCGTAGGTGAGAACCCCATTCCTGGCGCATGGTACATAGCGACATTCATCGCCATAAGTTTCAGCAGAAACCTACATAGGAATGGGCCTTCACTGAAAAGATTATCTACAGTGATTTCTTGCTTTCTGCTACGTATTTTAGGGTTTTTTTTGCGTTTTTAACTCTACATAGTTAGAATCTTTTTCAGTTGATCAAATGTTTATTTTGGTATTGGACCTTTCTGGCTTTATTTTTTGTTTACAATGCAATCTTTCCTTGGTTTGTTTCATCATCCCTTTTTAATAAAGCACGGTAGTAGGTATATTTCGTAGGTGAGAACCCTATTCCTGGCGCATGGTACATAGCGCCATTCATCGCCATATGTTTTGGCAGAAACCTACATAGGAATGGGCTATTACTGAAGAGATTATCTACAGTGTTTTCTTGCTCCCTGCTGCGTACTCTAGGGCTTCTTTTGCGTTTTTAACTCTACGTAGTTAAAATCTTTTTCAGTTGATCAAATGTTTATTTTGGTATTTGACCTTTCTGGCTTTATTTTTTGTTTCCAATGCAATCTTTCCTTGGTTTGTTTCATCATCCCTTTTTAATAAAGCACGGTAGTAGGTATATTTCGTAGGTGAGAACCCTATTCCTGGCGCATGGTACATAGCGCCATTCATCGCCATATGTTTCGGCAGAAACCTACATAGGAATGGGCTATCACTGAAGAGATTATCTACAGTATTTCTTGCTCCCTGCTGCGTATTTTAGGGCTTCTTTTGCGTTTTTAACTCTACGTAGTTGGAATCTTTTTCAGTTGATCAAATGTTTGTTTTGGTATTGAACCTTTCTGGCTTTATTACATAGCGATATTCATCGCCATAAGTTTCGGCAGAAACCTACATAGGAATGGGCTATCACTGAAGAGATTATCTACAGTGTTTTCTTGCACCCTGCTGCGTATTTTAGGGCTTCTTTTGCGTTTTTAACTCTACGTAGTTAGAATCTTTTTCAGTTGATCATATGTTTATTTTGGTATTGGACCTTTCTGGCTTTATTTTAAGTTTACAATGCAATTTTTCCTTGGTTTTATCTTCCCTTTTCAATAAAACACGGTAGTAGGTATATTTCGTAGGTGAGAACCCCATTCCTGGCGCATGGTACATAGCGACATTCATCGCCATAAGTTTCGGCAGAAACCTACATAGGAATGGGCTTTACTAAAGAGATTATCTACAGTGTTTTCTTGCACCCTGCTGCGTATTTTAGGGCTTCTTTTGCGTTTTTAACTCTACGTAGTTAGAATCTTTTTCAGTCGATCAAATGTTTATTTTGGTATTGGACCTTTCTGGCTTTATTTTTTGTTTACAATGCAATATTTCCTTGGTTCGTTTTATCATCCCTTTTCAATAAAACACGGTAGTAGGTATATTTCGTACGTGAGAACCCCATTACTGGCGCATGGTACATAGCGACATTCATCGCCATATGTTTCGGCAGAAACCTACATAGGAATGGGCTATCACTGAAGATATTATCTACAGTGTCTTCTTGCTCTCTGCTGCGTATTTAAGGGCTTTTTTTGCGTTTTTAACTCTACGTAGTTAGAATCTTTTTCAGTTGATCAAATGTTTATTTCGGTATTGGACCTTTCTGGCTTTATTTTAAGTTTACAATGCAATTTTTCCTTGGTTCGTTTTATCATACATTTTCAATAAAACACGGTAGTAGGTATATTTCTTAGGTGAGAACCCCATTCCTGGCGCATGGTACATAGCGACATTCATCGCCATATGTTTCGGCAGAAACCTACATAGGAATGGGCCTTCACTGAAGAGATTATCTTTAGTGATTTCTTGCTTTCTGCTCCGTATTTTAGGGTTTCTTTTGCGTTTTTAACTCTACATAGTTATAATCTTTTTCAGTTGATCAAATGTTTATTTTGGTATTGGACCTTTCTGGCTTTATTTTTTGTTTACAATGCAATCTTTCCTTGGTTCGTTTCATCATCCCTTTTTAATAAAACAGGGTAGTAGGTATATTTCGTAGGTGAGAACCCTATTCCTGGCGCATGGCACATAGCGACATTTATCACCATAAGTTTCGGCAGAAACCTACATACGAATTGGCTATCACTGAAGAGATTATCTACAGTGTTTTCTTGCTCCCTGCTGCGTACTCTAGGGCTTTTTTTGCGTTTTTATCTCTACATAGTTAGAATCTTTTTCAGTTGATCAAATGTTTATTTTGGTATTGGACCTTTCTGGCTTTATTTTTTGTTTACAATGCAATCTTTCCTTGGTTCGTTTTATCATCCCTTTTCAATGAAACACGGTAGTAGGTATATTTCGTAGGTGAGAACCCCATTACTGGCGCATGGTACATAGCGACATTCATCGCCATATGTTTCGGCAGAAACCTACATAGGAATGGGCTATTACTTAAGATATTATCTACTGTGTTTTCTTGCTCTCTGCTGCGTATTTTAGGGCTTCTTTTGCGTTTTTAACTCTACGTAGTTAGAATCTTTTTCAGTTGATCAAATGTTTATTTCGGTATTGGACCTTTCTGGCTTTATTTTAAGTTTACAATGCAATTTTTCCTTGGTTCGTTTTATTATCCATTTTTAATAAAACACGGTAGTAGGTATATTTCTTAGGTGAGAACCCCATTCCTGGCGCATAGTACATAGCGACATTCATCGCCATATGTTTCGGCAGAAACCTACATAGGAATGGGCCTTCACTGATTCAGTGATTTCTTGCTTTCTGCTCCGTATTTTGGGGTTTCTTTTGCGTTTTTAACTCTACATAGTTAGAATCTTTTTCAGTTGATCAAATGTTTATTTTGGTATTGGACCTTTCTGGCTTTATTTTTTGTTTACAATGCAATCTTTCCTTGGTTCGTTTCATCATCCCTTTTTAATAAATCACGGTAGTAGGTATATTTCGTAGGTGAGAACCCCATTCCTGGCGCATGGTACATAGCGACATTCATCGCCATAAGTTTCAGCAGAAACCTACATAGGAATGGGCCTTCACTGAAAAGATTATCTACAGTGATTTCTTGCTTTCTGCTACGTATTTTAGGGTTTTTTTTGCGTTTTTAACTCTACATAGTTAGAATCTTTTTCAGTTGATCAAATGTTTATTTTGGTATTGGACCTTTCTGGCTTTATTTTTTGTTTACAATGCAATCTTTCCTTGGTTTGTTTCATCATCCCTTTTTAATAAAGCACGGTAGTAGGTATATTTCGTAGGTGAGAACCCTATTCCTGGCGCATGGTACATAGCGCCATTCATCGCCATATGTTTTGGCAGAAACCTACATAGGAATGGGCTATTACTGAAGAGATTATCTACAGTGTTTTCTTGCTCCCTGCTGCGTACTCTAGGGCTTCTTTTGCGTTTTTAACTCTACGTAGTTAAAATCTTTTTCAGTTGATCAAATGTTTATTTTGGTATTTGACCTTTCTGGCTTTATTTTTTGTTTCCAATGCAATCTTTTCTTTCATCATCCCTTTTGCTCCCTGCTGCGTATTTTAGGGCGTCTTTTGCGTTTTTAACTCTACGTAGTTAGAATCTTTTTCAGTTAATCAAATGTTTATTTTGATATTGGACCTTTCTGGCTTTATTTTAAGTTTACAATGCAATTTTTCCTTGGTTCGTTTTATTATCCATTTTCAATAAAACACGGTAGTAGGTATATTTCTTAGGTGAGAACCCCATTCCTGGCGCATAGTACATAGCGACATTCATCGCCATATGTTTCGGCAGAAACCTACATAGGAATGGGCCTTCACTGATTCAGTGATTTCTTGCTTTCTGCTCCGTATTTTGGGGTTTCTTTTGCGTTTTTAACTCTACATAGTTAGAATCTTTTTCAGTTGATCAAATGTTTATTTTGGTATTGGACCTTTCTGGCTTTATTTTTTGTTTACAATGCAATCTTTTCTTGGTTCGTTTCATCATCCCTTTTTTATAAAACACGGTAGTAGGTATATTTCGTAGGTGAGAACCCCATTCCTGGCGCATGGTACATAGCGACATTCATCGCCATAAGTTTCGGCAGAAACCTACATAGGAATGGGCCTTCACTGAAAAGATTATCTACAGTGATTTCTTGCTTTCTGCTGCGTATTTTAGGGTTTCTTTTGCGTTTTTAACTCTACATAGTTAGAATCTTTTTTAGTTGATCAAATGTTTATTTTGGTATTGGACCTTTCTGGCTTTATTTTTTGTTTACAATGCAATCTTTCCTTGGTTTGTTTCATCATCCCTTTTTAATAAAGCACGGTAGTAGGTATATTTTGTAGGTGAGAACCCTATTCCTTGCGCATGGTACATAGCGCCATTCATCGCCATATGTTTTGGCAGAAACCTACATAGGAATGGGCTATTACTGAAGAGATTATCTACATTGTTTTCTTGCTCCCTGCTGCGTACTCTAGGGCTTCTTTTGCGTTTTTAACTCTACGTAGTTAAAATCTTTTTCAGTTGATCAAAATGTTTATTTTGGTATTGTACCTTTCTGGCTTTATTTTTTGTTTACAATGCAATCTTTCCTTGGTTCGTTTCATCATCCCTTTTGCTCCCTGCTGCGTATTTTAGGGCTTCTTTTGCGTTTTTAACTCTACGTAGTTAGAATCTTTTTGAGTTGATCAAATGTTTATTTTGGTATTTGACCTTTCTGGCTTTATTTTAAGTTTACAATGCAATCTTTCCTTGGTTCGTTTTATTATCCCTTTTCAATAAAACACGTTAGTAGGTATATTTCGTAGGTGAGAACCCCTTTCCTGGCGCATGGTACATAGCGACATTCATCGCCATATGTATCGGCAGAAACCTACATAGGAATGGGCTATCACTGAAGAGATTATCCACAGTGTTTTATTGCTCTCTGCTGCGTATTTTAGGGCTTCTTTTGCGTTTTTAACTCTACGTAGTTAGAATCTTTTTGAGTTGATCAAAATGTTTATTTTGGTATTGTACCTTTCTGGCTTTATTTTTTGTTTACAATGCAATCTTTCCTTGGTTCGTTTCATCATCCCTTTTGCTCCCTGCTGCGTATTTTAAGGCTTCTTTTGCGTTTTTAACTCTACGTAGTTAGAATCTTTTTCAGTTGATCAAATGTTTATTTTGATATTGGACCTTTCTGGCTTTATTTTAATTTTACAATGCAATCTTTCCTTGGTTCGTTTCATCATCCCTTTTGCTCCCTGCTGCGTATTTTAGGGCTTCTTTTGCGTTTTTAACTCTACGTAGTTAGAATCTTTTTCAGTTGATCAAATGTTTATTTTGATATTGGACCTTTCTGGCTTTATTTTAATTTTACAATGCAATCTTTCCTTGGTTCGTTTCATCATCCCTTTTTTATAAAACACGGTAGTAGGTATATTTCGTAGGTGAGAACCCCATTCCTGGCGCATGGTACATAGCGACATTCATCGCCATATGTTTCGGCAGAAACCTACATAGGAATGGGCTATCACTGAAGAGATTATCTACAGTATTTTTTGCTCCCTGCTGCGTATTTTAGGGCTTCTTTTGCGTTTTTAACTCTACGTAGTTAGAATCTTTTTCAGTTGATCAAATGTTTATTTTGGTATTTGACCTTTCTGGCTTTATTTTAAGTTTACAATATAATCTTTCCTTGGTTCGTTTTATTATCCCTTTTCAATAAAACACGGTAGTAGGTATATTTCGTAGGTGAGAACCCCATTCCTGGCGCATGGTACATAGCGACATTCATCGCCATATGTATCGGCAGAAACCTACATAGGAATGGGCTATCACTGAAGAGATTATCCACAGTGTTTTATTGCTCTCTGCTGCGTATTTTAGGGCTTCTTTTGCGTTTTTAACTCTACGTAGTTAGAATCTTTTTCAGTTGATCAAAATGTTTATTTTGGTATTGTACCTTTCTGGCTTTATTTTTTGTTTACAATGCAATCTTTCCTTGGTTCGTTTCATCATCCCTTTTGCTCCCTGCTGCGTATTTTAGGGCTTCTTTTGCGTTTTTAACTCTACGTAGTTAGAATCTTTTTCAGTTGATCAAATGTTTATTTTGGTATTGGACCTTTCTGGCTTTATTTTAGGTTTACAATGCAATCTTTCCTTGGTTCGTTTCATCATCCCTTTTTAATAAAACACGGAATTAGGTATATTTCGGAGGTGAGAACCCCATTCCTGGCGCATGGTACATAGCGACATTCATCGCCATAAGTTTCGGCAGAAACCTACATAGGAATGGGCTATCACTGAAGAGATTATCTACAGTGTTTTCTTGCTCCCTGCTGCGTACTCTAGGGCTTCTTTTGCGTTTTTAACACTACGTAGTTAGAATCTTTTTCAGTTGATCAAATGTTTATTTTGGTATTTTCCTTTTTGGCTTAATTTTTTGTTACAATGCAATCTTTCCTTTCATCATCCCTTTTGCTCCCTGCTGCTTATTTTAGGGCTTCTTTTGCGTTTTTAACTCTACGTAGTTAGAATCTTTTTCAGTTGATCAAAATGTTTATTTTGGTATTGGACCTTTCTGGCTTTATTTTTTGTTTACAATGCAATCTTTCCTTGGTTTGTTTCATCATCCCTTATGCTCCCTGCTGCGTATTTTAGGGCTTCTTTTGCGTTTTTAACTCTACGTAGTTAGAATCTTTTTCAGTTGATCAAATGTTTATTTTGGTATTGGACCTTTCTGGCTTTATTTTATGTTTACAATGCAATCTTTCCTTGGTTCGTTTTATCATTCTTTTTCAATAAAACACGGTGGTAGGTATATTTCGTAGGTGAGAACCCCATTCCTGGCGCATGGTACATAGCGACATTCATCGCCATATGTTTCGGCAGAAACCTACATAGGAATGTGCTATCACTGAAGAGATTATCTACAGTGTTTTCTTGCTCTCTGCTGCGAATTTTAGGGCTCCTTTTGCGTTTTTAACTCTACGTAGTTAGAATCTTTTTCAGTTGATCAAATGTTTATTTTGGTATTGGACCTTTCTGGCTTTATTTTATGTTTACAATGCAATCTTTCCTTGGTTCGTTTCATCATCCCTTTTCAATAAAACACGGAAGTAGGTATATTTCGGAGGTGAGAACCCCATTCCTGGCGCATGGTACATAGCGACATTCATCGCCATAAGTTTCGGCAGAAACCTACATAGGAATGGGCTATCACTGAAGAGATTATCTACAGTGTTTTCTTGCTCCCTGCTGCGTACTCTAGGGCTTCTTTTGCGTTTTTAACACTACGTAGTTAGAATCTTTTTTAGTTGATCAAATGTTTATTTTGGTATTGGACCTTTCTGGCTTTATTTTAAGTTTACAATGCAATCTTTCCTTGGTTCGTTTTATCATTCTTTTTCAATAAAACACGGTGGTATGTATATTTCGTAGGTGAGAACCCCATTCCTGGCGCATGGTACATAGCGACATTCATCGCCATATGTTTCGGCAGAAACCTACATAGGAATGTGCTATCACTGAAGAGATTATCTACAGTGTTTTCTTGCTCTCTGCTGCGAATTTTAGGGCTCCTTTTGCGTTTTTAACTCTACGTAGTTAGAATCTTTTTCAGTTGATCAAATGTTTATTTTGGTATTGGACCTTTCTGGCTTTATTTTAGGTTTACAATGCAATCTTTCCTTGGTTCGTATCATCATCCCTTTTCAATAAAACACGGAAGTAGGTATATTTCGGAGGTGAGAACCCCATTCCTGGCGCATGGTACATAGCGACATTCATCGCCATAAGTTTCGGCAGAAACCTACATAGGAATGGGCTATCACTGAAGAGATTATCAACAGTGTTTTCTTGCTCCCTGCTGCGTATTTTAGGTCTTCTTTTGCGTTTTTAACTCTACGTAGTTAGAATCTTTTTCAGTTGATCAAATGTTTATTTTGGTATTGGACCTTTTTGGCTTTATTTTAAGTTTACAATGCAATCTTTCCTTGGTTCGTTTTATCATTCTTTTTCAATAAAACACGGTGGTAGGTATATTTCGTAGGTGAGAACCCCATTCCTGGCGCATGGTACATAGCGACATTCATCGCCATATGTTTCGGCAGAAACCTACATAGGAATGTGCTATCACTGAAGAGATTATCTACAGTGTTTTCTTGCTCTCTGCTGCGAATTTTAGGGCTCCTTTTGCGTTTTTAACTCTACGTAGTTAGAATCTTTTTCAGTTGATCAAATGTTTATTTTGGTATTGGACCTTTCTGGCTTTATTTTAGGTTTACAATGCAATCTTTCCTTGGTTCGTTTCATCATCCCTTTTCAATAAAACACGGAAGTAGGTATATTTCGGAGGTGAGAACCCCATTCCTGGCGCATGGTACATAGCGACATTCATCGCCATAAGTTTCGGCAGAAACCTACATAGGAATGGGCTATCACTGAAGAGATTATCTACAGTGTTTTCTTGCTCCCTGCTGCGTACTCTAGGGCTTCTTTTGCGTTTTTAACACTACGTAGTTAGAATCTTTTTTAGTTGATCAAATGTTTATTTTGGTATTTTCCTTTTTGGCTTAATTTTTTGTTACAATGCAATCTTTCCTTTCATCATCCCTTTTGCTCCCTGCTGCTTATTTTAGGGCTTCTTTTGCGTTTTTAACTCTACGTAGTTAGAATCTTTTTCAGTTGATCAAAATGTTTATTTTGGTATTGGACCTTTCTGGCTTTATTTTTTGTTTACAATGCAATCTTTCCTTGGTTTGTTTCATCATCCCTTATGCTCCCTGCTGCGTATTTTAGGGCTTCTTTTGCGCTTTTAACTCTACGTATTTAGAATCTTCTTCAGTTGATCAAATGTTTATTTTGGTATTGGACCTTTCTGGCTTTATTATAAGTTTAAAATGCAATCTTTTCTTGGTTTCATCATCCCTTTTCAATTAAACACGGAATTAGGTATATTTCGTAGGTAAAAACCCCATTCCTGGCGTATGGTACATAGCGACATTCATCGCCATATGTTTCGGCAGAAACCTACATAGGAATGGGCTATCACTGAAGAGATTATCTACAGTGTTTTCTTGCTTTCTGCTGCGTATTTTAGGGCTTCTTTTGCGTTTTTAACTCTACGTAGTTAGAATCTTTTTCAGTTAATCAAATGTTTATTTTGGTATTGGACCTTCCTGGCTTAATTTTAGGTTTACAATGCAATCTTTCCTTGGTTCGTTTTATTATCCCTTTTCAATAAAACACGTTAGTAGGTATATTTTGTAGGTGAGAACCCCTTTCCTGGCGCATGGTACATAGCGACATTCATCGCCATATGTTTCGGCAGAAACCTACATAGGAATGGGCTATCACTGAAGAGATTATCTACAGTGTTTTCTTGCTCTCTGCTGCGTATTTTAGGGCTTTTTTTGCGTTTGTAACTCTACGTAGTTAGAATATTTTTCAGTTGATCAAATGTTTATTTTGGTATTGGACCTTTCTGGCTTTATTTTAAGTTTACAATGCAATCTTTCCCTTATTCGTTTTATTATCCCTTTTCAATAAAACACGGTAGTAGGTATATTTCGTAGGTGAGAACCCCATTCCTGGCGCATGGTACATAGCGACATTCATCGCCATATGTTTTGGCAGAAACCTACATAGGAATGGGCTATTACTGAAGAGATTATCTTTAGTGTTTTCTTGCTTCCTGCTGCGTACTCTAGGGCTTCTTTTGTGTTTTTAACACTACGTAGTTAGAATCTTTTTCAGTTGATCAAATGTTTATTTTGGTATTTGACCTTTCTGGCTTTATTTTTTGTTTACAATGCAATCTTTCCTTTCATTATCCCTTTTGCTCCCTGCTGCGTATTTAAGGGCGTCTTTTGCGTTTTTAACTCTACGTAGTTAGAATCTTTTTCAGTTGATCAAAATGTTTATTTTGGTATTGTACCTTTCTGGCTTTATTTTTTGTTTACAATGCAATCTTTCCTTGGTTCGTTTCATCATCCCTTTTGCTCCCTGCTGCGTATTTTAGGGCTTCTTTTGCGTTTTTATCTCTACGTAGTTAGAATCTTTTTCAGTTGATCAAATGTTTATTTTGATATTGGACCTTTCTGGCTTTATTTTAATTTTACAATGCAATCTTTTCTTGGTTCGTTTCATCATCCCTTTTTAATAAAACACGGTAGTAGGTATATTTCGTAGGTGAGAACCCCATTCCTGGCGCATGGTACATAGCGACATTCATCGCCATATGTTTCGGCAGAAACCTACATAGGAATGGGCTATCACTGAAGAGATTATCTACAGTGTTTTCTTGCTCCCTGCTGCGTATTTTAGGTCTTCTTTTGCGTTTTTAACTCTACGTAGTTAGAATCTTTTTCAGTTGATCAAATGTTTATTTTGGTATTGGACCTTTCTGGCTTTATTTTAAGTTTACAATGCAATCTTTCCTTGGTTCGTTTTATCATTCTTTTTCAATAAAACACGGTGGTAGGTACATTTCGTAGGTGAGAACCCCATTCCTGGCGCATGGTACATAGCGACATTCATCGCCATATGTTTCGGCAGAAACCTACATAGGAATGGGCTATTACTGAAGAGATTATCTTTAGTGTTTTCTTGCTCCCTGCTGCGTACTCTAGGGCTTCTTTTGTGTTTTTAACACTACGTAGTTAGAATCTTTTTCAGTTGATCAAATGTTTATTTTGGTATTTGACCTTTCTGGCTTTATTTTTTGTTTACAATGCAATCTTTCCTTCCATTATCCCTTTTGCTCCCTGCTGCGTATTTAAGGGCGTCTTTTGCGTTTTTAACTCTACGTAGTTAGAATCTTTTTCAGTTGATCAAAATGTTTATTTTGGTATTGTACCTTTCTGGCTTTATTTTTTGTTTACAATGCAATCTTTCCTTGGTTCGTTTCATCATCCCTTTTGCTCCCTGCTGCGTATTTTAGGGCTTCTTTTGCGTTTTTATCTCTACGTAGTTGGAATCTTTTTCAGTTGATCAAATGTTTATTTTGATATTGGACCTTTCTGGCTTTATTTTAATTTTACAATGCAATCTTTTCTTGGTTCGTTTAATCATCCATTTTAATTAAAACACGGTAGTAGGTATATTTCGTAGGTGAGAACCCCATTCCTGGCGCATGGTACATAGCGACATTCATCGCCATATGTTTCGGCAGAAACCTACATAGGAATGGGCTATCACTGAAGAGATTATCTACAGTGTTTTCTTGCTCCCTGCTGCGTATTTTAGGTCTTCTTTTGCGTTTTTAACTCTACGTAGTTAGAATCTTTTTCAGTTGATCAAATGTTTATTTTGGTATTGGACCTTTCTGGCTTTATTTTAAGTTTACAATGCAATCTTTCCTTGGTTCGTTTAATCATTCTTTTTCAATAAAACACGGTGGTAGGTACATTTCGTAGGTGAGAACCCCATCCTGGCGCATGGTACATAGCGACATTCATCGCCATATGTTTTGGCAGAAACCTACATAGGAATGGGCTATTACTGAAGAGATTATCTTTAGTGTTTTCTTGCTCCCTGCTGCGTACTCTAGGGCTTCTTTTGTGTTTTTAACACTACGTAGTTAGAATCTTTTTCAGTTGATCAAATGTTTATTTTGGTATTTGACCTTTCTGGCTTTATTTTTTGTTTACAATGCAATCTTTCCTTCCATTATCCCTTTTGCTCCCTGCTGCGTATTTAAGGGCGTCTTTTGCGTTTTTAACTCTACGTAGTTAGAATCTTTTTCAGTTGATCAAAATGTTTATTTTGGTATTGTACCTTTCTGGCTTTATTTTTTGTTTACAATGCAATCTTTCCTTGGTTCGTTTCATCATCCCTTTTGCTCCCTGCTGCGTATTTTAGGGCTTCTTTTGCGTTTTTATCTCTACGTAGTTAGAATCTTTTTCAGTTGATCAAATGTTTATTTTGATATTGGACCTTTCTGGCTTTATTTTAATTTTACAATGCAATCTTTTCTTGGTTCGTTTCATCATCCCTTTTTAATAAAACACGGTAGTAGGTATATTTCGTAGGTGAGAACCCCATTCCTGGCGCATGGTACATAGCGACATTCATCGCCATATGTTTCGGCAGAAACCTACATAGGAATGGGCTATCACTGAAGAGATTATCTACAGTGTTTTCTTGCTCTCTGCTGCGTATTTTAGGGCTTTTTTTGCGTTTGTAACTCTACGTAGTTAGAATATTTTTCAGTTGATCAAATGTTTATTTTGGTATTGGACCTTTCTGGCTTTATTTTAAGTTTACAATGCAATCTTTCCCTTATTCGTTTTATTATCCCTTTTCAATAAAACACGGTAGTAGGTATATTTCGTAGGTGAGAACCCCATCCTGGCGCATGGTACATAGCGACATTCATCGCCATATGTTTTGGCAGAAACCTACATAGGAATGGGCTATTACTGAAGAGATTATCTTTAGTGTTTTCTTGCTCCCTGCTGCGTACTCTAGGGCTTCTTTTGTGTTTTTAACACTACGTAGTTAGAATCTTTTTCAGTTGATCAAATGTTTATTTTGGTATTTGACCTTTCTGGCTTTATTTTTTGTTTACAATGCAATCTTTCCTTCCATTATCCCTTTTGCTCCCTGCTGCGTATTTAAGGGCGTCTTTTGCGTTTTTAACTCTACGTAGTTAGAATCTTTTTCAGTTGATCAAAATGTTTATTTTGGTATTGTACCTTTCTGGCTTTATTTTTTGTTTACAATGCAATCTTTCCTTGGTTCGTTTCATCATCCCTTTTGCTCCCTGCTGCGTATTTTAGGGCTTCTTTTTGCGTTTTTATCTCTACGTAGTTAGAATCTTTTTCAGTTGATCAAATGTTTATTTTGATATTGGACCTTTCTGGCTTTATTTTAATTTTACAATGCAATCTTTTCTTGGTTCGTTTCATCATCCCTTTTTAATAAAACACGGTAGTAGGTATATTTCGTAGGTGAGAACCCCATTCCTGGCGCATGGTACATAGCGACATTCATCGCCATATGTTTCGGCAGAAACCTACATAGGAATGGGCTATCACTGAAGAGATTATCTACAGTGTTTTCTTGCTCCCTGCTGCGTATTTTAGGTCTTCTTTTGCGTTTTTAACTCTACGTAGTTAGAATCTTTTTCAGTTGATCAAATGTTTATTTTGGTATTGGACCTTTCTGGCTTTATTTTAAGTTTACAATGCAATCTTTCCTTGGTTCGTTTTATCATTCTTTTTCAATAAAACACGGTGGTAGGTACATTTCGTAGGTGAGAACCCCATTCCTGGCGCATGGTACATAGCGACATTCATCGCCATATGTTTCGGCAGAAACCTACATAGGAATGTGCTATCACTGAAGAGATTATCTACAGTGTTTTCTTGCTCTCTGCTGCGAATTTTAGGGCTCCTTTTGCGTTTTTAACTCTACGTAGTTAGAATATTTTTCAGTTGATCAAATGTTTATTTTGGTATTGGACCTTTCTGGCTTTATTTTAGGTTTACAATGCAATCTTTCCTTGGTTCGTTTCATCATCCCTTTTTAATAAAACACGGAAGTAGGTATATTTCGGAGGTGAGAACCCCATTCCTGGCGCATGGTACATAGCGACATTCATCGCCATAAGTTTCGGCAGAAACCTACATAGGAATGGGCTATCACTGAAGAGATTATCTACAGTGTTTTCTTGCTCCCTGCTGCGTACTCTAGGGCTTCTTTTGCGTTTTTAACACTACGTAGTTAGAATCTTTTTTAGTTGATCAAATGTTTATTTTGGTATTTGACCTTTTTGGCTTAATTTTTTGTTTACAATGCAATCTTTCCTTTTATCATCCCTTATGCTCCCTGCTGCGTATTTTAGGGCTTCTTTTGCGCTTTTAACTCTACGTAGTTAGAATCTTTTTCAGTTGATCAAATGTTTATTTTGGTATTGGACCTTTCTGGCTTTATTATAAGTTTACAATGCAATCTTTCCTTAGTTTCATCATCCCTTTTCAATAAAACACGGTAGTAGGTATATTTCGTAAGTGAGAACCCCATTCCTGGCGCATGGTACATAGCGACATTTATCGCCATAAGTTTCGGCAGAAACCTACATAGAAATGGGCTATGACTGAAGAGATTATCTACAGTGTTTTCTTGCTCTCTGCTGCGTATTTTAGGGCTTCTTTTGCGTTTTTAACTCTACGTAGTTAGAATCTTTTTCAGTTGATCAAATATTTATTTTGATATTGGACCTTTCTGGCTTTATTTTAGGTTAACAATGCAATCTTTCCTTGGTTCGTTTTATCATCCCTTTTCAATAAAACACGGTAGTAGGTATATTTCGTAGGTGAGAACCCCATTCCTGGAGCATGGTACATAGCGACATTCATCGCCATATGTTTCGGCAGAAACCTACATAGGAATGGGCTATCACTGAAGAGATTATTTACAGTGTTTTCTTGCTCTCTGCTAAATATTTTAGGGCTTCTTTTGCGATTTTAACTCTACGTAGTTAGAATCTTTTTCAGTTGATCAAATGTTCATTTTGGTGTTGGACCTTTCTGGCTTTATTTTAAGTTTACAAAGCAATATTTCCTTGGTTCGTTTTATCATCCCTTTTCAATAAAACACGGTAGTAGGTATATTTCGTAGGTGAGAACCCCATTCCTGGCGCATGGTACATAGCGACATTCATCGCCATATGTTTCGGCAGAAACCTACATAGGAATGGGCTATCACTGAAGAGATTATTTACAGTGTTTTCTTGCTCTGTGCTAAATATTTTAGGGCTTCTTTTGCGATTTTAACTCTACGTAGTTAGAATCTTTTTCAGTTGATCAAATGTTCATTTTGGTGTTGGACCTTTCTGGCTTTATTTTAAGTTTACAAAGCAATCTTTCCTTGGTTCGTTTTATCATCCCTTTTCAATAAAACACGGTAGTAGGTATATTTCGTATGTGAGAATCCCATTCCTGGCGCATGGTACATAGCGACATTCATCGCCATATGTTTCGGCAGAAACCTACATAGGAATGGGCTTTCACTGAAGAGATTATTTACAGTGTTTTCTTGCTTTCTGCTGCGTATTTTAGGGCTTCTTTTGCGTTTTTACTCTACGTAGTTAGAATCTTTTTCAGTTGATCAAATGTTTATTTTGATATTCGACCTTTCTGGCTTTATTTTAGGTTAACAATGCAATCTTTCCGTGGTTTGTTTTGTCATCCCATTTTAATAAAACACAGTAGTAGGTATATTTTGTAGGTGAGAACCCCATTCCTGGAGCATGGTACATAGCGACATTCATCGCCATATGTTTCGGCAGAAACCTACATAGGAATGGGCTATCACTGAAGAGATTATCTACAGTGTTTTCTTGCTCTCTGCTGAGTATTTTAGGGCTTCTTTTGCGATTTTAACTCTACGTAGTTAGAATCTTTTTCAGTTGATCAAATATTTATTTTGGTATTGGACCTTTCGGGCTTTATTTTTTGTTTACAATGCAATCTTTCCTTGGTTCGTTTCATCATCCCTTTTTAATAAAACACGGTAGTAGGTATATTTCGTAGGTGAGAACCCCATTCCTGGCGCATGGTACATAGCGACATTCATCGCCATATGTTTCGGCAGAAACCTACATAGGAATGGGCTATCACTGAAGAGATTATCTACAGTGTTTTCTTGCTCCCTGCTACGTATTTTGAGGCTTCTTTTGCGTTTTTAACTCTACGTAGTTAGAATCTTTTTCAGTTGATCAAATGTTTATTTTGGTATTGGACCTTTCTGACTTTATTTTAAGTTTACAATGCAATATTTTCTTGGTTTCATCATCCCTTTTCAATAAAACACGGTAGTAGGTAGATTTCGTAGGTGAGAACCCCATTCCTGGCGCATGGTACATAGCGACATTCATCGCCATAAGTTTCGGCAGAAACCTACATAGGAATGGGCTATGACTGAAGAGATTATCTACAGTGTTTTCCTGCTCCCTGCTGCGTATTTTAGGGCTTCTTTTGCGTTTTTAACTTTACGTAGTTAGAATCTTTTTCAGTTGATCAAATGTTTATTTTGATATTGGACCTTTCTGGCTTTATTTTAAGTTTACAATGCAATCTTTCCTTGGTTTGTTTCATCATCCCTTATGCTCCCTGCTGCGTATTTTAGGGCTTCTTTTGCGCTTTTAACTCTACGTAGTTAGAATCTTCTTCAGTTGATCAAATGTTTATTTTGGTATTGGACCTTTCTGGCTTTATTATAAGTTTAAAATGCAATCTTTTCTTGGTTTCATCATCCCTTTTCAATTAAACACGGAATTAGGTATATTTCGTAGGTAAAAACCCCATTCCTGGCGTATGGTACATAGCGACATTCATCGCCATATGTTTCGGCAGAAACCTACATAGGAATGGGCTATCACTGAAGAGATTATCTACAGTGTTTTCTTGCTTTCTGCTGCTTATTTTAGGGCTTCTTTTGCGTTTTTAACTCTACGTAGTTAGAATCTTTTTCAGTTAATCAAATGTTTATTTTGGTATTGGACCTTCCTGGCTTAATTTTAGGTTTACAATGCAATCTTTCCTTGGTTCGTTTTATTATCCCTTTTCAATAAAACACGTTAGTAGGTATATTTTGTAGGTGAGAACCCCTTTCCTGGCGCATGGTACATAGCGATATTCATCGCCATATGTTTCGGCAGAAACCTACATAGGAATGGGCTATCACTGAAGAGATTATCTACAGTGTTTTCTTGCTCTCTGCTGCGTATTTTAGGGCTTTTTTTTGCGTTTGTAACTCTACGTAGTTAGAATATTTTTCAGTTGATCAAATGTTTATTTTGGTATTGGACCTTTCTGGCTTTATTTTAAGTTTACAATGCAATCTTTCCCTTATTCGTTTTATTATCCCTTTTCAATAAAACACGGTAGTAGGTATATTTCGTAGGTGAGAACCCCATTCCTGGCGCATGGTACATAGCGACATTCATCGCCATATGTTTTGGCAGAAACCTACATAGGAATGGGCTATTACTGAAGAGATTATCTTTAGTGTTTTCTTGCTCCCTGCTGCGTACTCTAGGGCTTCTTTTGTGTTTTTAACACTTCGTAGTTAGAATCTTTTTCAGTTGATCAAATGTTTATTTTGGTATTTGACCTTTCTGGCTTTATTTTTTGTTTACAATGCAATCTTTCCTTCCATTATCCCTTTTGCTCCCTGCTGCGTATTTAAGGGCGTCTTTTGCGTTTTTAACTCTACGTAGTTAGAATCTTTTTCAGTTGATCAAAATGTTTATTTTGGTATTGTACCTTTCTGGCTTTATTTTTTGTTTACAATGCAATCTTTCCTTGGTTCGTTTCATCATCCCTTTTGCTCCCTGCTGCGTATTTTAGGGCTTCTTTTGCGTTTTTAACTCTACGTAGTTAGAATCTTTTTCAGTTGATCAAATGTTTATTTTGATATTGGACCTTTCTGGCTTTATTTTAATTTTACAATGCAATCTTTTCTTGGTTCGTTTCATCATCCCTTTTTAATAAAACACGGTAGTAGGTATATTTCGTAGGTGAGAACCCCATTCCTGGCGCATGGTACATTGCGACATTCATCGCCATATGTTTCGGCAGAAACCTACATAGGAATGGGCTATCACTGAAGAGATTATCTACAGTGTTTTCTTGCTCCCTGCTGCGTATTTTAGGTCTTCTTTTGCGTTTTTAACTCTACGTAGTTAGAATCTTTTTCAGTTGATCAAATGTTTATTTTGGTATTGGACCTTTCTGGCTTTATTTTAAGTTTACAATGCAATATTTTCTTGGTTTCATCATCCCTTTTCAATAAAACACGGTAGTAGGTAGATTTCGTAGGTGAGAACCCCATTCCTGGCGCATGGTACATAGCGACATTCATCGCCATAAGTTTCGGCAGAAACCTACATAGGAATGGGCTATGACTGAAGAGATTATCTACAGTGTTTTCCTGCTCCCTGCTGCGTATTTTAGGGCTTCTTTTGCGTTTTTAACTTTACGTAGTTAGAATCTTTTTCAGTTGATCAAATGTTTATTTTGATATTGGACCTTTCTGGCTTTATTTTAAGTTTACAATGCAATCTTTCCTTGGTTTGTTTCATCATCCCTTATGCTCCCTGCTGCGTATTTTAGGGCTTCTTTTGCGCTTTTAACTCTACGTAGTTAGAATCTTCTTCAGTTGATCAAATGTTTATTTTGGTATTGGACCTTTCTGGCTTTATTATAAGTTTAAAATGCAATCTTTTCTTGGTTTCATCATCCCTTTTCAATCAAACACGGAATTAGGTATATTTCGTAGGTAAAAACCCCATTCCTGGCGTATGGTACATAGCGACATTCATCGCCATATGTTTCGGCAGAAACCTACATAGGAATGGGCTATCACTGAAGAGATTATCTACAGTGTTTTCTTGCTTTCTGCTGCTTATTTTAGGGCTTCTTTTGCGTTTTTAACTCTACGTAGTTAGAATCTTTTTCAGTTAATCAAATGTTTATTTTGGTATTGGACCTTCCTGGCTTAATTTTAGGTTTACAATGCAATCTTTCCTTGGTTCGTTTTATTATCCCTTTTCAATAAAACACGTTAGTAGGTATATTTTGTAGGTGAGAACCCCTTTCCTGGCGCATGGTACATAGCGACATTCATCGCCATATGTTTCGGCAGAAACCTACATAGGAATGGGCTATCACTGAAGAGATTATCTACAGTGTTTTCTTGCTCTCTGCTGCGTATTTTAGGGCTTTTTTTTGCGTTTGTAACTCTACGTAGTTAGAATATTTTTCAGTTGATCAAATGTTTATTTTGGTATTGGACCTTTCTGGCTTTATTTTAAGTTTACAATGCAATCTTTCCCTTATTCGTTTTATTATCCCTTTTCAATAAAACACGGTAGTAGGTATATTTCGTAGGTGAGAACCCCATTCCTGGCGCATGGTACATAGCGACATTCATCGCCATATGTTTTGGCAGAAACCTACATAGGAATGGGCTATTACTGAAGAGATTATCTTTAGTGTTTTCTTGCTCCCTGCTGCGTACTCTAGGGCTTCTTTTGTGTTTTTAACACTTCGTAGTTAGAATCTTTTTCAGTTGATCAAATGTTTATTTTGGTATTTGACCTTTCTGGCTTTATTTTTTGTTTACAATGCAATCTTTCCTTCCATTATCCCTTTTGCTCCCTGCTGCGTATTTAAGGGCGTCTTTTGCGTTTTTAACTCTACGTAGTTAGAATCTTTTTCAGTTGATCAAAATGTTTATTTTGGTATTGCACCTTTCTGGCTTTATTTTTTGTTTACAATGCAATCTTTCCTTGGTTCGTTTCATCATCCCTTTTGCTCCCTGCTGCGTATTTTAGGGCTTCTTTTGCGTTTTTAACTCTACGTAGTTAGAATCTTTTTCAGTTGATCAAATGTTTATTTTGATATTGGACCTTTCTGGCTTTATTTTAATTTTACAATGCAATCTTTTCTTGGTTCGTTTCATCATCCCTTTTTAATAAAACACGGTAGTAGGTATATTTCGTAGGTGAGAACCCCATTCCTGGCGCATGGTACATAGCGACATTCATCGCCATATGTTTCGGCAGAAACCTACATAGGAATGGGCTATCACTGAAGAGATTATCTACAGTGTTTTCTTGCTCCCTGCTGCGTATTTTAGGTCTTCTTTTGCGTTTTTAACTCTACGTAGTTAGAATCTTTTTCAGTTGATCAAATGATTATTTTGGTATTGGACCTTTCTGGCTTTATTTTAAGTTTACAATGCAATCTTTCCTTGGTTCGTTTTATCATTCTTTTTCAATAAAACACGGTGGTAGGTACATTTCGTAGGTGAGAACCCCATTCCTGGCGCATGGTACATAGCGACATTCATCGCCATATGTTTTGGCAGAAACCTACATAGGAATGGGCTATTACTGAAGAGATTATCTTTAGTGTTTTCTTGCTCCCTGCTGCGTACTCTAGGGCTTCTTTTGTGTTTTTAACACTACGTAGTTAGAATCTTTTTCAGTTGATCAAATGTTTATTTTGGTATTTGACCTTTCTGGCTTTATTTTTTGTTTACAATGCAATCTTTCCTTCCATTATCCCTTTTGCTCCCTGCTGCGTATTTAAGGGCGTCTTTTGCGTTTTTAACTCTACGTAGTTAGAATCTTTTTCAGTTGATCAAAAATGTTTATTTTGGTATTGTACCTTTCTGGCTTTATTTTTTGTTTACAATGCAATCTTTCCTTGGTTCGTTTCATCATCCCTTTTGCTCCCTGCTGCGTATTTTAGGGCTTCTTTTGCGTTTTTAACTCTACGTAGTTAGAATCTTTTTCAGTTGATCAAATGTTTATTTTGATATTGGACCTTTTCTGGCTTTATTTTAATTTTACAATGCAATCTTTTCTTGGTTCGTTTCATCATCCCTTTAATAAAACACGGTAGTAGGTATATTTCGTAGGTGAGAACCCCATTCCTGGCGCATGGTACATAGCGACATTCATCGCCATATGTTTCGGCAGAAACCTACATAGGAATGGGCTATCACTGAAGAGATTATCTACAGTGTTTTCTTGCTCCCTGCTGCGTATTTTAGGTCTTCTTTTGCGTTTTTAACTCTACGTAGTTAGAATCTTTTTCAGTTGATCAAATGTTTATTTTGGTATTGGACCTTTCTGGCTTTATTTTAAGTTTACAATGCAATCTTTCCTTGGTTCGTTTTATCATTCTTTTTCAATAAAACACGGTGGTAGGTACATTTCGTAGGTGAGAACCCCATTCCTGGCGCATGGTACATAGCGACATTCATCGCCATATGTTTCGGCAGAAACCTACATAGGAATGTGCTATCACTGAAGAGATTATCTACAGTGTTTTCTTGCTCTCTGCTGCGAATTTTAGGGCTCCTTTTGCGTTTTTAACTCTACGTAGTTAGAATATTTTTCAGTTGATCAAATGTTTATTTTGGTATTGGACCTTTCTGGCTTTATTTTAGGTTTACAATGCAATCTTTCCTTGGTTCGTTTCATCATCCCTTTTTAATAAAACACGGAAGTAGGTATATTTCGGAGGTGAGAACCCCATTCCTGGCGCATGGTACATAGCGACATTCATCGCCATAAGTTTCGGCAGAAACCTACATAGGAATGGGCTATCACTGAAGAGATTATCTACAGTGTTTTCTTGCTCCCTGCTGCGTACTCTAGGGCTTCTTTTGCGTTTTTAACAATACGTAGTTAGAATCTTTTTTAGTTGATCAAATGTTTATTTTGGTATTTGACCTTTTTGGCTTAATTTTTTGTTTACAATGCAATCTTTCCTTTTATCATCCCTTTTGCTTCCTGCTGCTTATTTTAGGGCTTCTTTTGCGTTTTTAACTCTACGTAGTTAGAATCTTTTTCAGTTGATCAAAATGTTTATTTTGGTATTGGACCTTTCTGGCTTTATTTTTTGTTTACAATGCAATCTTTCCTTGGTTCGTTTCATCATCCCTTATGCTCCCTGCTGCGTATTTTAGGGCTTCTTTTGCGCTTTTAACTCTACGTAGTTAGAATCTTTTTCAGTTGATCAAATGTTTATTTTGGTATTGGACCTTTCTGGCTTTATTATAAGTTTACAATGCAATCTTTCCTTGGTTTCATCATCCCTTTTCAATAAAACACGGTAGTAGGTATATTTCGTAAGTGAGAACCCCATTCCTGGCGCATGGTACATAGCGACATTTATCGCCATAAGTTTCGGCAGAAACCTATATAGGAATGGGCTATGACTGAAGAGATTATCTACAGTGTTTTCTTGCTCTCTGCTGCGTATTTTAGGGCTTCTTTTGCGTTTTTAACTCTACGTAGTTAGAATCTTTTTCAGTTGATCAAATATTTATTTTGATATTGGACCTTTCTGGCTTTATTTTAGGTTAACAATGCAATCTTTCCTTGGTTCGTTTTATCATCCCTTTTCAATAAAACACGGTAGTAGGTATATTTCGTAGGTGAGAACCCCATTCCTGGAGCATGGTACATAGCGACATTCATCGCCATATGTTTCGGCAGAAACCTACATAGGAATGGGCTATCACTGAAGAGATTATTTACAGTGTTTTCTTGCTCTCTGCTAAATATTTTAGGACTTCTTTTGCGATTTTAACTCTACGTAGTTAGAATCTTTTTCAGTTGATCAAATGTTCATTTTGGTGTTGGACCTTTCTGGCTTTATTTTAAGTTTACAAAGCAATCTTTCCTTGGTTCGTTTTATCATCCCTTTTCAATAAAACACGGTAGTAGGTATATTTCGTATGTGAGAATCCCATTCCTGGCGCATGGTACATAGCGACATTCATCGCCATATGTTTCGGCAGAAACCTACATAGGAATGGGCTTTCACTGAAGAGATTATTTACAGTGTTTTCTTGCTTTCTGCTGCGTATTTTAGGGCTTCTTTTGCGTTTTTACTCTACGTAGTTAGAATCTTTTTCAGTTGATCAAATGTTTATTTTGATATTCGACCTTTCTGGCTTTATTTTAGGTTAACAATGCAATCTTTCCTTGGTTTGTTTTGTCATCCCTTTTTAATAAAACACAGTAGTAGGTATATTTTGTAGGTGAGAACCCCATTCCTGGAGCATGGTACATAGCGACATTCATCGCCATATGTTTCGGCAGAAACCTACATAGGAATGGGCTATCACTGAAGAGATTATCTACAGTGTTTTCTTGCTCTCTGCTGAGTATTTTAGAGCTTCTTTTGCGATTTTAACTCTACGTAGTTAGAATCTTTTTCAGTTGATCAAATATTTATTTTGGTATTGGACCTTTCGGGCTTTATTTTTTGTTTACAATGCAATCTTTCCTTGGTTCGTTTCATCATCCCTTTTTAATAAAACACGGTAGTAGGTATATTTCGTAGGTGAGAACCCCATTCCTGGCGCATGGTACATAGCGACATTCATCGCCATATGTTTCGCAGAAACCTACATAGAAATGGGCTATCACTGAAGAGATTATCTACAGTGTTTTCTTGCTCCCTGCTACGTATTTTGAGGCTTCTTTTGCGTTTTTAACTCTACGTAGTTAGAATCTTTTTCAGTTGATCAAATGTTTATTTTGGTATTGGACCTTTCTGACTTTATTTTAAGTTTACAATGCAATATTTTCTTGGTTTCATCATCCCTTTTCAATAAAACACGGTAGTAGGTAGATTTCGTAGGTGAGAACCCCATTCCTGGCGCATGGTACATAGCGACATTCATCGCCATAAGTTTCGGCAGAAACCTATATAGGAATGGGCTATGACTGAAGAGATTATCTACAGTGTTTTCCTGCTCCCTGCTGCGTATTTTAGGGCTTCTTTTGCGTTTTTAACTTTACGTAGTTAGAATCTTTTTCAGTTGATCAAATGTTTATTTTGATATTGGACCTTTCTGGCTTTATTTTAAGTTTACAATGCAATCTTTCCTTGGTTTCATCTTCCCTTTGCAATAAAACACGGTAGTAGGTTTATTTCGTAGGTGAGAATGGTACATAGCGACATGGTACATAGCGACATTCATCGCCATAAGTTTCGGCAGAAACCTACATAGGAATGGGCTATCACTGAAAAGATTATCTACAGTGTTTTCTTGCTTTCTGCTGCGTACTCTAGGGCTTCTTTTGCGTTTTGAACTCTGCGTAGTTAGAATCTTTTTCAGTTGATCAAATGTTTATTTTGGTATCGGACCTTTCTGACTTTATTTTAAGTTTACAATGCAATCTTTCCTTGGTTTTATCATCCCTTTTCAATTAAACACGGTAGTAGGTATATTTCGTAGGTAAGAACCCCATTCCTGGCGTATGGTACATAGCGACATTCATCGCCATATGTTTCGGCAAAAACCTACATAGGAATGGGCTATCACTGAAGAGATTATCTACAGTGTTTTCTTGCTCTCTGCTTCGTATTTTAGGGCTTCTTTTGCGTTTGTAACTCTACGTAGTTAGAATATTTTTCAGTTGATCAAATGTTTATTTTGGTATTGGACCTTTCTGGCTTTATTTTAAGTTTACAATGCAATCTTTCCCTTATTCGTTTTATTATCCCTTTTCAATAAAACACGGTAGTAGGTATATTTCGTAGGTGAGAACCCCATTCCTGGCGCATGGTACATAGCGACATTCATCGCCATATGTTTCGGCAGAAACCTACATAGGAATGGGCTATCACTGAAGAGATTATCCACAGTGTTTTCTTGCTCTTTGCTGCGTATTTTAGGGCTTCTTGTGCGTTTTTATATCTACGTAGTTAGAATTTTTTTCTGTTGATCAAATGTTTATTTTGGTATAGGACCTTTTTGACTTTATTTTAAGTTTACAATGCAATCTTTCCTTGGTTTCATCATCCCTTTTCAATAAAACACGGTAGTAGGTATATTTCGTAGGTAAGAACCCCATTCCTGGCGCATGGTACATAGCGATATTCATCGCCATATGTTTCGGCAAAAACCTACATAGAAATGGGCTATCACTGAAGAGATTATCTTCAGTGTTTTCTTGCTTTCTGCTGCGTATTTTGGGGCTTCTTTTGCGTTTATCTACGTAGTTAGAATCTTTTTCAGTTAATCAAATGTTTATTTTGGTATTGGACCTTTCTGGCTTTATTTTAGGTTTTCAATGCAATCTTTCCTTGGTTCGTTTCATCATCCCTTTTCAATAAAACACGGTAGTAGGTATATTTCTTAGGTGAAAACCCCATTCCTGGCGCATGGTACATGACGACATTCATCGTCATATGTTTCGGCAGAAACCTACATAGGAATGGGCTATCACTGAAGATATTATCTACAGTGTTTTCTTGCTCTCTGCTGCGTATTTTAGGGCTTCTTTTGCGTTTGTTACTCTACGTAGTTAGAATATTTTTCAGTTGATCAAATGTTTATTTTGGTATTGGACCTTTCTGGCTTTATTTTAAGTTTACAATGCAATCTTTTCCTTATTCGTTTTATTATCCCTTTTCAATAAAACACGGTAGTAGGTATATTTCGTAGGTGAGAACCCCATTCCTGGCGCATGGTACATAGCGACATTCATCGCCATATGTTTCGGCAGAAACCTACATAGTAATGGGCTATCAATGAAGAGATTATCCACAGTGTTTTCTTGCTCTTTGCTGCGTATTTTAGGGCTTCTTGTGCGTTTTTATATCTACGTAGTTAGAATTTTTTTCTGTTGATCAAATGTTTATTTTGGTATCGGACCTTTCTGACTTTATTTTAAGTTTACAATGCAATCTTTCCTTGGTTTCATCATCCCTTTTCAATAAAACACGGTATTAGGTATATTTCGTAGGTGAGAACCCCATTCCTGGCGCATGGTACATAGGGACATTCATCGCCATATGTTTCGGCAAAAACCTACATAGAAATGGGCTATCACTGAAGAGATTATCTTCAGTGTTTTCTTGCTTTCTGCTGCGTATTTTGGGGCTTCTTTTGCGTTTATCTACGTAGTTAGAATCTTTTTCAGTTAATCAAATGTTTATTTTGGTATTGGACCTTTCTGGCTTTATTTTAGGTTTTCAATGCAATCTTTCCTTGGTTCGTTTCATCATCCCTTTTCAATAAAACACGGTAGTAGGTATATTTCTTAGGTGAAAACCCCATTCCTGGCGCATGGTACATGACGACATTCATCGTCATATGTTTCGGCAGAAACCTACATAGGAATGGGCTATCACTGAAGAGATTATCTACAGTGTTTTCTTGCTCTCTGCTGCGTATTTTAGGGCTTCTTTTGCGTTTATCTACGTAGTTAGAATATTTTTCAGTTAATCAAATGTTTATTTTGGTGTTGGACCTTTCTGGCTTTATTTTAAGTTTACAATGCAATCTTTCCCTTATTCGTTTTATCGTCCCTTTTCAATAAAACACGGTAGTAGGTATATTTCGTAGGTGAGAACCCCATTCCTTGCGCATGGTACATAGCGACATTTATCGCCATATGTTTTGGCAGAAACCTACATAGGAATGGGCTATCACTGAAGAGATTATTTACACTGTTTTCTTGCTCTTTGCTGCGTATTTTAGGGCTTCTTGTGCGTTTTTAACTTTACGTAGTTAGAATCTTTTTTAGTTTGTCAAATGTTTATTTTGGTATTGGACCTTTCTGGCTTTATTTTAAGTTTACAATGCAATCTTTCCTTGGTTCGTTTAATCATGCCTTTTCAATAAAACACGGTAGTAGGTGACAACCCCATTCCTGGCGCATGGTACATAGCGACATTCATCGCCATATATTTCGGCAGAAACCTACATAGGAATGGGCTATCACTGAAGAGATTATCTACAGTGTTTTCTTGCTCTCTGCTGCGTATTTTAGAGCTTTTTGTGCGTTTTTAACTCTACGTAGTTAGAATCTTTTTTAGTTAATCAAATGTTTATTTTGGTATTGGACCTTTCTGGCTTTATTTTAAGTTTTAAGTTTTAAGTTTCCTTGGTTCGTTTAATCATTTCTTTTCAATAAAACACGGTAGTAGGTATATTTCGTAGGTGAGAACCCCATTCCTGGCGCATGGTACATAGCGACATTCATCGCCATATGTTTCGGCAGAAACCTACATAGGAATGGGCTATCACTGAAGAGATTATCCACAGTGTTTTCTTGCTCTCTGCTGCGTATTTTAGGGCTCCTTTTGCGTTTTTAACTCTACGTAGTTAGAATCTTTTTTAGTTGATCAAATGTTTATTTTGGCATTGGACCTTTCTGGCTTTATTTTAAGTTTACAATGCAATCTATCCTTGGTTCGTTTTATCATCCCTTTTTAATAAAACACGGTAGTAGGTATATTTCATAGGTGAGAACCCCATTCCTGGCGCATGGTACATAGCGACATTCATCGCCATATGTTTCGGCAAAAACCTACATAGGAATGGGCTATCACTGAAGAGATTATCTACAGTGTTTTCTTGCTCTCTGCTGCGTATTTTAGGGCTTCTTTTGCGTTTTTAACTTTACGTAGTTAGAATCTTTTTAAGTTGATCAAATGTTTATTTTGGTATTGTACCTTTTTGGCTTTATTTTAAGTTTACAATGCAATCTTTCCTTAGTTTGTTTTATCATCATTTTCAATAAAACACGGTAGTAGATATATTTCGTAGGTGAGGACCCCATTCCTGGCGCATGGTACATAGCGACATTCATCGCCATATGTTTCGGCAGATACCTACATAGGAATGGGCTATCACTGAGGAGATTATCTACAGTGTTTTCTTGCTCCCTGCTGCGTATTTTAGGGCTCCTTTTGCGTTTTTATTTCTACGTAGTTAGAATCTTTTTCAGATGATCAAATGTTTATTTTGGTATTGGACCTTTCTGGCTTTATTTAAAGTTTACAATGCAATCTTTTCTTGGTTCGTTTTATTATCCCTTTTCAATAAAACACGGTAGTAGGTATATTTCGTAGGTGAGAACCCCATTCCTGGCGCATGGTACATAGCGACTTTCATCGCCATATGTTTCGGCAGAAACCTCCATAGGAATGGGCTTTCACTGAAGAGATTATCTACAGTGTTTTTTTGCTTTCTACTGCGTATTTTAGGGCTTCTTTTGCGTTTTTAACTCTACGTAGTTAGAATCTTTTTCAGTTGATCAAATGTTTATTTTGATATTGGACCTTTCTGGCTTAATTTTAGGTTTACAATGCAATCTTTCCTTGGTTCGTTTTATTATCCCTTTTCAATAAAACACGGTAGTAGGTATATTTCGTAGGTGAGAACCCCTTTCCTGGCGCATGGTACATAGCGACTTTCATCGCCATATGTTTCGGCAGAAACCTACATAGGAATGGGCTATCACTGAAGAGATTATCTACAGTGTTTTCTTGCTCTCTGATGTGTATTTTAGGGCTTCTTTTGCGTTTGTAACTCTACGTAGTTAGAATATTTTTCAGTTGGTCAAATGTTTATTTTGGTATTGGACCTTTCTGGCTTTATTTTAAGTTTACAATGCAATCTTTCCCTTATTCGTTTTATTATCCCTTTTCAATAAAACACGGTAGAAGGTATATTTCGTAGGTGAGAACCCCATTCCTGGCGCATGGTACATAGCGATATTCATCGCCATATGTTTCGGCAGAAACCTACATAGGAATGGGCTATCACTGAAGAGATTATCCACAGTGTTTTCTTACTCTTTGCTGCGTATTTTAGGGCTTTTTGTGCGTTTTTATATCTACGTAGTTAGATTTTTTTTCTGTTGATCAAATGTTTATTTTGGTATAGGACCTTTCTGACTTTATTTTATGTTTACAATGCAATCTTTCCTTGGTTTCATCATCCCTTTTCAATAAAACACGGTAGTAGGTATATTTCGTAGGTAAGAACCCCATTCCTGGCGCATGGTACATAGCGATATTCATCGCCATATGTTTCGGCAAAAACCTACATAGAAATGGGCTATCACTGAAGAGATTATCTTCAGTGTTTTCTTGCTTTCTGCTGCGTATTTTAGGGCTTCTTTTGCGTTTATCTACGTAGTTAGAATCTTTTTCAGTTAATCAAATGTATATTTTGGTATTGGACCTTTCTGGCTTTATTTTAGGTTTTCAATGCAATCTTTTCTTGGTTCGTTTCATCATCCCTTTTCAATAAAACACGGTAGTAGGTATATTTCTTAGGTGAGAACCCCATACCTGGCGCATGGTACATGACGACATTCATCGTCATATGTTTCGGCAGAAACCTACATAGGAATGGGCTATCACTGAAGAGATTATCTACAGTGTTTTCTTGCTCTCTGCTGCGTATTTTAGGGCTTCTTTTGCGTTTATCTACGTAGTTAGAATATTTTTCAGTTGATCAAATGTTTATTTTGGTGTTGGACCTTTCTGGCTTTATTTTAAGTTTACAATGCAATCTTTCCTTCATTCGTTTTATCGTCCCTTTTCAATAAAACACGGTAGTAGGTGAGAACCCCATTCCTTGCGCATGGTACATAGCGACATTTATCGCCATATGTTTTGGCAGAAACCTACATAGGAATGGGCTATCACTGAAGAGATTATTTACACTGTTTTCTTGCTCTTTGCTGCGTATTTTAGGGCTTCTTGTGCGTTTTTAACTTTACGTAGTTAGAATCTTTTTTAGTTTGTCAAATGTTTATTTTGGTATTGGACCTTTCTGGCTTTATTTTAAGTTTACAATGCAATCTTTCCTTGGTTCGTTTAATCATGCCT